>PUFA01000119.1:0-1465637 GCA_003508835.1 Eonycteris spelaea | reverse complement strand
ATTCGTAGTCCATTCATATCCCATTCGTATCCCATTTGTATCCCCCACCCCTAAGTCACAGCCCTAGGCAACCAACTGCGAATCTACTTTCTGTCTCTATAGATTTGTTTCCTCTGGATTTTTCATATAAATGAAATCATACAGTGTATAAGGTTCATCCTTATAGTGTGCATCAGTACTTCCTTTTTATCGTCAAATTAATATTTTTTGTTATGGCTAGGTCTCAATTTTAAATACGTTGCTTTAACCTTGCCCAGATGCCATGAAAGGAAAAGGAACTTCCACTGTCCTTATAGTGAGATGTGCCTCACCAGTTGTCTAATGTGTTAAACAGAGTGCCTTTATGTGACGCTGAGCGTGGCCAGAGGGTTTAGTCTGGACCACACAAACCAAGAGTGTAGCTTGAGATCACTTAGAAGAGCCTGGGTTTATACCTGCCCAGTAAGGAAAAGATTTTATGATTAGAAAATAAACTATTGTCTTCCTAATGTTTTGATGTAATTTAATTATATAAATGACTGAGGTCTAGTTTACTATCTTTTAATGGCTAATTTATTAAGATATTCACATACTAAAATTTATCCTTTTAAAGTATATAGTTCATGGTTCTTCTTAGAGTCACAGAGTTACATGACTATCACCATATCTTAATTCTAGAACATTTTCAACAAGCCGAAAAGAAACATGTACCCATTAGCACTCATCCCCTGTTTTCCCCTCCCCCAACCACTAGAAACCACTGATTTACTTCATGTCTCTGTAGATAAGTATTTTATTCTTTTGATGCTGTTATAAATGGAATTGCTTTTATTTTCATTTTCAGGTTGTTCATTGCTACTGTGTAGACATACAATTAATTTTTTTGCAAATTGATCTTGTATCCTGCAACCTTGATGAACTTGTTTATTATAGTAATTTTTTAGTGGGTTCCTTAGTATTTCTGTATATAACATACTATCTATGAATAAGGATAGTTTCAGGTTTTCCTTTCCAACCTAGATACCTAGATACCTTTTATTTCTTTTTTTTTGTCTAATTACTAGCCTGCTGTTTTTTAGGAAAGCTCTTAAAGGTATCAATATTCTTTTTTTCAAGCAATTGAAATTGTTTATAAGCATCCAAAAATTTGGGAGAAGCTAAGATTCAGAATTTTCTTTAGTTTGTACATTCAGAGAACCTGGACCATGAAAATGACACTTATCTGCGGAAGGAAAAAACAGGAAAGAAAACTACAAGTGGGTAAAACTTTAGTATTATCCAGCAGTTATCAAAGCCGGGGACCAAAACATCAACTTAACCTCTATGCACCCAAAATTTCAGCCTGGTTTTGGAAACCTTTTCTCTGTGGAAAAAGTGGAAGTTGGTAGAAATAGAATTGGCAGGATTCACTTTACTATTAGCTTTTTAGGAATATCTCTTCCATAAAGTGAAATATGTCTTTTTATCTTAACCTTCAATGTCATAAGAAGGTAAAACATGTAACTCTTTGAAAACTAGATGATTATTTGTGAGCTTGACCAACTCAGAATGCTGTCAAATCAGAGGTAATAATTACTAAATAAAGAAAAATCCTCAGTACAAAAAGGAGGTTAATTGGAGAGGACCCTAATTTAAAAATACAGATTATCTTGGTACCATGAAAATTGAGCCATTGAAAATAATAAATTTAACCAACTTGAAGAATCATACTGGAGTGGGAAGAAAATGCCTCTAAAGAGTGTTCTATGCCACAGTCTTCAGCCTTCTGATACTGTATTGTAATATAACAGACGAGGTCTGGGAGTCGTCAACAGTTTTTTCTTTATCCAAGGAGCGAATGTGAAGGCTGACGCCTGGTTTTGCACGGGCCTTACCTGAGGATTTTAAAGATACCTCTCTTCTTATTATTCAGGTCAATCTTGGAGAAGGAGGGACCAAAGTCGCTCTTTAGAGGCTTGGGTCCAAATTTGGTTGGAGTCGCGCCATCAAGGTAAGCATCACCCTCTCAGCGGGCTCCCTGCGTGTGGACCGCTGGATGGCTAGCTGCTTTTTCTGTGTAGGATTTGCCTAAATACACCTGACAAATAGTGACAACTGTCAGTGTATCTTTAGTGTGTGTGTGAGAGAGAGCGTCTAGTTATTTTATTAAAATGCGTGTGCTCCCACCCCTGGCATCTTCTCTAAGGCAGTGGCTTCGGCATCCCCCAGATCACTCGTACTTATTTGGTATAAGGCAGGACAAGCGTGGTATGTTTTAGAAATAGTAAAAGATTTGAGCACCAAGCATATGTGGGTGCTCAAAGGATTGGCATCTATCTAGAGAAAAGAATTTAAATGGCCTTCACGTGTATATGCCCAGAGTCTCATTCTCCTGAGTCATGTTGACACTTCAGTCCTCACTGAACACTGTCGAGGGACGAGAAGGAGCTTCCTGAAGGTGCCCGCAGCGGCTTTCGCTTTTAGCGCAGATAAGGCCAAGCTCTTGATTGCACATGAACTTCCTTCCCGGGTTATTTCCCTAGACTCTTCAGAGGTCGCGGAGGGAGCCGCGTGTGTCCGTCGTCCTTGCCGCCGTCTTTACCGGTTCTCTTGGTTCCCACAGGGCTGTGTACTTTGCCTGTTACTCCAAAGCCAAAGAGCAGTTCAACGGCGTCTTCGTGCCCGACAGCAACGTCGTGCACATCTTCTCGGCGGGCTCTGCGGGTATGTCGTCACCCCGGTGAGCGGAGGCGCGCCGCTTGCTTTCCTAAAGCCTGTGCTGCGCCCGGCAGCTTTTGCCGGGAATTAGAAAGTTGCTCTCTGCTTCTGTTGCATCTAAAATCATTCTTCTAGTCTGCGGCCACGCCACCCTGAACGTGCCCGATCCCGTCTGATCTCGGAAGCTAAGCAGGGTCGGGCCTGGTTAGTACCTGGATAGGAGACCACCTAGGAAGACCCCGTGATGTAGGTGTTAAAAAATAAAAATAAAATCGTTTTTCTAAAGCTGTATGTTAGCACTGATAAAACGTGAGTTTTTGAGAACAGTTCATAGCTTCGTTTCTGTTTCTTTGACCACTAAAGCTTTTTATTCTCCCTCAAAATGTACATGTTCTGTGCATGCTAGTCGTTAGTGGTATGCTTCTTTTAAAGGAATTTTCGTGTGTTTTCATGTCTCTCTATTTCATGGAGTTAGTTTCTAAAGTTGGAGCTGCTGTTTTCGTGAGTCCCCATGGGACCCAGCACATGCTGCGCACCCTTGGCACTTCTGTCCTTCCGCTTGGAGTCTGCGATGAGGGTTTGGGGCTCATGGCGGAGGTCTCTTAGTGGGGCAGTGACAGATCAGGAAATAGTTGGCAAAATACACGGACTCGTAGATTGATTGCTGAGCGAAGGTTCATGTCCGTTTAAATAGAAAGGTATTTTAGAGAGCTTACTTTGGCATTTTATGAAAGTCCCACCTTCTGCCAGCCTTCAAATGTGTACACCAGTTCCGTCTGCCTCTCTTACTCCAAATGAAAGTGCTGGTAACCCCTCTGAGTAGTTGTAGACGATGATTTCTGGAGTCCAAATACACAGTGTAAGCAAAGCCACTCCACACAGTGAGGTGCTTCTCCCAAGGAGGAAGCATCGGGGTGAGACAGGTCAGTCTTCACTTATGAGACCAATAGCGAGTTAGCCATAAGCTAAAAGTTATTTGATCAGTTTTGTCACTTTTGCAAAATTAACTTAGAAGAACCCTTAGTAAATAAAGCGGACCTGGAGGGAGTCTTTTAAACCACTATCTAGGTCCCTGGTATCTAATTAATTTGCTTAGGACAGTAGAGGGAATGAAAGAAAAGTCCCTGTGTCAGGCTAATGCCATAATTCTGCCCTTTTTTTTTTTTTTTTTTTTTTGGCAGAAGGAGATGGATGGTGGTTGGTCTGGAACAATTAGCAATATTAAAATTGAAGAGACTTACTAAAATAATGGTTCCTATAAGCAGATCAGTCTTAAAACTTCAATTTCCTAAAATGATTAGTCAGGTATTAAAATGTCTAAGTTTGGATTCAGATAAATGGAGATTTCATTTTTTCTGTTTTATGTTTGATATAAGGTAACATTTTGGATTAGATCAACTTTTTAAAACAAATTATTTCTGGACCTGAAGCTTATCAAGTGAGTTTTTGGAAGTTTGATTTTTACCGTAGGGACCACTTAACAGAAGTGTCAACAGCACCACCTGGAGGCTGGAAACAGCAGCCAGGGCTCCAGAAACTTGAGCGATTTCGTTTGGGTCCGATACGGTACATTTTCTGGGACTATAGTTTCCACCCGCAGTACAGAAATGTAACTGCTTCCTACCACCTGTTTTTATTGTTAAACTATTGAAAGCCTAATTTCAAAGTTTATCAGACGGAATAGACAATTTTAATCAGCATCGATGGTGTTCAGTGATGACATTTTCTGTTCTTTTCTTTTCTCTAGCTTTTGTCACAAATTCCTTAATGAATCCTATATGGATGGTTAAAACCCGGATGCAGCTAGAACGGAAGTAAGTTACTAATTGTTCCTTCTTTAATATAAGGGTTCTTGGGGACTTTTTCTTCCCGCAGTTCCACCTGTGAAGTGTGAGCTGTACCAAGTCCTCAGCCATCCCCATCCTTGTTTTTTTTCTGAACACGAGCCTATGTAGAAACATCTTCGTTTTGAGATTTGTGCTGTCAGGCATCGTGGGGAGACAGAGACCACCAGAAATAACACAAAGGGAGATCGGAAGTTCACCCGCTTGCAGCCCCTGGTTGGCAGTGCTGACTTCCTCTCGGCGAGGGGGTCTCTGCCCTTGGCCGACCCACCCCAGTTGGAGCGCTGTGGGCTCTCCTCCAGCTGGCTTCTCTTCCAAGTGGGAAGGTGCCAGTAAGGGCAGAACAGCAAATGCCTTCGGGTGTCAGAAGGGTCACTTTACTCTCCAAACCCTGATACACTAGATTTCTACCCTGAAACTCTTCCCTATGCTGCCCGATTCCTTGGTTAGCCTGGTGAAGCCTGTGGACTTTTTTTAGAACGATATTTTTAGAAGCAATGGAAACCAGTTATTGAAATACAGTTATTAATGTTTTTTAAATGTATGTTTTGGTAATATACTTACTTAATACATTAAACCAAGCAGCAGCCCAGTAACTGCTGTGGTTTCAGATAAGTGATGATAGGAAGCGATGTTTTGTGGTAGGGCTCTATCTAAGAACCCTGTGTAACTGTGTGTCCTGGAACTGTGTGTGGGCACAGGGAACTTCAGCTGGTCCAGTCTAACTTTAATCTACCTGTCAAGGAAAGAGGAGAGAGAGCAAGAATGCCCCAGGAAATGCGGGGAGGGGGCTGCCTTAGTTTTTCTCTCTAAAAACCAGTCACCTCTAAATCGGTCTTCGATTCCATATCCCACCCCACCCCAGCCCGTTCTGCCTGAAAGAACCTAAAATGCATCAGGTCTAGTCATTGTGAACAGACCGTTTGCTCAGAACCCTTCAATGAATTTCAGTTACCGTCTGGGTTAAATCCTAACTCCTTGACTTACCATTCAGCCTCCTTTGCAGTTTCCTAAAAATCGTCACATGCCCTTACGCCTTCATCCCCAGAGCCTGCCGCCCCTCACCAGGAATCCCTTCTCCCTCTCTTGGCTTGCTAACACCTCCCTGCCCTTCACGCACCATCTGGAAACGTTTGGTAATTACTCCCAATTCCAGGTGTGCAGTGTCCTGACACCTGTTCTGTTCAGTAATAAATAAATGGACGAGTCAGCTAAGAGCCATTCTGTGCATGCTTTCAAATCTACCTAGTAGTGGTCCGTGCTCAGGACACTTTGAAGCTTTGTTTGGGTGGACTCTCTTAACATGTCCTTTAACAGTGAGTATTTCTAGCTTGCTTCCTGTGCACTAGTCAGTGGGGGGAACAGCAGGGAATAAGAAACTCAACTCCAGGAACAGCTTTACAGAAAATAGAGTTGTAGGCTGGTGGGAGAAGGGGCCTGAAGTACTACAGGACCCCGGAGGGTCCCCAGTGCAGTCTAGGCAGGATGGACGGAGAGAGGGAGTTGGGGGGGCCTCCAGCAGCAGCGACGTCCACCCTACTATGTGCAAACCAGCCGCAGTGAAGAGTGCTGCAGAGAGGACCTGGTGCCCAGAGCATCTGGAGGCAGGAAGGCGGCGTTGATCCTGGGCAGCCGAGGGCCAAGGGCCGGGAAGTGTGGCGGGAGTGCAGCGACCGTGTACGTGCTGGAGAGGGAGGGAGTTACAGGAAGACGGGCTGGAGAAGTGAGTAGGGGCCGCGTCCTCAAAAGCCCTGGGAAGGAATTTGTAGTCGGGACCTGGGCTTTCTCTTTGAGGCAGTGGAGAGCCATTAGAACAGTGGTTGGCTGCTGGGGGCACTTGGCCCCTAAGGGGACATTTGTCAATGTCTGGAGACATTTTCAGTTATCACAACTTAGGTGTGGTGCTACTCACATCTCGTGGGTAGAGGCCAGGGTCGCTGCTGGACATCGTGGCGCACGGGACAGCCCACCAGGGTTACCTGGCCCGGATGTCAGTAGTGCCGGGCCTGAGAAACCCTGCTTTGGAGGATTCTCAGCAGGGGACGGCTTGGTCGGATGTGTTAGAAAGGTCACCCAGCGAGGGTGTAGAGAACAGCCTCGGGGAGACACAGCGAAGAAGGCAGAGACCGTGGGGACTGGAGCGGGAGGGCCTCGGCGTCTGCCCGGAGTGGACACGAGCAGGTGCCGGGACTCCGGCGGGTGGCGTCGGAGCACTTTCTGTCGTGGGGTGGGAGCAGCCAGCCTACGGCTTTCGACTGGTTATTAGATAGTCTGTTTGAGGTCTACGATTTCGTAAGTTCAGAAATAAACTTTGAGTGGAAATATCTCATTTGGAGACGCGGGGTGAGAAAGAACACCCGTGCACGCACCACCTGTCGGAAGGTGGGCGAGTTTCTCTGCGGCGTTTTTTGAACTGTGCTGGCATCGCGGCTGCAATTATGCTTCATGTGCTCCACGCGCCCCCCACATCTCCCTGCCTTCAGCCGTTTTAGGCTGATACACGCACCATGGTTTACGTGTCTCTTCCTATTTTTAGTGTTCGGATGGTTTTGATCATATCGCAGTTACATTTCCTCTGTGATGAATGTCTTCCTCCACGTGGTTTCCAAAATTAGGTCAGAGGCCACGAGCGTGTTTTTACGACTCTAGTGCAGGTGCGCGCACTTGCCGTGGGCCGCTCTGGCCCACGGCCGGCTGGGGCTCAGCCCCATGTCCCCCACTCTGTGACTTCCTCGGTGTCGGCGATCGTCTGATCGTCTTCTGTGCCTCGTGCGGTAGCCGGCTCTCGTGGGCGCGCTGACGGCCTGTCGTTGGTCTTTCCGCAGAGTGCGGGGCTCCGAGCAGATGAACACGCTCCAGTGTGCGCGCCATGTCTACCGGACGGAGGGCATTCGTGGCTTCTACCGGGGGTTGACTGCCTCTTACGCTGGGATTTCAGAAACTGTCATCTGCTTTGCTATTTACGAAGGTTTGAAGAAGTATCTGAAAGACGCTCCCTTAGCCCCTTCTACAAATGGGACTGAGAAGAATTCCACAAATTTTTTTGGACTTATGGCAGCCGCTGCTGTTTCTAAGGGATGTGCCTCCTGTATCGCTTATCCGCACGGTATGTGTCGCCTTCTCTCCCAGATTCCTAAGACAGCTGTCAGGTTTATGGCGCTCGTCAGTATATCTAGACCCGGAGCTCGAATGCAATGTAAATGCCTGCAGGTGGAAAGGAACTGAGCACACGGGGACTCGGCATCACTCAGCCCCAGCTGACGGTGGCCAAAACTTGCTGTGTAGAATGCAGGCCCCATGTTGTGGAACTTGTGATGTTTTCACAGAAGCCAAAAATCTGGATTTTATTTAAAATTCCACAATATAAAAAAATTACGTGGGAGCCAAACTTTAAAAAAAAAAAGTCAGCTTCCCCTTTGAATGTAGTACTGAGTGAGGCTACTTTGGGTTTTATTTTTTAAGAAATTACAAGCTTAATGTTCTTCTGACCATTTAAAAAAAATAATTTATCATGTCACAAAAAACAAGTTTTATTTTTCAAAAGTCTGCTGTTCTGTCAGCTATGACAAATGCCTGTGGTGGGCTCATTAGCAGGTAATTCAGTCCCCATTTTGTGCTGGGCACTGAGCATCCTCAGGGCTCATGGAGAAGAGGTCGGGGTGCCTTCTGTGGGAGGGAGACCAAAGCGTGTGCAAAGATCCGCTTGACAAGCAATAGCAAGGAGTGACAGACAGTGTCATGCTGTGGGTGTCTGGGTGAGGGAGGGCCAGGTGGGCGAAGGTTCAAAAAGGAGGAGGCTGTGTTTAATTTGGACAGAGTGGAGAAGATTCTAGAAGGAGAAAGTTGGGGAGTACATGAAAATAAACTCTCGTGGAGGATATTGTCATACTGAACACAAATTCCCCCTTCAGTGAAATTGCAATGTTTGCTTAATCAGTAGAAAACCATAAACTATCTGAAAATTAAGTCCCATTTAAACTAAGCTTTCTTAAATCCCTTAAAAGTTATCTTATACTTTGTATGGATAAAGTATACTTTGTACTTTATCCTATCTAGAGTTAAAAAATGTTCTAAACAGATCTTAACCTTTTATTATGTCTATGTGACTATCCTGCCCAAACAGAGCTGGGGTGGCAAATGAGCAGAGGTGTGCGTTGACAGTTATAAAGCTGTGTGCTTCAGTCGTCTCCTGGTGTTGCCTGGAAATGCAGTTGATTTGTTACATAAAGTATGTTTTTCTCTCTGCAGAAGTCATAAGGACGCGGCTCCGGGAGGAGGGCACCAAGTATAAGTCTTTTGTCCAGACTGCTCGGCTGGTCTTTCGGGAAGAAGGCTACCTTGCCTTTTATAGAGGACTCTTTGCCCAGCTCATCCGGCAGATACCAAACACTGCCATTGTGTTGTCTACCTATGAGTTAATTGTGTACCTCTTAGAAGACCATCCTCAGTAACAGAAAATTGTGCTCTAGAAGAATAAAACTGAAAAACTCAATAGAGAATTTTTTTTTCCATTGATGTTTAGAATGTTTGAGACTGAAACAGGAAGGGCCATAAAATATGTGGCTCATGTCACCTGTTGGACATTTCCTTTTGGATTCTTGTTTTCTGGAAGGTTTAAATTCATTAATGCTAATGGTTAATTATAACTTTTGTTTTTTTAACTTAAGAGGATTCAGGAGCAAGCAGAAACTAAATTAAATCATGCCACTTAATTTAAGTATAAATTTGGTTGTGTCCTCTTTTATGTTCACTGTACTGTAAACTATATCTAAGGACTTCAGTGAAACGTAACCCTAGAAATGCATAAAAAACTCTAAAGTCCAAGTGCACTTGTTTTCCAGTCTGAACATAAGATCTTGCCCTGGAGGTATAAGAAATATTTTGATGGCACTGAGCAAACCAGGACAGACTTCCCAGCTATTTTTCTATATACATTTCTCATACAAATTGATAATCTAAGCTTTCAGGCTGCTGAGTTAAAAAAAAAGAATTAGTACAACTTTCTGACACTAAATATTTTGAAAGTATGAGCATTTTTTACAGTTATTCTCTATACCCAATTCGAACCAAAAGCAAGAGTTTTAAAGAACTGCCTACCAGTGGCCTTGCTCCTGGGCGTATTTCAAGAAGTTAAGCCTAAATTAAGCCTAGGTACACTGTCGGTGTGTTGGAGTGTGGCCTTCCAAGCTGCCAGGTGTTGGATGATCGACATTTCCTCAGATCCTTAATCCTGTCCTTGGATCTCTGCTGCGGAGAAGAGGAGAGTTCGCTTTTATTCTGATAGGAAGTGCTGGTGTTGTTTGAACCCTAGTTCAGAGTTTGGGGAAAAAAAAAATCCCAGAAATGAGAAATTACCAAAATTGCAAGTGCCCCCCACTTCCCGTTTTAAAAGGAAATTTAATAAGAGACAAAAAGATGAGACAGAAGGCAGGAAAGGTGGATAGTCTTTCATCAGCCCTTTCACTGGAATTCGCACATATTATACATTAGGTCATTTTTCAATCTGAATATCTAGAAAGATGTTTTGGACTAATAATCGATGCGTTGGAGTTGCAGATGCTCTGGTAGGGATGAGGAGATTTTCTAGCTGTGTTTAGATCGAGTTTAATTTTGTTCGCCTTTAGTCATGAAGGAGGCCGGTTGGCAGTATTGAGTTCTCAAGTACAATTGCTTTAACTGTCAACAACTACGTAGAAGTCAAATGACTTGTAGTCAAGTTTCAGTGCTTCTCCAATACAGTCTTGTTCCAGAACCTCATTTTAACTGTTTGATAGTGGCACTTAGCAACATCTCCCTATTTTAATATGCCTATTAAAACCTCAATTTTTCCTTAAGATTTCACCTAATATGAAGATTTAAAATTAAGTTGCTTAATATTCATTAATTGGGTAAGATATTATTTGGCGGTGATTTTCATTTATACAATCTTGAGCTGATAAATTTGATGTTGACCTAGTATAGGTTATTTCTCCCCTTGCTTCTCCTGCCCTAAAGTGAAAGAAACGAGTCCAAAAGTCAGAAGCGAGCAAGCAGGAAACAGTGATGCTGCTTCTGTAAAGGGGCTTGTTGGATTTTAAATGGGAAATATCACTGTTTGAGCTGTTAACGGAGAAATCTCATGATTGATTTATTTCTCCACAAGCTTAGTCATTGGGAATTTATTGTTTTTAAGTAGTCATGTATATAAAGATTTTTAAAACCCTCACTGCCTACCCAGTGTGTGCCAAGCTTATGTAAGGGGTTGTGTCTCTTCTCACACAAGTTAACCTGCCAACCTGGTGAAGCAGCTGTCATCGTCCACGTTTTATGAATAAGAGCCTCAGAGGTTTACACAGTTTGCTTGAGATCTTGCAGATGGTAAGCAGTAAACACAATCGCAGGTTTGTTCTGCGTGTTGAGTAGATGAATGAAAGGTAGAGGGGACATCTGGACCCCTGGGATGGTCTGACTCCGAACCCAAGGCCCAGCAAGCCATTCCATTCAGTTCCACAAGCGATCCACCTGAATGAGGTGACATGAACCAGTAATGACCAGGACAGCCCGCCCTTTGAGTGGGACACGGCAGACATGGAATCGTTCTTGAAACAGTGCTTCAACACCATGCCCCACATTTAGAGGAAAGCCTTGCTGCTGTTCATTTCGTTGTGTGCTTCAGGCTGGTGAAGGCGGCAAGGCTGCAAGTGAAAGGCCTGTTCTCTGACGCCCACTTCCAAGACAGGAGCTTCCAGTGTAGACTCTAGTCACCCCCCAGGTGTCATGCCAGGGCCCCTTCCCTCTCTGCAGGCAGCTCTGAGTTAATGCATGTGGCTAGGGTGTGAGGTTAACTGGCCCCAGGAAGCCCATCAACCCAGGACTGTCCAAGACAGAACTCTACTGGTCACCTCAAAAAACAATGGAAAAGTTATGGTAACAAACGTAATTAAACACTTGTGTCTTTCCAGTTATAAATGTGATTGAGCTCAAATCAACTAAACCACCTGCATAAAATTACTGGCAAACACCACCACCACCGCCCCCCCCCCCAGAGGTAACTGCAGTTCAGTGAACCATCCTGTTTCCTATAAGCACACATATATTCTAGGGGTTTATTATTTAAACTTTGGATCTAACAAGAATTAATATATATGTTGCTTTTTTGAGCAGTCTATTATTCCTCCAATACCTGTAGCTCTGACCTTATAATAGTTGCATTATATTCAGGTGTATGGCTATCATAATTCAACGTCATCCCTATCGGTGAAACATTTATGTTTTCATGAACATAATCACGTTTCTATAAATTATTTTGGATCATTGGAATGGCTAAAGTGGAAGTGGCTTAAGGGAATTGCAAATTGCAGCAAATCAGCATTGTCCCCTTAGGTCTGGCTACGCATCGGGAAGACCGAGTAGCGGAAGACTGCGGGAGGGGCCCGGCGAGCGCGGCGCGAGCGAAGGAGTGCGCGCGACCGGGCTCCGCGCCGCCTTCCACCTCGGGCCCCAAGGGGGCGGCGCTCGCGCCGCCGCCGCTTCTCCCGGGGCCCCGCCCACCGGGCTCGCCCGGCTCCGCGATTGGCTGCGCGGCGGGAGCGCGCCGAGTCAGGGGGCGGGCCCGCGCCGCCTACAAAGCGACGAAGGTCACGGCGCGAGGAGGCGCGCGCCGCCGCCCCGCGTCCCGCCTGCGGCCCTCAGGCCCGCCGCCGCCCACCGCTCGCTGGCCGCCGCCCGCGCGGGGAGCCATGGAGGGAATGAGTGCGCTGCTGGCCCGCTGCCCCACTGCCGGCCTGGCCGGCGGCCTGGGGGTCACGGCGTGCGCCGCGGCCGGCGTGCTGCTCTACCGGATCGCGCGGAGGTGAGTGCGCGCGGCCCACGCGGCCTCGGGCCCCCGCCCCGCCGCCCGCCCGCCACCTCCGCCCGCGGCCCGCCCGCCTTGGCGGGCTCCCGGGCCGCACGGCCCCTCCCTTCCCGCACTGGCGAGGCCGCAGCGTCGCGGTGGGGGCCGGGCCTGTGTGCCCACGTGCTAAGACCCGCTCTGCACGTCCCCTATCCCCCCAGAGAAGTCCGGGTTTGGAATTCTCATCGGGAAGCGGCTGAGGAGTGGGTTGGCGACTCCAGGTGGGCGAGGGCAGCCGGCACGTGGGTTACAAACTTCCTCCCCCATGGAGACGTGTGCTGGCCGAGCCGCAGGATCTCCAGGGCCTCCCCCCACTCCCACCTGGGCCCCCCAGACCCCGCGTGAGAGTCTAGCGGGAATCAGACTGCGCTCTGACTGCTTTCCGCCCTTAGCCTGGCTCCCTGGTCTTCGGAAGCACCTTGGGGTGGCGTGATATTAGGCGGCACTTTCTGGTCTACTACGTATGCTGTCTCAGGTGTTGTTCTAATCTCTTATTAGCCCATTTCAGAGTCACAATCCCTGTCCCCCTAGAGAAGCTAAGAGACAGAAGAGCTAAGTAAACTTATTAGAAGAGTGCGGTGTGATGGGAAGCAGCCTGGCCCTGGAGCCTGCCTTCCTAATGCCTGGGCTGTGCTGCGTCCAAGAACAGGAGAGCCTGACACGCTTCAGGGGTGTTTAGAATGGTCTACGACTGCTGGTGAGCTGATTTGTGGCCACCCCCAGCCCCAGCCCCGGCCCAGGCTCAGAAATCATGCCCACCGCCATTCAGAGCTGGCTTATCAAGAACCTTTATTGTCAGGAACAAAAGTTCCTAATGGCCTCTTGCTTCATCAGAGACTTAGAGGCATCCTGACTGTTTCCCCATCAGATCCACCTTTCCAGGGGTCAGGGGGAAAAGGTGGGGTTGTGAGGACATGTTGGGGTTAATGGTGGGTTTTAGCTTCAGCAAGAGATGTGAGAGGCTCGTTTTGGGTGGAAAAAGCGAAGGCACTTGTGGGCAGTCACTTGGCAGCAAGTGGAGGAGCTGGGATTTGAACCTGGGCAGTCTGGCTGTTCTTTTTTAAATACCACTATGTACTGCTTCTCACCCAAGGGGGAAACGTGTGGGGGTGACTGAGTCACAGGCTTCCTGGAGGAGGAAGAGGTAGGAGGGACATGTATCTGCAGGATGAGCCAGACTGGCAGTCTGAGGAGGGGGTGGCCTCCAGGAAAGGGCAGTGGGAAATTGAGGGAACTTCCAACACAAAGGGTCCTTGACAACCCATGTCTCTACGTGTCCCGGTTCCTACCCAGTTTCTGGAAGCTGGAGGGGCTTGCAGGATCAGCTGGTTCAAACCAGTCAATTTATACACCGAGGGACTGAGGTGCAGAGGTACAAGGTGATTTGCTCAGAATCCCAGAGTGTGATGACGGCAGAAGCAAGCACAGGCGAACACGCTGCTGCTTCCCAGTTAACCCGAGTGGGGGAACGTTGGCCCAAGGATCAGAGCCTGGGCACTGCTCCCCAGCTGCGCAGCGCCTCGGTTGTGTGCAACGTGGCCAGGTTTGCCCACTGCATCCACGTTCCCGTGTCTCATGCTGTGGCTGTCCTTGGGTCCTATCTCCCCTCCTGGGCTGCCAGCCACACCATTTCCTCTCCAGAGACAGGAGTCTGGGGCGGTGGTGTGACATTGGGCGAGCTGGCCTGAGAGGAGCCAGGAGGGTACCTGGAAGGCTTCCCACTCCACCGGCACAACACCAGTGGTGTGGGTTTGGGCCCTATTGGGCCGAGAAGGACCAGTTCTTCCTGTGATGCTCTGAGATGCTTGTAGAGAACTGGTTGTTGTCTGGGGGTCACAAATTGGCCACTGTCACGATATGGAAGAAAGACCAGCCCCGCAGAGACTGAGCCCTTCTCCTTCCGGGGAGGGGAACTGGGACAGTGAGGAACAATGGCTTTGGCCACAGTACAAGTTTTGAATGACTCTTGAGAGGGCATGTGGGGGAGTTGTTTTGGGAAAGTGCCTTGGCCTGGTGGGTCCGTGGGCTCAGCACGGGGGTGGAGGGATGTGGAGGGATGGTTGGCTGAGGGGCTGCAAGAATAGGTCCCCTCTCCGAAGGGCTGGGGTGCTCCCAGAGCCTCAGGCAGGCCGGCCTGGCGTCCCCACCTGTGGAGTCTCCTAGCCAGGGTATTATTAACAATTCCATGCTGGTGACGGGGGGAAGCACCTGCATGGTGCCACCTGGTGAAACGTGCTCAGATGCTACTGTACTCCCCATTCCTGCCGCTGAGGAAAGAAGGCTTGGGAGGTCGGGCTTCTGCCCTGAGCGAGCTCGTGCTCCGGGTTTGCACCCGAGTGCCTTGGCTGCCCTCCACCCCCACGGGAGCCCACCGCCATCAGCACTGTCACAGGGCGCAAGCCCAGATTACACTTCCCTGGGCTTACACTCCCTCGCCTTGGATCGGGACTGTGGTGATGGCTCCTGTGCCCATCCCACCCCCAGACTCCGCTGCTCCGCACAGCATCCAGGATCCACCTTCCACTGGCACGTCCCTGCTCGGGACCTCAGGGACCTCCTGAAGCACCCATAGATGTTTACTGCGTTGTCCCCTTTGTCGTGTTGGGACACCGAGAGGATGCAGCCTTCAGGTTAAGTAGCAGGGCTTTGTCCTGGCACCCGGGGCACCTGATTCCCATTCTCCTCTCTCTGTGCCGTCCCAGTGTGGCACGCTGGGGGGACGCCGCTCTCCGGGTGCTCACCGGGTGCACGCTGGGTGGCCGTCCCTTTGCCCAGCAGCCCCGCCTGTTTGAATTCCATCCACTCTTCTTGCCTTGCTGGCCAGCAGACCTGTTCTCTGGGTGACAGCAGATGCTCCACTTGTTTGGCCTCTCTTCACTGACATCTGTCACCAGCTGCCCTGTGAGGTTGTCCTTGTGTCCCAGTCAGAAGTGGAGAGTTTGCTTATTGCTGCCTCTCTGTAAGCCTAGCTCAGTAACACGGTCACACTGAGGTGGACGGGAGGGGGGTGGTGTGTACACACCTCAGGCCAGGTGTGCCCCAGAGAGGTGGGGTTGGGGACTGTTTCGGTGTGGCAGGACTGCTGCAGACTCGAGTGTGTTCTGTCTGGACCTAAAGGCGAAGGCCCGGAGGCCCGTTGGGTTCTGGCATCTTGGTACCACTGTCACTGCAGCCCAGGAGGCGCCTTTCGGATTCTCACAGCTGGATAGGACGACATGTGTTGCCCACTTAAGACACGGGAGCAAGCAGGGAGCCACCAAGGGGCCCATCTAGGACCCCCTCACCTGTGAGGCGGTCCTTGGATGTCCTCGTGGGGCCCCTCTGGACGCTGACAGGAGGGATCATCTTCCAGACCCCCCCGGGCCAAAACATGCTGCCCAGGTCACAAGCTATGTGCCAGGCCCATTGGGGGAGGCTGGGCACTTCTCGGGACCTGGCAAGAACTGGCTCCCCCAGACAGAGACTGAGCCCCACCCAGTGTGTCCTCCATGTGCGCAGCGCTGGGTGCGCAGCACATGCCGACCCCTGGCAGGGTCCCAGGCCAAGGGTCTGGAGCCGCAGCCCTCGGAGTGGTGGCCTCACTCCTAGAACACACGTGCACGCACGCACACGCCATCTGTAGGAGATGGTGGGGTGTCAGGGCTTCAGCTTTGTTTTAATCAAACATTTGTGTTCAGGGCTGAAGGGGTGATTCTGTTGTTAAGGACGTAAGTTCATCGTTTTTCCCCAGGGTGTATTCGGGGCTTGTGGAGCACTGGGTCCAGGGCGTGCCGCTGCCTGGCTCCTCCCGAGGGCCCCATGCTCTTTGCCTCCTCCCGGCCCCAGCAGAGCCAGCACAAGGGTGGTGGGAGCTGGGCAAGCACCTTCCAGGCCTCCCGTCTGCGCACCTGCTGGGGCCAGGCTGCCTCCTGAGGGGGTCTCTCCAGGCCCATCTTAACTCTGTCAAGGGATATTCTCTCTTGTCACATCAGATCTTGCCCACCACTAAGATTAGTTTGTCCCAGGGCCCTGCAGGGGCAGAGGTTTTGGCTTGGGGGAGAAGTGCATTGAGGGGTTTATGAAGGGAGCTGGGGGGCATTTTCCTGAGCAAGAGCAGGGCCTGGGCTAAGCTGGCTCAGAATAGATTGGAAGCGTTCCTGTGTCAGGCCAGGTGGGGTGGGTGCAGGGCTGGCTGTGGAAGCTGTCAGGCGCACCCCTCCCAGGCACATCTGGTGTCGGTCCACATGTCTAACGCACGGAGGCCCAGTGCTGGTGCATGGCGGGCTGAGGTTTGCACCCAGCCCTCTGGTTTTGCTAGTCCACTGCCGTTCACAGGCCTGCAGAGCTTTGCAGCTGCCCCACCCCCACCCTCTGCCTCCCCACAGAGGAGCTGCGGGCTCCCTGACCTTGGACCCCTGCCTGGCCAAGGCTGCACGTGCTCTGGCCACAAGGGGGACCACCACCCTCAACACTGAGCAGGGATGACCAGGGGCTGAGAGTGACAGGAGCTGGAGCTAGCCACCCCAGGGACCAGAGCTGATCCCACTCCCTCCTGCCACTGGCTTCTAGGCAGGCTCATTTCCCTAGCAACGGAGCCTGAGATTCAGAGTGCAACTGGTGACTTCCTGGGGTGGGAGGGGCTGTGTGGCTGGCTCCCTGGACCAAAGCAGCAGTTCCTGCGTGCCGGCCAGTGTTCCCCGGGGCCAGCGTTTTTGTCTTCTTCCCGGTCTCTCTCTTCTTTCATGGATTCCCCGTTCTTCTGTGTGGCTTCTGTCCAGAGGCCAGGTGTGGTGCGGTGGGGTTCTCGGGTGAAGGGGCTTGAAGGGAGGGCCCTTTGTGAGGCTGGGAGGACCCAGGGGGCAGATGAGAGAGGTCACCGGCCCGCGTCCTCACCCACTAGGATTCGCTGTGCGCAGTTACGAGGAAGCCTGTCAAGCAGGTACAGATTAACAGAGAGCAAGCCCGTGCTTCGGCGCCCGGGGACGCCAAGTGCTGGCATCTCTGCAGCAGTGTCCACCCCCCGGCTGCGGCTGCACTGCCACCTGCCAGGCTCAGCACTTTCCTAATTCTCCCGTTTGATCCTCTCAGCAGCCTCTCTTTGGGACGGGGATTATCGCCGTCCCCGTTGGCCAGATGAATGAGTGAAGTGGATGACTTTCTCCAAAGGCCACACCGTGACCGCGGTGCCATGCTGCCTGATGCCCCTCTTTCCAGGCTGTGCCCTCTGGCCCTGTGCTTTTGACAAGATGTAACGGTTCTTGTCCTTGTCCATTGTGAGGACAAGGCTGAGCCGGGGCAGGGGGCAATCCGGGTGCCCTCTGTGGGTCTGCCGGTTCTGGCGCCTCTGTCTGCCTCCTCTGGCTTGGGGGAGAAGTAGGTTGAGGAGCTTATGGGGCGGCATTTCCCTGAGCCGCCACTTCCCTTGCCCTCCCCAGGTAGCTGCCATTTTGGGCACTGAGGCCAGGCACCGTCAGGCACTTCTTACACAAGGCCCCCTGGGAGGGCAGTGTTCTGGTCCCCAGTCAACAGGTGATGAGTCTTGGAGAATTCTCCTAAGTTCTGTCCGTGATCAGTGAAGGGGCGAGGCCAGGAGGCAGCTGCCATGTCTGGAGTGGGGACTCTGCTCCCAAGGGACAAGATAGTGCCAGAGCTGCCTTTCACATTGCAGAGCACCTTTACGTTACTTGATCCTTGTAACGCGCGATGCCATGGGTGTCGTGATCTCACCCTTCGCAGACTCGGGCCGAGGCTGGAGAGGAGGCTGGGCACACGGCTCGGAGGTGGCAGAGCTGGAGACTGGCTCCTGGAGGCTGGGGCTGCGCTGCCTCTGGACAGCAGGGTCATCTGTGTGGCATCATGGGGGTCCAGGCAGCAGCCCCAGAGCGGGGGGGGCCTCTGGGGGAGGGCGGAGGAGCAGGAGTGGCAAGGCCAGGACCCTGGGGCTCAAGCAGCTGCCGCCTGTTACTGTCACCCGCATTGTGTCTAGATTCCTAGGACTGGAGGGATTTGTTGGGCAGTTGCCACACCCCACAGCCAATGAGGTGGATGGAGGGCCCCGGAGCACAGATCCCCTAGTGTCTGGGCTGGGATTATCCTGTAGACCCCACCTGTCACCACATGTGTGGCCAGCAAGGCCACTGTGGACTGTCCGCACACTCCCCTCTGCTGGGGAGGGCCGGCCAGCTGCAAGCCAGGCAGCTGTCTCTGGTTCCCTGGCCTCCCCAAGAGCACCACTCTGCAGCTTGGGAGCTGGCCTCGTGGGACGGGGAGCGGTCCTGGAGCCTGGTCCCTGTCCGCCCTGCGGCCTGTCCAGCCTGGGCCCCTGGTGCTCCTATGCCTGAGCCCCAGGACAACAGGTGGCCCGGGGTCACCTCATGGGCGTGCAGGAGCCAAGGGATCTGGTGAGTCTCCAGCCGTTCCCCAGCTCGGGCCGGGAGCTTTGCCGGGGGGCTGAGAAGCCTGAGCCAGCGTGGCCCCCTTGCTGGTCCTCCTAGTGGGCCTCGCCCAGCCCACCTGGTCTCCCGCTGCACGGCGGCAGGCTCCGGCTGCCTCTCCTCTTTCCTTGTCCACAGGACGAAGCCAACACACACCACGGTCAACTGCTGGTTCTGCAGCCAGGACACGGTGGTGCCCTACGGGAACCGCAACTGCTGGGACTGCCCGCACTGCGAGCAGTACAACGGCTTCCAGGAGGTGCGGCTGCAGCCCCGCCTGGTCCCCGCCAGGCCCCCCCCTGCCCCCTCCCCTGAGGCCGAGGAAACAGGCTCAGGGAGCCAAGGTGCCTTGTCAGATGTTCAGTCCCAGAGCTTTCTGGCTCGCTCACTCGCTTTGCGCTGGGTGGAGGGTGGGCAGGCTTTCTGCAGAGGGCAGCTCAGGCTTTCTAGGCCGTGCGGTCTCGCCCCCGCCGCTCGGCCTGCTGAGCCGCCACTCACAATGTGTAAACAAGTGCGCGAGGCTGTGGTCCCAGAGAACTTCTCGAACCCAGGAGGCCAGCCCACAGGCCCTAGTCTGCGGACCCCTGCACCAGACCACGGTTCCGGCCTGAGGTCCCATCAGCTGTGCTCTGCCTGTTGGGGTTTTTTGTGCAGTGTTTTGGAAGACAAGCTTTTGCTAAGTGTCAAATGTAAAGAAAGGAGGAGTTGCTTGAGATCCGCCACCACTGTCTAGAGTGTCACCGCTCGGGGCTTCTCCCTGCCACCAAGCCTGAGCCACTGGGGAGACTCACTGGGGTTGGGGCTCCCCGACTTGTGCCTCCCCTCCTCCCCTAGAATGGCGACTACAACAAGCCGATCCCTGCCCAGTATATGGAGCACCTGAACCACGTGGTGAGCAGCGCACCCAACCCCGGGGCCCCCACACAGCCCCAGCAGTGGGTGAGCAGCCAGGTGCTGCTGTGCAGGAGGTGCAGCCACCACCAGACCACCAAGATCAAGCAGCTGGCCGCCTTCGCACCACGTGATGAGGTGAGGCTGGGGGTTCTTTAGAGCAGGGGTCCCCAAACCCCGGGCCACAGACTGGCACTGGCCCTGGCCCGTGGCCTGTTAGGAACCGAGCCACACAGCAGGGGAAAGCTAACGAAGCATCATCTGTATCCGCAGCCGCCCCCCAGCGCCAGCATCACCACCTCAGCTCCGCCGCAGGTCATCAGGCACTAGATTCTCGTAGGGCCACGGGTCCCTGGTGCCAGACAGGTTGAGGACTGCTGCTTTAGAGGATTCTGGGGGAGGCATGCACGAGGCTCTCCAGATGGTGGCTTTTCTGTCCTGAATGCTCACAGGGCCCCCTCCTCACCCTGACCCCATGCTGGCCCCTCGTCCCGGGTGTGTTGTCTTCTGTCTTGCTAGGACCATGCTTCCTGTGCTCCCTCTGGCTCACGTCCCTCTGCTCTTGGCTCCAGGCCTGGGAGCATCGTGCAGGTGCCAGCGCCAACCAGTCCAGAGGGGTTTGTCCCTGGGCAGAGGGAGGTAGTTCCAGCTGGGGCCCTGCTGGGCCCAACCTGTCTGTCTCGGAGTCAGGCTTGCCCACTGGCTGGGGGGCGGTTTGCTCTATAGTTGGTGAAGGACACTCCTGGCTTCTGGGAGAGGAAGGAAGATGGGCACTGCAGAGTGGCCGGTGTTAGGAGTTCACCCCCCGCCCTGCTGCGGATCCCCGCCGCCTTATCCTC
Organism: Eonycteris spelaea; assembly: GCA_003508835.1. Taxonomy (NCBI): domain Eukaryota; kingdom Metazoa; phylum Chordata; class Mammalia; order Chiroptera; family Pteropodidae; genus Eonycteris; species Eonycteris spelaea. The sequence goes on along the minus strand of PUFA01000119.1, from coordinate 1,445,101 downwards.
TAGCGAATCTTGCCTTCCCACCGCCAGACCTTGCCTCGTCCAGTGGTTGTGACCGCAGGAGCTGAGACCCAGAGATGCTGGCTTTCCCAAGGCCCAGATTGGGAGGGAGGGAGGGCCGGGCGGGGGGCGGTGGATTCTGCAGAAAGAAGGGGAGGCATATGTGACTTGGCAACCAGGGCGGCTTTTCTGGCATATCAGTCCCAGCAAGAGGAGATCAAACTGATACCCCTCCTGGCCACTGCGGACTGAGGCGTTCGGCTGCCCCAGAAATGGGGAAGGAGAGGAGCGTCGCTGCATCCCTAGGAGGAGGGGTGGTGGCACTCACCCCTTCTGGGCTCTTGTTAAAGCCCCAGGGACCCTGCAGCTCCCACTGAGACCGTGGCCCAGCCAGGGGCTCTCCAGAGCCTTCCAGACCCTTGGGTTTAAGAGAGGAAGGCCCTGCGTCGGGGTTGGACATCTGTCCAAGTCCAGGCTACGTCAGCCCCGAGCCACCTTCTCCGTGGCACACTGCCTTCCTGGAGCCCATCCGAACAGGGCCTGAAGCAGGACCGCATTCGAGCTCCAGGCCTCCAGGGGCATCCTGTGGAGTGAGAACTGCCTAGAGTATCTCCCCTCACCTGTGGGCTCCTGCCGTGTTAGGCTCTGGGCCAGCCCTTATTCCCAGTAGCCAGCGTCACTATGCTCAGTGGGCTGTTTGTCCCACTGGGCAGTGGAGGAAGCAGGATCAGAGTGGGAACGAGTCGCCATGGTCACCCCACTTGTAAGTGAACTCAGGTTCGACCTCAGTCGACGCAAGACCCTGAGCCTCTGTCCCCCCTCAACTCCCAGGGCAGGTACGACGAGGAGATCGAGGTGTACCGGCACCACCTGGAGCAGATGTACAAGCTGTGCCGGCCGTGCCAGGCGGCCGTCGAGCACTACATCAAGCACCAGAACCGCCAGCTGCGCGCCCTGCTGCTCAGCCACCAGTTCAAGCGCCGGGAGGTGGACCAGAGCCACACAGGTCTGTGCGGGGTGCCCACGGGGCATTCGGGGTGTCACAGCCCTTGAGCTTGTGCAGGAAACCCTTCCTTAGAGGGCCAGTGACTGGAGGGCAGCTCACCAGAGCTGAGACCCTTCTCCCAAGGGAAACAGCTTCCCATGGGTCCACGTGCCCACCCTGTCCCCAGGCCCTTTCATGTCACCAGCCAGAGTGGGTGTCCTGAGGACAGTGGCTCAGCAGGATCCACTCGTCACGTGCATACGTGAGCGAGGTTTTGAGATGCCTTGCTGCATTGGGGTGTGTTCCCCACACTTGGTCTTGGTTCCTCATGGCAGCTTTTATGGCAAGTGTGGTCACGGGCCCTGCGACTCCCGTTGACAGCGTGGGAACCAAACGGGGAGGTGAAGTAACTTGGAGAGGGCCAGCATCTGGTGCACAGAGACACCAGGATTCGAACCTAGGACCATCTGACTAAAACGCATTAATTTTTTATCACAGTATCACAGTATTCAGTTAATGGAATATTCTGTTTTTTAAAATCGGATAATAGCAAGTGGATTTAGAAGTAAAAATCACCCCCCTCCCCCGAGAAATTTCTACTTAACCCGCTCGGGTCCCCAGATGTGCCATGTCCAGTGTGGCTTCCAGTCTGTGGCTGGGCCCCTGACCACACGCCACACCGCCAGCCCACATGCCCAGGTGTTTGGTTTTCCTCTTACCAGACAGAACAGCTCACTGCTGTGTTTTTGTAATGTAACTTTAGCCAGAGTCACCTATGTGTTTATTAGCATTCCAGTTAAAATCATAATAAGAATTTTTGATGACAGTTTGAAAAAATGATTGAAAATTTTATTTGAAAGAATAAGGTCACCGTAACATCAAAAAGATTTCTGTAAAGAATGCAGTAGACCCCTCCCCACACAGTGACTTTCATAGCGGGCTGAGGGCCCGGAAGCGGGGTCAGTGGGGTTCAGTGGGGCTCAGCAGTAAGCCTGGGGATAGCCGAGGCTGTCTGAGAATCGAGGGCACAGCGAGGACGGCACCTCTGGTGGACAGGGCCTGGCCGGGTTCTCCAGGAAGTGCTGGGGCTCCCCTGGCCAGATGCCCGCACGCTGGGTGGGCCTGAGAATGCCTGTCGGTGGCTCTGGCCACTGCACTGACCAGTCTCTCCCTCCCTCAGAGCTTCTGCTCGTCCGCGGTGAAGGCCCCGGTCCAGGTCATCGCTCCGTGCCCTCGCCTTCCTGGCCTGTGCCTTCCTGCTGGCCACCGCGTTGTATGGCACCAGTGACCCTTTACCCCAGGGATAACCCTGCCCCCAGCTTTGCACCTAGTGGCAACGGTTCAGCCACTCCTGACAACGGCACGGCCACTGGGACCGAGGGCTGGCGGCACGTGCTGGACCTTCTGCCAGAGCACGTGACAGAGAAGCTGCGGGAAGCCTGGATCTTCGGGCAGAGCCACCAGACGGGCGTCGTAGCACTGGGCCTGCTCACCTGCCTGCTGGCCATGCTGCTGGCCGGCCGCATCAGGTGCGTGTGGGACCAGGCGGGCAGGGGTCTGCCCCTGGGTGACGGTGGTTACTGCCCGGGGTGGACTCTGGGGGGAAACCGTGGGGGCCGGAGCCAGGAGGGCCTGCGGGGCGGGGCGCACAGGTCCACCGCGCCACTGAGACGAGGTGCGCCCTCTTCCCCGGCAGTGGGGGTCCAGTGGGCGAGGTGAAGCAAGTGACTTGCGTAGAGGAGTCAGCGGCACCCAGCAGGCCCATCACTCACCCCTGCATGCCGGGGCCCCCAGGGCCAAGTCGCCCCGCTTCTCCACCTCAGCCTCCCCGTCTGCAGTCAGCGCGCTGGTAACCGCCCACCTCACTGACTGTTGGCTCTGGGGCCTCGCGCTCCCTCCCGCAGCACAGTCACGCCTGTGCCGTGGCGTCCACCTCATCTCAGTGACCGGGGCGGGTCTCTACCCAGTGCTCTCCCACTTCATCTCAGTGACTGGGGGGATCTCAGCCCAGTCTTACAGGCTGGAGCCCTGAGGCTCGGCCGCACAGCGTGTAGCCTCTGGGGGCGGACTGAGAGGCCCTCTCACATTTCTTGGCCCTGGGTCAGGTCCTTTGAGTAGGGCCTCGGTGGATGAAGGAGGCAGGAAGTGGCAGGACATGGAGGGGTCTCGTCCTGCCGAGACGGGCCCTCACCCCACCCCCGATCTCCCCGCAGGCTCCGGAGGGTTGACGCCTTCTCCGCCTGCCTGTGGGCCCTGCTGCTGGCGCTGCACCTGGCCGAGCAGTACCTGCAGGCTGACCTGCCCAGCTGGCTGGACACCCTCAAGTTCAGCACCATGTCCCTGTGCTGCCTGGTGGGCTTCACGGCAGCTGTGGCCACGAAGAAGGCGACAGGTTCCCGGAGGTTCCGGCCCCGAAGGTCAGAGAAGCAGCAGTGACTGCGGGGGGAGGACAGACGGACGGACAGGCGCAGAGCAGGGCACCGCTCTGTCTTGCGTCTTTCTTACCTGCCTCACTCTCACCCCTGCCCAGCCTAGAGCCCCGAGTCCTGGTCCAGCCCCTCTACTTCCCCGAGGAGTTGAGCCTGTCCTTCCCCGCCTTTTCCTTTCCAGCACCAATAAGCCGTCCCCCAACCTGAGGCACTTCCTGAGTGCTCTCTAGCTTTTCACCACTGCCACCACCTCTCTGGCCTAAGACCTCCTCACTGCCCCGAGGCCAGAACATGGGTGACACACACACAGCCTGCCTGTGACTTGTGGCTTCCTGCTGGTAGCTCCAGGCACCCCCATCCTGGCCATGGGTCTTATCTGGCTCTGACCATGGGCTGAAGGTCATGGCCCTGATCTTTGCTTCTCTTCTTACCCTGCCCCATTTCTGAGTCCCCAACACGGCCTGGTGACTGGCTCCAGGCTGGGCCCTTGCCGCATGGCCTGACTACTCAGGCAGCTTGATACAGGCAGGTGCTGCTGAGCAGGGACCAGAGGAGAGCCCCCCAACTCCCCCTCTTCCCCACATCACTTTCCGGTCTGTCCTTTTGGCTCATTGCCTGGGCTGCCCCCCGGATCCACTGCTCAGTTCCTGCTCCGAGACTTTCTGAGACCCCGCTATCCCTCAGCCTCTTTCCCTGGAATGGAGGGTGTGGTTCTTGGGCCCAGATGGCCTTGGCCATGAGTTTGTGGGGTGAGGCCCTTCTCAAGGTAGGTAGTAAAAAGTCTGCTTCTTTAAGGTCAGCAGATTTCTTCTCAGCAGGCTGTGGTGGGAGTTTGCCTATGATGAGGGAGTCTGAACAGTCTGTCCTTTATTTTTTTGGCATTACTGTGGGCCAGACAGAACTGGGTCACGTATGCCCCACTCACGCTCCTGAAAGCCCCTGTCTTTGCCCTGGAAAGGCAGGATCCCTACAGCCAGGCCCTCTGTACGCCCCTGCAGGGCCTCGGGTCCAGGCTTCCTGAGCTAAGGCCACCCTAACTGGCTAACAGTGCGGAGCCCAAACGGCTCTCATTGGCCTTGCCACCCCCGACCCCCCAATGCCTGGGGTGTCCCCAGCTTCCTGCACTTGCTCCTCTCATGTGATTGCTGGGGAAAGATCTAATTGACTAAGGTTAGTATGAGATAAGTGGCCCAAGGCACATGTAGGTCCATAACAATACCAGGTCATTTGTTACCTTGTCTCTCTGGCTAGTCGGTATCACTGCTCTTGCCCTGGAGGCCCTCGCAGAGCTTGCTGAGGCCCCTGCTTTCCATGCATGGGCGGCCACAGAGCCCACCGGGCCTCAGCATCACTCTGCCTGGGCCAGGTGGGAGAGCAGAGCCAGTGACAACCCAGAACCCACAAGGGAGGGGCTGCCTGCTCCCAGAGTCACCGCACCAGGAGGCGGAGCCGGTGTGTGGCACAGAGCAGCTCATTAGCTGTGTGGTCCTGCAGGTCCTGCTGTTCTCAGTCTCAGTTCTCCATCTGTGAGATGAGAGAAACCTCTTTCTAGGACCCTTGAGTGCTGACCACTGTGTAGACACACTCTGGAAATGGAGATGCTGTCCCCAGGAGGAAGTTCTTGGCCCGGGGGCTGTCCCCAAGGGTCACGGCAGGAGGCTGGACCAAGGCTGTCCCCTGCCTGGTGTTCTGTACTCTGACGCTCCCAGAGCAGACTAAACACTCCCTCCAGGGCCCATGTCCTGCCCTTTGTCACTCCGAACCTAAACCTCCCTCCAGGTGTGGCTCAAGTGTGCCAGCCTTCCCACTGCGTCCACAGAGCCCAGGGAAGGCAGAAATATGACACATGCCTGAGCGCCACACTCAGCAGGGAGCCACCGAGTAACCGGGCCTGAGGGGCAGGTGGGGCGCCATACTGGCCAGGCCCCAGGTAGCCCCAGAGAGCACTGAGAGCTCCCCTGAGCCTGCCCCACTCTAACCCTCACACTCACTGGGCTGTAAGGCCTCCCCACCCACCCCCATCCCCACTGCCAAGTGGTCCTGGACCCCACTCAGTGTCCTCATCTGCAGAGCCTGGGTGGGTCGGGAGCTGCCCTGTGAACTGTGTGACCCCGGACAGGCCCCGCCTGATGGGGTACAGCGAGGAGTGGGGTGCCAGAGGCAGGGCCCAGCCCCACCGGCTGTCTGCCTGAGGCGCTGGGGAGCGCCTGCCTGTCCCTTCACCCCAGTCTGCCTGCCGTGGGGCGAGGGGGCAGCAGTCCCAGGTGGAGAGCCAGTGGTCTATCGGCCGTGCGTGCCCTTGGGTCTTTGGTCTCCTGTTCTCGAGACTGGCGGTGTGATGCTCATGGCTGCTTTTCTTGGCGTTGAGTAGAAGCAGGCCATCTGTGTGTACGTGTGTGTGTCTCTGAGTTAAATTATTTATAATAACCTTAACCAGCTCTCCTGCTGGCCAGAGCCCCTGCTGAGCAGGTGTCTTCCCTGCCCTCCAGCGGGGATGGGAGGGCGTCCTCACAAGGTGAACCTCCTCAGACAAAGGCTTCCTGCCCTTTTTAGAGTTTTGTGCGACTTTTTAAAATTGCCCATTTGTTCCTCAAAGTTCCATCGCGGAGAGCATTTCAGCACCTTCTCATGTCATTGGCAACAGCCGAGGATGTGCAAGCACCGCTGGGATCATGGCTTATTAACTGGGAACGTGTCACCCCTGTCAGGGACCTCTTTCCCCTCCCCTTGGGACGACCCTCAGGCCATCCAGGATCAGGGTGACTTGTCCCCAAGATGCGAGGGAGATACACGTGGCTACAGATCTCCCCCTAGGTCTGGGGTTTCCGCCCGGGCCAAGCAGGCTCCTCCAGTAACACGAGGACAGGAGCAAACTGCCTGGACGCACCGCCTGGGGAGCAGCCTGTGTCCCTTCTGTCTGTGACTGTTGCTGAGTGTCTCGTCATCTCTCTGGTCATGCAGTAGAACTGTGGATGATTGTGTAGTGACCTCTAATGACTGTAACCACAACTCTCGGCCATAGATGCTGTGTTGTTTGACGCTGTATTTAAAATAATGCCCCCCGGGCCCTGCTCTTACGGGGCGTCAGGTACCATGTCTTTTTTTTTTTCTTTCACGTTCCTTCAGACCTTCTCTGCCAGGGCGGGACTTTGGGTTGCAGCGTGCCCACAGAGTCAGACTTGGGAGCTGGCGACGTGGACATTGAATGGATCAGGATCTAGCTGCCTCGTGTGCCCGCTGGGTGATATTTCCATTTTTCCCCACGTCAGTAAACCGCCACTTAAACAGTGCTTGCTCCTTCGCTCCCAGCGGAACTAGGATTTGGTTGGAAAAAACAAACATTCCTCCCACTGTCGGATGGGACCCTGGACAGCCACCCACCTCCTCCTCAGACCCTTTTATCCAGTGGACTTGGATTCTGGCTGAATGCCTATTTGGATGGGTTCGGGGGTGCAGGGCAGCCTCGGGACCTCAACAAGGGAAGCGTTGGGACATTTAGAGCTCTGGAGCCGGCGAGAGAGCAGGCTCCTTTAACGGGGCTCCCGGGGGGACCATCTTTAGTGTCACAGCCAGAGCTCACACTTGGCAGTTTACAAGGATCAGCTTAGTCAAGTGACGTCGCTGGGCGTCACAGCAAGAGGGTCAGGTTGAAGAACTCTTCCCCTCAGTACCATCATTTTAGTGGCACCAAAATCGGGAACCCACCTGTGCCAGGTGGACATGAGACTCGGGTTTCCAGCACGGGGCGGCTGCAGCTGTGGCCGTGAGCGGGATCTGGGAAGAAGTGGGGAGAGGCGAACAAGACTCAGTTCGTCCTGGGTCAGATGACTGCCTCTGACACCCGCAGCCCAGCTCAGACCCTGTCCTCTCATGTGCTGCTTCCCCGGGTGGTCTCCGGAGGGCTGCCTGGTGGGGTGGGTGCAGAGTCCTGCTGCCACCTACTGGAAGGGGCTGGGCACCCTGCTCTTGTGAGGCTGCTGCTCCACGGGGCAGACCCGGGTCCTCTAGGAGCTGCAGGCCCCACTAGGGGACAGCTCCATGCGTGATCAGAGCAGACTGGCCAAAGGTCTCGCGTGTTTACAGCCCCTGGGCGTAAGGCTAACCCCACCCCCACACACACACATACTGCCCTGCCAGATGGCATGGCAGTTCTAAAGCGACAGCACAAAATCCTGTCTTCTGTTTAGAGAGGGGCCTTCCCCAAGTATCTCGGGGGCAAGGAGGTGGGTGTCAGATGGGCGTCCGCAGATTGGCTTGATGAGCTCTTGGCTTGCTTTCCCCTGTTGTCCACACACTGGGGCTTCCTTTGCTTCGGAAGTCCATGTGGCCTGGCCCTATGGAAGGCAGTAAAAAGGTCTTAGATCTCCAGGAGGGTGACACCGACCCCACACTGACCCCATAAAGCTGGTTCAAAGGAGGGACATGGTGAAAATCGCAGGGAACTACGGGCAGTGCGGCTCGGCCGGCGGTACCCCCAATGTTCAGTCGCATGGGCACAGGGTGGGGGACGGCCCCTAGCTGCCCCAGCTCTGCCGCAGGGCCTGAGCTGGCCTTCCTGTCTGTCGGCACATTGTTTATGGGCTCTTTTGTCCCTTGGGACCGAGGTAAGGCTGGACTTCCTGCAGCTCCGTCCAGACAGTGGGCGGACTAATACATTAACTCTGCCCCTCCCCTCTGTAATCGGTTGCCTTAATCAGAAGCATGGTTGACATTCTGCCTTGGGGCCACCGGGTCCTGTTGTGTGATTTGTACTGTTCTCGAGTTAAAGAGACACTGTCACTGTCCGTCTTGGGGGACAGCCTTGCGATCACTCACGGGTCTTCTCTCAGTCCGAGTCCGGCTTGTGTCCTGCTTTCCTCTTCCCGGAGGTCCCAAGCCCGGCCTCCCCCTGCTCTCCCAGCGGCGTTAGATTAGCGTCTAGTGTCTGAGGCCAGCGAGCAGCGCTGGGACCCCTGGCGTCGGTCCCCAGGGAGCAGGGGACTCTCCAAGCGCAGTCGCAGCCCCAGGGCTGCCTTCACAAGCGGGAAGGGGCGGGGGGAGCGGAAGACCACAGCTTTTACCGGGAGCCTGGTGTGGGGTGGGGCGAAGGGTTGGCATGAGGTTGGCAAGGGTGACAGTGTCGCTTTAATACCGAGACTGGTAGTGAAACTAGTTTGCTGTGAGGCTGAGGGAGATCGGAAGGGGCATGCAGGGAGGGGGGTCTCGCTGACACCTCCCAGCCACCTGGTCCTAATGGCGTGAATGTGGTCCAACTGCTTTTCTGCTTCAACTAACGCACGCCTCTTCTGGGACCCCGACTCAGGGCCCACTTTGCACCGGGGGAGGAAGGACAGACAGCTGGGCAGAGGCTACCTCGGAGCCCCCCAGGCTGACCCGCCTCTTCCCCCGACCCGCGGTTCTCACAGGTACTTCCCAGGAGACTCTGCCGGCCTGTTCCCCACGTGTCCCAGCCTGGCCATCCCCTGCTCCGGTGTCGCAGGCTCCTCGCCATCTCTGTTCATCCCCACCCCACCCGGCTTCCTGCCCCTCGCCAACCAGCAGCTGTTCCGGACTCCCCGACGGGCCTCGCCCTCCTCGCTGCCCGGCCGCCTCAGCCGGGCCCTCTCGCTGGGAACCATACCCTCTCTGACCCGCGCAGGTAAGAGGCGCTGGGCCGTGGCGGATGGGGCGGGCCTGGGCTCACGGTGGGAGGTGGCACAGGACCGGCCACTGCCCTTGGCCGAGGGACTTAGCCACTCTGAACCAGGGTCCCTCAAAAGCAATGAGGCTGGTGGTAGTAGACCCTGCCTCGAGGGGCCGTGAGGGTTAGTGAGGTGACGCGTTGAAGGTGCCCAGGAGGCCGGCACGTCGGCGGCCACGCGTAAATGTCCTCGCTCTGGGGTTCTCTCTCCCACCACTTTGCCCTCATCGCTGCTCCGTGGTTTTCAGACCCCCGCCTCTCTGTGTGGTCCAGAGGACCGGGGTTCAGTTCAGGTCAGCCATGTTTACTGAGCACTTGCCGCACGTGGACCCTGGCGTGACCAAGACCTGGTCCCTGTCACAAGAGCCTTTGTGTCATCCCTCACTGAAATGTCCCGGCAGGGTCTTTGTCCTACCTTAGGCCTGCGCGTGCTCTGTGACGATCTTCCTCAGCGGGGAAGCCGTCGCGCAGGTGGCTTTTCCTCACCCTGGGTCCGGGGCCTGGTGCTGGGCTGCCGGGCAGGACCCCGTCCCCTGAGAACGCGGGGCCGCGGCTTAGCTCCGCCGGGCTTGCTGACGTGCAGTCGGTGTCTCGTCTGAGCCCGTCGGCGGCTCAGCCCGGCACTCCGAGCCTCCGTTCCCTCCCACGACGTGCCTGGGGTCCCTGTGCGAGGAGGTGGGTTCAAGCCCCGTGTGCGGAGGTGGACGTCCTCCTAGGTAGAGGGTGGGTCACACTGCGGGAGGGACGGCTCACGAGAGGACACGGCGTTCAGTTGCCGGTGGATGAGGTTCGAGGCCTTCAGGCCGGACCGGAGGTGTGATCGCCCCACGCACAGGGACCCAGACTCCGCGTGTTTCTGTGTCACCACACCTGGCCAGGTTGCCTGGAGAGAGGGGCTGCTGCCGGTCCTCCCGCCAAGAAACGTCAGCAGAATCCCCGAGTCCTGCCCGTGGCAGGCGACTCACAGCTGAGCCCTGGCCCACTGCAGGCCCCGGTTCTGTTAGGCATCCGGGCCCTTGGGGAGCAGCAAGTAGAGCAGGGGTGCCATGGAGCACCCTGGGCGTGGCACCTGGGAGGCCCAGGAGCCGGGCACAGGGTCGTAGGCCTTCGGGGTGGGGGTGCAGCGGGTTTGGGCCCAGGGTGGGTGCAGGCCCTGCTGGAACCTTTGGCTAGCCATCTCGTGGGGAGATGGTGGCAGACCGCGGCGGATGGGCACTTCGCTTCATGGTTTGTTCTTTTAGAAATGACTCGGGTTAATCGTCCCTCAGGGTGAAAGGCAGGGATGGGCTGGCAGGCTGGATTCCAGCGGAGCAGGCCATGCAGAGGGAGAGGGAGGTGGCTGTTCTCTGCAGGCCCAATCTATGTCACCTTTCTTTCCTCTAGACTCAGGGTATCTGTTCAGTGGGAGCCGCCCACCATCTCAGGTGTCTCGATCCGGGGAGGTTCCTCTTTCAGGTAAGGAGAACCGAGAGCCAAGAGGAGTGACAGGCCGCGTCGGGTGGGGGCAGTGTGCAGGCCTGGGCTTCCGGGAGCGTTGCGTGGGGCGGAACAGAGAGAGGTTAAGCATGCGCTTTGGGGTCAGACGGGACAGTGTTCCAGCTGTGCAGCCCTGGGCACGTGACTCACTAACACCCCGAGCCTCAGTTTCTCCTGTGAAAGGCCTGGGTGGCAGTTTTCTCGTATTGGACACAGTGCTGTCATCCAGAGCTCTGAGGCCCTGACCTTCAGTCTCCCGGCCTTGCTCTCAGCGGAGGGTGGTACCTGGGCTCTGGATGGAAACTGGGAGGCCAAGGGGACATAGCTGAGGCTCCATGATCCTCTCTCCTCCAGGTGCCTGGCAGGGTGCAGTCCCCTCCCCACTCTGACCCCCAGTCGCTGCACAGCCCTGCCTTCCTTTCCGGGGTAATAGATTAACAAAGTAGCCGTGTCAGCTTGCTGTAACAATAGCAAACTTCATGCATTAATGTGTTGCTTTTGTCACCCACCCTCCAGATCACTTCTCTCTGCGGGCCGGGAGCTGCCCCTCCTCCCCACTCCCTTCCCCCGCGCCCTCCGTGGCCGGCTCCGTGGCCTCCAGCTCTGGCTCTCTGCGTCACCGCAGACCCCTCATCAGCCCTGCCCGGCTCAACCTGAGGGGGCAGAAGCTGCTTCTGTTCCCGTCGCCCCCCGGGGAGGCCCCCAGCACCCCCAGCAGCTCAGACGAACACTCGCCCCACAACAGCAGCCTCTTCCCCACTGAGCCACCCCAGGTCACAGAGGCAGCCCGCGCAGGACACGAAGCACACAGTGGGTACGACCATCTGACCGCCTCCCCGGAGGCAGGGGACCCGGCCGGGCTGTGGGAGCCTCGGTGGTCAGTGAGGGGCCCACGGCGAGGGCTGCGCCGGGCCTGTCCTTGATCTTATCTGTCTGAGTGTGTGTGGCCACCCTCCCAAGCTCCAGTCACTTCTGTCCTGGCCTCTGGTGACCTTGAACCCTCCAGGACATTGTCTTCTGTTGGCTGCTTTTATTTTCTTGTTTTGCAATTGACCTTGAGGGGCCTCTGTTCCTTGGAATGGATCAAAATGTGCAGTTCTCTGATGGGCTGCGTCTGGTAACAGATATTTTCGTTTTTGCTCAATAATGTTCGGCAAAGCGTCTTTACCTTTTTAAAATTAGAGCTTTTGCATGAATGTGTGGATTTCCTGTGTCTCTTACAATGTCAGAAGATCTGGCCACACCGGGCCTGAATCCTGGCCAGACGAGTAGAAGGGCAGGTTGAGGTCCCGGATCCCCATCTCTGCCACTCCCACCCCACTGACCTGCCTCCTTCAGGAGCTTCAGTCTGGCCAGCACCTGATGGCGTTTCCGTTTGTCGCTCCCGGTGCAGAACAGCTCCCACGCACGGGGTGGGGCGAGCGGCTTGGGACAGGCAGACGGTGCTGACCAGCCACGTCCAAGGTTGGAAGCAGCCCCGTGTCTGTCCCTGGGGATGAACTGGGAGCGTCCCCTGAGACACCGCTTCTCCCTGCAGACATGAGGTCAGTGCCAGACGAGAGAGAGCGCCTGCAGCAGCCGCTCCATCAAGAAAGAGGACGACTCGTCCCAGTCGTCCACCTGCGTGGTGGACACCACCACCAGAGGGTGCTCCGAGGATGCCACCGCCTGGAGAGGTCTGTGCCCCGACGTGCAGGAGGGGGGCAGGGCAGCGTGGGTCTGCAGCCACCTCGCCTCCTGGCCTGCCGGGGGCCCTGACAAAGACCCCTCCAGGGGGCCCCTCAGGCGACACGGTGGTTAGCTAACCCGCCAGCGCCTTCTGGGTCCAGGCTGACTCAGCAGACGGCCTTCTCGCCCTCCGTCCGGGTCTGGGTCCGCGCTGTGACCGCAGCCTCCCATCACGGGCAGCCGTTTAAATTTTGACAAAGCTTAGTGGCAATGAAAATGTAGTTCCTGTGCCAGCCACATTTCAAGTGCCCTTTGCCTCGTGCGGCCTGTGGCTGCTTTATTAGACATCACAGGCATAGACTACTTCCACCTTCGCAGAGACCCCCTGGGAGGGCGTGCCCTGGAGGGCAGGGGCGTGCTGGGGGCTGGTGTGGGGACTGCAGGCCTGCATGGGGCTCCCGGGTGCCTGGGCCCCAGTCCTGGCCCCGCTCACCGGTGTGAGATCAAGTCCCAGCTCTGTGTAAGGTGCAGGGCGCCTGGCGAGTGCTCAGCGGTCAGCTCTTAGCTGTCCCGGGGATCACGGGGCCCGCGTATCGAAGACGGACAGAGCGGCACATGGGGGTTTTTCCCAGAAAGATCAGGTGTTACCCCCAAATCAGGTGGGGCCTGCGGGTGTGACCCAGCAGCGGGGCCATGGCCAGAGCACAGACTTGGAGTGCGGGGCCTCGGTCAGCCAGTTAACCGCCAAGCCTGGGCAGGGCTCGCATCCTTAAAGCCGCGTTTCCTGTCTATAAAGTGGTGTCATACCCCCACCCCCATCACCAAGGTATGAGTGCATGACGCCCTAGCCCAGGACCTGCCTGGTGGCTCAGGCTCAGGCAAGGAGGCTGGCTCCCTCAGGGAGGGGCCACTTGACGAGGTGACCCCAGGCCGGGGTCTCTCCAGGCGGGGAGGCCTCTAGGAGCCAGGGAAGAGCTGGGCCTGGCCCCTCGGTGTCCCTGCTCGCTGGGGCAGGGGCCCCACTCACAGGCTCATCTTCCCACCCCTGTGCCTTTGACCGTCTCTCCCTCTCTCCTGAAGGTCCTTTCGGCCCCTCTCTGGTCCGCGGCCTCCTGGCCCGTGAGCTTGGCTGCCAACGCCCTCTTCACCTCAGCCTACCTGTTACCAGAGCCTGCGCTGACCCGCGCCCTCAGCCTCCCGTGCGCCCAGGTGCACGCTGCTGCCACCACTGCGGGCCGCGGAGTCCTCCCGAGGGGCTCTGCCTCCCCTCTTCTCCACGGCCCTCGACCCGCTGGACCGAGTCCTGCCCTCAGGACGCCTTGTCCCCTCACCTGACAGACTGCGGGGCCAAATGTGGTCCGTGAGGCCACACCCCTCTCCCCCCTCCCCCCGTCTCCTTGGCTCACATCAGTTGTGCTTGGTGCTGTCCTGAAGCCAGGGATCCCCCAGGGCCCCCCGCCACGGCCCGGCCCGGCAGCGACACCACTACTGCTGTAATGGCGGCAGGGGCCGCGTGCCTCCTGACCCCGAGCCGCGGGCTGTGACCACATCTCAGTACTGTACTCCCCTGTCCCACCGGCCGCCTGGGCTCCCTGGGGGAGGCGGGAGGGAAGGCCCGCATGGCACCTGTCCTCAGCCCTGCCCGGTGCGGAACAGGTCCCTTGGGCAGGCCCCTTGAGGGTGGGCACACTCTGCCCCTTACCCTCCCGTTGGCTCCAGGCCTGGCCTGCCCGCTGGCTCTCCCAGGGGGCCGGTGGGAGTCTGGGGTCCCCAGCCCCGGGCTCCTCAGAATCCCTGGGTCTCAGGAGCCCAGCTAGGCCTTCAGGACTAGCATAAGCACCTCCCCCGGGCTCCCTTCTGCCCGAGTGCACCTGTTTCATTACCTCTGGCAATCCCCGGCAGCAGCCCCGTTACTCTGTGAACACTACCGAGGGCCCCCGCCGCCCCCCTCCCGCAGGCCTGCACTTCCGGGCCCCTCCATGTGCTGCGGGGCTGCCCGGGGCAGCCCACAGGTCACAGATGAGGCCAGACCCCCGCCCCAGTGTAGACCTGGCTCCCTTCAGCCACTGAGACCCCACTCTCTTCCCTTTTATTTGCTGTCACTATGGGCCGAGTGTGACCTCTTATCCTCAGGCCACCCTGGCTGGCTTTCCTACCCCACTCCCCTTGGTCCCTGCCACCGCCCTTCTGACCTCTGCTGCAGGTCCCCCGACCCCCACCCTGCCCTGGTACTGGGGTCCCGTCCTGCCCCGGGAGGAGAAAGAAGGAGGGACCTTGGTCTGGCACAGGGACCCTCACCACGCCGTGAGGGATGAGAGGCTGCGTGTGCCTGTGGACATCAGAACCCCCAGCCCCTGCTGCCCTGGGCCTCGGCCACAGGTGTGGGCAGCGCGTGTATGTGTGCGGGTGCATGTGTGTGTCGGTGCACGTGTTTGTGCTACTTGGGGAGGAATTGGCATCCTCAGTGAACTTTGAGCTTGTTGCGGGGGGAGGGGCGGGTCATGAGGGCAGGAGGAAGGGTCTTCACTCTGTCATTCAGGGATAAAGTTTAATTTTATTTTTCTACACATTTTGCCAGGTAAGGCATTTTGCTGATCAGCAGGATGCCCCCAGTTCTCCCTGCCAGGGAGGTTTAGTTTTTTTAAGCTTCGGGTGCTTTTTTAGTAATTGTTTTTACCATGTGGGGAAGGAGATTGCTCTGACTTTCCCCTTTCTCCCCCCACTTCTGTCCTGAGAGCTGCTGTTTCCTGCCCTGTCTCCCACCCCAGAACATGGGGACCTGGGGGGCCAGGGCCACACCAGGACCCTTAGTCCAACTGCCAGAGATGGTTCCAACTCGGAGTGGTGTCTCTTGGCCCCCATTTGTATAGTAGGCACACGTGTCGACTTTTTAATTTTATTTTTTGCCTAACAAAGCCAAACTCCGTTCCCAAACACAGTTCCTCTCTGGCTCTGAGGAAGCCCCCGTACAGCCCACCCTTCTCCTCTCGGGGCCTGGGCCGTCTGCCCTGTCCGGCCCAGGCCCAGCCAACACCCCAAGAGAGGCAGGGGTGTGGCTGGGCGGGGAGGGGCTTTCTCATGTTTTCTTTGAAACAAAAAACCAATCTTATTTTTCTTTATAAAAGCAAAAAAGGAAACCAAAAAAGATAGCAACCTTTGAACTATATACTTCAGTCTCTCGTCTTCATTCTGTGCTCGCCAGCTCGGGCCGGCGCGAGGACCCTGACGATGGGGAGAGCCCCAGGTGAGGTGGCGGTGTTTCCACTCCGGGGCTCCTGGTGTGGGGCGGTGGTGCAGTGCCACAGTGTCCCGGAAGTCTACGGGATTCCGACAGGAGACCAGCACCTGGGTGGGGTCTGGGCCAGAGAGGCAAACGAGGACTTTGCTGAGCAGGTCTCGGGTCACAAGTGCTCACCTGTCTCCAGAAAAACATGTCCCAACCAGCAGGCCCTGACCTGGCCTGGGCTGCAGGGGCAAGGGTCATCCATGTCTAGAGACCTTTTTTCTCCTGAGCCCACTTGGAACGGCCTGGCTATCCTCCCAGCAGCTGGGCCCAACACCAGGTGCACAGCTGGACGCCACTCATCTGGGCAGGCCTAAAGCCCAGGCTGGGCTAGGAGGCCCAGCTCTGAGGAATTCAGGAGGCTGATTTCTGGGCCAGCAGCTGGGCTGAGGGCAGCTGGCCCCACGCTGAGCCAGGAGCCTGGGTGGGGGACCGAGGGGCTGGCCGCCTATGTGTCAGAAGCACACAAGTTCCATGCTCAGGTTGCCGGGTGAGTGTGGGTCTGCATTTCTGTGGGCTTCAGTTTGACTCTGAAGTCACAGGATCACCCTCCAGGGCCGAGGAGGGGACGATTAAATCACAGCACAGTGCAGAAGGAGTCCCAATAAATGTGAGCGCCTCATTCTGGCCCAGGGTACCCTGGGAGGATGATGGGTGGTTGGCTGAAGGGCGGGCCATCTAAGCCCAACCCTGAGGGCAGGCAGGAGGGGGTGGACGGTCACTCTGCTAGAAGCTGGCGCTCTGGGACGCAGGGCCAAGCGGCCCGCAGATGGAGCCACAAACACACCTCTGATTTCGCTGACATTGGGTCCTTATGATATCCCCTGAGGCCTTGACCTCTGGGGGCCAAAGGGTACCCACTTGGAAACTTCTTGTGCCCTGGCGAGGTACGTGCCAAGGAAGAACCTGTGGCTCCCACAGTTCACCTGCTTGTCCTCTTGTCCAGGGTTCCCCTCCCGCACCCAGCCCAACACTGAGGAGGGAGCCAGACTGGGCCCTACAAAACCCCTAATCCCTGTGTGTGGTTTCTGGGTGGGACTTTTTTCTTTAGTTTATATTGCATGACTAATGTCATCGTCGTTTTTATGAAAGGGCAATATTTATTATAGAAAACCCAAAAATACAAGTGAGCAGAAAGAAAATGTCCCATAATCTCACAATTGAATATTGGTACCTACTCAGTCTTTTTTTCCTACATATATATCTACATGATTTTTTTACAAAAAAATGGGATTTTTCTGTACACTTTATTTCGTCACCTGTTCCATGTCCATAAGTGCGTTCTCATCCCTCTTAAAGGCCGCCTTCCTTCCCTCACTGCCGAACACCAGACCCATCCGTTCTGCCTTTATAATGGGGACAGACGGACATCTCTGTAGGTACCTATGTCTTATGCATTTCTGTGCTTAAGGCCTTTAGGATAATTCTTGAGAGTTGAATCGTTCTATCAGAGGCTTATTGAGATTCTAAAGCTTGCGCTAGTCATTGCCTGGTTGCATTCTAGGAAGATACAGAAAATGATCTAGTTTGGTTTTTTTTTTTTTCAAAAGTCCTGAGCTGACTTGCTTGGAAAGCCTGCCCTCAATCCCAGAGAGCTTGCTTGGGGGGAGGAAGGATGATCAGAAGATCCAGGCTCTAGTCAGACTTGTAAAGGTGGTTTTCACCCAGGCTCTGGGAGGAGCTTGCAGGGGGAGGAGGAGGCTGGCAGGGAGCCTGGTGCCCACCCACCTCCTGGCGGAGAGGCTCAGTTTTCATATGCTGGGCTTCACCTGAGTTTTATGTCAGAATGTTTGAGGACCACTGCTGGCATGTCATCCCCTTACCAATGAGCCCTGCAATGCCCGGGCCCCTCCCTGCTATGGGAGAGGAAGGACCCATGTGGTCTCCCAGCCCTTCTGAGAGGTGATCAGAGGCAGAAGCCTCTCTTTAGGGGGATGTCCGGGGATCTGGCGTGGCTGCACCACTGCGAAGTGCCTCTTCGTGGTAGCAACCCTGAGGGTATTTGCTACCAGGCATAGACGTCGGGAAAGCTGTTCTCAGTCCCTGGAGGGCTGGGTACAGCCAGCTCAGCTTCTGGGCCAACGTGGGGTTGTCTGCATTTTCACTGGCTTTGGATGTGCGCATCCTGCCCGTCCACCTGGTGAGAGCGAGTGGGGTCAGTGAAGGAAGGGAGGGAGCCATGGTTTCCGGAGCACGCTCTTTCCTTCATCTATCGCCAGGCTGTGCTAGGTTCGCAGGACTACAAAGGGGAGCAAAGGGGAGATGCCCCTGCCCTGCGGGGCCAAAGGCAGCCTTAGATGAGCACGCAGTCATCACATGACCACACCAAAAGGGCTGTGAAGCGGTGGGACACAGCACCTCGGATGTGACTAGTCAGGAGGTTGGAGATGAAACTTGAAGGCAAGATGAAGGAGATCACTGTGAATGGGAGTAAGTGCTCGTGCAAAGGCCCAGGGGCCAGCTTGCAGGGAATTGGAAAGTTAGTGTGTCAAGAACCCAGGGAGGGAGGGTGTAAGTAGTTTGAGATGAGCCCAGGCGGAGAGCGGGGGGCTACCCATGTAGGGTGCATTGGAAAGTGTAGACTTCATCCTAACAACAAAGAGAAAGCCAGTGTCCAGTTTAAGCAAGATCATGTCAGGAGCAAATGTGCATTTTTAAAGAATCAATCAGCAGCAGAATGTGAATCTGGGTTGGACCCACAAAGGAAAGCAGAGAGCCAGGGGTGGGGGCTGCTCCACCATTCTAGGGAGAGAAATGGCCGCCAGGACAGGATGGCAGTGGAGTGACACCATCGGGTTCCAGGGACAACCTGCAGGACTCGGTGATTGGAGGTGGGGGCAGAAGGGGTGTCCAGGTCGACCTCTGGGTTTATGTGTGCATAGTTGGCTGCATGGAGGGGTCCCTTTCTGATCCGGGGAAACTAGAAACAGGGCACGGGGAAACATAGGTTTTAAAAATTCAGCTGTGAGCATGCGCACTGAGTGCTTTGGGGAGAGCTGATGGGACCGACAGCTTCCGCCGTGCGCCTGCCAGGAGCCCTCTTCCCTTAACTGCACAGCGTCAGGTCCCACTGAAAGGCCATCGCCTCTGAGTGGCCTGAATGGGTTCCCTGTTATTCTCTCAACATCCTACAACTGCCTCCATTCAATTGCAAGAAGTGGCTGTCCCCTCGGATTACTTGGCTCAGCTGCCTTCCCATTTAGAACGTAACTTCCACTAGGGAGGAGACCTTGGCTGCCAGTTGAGGCTCATTAAATATTTTCGAATGAATGAATGAAATGTCCGTTAGACAGGATTAAAGGAACAGTCACAAGTGACTATCGTAAGAGAACATTGTATAGGACGGCAGAGGCCAGGAGGCATCCAGCCCCCTCCCTCCCTGAAAATCCACACCCCTGGAGTGGGCGGAGGCAGGGTGGGGGGCGGGAAGGTGACAGTGGCAGGCAGCTGATGCCCAGAGAAGGAGTCTTGTAGGTTTGTAGCACTTTAGCTTGCAAAGACCTGAGTCACACAAGCTTTGACACCACCCCCCACCTCCCAGCCCCCGTCCTATGAGCCAAACCTGGACGCTGGAGGGCCCCCTGTGAAGGCCAGTGAGGGTGACCCACGGTAGGAGCCAACTTCCAATCTCATACTGGGAGTCACTAGGGAACTTTTGTCTTTGTGGATCTGTTTGCGGGAAGGTGCCTGTCACCCACACTCAGGTGAGCCGGCCGTGAGGTTTAAGACCAGGCAGGGGTCGGAGTGGGGAGGGTCTCGCAGAGGGAGAGGAAGGAAGGGCATGTGCGAATGTCCTGCCTGGCCTCGCCCCACCGACCTGCCCCTGCCGGGACCCCAACAAAGGCAAGGGGGTGAGGCTGGATCGGGGGGGGGGAAGGGAAAGGGCGAGTGGAGACAACAGGTCCGCGGCGGGTCGGGGGTGAACGCGCGCGCGGGGTGGAGGTGGGGGGTGTTGGGCGTGGCCTCGTCGCAGGGGTGGAGCCTCCGACTGGGGGGGTGGGCGGAGCCTCTGGCTTTGGACCTGCAGAATGAAGCTGCAGCTGACCCGTGCGATGTTGGTCCTGCCCCTAAAACCCAATACTGAGCACGCTAAGGAGCCGCTCGGGGGCGGGCAGCCGTGGGCAGAGGCGGCCGCTCTCCGGAGGCAGGTCTGGGCAGGTCCAACAACTGCCCCGGTGCCGACTGTGGGCGCCGCCCTTGCCGCCCAGAGAAAGCGTACGCGATGCCAAAGAAAGAGTCCCCTGGGGCAGACACGGCGCCACCTCCGCTTCGTGCTTTGAGTTTACAGAAGGCAGTTTGGGGTGTGATGTCTGTGGGTCCGTCTACCCCCTCGGCGCGCTCACCAGCCCAACTGCTCAGGGCTGAGGGTGCGGGTGGAAATCGATTGGGGTCCTTTCGTTGTGCCCCTCAACTCTGAAGGTGGAAAGAGTTTTCTCCTGTTTGGGTTTTGGTTTTTGTTTTTCAACTAAAGTTGTTCAATTTCTGGAGAACCAAGAAAGATCTGAGACCAAAATCTACGCATGTAGCCGCATTTAATGTGTTTGTTTTCCTCTATGTAACCGCGTTAGATATTTGGCACTTAGCTTGAATCGTGTGTCAAAACTGGTAGATGAGTAAATATGCAGGGGTTCCCTCTCTGCCTGCGTGACCGAGGTGGGGGCTCGCGGGTGACGCCACTCAGTGCCTTGTACAGAAATTTCTCTAAATGAATTTAACTCTTCCTTCTAATACTAGTGGGTATTTCCAAAAAATCCATCTAAGTGGACACACATTAGCACAATTTCAGGCTGCATGGCCGGAGCATGCAAGCCTTGTCGCCAAGACATTTCCAAGAACTGCTATGTGGGAAGCCAGTTTTATGGCAAGGTCTAGCACAGAGCTCTGATCCTGGGTCACGGCTCATTCTATGACCTTGAGTCTCCCCAGCAGCTGCTGAGAGCTTTGCTGAGCTGGGGTTTCGTCTGGAAATTTGGTTTTCTTTTTATTCAGAGATCTCAATAGCTTGTCATGAACTTGCAGCTTCCAAATTCACTGTGATCAGGTTTGGAGGACAAGAGCTCTTTTGACCTTTTAAGTAGTAAAGGGGGCAGTTGGCTACAATATTTCATTGCTATTTGGCCCCTTCACTAAAACCTGCCCAAATACTCGCTGCATTTGCCGACGACTTTACAAAAAGGCTTGTATACGTGTCCCTGAGTGACCCTGGCACAGTGGAGCGATACAGGAAGAGACCAAGCAAGCAGGTCCCTTTTTCTGTGCTACTTCTGTGCTGAGTAAACAGTAAGCAGCCTAAAGTTGCTTCTAGACACATTTTGTTGAACTTTCACTCCGCAAAAATCACTGGACTCCATGCAGTTAGTATGGATTCCCTAACTACCTTCCTACATAAAAACGAAACTTTGTTATGGAGTTTTGCTAATAGTGATATTGGTTCATGTTGTGACAAATGCCACAATAAGGTGACATGGTAGCAACAGGGGGAACTAGATGTGGGTGCAAGAACTCTCTGTGCTCTTCTGTAAATCTAAAACTATGCTACATTCAAAGTTCATTTATTTATTTATTTTTTAGGCGAGGCAACCCTTGGTTGACTTCATACATTGCAAGGACCTTGACAGCTTACAATCCTTTATTTATTTTATTTTATTTTTTTACGCCTACAGTACCTGGTCTTCCTAGGTGGTCTCCCATTCAAGTATTAACCAGGCCCGAATCTGCTTAGCTTCTGAGATCAGGCAGGATTGGGCTTGTTCAGGGTAGCATGGCTGTAGACTAAAAAATTTATTTTAAAAATATCTTACAGAACTTGGAGAATCCTAAGCATTACAGTAACACCGCCTAATGGGACAGTTGCCTTAACTACTTTTTGTAGGTATTTTCCCCCTAATAATTTTCTCCACTCTTTTCCTTGGTTCCCAAATCATCATTAGAAACACACCACCAGCCCAATGCAGCCTTTTTGAAAGTAGTGCCGTCTTTTTTCAGGTGTTAACATAGTCCTTAACAGTGACTCAGAAGCTTTCTGCCTGTAACCAACTCAGACTCAGCTCAGGCTGCACCAGAGGCTCTTGCTGGAAAAAGCCTTAGAGATGGTCAGAGCAATTGACAAATGAGGAGACTGAGGCCCTGCCTCTCCCACAGGAACGCGGGACAGTGGCTTCCCACTCTGGATCCCATATTCTGGACTTGCCTGCTTTTTAAATCTGTGTTTTTCAAACTTGCATGTGCACAGGGCTCATTAAAAGTCTGACGTTAGGTCTGGGGAGGAACCCATGAATCTATGTCTTTGGCAGGCTTCTGGGGGTATGGTGCTCTGATCTGCTCTCAAGCCCCTCTCTGTGCCAGTAAGGGACTCTGAGGGCGGTTCCAGGAGGCGGCACCTGCTCTCCACCCCCTGGCCCACTCCAGTCTCCCTTCTGGCCCCAGGCTGGTTTTTGCAACCAGCTGCCTGAAGCAGGGCCAGCCAAGATCGCCCAAGCCACGCCCACAGGCCCATGGGACTGGCCGGCCTCGTTTAACACATGGCTCTAAAATTCTGAGTTGAAATCACTGGTTTCCAACCTTAGCAGGATATTGGAATCCTCCGGGAACTTTATAACCTACTGGCACTGGTTCCCATCCCTAGAGCCCCTGGTGGATCAGTTTAGCTGGGAAAAGGGGAATACGTAGAAACAGATAAATGCAGGATGGTAGTGCTGGGCTAGAGGACCAAGCAGACCGCTTTCACGGACCCAGAGGAAGGAAAAACAACCAAGCGCAACGATCTGTGTGCAGATACCTGGCACATAGTAGGAGCTCATCAAAGTTTGATTCCTTCAACCGTTCGATTCTCAGAGGCTGAGAGCTCTTTATTTAGTACAGTTCATAGTCGTCTCTGCAATTGCTACAGGACCAAAACCTAGAAACGACTTGCATGTCCATCACGGTGGCATGGATACATAAAGCACGATAAGTGTAGATAGCTACGCAGCAACGAAATACACAGACTTTTGCTCTACCCAACAGCATGGATGAACTCACGGCATACTATGGAAGGAAAAGAAGCCAGACACAAATGAATCCATAAATATTTATTTATATAAAAAGTTCAAAATCAGACAAAAATGATCGATCAGGTTAGAATCACAATCATGGTTACTCTTTGGGGAGGGGGGCGGTTGAGAAGTACCTAGAAGGGAAACTTTGTGGGGGGGGAAGTGTCTCTGGATGCTGCTAATATTGTATTTCTTGATCTATCTGCTGTTAACACAGTTCGTGAAAACTTATCAAGCTGCGCACTTAGGAATATATGGATGTTATGGATAGGACTGCATCCCCACAGCCTGTACGTTGAAGCCCTCACCCCCTACATGATCGTATTTGGAGATGGGCCCTTCAAGGAGGTAATTAAAGTTAAAGGAAGTAATAAGGGTGGAACCTTAATTCAATAGGACTGGTGTCCTTATAAGAAGGGAGAGAGGCGCCAGCAATGTGCACACACTCAGAAAAGTCCGCGTGAGGAGGACATACAGAGAAGGTGGGCCATCTGCCAGCCAGGGAGAGAGAGCTCAGGAGAAATCGAACCTGCCAACACCTTGGTCTTGGACTTCCAACCACTAGAACTGTGAGAAAATAAATCTCTGTTGTTTAATATGCCAGTCTGTGTGCTGGTTTGTTTGGCAGCCGTAGCAAACTCATACAGATGATATATTTCAATATAAAGTTAAAAATTTTTAAAGTTACCCCAGTTTTGTAGAGCCAAGATTGAAAATCATTGCATTAGCCCAAACACTATCACCCTGAGACCCTGTCTTTATTTGCAGTCAGGTCCAGAGAACATTTTTTTTTTTAATCCAGAAATGGACTGAAGCGGGTCACTGCAGGGTTGTTTATGTAAATATCAAGAAATTGGAAGCAACCTGTATGTCCATTGTCAGGGGACTGATTAAATAAATATGGCACGTTTCCATTCAGCGTCTTGTCGGGCAGCTACTGGCAGAAAGTCAAGAACCTGGAAGCCACCCACAATCTACAGTAATTATTGCTAACAGTCCAGTATGAGCGAGGCGGGCAGTCTCCAAACCAAACTGCTGGTCTTCTAATCCTCCGTCTGCCAGTCACACTGGGGCCCTGGACTGCTCCTCTCTGTGCCTCAGCCCCACCCCATCTGTATAATGGGATAATGACAGTTTATCCTACATCCTGTCGTACCCACCTGATGGCACTGGAAATGAGATAAGCATGTAAAGTGCCTGGTTTACAGTGTTACTTGTTATTCTTCATAAATGAGAAAAGCAAGTTGCAGAAAAACACATACAGTTGGTTGCCTTTTTATATATATTTAAAGGCCTGCACTTACCATGAGTGATTTTAAGAAACACACCAAGATGCAGGGGTGGCTTCCTGGGTGTGAGACCACGCAGTGGCACAGACCCCGTGTTCAGAAAGGTCCCACGATCTCCTCGATTTAATGCTCTGCTGTCACCATCTTGGAATTCTCAATACTTTTTGAACAAGAAGCCCCGCATTTTCATCCTGCACCGAACCCTTCGTTACAACAGCCCACCCTGCCGCAAATGAACTGAACTGTTAGCAATAATTCCCCGGGGCATAAGATTGGGAAGGAGCAAAAGCAGGCAAGGATTTCTTATATCCGGTGCACAGTTTACAAGCACTCACAGTTTGTAACATATACGTGTGTGCGTGTGTGTGTGTCATATGTGTATGTATGTGTCCAGAGCTCAAGAGGAAATGTTCAGAGGAAATCCAGCTGCCCCATGGGGAGCAGGTGGAATGGGGTGGCATCCTCTCTCTCTACCAGTTCATTACAGACCTGCTCACCTTGGATAAATTAATTACTCTGCAGAGACTCAGTTTCCTCCTGGAAATACTGGGACCTGTTTTCTATCTCTTAGGGATGCTGTGAGATCAAACCAGCCTACAGTGTGAAGGTGCTTGGTGTGAAACACCTGTAACAAACGGCTGCTTGTTACATAGTAGCTATGATCGGGGGTGAAGCGGGCAGCGAGCACAGAAGCTGATGGCTCGACGTGATTTAAATCCCAGCTCAGCCACTTTCCATGTCAAATTGGACCCTTTACTATGTGCCTCAATTTTGTGTATAGATTCACAACCCCTTCCTCACTGTGAATTCTGAAGCCCCAGAGCTCTGAGAAGAGAAAGTGTTTTTTTGAGACAAACTCACTTGGCAAAACCTCTGACCCGAACGGCTGTGAAGCCACAGTCTCGATCTCCGCCCGCAACACACACACACACTTTGCGTGGAAGTCGCAGTTTGCTGCAGAGCTGCTCACGGGTTTGATTCTGGCCGTGATGTGGGGCATAGGTCTGTTAGCTTTCTACAATCTGAACGCCCCAAATTCCAAAACCCATCAGGCCCCAAGGGCTGGGATGAGGGATGGTGGATCTGCAGGGATGGGGGGCGGTGAGGTCTGGATGCTGTGCGGTGTCAGGGACCCGCACGGTGCTGGGTCCACGGGGTGGCTGCTGCTGTAACTTGGTGTCACCAGATGAATTGGAGTTCAGAGCCTTTGGGTCTCTGGGTCTCCTAGAGTGGGGGTGTTGATGCCCCATTGTGGGGTTCTCATCGGGGCTGGCAGCAACCGCGTGAAGAGCCCACTGGGGCCAGGGAGCAGCGGGTTCTCTGGTTTGTTTTGTGTCTCACGTCTGGCATTGTCCCTCACCATTAAAGTTCTTCTCCACGATTTCTAAGGATGGCGCACTTTTCCGTCTTTTCTATAACTGTTGTAAGCACCCCTTCCCACCTCCAACCCCCGCTGTTCTGGGCCAAGAGGGCACGATGGTCTCAGTTACAGGGTCAGTGGGAGCGAGGGTGAGTTATAGGGAGTTCTAGGTGTGTAAGGGATGCTCAGAACACATTTGTCACACATTTTAAACGTCGCCAGCCCCGTGCCTTGGGATGGGGCCATCTCCCTGAGCCAATGGCCTAGCGTGGGAAGAAGTAGGGAATGGAAGGGAGCCACTAGTCCTGATACAGGAATCCCTCAGGGTTTGGGGGATTTGGGGTTCAGAAAAGGGGGTATGGAGGGGTCATACTGAAGGAAGAAAAGACGTAGCCCCACCTGCAACTCCTCACTGTCACAGGGCTGCTGCCCCTGCCCCTGCATTCCGGCCTGGCCATCTCGGGACCCGGGAGGTTTTGCCATCCCCGGTGACGGAGCCCCTGCGGGCTGGGTGGGGCCTGGAAGGCTGGGGAGCAGGTCACCTGTGAGAAGGCAAAGGCGACAGTGTGACATCTGCTACAACCCGCCCCGGACCTCCGCGGTCCTGCCTGTCTCTCTTCTCCGTCATCCTGGCTTCATGGGCATGTGACCTGAGTGGCCCACGCTTGGTTTAATGTCCTGCTAGAAATGCCGGTTTTAAATTCTTAATAATTTTGAGCAGGGGCTCACACTTTCACTTTGCACGGGACCCTGCACATTACGTAGCTGATGCTGCACCGACCCCACCTTTCCCCTCCAGCCTGGAGGGCCCCCTCGGTTTCTTGACCATGTCAGGCCCGGGGGGCGGGGGTCTGGTTTCAGACTCCAGCTTGTCCAGACACGCGCACATCACCTTAGACCCCTCTCTGTTCTTCCACCTTTCACCTGTGCCATGGAACCCGTAAGAGAGGCTACGTAGAGGACCATTGTGAGAACTGAGTGAGTTAACACGAAGGATGCTTAGAACAGCGCCTTGTACTTGGTGAAAACTGGTTATGATCAATCTCACTCAGGACCTTTCCAGAACTTTCTATGTCTTTGCCTAGCTAACACCTGTAGGACGATGAACTCATAGAAATAGGGTCTGGCAGAGACTAGAGGGCAGTCGAATTAGAGGGAGGAGGCTGGAATCAGAAGTTTCAACCGAAATGCTCCAGGTGGCAAAGAGAGAAACTGTCAGACAAGCTTCCGCAGGAGAGGCCCTGGGCAGAGGAAGTGGGGAGGCCGGTCTGGCTGTGGCTGGACCAGGAGCCTCAGGTGACAGGCCCTTCCTCTACCACCTCTCTTCCCTGTGCCGCTAGGCTCGGAGGGAGGGAGGAAGCTTCCGCCGCCAGCTTCTCTCCTCCAGGCCTTGCCCCAGAGACCGGGCAGCTCCGGGGCAGGGGCAGGGGGTGGGGGGAAGCAGGGGCAGCAGGAAACAAGATGGGGTGAGGGTGGGGGTGCAGAACCACTCAGGCCAAAGCACTGGCGAAGAGCGCAGCCACGCCGATGGGTCTCCCCCCAGCTGCATGACAGCAGAACCGGGGGCCACTGTCTCAGGCCCCCAGCGCCTGGGAGAACTTGCCTGCCAGTCTCAGCATCTCGCTCTCGGATGATGAGCTTGCTTCCTGACTAACAGGGAAAAAACACAAAACTCAGAGTCCACATGCTCCCACGTCGTATCTCCCAGCCCGTGGACAGCTGGCCCCTGGCCTCTCCCCTCGGCCTGTCCCCGCGGCTGAGCCGTCCTGGGATCCCACCAAGGCCAGCCCCTCCACGGAGCCCCTCACCCCACAGCCTCTCCTCTCAAGGACTCCGTCCCGCTGTGCTTGCCCCACCTGCTCCATCGACTTTCAAACAGGCCGTTCCCCGCCCCCCACCATCTTAAGATATCTTTAGGGCGTGTGGTGTTCACTGCGCAACGCTTTCAGCTTTTTGATGGGTTTGAAACTTTTCAAAATATCAAGTGGAGGGGCTGCTTTCTCTCTTTCTCCTCCATCTGTCCCCTCTCCTCCCTTAACGATTCAGTCCAAAGGCATCAGGATAGTGGTGGGTGGCGGGGGGCAGGCCATGTAGCAGATGCCCAGGTGGCCTGATGAGGCCTTGGACCCCCCAGCCAGGTGAGGGGGGGAATCCACATGGGAGGGTGTGAGGAGGAGGGCAGGAGTCCTTGCATGGGGTCACTCACCCAGAGGAAGGCCACGTGGGGCTGAGGCCCGCAGCTGCTGATGTGGGGAGTGGAGCCCGAGGAAGGTGAGGGGGCACCTGAGCACCTGGGGACCGTGGCCCCGCTCTTCTTATCTCCCCAGCACGTATGCCCGTGCCAGGGTTATGAATGGACTTGTTTCTTATTTGTTTCTTTGTCATCTGCTCCCTCACCCAGTCGCACTAGAATATCATGGGGGCAGGGACCTTGGTTCCTGCCGAATCCTCAGGGCTTAGGACCGTGTCTGGTGGCATTTGACAGCACGTGCTGAATGAACGAGTGCAACCTGTACACTCTCTTCCTCCCGCCCCCCCCCCTGTCGGTCACACAGACAGCGAGGCTTGGCGACACCTGCATATGGTGGCTGAGAAGAGAGAAGTGAACAGTGAGGCAGGTGTTTGCTTTGCCCCCGGGGGGCAGCCCACTGAAGCAGACAGTGCAGGAGCGGGAAGGTTGGGCGGGAAGTGGATTTGGGGTCAGATTCCGTTGGAAGGGACCGCCCAGTGCCCAGGTGGAGGGGCCGCGCGGCGGCGGCTGCAGGGTGCGCTGGGGAGCTGGGGAGGGCAGGGCAGCCCGCCACAGGGTGCAGCTGGGTGCCCGCCGTGCGCTGGGCCGACGGGAAGAGGGAAAGAGCGAAAGGCGGGAACTGGGCTGAGCCGCCGGCACCAACCAAGCGAAGCGGGACAGCGGCTCCGGAACAGGCCGCCTCTCGCACGCAGGAATTAAGAAAGGAAACGGATGTCTGGGGGAACATGCAATATAGTTTCAGCAAAATGAGCTCGCCGCCTCAATACCTGCCTGAACCACCAGCGGCCCGAGCGCAGCAACGCAAGGGTTTCCCCTCGTTTCCCCAGGCCTGGAGAAGCGGAGCGGGGCGGAGCGTGGCTCCGCGTCCTGGACGTGGTCGCTCGCGTGGCGGGGTCGCCGCACGCCTTAGCCAAACGGGTGCGCGGCGGGGACAGTGGCGGCGTTCGCCCCCATCACCACCAGGTGGCGCCTCGTGCTTCCCTGGAGCCCAACCGGAGGCCTCCGAGGTGGGGGGAGGGGGAGCCCCGGGGCTCCGCCTCTTTGTCGGGGTGCAGCCTCGCGTCCCATTCAGCCCTCCTGCAGGGCGTGAGAGCAGTACACGTGTGTGTGTGTGTGTGTGTGTGTGTGCACGCGCGCGCTACGTGTACATCCAAAGCTGGTCGCCCGACCAGAGGAGACTGGAAAGCATGCCCCGTGGCTGAGAGCACAAGCCTCCAGCAGACTGCGGCTCAAACCCCTGTTCAGCCACTGAGGCTGCGTACACGTGGGCATGCGGCTCGCCTCCCCGCCTGTTTTTTCACCTGTAACACGGGAGTATGTGACTGGCTTCACAGGGTTGCAAGCATTTAGATGACGATGGTGATAAACACGTATTGAGCCTTCGTCAAGAGTCAGACCTTGTTCTAAGCATGTTACCAATACTGACTCATTTTTATAGTCCCTTATCATATGAGAGTGGCTGGGACCAGAGGCCGAGAGTCCTCTACAAAGGAAAGGAGGCCAGGCCTGCTCCACCATGTCCTCCTTCCCGCTGGGCTCTGGGTGCTGCTCTGTCCTGACTGGGCTCCAGACAGGCGGGGGGGGGGGGGGGGGGGAATGCCTTTGATGCTGGGGGACGGGGGAGGCTCTTTTGTTTCTGGTTCTGCAGCCCAGCAGCCAGCAGGAGAGCAGGGCAGAGCACACCCGTCACTCAGAGAGCAACAGAGCAACCACCGAATCAGACAGGGCCCACCTGGCTTCTGCTGACAGTCCCTGGAGGCTTCTAAGAAAGGAGCCCTGTCGTGGCAGGGACAGCGTGGAGGTGGGTGGTGGTGGGTGAGTGAAGGCCACAGCACAACACCGTGGTTTTAACCTCAGGGACCGTGTGGGCAGCAGTGCCTTCCGCAGGAGCTGGGCAGGGGGGCAGTGGGGGGCTGGGAGCTCACCTGAGGGCTCTGTGGACTGTTAGGGGATGCCCAGAGGTAGGTGGAGGCAGACGTGACGGTCAGGAAGTAGATATGGGTGGCGAAGGGGAGCCGAAACAGGGAGACCTCGTGGGTCAAGGCCTGAGAGGAACCTGAGCAATAAGGGTAACACCACCTCCCCCAAAAAGGCCTCAGATCTCTGTAGCCCTGAGCAGGGAAAGGCTTGGAGTGGGACTCGTGGGGACAGTCACCGGAAGCCCCGGTTTGTCGACTGTGATTGGTTCTGGGGCAAGGGAGGTCAGGGGGCCAACGAGGATTGAACCTGGGTGGGAATGCCCTCAGGGAGGGTATCACTCTGGTCAGGGCACCTCGAGTCCCACCCCTTCTTGGGGTCTCATTCTCATGATGCTTCTCGGTCATGAAGCTATGGGATTGGGGCTTCCCCGTGGTCCAGGCCTGGGACAGAAGGAAGGTTCTGAACTCACCTGAAGTTCTGAGTCTTTTGGCCTGTCAGCCAGTCAGGGTCATAAATGCCTGGCTGGTGCGGGGGACTCAGTGTCAGAGCCCCCTTCTGCGGCTGTCAGTTGGGTGACTTCTCCCTGGCGCCCCTCTCCTCTTCCTCACAAAGGGACCAGGGCCCTGGTCCCTTCCAGGAACACATTCCAGGAACCGAAACCTCTGGGGAGGGGTCCTCAGCTGCAGTCCCTGCTCCTTTTTCTCACCGCCAGCTTAGATGTGCAGAGATGAAGGAGCCAGAAACGGCACCCCCTCCCCCTCCTCCCACCCACTGTGGGCTCGCAGGCCCAGAGCAAAAACACACCACAAATAGAAATCAAAGTCTGAGAAAGAGTCGAGGAGCCGTGACCTAGCCGTGGGAAAGGCTGTGTGGCCTCAGACGAGTCCCTGGGCTTCTCTGAGTCTACTTGTTCATCGGCAAATAGACTCACAGGCGAGTCATTGTGCTAACCTTTGAGGCCTTGTGAGAAGGTAAGAGAAGATACAAAATGCAGGATGTAAGTGTGATGTTTGGGCTAAAAATAAAGCCCCTCTTGGCCAAAGGGTCCCACGCTGGAGTCCCCCTTGCCGCCCCCACGCCCCCGCAGCTCGGGCTGGGGCTGCCCCCGACCACTTTCCTGTAAGGCTGCGGGTGGGGGGCTGCCGCGGCCCCCGCCGGGCAGTGCTCCTGTAGCCTTGCTCGCAGGCACCACTTCCTGTTTTTCTCCCCAACGAATTTTGCACCACTGTCTTTCATCACAGAGAGCTGGGGGGCTGGCGAGGTGACGGCGAGGCCTGCCTGGGGAGGGAACCCGGGGGTCAGGGGGAATCCAGGGGGTCATCTGGAAGCTGGGGAGAGAATGGACCTGCTGCCAGGCTCTGGACTCTGTGGTCTCCGGCTCAGGTCTCCAGGCGATGCCGCCAGCCCAGACTGGGAGGCCGGCGGAAGGCTGCGAGGCTGCTGAAGGGAGGAGCAGAGAGGGAGGCCTTGCTCTCATCCTCAGTCTGGAAACATCGATGTTTCCTGGGCTGGGGGTGAGGCCTAGAGATGGGCTGAGCCAGGCTGAACTTGCAACTCTGGTGCCATGAGGGATGGAGGGGTGCCCTCTCTGAGAGATGGGTCCAGCCTCCCTGCCTCCCTGAGGCTGTCAGGCCTCTGAGCATCCAGCCCCGGAGCCACTGGATGTCGGCTTCCTCCTGGAAGGAAATGAAGGAGCTGTTCCCACACTGGCTGGGCCCTGGCCCCCTGTCCTGCCTCTGCCGTGGCTGCAGACCTGTGACCCCTCCCTGGGGCAAAGCCTGACCGGTCCAGCCATGACCTCTCTGCTCCACTCATTCAGTGAGCATGTCTGCAGACTCAGTCATAACAAACGCTCTCTGGGTGTCTGACACAGAGCTCCGGTCCAGGCGGCCAGCCTAGGTCTGTGCAGCGTCCCTGCTCCCAGGGTGGCTGAGCACACAGGCCATCATGGTGGGGATGGCGCAGGCTGCACTAAAGATCCCAATCAACAAGGGAGCCAGCGGATAATATCTGTGCGGAGTAGTCAGGCAAATGGAGTGTTGGGGATGCAGAAGGAAGAGCTGGGAAGGGCACTCCAGGCAAAGGGAACAGCATCAGCGAAGGCCCAGAGTCAGAGAGAGAGCCCGGGGTGTCTTGGAATTGTGGTCACAGCTCACGGTGCAGCACGGAGGGCAGGGTGAGGAGGTGGCAGCGGGGGAGAGGGGGCGGGGGTCCCCTGGGCCAGTTCCCTCGCTAACCAAATGCCTACCTGTTCTCAAGGTGCAGCCTCACCCCATACCCCAGTCCAGGCGCAAGTGGTCTGAGGACCGGACATCAACCTGTTAGCTGAGGCAGGAAGGGAGACTTAAATAGCAAGGGGACAGGGTGCACCCATGCGACCTGGAGACGCAGCCCGGCTTCGGGGCGCTAGAACCAAACAGCCCGGATGCTTTCTCAGCATCACTTGCCTGTCTCCATTTGCCCACCTGTGTCACACTTGCCATGGTGACATATCCCGGATCCCTTCACCCAAAGAGGACTATTGCCAGGTCCACCTTCCTGGGGAGAAGCTGACTGTCTGCCTGGCATCGGGCCCCCCCTCCAGCCGATCAGCTGTGGCCAGTGGGCAGGTCTGTGTGCTGAGCGCCTGCCTGCACGTTCACATGAGGGGGGCTTACCCAAAAGGGGGTCAGGCAGACAGTGTAAGAGCCTAAAAGATAAGAGCGTCCGCCACGGTCCATTCCGCCCGTTCCTGCCCAGCACAGCCTTGCTTTGCTCCCTCGGTTCTTCCCAGATAGCCCTACCCCAGCTACTTCTGCTTAAACCTTCACAGCACAAAGTCAGCCACGAACACCCCTTCCTTTGTCCGGTGTGGGGCAATCCATGTCACGTCAAACTGATGCATCCGGGCCTCCACCCCAGAGCTGCCACGTCCAGCTGACACCCACCCCCATCTACTTCTGCTGGATCTCCTCTAAGGTATCTCTTTGGGGTCCTCCGCCCCCCATCGATGGATTAAGTGACCATGCTAACTTCTCCTACTACCCTTGATCTATGGGAAGCACACGCCATGGATGAACACATTCCGGACGAGCAGAATAAATGAAACATTACGAACAAGCTTTCATATGGGGTTTGCTTTGCTGGTTACCTCCCGTGGTTCCTGGGTTGGCGAATAGGGCTGCCCCTGGCTCTGCCCACTGGGACAGAATCCCTTGTCTAAAGTCTTTCAGGCGCCCTTGAGAGTTTCGTGGGAGAGATTTTTCGAGGAGAGGACGCAGCTGCCTCGGCAGCCTGCCTCTTGTTGGTGTCAGTATGTGGGCCAGGTTTTTGGGTTTCCTGGAGTTTCAGTCCCCATAAGACCCTAGTTGAGCTGCCTGTCAATTTTTTTTTGGGTCACATAATTTTCCAGTTCCTGATTCCATGAAATTCTGTCCAGTTCGACACAGAGCCTTAGACTGGGCCATGCCCTGGGGCCCGGGTCTCTTCCTCCAGCCAAAGGGTGAGAAGAGGAAACCATCATCTGGCTTAGGGTGAAACGAAGGCCTTTTCTCCAGTTTCTCTTGGGACGCGCCCCTTGCCTGTCCCGATGCCCCCTGACAGTGGGAGGCTTAGAGGAACAGGAGGTTGAGGGTCGTTGACTTCCTGAGACACCTCCCAGATATCCCCATTCCAGCTGCGAGCTGGGACTTCCCTGTGGTGAGCCGACCTTGGTGCGGTCTACAGGGCGTGGCAGGGAACGTGCCCGCTCCACGAACGAGAGCATGATTACCTGACGCATGGCAGTCGCGGGCTATGGGAAAAAATAATTACCCTTAACGGAGCGTTTGCCCTGCTTTTTCCTGATCTCGAGCAGAATTAGACTGAGGTTAGTCTTACAGCACCTTCTGAAGGAGGCTGGAAGTAACTCGACCCTGATATTCTGTAGTTTGCCACCCACCTAAAGCTTCAGCCTCGGTTGGCACATGTTCTAAGTCCCATGAGACCATTGAATATGGTGTAACGGATCTGTTGCTACATAGAAGATTGGCCAATGTCCCATCAAAGAATAAGGAATGCTCGTGGCCCCTCACTCTGCCTCAAGACATCTAGTTTCCATACTTTCTTTGAAAAAACTGTTTCTTTCAGCATCCCACTTCTGATACCCATTTATGTATTAATTGGGATTTTGTGTTTGTTTCAAATGACATCGACCAACTCCAAAGAGCTTGTCCTGGGTTGGACATTGTCTCTCTGAAATTCATGCCCACCTAGGATCTCAGAGTGTGACCTTAATTGGAACTAGGGCCTTCGCAGATCTAATTAGTGAAGATGAGGTCCCACTGAATTAGGGTGCCCTTATGAGAAGAGGGAAATTTGGACACAGATGCACAGCGGGGCATGACCTTTGAAGACAGAGGAAGAGATTAGAGTGATGCATCTGAAAGCCATCGAATGCCAAGGGTTGCAGGCAACCCCCAGAAGATAAGAGACAGGGACGCAAAGGACTGCTGGCCGCCACCAGAGGATAAGACAGAGGCGTGGGACAGACTCTCCCTCCCAGCCTCCGGAAGGACCATCCTTGCCAACACCTTGATTTCAGACTCGTCACCTCTGGAACTGTGAGAATAAATTTCCGTTGTTTGCAGCTCATCTGTCACAGCAGCCCTAGGAAACGGACACATCTTTTAAGCAGAATACTGGGGAAGGCATAGGCTGTGGGGACTTTCAGAAGAACTCTCGGGCAAGGATGCAGTGGGACCTCAAAAAGATACAAGGACCGAGAGCTGAAAAGTTGCCCGGAATCTTATCTCCATCTGTGACCCTCTCTTCCTCTCTGTGCATCTGCTTCATGGTTTTCTCTCATCCTCTCTCTGCACAGCATCTCCTCTGCTTTCTTTAGTCCTTCCCATAGACTCAAGAGGCCCCACAGCTCCCCAGCTGACGTGTCTCAGAGCCAAGCTCCAGGCACCTGAAGAGTCGCTATTCTCTTGGTTCTAATGCCATATTCCTGGGGAAATCATGGATTGGCTCATCTGGGGTCAGGTGATGACCCCTGGTCCAATCAACTTGGTCAGGCTTGACGGCAAGCTTGCAGACCAGAGGCTGCTGGCTGGTACAGCCATGGGATGCACAGGAGGCAGCCCTAGAGAAGGAACTGGGCACACGCCCCAAGGGCGCTGTTCTCGCCATCTGGACACTTCCCTGGCTGAGAGCTCCCATTGGCTGAGGTCCTGCCATCGCTGACGGACTTTCCGGTGCCACCTGAATTCCCAAAGGGGTTCTTCTCCTGAGTCCTCACCCTTGTTACTGATGGACGAGACAGGCATGTGAGCAGCTGGTTGCAATACGATATGACCAGAGGCTGGACAGAATGGAACAACTCGTCATCCCAGGACTGGGGAACAGCAGTAGGAGAGGTTAGCACTCTCTCTGACTTGGGGAGAGGAAATAAAGGTTTATATTTTTGCATTTTTATTACGTGTTTGGCAAAATGTGAACAGAAAGGAAAAAATGGGAAGAAAAACATTGGTAACCCTCCTCCCACACAGCTTTCACTGTTCTTAGTCCCCGCCGACCACGTCCAAGTGCACAAAGCAGTTCTGCACTGAGCCTGGTCACGTGTGACATGACCATTTCCCATGGTGCAACGGGGCTCCAGGATTGCCATTTCCTTGGCTGCATAATATTCTACCACGTGGCTGTACTGAGCCTTTCTCTGAATAGCTCTGGCCCAGGGGAGAAGGATTCCCCTCTGCGATGTTGAAGGACACATTTCTCCCTCTCAGTTTTGGTTTGCAAGTCAACATACTGCTCTTGTTTGTCCAGTAGACCCCCACAGCCTTCTAGCAACTCAGGGTGAAGCAAGTGACTCAGGGCTTAGGTGGCTGGGGCTCAGAAACTCCCACCTGTCGCCTGGCTCTTTTTAGTTTCACAGCCTCTCTGAAGTTGGAGTAACAAACCCCATTTGATAGGAGAGGGAACAGACTGGAGGGTGTTGGGGGCAGAGCTGGGTCGTGGGGTCCCAGAGGAGAAGAATCAAAATTACCCCCCTCCTCCCCGCCAGCTCAGACTCCAGGGTGGAGAATAAGGCCTTTTGCCTTCTTGATTTCTACACCTCCCCCTTCCCTGACTCTGCCACCCCCCCCCAAAAACAACAACAACATTGTATTCCAGGCTTTTAACATAATGTCTCTGCTTTCTGCATACCCTTCCTGGCTCCTCCTCCCTCTCTCCCCACCCTAACCATTCTAAGATTTTTTTTCTTTAAATAAACTTCTAATTTTAGAACAGTTTTAGATTTACAGATAAGTTGTAAAGATAGTAAAGCGCGCGGTCTCATCCCCCCACACCTGGTTTCTCAAACTGCTAACGTCTGGCATTGCTGTGGTGCCTTTGTCACAACTAATGAACCAATATTGATACATTGTTACTAAGTCAAGTTTACATTTCATTCACAGTTTACCATCCTTTTTACCTAACGTCTTTTTACCTGTCCCACAAACCCATCCAGGACAGCACATAACATTTAGTTGTCATGTCTCCTTAGGCTCCTCTGGGCTGTGACAGTTTCTCAGGCTTTCCTTGTCTTTGATCATCTTGAGTTTTTGAGGAGTAACTGGGCAGAGAACTTTGTAGAACATTCTGATTTGGGGTTTGTGGGGTGTGTGTGTGTGTGTGTGTGTGTGTGTGTGTGTGTGTGTGTGTCTGTGTTCTCTCATGACTAGACAGACTTATGTTTATGGGTTCTTAGGAGGAAGACCAGAGGCAAAATGTCATTCTCATGGCATTCTATCAAAAGTGGTGTTTGCCCAGGTGTCTCTACTAGAAAATTCCTCTTTATTCCCTGTTCGTACTGTCTTCTTCTGAAGGAAGTCGCTAGGCAACTTCCGCACTTAATGGCAGACAAGGTACCTACATCACTTCATTGGAGTTCTTCTGTACAGAAGATTTACCCAGTCTCCCTCCTTTATTTATTCAATCATTTATTTATATCCACCTGGACTCAGAATATTTATTTTATACCTTGGGTCCTAATCCAATACTACTTTATTTCGTTGCTCAAAGTGTCTCAGATTTAGCCGTTGGAGACTTGTTCACCTCACGACCGTGTCCTCTCGGACAAGTCTCCGTCTTTGTGGTGTTGTCTTTGGTGTTGATTTGGGGCACTTCTTGACGGCCTGGCACGCTAAGATGTTCCAGGCTCATCCCATCTATTTCCTGCCCCCGTCCAAAAATCAGACTTTTTTTTTTTTCCAAGGAGAGAGACCTGGTTCCTTTGAGGAGGATGAGATTAGAAACTCAGACGTGGTGCTGGGCGTGTGCTCTTTGCTACTTCGGTGTTACTGTTTCTAGGACTTTAGAGGTAGCAGAGCAAGGAAAGTATGTGTCTCTGGTATACTTCACATAGGTAAATCACAGCCAACACTGCCCAGCTCAGGCTGGACCCCTCCTCCTGCTTCTCATCACTCAACCAAATCCCCAGCTGCCCCCTCTCCAGATTTTCCTCCTTGCTGCTTCTGCCCCACTCACCCGCAGCCTACCTGGTCTCCTTGCTGGCCTTCCAACGGGATGCTGCTCAGAGCCTTTGCGTTGGCCGTTCCCTCTGCCGGGGATGCTCTTCCCTCCGACTCCGGTAGGGTTCCCCCCTCCCCTCAGAGAGGCCGTCCCCTCCCCCACCTCTCTCTTTGTCTATCCTGCCTTCTGTTTCTTTGCCGTACTTACACTTCACGACACTGTATCTTGTTTTAACCCTTCAGGGAGGGCAGGCTTTTGGCTAGTACAATGCTCTACCCCAGTGCCCAGAACTTAGCAGCCACAGCTTGCCAAATGAGTCAGTGTTGCGAAGCCTGGATCACCCCCGGTGTACTGAGGTGTGAGGCTGGATCCACCTCATGACCCCAAACTCCTCTGCGCCCCCACCAACCCCTTCCCACAAATTCCCTCACGCCCTGGACTAGGAAGAGCATTAGAAGATTTGTTTAAAAGCCAACTACTTTTTCTTAAATGGTGACTTCGTGTCCTCAAAAGTCGCACTTCTCCAGGAATCTCGAACCGTCCACGCTCCCCTTTCATCGTCACCACCGTTATGTTGTCGGGGCAGCCGCTTTCTAGTTGTGCTGACTGAGGCTGCAGTAAGAAATGCATCTTACATCTTACTTAACGCCCACTCGCACACACCTATACGGAACGAAAGCCTCAGGGTGTGATATACACTGACTACATAGAATATAATCGAATATTTTCTACTGTGCTCCGCTGTTGCTGCTATTGTTGAAAAACACTGTTCTAGAGCAGAGATGTCCGGTCTTGCAAAGCAAAGACTGGTCTAGAAGAAAAACTCAATAGCTACACTTTCTGGGTGTTCACTCTGCGTCAGTTTCCGTTATAAGCATTTCACATGTATTAATTCGTTTAATCAATCCTAGAAACAATTCTAAGAGTGGCACACCATTATCAGCGTCCCTGTTTTTTAGAGGAGGAAATGAAGGCACAGAGAGGTTAGGTCACACGCCTGAGGTCACAGCCCACAGTGCCAGTGCTGTGAAGTTCGGCTCCAGGAAGGTGCCCTGAACCATTAGGCTTGACCACGCATTTCTTGGCCAATGCAAAAGAACAAGGGTTTGAGCTGGACCATTTTTACTGTGCTCGGAAGGAAAAAAAAAAAATTAAAGTGGGCTTCCTGTCCAGACAGAGCCTGGAGGCAGGTGTCTGGAGCCGCTGGAGGGCTGAGCAGGCACGCTCCTCACACTTGCAGCCCTGCGCCTAGCAGTCAGCTTGCCTCTGGCCTCCCTGAGCTACCCCTGCTGGGGGGGGGGGCATGCATGGGTGTCAGTGATGGCGGAGCCGCTCAAGGTCGAACAAAGCCTAGCTGCTTACTGTGTCTGCAAAAAGCTGTGGAGGCTTTTGGAGGGGGAAGTTCTGCAGGTGAGCGTAGCAGGGACAGAAGGAAATGGCTCTGCGTGCCCCTCCGCGTGGCCTGCAGCCTGCCTTCTGTCCATGTGAGCCTGTCCACCAATCAGTCTCCGCCTTTATAACGAACACCTCCTTCCTTCTATAAAAGGGGCCAAAGGATCCCCCGTCCAGAGCTCACGTGAGTAATACAAAGTGACTTCTTTTACAGCCAAGGCTGCAAATTCTCTACTGTCACTGGTCCATTTCATTTACAATTCAAAGGGAACTTGAAGTCGCTTCCTCCAAAACACACATGACAAGAGTTAAAAATAAAGTACGAAAGATCAGAAACCGTAGAGGGAGGCAGAAGGCAAGTTGATCAGGAACTTGGGAGAGAATGATGAGTTGATCAGGAACTTGGAGAGAATGATGACGGTACTTAACATTGAGTTAGCCTCAGTTTCCTGGTCCCCAGGCCAAAGAGGGGACTGTCCTATGGTGTGGTTCCAAAAAGGAAGTACATCAAGTTTTTGGGAAAGTGAAACTTTCAAAGAGTGAGGATCTGGAAGCAGTTAGACATTTACTGACCGTGTGGCCCTCCCAGGACGATTCGAACTTTCTGAGCCTCAGTTTTCATATCTGTGAAGTGAGGATGATAAGATTTACCTTGTAGAGCTGTTGCCTGTCACAAAGCATGATTTGATTGGCTGTCAGCAAATACATTCAATGAGAGTTCTTTTGGATGATGCAAAAGCATTCCTCATCTGACCGTTTCTTACAATGAATGCTGGAGACCAGGGACCAGTGTTTCACACTGCAACCTAGCAGAAGCAGGGCTGGACAGGCATCAGAAACCTCAGGGGAGCCTACTTTTTCAGATTTGCGCTCTGAAATGCCCCCTTTCTCTTTAAGCTTTTGGCAGGATCGCCCTGGAGGGGGGCTGGGGACCTCTGCGGAGGGCGGGGGATCTGGGCTGAGGTCAGGCGAGGTTGCTACCTTCAGATGTCTCGCAGGAAGGACGTGAGGGTACACTTCTGGGGACAGACCCGACATTCTCCCCCCAAAGAGACCTGCGGTCCCTTCTGGTTACCCACAGGTATCCATTTGGGAGTCCAGAGTCAGTAGCTTAGATCTTAGGACACTGGGACCAGTCAGTAACCCACTCCTCTTGCCCAAGTTCTCTCCTCTTTTCCTGGCTAAAAACAGAACCATCTCTACCTCTCCCCTTGCGGCTGGTCCAGGGAGGCCGGTCTTGGGTCGAAAGAGGCCTTCTCCAAGCCTCAGATTCTTCATCTATCCAAGGAACAAAACAGCAGCCCAGACCTGGTTGGGGAGGGTGCTTTAAGCCACTGTTTGTGGACAAAAAAAAAAAAAAAGGAAGAAGTTCTATGGAAAGTAACCTCTCCAGGGGTTATCTGGCCATAAATCCCTAACTGGGCGGGACCTGGTGGGTAGTCCCCACCCCCTATATAAATTCTTTAGTAAAAAGCTAATCTTTGCCTTAAGCAGCCCTGTCCATTGCTTCTATGCGTCTAGGTCTAAAACACTTTGGAACGCCCTCCCCCCCCCCCCCCCGTCAGCCCTCTCCTAAAATCCGTGGGTAGAGCTCACAATGTCAACCATCCTGGAATCCAGATCAGTCTCTTTCTCCCACCTCCACGTCATTTTCCTTACGTCTCCCCTTTCATTTCAAATGCGTCAAAGAAACCGCAAAAACTATACTCCCGGACATTTGAGATCTTGCTCCTTGGCACATGTCTTCTGTTTGACTCAAACTCATTAGAAAATTTCTATAGGTTTGGACGTTTCTTAGTTGACAGATAATCAATTGACTGGCTCCTCCCCCCCCGCCCCCCACCGACCTCCACCATACCCTAGAGTGATTTAGAGTCACCTGTGTGATCTTGGGGAGCGGCTAGCCCCCTGCCCCCAAGCTTTTGGCTCCCCAAAGCCTGGAGGCCAGCGCTTTCGCTGCGGGGCTGGGCCGGGCGGGAACTGGAGCGCTGTGCTCCTGCGGCCTCGGCCGCGCCCTCGCCCACCCGCCCTCACACCCAGGTACCCGGGGTCTTCTCCGGCCATTGCTGAGGTTCTTTGGGTGTGTGAATGTGGAAAGCCTGGGGCGGGGGGGAGGTTGTGGGCTCCTGGGGTCTTTATTTGGTTGTTTTCCTTGTATAAAAGAAAACTTGTTTTGAAGAGGGGCAAGGAGCATTTCCAGAGGCACCTGGGTGATGCCGCTCCAGCCGCAGACGGGGCAGGGGTTCGGGGGGTAGGGGCAGGGCGGGGGAGCAGACGCGGCGGCGGGAGGACCTGTTGTTTTTCCTGTAGCAGTAAAAAGGAAACAAAGTGGGAAGTGGAGTGTGCGGGCTGTCAGCAGGCGGGGCGCCCCGGCCGCGCCCCGCCTCCCTCCCCAGGCTCGCTGTAGCACAGCGCCCTGGCCGCGGGCGCCCGCCGGGCCGAGCCACCCCGGCCGCTCCGGGACCGGTAAGTGCTCGCCTCTGGCTGCGTCTGGGAGGTGGGGACGAGAGGCCCGGGGCGCGGGGCTTCGGGGGAGGGGGCGCCTCGCGGAGCCGTGGGGTTAGCTCGCAGGGGTCTCCCCGCGCGCGCGGCTGGTGCGCCTCCAGGGCACCCTGCGAGGCGCAGAGACGGGGAGCGCTCCGCCGAGCGCGCCCTGCCCGAGCGCGGGGCGCGGTCCAGAGGCGCCCGGCCGCCCGGCGCGCCGCGGGCTGCGTTCCCGCGGGCGATGCGCGGGCTGCCTTCCTCCGGCGCCTTCCTCCCGGCTGTGCTGCCCCCAGGCTCCGCCGGGGCGCGAGCGGGAGAGGCGCGCACACCTGCCCGGCCACCTGTCCCTGCACGCCCTCTCCAGCGCGGCATCGGGGACCCGGGCGCCCGCTCCGGCTCGTGGACGTTCGGCCGGGTCCCTCCGCACAGCACCTGGGGCGCCGGTGCTGGTGGCGCGCGATCAGCCACCGGATCTGCGGCCGAGCCCGGGTTACGGCGGCGAAGCCGCCTCCAGCTTTGCATTTCCGGACTCTTTTCTTCTTCTTCTTTTTAATACTCTCTTGCCCGTAATTCAGCTTGAATGAGGCTTTTTTTTTTTTTTAAACCGAGTTTCCTGTTTTTATTTAGGCTTCCTCCTCTGCAACTCCTTTGAAATCGAGGACTGGGGTACAGGGGGCCCTTAAGCGGGGACCAGTGTGCGGAGCACTGCGTCCCGGCTGCGCTCTGCCCTGGTGGGCGACGGAGGTCCCGAGGGCCGGAAAAAGAACTGAGGGAGGCCCCGAGAGGCGCGCGCCCGCAGGGGAAGAGAGTGAGGAAGAGATTTCCGGGGCCAGGGGTGGGGAGGGCTCTGGGGCGACCCATGTCCCAGGTCCCGGCGCGGCACCACCCTTGGGGATCTGCCCAGTTTTCGGGTGGACCGTTCGGGGGCCCTCGGATGAGGGAGCGGCCTTCGCCTGCTCGGGTGCCCCCTGCGGCCTGAGGGG
The DNA here is from genome assembly GCA_003508835.1 of Eonycteris spelaea. NCBI lineage: Eukaryota > Metazoa > Chordata > Mammalia > Chiroptera > Pteropodidae > Eonycteris > Eonycteris spelaea. Next base: position 1,403,394 of record PUFA01000119.1, on the reverse strand, counting down.
GTATCAAGTGGGGGCTCCCTCGCCCCGGCTCCTGCAGAAGCCCCATCGGGCGCCACCCTCAGGGATGTCCTGCGCAGTAGAGCCTGTATATGCGGCGGGAGTCTCTTTCTGGGCCCGCGGGGGACGGGGCGGGGGGGAGGGGGTGAGGCCCTCCCCAGAGGCTCGGAGGGGAAGGCCCACTGCCCCAGGGACCTTGAAACCAAAGGCTGGGCTTCCAGCTCGCTTCCAGAAGGGCTGGATCCGCTGCAGTGCCTGACAGTGCCTTGGGCTCTTGTCAAGTGAATTGTGCCATAGGGACGCGCCCCCCCCCTCTGCCCTGCCCGCCAAGAACTGAGGATTTTTTACATGTGCTCTCAGTTAAACGACCTCAGGAAAACGAATGGTGTGCTCTCCAGTTTCTAGCGCGGAAAACTAGGGCTCCAAAAAGCCGACTAACTTGTCCACAAGCAGCTTACAAGCGGCTCTCCAAAATCCCAGCCTGTTCAGACCCGGTAGCCTTAAGTATCTGGAAGATGCTGTTGCCCCCAAATTGAGGAGCATGTTTCCTAATAGTTCTGTGTGAGGGGGGGGGTGTCCTTTCAGAGGTGCAGCCTCTACCGCACCCACTTTGAGACGCCTGGGTCAACTCGCCACTACCATTAGCCACCAGCTTTGTTGGCTATGATGAGTGGGGATGAAGATTCTTCTGATTTAGGAAGCTGGTACCGAACACAAGGGGACAGAAACAGATCTTTCTCTTCTGCGCTCTCTAGAGCAGACATGTCCAACCCCGCAGCATGTCCAAGTCCTGCTGTGGTTTGATCTCTCCACTTTGGGATTCTGCCCATCCTGGCTCCAGAAAGCACTGCCTAGAGCCGGTCAAGGTTGACGATTCCCTGTGGCGCTTTCGGAAACTTGCACGAGTAAGGGAAGACGCTCTGGGGAGCAGGCATGGGGTGCTCTTAAAATCTCGTTAGCAGTGGCCTGCTCTAAAGACAACCAAGCTTACCTCTTTCTGAAGTCTCACTCCCCTCACCTCTTCCTCCCATGCTTAGAAACAGCACTGGCCACTCTGAGAATATAGATGTTTCTGGAATTAGGGCAAGTGCCCCTGAGGTGGTCCTGGGCATTTGACGTCTCCTTCCAGTAGGACAAGCTGCATTTCTGCAGCCCGGGCCCACGCCCAGGACAGGCGCATAAAGCATGTCCTTGCATGATGCTGTGGGCTCCCTCTTTTCTTTTGTTTTGCTATGTTTACAAAGTGTTTACTGAGATCCAACTGCAAGCCAGAGGCTGTGCTGAGAACCAGGCAGGCAGACTGCTAGGGTACCAGCCTCTGGGGGTCCTACAGGACACAGACAGTCCACACATAATTCGAGGCCAGCCTCGGTCCCGTCAGCTTCTGCGCCCAGCACAATTGTGTAGAGTGAGTTTGTGGGGGTGTGAGTGGGGGGTGAGGGGCCAGTTCCTGCTTTACCTTGTTTTTTCTTCAATTGCACTGCTAAAGGGAGAAGTGAATGTGCAACTTATGAAGCAATTCCCCTTTGGCTGGGTTATTTTTCAAAACCATTTTTGTTTAGAGAGCAGTTCCCGCCTCCTGGAGGCCAGCTGCTTGTGCGGGTCTGACGGTGGGACTCCACCAAGCATGTCCTTACCTTACTGTGGTTCCTTAGAAAAGCTCTCAGACACTCCCCAGAGACAAACAGGTTTCCCAGCAAAGCTGCCAGAGGGGCAGGGCCAGAGGGACATGGTCCTGTCCCGAGACGAGGGAGGGACGGGTGAGGTCGCTGACCGCCAGCCGGAGGGTGGCAGGAGCCTGACCGGTCTGGGCGGGAGGGAAACATGCTCATCTTGGTGCCAGTGCCAGTGTTTCATAAGTGACAAAGATTGCAAAATACCTTCTCTCTCCTTGCAGTTAGTGTTAAAACGGAATTTTCTTTAATTGGTCTTGTGGAAATCCCCCGCAATCATATCAGAAATGCTGCCAGTTTCAAGATGGAAAAAATAACTTAAAACACAGGAACGTCCCCCCTCACTCTTTCCTTGCAAACGCTGTGACTTTCTGTGGGTCGTCCCAAACTATGGCCACTCTCCTCTCCCTAAGGGAGTTCCCCCTCCAGCTGCACTGGCTGGATGAGTATGAGACCCCACCTACCACACACACACACACACCACACACCACACACACACACACACACACACACCACACTGCCTCCCAGAAGTGATATCTTCACCTCTCCTGTAAGGTCAGGGCTTCTTCTAGAAATGGGTGCTTTCCAAGGCCACCTCCTATCTGAGCCCAGAGGGCAAGTGGCTGGGAGTAATGAGTGTGGTGTGTCTACAGTGGTCAGATCCTGTTTCACTCACATTGGGAGAAATTGCCTTCTACTCAGACACAATAATGCCTGGAGAGTGACAGTGGGCGGGGCGTTGGGGGGCGAGGGGGTGGAGACTCAGGTGCAGGTAGAAAGCAAACTGCCAGGTTGGGTTGGGATTTTCCAGCCTGGAGGGATGCCGTATTCCTGTCTTGTGGCTGCGGTAACAAATTACCACAAATTTTGTGGCAAATTTTGTGGCTCTATTAAAATAACAAATGTATTCTCTCATACTTCTGGAGGCCAGAAGTTGGAAATCAAGGTGTGAGCAGGACCCTGCCCCCTCCAGCGGCTGAGGGAAGGGTCCTCCCTGGCCTCCTCCAGCTTCTGGTGGCTCCAGGCACCCACTGACCTGTGGCAGCACCACCTCAGTCACGTGGCCTTCTCTGCGTCTGAGTCTCTGTCTGTCCACTTCTATCTCTTGTAAGGACACTTGTCATTGGATTTAGGCCCCACCTGGAAAATCCAGAATGATCTCATCTCAGAACCATTAACTTCATCATTTCTGCAAAGACCTTTTTCTCACATTAGTATTTTTGCAAGTAATTCATAGTTTCCTGGGGTGAAGACTCGGACATATGTTTTTGGGAGCCCGTTCAGCCAGCCGCAGGTGGATGGGAGTGTGTCTTCTGGGATGTTCCGGGGAAGTGCTGCAAGGAACCGACACCCCCTGCCTCTGGCTTTTTGTGCTACTTCCTTTGGGGACCTCAGGCAAGGTTTTCGGAGTCCCTGGAGGTCTGTGTGGCCCCATTGTCTCTAGCCTCCTTCTCCTCCCTTCCGCCTTCCTTTCCCCCCAGCTTGGCCAACTGACGGCCATCTCAGCTCTGCTACAGCAGCCTCCCTGCTCCCCAGGGTCCAAGTAGCAGAAAAGGAATTTTCTGGCCCTTCTGAGGAACCCCTGAAGACTTAAGTCCGTCACCTGCAGAGAGCTGCTCTGGAGCCTCTTCCTTGTCACCTTTCCTGGCCCCCCCTTCTCTTCAAGGGCCACGTCTCTGCTCAGGTCCCCTCCCACCCCAGGCTTCCCTCCTCTGTCTGGGGCCACACGGTCCCTCACACTTGGGAGTTTCCTCTGTTGAGCAGGCCCTGGGGAGCAGGGAGGCTGCTGTGTCCCCATGTCCTCCTCCAGGGACTATCATTGGGGGGGATGGGGATGGAAGGGTTTTGGGGCGCTCCCAGTCATGGAGCTTGTGGGGGGGGGGGTTGCAATGGAAGGTGTGCTCCATGGCTCTTGCCTACTTTTCTCCCCAGGGAGGGGGCAGAGCTTTTTTTTTTTGCTTGAATGTGAAATCTAGAAGATGTGCTTCCCTCTCAATAAGCAAACCAGATCAGAGCCCTGTTATTGAAACCATGAAAAGTCATTTATGTATGGGTTGGGCGGGGCGGGGTGGACATGGGAGGATTGCCACAAGGAAGAAAAAGTATTATCTTTTGAGTCAGCCAGGCTGGGTTTTTAATCTCAACCACGTTTTATCTGCTGCGTGAACTTTGGCAAATAGCTCAATCCTTCTGAGCCTCAGAATCCCCAGCAGTAACACTGGAATTGCAATACCTACAGCCAGTCTGTAAGATCTCACATATTGTCACACAGAAAATGCCAGGCTCACAGAATACACAATGTCTATAAAGGAGCTGGAATGTAGTAGTGAGTGGTCCTTAAGTGGTATATTATTATCCCACTGTCTCAGCCTAGACACTTTCCTTTTTTTTTTTAATGCGTTTTTAATTCACTTGTAAATAGTAGGCATGCACTTTGTTATCTTCAATTTTGTTTCATTGTGGTGAAATACACGTAACAAAATTTATCATTTTAAAGTATGCAGTTCTGTGGTATTGACACATACACACTGTTGTGCAACCATCATCACCGTCCGTCTCCAGAACTTTTTCATTGTGCAAAATTGAAACTCTTCACCCGTTAAGCAACCACGTTCTGCTTTCTGGGAGGAGTTTGACTACTCTGGGTGCCTGAGGTAAGTGGGGTGGCACAGTGTTTGTCCTTACGTGACTGGTTCATTTCACTTAGCAGAACATCCTCAGGGTTACCCATGAGGCAGCATGTGTCAGAATAGCCTTCCTTTTTCAAGGCTTAATAACACTCCATTGTATGCATACACCACACTTATTCCTTCCTCATCAGGGGACCCTTGGGTTGCTTCTGCTTTTTGGCTTTTGTGACTAATGCTGCTATGAACCCGGATGAACAATTATCTGTTCATGCCCTTGCTTTGAATTCTTTTTGCACATATACCCAGAAGTGGGTATATGAATTATATGTAATTCTGTGTTTAATTGTTGGAGGAGCGAGGCATATGCTTTTATGATTTGCTTTTTTTCCATTTATTTTTGAGTTGACACACAATATTATATTAGTTTCAGATGTATAACATAGTGATTAGACATTTATATACCTTATGAAGTGATCTCCACACTAAATCTAGTGCTCATCAGGTACCACAGCTAGTTATTACAACACTATTAATCATATTGCCTATGCCGTACTTCACATCTATGTGGCTTTTTATAACCGGCAGTTTGTACTTCTTAGCTTCCTTCACGTAATTTGCCTTTTTCATTTAACATGGGCTCATAACATTTTTCCACCTTGCTTCATAACCTAGCCATCCTTTTTTCGTGGCAGTATCAGTGTCCTAAAGCAGGACATCGTCATTTTCTTAAGCATCCTCCATTGCGGGACATTTATTTGCTTCCAGACACACACACACACCACTCTCAAAATACTATAATTGACATTTTCGGGCATATGACTTTTTTCATGTTCAAGAATGATTGCATCAAAGGCATTGAACATATTTATAGTACTTAGAGCTGAATGGTTTTCCAAGAAGGATTGGACCAGTTCACCCCAGTGATATGTAATAGTTTCAGGACTCTCTGCCAGTGTTGAATTAAAAAAAAAAAAAAGTTTTACTAATAGGTCTAAAACGTAATCATCTTAAATGTGTTTCTTTTATTGCTTATGAAGTTAAATAGCTTTCTTTTTGGTTGCTAGCTGTATGGATAGTGTGAGGTGTAATGTGGCAGTTACACCCTTGAACTCTGGAACTGGATGGATTCAGTTTCGAACCCTAGCTTCCCCACTTCCCAGCTGTGTGACCTTGAGTGGAATCCTTTGCTGATTATCCGTTTCCTCGTCTGCAAAATGAAGCTAATGAGATCTATTGTTAGGGTCATCTTCTGAATTGGTGTAAACTAGATAATGAACATCACCTCGCACTTAGTTGATACTTAGTAAATATTAGCTGTTATTGTTAACATCAGAATTTAATTTAATAAATCTCCATTCACCCTCAAGATTCATCTTGTTTCAACAAGGAGAGACAGTTTATTCTTAAACCAAAGGGATTTAGATTAAGCACAGAGATCGACTTTTCTGTGCTGAAGGCGGGTGGTCCTAGAAGACGCTGACGAAATAGACCCCATCCTTGTCTGTCTGGCCAAATTTGGGTCTGAACCTCCCTGGGACAAGCAAATGAACCTGTGCTGGGTGATGCTTCCTCACTGAGGGATGAGGAGAGGCTGCGATGGGCTGGGGGAATCTCGAGGTCCCGACAGGGCCATTTCTCCAGGATCCTGTCCTCCTTTGTTCTTGCAGCCCCCTTAGTGCGGCAGTGAAGCTTACTTATGGTTGAGTCTGACTATCCCACTATGGATATCCGGATGCTCCTTCATGCAGTTTGGGAACCTGAGGCAGGCGCTTCGGGGGGCAGGCATCAGCTTGGTTTCTGCCTGCAGAGCCTGCTTTTGCAACCCTTCAAGTGGGCTTCGGGAGCCAGAAGTGATGGGGGACCCGAGGCAAGCACATGGCGTGTTTACTCGTGCTTAAAGTGTGTGCTTTCCTCATTGCTGCTGGCCTCGTCTAAGAAGGAAGTTCACAGAACCAGGATCTTGGGTTCAGATAAACTGTTTCAGGAGAAGTTTCTTCTCGTGGGGGAAAAACACCCAAAAGCCCCAACTCTTCCCTCACCTGACCCTCTCAAAAAACTCTATTAAAAATGTTTCTTGTGTTTCGGTGCCAATGCAAGGTTGAGCGAGACCACACCTCCTGTTTCTCACAATTCCCGGACAGGAGTTGGATGCTGGGTCATGCACCTTTCCTCCCCCTTGTGTAGCATCATGAATATTTGAAAAGTACAGGCCATCCACTGTCATTTGGAAACCAGTGATGAAGTGTGGTCTATTTTTAAATTAGGTGCAGCAGCACATCTAATACGTGGTAGTTTCTTAAGATGTGTGTGGCTTTGTATTTCCAGCAGAAAGCATGGTGCAAGAAGGCACAGTGTTTCGAGAACGAATAAAAAGAACACAACATCAGTGTCAAAAGCAAGAGCTTTAGAATTAGATGCAAGTTCAGATCTTGGCTTTGACACTTAACAGGTGTGTGGCCTGAGCAAGCTGCCTTACTTCTCTGAGCCTCCAGGTTTTCATCTGAAAATTAGGGTGACGGTACTTCTTTTACTGGATTGTCGTGAAGATTAGAAACAGGGAAAGACCTGTAGTAAGTAATGGGCACAGTAAGGGAAAATTTAGTCATTCGTTATCTTGTTTGACCTTCTATGAATGATCCATGTGAAATTCGTTGAGCACATGTCAATCAATACCTCCTTTTACAGGTAGATATAGGAATTGCTTTGTCCTTTGTTATCTGCCTGTTCCTCTCTGAACTGTCGCAGCTGGAGGTTTAGTTTTTCAGCTTTTTCTAACCCTTTGAGGTCTGAAGGAGTTTGGGGGACAAGAGCTGAGGACTGTGGAGGTGAAATCTTTTCCAGGCTGTTCTCTTCTTTCCCTGGCCGGTGGCAGGAGCAGCCTTGGACTAGCTTACCTGGCCTGTGCTAGTGACCTTGGCTGTGCGGTGGACCCTGGCGTGTTCTTGTTACCTGTCCACTGAAGCAGCAAGATGGGGGTCCCAGGTGGGTGGGCTGCTCTGAGGCAGCCACCTCAGGACCCTTTGTGCTGTGGGTTTGTGGGAAAGTGGTTGGGAGACGGCCCGGGTGGCTGGCAATGACCTTGACCCTCCTGGACTGTGCTTCTCCAACTTTCCCACCCACTCCTCCAGTCAGAGGATGGGATGTGCAACCCTAGCTTGCAGCAACCCACCCCAACCGTGACCTTGCTTTGAAGCTTCGAGTTTTATTTTTAACACCAACGTTAATTTTACATGCTATGCTCTGATAAATCCATGTTTATTTTACTGTGGGGAGTAGTTCCCCCTAACTTTTCAGTTAGATGGATGCTCTGGGAAGATGTTTATGTTTTGTTTTTTTTTTCCCCTGTGGCTTCCGCTACTCCCAGCACCGTATCTCCAACCATCGTTTGGAAAACATTGGGATTAGGGCAAAATAGTATGGAGAATGATTCAATGAAAGGTTTGCTTTAGGTAGAGAATATTAAAATGCCGCACCTCAAACAGTTTCTTTTAACTTACAAAGCTTAAAAAATGCACATCGGTTCACTGGTCTGCTGACAGGAGGCCAAGGGCTTTTGTTAGGGTTAGCTCGTCGTTCCTACGTAAGGTGCAGTGCAATGCACGGTCCTACAGTTTTATAATTCTCCCCAGCCTAATTCAACAGAAAGTTTGCTTTAATGACTTGTCCTTATTGAGTTTCTAAGCATCCTTCTTCGTTTTCATGGAGACAGCTTTTCACACCCGTATTTCACTCCCTTCCTTATCCACTTACTATGACGTGTAACTGCAGAGGTGAACACATCTGGGCATAAGGGCGGGGACGGGGCCTGGCATCCCAGCACTCCGAGGAGCCGCCTGCTGGCCTGAGTGGTCAGCGCGCTGAGGACAGCGGTCAGGGTGTGTTGCAGAGGGACTGGAGAGCCGGATGCACTCCTGATCCTGCTGGTTAGAGGTCGGCTAAGACGTAGGAATCACAGAGCCTGGGCCGGAAGCGGGTTTGATGTAATCTCCCAGATGAACTCGGCAGTCCCGCACTCTGAGAACGGGCACAGCAAGATCTGGAAGGGGCGTCGCACACTGCTCCCATCAGCATTGTCCTTACGGGCTCTGCTCTGAGTCACCTGCGAACTGCCACCTTCGTTAATCTACCGTTTCTTTGTCTAATAATGACACCAGCAAATACCTTTGTAGTGTCCACTCTGTGGTAGGCAACGGTTGGGGACTTCGGAAAGACGAATTCACTCAACGTTCTGTGGTCAGTACCGTTGTGACCCTCGTTTTACAGAAGGGGACACCGAGGCACAGAAAGATTTAGTAACTTCCCTGGGTGCGATCCAGCTGGGAAGCGGGCCTGCTCCTGACCCCTGACCCCTGACCCCTGTCCCCTGCTGTGTCCACATGTGGATGCTTGTTTCCCAGGAGGACACATGTGATGGGCTGGATCCGAGGCGGGAGGAGGGGCGAGTCCGTCGGCTGTGCAGAGTGGCCTCCAGCTCTGGTCTCCCTCGGCTCCTCTGTCCCCAGGATGTCTTCCCTGTTCCCTCTGGTCCCTGGTCTCTGGGGGAGCTGGCTGGCTGGGCTCTGCTTTCCTGCAGTGGCAGAAGCCAGGAAGAAGCAGCTTCTGTATGCAGCCTGGCCCACACCCCGCTCTGTCCGGAGGAAGCAGGGCCTGGCCTCCGAAATCTCAACGGCCTCCTGGCCCACTCTTGACACTCTTACGGGAAGTGACCTAAGTGTTCTCGAGCTGGTGGGGGTCACAACCAGGGCAGCGGGACTCGAGTGTCTTCGTGGCTGATGGTCCAGACCCAGGGCCAGGGAGGCAGTGTGGCGCAGTGGCAGGCCCAGGGCTCAGGCACAGGGCGTCGACCTGGGTCTGCCTCTGCCGCTCCCGTGTGGACCCTCTGTGTGGACCCGCCTTGAGCCCCGCTCCCCCGCTTCGTAAACAGAAGGCCTGCCGTAGGGGCTCGTCCTGACGATTCAGTGAGCATGAGGCACCTGGATGGAGCTGGCTGTGGCAGGTGCTCAGTGATGGGGGTGCTGCCCGCTGCAGCCCCGAAGTCAGGCCGAATGAACAACGCAGAGACCCTTGCGCTGGGGGACAGAGTCGGACCTTGTCCCAAAGGCTCACAGGGGTAGAAGTGGGCTGGAGAGCTGCTCTGGGGGTGGGAGGAGGTGGCGCAGGAGCACCTGACAAGGACAGACTGACCAGGTGATGGATGACGGGGGTGAGGTGTTCAGAGTCGTCTGTGCTGTCCCCAGTGCGTACAGACCTGGGGTTTCCTGAGAACAGGAGAGGAGGGGGACATGGAAGCCCCTGGCCCAGTGGGAAGGGGGCCGGGGCCTGAGTCCCTGGGTGGGCAGGGTGCCGAGGCGGCCCGTGAGGACGGAGTAAACTGCCAAGACACAGAGACCTCCGTGAGGGGAACCTGTCTCCACTGCCAGCCTGTGTGTGTGCGTGTGTGTGCGTGTGTGTGCGTGGGTGCGTGTGCGCACGTGTGTCTGTGTGTGTGGGGGGGTCAGTGTTGTCGGACTGAATGTTTAACCTGTGGGATATGATTCCATCTCCAGGTAGATAGTATCAAAATTTAAATTCTGAGAATTCTCACTGGTGTCTGAGAATTCTTTGTTGGTGTGAGGGGACCTCCCCCCCCCCAATTTCAGAACTGGGCTCGGGAACCCCATTCATCACTTACCCTAGAACCCCAGCTCCCAGTGATTCCTCAGCTTTTTCAGATTTTAAGTCTTTTCGAAAAGCTGCTGAAACCGCTCCCCACCGCCCCCCAAAAGGCTCCCATATATAAGAACGTTCTGCATATAATTCCATGGGGTTCCTGGGTGTCCCCCAGGTTCATCCAGGTCTCTATTAGGGTTCACTGAAGGGCTGTTGGGTTCTGACCACTGGCTTCTTTTCACTGAGATTCTGAATCCAAAACCCACTTCAGATGCCCGAGGCCTCCGGACGACAGGCCTCTGACCATTTGTTCAAAATCTGCTTGAAGCCACCTGAACACCTCTTAGGGGCTGACGTGCAAGTTTACTCTGTGCCATTTCAATCCCTTTCTTTGTCCCAAATTCATTACTCTTTTTGGGGGACACTCGGCAAGGACCAGCTTCCCTGTTGTTGTTTGGTGACTCCCCACCACAGGATGGCTCACTTGCGAGGCCAGCTGTCCTTGGGGGCAGTTGCAGCCTGTGGTTTTGTGGCCCCCACTTCTGCGTGAAGGGCCCGGGCTTGGACTAGGGGAGAGCCCACCTATGAGGGCTGTGTAAGTCACGGGTGGGAGCCAGGGCTGTGTCCAGGTTCTGTCTGTTGGGCTCCAGGGGGCTTGAGACCAGGCAGAGTCTCCTGAGAGATTAGCATGCAAACCCCTTTTGCTGAGTGAGCGGGACTGGTGTTGAGCCCCCACACCATGGTGCCCGGTGCCCTGAGATCTTAGCATCACACTCTCTGCCCCAGGCCTGAGGAGGCACCCCCTCCCACCACACACACTTCAAGCACCACAAAGCTCTCCGTAGCGCCCTGCGGGTGGCCGGGCTCCCTGGTGTCACCCCAGCTCGGGACCTGTGTCCTTGCCCAAGCACCTCTTCCTCCTTGATTAATATAATGAGCTTTACTGAGATAGAATTCACACACCATAACATTCATGAAATGTGCACAATTCAGTGGTTTTTAGTATATTCACAGAGTTGTGTGGCCATTGCCATCACTGATTTTGGAATATTTCATCACCCCAAAAAGAAAAGCCGTACCCATTGGCAGTCAAACCCCAACTCTCCCCAATCCGCCTGGCCCTCGGCACCCACTCATCTGCTGTCCATCTCTGGGGATCTGCCTCCTCTGGACAGTTCGCGTACGTGAAGTCACACAGGATGTGGTCTTGGGGGTTGGCTGTTTTCACCCAGCCTCTTGCTTCTTGAAGAACATGTCTGGCTCGCAGTTACAGTGCAGGGGGTGTCTGTACTGACCATCTATTTGGTCACAACTGTCAATGGGCCTCTGCTATACTAAGCGGAGCAGGTACTGGGCCACCCAGCTGCTGTGGTGGTGTGTTAGTTATGGCTGCTGCATAACAACTTACCCCAAACGTAACAGCTTGAACAACGAACACGTATCGTCCATCCTACCGTCTTTGCGGGTCGGGACTCTGGTAGCAGCCGGGGAAGCGAGGTTTTGTTGGCATCCTCAGAGACTCACCTGCTGATGGCCAGAAATCTCAGTCCCTCTCCGCGTGGGCTTCACAGGGCGGCTCGGGTGTCCTTACAACACGGCCTCAGAGTGAGAGAGGAGGGGGACAAAGAGTGCCCAAGACTGAGCCCCAGTCTTTGATAACCTAATCTTGAAGGTGACCTGCCACCTCTCTGCCATATTTTGGTCACACAGACCAACCCCGCTATGAATGTGGCTGGTGGCTGCACGAAGGCGTGAAAACCAGGCAGGTGACTGGATCTAGTTACGTACAGCGCATGGCCTGGCGATGCCCAGCAGGCGAGTTCATGAGGGGACCCCAGCGCCGCCCCTAGATGAGCCTTGGGTCAGCTGTGACTTCTCCGGGTTCCATGCTCTATTCAGGCCTCTTCCACCTTTCCCCACTCTGTATTGAGAGAATTTAGCCTGTAATTATATATAGTTCCAGCAGATCTATCCACTTCTGGTAGAATAATTTATTTATTTTTTTAGTATGGTGATGTTGGCTAACAACATCGGAAATGGTGGGCCAGTAGAACAATGTTCACCGATGGCTGCTCGTTGTATGGATGGCGCTCGGAGGTCCAGGGCCAGCTGGGAAGACTGAAGAGTGCTGTCGAACACTCGAACTGCTGAGGGCCGGCATCATCTGGAGGTGTCTTCATTCATGTCTAAGTGCCTGGGTGGGGATGACTCAAAGGCTGAGCTCAGTTGGGACTGTCAACCGAGTGCCGCACGTGGTTCTTTCTGGCTGGGGCTCCGTTAGAGTGTGGCAGCTTTGGGTCGTCACGCTTCCTTCTTGGTTCTGAACCGAGGCAGAAGCCACATAGCCTTTTAAGACCTAACCTCTCAAGTCCCTTAACATCATCCCTGCTACATTCTCGAGGTCAAAAAAAGTCACAGCCCACCCAGATTTAAGGGGAGGGACAAAGATGGTACCTCTCAATGGGAGATGTTAAAGAATTTGCCGTGATGTTGTAAAACCTCCACAGTAAAAATAAAGCATTTAGCACCATGACTGCCATGTAGTATGGGCCAGTGGGCGTTAGCTGCTGCTCCCTCTGCTGCTACTGTCCATCCCGTTACTGCTTTTAGAATCTCTCAGGTACTGGACACTTAGCACACGGAAACCAGATGCTGGGAATCTGGCTGTGGGACCCTGGCTAGGCCCTGCTCCCTGCCTTCCCTAAATGATCTTTCAGGAGCAGCTCTGTGGTTATGTTTAGTCTAATGCTGTCAGATTTATTCTTCGCATTTGGACTCAACTTAAAAATAAGTTTCTTAGCTTAATTTTCTTTCCCTTGACGGCTTCTCACGCACATCGAAAGGTCACAAGGAGATTCTAGATCAGTTTGGTGAGTCCACAGAGGAGTTTCGCCGGGCCTCGATGTGCGATTCACACAACGTCCTGTTGTTCAAGGGACCCTACTTCTCCCCTTAAAGTCCTCCCAATAGATAGTCACAATTGATCTTTTCCACAAACAGAGGAATACCTTCTCATCTCTAAGATATAAAGAAGGCTAAGACATGGTGTTCCTCCACGAGGGTCGCATACTAGAACTGGACACCTCAGGCGCCCAGGAAGCAGCGGCAGGATTGGAGGTCCGGGTGTGAAGCGCCCCCCTCATCCCGCCCTATGCTGTCGGATCGCTCCTTCCCGCCACTGCCTGCAGTGGGCGCTGTGCGCGTTCACAGGAACCAGCTCTGGCGTGACGGGAACTTTTCCGAGTCCACCCTTTTGCTGGGAGAGTCCCTGCAACCATAACTGCTTTGGGGTTGACACTTGAAAGAATGAGCATTGCAAACATGAGCATTTTTTTCTCTGCTCCCTCCCAGGTCATAAACTCTAGACGTCTCAATTAAGGCAGGCTTTGGGTCTAAGCTAGGGGAATTGGCGAAAGAAAGAAGCTCCAGATTCTAATTAACTTTGCTTTTTAACTACAGATGAGCCAATTTTTGAGGTACCTGGGGGTGAGAGTCTCAAAGATTAATGAAAATATGTAAAGGTGGCAGGAGAACAGGGGCCAGACACTCCTGTAATTAGGCTCCCTTATCTTTGTGCCTTGAGAATAAAAAGATTGAGGGAACAGAAGGTTGGGGAGGGGGGATTATGTGAATAACTGTGGAGAAACTCTCTCCCCTTTGAGGAGGATTATTTCCCAGAATCCCCCCTTTTTTTCCCAGCGGAATGAAAAACAAACATGTAACGTTTTTTTCTGTCGTTGTTAGTTCTTTTCTTCTTCTTTTCTCTCTTTTTTTTTTTTTTTGGTGGCTATAGGCCTTCCTAGTCTTGTCCCCACTGAGCATCTTATCTGACTACGCCTAAAAACGCCATAGGGGAGGAACAATAGTTCTCCCTCTACCCTTCTAGGTTCTTGGCTGAGACCCCCCTGTAATAAAAAGCCAGACTTACAGGAGGCAAGCATTTAATTGCTTACAGAAGCACAGAAGCCCCACCAAGATGTGAGGCTCCAAGAAGTGACCAGAGCAGGAGCTTTTACACTTTTAGTCAAAGAAACGATAAATGTGTGAGGACAAAGGGGTTTGGGCTTGGAGCAGTAAAATGGTGAAGAAGGATTAAGGTTTGTTTGCGCACCCTTTTGGCCCTGGAGCCCCTGTCTTTCTGGTGATAAGGGTGCCCCTACTCCAGGGAGGGCGGCTTCACACGGGAGGTTTATCTCCTGCTTGCAGAAGGACAAAGGCTCAGAATTGTCCAGGCACTGGCTGTTTCTCAACTACCTTTTAATTCAAAATAATATGCCACAGCGGCGTATTTTGGGGTGACGTATTCTGACCCCCTACCATGCTATGTGCCAGATTTGAGTAGGAAGAGAACCAGAATTCCAGATAGGTTGTGGTCGGGGTGTTGTGGGCGGCTGGGAGAAGCTGACATTTCTTCACAGTGAGGTTACCTGGGAGTGTTAGGAGAGGGAGAAAGGAGGAGGAGGGACTAGGAAGGAAAATCAATTTTCCTCTACAGAGCTTTTTTAATGTAGCAAGGGCTGTCTGGCTGGGAGCAGAGCTCAGCTGGCTTCCTGCCTCATGCCTGGAAACTTAGTAGCAAGTAGAGGGGTGGTGATCTAATTTTCTATTTACTCTGATTTTCTAACAGTAGTTAAGTGAATTTATTTATTCAATAAACTAGTAGTTCCCCGCCCCCTTATCCGCGGTTTTCACTTTCTGCGGTTTCCATTACCCGCAGTCAACCTCGGTCTGAAAATGTTAAATGGAAAATTTCAGAAATAAACAACTTGTAAGTTTGACATTGCTGCCCTTCTGAGTAGCATGATGAAATCTCGTGCTGCCTGGGATGTGAATCATCCCTTTGCCCACGGTATCCACAGTGTTCTTAGCTTCGCGTACCGTCTTCGCAACAAGCATTTTCATTGCATTTTTGCCACATTAACTGGCCATAAGGCAATTTTGCCATTAAAAAAAGTAAAATGAAGATAAACTGGTTGACAGGTTTTTTCTTTTTGTATTTGGTTTCATTTCTCCATTAACGGCTCAACCACTGTAAAAAAGCTAAAATAACTGGTTGATAGTTTGGGTTTTTTATGTTTGTTTGTTTGGTTTCATTTCTCCATTGATGAAATTCTTGCAGTGACTTCCATTTCTACAGTATATGTCTTAGCTAGCCCTCAGAACGGTCTGTATGGTGACAAGCATTTGTTCCAGATAATGATGATTTGCCTCATGAGTCGTCTTCTGATTTTGAAATATTTGCCATCGCCTTGAAGAGAGCCGAGGCCCTCTTCAAGGCTATGGTCAGTCGAACCGCATTTCCCATAGCATTGAGACAACTGCTTAGGTACGATCCACAAAATAAAATCAGTTATTTGTGCAGTATTGCCATGAATTGCCAGACATTTGAAATAAAGTGTCAGTAGCCACTTAGTAGCTGCTTGGGTTATCGGTGTTACAGCTTACGCGGTATTGCAGAGTTGTGTCCAAATCACCCTTATTTTACTTAATAATGTCTCATTCACTTCATTTCATCTCATCAGGTATCATCTCACATCACAAGAAGGGTGAGTCCAGGAACAGGGAGATATTTTGAGGGAGAGAGACCATATGTCACATGTTTTATTATAGTATCTTGTTATGATTGTTCTATTTTATTGTATCGTTGTTCATCTTTTACTGCGCCTAATTTAGAAATCTGACTTTATCATAGGTATGTACGTTTAGGGAAAAACAATGTATACAGGGCTTGGTGCTATCTGCGGTTTCAGGCAGCCACTGGGGGTTTTGGAACCTACCCTCCGTGGAGAAGGGGGACTGATGTAATTTATTTATACCCTTACCTGTATTTCCAAGAGGACACCTGAGCGTCAAACGAGGAATCAGGAGACTGGTTTTTCTTCTATCTCTGCCACTAACTAGCTGTGCGACGTTATCACTCGGTATCTTTGTGTCTATTTCCCATCTGTGAGAGCAAAGTCTTACTGAGAATATACTACATGCTCTAGGCACAAGACACTCTCCGTCTATCTGTATTAATTCACTTAATTCGTCCCCACACACTTTCTATGATGTGTGTTTCTGGAATTCGTCCGTGCAGTTCTAAGCATCTCTTTGTAATACCAGAGGGACAACTTGTGGCTTGTGCCATTTCAAAGAATCTTGGCTTTTTCTCTGGGCTCCAGAGGAACCAGTACCTGAGACTCTCCATTTAAACCCCAAGCTAGGTCATCAGGTTCCATTTCTGATGAGGACCTTGTCTTTGAGCTTGGTTTTCATTCGGACCTGTGCTGTACAGAGGTCTACAGAACCGGGCCCTGGGGAGGAGGGCGCCCATGGCTGGGATGGGGCAGTGAAACCACCGAAGCCTGCCTGCCTCTTGGAAAACCTTGGTGGCCTGGGCCTGTCCATCATTATCCTTTCTGGTTGGGGGTCAGGGATACCACCCCTCCCCAGCCGGGGTGGCTGTCAGAGAACTCTCAGCTTCTGTCTGCCCACAGACGGTTCAGCTGTGACTTCCAGTGGCTTATTTCTTATCCTAGGATGTACCCCCTTGTCCCCTCCCCCTTCCCCACCCCGGTCAAGGGCCACGCAGCAGGGGGCCCAGGCAGGTCTCCACCAGGAAGCCTCTGGCAGAGCCCTGGGTTTGGGGAGCTGGGCCCGTCCCCATTCTGGGGCCCGGGCTCCGCCTTCTCCAGAGATTGCCTGCCAAGCACACAGGTCTGCCTCGCTGTGTGAATGGGCAAGACTGTGTGTGTGTGTGTGTGTGTGTGTGTGTGTCGCTGCGGTCCGTGGTCTGTGGCATTGCGTGTGAGTTTAAACAACTGTGTGTGCATGTGGAGTGTGTCTTTGTGAAAGTGTGCATCTTCGTGTGTATATATATGTCTTTGGTCTCTGAGTGCGTGTGAGAGTATGTGACAGTGTGTCACTGTATGTGCCGGTTTACAAAACTGTGCCCGAATGCGTGTGAATGTGTATGCTAGTGTCTGTGTGTGACATCTGGGACAGGGTACAGAGGGGGGATTACCTTCTCCCGCCCTGACACCCCACTTTCTTTTCTCGAGATAGCCGGCACGCCAGGACCCTGGGGCGCTGGGACCCCAGCCCTGACAGCGTTGCTGGTACTGGGGGCAGCGACACAGATCAGTGAGGGTCACGGGACCCCTACGACCCGCCGCCTGGACCTCTCCTCCCACGCTTCTGGCTGAGTTTTGCGACTCGTGTGCTCTCAGCGACGCTGGGGCCGAGGGAGGCTCTTGGGGTTCAGATGGGTGGGCCCTGCCTTGGGGCCTCACCTGGAAAACCCGATGGCGGCGGAGACGCGCGGAGCACCTGGACCACCACGGACTGTTCCTCCACCCACGTCTGCCCCGCCTGGTGGGACACCGCTGGGGTGATTCCGAACCTCACGCTCCCCTCCTCCTCTTGCGTTCCACGGTGGCAAAGGTTTAAGTCCAGGGTTGTGAACCCGAAAACACATTCTGAGGGGACATGGGACTCTGCGGGGCAAGAGCGTTTGGGTCCGGTACCAAACCAAGGCCTCTCCGACGCTCTGCCGCCGAGAGGCGGTGGGATTGCGTGCGGGAGGGCGTGTGGGCGTGTGTGCGTGCGCGCGCGCGCGTGCGTGCATGTGTGTGTGTTTTAAGTTCCTTGCCCTCCAAGCCTCGGTTTTCTCATTTACAGCCCGAGGGAGAACAGCCCCCACCTTACAGCGTGATGCCGGGATCAGCACCGCAGCGCCTGTGAAGGGCAGGCGGTGACCGCGCTATTGCGCACGCACGCAGTGCATGGTGATGGGGAGGCGTTATTGAAAGTCTCGGGCGAACCCATTTATTTTCTAAATCAGACTTGTAATGAGAACCCGGATGGAAAGGAATGACCGGCGGCTGAGGAACAGCTCGCAGCCTGGATTTGAGCCCAGAGCCCGGGATGGCCAGTTGCTCGGTGACCCTCGCTTCCGATCCGCGACAGGGTCCAGTGCCACACCCTTTCTAGTGATTCCCTGGGAACCCGGGAGCAGAAAGCGGTTTGGCAGACGACCAGCCCTCGCTCACTTTGCAAATGGCACTTTCTGCCCTCTGGTTACGAGGCGGGAGGGGAGGCCTGGGCCAGCGCGCACACGCCTGGATCTGGCGTCGGATGGCCGCGCGGGGCTCCGGGATCCCACCGTGCAGGCCGGACGGGTGCGGATCGGGCCGGGAGGGATTGCCGCCCGAGCAGCTCCACGCCTGCCTGCCGCAGGCGCTCTAGCGCTTCGCCTGGCTGGGGCTGTGAGAATTTGACCACGGTGCCCGCGCAGCTGCTGGCCCTGGCCCCGCCCCGGCTCCAGGGAGCCCCGCCCCCGGCGACGCCCCGCCCCCGGCCCCGCCCGCGCCCGCCCACTGCCCCGGCCCCGCCCCGGGCCGCGCCCCTCCGCGGATGCCCCGCTCGCCGGCTCCGCGCCGCGGGCCTGCCCCTCAGGCCCCCGCGGGCTCCGCGCTGCCGCCTGGAGCCTTGCGCCCTACCGCAGCTCAGGGACCCGCCTGCCTCGTCCCCTGGGCAACCGTCTCCAGGGAGACCGGGCCCCGCCCCCGGCACCGACACCGGTATGGAGCCCACCTGTGCGCGCGTCTGCGGGGTCCCAGTGCCCCCTGCCGCACGTCCCGCCCCGCCCAGGGCCGGGCTTTGTCCGCCTGGGGCGATAGGGGGTCCAGGGGCGTGGGGGCTGGGGGAGCCTGGCGTGTTCTCGGGGCGGACCGGACTCCGCTGGGGAGGCCGGGGCAGGGGGCCTCGCTCTGGTGTGGGCTGCTTCGTGCTCCCCTTTCCTGATCTCATCGCATCCCTTTTGTGCCTCCTAGGGGCCGGGAATCGGGGTGTCCCGCTGTCGCCCTTGATGGGATGAGCAGGGCCCTCAGCCTTTCAGGACAAGCTGTTTACTTGTCAGGGACCCAGCAGTTGCTGCGCGCTTCCTCCCCTCCCCCTGCCCCCGATTGGGGACGGAGCATCCTGCGCTCTGTCCGTTCCTAGCGTTGCCTCCCAAGCTTTGCCCTTGAACCCAGGGGGCTAGAGGGCGGCAGACCCAGGTCCTGAGGTCCTGGCCAGCCTTTGGGCCCGAGCAAAAGACCCACCTTTCTTCCGGGGAAGAGCCTCCTCGCTGGCCGCCCTCTTGTGAATTCTGTCCCGGCTTCGTATTTCCTGACCTGAATTCCTGAGGACGAATTCCTTCCTTGCCTTCTCCAATTCTTCCCTCTTTCGGCTCCATCGTGCTTTCTGCTTTGTCTTTCCTCCTTTTGAACGTGCTTTCTCTACGATCATGTCTCATTTCCCTGTGAGTGAGCTGCTGTTTTTTTCGTCCCCTTGTTTACTCCATTGGTCATCATTGGAAGTTATTTCTTTCTCGATGCTGACCTCTTGTTTCTCTCAGTGCCTTGGGAAGTCCTTGCCATCCTCCCTGGATGCTGAGTGAAAGAACCATCTATAAGCCCAGGTTCCTGGGCTCCTGCAGTAGAGTCGTGGGTGGGTGGGGGACACCCCCCCCCCGGGGGGTACCCCCTTCAAGCGATTGGGCTGGCAGCAGGGAGAATCCCCGCTTGGGCTTGGGAAATGTGTTCTTGGAATGGATACCTTTTTCCAGTGGTTTCCTAGTACTGGACTTTTTGTCTCAGGAGAAGCCAGTGGTTTAGGCTTCCTGTTCCTCAGGAGACCCCACCCCCACCATGGTGGAGGTCTGGGGTTAGGTGAAGGGGCGGCACCTATTTCCAGGTGCTGCCCGCAGATGCAGCGAGTGGGAGTCCACCTCCCCATACTCCCTCTGTTTTCATCTCCAGGACCTGGGAGGGATCTTCCTTTATGATGCAGTTTGGGTCTTGAATGGGAACTCAAGTTCACAAACCTGCTTTTTGCAGCCACTGAATGGAACTGGGGCCCAGGCTTGGCTCAGATCACTTACTTGGCTTGCAAAAACCAAACAAGACCAACAAACAACCCTAAAAATGATCTGAGTCATCTGTATGTATATTTGCTCCTGCTGCAGACACTGGGAATGCTCCTGTGGTTTGCTTCAGTACCGCCAAAGGGAGCTGGGGGTGGCATTGCCACAGATGGTGAAAAAGGCCCATCAAGCAGAATGTGATTGGTTTGCAAAAAGGGAGCCTGGGAGAAACAGTTGCTTTTGAGCTAAAGTTCTGTAAGAGAATGCACAGGAGGTTTCTGGGGCTCTTTTAATTTTTTTTCTTTCTTTTTTTCTTATATATATATATTTTTTTTCCCTGACAGATAAGGGGAGCTCAGAGTCAGGCAAGGGCGGAATGACGCTCACTGATTCCAAAGCATCTTTAATCTGCCAGGCAGAGGGGCCTTTGCTGCTGGTCTTTCTTGGACCATTCCAGAGAGGTAGGTTGGATGAAGGAGACAAATGGGGTGGTGGGAGAAGGAGAGGCATTATTTTGCAGATAGGGTAGAATTTGAATGTAATTCTCCATCCTCCCTGGCCATCTAGCCAAAGGAGAACCTGTTTGTAGGACTAGAGCCAGAAGGAAGAGAATGACCCACATTTGATGGGAGGGAAGTGAACTAGACCTCAGCCAGCTTCCTCACAGAGGGGTGCTGCCTGGGAACAGGGGGACCAGCTTTGCTCGGATGAGCCCTCAGGGCACAGTCTCAAGCCGCAGTGTTCATTATGTGACTTGCTTCTGTCATGGTAGAGTTGGGCCGGCTGGTTTGGGGAGAGAAAAAGTAAAACACTCTTCCAAAGGAAGTGGATTGAGTTTTTATAACTCGGTATTGCTTCTCGAGGAGTCATTCCTGGGAACATGGTTACTCCAGAGAGTTGGCAGTAACCGTATCCGTAGTAGGATGCTCCTGGAGCTTCTAGAATATTAGCTTGGAAGAGGAATGTGATCCTCCTTGTGCAAATGAAAAAACTGAGGCCAGAGACTGACATTGGCTGGGCACTGGCTCAGCCGCCCTCTCGGGCGTCCAGGACGGCTGGGTACGGTTAGCGAGCTCCCAGGTCAGTAGGGCGGCAGTCCCCTCTCGAAGCTCAGTGGGCACATGCGTATTCTGTGGGCACACAGCACCTTCCGCCTTGTCCAGGCACTTAAACAGCTCTGTCATCTGAGGATGGAACGGGGAGTCGGGTTCCAGTGCGGTGTCGTCCTCGGAGGTCTCCCCGCCACACCTTAACCTCCTTTTCTCTAGATCCTCATCCGAACTTTCCATACTTCTTTCTCGGTGTGGATCTCTTTTAAAAGATCAGATTAAGCAGAATGTTAACCCTAAAACAGGGAAAAACAAAGAGGCACAAGCAGATGGAGACCGGCCCAATGCCTTCCATCCAGCACCTGCCCAGCCCCACCACCCTCCTGAGGCCTCGGGTGCCTCCGTGGGACCCCAGGCCTCCCTGGAACATGGGCAAAAGCCACAGATCATGTAGACCGGGGTCGTGGCGATTAGAGTTTCTTCTACACACTCATTTCCATTATCTTGATTCCTGTTTCAGAAGATGCCTTTTAAGAATAATTTTTAACGCTCATATTTCTTTATTTATAAAAATATCTAGTTCCTGTCAAAGATTTGCAAAACACAAAAGGAAAACAATAAGCATAACCCCCTGTAATCCAACCCTCCCCGCCCCTACACACACCATTGTTTGTGGGAATACCCTTCCCCACTCCCCGGACAGTCTTCTGTGTGTATCTTTGGGCAACTTGATTTTTTAAATTTATCGTGAAGTATTATTATGGGCTTCCACATAAACAGAACTCATTGAATGTATGTTTATTTCTGCTGTTTCAAAAAAGCCCGCGGAAATGGGAATAAAGGTATAAATCCTTAAGAAAACAGAAGAGTAGATGATAGAGGAGGAAGGATGTGAATGGAACATTTGAAAGAGAGGAACCAGGCGCGTGAAAGGGAAGCCACGCACGAAGTGCCGAAAGTCCCATGCCGCTGGGGACGCAAGCCGAAGTGCCCGCAGGACCCACCCCAGGCTCGTGAACGGGGCTACAGAGCGTCCCCGGCGCGGGGTGGAGGGCGGCTGGAAGTGGGAGGGTTGGTGGAAAGCGTATGTGACAGACCCCTTGCTCGGCCCACGTGGCCAGGTGGCTCTTGGCTCCGCTCGCGCCAGCGAGATACCGGCTGAAGCCGAGGAGCTCAGGGCCAGCCTGGGGCAGGGGTGGCCGTGAGGAGGTCCCGCCGTATTGAGAACAGGGGAGGGTTAGGGGAGGGTCTCCATACTGAATAGGAGACCCTCTCTTTCCTCTGCTCCCAGGATATGGCAGCCTGGCTCATGTCCATCCTCCAGGCAAGGCCCCAAAGAACTCCTTTCTGAGAACACTGACCTTACGATAAAAATGACCCTCTGGTCTATGGCCACGCCACCCTGAACAAGCCAGATCCCGTCTGATCTCAGAAGCTAAGCAGGGTCAGGCCGGGTTAGTACTTGGATGGGAGACCACCTAGGAAGACCAGGTATTGTAGGCATAAAAAATAAATAAAAAATCAGGGATTGTAAGCTGACAGGGTCTTGCAATCTGTGAGGTCAACCAAGGGTTGCCTCGCAAAAAACAAAACAAAGCAAAACGAAAAATGACCCTCATGACCCTCAGATACTGACATTACTGGGGACCCTGTTGAAAAGCTAGCTCACTACTTTGTCACAGGCAGCTAGCCCTACCTGTGCACAAAGAGCTCTTAGCACCTCTCTCTTAGATTTAAATGGGCAGCCGCAGATCATCACACATAGAAGGAGGGCCTCCAGCCTGAAAGACAGAGACCCACACAAACAGAAAAAAGGGATTCAGAAATCATAAACATGATTGTTTCAAAAACAAAGGAATATTGCTCTTCCTGTAAGCAGCTGGAGGTGACCTCTGAAAATGGTTCGCTGTTTACTTGACCCAGAAAACCCCACAAAACCATGCAAATCAAGAGGTTCAAATCTTCATGTTCATTTTAAGAACACTGGTGAAACTGCCTGGACCATCAAGGGTTAGCATATCCAGAAAGTCACCAAGTGTCTGAAGGATGTCACTTCACAGAAGCAACGTGTGCCATTCCGTCGTTACGGTGCTAGAGTAGGTAGGTGTGCCCAGGCTGGACAGTGGGGCTAGACGCAGGGTCGATGGCCTAAAAAGAGCACTGACTTTTTGCTGCACGCGCTTAAAAATGCAGAGAGTTTAGATGTGGACTCTGGTCATCGAGCACATCTAGGCAAACAAAGCTCCCAAGATGTGTCACAGAACTCACCGAGCTCGTGGGCCGATGAAGCCTTACACGAGCTGTCCCTGCCACAGTGAGATGACCCTTCCTGGAAGAGAGTAGATTGCCCTAAACCAGAAGAGGAGTTTGGACAGAAGGAAAAGAAATCCCAGAAGAAACTGAAGAAACAAAAACTTAAGGCCTGGGAGTAAATTTAACATCAAATAAATGCTAATAAAAGTTGTTTTTTTTTTTTTAAAAAAGAATATGCATAAAACAGTAAGTAAAAACTTCAATAGAATAATGCCAGAAGATTGAATTAGTACATTTCTGGAAAGTAGAACAGAACGACTTGCGAGATGGAAGAACAGAAAGGAAAGATAAGAAAGTTAGAGAATCATTTTGGGAAGCCCAGTGTCGGCCTCAGACGAGCTCAGGAGAAAGAGGGGAGCGATGTGGAGAAGAGGAAGTTATCAAAGAAAGGTCAGGAAAACAACTCTAGACCTGAAGGCGTTCCTGCCCGAAGAGTCTGTGAGTCGTCCTGAGCACAATGAACCATGAAAGCAACACTACGTAAAAGCAAGAGCTGTCACTACAGGACGGTGTCATGAACTTGCAGAACTCCAGAGATAGAGAAAAGTTACAAAAGGCCAACACAAGAGAAAAGAGGCCACGGACAGAAGACCAGAGAACAGAATGGCGTTGAACTTCGCCAAAGAGAGCAGGAGAGTGGGGCTCGTCCCTGCCCACACCAGAAGCTAGAGGACAGTGGGGCTGCCCCTTCCAATGTCAAAGGAAATGAATTTCCAACCTAGAACTCTATGATTGTCATTCAAGCAAAATATTAAGGTTTTTTTTTTGGAGGGGGCATGAATTTTCCAGAACGTTACCCACCCTGCTTTGTATCCCTGTTCAGGGAAGATCCCGGAGGGTGTGCTCTGCCAAAATGAGAGGGTAAACCAAGAAAGAGGTTGCAGTTGTCTCTTGTTCTCATTGGGCTCAGCTGCCAAACGGCCTCCTGTATTTCAGCTAGTGTTTTACTTTGTGTCCTGGGAGTAGGGAGGAAAAAAAAGAAATACTCACCTCCCCCCACCCCCACGGGGACTGGAAAGTATTCACACTTCCAAGCCAGATGACCTGGGCTCCATTGATAAGATGCTCCATGGACACAGAAGAGAGGGATGACGGCGCCTGAACCGAGCCCATGCCTGTGGCGGCCCCCGCTGCTCCGGGGCAATAGCAGCGGTTCTGCGGCCAGACGTCCACGGTGGACTCCGTGTAGTAAACTACGATTGTGTTTTCTCATTCAACTTCCTGTATTTCCTGGAGCTGAGAGTTGCCTCATCTTTTCATTTGCTTTTGTTTTCAGTGTACTGACTACTAATCCTTCTTCAAACTCCCGACAGAAAGATGAAACGCCTCACGAGGCAGCAAATATGTCATAACCTGTCAACAGCGCCTTCTCTGTTTAATCAGTGAGAGTTGGCGTCTTTACCTGAAACCAGGTGTACCCTGGCTGGTGGAGAGGATGCTGAAGGGAATTCCCGTAACGATGGTGAAGAGAAGTCTCGGTACCACGTAGAGCGGTGCTGCTGGTCTACCGAGCAGCCAACAGGCCCAAATTGGAGCAGGACGGCTGAGGGTCCCAGGAGGAATGTCTCCCAGAAAAAAAAAAATGGAGCCGATGGGTTCGTCGCCATATCTGCTGCGCTATGAGGAGTTCTGTTGGAGAGTTTGGGGAGAAATTACATGTTCGTACCTAGGAAACAAAGAGAATTAGGAATGAGGCAACTATCAAAAAAGATGAGGCAACAGGAATACCAGGAAGTTGAACAAGACAGAAAATAAAGTCACGGCATCCCGTGTGGCTTTCGTATGTGGCTCAGGTTTGAATAACATAAGCACCGAGGTTTTGATGAACCAAAAATTATCACATAGTGGTATTCAGAAGAGGGCGGGGAGCATAGGTGCAAACATCTGTGTGTGTGGGAAAGCACAGACGTCTCAGGTACGAAGTTCAAGGTTGAAAATCAAGAAATATCAGTACAAACCTGTGATTTAGAAATGTAGAGATAAACATGCAAAGAAACACTGAAATCGAGGTGACATATTTGGACGGGGTGGTCAGGGGACTGCTGTTTTTCTTTTTTATTGCTGCTCACATTTGAGTTTTGAGTCATTTCTAAAATCGTCTGCTTGTATAACTTTCCTAGATATTAAAATTTAAAAGCCATTATCGTGACAGCCGTATTCCCCCATAACGTGGCTGTTTTCATTTTCTCTCTGCTGTCTGAAATGCCGTGTTCACAGACGTGTTGTGTAAGATAAACGCGTGTGCATTTGGTGTCGTTCACTGTGGGGAGAGCTTGCAGCTCTGTGTAATGTGCACAGGTGTCCAATGAGTGCGTTCACTCAACTGTTAAGTTAACGTAGGGCAGTGTTGGGTCATTTCCTTATTATTTTTGATTTATCACTTTCACAAATAATACCACAGTCAATATTTTTTTTGCATATAGCATTTCTTTAACTTTGAATTGCTTTCTTAGGACAATGCCTGAATTCCCCAAATTACCAGATCTGAGACCGAGCATTTTTTTCTATTCATTTTCATGTGTAGCATCAGGGGACTCCACTTGGCGCAGGCCCAAGCCTCCCCTCCCCCAAGGTGGGCCATGAACTGAACCTCGTAAGGAATAGTTGGGATAGAAGTTTTTGCAGGGTAGTTGGCTCTATTTTTTCTGATGGCAGCAGGAGTCAGAAGTCTTTCCACCCCCTCCCCCAATATAGAACAGAATTTCCAGAAACCCACACCTCTCACCTTTGATGTCTGTCTTGGTTTTCCCCCACTGAGGATGTTTTTTTTCTTTTTAAATATTCAAATGAAAACTTACTGTCCTATTAAAAACTATAGCCTCGTGGGAGATACATTTTAAGTGGGAGAGAGTAAAAATAAAAGAAGAAAAGAAGAAGTTTGAAACAGAGAGGCAGAAGTGAGCAGACAAGATACTAGGTGTGAGGCCGTCTGCGGCCCAGTTTACCTTCCGAGCAGACACTGCTCTTCTGTCCATTCTCCTCCTAAACTCCTCCGACCCCTCCTCCTGTGGCGGGAGCTTGGGGTATCAGACACCCCTCTGGACAAGCCCTTTCTTTCTAGTCCTGGGCGTGGACTTTGGCGTGTCTGTCTTGCCTGGCCTCTGGCTTCTGGAGGTTCCTTTCCTGCTCCCTTTTGGAGTACACGTTCCCCATCCCCGCTGACCACCACTGGACAGCAGCTTTGCATGCGATGACGTCGGCGGTGCTGCGTGTGTGGGATTTGCAAGGCGTTCGTCTTGCTGTGGCTAACGGCGGTGGTTCCCAGGCAGCTGTAGCCCAGGGCCACCCCGTGAGCCACACTGAGGTGGTTCCCATGAAAGGTGTACTTTGGGAACACAGCACATCTATCCTGAAACTATACCTGTTGGGGCCCCTGGACTGTTCGCTTTTCCTTCTGTTCTGTGGATTTGGTTCTCTCTCGAGCTTTTTAGAGATAAGGAGCTTCAAAGCTGGGGAGCTGGGGTGCCTGCCCCTCAGCAAAAGCAGAGGCTTGGGGTGTTGTGTGGCTTGCAGGGCCCAGCGCGGTTCCTCGTTCCTTCATGGGGCCCCGGCCTGATGGCGTTCCCGCTCCCATGCTTGCCTCCCTCCCTCCCGTTTTCCTCACAGCCGCCAAAGCCATCTTCCTCATAAAGTATAATCCCGCCATCTCAGTCCCGCACTTCAAATGCCCCAGCGGCTTCCCGAACACCGACAGCGAAACCTGACCTCCTCACGTGGCCCATGGCCCGCCAGCCTCACTGTCCCCTCGCTGGGACTCCCAACTCCCAGCTCTCAGTACCTGCACTCCTGCCTCAGGGCCTTTGCACTTCCCATTCCTGGAACTTGGTTCATAGAGCTTTTCTGGATCCTTCTCATCACCGGGCCTCAGCTCCACTGTGATGCTGCCCGAGGATCCTCCTGGACAAGGGAGACGCTCCCTGCCAGCCCCTTTCTATTGCATCCCGACTCTTCCTACTGTCTGAAATCAGTCGTTGTTCTTTTCCTTCTATTGTTTTCTCCCATTAGAATAAAAACTCCATGAGAGTAGGGGTGGTTCCTGCCCATTCCCCGATGCTCAGATCAGTATTCATTGAATGAATGAGTGACCAGGACTTGGGGCTTGCAGCCTTCTGGGACAAAGAGGGGCCCTTCGCATCCTTTTCCCCAAGGGTCTCCAGGACAGGTGGCTGAAGGATCGCTAGGCTTTTCCTAGCTTCCAGAGCAGGGGGTGGTTTCTAGAAGGCTCCTTTAAGGCAGACATGCAGGGGCCCTGCCAGGAAGCGGGTGCTCTGGGGAAAGCACCGTCCTCTCCGCTTCCGAAGTGCCCACTTGCACTCACTTGCCACAGAAGTTGGGCAACAGGGAAAGTGTCCATTTCACTCCCTGTGAGAGGGCGGCTGGGAAGCAACACTCGAGGAGAAGGACTTTTCGAAGGCTGAGAAGTACCTGAAAATAAATAAACCCAGGTCACGAGGCCCAACGCGGATGCTGCCCATTCAGCACGGTGCGAAAGGCCAGCCCGTCTGGCCCCTGCTCCTTGTCACGGCTGGTCTTGTATCCCCCCGGCTTGTGTTGGTGGTAGACACCTGGAGTATGTGTATAACCACCTTCTAGAAGTTCTGAGGCTCCTTCTCTTGGGCCACAGGTGTTGGCCAGATGTTTTGTCCCAGAGTTAGTCATCATCTCTCTCTACAGACAGATCCACAGGAATGACCTGGCGAGACCTTCACACTCCTGCTCTAGAGAGACTTCTGGAGGCTCATGGCATGTTTTGCCTAGGGCATCCTCAGGGAGAAGATGTTTGTTGCATAAACAAACAGGACACACTTCTCTTTTCCCTGCTGCCTGTCCCCTGCATAGAGCTTGCTGCTGGTGACTCATGTGCTGCCTTGGGAAGCTACTCCCCAGGACATGTGACTGCAGCCCCAGAAAGCCTGCCTTTATGTTGACAAAAGGCTGGGCAGCCACTCCTGGTCCGAGCGTCAGCCACGTTGGCTATGGCCACTGGGAAGATGAAGTCTGACAGACATGGGAGTGGCCAGCTCAGAGCCCCAGGGCAGCGGCGTTTCAGAGGAATGAAAGGGATTCTTCCGCAGTGTCCAGCTTGGGACAGGCCACCAGCCAGCAGCTCCGCTAGCCCAGGGGACTCTATATGGGCGGCGACCTCATTCTCAGTCTGGAGGGAGCGTTCGTGGCTCTGGGATACTGTATCCTTGGCTTGCCTTCCTTCTTGGAAATAAGTTAACCACCCCCCCCCCCCGCCCCGATCCTCACCCCGAAGCTGCTGGCTGGGAAGGATGATGGTGGCATAAGCACTTTTACTGAGTCTTTGGTTAACTCCTCTGCTGACGGCTCAGGACTCAGGAAGTCAGATCCCCTCAGACATTCTCAGCTGGAGAAACTGTCCCGGACCTTGGGCCAGAGAAAGTTCATCTAAGAACATTAAGAGCAACTTGCAAAAGCGATGGTGTGGTTCTATGATAGGCACCCACAGCCGGGGCTGCTTCTGGGGATTGTCTGGCCAGAGCGGGAAGGTGAAAAGAAGTGGGTGCCTTCCCTCCCAGGTCTCCTTGATATTTTATTAATGACTCAGATATGGACCGACAGAAGTCTGCCTTAGGAATCTGGGTGACTCAGAGCGAGGAAGGGTTGCTCATGGTTCATTTTTGCTTGATTCCACTCTAGTGCCTCGAGGGTGGTCCCGGCCCTTTCTTACCCTCTGTCTCTCGGCCATCCGACCTGTCCCCATGGCTGTGTGTCACCTCCAGACCCCAAATTATATCTTTGTGACCCCAGGGACCTCTCCCCTGAGCTCCACACTGGGGACTTTACCCTTTGGCTGTCTTCACTGGGTTGTTCAATACGTAGCTTAGATGCAGCGTGTCCGGAGTGTGGCTCTTGCTGTTTTACTGCTCACCCCGCAGCCCCCCAAATCTGTTCCTCCCTTACACTTTCCCATCTTGGTAAATTTCCACCACCCGCCCAATCTCCCAAGCCTAAACCTGGCTGGCATCCTTACCTCTTCCCTCACTGTCCCCCATCCCATCCACCCAAGCTCCGAAATATATCTGATTCTCTCCCCAGCCCCAGCTCCAGCTCCTTCTCCTGGGTCCAGCCACTCTGTCGGTGGCGAGCTCCCACTGTCCCCTGCTCACCTGCTTGCTTCCTCCAGCATTTCCACACCACAGCCAGCAGCTTCGCTTCAGACGCGGCTCCCTCGCCTCAAACTTACCTCCAGGGCCGCCCATCACTCTGAGGTGCTGCCCTTGTTCTAAAGGCCCCACAGGACTTGGTCCTTGCTCACCTCTCGAACCATCTCATCCCGCTGTCCCCTCCCCGCCCCCAGCTGAGGCTCCGGGGGAGCCCGCCTTCTTGTAGCTCTGGGTGGGCCCGGCACGCTCTGCTCCTCCACTCTGCTGTCCGCTCCTCAGAGGCACGTTTCCTGGCCTCCTGACCTGGAGCAGCCCCCGCACCTGTTCTCAGTCACATCACCATGTGACATGCTGTCCGCTGCACTGACACGACACGTGATCACCTTTCTTCCCTGCCGTGTACGCGGGTGTGTCTCCCCTCTCGGGGTGGGCGTGGGGGAGCCTGATACACATGGAGGCTGAGCAAACAAGAGCGTGGTGCCTAGAACATTCTTCTACAGTTGGCCTGCCAGGTCTCATCTGGAAGCACCAGACTTTGGCAAAAGAGTCTAAAAAATGCATCGCAAGGAAGAACGGTCAAAGGCACTGGGGCCACAGCTGGAAGCGTCGACAGATACAACTCCGTGTGCCTCAAAGACAGCGCAGAGGACAGGGGCTGACTCTGAGAGGCCAGCCCGTTTCCAAGGAACGAACTCTGTAAACACTAGAAGCTTCCCAAAATGGAATGTGTTGCTGCATTAATGGATACTTTCAGCTTTAAGGGACTAAAACACTCAAACTATGTTGAAAAAAAAAAATAAGTAAAGCAATGGAGATTCATTGGCTGACAGAACTGAAAAGTCCAGGGAGAGAGGCCAGCTTCAGGCATGGCTGGATCCAGGACATCAAAGGATGGCCTCGGGACCCCGCTCGTACTATGCTTTCCCCCATGCTGGGCTCCTCAGGTTCCACCCCTAAGGGCAGCAGGTGATCCCCAGCAGCCACACTGTCTGCTGCCGGAGGAGGAAGTCTCCATGGAAGTCCATATGTCAAAACCCATTGTGCTGATTTGCTATTCACATGCCCATCCTGGAATCCCTGTAGCCCAGAGATGCTGTACGATGACTGGCTGGGCCTAAGTCTCACTCCCACTTGCAATGGCCAGGGGACCTTCAGGGCTCTGATCGGCTGGGCGTGGGTCCCAGGCAACTCCAGTGTCCAGGAGTGAAGTCAGTGCATCTGAACCACGTGGGTCAAGGGCATGTTGAGTTTGTGAAAATTAAAGTCTCTAGCTTCCAGATCAAGGAACCAAAAATTGCCCGCACCCACGTGCCCCTTTCCCCCAGAGTAACGGCCCTCCCCGAGGGGGAAGCCCCATCCGTGCTGCCAACACAGCGTCGTGGCATAACTGAAATCACGAGCACTGACTCTTCTGGACCTGGCTTCTTTCGCTCACCTTCGCGTTTGTGAGACTCGTTTGTATTGATGTGTGTGTGTGTGCAGGTCACTCGTTCCCACTGCCGTAGAA
This sequence comes from Eonycteris spelaea, assembly GCA_003508835.1. Taxonomy (NCBI): domain Eukaryota; kingdom Metazoa; phylum Chordata; class Mammalia; order Chiroptera; family Pteropodidae; genus Eonycteris; species Eonycteris spelaea. Next base: position 1,372,556 of record PUFA01000119.1, on the reverse strand, counting down.
CTTCCTGTCGGGAGAGGGTACCACAATTGATTTTGCCATTCTACTGCTGACGTGCGTTTAGGAAGGTTCCGGTTTGAGGCTATTCGGAATCGCAATGCCGCGGGTGCTCTTGGGCTCATCTTCGGGGCACGTGGACTTGCATTTCTGTTGGATGCCTACCTAGGAGGGGCATCGCTGGGTCAAGGGGCATACGTGTGTTCAGCTTTAGTTGGTACTGTCAGTTTTCCTGTGCTGGTATCAACCTGCATTCTCGGAGCAGTTTTAAAGTCCCTGGATTAGCCGACATTTGTGTCCCGCACATACTGCGGAGCAAGGATGAGTCCGGGCTTCACAGAGACTCGGGGCTTGTTAGCAGCTGCACCGTGGGTCCTGGGCCCACAAAGAGGGAAGACGTTTCTGCTCTCTCCCATCCCATCTCTGGCATTTGATTGCGTCCTGCCCACGCCATCCCGAGTCTCCCTCTCTTAGTTTTTCACATCGCAGTATTGCCCTGCGTCCCAGATGGATGTGTGGTGAAGGCTCCGTTTCCACAGCGCTAAGGGGCAGGGGAGGGAGGGCGCATCTGTCTCGGAGCCCCGTCTGTCCCTTTGGCTGGAGTCCCGGGGAGCTCATGCCTCACATGCTCATCTCGGCCTCCGATCACATGGCCCAAGGAGCCCCTGAGTCCCCGAGCTTGGCCAGAGCACTTGCAGCAGCGGTCCCCAGCCTTTATGGCACCGGGGACCGGTGCTCCTATGCGAATCTAATGCCTGAGCATCCGAGGTGGAGCTGAGGCCCTGATGCTAGCGCTGGGGAGCGGCTGCAGATACAGACTGACTCTTCGCTCGCTGGCCCGCCTCTCATCACCTGCCATGTGGCCTGGTTCCTAACAGGCCACAGATCGCTACCAGTCTATAGCCCAGGGATTGGGGACCCCCGACGTACAGCATTGTAAGTGGATTCTCCAGGAGTCCTGACTAGCCCCAACATTTTAAATCAAAAAGAAAGCCTTTGGCCCAGCCATTCTCAGAAAGAGGAACCCAAAGTAGGATGTGGTTTTACAATCAGAGGAAGCGGATCCGAGCCGTGGTGGCGTGGCCGCGCGGGGCAATGTGCAGTCCTGCTGCTCCGAGCAGCTTCTGCGTCCCATCGAGGCCGAGGCCCGGGCTTGCTCGTGAGCCCGTGACTTCCACATCTGGAAGTGTCCTGTCGCTTTCCTTTCCTTTCTAAGAGAGCTGTTCTTTTCCGCTGTAAAACAAAATTTAAAAAGGGGGGTGACAAGATGGCTTGGTCTAGGAGAGGATATTTCCAGCTTCTTTAATCAGCCAAAGGAATTCAATCTAGAGTATACAAAAGAAGCCCTACAAACTAATAAGAAAAACAAAAACCCCGTAGAAAAATGGGCGAAGTTTACAAGCAGGCTATTTGGAGAAGATAAAGGTTTTGTGGAAACGCAGATTAAAATAGCAAGGGCCTTTCGTGCCCATCAGATCGGCAGAAATGAGTAAGTGTAACGATATCAAGTGCTGGCGGGACTGAGATGAAGCGCGTGTGCCCGATACCTGCGCCGGCAGATCCGGCGGCCGCACGTGGTCCGCGAGCACCAGAACTGTGGACAGTGTGACTGAGGCGCAACATTGCTAAACGTTTGATTTAATTTTCATTCATTTAAATGTAAGAATGAAACTTGGTTCACTTACCTGGAAACTTAAAAGTGTGTCTGGAACAACTTGTGTCCGTGAACCTCCTTTTTCACCTGTCAGTTGTATGAACTCTACCTACCGATGAAGATTTCCGATGAAAAATCTAGTGTCCGCATTGCAGTGTGCTCTACACGTGAGGCAGATTTTAGACTTAATGCCAACAAAATTTTTAACGTCTCCTGAGTAATTTTTCTATATTGATAATATTGAAATGATGATATTTTGAATATATTGGGTTAAATATATCACTAAGCTTAATTTTATCTATGTCTTTTAACTTTTTTTTTTTTTCATTGTGGCTGCTGGTAACTTTGACATTACAGATATGGTTTACATTGTGACATTGGACAGCATTCATCTAGATTCGGACATGTACACAAGGAAACATGAGCAAGAATATATGTTGTAGCATCATTCATAATAACCAAAAGGAGTAGAAACAAACCTTGAGGTTCATCAACAAGAGAAGTTGGGTAAATAAATAGTGGTTTATTTACACGGTGCAATACCACACAAGAGTTAAAATGAATGAACTAGAGCTACATGTTATCGGCAGAGCCAAATCTAAGGAACGTAAGCAAGTTGCAAAAGACTGTTTATACAAAGTTCTCAAGCATGCAAAAATATTGGAAATTGTTTGTGGATACACATTAGTATAGTAAAAGCATAAAAACATGCATGGGAATTATAAACAATCAGGATGTAGGTGGTAGCAACCTGAAGCTGGTAAACATGGGGTGGCTACCGAGGCAGGGACCTGGAGTGGGGAAGATGCTGGAAGACCTTTCATCGTGTCTGTAACATTTTGTTACTTAACTAGAGGGGTAGGTGTGACTGAGGGGTTTGGTGTGACTGGGATATGTCAACAAATTGTTTGATGGCCAAAGCCATTGTTAAGCCACTTGGTTTCTGGTTAGACAGTTTCGAAGAACTGTAGCCTTCGGTCCTTCTCGAGGCCTGGGTTGTCTGACCAGTGTCCTGCCATTTTGTGTCTTTGCTAGCTGGTGGCCATGGTGAGATGTGTGTGTTCCTGAGAAAAAGTGGCTTGGAAAGGGTCTCTTGGTGTCTTGAGTTTGAGCCACTGCTGTGCGAGATGCAGACAGAGTGCCTGCCTGTAAGAGAGGCAGCTCAGCCCAGCGGTGGTCTGGGGCTGGAGGAGCCACAAGCCACCCCAGGCCAGAAAGGCCCAGAGAGGTGGCCTTTGGATGCCCACGGGCTGGGCCGAGACTCCTTGCTGACCTGTCAGAGGTCCTGACATCCTGTTTTTCAAAGGGTCCTTTCGAAGGACTTACCTAGTGTACCTGCGGGGGCTCATTTTGCCTTTGCTTCCTTTTCAGAACAACTGGTGTCTGAGAAGTAAAGCAGCAGGATGCCCCCAGGGGTTGACTGCCCCATGGAATTCTGGACCAAGGAGGAGAATCAGAACGTGGCAGTTGACTTCTTGCTGCCCACGGGGGTCTACCTGAACTTCCCTGTGTCCCGAAATGCCAACCTCAGCACCATCAAGAAGGTACGATCTTAACTTTAAAACTAATCCTCAGAGAGAAAGATGAACAGACTTGCACTCACATGCATAGTTTATCAGATTTGAGATCCTCAAATATGCGTTTTAAAAGATCAGTGATATCCCAGAATTGTTTAAAAACTTGCTGGTGGAGTCCACCTAGCATTCCAAATTCAGCTTCCCCCAGGATCTGTGCACATCCATCCGCGCGCGCTAGATTTCAGGAGGCTGTCAGGGTGTGGTTCCCACGTGGCCTTTCATTCTCTCCGTGGCTATGCCCTCATTTTGGGGACCACACCCCATCCATGGCCACTTAAGCGTTTTATCGGGCTTTTGTCTTTTGGAGCTGTTGTCCTAGTAAACATCATCTTTGGACATGGTTTTGTCTTGTTGAATAATTTTCAGGGTAAATTACTGAGCCAAAAGATTAGACATCTGGAGAGTATTTGGTAGCTACTGTCTCGTGACCTTTCGAAGGGCTTATTCTGCTTAAAAAGTGTGGCATTTAATGGGTCATGCCAGAGGGCAAGACCTTAGCTCAGAATTTTAAAAGCAGAAAAAAAAAAAAAAAGAGAGAATGGACCATTCTTGAGGATTTTTTGTTTTGTTTTGTTTTTTCAATCTTTCTTTCCTGGGAAATTTAAAAAAAAAAATTTTTTTTTTTTTCTGTTCCAAAAGTAATGTGTACACATTGAAATTTAGGAACATAAGAAAAAGTAGGAGAAAAGTATCTACGATCTGGCTACATGTTACTGTTACCCGTTTTCTTTTATATATATATATATATACACACACACACACAATATAGTGTTGTTTTTTGTGGCAATTCTCATTATGAACTGTTATGTTCATTTATTTCTGAGTTGACATTATGACATCTTTTTCATGTTATTAACTTTATCTAAATAACATCTTGAAGTTGATCTTATTTATCTGCTTACAGAGCTATAAAGGCATGTTATTCAAATGAGAACACTGCACAAATGTACAACACTGCAGTCACACCCTGATTCTACTTCAGTTTCTTCATATGTTTGTTTATTCTGGGGGCCTGGATAGTAAACATTCCAGGCTTTGCTGGCCTTGCGGTATTTGTCCCAACTACCAACCCTGCCCCGGAGGGTGAAGGCAGCTCGGGACCATATGTAAATGGTGGGCGCGGCTGCCTTCCAGCAGCCTGTGGTGCACCACGTCTCCGCTCTATATAATTAATATGTTTATTATTGTTGTTTTTATGAAATGGGCTTGAATTACATTTGCTGTTGTACAGCTTCGTTTTTTCCCCCCACTTAATGATGCATCTTGGAGCGCCCTGTCACACAGGTACCCCTAGGTTCTGGGTCCCATCCCATGCTCTCCCTTGGCGTTGATGGGCCATAATTACCCATCCCCCCCATGGAAGAAGCACAGGGCCATTCTCCCTCGTTCCGTCTTCACTGTGACATAGTGGGGACACCTTTGCACTAAAGCTTGACTGTCGGATGGCTCTCCAGCGATCCTTAGGGGTCCCTCGCCCAGAGGACACACCTGCCACAGAGGGTTTTATGGCCCCCTCAGTTCAACTTTTCTAAATTAGGGCGCCGAGCCCCAGAATGATTAGCTGGGGGGGGGTGTCTGGAGGTCATGTCCAGCGGGCCATCTCTCAGAGTAACCTAGAGGGGAGACCGTAGGACTCAGTTCCAGATTTTAGTGCATGCCCGGCACCCTTCGCAGGGATGGGGACTCCTGGTGCCCCACGTGGGCATGGCTCCAGGGGTCTGGAGAGGGTGGCGGTCTTGAGGTCTCGCCCTTGCCCGCCTGTCAGGGTCGTGCAGGGTGGGACACCCAGACGGAGGCCAGCCTCTACCCGCCTCCCAGCCCCCTGGGGCCCCGCCTGCCTTGGTCGGAGGGGCTGACGGCCACTGTCCCTCCCAGGTGTTGTGGCACCGAGCCCAGTATGAGCCGCTGTTCCACATGCTCAGCGACCCCGAGGCCTACGTGTTCACCTGCGTCAACCAGACTGCGGAGCAGCAGGAGCTGGAGGACGAGCAGCGGCGCTGTGTGACATCCAGCCCTTCCTGCCCGTCTTACGCCTGGTGGCCCGTGAGGGTGACCGGGTGAAGAAGCTCATCAACTCGCAGATCAGCCTTCTCATCGGCAAAGGTACCCGGCCGGGGTGGGCCGCGTGGTCCAGGCTGCCCTGCCCGCCCGGGGCATGCCCCTCCCCGACCCCCCACGCTGACCGGGCGCCTCCCCGCCTCTCAGGCCTCCACGAGTTTGACTCTTTGCGCGACCCGGAAGTGAACGACTTTCGAGCCAAGATGCGCCAGTTCTGCGAGGAGGCGGCCGCCCGCCGCCAGCAGCTGGGCTGGGAGGCCTGGCTGCAGTACAGCTTCCCCCTGCAGCTGGAGCCCTTCGGTTCGCACCTGGGGGCCTGGCACCCTACGCGTCCCCAGCCGGGTCCTTCTGGTCAACGTCAAGTTCGAGGGCAGTGAGGTGAGAGCCGTGGCTCCTGCTGGGGCCGCACCCAGGTCACTGTGTTCATGGGGGACGCTGCCTCCATGAGACTTCCCAGTCCCCACCAGCCCCCTAAATTCACTTGCCCTCCCAGTAGCATCAGATGCTATTTGTGGGGCATCCATGCATGTACGGGATGCAGCCAAACATTCCACCGGGCAGGTTTGACGAGGCAGAATGACCAGACGGCCTTGGCCATTGGTCTGTTCATTCGTCCAACAACTATTTCCTGGGTATCGGCCGTGCGCCTCCGTCAGACCCCGCCCTCTCAGGGCTCACATTCAGGGGGCAGCGGGCCCATCCCTGCGCCCCAGGACCCCGCGGGCCCTCCACAGGCGGACTCTCCCTCCCCCCCAGGAGAGCTTCACCTTCCAGGTGTCCAGCAAGGATGTGCCCCTGTCGCTGATGGCCTGCGCCCTCCGGAAGAAGGCCACTGTCTTCCGGCAGTCCCCGGTGGAGCAGCCCGAGGACTATGCCCTGCAGGTGAACGGCAAGCATGAGTACCTGTACGGCAGCTACCCCCTCTGCCAGTTCCAGGTAAGGGCCAAGGGCTGGGGACTGGGGGCCTGGGTTCCCCACGGCCTGGGCCGGGGTCTAGTGGGGGTTGGGGGACCTGGATCTTTGCCCCCTCTTGAGCCCGATAAGCCAGGCCTTTGGGAGTCACAGTGAGAGTGCCCCCCTGCTGAGCTGGCCCTCTTGCGAACAAGAGGAGGTGGGTGGGTGGGGCCAGGAAGGGCCAGCAGGAGAGGTCAGAAGGGCCTGAGGCAGGCAGTGGTCAGCGTGGGGGTGCCCTGAGCAGCCAGAGAGGGCTGGGCCCCACGCTGGCCGCTCACTGCATCCGCATCTCAGTACATCTGCAGCTGCCTGCACAGCGGGCTGACCCCCCACCTGACGATGGTGCATTCCTCCTCCATCCTGGCCATGCGGGATGAGCAGAGTGACCCTGCCCCCCAAGTCCAAAAGCCACGCACCAAACCGCCCCCCATCCCCATGAAGAAGGTGAGTCGGTGCCTTCCTCCTCCCCACCCCTTCTCCCTTCCTCCCATCTGCTGTCCAGCCAGAACCCCCGGGCAACGCCCCAGGCCGGTGGCAGGTCCGGGGGCCCCTCATCTCATGCCCCTTGGCTGGTCGGCCCGTGAGCCTGGCAGCCCAAGCAGCTGGCTGACCGCGGACATGCTGGGGCAGAGGCCTGTCCAAACTGCCTGAGGCAGTTTGCGGCCTGAGCTCAGGAGTGCGGCCGGGCCACCTGGGCAGCAGGTTTTCTGGTGAAGGATGGAGTTGGGAGCAGGGAGCTGAGCCTCGTCACAAACCTGCAACACTCTCACCCCGCCCCCAAGAGCCACCCAGCCTCCGCGTCCGCGTGCCCTAATCGTGCCCTAATGGCCTTGCATCTCCCCTCCGCTGCCCAGCCCTCCTCCGTATCCCTGTGGTCCTTGGAGCAACCCTTCTGCATCCAGCTGATCCAGGGCAGCAAAGTGAACGCCGACGAGCGGATGAAGGTAGGAGCTCCTGAGCCGGAGGGGGGAGCGGGTGTTTTTTTGCACAAACAAGGTGGCTGTGGCCTGTAGGGGCAGAGGAAGAAGGGGGGGGGGTCACATGAAAGCCACCTGACCACATTACCCAGCATCCCTGACTGGGGTGGTTGTGAGCTGCTTCAAAACAGGAAGGGGGGAGGGGAGCAGGCCGCCGGCCAGAGAGGTGGATTCGTAGAAACCCGGCCCAGTGAGTTCTGGGTACTTGACTCTGGAGGTTGTGGGGCCAGGCCCAGCCCAGGGACATGAAAAACCACAGTCAGGGAGGTGACGGAGTTGGAAGAGGGGCCGCTCCAGCTGAGCTGGGCACCTGGGGACTGCCAGCGGTCGCAGGTATGGGGGAGGAGGGCGTGCGGCAGATGCTGACCCCCAGGGGCCAAGCCCACTTCCGAGCTGGTCGCGCCCCCATCTCTCCAGTTCTTGGGACAGCCTGCAAGGTCCGGGTTTCATTGCCCCATTTGCAAGATGTGAAACCTGGGTCTCTTTGGGGAGCCCTTTTGTCGGGGTCGTTTCGCAGGCAGGCGGGTCTGGGTTCCCCTGGTGGAGTCCTGGGGTACCGGGTGGAGGCAGCTTTCAGGCTCGGCTGTCATGGCAGAGCTGGGGGCGTAGGGCTGGTGGTGTTCACGCACCGTTCAATCCTTCCCAACCACAGAGGCTCCTAGCTGTGGAGGGGGCCCGTGGGCGTCAGAGTCAAAGGGTCCCTGGAGTTCCCAAGGCCCCGATGAGGCCAGAGCCGGACATGACATGGCCCCGGGGCCCCGCGGCGTCAGTGGGGAGCTGAGACCCGGTGCCCACACACAGCCCCCTGCGCCCCTCCCTTCACCCCTCGACCCCTACCTCGTGGCTGCTCAGCCCACACAGGCCGGCGGTGACCCCCCTTCGTGCCTCCTTCCATGTGGGAAGTGGGATGCGGACCCATTAGGAACGAGGACATTTCAAGAGATTCTGGCCTCAGGCGGGTGGAAGAACTTGGGAGGGAGAGGGACCCGGGCCCCTGCCGCCTGTCACCTGTGCCCGCACCTTCGCCAGCTGGTGGTGCAGGCGGGGCTGTTCCACGGCAACGAGACGCTGTGCAAGACGGTGTCCAGCTCCGAGGTGAACGTGTGCTCGGAGCCCGTGTGGAAGCAGCGCCTGGAGTTCGACATCAACGTCTGCGACCTGCCGCGCATGGCCCGGCTCTGCTTCGCGCTGTACGCCGTCATCGAGAAGGCCAAGAAGGCCCGCTCCACCAAGAAGAAGTCCAAGAAGGCGGTGGGTGGGGCCGCGGGGAGGCCGGGGCCAGGCCTCAGAGGGCCGGTGCACTCCCTGCTGGGCCCAGGCCAGCCCTGCAGCCCCCAGGGGCCACTCAGCCTGAGGACACCACCTTCCCACCCTGTGGTGTGACGGCTCTGGGTTCCTGGGCTCGGGAGCAGGGCAGCTTGGAAGGTCTGAGCCTGGACCTTCAGTCCTTGGGGGAACCTGGAGGCAGCTGCCTGGGGTGCAAGGACAGATTCACTGTCCTCACAGAGAGCCGGGGAGCCTGAGTCAGCAGTTGGCCAGGAAAGCAGTGGTGGTTGGGCACTGAGTCACCAGGCCCCGGATGTGACTGACCGCTGAGCCAGGCTGACTCCTCTATAGCTGAGCTGGCCAGCTTGCTGGGGCCAGTGTGGTTCGTTTGGGGGTTCCTCCAGAAGTCAGGAGTGGGGATGCAGCTGCGGCAGAAGGGAACCGAGAGGTGGCCAGCCTTGCTGGCTTCCTCACGGGGAGTCCGGGTGCGGGCAGGGGAGCCGGCCTGGAGGCTGGGCGCAGCCATCAGACGAGCGAGGCGTGATGCGCCTCGTTCTCTCCCAGGACTGCCCCATCGCCTGGGCTAACCTCACCCTGTTCGACTACAAGGACCAGCTCAAGACGGGCGAATGCTGTCTCTACATGTGGCCCTCTGTCCCAGGTGGGCCTAGGCCAGGAGGGAGAGGTGCGTGGGGCGGGGTGTCCCAGACGTGAGGCATCGCTCCTGCAACTCCATCTGTCCCTGTGTCCAGACGAGAAGGGGGAACTGCTGAACCCCACGGGAACCGTGCGCAGCAACCCCAACACTGAGAGTGCCGCTGCCCTGATCATCTGTCTCCCCGAGGTGGCCCCCCACCCTGTGTACTACCCCGCCCTGGACAAGGTCAGTGAGGGCCCCTCGCCACCGGGGCCCGGGACCCACCCTGTTCAGAGGCTGGGGGGGCTGAAGGAGGATTTTGTGATGCTGCCTCTGGGGCTCCCCGGGGCGTGGTCCCTGCACCTTATGAGTTGCCCCGGGTAGGCCCTGGTTCACCACACGTATTTGGGGACTTTCTTGACTCTCTGGCAATCCTCATGTGCCTTGGAGCAGTGGTCCTCAACCAAGGGCCACTTTGCCCCAGGGGACCTCAGGCAATGTCCACAGACGTTTTTGGTTGTCACATTCGGTGGGAGAGATGCCCCTGGCTTCTCACACGGGTGGAGGCCAGGGATGCCCGACGGTGTTCGGACAGCGTTCGGACAGGGATGCCCAGCTCCGAGAGTCACTGGCCAGCAGTGTGGCCGCCTGCGCCGGGGCCTCGCTGTCTGGCCAGGCCCCGGGGGGTGGGCTGTGCTGACCGGGGCCTCTTTCTGCAGATCCTGGAGCTGGGGCGGCATGGGGAGCACGGCCGCTTCACGGAGGAGGAGGTGAGGGGGGGCACTGCGGGTCGGGGGGGGGGGCGACGCGCCGGGCCCTGGCGTGGGGCCGGCTGCAGCCCTCACCTGCCTGCGCCCCTCAGCAGCTGCAGCTGCGGGAAATCCTGGAACGGCGGGCGTCGGGGGAGCTGTACGAGCACGAGAAGGACCTGGTGTGGAAGATGCGGCACGAGGTGCAAGAGCGCTTCCCCGAGGCGCTGGCCCGGCTGCTGCTGGTCACCAAGTGGAACAAGCACGAGGACGTGGCCCAGGTGGGCTGCGGGCGGCGGCGGGGGGCGCGGGGGGCGGGGGCCGCCGGGAGTCGGGCCCGGTCTCCGCCCGCTCCGCACCCTGACCGCCAGCTCCCCCAGATGCTCTGCCTGCTCTGCTCCTGGCCAGAGCTGCCAGCCCTCAGCGCCCTGGAGCTGCTGGACTCCAGCTTCCCCGACCGCCACGTGGGCTCCTTCGCCATCAAGTCCTTGCGGAAGCTCACGTGAGTCCCTCCCAGCTTCACCCTGGATGCCGGGCGGCGGGCCCTGGCTGGAGACCAAACCTTTGCTGGGGGCCCGCTCTGGGGGCCGGCCCCTTGCCCCGGCCCTGTCCCCCATGCTGGCCACAGTCCCCTGTCCCGAGCTATGATGCTCCAGGCACTAGCTCCAGGCACCACCTCCCCTCCCTGCAGGGACGACGAGCTCTTCCAGTACCTGCTGCAGCTGGTGCAGGTGCTCAAGTACGAGTCCTACCTCGACTGCGAACTCGCCAAATTCCTGCTGGACCGGGCTCTGGCCAACCGCAAGATCGGCCACTTCCTCTTCTGGCACCTCCGGTAACTGGACGGCCCCGGCCCCTGCGTCTCCCTGGGAGGCCAAGAGGAAGAGGGTTGCCTGCGAGCCTCGCGTCTCCGCCAGCCTGGGCCCTGGGCGTCCTGTGGGGGTTCCGGGGGGCACTGTGTGGCCCCGCCAGGTGAGGCTCAGCTGCTTCCTTCTCTCTCCAGCTCCGAGATGCACGTGCCGTCGGTGGCCCTGCGCTTCGGCCTCATCATGGAAGCCTACTGCAGGGGCAGCACCCACCACATGAAGGTGCTGATGAAGCAGGTGAGGCCCAGGGCCCAGCACCCTCACCCCAGGCTGGGCTCCACCTCTGGGCAGGGTCAGCCAGGCCCCTTTTGAATCACCGAGGCTGCCCCGCCAGGCCTGCCCATGCCGCCCTCCTGTCCTCCTGTCCAGGGGGAAGCACTCAGCAAACTGAAGGCCCTGAATGACTTTGTCAAAGTGAGCTCCCAGAAGAGCCCCAAGCCCCAGACCAAGGAGCTGTTGCACCTGTGCATGCGCCAGGAGACCTACCTGGAGGCCCTCTCCCACCTGCAGTCCCCGCTCGACCCCAGCACCCTGCTGGCTGAAGTCTGGTGAGCCCCGGCTCGGGCCTCCTCCTGCCCCCCAAGGCCCGCGGAGGGGCCCCTGCTGACCACCCTGTGCCCGGCAGTGTGGAACAGTGCACCTTCATGGACTCCAAGATGAAGCCGCTGTGGGTCATGTACAGCAACGAGGAGGCAGGCAGCGAGGGCAGCGTGGGCATCATCTTCAAGAATGGGGACGGTGAGCAGGCCAGGCCCCGGGAGGGACCTGCTGAGCCCTTGGCCTTGTCTCACCTAGCCTGCACTGCCCTCGGGGGACCCTGGGAGGTGACTTCGGGAGGGTGAGCAGAGGGGAATTCCCAGGACTCTGGGGCCTGGGCATGGCTGGGGTGGAGAACCCACTGGAAATTCACGCTTTTCCTTCCGGGGCTGGGGGCACAGACCTCCGCCAGGACATGCTGACTCTGCAGATGATCCAGCTCATGGATGTTCTGTGGAAGCAGGAGGGCTTGGACCTGAGGTGAGGAGCCCGTTGTGCCTCTGTCCCTGCGCCTGGCCCAAGACCCTGTCCCTTTGGAAGGGTCCCCTGCCAGAGCTGACATTACCACCTCAGGAAAAACGACAGTTCTAAGAAGAGCAGGGTGCAGTTCATTACCAAGGCCAAGAGGGTGGTGATAGGGCCATACGGAGAGGGTGGAGGCCGGCTCTGGCCCAGCATCTGTCTCACCACGGTTTCCTGGGCCCCAAGCATCCGTGGCTTCCTGCCCCTTGTCCTTCCAAGCCAGTGGCCCTTTCTCTCTGAGCCACCGTGAACTCAGCCGTGGTGCTGGCCTTTTCTCCGCGTCTTGGATGCTGGCACTGACGTCTGCAGGGAGCCTGCCACGGGGCCCCAGGAGTCAGGGGCTCCTCCCCAGCTGCCGCAACCCCACTCAGCAACTCGAGTAGGATCTCCTGTGGCTAGTTTAGGTGTGGCGCTCAGCTGCCCCTGACCATGGCGTTTGCCTGCCCCCCTGCCCCCCGCCACCTGGCTAGGATGACCCCCTACGGCTGCCTCTCCACGGGGGACCGCACAGGCCTCATTGAGGTGGTGCTGCACTCGGACACCATCGCCAACATCCAGCTGAACAAGAGCAACATGGCGGCCACGGCCGCCTTCAACAAGGACGCCCTGCTCAACTGGCTCAAGTCCAAGAACCCTGGGTAGGTTTCGGGCCTTGGGGACAGGTGACACGTGTGGTGTGGGAGTCAAGGCGAAGGCAAGGGTCTGTGACAGTCGCGTGGCTTCTTGGCTCAGCCGGGACCAGCCCGTGTTGTGCCCAAGGGGGGGTGGGGGGGTCCCTGTCCCCCACGTTTTCAGCCATCTATCACCATGTAACAACCACCCTGTGCTTGGGGACGTAAAGCCACCACCATTCATTATTATTGGTTCAGACATCGTCAGTTCAAGGTGGCTCAGCTGCTGGCAATGCTGCCGGGGTCGCTCGCCCTCCGGTAGCTTGGGTGGGCCAAGGGCGTGGCATGTCGGGGCCAGCTGTCCACCGGGCCCTGCTGCGTGTGGCTTGTCCCCGCTGTAGCCTTGGCTGCCCGGACTGGCAGCCGGGAGGGCTCAGGAGCTGCCCTGACTCAGGTCATGGTTTCATGTCCTCCCCAGGGAGGCCCTGGATCGCGCCATCGAGGAGTTCACCCTCTCCTGCGCTGGCTACTGTGTGGCCACCTACGTGCTGGGCATCGGAGACCGGCACAGCGACAACATCATGATCCGGAGAACGGGCAGGTGCGGCCGCGTGGGGCCCGCGTGGGGGGCGGGCCGGCCACGCCTGTCTTCCGGCTCAGCCTTTCTGCCCTGGGCCGGGGCCAGGCCCCCGCCAAGCCCTTCGGCTTCCTGCCCCTCCCTCCTGGCCCCTCCCAGCCTTCGCCCTTCTCTTCCCGTAGCTCTTCATATCGACTTTGGCCACTTTCTGGGGAATTTCAAGACTAAGTTTGGAATCAACCGTGAGCGAGTCCCATTCATCCTTACCTATGACTTCGTCCACGTGATCCAGCAGGGGAAGACTAATAATAGTGAGAAATTTGAAAGGTGAGGGTGCCTCAGACCTCCTGAAATGGCCCTCGTGCCCGGGGGCCCCCAGACAAGGTACAGGGAGGGGACCTCGGCCCAGCCGGCCCCTTGGTGGAGGCCTGGGTACTGCAGGAGGCGGCAAGCTGGGGCTGGGGTCACTTAGGGCTGGTTCCAGGGCGAGGGCAGACCGCCCCGGCTGGGGAGGGCGTGGCCGGCGCTGGTGGGCGTGGCCGGCAGGACCCAGGGCCCGCCTCCCCGCAGGTTTCGCGGCTACTGCGAGAGGGCCTACACCATCCTGCGGCGCCACGGGCTGCTCTTCCTCCACCTCTTCGCCCTGATGCGGGCGGCAGGCCTGCCTGAGCTCAGCTGCTCCAAGGACATCCAGTATCTCAAGGTAAAGGCCAGGGCGGGACCCCCGCCAGGCGGGAGACCGTGGAGGCCCAAGCTTCCCAAGGCCTGTCTCCCAGCAGCATGACGCGGGCTCCCCCCAGCCTCCCCCACCCCCGCCCGACTGTGGTGGACCTCCAGGGCGCCCCTGACTCGTATGTCCCTCTTGCTGGCTGGAACCCAGCAGTGGGGTCTGATGCAAGTGGCCGGAGGTAGCCCCGGTTTTGTTGAGAGTGGCATCTTATTTGGAGAGTGGGTCAGGGGGCCCATTTTGGTTTGGCATCAGAATAATGAGCTTTCCACGGGCAGTGCTGGGTGGCCGTCTCCTGACTCTTCACGCACTTCTTTCAGGAGGGAATTGAAAATACGCAGAAGAGGGCACAGAGGGAGGTGGGAGGGGTTGCCCCGCCGGCCCCACAGGGGCCAGGCCCTCACTGCTTCCGGTGGTTTTGCCCCAGGACTCCCTGGCGTTGGGGAAAACGGAGGAGGAGGCGCTAAAGCACTTCCGAGTGAAGTTTAACGAGGCCCTCCGGGAGAGCTGGAAAACCAAAGTGAACTGGCTGGCCCACAACGTGTCCAAAGATAACAGGCAATAGCAGCCCTCCCGGTAGCACTGACCCCTCCACGCCTGGCTGAACATGAGCAGACCTCTGATCTTGGGATCTTGGGAACAGGCCCTTGTCCTCGGGCCTCAAAGCTTGCACTGCACCCGATGGGAAGGAACCTACACAACTGCCTTTTGTTTACACTGGTTATTTATTTATGACTTGAAATGTTTCAGGAACTCAACAGCCATAAATGGAAATGCATCCTTAGTGCAGGGGAGGGGTGTTGCCCTTGGCGTTCCCCGCCGCCCTCATCAGAGCCCTGGGCTTTGATGAGAAGACCCTGAGGTGGACAAGTGGAGGCGGCATCCTGTGCAGGGTTGTAACCCCGCGTCTTCCAGCTGGCCATCTGGACCCAGCAGACGCTTCTCCCCTGGGGAGCCGGCCTGCGTCCCGGGCTCCCACTGGCCCGCGTGGGTCTTAGCACCTGGCAGTTACCTGGTGCCTGCTGTCTGGACAGGCACCCTGGCCTCCGTTCACCCCTCCACCTCCGTGCTCTCTGTTCACCGAATTCTGGGCAGCTCCCAGAGGAAGCCTGGTACCCTCTACATTCAGGGATGCTTGCTTTTCACTTTTAAAGTGACTCTTGGGTACGGGAATTCTCTCTTTTCTCTGCTGTAAAGCGATTTTGTTTGCGGGTAAAAAGTAAACTATTCACTGAACCTCTGTGGCTCGGGAGAACGGCCTCAGCTCCCATAAAGTATAATATATACTGGTCCTCAAGACATATTAAAAAGATCTGAGCTTGATTGAGCTCATTTTGGTCATGGATCAAGGGGAAAGCAGGTCAGAATATTTTTGTGCAATTATCGGTATGCCGCCTCTTAAAGCAGGTTTTAAGGGCGGACCTGATGTCTCCCAGAACTCCCACCTTTTAAAGCTGGCTATGAGCAGCAGGTACCAGAGGTGTGAGTTAGGGTATGACAGAATCTTCCTCTGACAGTACTTCGGTTGGTGTGGGTCAGATTTAGCTGTAGGGCGGATCTGGGAGCTCTAGGAATGCAGGTTCCTGGGCCTTCTACCTTCTGAAGCTGGCTCTAGGGATGGGGCCGGAGACCTGGGCCTTAGAAGCCCACGGGGATCCTGCCGTATTAGCTGCTGGCTTGGGACCTGCCAGGCTACACTGCTGATGTCGCACAGGCCTCGCGAGGCTCTGTCGAGCCAGGAGCAGCTGCCCCGTCCGCAGCCCAGGGGCCGACTCTGTCTCGGCTAGCAGCAGCGGTGCAATCTTGTCTCCCCCGGAGCACCACTGACCCCTTGTTCCCGAGCAGGTGCTGAGTTCTTCAGACCCAGCTCACCTGTTAGTCTCCCCGTTATTTATGTAAACGAGGCAGCTCCCTGGCGCACACGCTGCACGTCAGAGCGATTTCTGGTGGGCGCACGGCCCATGAGCCTGGTGAGGAGAATGGTGTCTATTTTTTAAAAAACCATTTCATGTTTCTTCTGTATGGGGAAGGTGGTAACGGATAGAGGCTGAGGGCCAGCACCCTGTGAAACCTTGAAATGAGACGCAAAATCAGATGGAAAGAAATAAAAGCCCTTTTATGTTACGTTGTTGGCTCAAAAAGAAACAAAGAATGCAGGACTAAAAACACACGAGACAGAAGCAGACACTCGCCACCGCAGTTAGAACCAGAACTTTATTATAGTGGAGATGCTTTCTGACCTAGCGACATACACATTGGAAAGGCTGGGCTCACGGCGGCGACGGACAGCACGCGGACGCCTCGTCTCCACGACGGCGTCTGTCCACTGTCTACACAGCAGCTACGGTGACAACACGGAGGGAGGGCCACACACGACGCGAGACGGCGGGCAGTCCTCGGGACTAGCGGTTATGGTCGCAGAACAGGATTCAAAATCATCCCCCCCCGCCCCGCCGTTTTAGAAATCTAAAATTTTACATGTAAATTAAAAACAAAGTGCTGTCGGGGTTTCAGCTCAGGGCCGTCCTCTCCCTTCCCTTCCCCACCAAGCATGGCAGTGGGCGCCTCACTCCTGGCGAGTGGCCGTCACCCCTGGGGTTCCGGGGTGGACAGGAGAGCACCTTGCAGGAATCTAGTTCTTTGCCTTCGGGCCGCGGGGTGTCCCTTTAGGGAAGCTGCTCCCAGACCCGAGCGTGGGTCACCCCGGCCGGCTGCTATCCCCAGACCAGGTGGTCGTAAGGCTGGCACCGCTGTGTCACCCACACGTCCTCTCACCGGCAAGGACACACATCTAAGTGAACCCAGGGCTACGCACAGGAAGTCCCGGTGCCTGCACGGGGAGCTGTGTGCGAGAGCCTGGGGACCCCAGCTCCCCACCCCACTGCCACACGGGCAATGGGCAGAGCCCGAGACAAGGCCCGGCCGTTTCCAGCCTCCCCAGAGGGCTCCTGGTCTGGTCCCCTCCCACCAAGCAGCACACTGATCCCTGCCCCCGACTGCCCTGGCCACCCACCAGAACGACACCCGAGGGTGGGAACTGTCCCCGTGCCCCTTCCTCCGTATGGGGGTTGGGGGTGGCGAGGTGGCGGCAGCCCGCTGGTTCCCCTGCACCCAGGGTCTCGCCCTCGCCTGCGTTCCCATCCTAGGTTACACTAACACAGAGGACGTGAGGAGTCCCAATTTATTTACAAAATATTAAAAAGTTCATCATCTACATATTAACCCCCGTTCTGCCATTTTATACATGCACTAGCTTGGAAAAAGTAAAAACTTTTAAAAAAGAAAATGAAAAGGGATTACCCGGTGGGAGTGAGTGACTTTAATCCCTTGTCAGTGAGTCCGGTCACTGCGGCGTTCCTGGAGACAGCAGGAGGGGGCCACGCAGAGCGAGGTGACAGGAGAGAGCAGGTGTCAGCCCCTCACAGAACTTAAGGGAGGTCCAGGCGGGGGTGGGGGGTGCCTAGGGTCCTACGCGCCAAGCACGGCAGACGGTCGGCAAGGGGGGTCCGCAGACCTACTGGCCCGAAGGATTTGTACATCGTGGACCCTGGGGACTGCACGGCGGTGACAACGGTCCTCAAGTGGGAGAAAGGCGAGGAGGGCGCGGCTGCAGCTCAGTAGCTGAGGGTGGAGTCGTCCCACTCCAGCTGCTGCTGCCTGCTCACGGCCTGCCGGTCCCGTGCTCCCCGCCCTCCTCCTCGCTGCTCTCCGACTCCGCGCTCGTGACTTCGTCGTCCTCGCCGTCCTCACTTTCCTCCTCCTCCTCTTCCTCCTCCTCCTCCTCGCTGCTGTGCTGGTCCTCGTACGTCTGACAAAGAGACAGCCACGTGAGGCTAGGGGCTCCCCGTGTCCCACGGCAGCGAGAGGGCTGGACCACGCCGGAAGCTGTCTCAGGGTCTGTGCGCGTGGGCAGTGTGCATCTGTACGCTTACTCGGTGGCATGACCTTGAACAAGGTCCCTCTGGGCCTTGGTTTACCCTCTCGGGAGACAGGGCCACCTACGCCGCGCAGTGTGGCCACGCGGGGCATGCACGTGCAGCATGCACACGCGGAGGTGCTGTGGGGCTCCCCCGAGGCGAGCCCGGCTTGGCCCCGGCCTGCAGAGGGTTCTCGGCTGCGGCCCACCCGCCCGCGCCCACCTCCATGGGGTTCACGGTGATGGTCAAGGCGGAGTCGTCCCAGTCCATCTCGTTCTCCTTGCCGCGTCTTGGTCCCGCATGGTGCGCTGATGAGCCGCCCGGATCCGGAACACCCCCAGGATGATCATGAAAACCAAGAAGCTGACACACACCACAATGACGACGGTCGCCGTGCTGGGGACGACTACAACGAGACAGACACATGGACGGTGCTGGGACGGCCCCGACCTCCGCCGCAGCCGCTGCGAGCTCCGTCTGACCCCTGGGGCACGGGGGGTGGTTACAGACGTGCGGCACAGGCTCGCGATCAGGGCCCCGGGTGCGTCGTCCGGTAGTGCTCTAGGTCCCCGTGTGACAGGGACTGACGGCCCGACTGGCCGGTGGCTGTTCTGGGCAGGGGCTGGGCTCACGGCAGGGAAGGGAGAGGGGTGTCCGCCCCACGGTGCTACCTGCAAAGGGGTGGGGGTTGGCCAGGTTGTGCCCCGACAGGTCCACGAAGGAGCGATGCTCGGGATGAACAAACTGCGGCTGGGCGGCCATGTGGCTGGCGTGCTCCACGGGGCTGGCCGTGTGGATCACGTTCACCTGCAGCAGAGACACAACGGCAGCCGGAGCGTGAGACGGACACGCGGTTCAGAACTGGACGTGGTCAGCGCCGCCCAAGCACACCTGCACCGGTGCTGGCGGGTGGACACGGGAAGCAGCACTGAGAAACCACTGCGACAACCGGACGTGCCGCACGCCCGCGGGCCGGGCCCCTGCGCCAATTCGTTGTATCGTGTTTTATAAGAGAACCTGTCCCCGGCACGCTGGAAACACGGCGACACCACCGGCCGGTCCCTCGCCCCAGGCCCACAGCCACGCGGAACAGCGCAAAGTGACCGTTTCTTTCCTTTAAAACTGTCACCCTTTGGCTCAGATGAAACACTCGTCAGTTCTGCTGGGAAGTCACGGTGCAGACAGTTAAAACTGCTTTGGGTCCTGTCCCCAGACCACAGGGGCTGAGTGACAACGGAGCTGCGATGTAGGCCCTTGAGGATTTCAGAGGACAGGCGCCCTCCAGCCACCGTGGCCCGAGTCACCACCACTGGGCTCGGCAGATGGCAGCCCTGCCTGGGGCCGCCCTGCATCGGTGGCCCTCACCTGGGCCAAAGGTTCACCCACAGCAGGGCCACTGCCTAGAACTACAAACAGCCTCCGCCTCCCCGGCCACCTCTAATGCGGTCCAACCTCAAGAACCACCTGACCCCTGTCCCTCACTCTGCACCACCTCCCGATCCCAAGGTCCCTCAGGCTGAGGCTGCCTGTCATAGGGGACCCCGCAGCACGGCACCCTGCCTGTCCACCTGTCACCTACCCCCCCCCCCCGCCCGCACAGGTCTGATTCACCGCAGGCCCCTGGGATGAACCCAAACAGCTGCCACCACAAATGCCCTAAAAATTGGTGTTTGCAAACATCAGGGCCGTGCACAGGCCTTTCTCCATGGAAGCCCCCGCGCTCACCTCCACCTGAAATTCATTGCTGACGTAGCGTCCATTCAGCTCTGAGCAGACGAGCTTGAACTTCCGGTCAAGCAAGGACCTGGAGTGCCAGTTCCGATAGCGCAGGAGGTGCAAGACCTCCTCGTAGCTGGCCATGGTGTCCACACCTGCGGGGGGACGTGAGAGACAGTCTGGTGGCGGAGGCTGGAGGCAGGGGCAGGGCCGGGACCAGGGCCAAGGCAGGCCGCAGAGGGGCGCCCGGTCACCTGAGCCAGCCCACCACACGTCCTGGCTCTCCACCGCAGGGGCAAGTGCAAAGTGTGTGTGTGTGGGGGGGCCTCCTTCCCTCTCGGGCTGTGCTGCCATGTGCCTGACTTCCACCCCCGTAAGGGCAGGACACAGGGCAGCGCCTACACGTCCTCGTCCTGCCTGGAGGATGCGTGTCGCCGGCACTGACCCTGGTTAGCAGCCCGACCCCCATCTCCTCCACGACACTGAGTTCCAGATGGGGGGCGAGGCTCGGCGCCCCGAGTCTGGCGGGCCCCACCCCCCTCACCTGTGAACGTCACGCCCAGGCCAGAGCTGCTCGCCTCGATGCCCCTGTGCTGCAGGCGGGCCGCGTCCACCTCCAGGCTCTCCCACTCCGGGTTCAGCTCCTCCCCCTCCACGGTGACCTCGCAGGTGTCCAGGTCGTGCACGACCTCCTCAGACACCAGGGACTCTTGAACTGTGAAAACAGCCCACCCAGAAATAGCAGAGGCCACGGAGCCCAGGGAGGCTCGTCACACTGCCGGCCTGCCGGCTCATCCGCAAAGTCACAGAGGCCTTCTAAGGACGGGTGACGGAGTACGGAGAGTCAGTTTTGAGAAAGGGGGCACTTGATGCATCTAGGAGCACTGGCCACCGGGAAGGCCTGCGATGGAGGCGCAGCTCCCGGTGCGAGACACTGAGTGTCTCCTGCAACAGTGTCGTCCTCGACCTCCTCGGGGACAGCGAAGGCCCCTCCAGGTGGGTTCCCCAAGGCAGAATGCGCTCTGGCCCCAGCTGGATTGCAGAGGCACACCCAGAGCACTCACACCTCCCGAACCCCCAAGACGAAGGGCCCGGGCGGGAAGCGGGGTCCCCGCCGGCCCAGGCACAGGGGCTGTCACCTGTGGGGTCCTCGTCCCCTTCGCCGTCGGGCTCCACTTCCCGCGTGATGGTGCTGATGATCCGCAGCTCGGGGAAGAGGAAAACCCCCTCCGCGCTTTCAAACTCGGAAGCCGCGCGAGCAAAGTGGTGGACGCCGCTCAGGCTGATCTTGGGCTCCTCGGGCTGCAACACCATCACGGAGCCGTCGACCGGGGGGATGGAGATGCAGGCGGCCTCGTTAAAACACCTGCCGGCGGGGAAGGGAAGGCCAGGTCAGGGCCCCGAGAGGCAGGCGGAGGTGGCATACACGGGATGCCACAAATACGGACGACAGCGGCCACGGCCCGATGTGCCCCCAAACACCACGGAAAGGCATCACCGCTCAGACTTGCTGGTAATGAGTGACAGCCACCGTTCCTTACAGAAGGGGGGTGGGGTCGTCTCAACACCTGAGCACACACGTTTTTTCTTCTGAGGATCAGCGAGCCAAGACAGTTACTGTGAAGAGTCAGCAGGTACCTGACTGTGCTGCTGAGTTTGAGCCTCCGGATCCCAGGTGTGGGGAACTGCCGGGAGTTCAGGTAGGCGACGTGCTGCATGGCCTTCTCCAGCTCCCTGACATCCTCTCCCTCCAAGGTCAGCACCGACTGGCTGGGGTTGGCTTCGATCTGAAATCGTGCCGGGTGGAGAGAGGAGAGAGTGAGGCTCTGACTGCAACGGCCGAGATCAGCAGGGCTCTGGCCCAGAGAACCAGGCGGGGTGGATTTGCGCTGGTGGCCCCGAGAAGGACGGCGCACGTCACTGCAGGGGCCCAGGCCCTCTTCCGTGATGGCAACCGCCTGAGGGCAAACCCACCTCCGGTATAAGTTTGCATCTGGCCTTCGTCCCTGGTTTCTGGCACAAACCCTAGGGATTGCCTAAGTGACAGGAGCATCTTCTACAATTAACGACGAGCCTCTTCCAACCACTCCAGGGTTTATCTGACTGAGGTGACTCTTGGTGGGGCCCTAGACAGTTTCGGGATGGGGCCTTTTGCCAGAGGAACCAGTCGTGAGATGGGAGGGCTGGAAATATCACCCCATCCCCAGAGCTATGGGACAGGAGAGGGGCTGGAGGTTGAGTCAATGCCAATGGCCAAGGACTTAATCATTCGTGCCTGTGTAACGGGGCCTCCATAAAAATCCTGACAACAGGGCCTGGGGGCGTGCAGCCAGTGACCCACGTGAGGGTGGCACCCAGGCAGGGCGTGGAGGCTCTGGGCCCCGCCCCAAGTTTAGCCTGTGCGGCTCTTACGCTGGGTCGAGTTGCATCCTTTATAGTAAACCGGTAACAGCAGGTAAAGTGTTTTCTGGCATTTTCTAAACAGTTCTAGTAAACTGTTGAACCTAAAAGGGGGAGGGTGTGGAGAATGTGGGAACACTCAACTCTGTAGCCTAGTCAGACAGAGTGCAGGTAACCCAAGGGCCCGAGTCTCACAACCAGCACCTGAAGTTGGGACAGTCCCGTGGGTCTGAGCCCTTCGCCTGTGGGATCTGAAGCCAGGTGGTGTCAGAAGGGAATCGTAGGACACCTGGAGAGCTGGTGTCCAGGGAGTTGACTGGTGTGAGAAAAACCCCACACGTATCACGTCAGAAGTGTCATAAGTAAAAACAGCTCAGGGTCAACCGCAGGTCAGTCCTCACGCCAACAGCCCCCACCTCCGGTCTAGAAGCCTGCGAAAGCGGCGCAGTGGCCGCCAGGCTCACCTCACGCCTCTGCCACTGTCTTCGGGGACGTGCAGGTCTAGCCCCTCTTTGCAGGTATACAGACAGTCGATCACCTTCTTGTCTGCCAGTTTCCCAGGACGGATCGTCAGGCCAGCCAGGTCACCTCGGAAAAACTGGGTCATGCGCAGGTCACCACCTTTGGGACACGGGGGGAAGGCAGGCAGTTACGCGTGCAGCCCCGCGCCTCCCGCTTCCCTTCTGAAAGGGGTGTTACCGGCGGCGGCAGCTCGATGGGTGGACATGCGTGTTAGTTCAGACCAAGTCCCGTGAGCCTTGGAAGCGCAATGGAGGAATGAAATTGTTTATGGTCATGCACGTGGCCTGCAGAAGAGAGGAGTTGGGGGCCCTCACCCGAAGCCCGGAAACCAAGAGGTCCACAAGTCCACACACATCTGGCCGCTTGCTGGTAAGGGTGGTGTAAGCCCACACCTGTCACCACGGTGTGCAAGTGACATTTCCCACCAGCACCCGCCTCTTCGACACTGTCTGTCAACCAGCTGGTTCATGCTCTGGGTGCTTTTACGGCTGAGCATACTTGGGGATACAACCAAACTTGGGGGTGAACCTTCACACACATAGCTAGACGGATAAAAGGGAGGCTTGAAACCCACTCTGCACCTACCAGCCTCCTAGCAAGGCCTTTCCGGTGGCTATTTTATTGAGTCCCATCATGCCTGTCTCCTACTACTGCGGATAGCTGGGAAGTGAAGAGGTTACAAGGAAACACCCAGAAAACAGCCCTTGACAGACTGTAGCAAAGAGGCAAACACAGGTGCACCTGCACTTGGCCCGCGACGCCGACAAAGGAGATGAGACCGGCTTCCAGCAGTGGCCTCGTTCCTGCTGAGGACGCCAGACGCGCAAATCACTGCTGGGGACTGAGAGTTCTCAGAAACGTATATTTAAAATTTAGTCTCAGTCAGGACCAAGTAGCCTCGTGGGTCGGCCACATGAGAATCAGGAGCCCCCCCAAACCTGGCCTACGGGATTCCAGTGGGGAGCCTCGTGTAGGGGGATCAGGGTAAAATCTGATGAGAAAAATAAAAACCCCATTAGTGCATCGCATTAATGAGTCATTTGCCCGTCACTGCAACTGGGCTCAGAGCGGGCAGAGGAGGGAGAGACCACGAAGCCGTGGGGGTGGGGGTGGGGGGCAAAAGGCCAAGCAGCAGCTCAGATGGAGTCTGGGGCCAAAATGCAATCTGGGCATTTCATGCAAAACGTGGAATGAATTGATGTGCCGTCTTTAAATGAAACACAAACAATAGGGAACCGTAGGGAGAAAAATCCAGCCACCTGCAGAAGCCACAGACACAGGCTCGGTTTCATTGTCACTTTCGAGTCCTGAATACTCTGTAGAAAAAAAGCAAGAAGACAAAGACAACAGAAAAGGACCTCCAGGTTAGGCTCTTCAAACTGGATGTTAAAATTAGTTTTCTAAAGCTACCAACTAACAAATCACAAAGAGAAAATCCCCTTGGGGCACGCACCCCACCTGGAAGCAAGCGTGTACCTGACCGCCTTCTGCCGGAAGCGACATTTACCACCCCCACGTGGCCTTCCTTTACGCCACCGCCCCACACCCTCCTTGCCAAAGGCATAGGGTGGATTCAAAACCAGATGAATAAAAGCACGTCGCACCCGGAATTCACTCATCTCAACCCATGCTGCGGGGTCGGCCATCGTGAGGTGGTGCTTACACTGACCGCAGAGAAGTGCCAGGGACAAGCGACCCTGATCCGTGCGCGGCCCCACGGCACTTTCTTAACAGGGAAGACAGCTGTGCAGACATTAAGGGACGGCACATGGAAGCGTCCGAAGGCTGCTACGTGGTAAGCTTGCAAAAGTGTCTTTTACGAAAGCTCAAAACAAGTTCACTTCGGTCCAGACTTTAATCTCCAAGCGACAGAGAAAAGAGGGCATTTCTAACCACTTTTTCTAAACCAGATGGGAGGGCAGAGGTGAAGGAACTTGCCCAGAGAAACCAGCCATCACCTGTGGGGGCCTGGGGCTCCTCGAGCCCCCCACCCAGGCGCTGAGCGAAGGGCAGGCCCGGGAGGCCACCCAGTGACCGAGCGCAGTTTCCACTCTCCGGGTCAGGCTGCGGGAGCCAAGCTTCCACTCCACAGCCGCCGGGCGCAGGCTCTACACCTGGGCCGAGGGGTGGGGGGGGAGCCTCCCAGAGCGCACACGGCCCCTCCCGTTCCTCTCACTTCGGCCCACGCTCTCCTTGGTGAATTTTAAGGGCAGTGGTTTCAAATCCACTGAAAGCAGGAACGGATGTCTTCCTCCCTGTTTACTAAACCTTTAAAATTTGTGTTTGGTCTGGGAATTTAGGCAGATTTTTCTGGCGGGGGATGCTGAGAGGGCTGAGGCCGGAAGAGATGAACTAAGGAGAAAAGTGCTTCGATGACAGAGACACGGTGATGGGAAGAGGAACGGAGGGAGGCGGGTGGCGGCATGCGGGGCTTCACTGCAGCCGGACCGCGGAGCGCCCGGCATGAAAGTCAGGTCTGCACGTGTATTTGGGTTCCTAGTTTTTAGATAATTACTCAGAAATTGTTGTTTGACTCAAGAAGCAAATTTGAATTGAAAATTTAAGAACAGCCACTAAAAAAATTCCCCTCTAATAATTTGCTCTTCATTCTTCGGTCTCATGGTCCACTTCCTCATGGATGAACTGTCGCCAAAATTAAATCCAGGAATTCGCTGAAGAGGTTCACTCTAAAAAATACTGTCTTATTCCTTTTCATTTGCAAGGATCTGCAGGAAAATGATGAAATTCAAATTCTCCCCAGAGCAGTGAAGCTGTCTTGGGAATTGGCCTCTTTCACAAATTTCTAACCCAACTCACAGCACAATGTTTCCATAGGGAGGGGGAAAAGGGCTTACTGAGCTGGCACAGGCAGTGACAGTGACACCCTGCAGTGGCACCACACAGAGTCACGTGCAGGGCTAATGTGAGGCTCGGGAACCTGGAGGGTCCCTGAACTTGGACGGGGAAAATGACAAGCTTATTTTCACTAACTTCTGGTATTTCGTTTTTCCTTTGGTTATAAAGTCACCCACAAACCATAGCGGTATTAGCAGAAACTATGACTTTGTCATCGATACAAATCGCTGTTTTATCACATCACATTGTTGCAGATATCACAAGAATCGTCACAAAGCCCCTTCTCACTCTGAAATCATGGCAGTTACTGGATGTGCTGCGAAAGTCTGTTTCTCATCTGTTAATAAAGCAGCACAGGTTACTAACTCATGCATTTAGTCTGTTGGTAGTCTGATAACTATTTCAACTTAATTGGTTACCTTCGAAATCCTATGCATTTTATACACTGATAACAAATTATCCTGAGATGAGGTCCACAGGCTCCACCAGACCAGCAAAGAGCCCCATGGAGAGGTTAAGACCCCCGGTCCGGTGGTCCAAGCTCGGGCCCTGGGCACACGGGCTTCGGTGGCGGGGGGTGGGGGGGGCCGTTTTCACATCCTAGTGCCATGACGAGCCAGCTGGGCACTCAGGCTGCCTACCTCTCGGAGCCGCAGCTTCCTCCGCCATGAGATGGGGACACAGACAGCTGCTCCCCCAGACTCATGAGCGTTAGCGAGGTAACTACATAGAAGAATCAGTACGTGGTCTGCCACCGAGAAGGCGCAAATAAACGGCATGTGGCGCTGGTGGCCGCCACCTGAGGCCGTCCCCGGTCCCACGGCAGAGATGTCCACGAAGCCGCTCCACACGCAGCACCTGTTAACGGTGCTGCCACCACGTCACCAAGCGCTGCGCGCTCCGGGAGAGGCCGCCGGCCGAAGCACCGCCCGTTTCCGTGCGGACTGCCGCCCCCTCGTTTCCATACACTTGTCAGCAAACAGGGTGATTTCTAAAGACAGTGCCTCAATGTCACGCTCCCTCTCAGGGCCCCGGGAAAGGGGTCGGTCCTTTTCGGTCTTTTAACACAACTTCAGTGCGGGCCCGTCGACAGAGCCGCCCAGGAGGACGGCGCCGGCAGCGTCCCCAGGAAGGCGACGCCCAGGGCAGGGGGAGGGCACGGTCACCGAGGGGGGAGCGCGTGTCCACCGCACCGCAGAGGCCGTCGGACCCCGAGGCCCGCGGGAGAAGGGCGCAGTGGCCGTTACCTTGCCAGCAAGCCCCGACCACGAGCTGAGTCTCCGTCCTGGACGGGTGAAGGGGGTGGTCTTCGGTCACAGAGAAGGGCTCGTGGGAAACGCCGTCCACATAGAGGGTCACGCTGGGGATGTCCACGTTGAGGACGTAGTGATGCCACTCCTCATCACAGACCTACCAGGGGCCAAGGGGAGGGTCAGAGCGTGAATGCCCGCCTTCCTCTCATCCAGACGCGACAATGGCAGTGATACCCGGATATGGAGACCGAATCACCCACCACGAACACCTATCTTCCAAAGAGGAAAGTCGTTTTTTTTTTTTTAAGTATCTAACAACAAAACATCTCACCCAACCACATCTTGCCCGAAAGGGCCAAGTCAACACTGTCGTCTCTAGGACATTTCAGACCAGGGCACGTTGCTCACTTGTCACATGATGGGGCCCCCAAACGGGGAGCTGCCCAACATTCTTCTGCCAAGAGAGTGATATCGGGAAAGTCTTATACCGGCAGGGTGGACGCCCACCCACTGAGCTGGCGTCACCTGCCGAATGGCCAGCCCTTTTCCGGATCAAGAGTAAAAGCACCTCCCATCAGGGTAAGGCCCACTGCAGAGCATGTAATTTCTTTTCTAGTTCAAAGCTGATGACCTACATAAACCTGGACACACAGCTCTGCTGGCACACCGAGTTAAAACGAGTTCCTTCCTGTCCTGAGCGAGCATCTCCCCAGCTGCGGGGTGAGGATGCTGGTCTGTAGGCCCCAAGACCCCTTCCAGGTCTGGCACCCTCTATTTGGGGCTTCAGCGGAAGGAGCAGATACTCAAGAACAGGGACAGGCGGAGAAACAGGTGCTGTGAGACAAATTTTAAAAATGTATTTCTAAAATCCTCGCCCAATTTACATTTAAATTCTAAGAAACTGAACCAATGAGAAAGGGAGGCTCAAACAGACCGGAAACATCAAAATAAAGTAACCAAAGGATGCCCGCAAAAGAAACGCGGCTGCTCCTGACAGATCAGAAAGAATGTAAATCTCTACGTCGTATACATGTTTATCACACACACATATGTACATACGTACACATGTATATTACACGAAGAATCTCCAAATAAGGGAGACTACGGAGTAATTCAATTTCGAGACAGATAAAAATCTTAATTTTAGTTTGTCTCTATTTAAAACAAGTTCTATCACAGTATTATTGACTGTTTTCCATATGCTATACTTCAAAATGAATACCGCCACCAAAAACCTTAACAAGTAAAAGAAAAACGTAAAAACAACAAAAAAGTACAAGTTCTGTAATACACACTCCTTCAGGAAGCAACATCTGTTACATCCCAGTTTCTAAAGTACTGCAGGTTTCTAGGGGATTAGAGTAACATTGTATTTAAATATCAGTAGTATTTTATCAAAATCCATGAATATATTCTGAGAAGATAGTAGCGTTAGCATAATTTTCTTCTTTCTCTGAAAACAGGGCGATTAGGATAGGAAAACCCAAAGCTACAGACAACATATACTCGGTGACAAGGCAACCCCCCGAACCCTTGACATGGGGGCGGGGGGCAGGCAGGGGCTTCTGATCCCAGGGACACGACAGGGCAGGTGGCCACATATGCTTAACACCACGGAAACAACGGAAGGGGGAACCCTAACGCCGGGAGAAAAGCCATCCTGAAGAACCCTGTCTTTTGAAAGAACAGGAAAACTAATTTCACGCAAAAATGTGGGGAAAATAGGATCACAACTCACTCCCATGCAAAGTTTTTAAGAGCAAAAAGAAAATTAAGGGGAATAACATCCCTCTGGATAACGGAAGCACCCCTGAAAGATATGCCTACCAACGAGAGGAAAACAATCCATTCGAAGGTGGCTAAGACACTGGGAAAGTGACACGAAATATGAACGAACATTGATCATAACGAGAGAAGCTCAGAAATGCGGTGACAAACACAGGAACGCATTAAAGAGAAAGTGACAGGTACAGAGAACAGGTAAAGAATATTGACAAAAGGTAAAGAAAAAATCTAAGTGATGGAAGAGAATACTAAAAACTGTTAACAAAAACTTTCCTGAAACACAAAAATGGTTCAAATTATGTACTAAAAGGGCATATACCACATACCTAAGATAACAGATCCAAAACGATCAGGACATAGTCATAAAATTAACTGACGAGAAAAAAAAAAAAAAAGGAGAAAAACACCCTTTGGTCGTCTAAAGAAAAAGACCAAGTGTTTTATAAGGAAAAGAAAAGCAGACTGTTGTCAGATTTTAATAGCAACATTTTACGTCAGAAACAACAGAGAGAGATATTTTCTGTCCTTGGAAATCTCCAATATGAAAGAGAGATTTTATATCCAGCCAAAATGACCTTCAGTATAAAGGCCACAGACAAGCTATTAAAACGACATGTGAGAATTATTGCTCCCATGAGCCCTTCCTGGGAACACACTTCCTACAACCCAAATGATCAGAGACAGGGCTGGCGGCACTCAGCATGGAAGGATGCTCCAATTACAGGACAAACAACCAGCTTAAACCCAGATCCGATCCCACCTCACCTTCCAGGGTATAAAAAAGACGGAGGGGCACGTTAAATGCCACCACAGGGATGCGATCAGCCACGTGTTAACTACGGGCAACCATGGGACGAAAAGCCTGATTTCTGTCACCAAAGAAGTTCCGAGAGAAAAGAAAAATCTACAAATCAGAATAAACTCGAAGGTGCATCGACTAACCACAATGCATGGCCCCTTACTTCAGACAAATTTTAAATACGAAACCACTTACAAGATAACTTGACATTTGAACAGTGACTGGATACCTGACAAAATTAAGGAATTATTAATATTTTTAAAATGTGAAAAAGTATTATGATCATACTTATCTTTTAACCATCCACATTCCATTACCTCTACACAGAATTAAAAACTATAGCTGGGATTTGCTTAAAATTTACTAAGTGGTTTTCTATGAAAATTATTAACGATGAGTGGGGATGACATTGAAACAAGAGTTGATAATTACTGAAGCCAGGTGAAGGGCATGGATGGTTGTTCTTTACAGTAATCTGTCTACTTCTACATTTGTCTGAAATTTCCCATAATGAGTTTTAGTGTAATCAGAAAAACTAAACATGTAAATATAGACTACAGTTACTATAACAGAACCATACCTAGAATGTTTACCTACATTGCACAAATGTTTTTCCTGGACTATAGTTTCTTGAAAAACATGATGATCAAAAGTTTCTGAGAATGAAATGATCTATGTAAATAAAAATGACATCAGCAAGAGAAGAATGCCACCAACTGCACTTGCTTCATCTTTCCACTATCACGCATTCTTTCTCATTTATACTCTTACATATCTATCTATCTTGTAGCTGTTTCAGACAATGTTATATTTTAACAACTACCGGCACATACAATATACCTCAGCTCTTGCTCACTAACTCCGTGAGGCAAACAAAATTAAGACAAGGCCAAAGGTTTCCTTCTGTCCAAACCCCAAATCAAAAGAAGAAATGATCTTCCGTGATGTTAATGACAAGGCTTTCTCAGTTCATAGCATCCTCCCATTTCCTGTGACAAATCAATTTTTTTTCCACGTGGTACTTGCTCTTCATCATGGCAATGGCGGAGAAAGCCGCTTTGCAGAGATGTGACATCGTCAAAAGGAATGTAACGTGATCAAATGTCAAAAGTGCAAACTCCCTCGAGCCAGCACTTCGTGTGGTATCTAAAAGATGTCAAGACTGCTGGTTTCTTGAAAATTTCAAATATCCCATGGTGGCCTGAATTTGCTGAGGCCCCTGGGGCTTTGTGGCACCATTTGGGAGGCAAGCAAGTGCGGCTTATTTCAATAAATTATTACACAGTATTTTGAATGGAAACCATAAAATTTTTTTATATTAATGTTCTGTATATAAAATACATACATTTTCTTTTTTTAAAAAATAGGCTTTCAGTGGAAAGGAGTTCAATGGATTCAATTTGCCACCTTATTAGCCACAGACATAGAAGTCATAAAATCATAAATACGCTCCTCAGAAACAGCCCTGAGCAAAGCTGCTGTGTTCAGTTCTCTCTCTGAAAAGACCGCGAGCAGAGATTTTTCCAGTCACTCACCTGATTCAGCTTCCAGTGGAATTCTGCGGGTTTGTATTTCTTGTCCCCTGAGGGGTCCTGGCGGAGCAGGAAAACAAACCGACAGCCGTGGACGAAGAGTGAGTAATGGTGCCGGTTCATGTCTGCAAAGAGAACGCCCACTGGTGAGCTGCCGGCCAGAGACCCAAAGGAGAAATGACAGTTATTTCTTTAATGGATTTTGAAGACGGTTTTATCAGCCTAAATGAAGTCTCCAGCCGGGCCAAGACTGGGTTTAGAAACAATGCATCTGCGTTTTTACCGAGACGCATGGTCCAACCCACTGAGTAAAACGAACAAACGTCCAAAGACCTGGGCAGTCACCTCGAAGACAGAGCACGCCCCGGTGCTCCACGTGGGACTGTGGACGTAAACCAACCGGCCCGTGGGGGCCTCTGCAGGAGGAACAAGGTGCCCGCCTCCAGCGGCCACTCCAGCGGCCAGCGAAGTGCCACACCTTGCCGGCGACACTGACCTGTTCTGTCCGAGCTGCACAGGATCGTCTCCTTCTTCCTGCCCAAGGGCCCGTGCCTCATCCACACGGAGACCGTGAACGGCTCCTTCGGGCTGACGGAAACGAGGCCGTCTGGGACCCGGACCGCCTGAGTGCCGTCGAACTCGAAGACCTGGTCGCTGTCGTGGCCGTTGTCGGTGGGAGGCCAGCGGTCCAGTTCGCGGAGCCACTTGGGGAGGCAGCAGCTCCGCGGTGCCGGACGCAGCGCCTGCAACGGCACAGTGCACGTCACCCGGTCAGCGCACGTCACCCGGTCAGCGCACGTCACCCGGTCAGCGCACGTCACCCGGTCAGCGCACGGCACCCGGTCAGCGCACGTCACGCGGTCAGCGCACGTCGCCCGGTCAGCGCACGTCGCCCGGTCAGCGCACGTCACCCGGTCAGCGCATGTCACACGAAGAACGCGAAAAGCTCAGCCTCTCGGAACCATGCTGACTGGACTGTCGTCTTACGCTTATACAAGTGCCAGCTCCAGTTTACTTCTTCTCAAAGATAAGGGTTTCGCTAAGGAAAGTTCATAAATAATAACCATGGATTTTTTTTTTTAAAAAAACAGGACAAAAAAAGCATTACCTGTAATCTCACCCAAATATATCCACAATTAACATCTGCATATAAGCACGTCCAGTCCTTTATGAATACATGTTATAAAAACAGAATACACATATTCACATTATAAAAATGGAGTCCCACGTTCATACGTGCATAGATCCCCATGCACATTCTTATACAGCATAATTTAAAATGTCTGCACAGCACTGCATCGCACAGATGGGCCATAATTCGTTTAACTGATCTCCCTGACGGACTACGGTCATCCCCAAATTTTTTTCCATAATAAACCTTGCCTGATGAGCACCTCTGAGTGTCTCCATGATTATCCCCTTAGAATAAATTCCTAGAAATGGAATTACTAAGCCGAAAAACATGAAAAAACCTTATAGCTTTTGCTACATACTGCCAAGCAAAAGTTCTTAATACTCTGTCTGCAGGAGAATTTCTGATTCGGCAAGCTCTCCCTTGTCGCCCGGCCTGTGACTTCTCTACTCCCAGGAGCGGCATGACGTGGCTGGAAGGACCTGGCCTTTCAAGTCACGTGAGACCTCCGTCCGAATCCCACCTCTGCCATTTCCCAAAGGTGTGACCCTGGGGGAGCGACTTTGCCTCCCTGAGTCTCAATAAATTCCTCTGTGAAAACGAGGTCAGTGCACCTGACACATGTGAAGCACCCAGCATACGGTAAGCTCTCAAACGCAAACCTCTTTCCATTCTCCCTACCTTGAAACTAAAAAAAAGGTTCACAAAGAAATACCTTTATGAAAAAGCAAGTTTACACTTATATATACAGCTTAAGACAGAAAATACTCCGGACCTCTTAACTTACGTAGATTTAGGTTCATGCTCATGAATATTTGGACCCAGAGTCATAAAACACCTGAGCAGACTCATCGGCGGGATGAGCTGGCAGAGACCATACTTCTTCCTTTGGCTTATTCGCCTCATAACAACTTCCAGATAGTGAAGAAAACCAGCTGCCTGCGCCTCAGCGTGGCAGACGGCATCAGGAAGCGCCCCCCGCCAGCACTGAGGCTCTCGGAATACAAAAGACCTTTCTGACTGTGAAGAGGCCATTTCAGTGACTGGGACTTTATCATCCAAGTCAAACACTCTTTCGCAGCATTCTCCATGGGAGACCAGCCACACCTCACCTCTATAACATCTAGAGAAACTAGAGAATTTTCCACTGACGGGGAAGGCAAGGAAGCTGCCCTGCTGCCTCCAGCCTCTCCACACAGCACCTGCGCTGTCTGTATATTGGGTCTGTGGAGACCACGGACCACACGTGTCTGTAGCTTTTTCTACTTATCGGTTGACAAAAGCTATTGCGTTGCCTATGGTTTTTTCTTCAGTCCTTAAATAAACATCTCGCTTCATTTAAAACTCACTCTGCCTATATAATACCTATTTTAATGGCTGTCGGGGTAGGTCAGCGAAACACTTTCTTCGAACAGTGGTTCTTAAAACATGGACGCACACGGAACACTTTAAACAGACTCTGAGGGGGCCACGTACCCGACACCCAGCCAGTGTGAAAAGCAGCCGGTAAGGCGGCAACGGCCACGTCGGAAAGGTGGGAGTCTGTCTGAGCTAACGATCATGAACGCTGACACACGCACACGTTCCCACGTGCCAGGGTCTCTGTCGCCTCCGCGGAAGACCCCCAGGCTTCCTTACCACACAGCCGGTGCAGGGACTTCTCAGAGTAGGTGTCACGGTCACAGCCTTTCCCGATGTGGCCGGTCTCCAGCTCCACCGTCACCTGCACCGAGGCCACGGAGGCATCGCACGTCTCCAGGCGGGTGTTCGGGAAGAGGGCCAGTGCTCCCGTGCCAGGCTCGTACTCGACCCTGCTGCTCCATCCTGCGTCGGGCCACAGATCGAGGAGAACTCGCTTTAGGTGTCTGCGGGGCACAGGCTTTAAGAGCAGGCGCGAGAGCAGATGTGCGAGCGGAGCTCACCTTGCCACCCAGGGGTGCAGGTGGGCTTGACGCTGATCTTCACCAAAACGTCTTCTGTCGCCCTCTTCTTCCCGCAGTCGTAGGCCGTGACCGTGAGCTTATACTGCTGCTCCTTCCCGTAGTTCAGCTTCTCTGTGTTCCTGATATAGCCTTCCAGAGGAAAACACCACAGTGAGAACCCAAACCCGTGCCCGTCTGGACCTCTGCTGTCCTCTGCTGAAACAGAAAAGGCACGTGCCTTCAGCCCTGTAAAATCGGACAGGGCAATAAACTTATGTTTGAGGTCATTAACACTCGCCCTGGCTTTCCTGAGCTTGCACACACACTGAAACCATCTCTAAGATTGTCTGAGCAGAAGGAATGAGCCCACACAATTCAACTCATTGATTCTTTCGGGATTGTTGTTTTTATATTTACTTTCAGATTTAACAGTTAATACCTAAGAGAATATAAAGAGGTAAGACAATCCAAGGCCTGCAGCTGTTAGACACTAGATCAAGCTGCATTAAATGCTTCATGCACAAGATTCGCTCTATTAGATTTCCTGACCCCGTCCACCGGAACAAAAGCCCACTTTGAACGAGAGGACAAACTGTTTGCCACATCCACAACTGCACCGAAGAGTCTGGGCTGGTGCTGACAATGGAGACACTATGTCATCGTCCCAAAGCCATAACCTAATGAAGAAGCTGAGCTCTAGACTGAGTTGATTATGTTGATTACTGTGAAGACAGGGGTCTGGCAGGAGGGTGCAAACCTTCATCTTTAGGAGGAGGCAGAAGACTGAAATCTGATGGAGAACAGAAGAAAGGACAAACCAAAGACCAGCCTGATTGAAAGCAGAGGAGATAAAAAAAATAAAAATGTTAAGCAGGGGATTTTTATTTGATTTTGGTGGGAAAGGGAAAAAGAAGAACATCCCATAAGAGAATACAAGTCTTTCAGAAGACAGAAAAAAGGATTTCAGGGGACAGAGTAAAAAAACAGGAAACAGACACACCATGTTAGATCTCTGCTATGGACTCAGTGTTCCTGTCCCCCAAAGTTCATGTGCTGAGGTCCTAACCCTCGATGTGACGATATTAGAGGCGGGGCCTTTGGAGGGACTTAGGGTTAGACAAGGTCATGAACGTGGAGCCTGGTGTCTATACAAGAAGAGACCTAAGTGCTCTGTCTGTGAGAAGGGGGCCGTCTGTAAGCCAGGAAGCAGCCCCTCATGGGACTCTGAACGGGCCAACACCTTGATCTTAGACTTCCCTGCTGTTTTAGCTGCCCG
Organism: Eonycteris spelaea; assembly: GCA_003508835.1. NCBI lineage: Eukaryota > Metazoa > Chordata > Mammalia > Chiroptera > Pteropodidae > Eonycteris > Eonycteris spelaea. Next base: position 1,337,740 of record PUFA01000119.1, on the reverse strand, counting down.
GCCCCTGGCATTTTGTCATAGCAACCCAAATGGACTAGGACCAAGAGTGTCTCCAACCGTGGTTCACTGAAGTGCAAAGTTTGGGTTTGAAACCGACTGGCTCAGAAGGGACAGTCTGCCCGGCCTGTCCTCCTCGGTAAGGGAAGCTCGCTCGTCCGTTCTCACCGTCTTTGTCGACGGTGAAGGGCGCATCTGGAGTGACGATCTCGTAGCTGCAGATCTGGCTGAACTGAGGGGAGCAGTCCGCATCCACGGCCTCCACCCTCAGGATGCTCTCGTACTGCTTCCCCTCGACCACCGTCGCTTTGTAGGACTTCTCCTTGAACACAGGCGCGTACTCGTTCACGTCGCTCACCTGAATGTGCACAGTCGCTCTGCAAGAAGGGAAGCAAGCTGTGTGCTTTGTCTTGTTACCCCCAGATATCCTGCTTATCTTTAAATTTCCTTTTTTCTGATTATTTTGTAGTATTAAATTTTACAATGAAGATAGAAAATCAAATTATTGTTTTTAATTTAGTGTGGAGACAATGGAAAGTTAAAATAGGAATTTTGATGGATTCTTCCAAGTACTAGGAATAAAGTCGCTGGCGGGAAGGCCTGGAAGTCTCTTGACAATATGGGATCGGGCACGCAGAAGGGAGGTAAACTCGATCAGATAATCCGTTAGCTCTCTAATCACATAGTTAAAGATATTTTGTTGCAAAATTCAGAAAAAAACTCAAGCCAAAGGAAGAAGGGGTAAGAAACAGAAGACGGGAAACTATGGACATCAAAAAAGGTTTTGTCCTGATCCTAAGGAATAGAGACGGTTAGTAACCCATGGCTGGGACACCACCCACTGTCCCTTCATCCCCTGAGGGGCTGCGGCGCGGCCTCAGTCTTGCCCTCCCCGGGGAGCCCTGTGCTGCCACGTTCCGCCCACCCCGCTGGGGGAGAGAAAATGAAGATGACCTCGGGCCACAGAGAGGAGACTCTGGGTTCCAGGGTTACTGGTCTGGGTGTGTTTCTGAATCAGTCAAGATCTTTGATTGAAATTAGATCTTTGTCAAGGAAAATAGTTATATATCTCACTGTGAAAAGGATGAGAAGTGATTCACCAGTACTCAGCTCCCCCGCTATTCACCAAGAGCCTCCAAACCCCAATGCCGACCATCCGGCCACTCATCCATCCACCATCCACCCATCCACCCATCCATCCACCATCCACCCATCTACCATCCACCTATCCACCATCCACCCATCCACCACCCATCCACCACCCACCCACCCATCCATCTACCATCCACCCATCCAACCATCTATCCATCCATCCACCTAGTCACCACCCACCCACCCATCCGTCTACCATCCACCCATCCACCATCCATCCACCCATCTACCATCCACCCACCCACCCACCCAATCCATCTACCACCTACCCACTCATCCATCCACCATCCACCCACCCATCCATCCACCATCCACCCATCTACCATCCACCTATCCACCATCCACCCATCCACCACCCATCCACCATCCACCCACCCACCCATCTACCATCCACCACCCATCCATCCTGACCCTCACAATGGTTATGCGACATCATCTCACACACACACACCTCCTTCTTTAGTCAATGTACTAAGTAAGAACTGAGACTGAACAAAATCAAATCTGCCTAACGCCAAAGGGCGAGGAAGCGGCAGCGGAGGGCGGCCTAGATGCCTAAGTGCGTCTCGTGCAGAGCCCTCCCGGTCGCACCAGGAGCCCTCGACGGGCAGGGAGGCCATGAACGCACCCAGGGTGGGGCACAGAGACCTCGTCCACCAGCTCAAACGAATTTCACGCCCTTAGAATTTAAGCAAAAGATAAACATACCTACAAAATATCTTCCAAGGGAAAAAGTAGGCTTTTCATGGTTTCACTAGAGGGCCTTGGTTTCTTTACCAGAGTACTTGTGGGATAAAATCACTCATCTTTCGCTTATTCCGCACCTGCCACGTGGCCTCCCCTTGCTGGAAGCCGTGTACAAGGCTCTCTGACCAGACTGCTCACGGCCTCACTGTGGGTGACCGAGGACCACCTCCTGCCTCCCGTTTCAGAACCACGTTTCAGAACCACGCAGAGCCCCGGGGGCGGGGCAAGGACGGTCACGTGTGCTCCCCGCACACACGCCCGGCCCAGCACACTCACTTATGAGACTTCTTCGCGCCAGCACCGTCGGGCCCCTTCCCGCAGTCGTAGGCCTGGACGGTGAACGTGTAATCTTTCTGCAACTCACAGTCCAGCTTCTCCTTAGAGCGGATCATTCCCTCGCCGGTGGACTTATCCACCACCACCACGTCGAAGGGGACATTCTGCCCGTGAATTTTAAATCCGCAAATCTCACCTGGGGGGCCAAGGAGCACAGGTTAGAATTTCTGCCACACACCACATGCGCAGACCCCTCCCCCCCCCCAAAAATAAATGACAACAATTCGGCAGCCAGGGGTTTAGAGGGTCTGTGGACAAAGCAGGGGGCTGTGCTCGAACGGGGTAAGTTCTGGGGCTTTAGTAAAAAGAAGCATGTCTGGCTTCCCAAGCAACTTTTTAAACTTTGCATCCACTCATGCAGGAATACAAAAGAGAGAGAAAATATAGACAGGCATTTCACAGGAGTACTTAGGACAGCTCCAGGGTCAGGGCGGTCTCATTAGCCCACAGCCGAGGCCCCGTAACACCGAGAAACTGCCCCAGCTACGGGGACCGCCGGGCAGTAATTCTGATTTAGACCAGACAGAAGGCTAAAACGCAGTTACGTGTTGAGAGAGCAAGAAGTGTGAGATATAGGTTCAGCACCATAATTACAGAAAGTCTGCCAAAAAAAAAAAAAAAAAGAAAAAATCAGAAGAGATAAGTCTTCCTGTGCAATGAGCCTGGCTAAAATTAGGGAATCAAAACAAACTACCGAACAAGAAAGGTAGAAATACCAACGTTTCAGGCATCCATTTCAACGGCCAGCGTCACGCTGAAGCACAGTGTGTGTGGCGGGAGGGACCTGTTAGGCCAGTCCCTGTCTGTCCCGTATCTGCCCTGTCGGACCAGAACAGGAAGCCTGCCCGGGACTCAAGAAGGTCCAAGTTGGCTTACGCGCTTCATCAGGAGTTCAAGTCTAGGTTTCTGTGCTTGCCCATGGGAGAACAAAGGTGAATGTTTCAACGTATATATAAAACGTCACAAAATGTCTTTCACATGAAAATAAGATTGAACTCTTCCAAAATTATGACTAATAGAAAATGGTCATGAAGTGACTCTCTTAAGAGAAAATGTACAGTATTATCCACATAGTTCAAATGGATGTCTGATTTACAGATATTTCTAACCAAGGGTTTGGTTACAAACAAATTCTACCGATATATTTCAAAGCAAATAGAGGAGAATAAATTGGGGTAAAATAGCATGACAGCTTCTTCTGTTTAAGGGCTGATTCCCAATTTTATAAACAAAGTTAGTGGGTTAATAGTCATAAGAGGGAGAGAAAGAACCCTTTATCACCTTCTTTGGTGACTGTCACCTCAAAACTCTCTAAAGGGAGAAAAGATAAACCCATGTCAGTAATACAGGAAGGAAGGAAGACGGAACAATCAGGAAAAAAAGTCAAAGATGTACATGTGACATAGAAAAGCTTGACATAACTTAACAATGAGCTCAGTAGCCATGTGTTAGAACTGCTGCAACAAAACGTCTCTCTGAATCCTACTTACCACAAAGTACTGCATGACTTTGAAATTACACTAACCTACGGATGAAATACCACTATAAAGTCTCATGTTGCCCTCAGGTGTCAGGACTTTTAATGAACATGAGATAATGATGGCAGACTACTTGTCCTTTTACACTTTTCAGATTTTCGTTTTCATGCTAAATTCTCGTGCTCAGATTCTGGTAACATTCAGCTCATCATCAGATTTAATGAAACAAATGGTTGGAGCAACAGTTCTTATTTTAACCCTTTGTTCTTGAGCCGAGTAAATCACGACGATTTCTAACCTAAGCCTGGCTCTAATCTAACCAAGGTGACATATGTGAGTAAGCCCCTTTCTGAATGGAACATCTGCTTAAATGGGAATCAAAACGAGATTCAACACTGTGGAGAGGCTCGAATGACCATGCTCAAGCCGACGTCATCCTGCTCGCCCGGCCCCAGGACCAGGGCAGGAGTCGGAAACTGAAGGTCAACGTGGCCTGGCTGAGGGCACCTTATGTCCCCCCAATGTCCCACCACCTGAATTCTCTTGCTTGTTTTTTTTCACTGTGGTTTTACCATACATCCCCAAATAGTGTTGTTTTGCTTGTTTTTGAGGTTTGAAAACGGCGTTGTACAGTATGGAATTCCTGTGTCTTGCGAAAGCTCAGAGCCTTGCATGTCTGAGATCGTCTCACCCTGATGGCTCCTGCAGCTGTGGTGCGATCATTGTCCCTGCTACACATGGTGGGGACCTGGTGAGCTGACACCAGAACAGTGTCACTGCGTGGCACAGAGACAGCACCCAGCCAATGGTCACCGTTTCTGGAAGCATCTTCCTTTGTGTGGACGGACCGTAGCATCCTTTTCTTGCTGCTTGTGAGCAATGCGGTTAATGCATGTTTCCGTGCGCGCTTCCTGCTGCACAAACAGCCCCTCTTTAGGTCTGTGCTGGCCAACGAGGCAGCCACCAGCCACACGGGGCGGCTTCTAGTTAAATCATTAAAAATGATATTAAAAGTAAATAACGTTAAAAATTCGGTTCCTCTGTCGCACAGGCTGCAGTTCGAGTGCTCGGCGGCCACATGCGCCCAGTGAGCATGGACAGGAGGACGTGGGTGCCAGCTGCCCTGTCGTCACGGTATCCCTACTGGACAGCCCGCCCGAGGGTCCCGGGGCCACCACGGCCTGCAGGCCGAACCCACCGCATGCTAAAAATGGTTATCCTTTGAAGTGTTTTATAAACCACTACAAATACCAAATATTTTATAAAATGCATCAAAGTGTGGGTAGAAAAAGGCCAAAAAAATGTTATATGAGAAAACTGTATGAAGTTCAGGTTTCAGGGTCTGCGAGTCGAGTTTTCCTGGGACACAGACAGACCTGCTCGTTGGCCTCTCGCCCACTCCACTGGCAAAGCAGGGTCACTGTGGCCGCCACGCCTGAACTATCTACCATCCAGCCCTGCACAGAAAAAGTCTGGTTACTGCTCTGGAGACAACCAGTGAGCAGAACTGCGGGGCACAGGTACGTCAAACTGTCTTCCAGAAGGTGCTAATTCACCACGCTATATTTACACTTTCGGGTATATATTAGTACTGCGTGCCACGTTTTAAAATAAGTCAAGCTGCCTAGCTTTAATTCAGAGAAAATTTGCCAGTTTTTGACTCAGAGTTGACTGTTCTGCAGAAAACACGGTGAGGCGGTTCAGGCTGACAGAGCTGAGTGACTGTGAGCCTTCACGATAACGGCCACTACGCACATAAGTGCAGGTTTCGGACCTGGATTCAGTGTGTGACCTGGGCCAGGCCACCTCCACCGCGCGCTGTCAAACAAGGGGTCAAAGACACTCATCATTCGAGCCATGTCCTTGAGGTGGTTTCTGGGAGGAACAGAACCCTTTGCCGATAGATTAACACTCCGTACACCTCTCTCTCCTTTGAGATGCCATGCTAGGAGGCGGGGGAGGGAGACCAGGAGTGTGGGAAGGCACTGGAGTGGTTCGATTTTATGAGTCAGGTGCCAGGGAAGGCTTTGTTGACAAGACCACCTCTGAACAGAAACCAGACGAAGCTTGAAGGAAGAATTTCAGATGCCGGGAGCGAGTGAGGCCCTGAGGCAGCCCTGGGCCTGGCTTGGCTCCAGACAAGGAGGCCAGTGCTGCTGCAGACGAGCTCAAAGACCGGGTGTCTGAGGCGACACACCACAAGGAGAGCAGCTCGTCTGTGAGTAGGAATTAAAACCTGTCTTCCATTCTGAAAGGCTCCATCTGGCTGCTGTGATGAAAACAAGCCTGTGAGCGCTCAAAGATGGTCATGGGGTACTCCAGGCGTGAGCTGCTAATGGCCAGAAGGGGCGGGGGGAGGGACAGGCGGGGTGAGTGGCAGATCGGGGCCTGTCTGCAAGTGAGGGCCGACGCTGTGGGGCCGTGAGCGAGGACCCACGAGGAGGCAGATCTGGGGAGAGTCTGGGAATTTCGTGAGAGCCCGGGACATGTGTCTGTCTCACAACTTTTGGAGGAACGGCGTCTCAGGAAGGCACGACTGTCAAATACACGTTATTCTGAAGCTCGTTACGCATTTCCCGGCTGTTCTCTAGACGCCTAGATCCACCGATAATGAGGACGGCAAAGATGCACGCCACGCCGCGTCCACGCGTCCTCAATGTCCACACGCCCCCGACGCCCCGCCCACGCGCCCCCGACGCCCCGCCCACGCGTCCCCGACGCCCCGTCCACGCGCCCCCACGCCCCGTCCACGCGTCCCGACGCTCGTCCACGCGCCCCCACGCCCCGTCCACGCACCCCCGACGCCCCGTCCACGCGTCCCCGACGCTCGCCCACGCGTCCCCACGCCCCGTCCACGCGTCCCCGACGCTCGCCCACGCGCCCCCACGCCCCGTCCACTTGTCCCCGACGCCCGTCCACGCGCTCCACGCCCCGTCCACGCGTCCCCGACGCTCGTCCACGCGCCCCACGCCGTCCACGCGCCCCCACGCCCCGTCCACGCGCCCCACGCCCCGTCCACGCGTCCCCGACGCTCGTCCACGCGCCCCCACGCCCCGTCCACGCGCCCCCACGCCCCGTCCACGCGCCCCCGACGCTCGCCCACGCGCCCCCACGCCCCGTCCACGCGTCCCCGACACTCGCCCACGCGCCCCCACGCCCCGTCCACGCGCCCCCACGCCCCGTCCACGCCCCCGCCACCGTCCACGCGCCCCCACGCCCCGTCCACTTGTCCCCGACGCCCGTCCACGCGCCCCCACGCCCCGTCCACGCGCCCCCACGCCCCGTCCACGCGCCCCCACGCCCCGTCCACGCGTCCCCGACGCTCGCCCACGCGCCCCCACGCCCCGTCCACGCGTCCCCGACGCTCGTCCACGCGCCCCCGACGCTCGTCCACGCGCCCCGACGCTCGTCCACGCGCCCCCACGCCCTGTCCACGCGCCCCCACGCCCCGTCCACTTGTCCCCGACGCCCGTCCACGCGCCCCCACGCCCCGTCCCGCGTCCCCGACACTCGTCCACGCGCCCCCACGCCCCGTCCACGCGCCCCCACGCCCCGTCCACGCGTCTCCGACACTCGTCCACGCGTCCCCGACGCTCGTCCACGCGCCCCCACGCCCCGTCCACGCGCCCCCACGCCCCGTCCATGCGTCCCCGACGCTCGTCCACGCGTCACTGACGTTCGTCCACGCGCCCCCGACGCCCCGTCCACGCGCCCCGACGCCCCGTCCACGCGCCCCCGACTCTGCCGCGTCCACGCGCCCCTGACGCCACGCCCACGCGTCCTCAACCGACTGCACTGACAATGGCGGCCTCAATGGGCGGCACCCACAGGTTCTGGTGCCCCATATCCACGGGTACTTAGTGAACCACGAGGCAGGCGAGTCCTTCTGCCTACAATGACCGAACAGCCATCCCGCCGGGCAACGCCCTGCCTTCCAGGGCTCCAGGCTCTGGCAGCCCTGGGCTCCCAGACCAGCCAAACGACCTGCCCGACGCGACACTGCGGAGCCATCAGCCATCGCCTGCGGCCTGGTGGTGGTGCCGCAAGGGCCGTCTGTTCAGTCCACCTAGGACCACGTTTCCGTGAGGGCTGATCCAAGCCCAGCATGGCGCGGGGTGGGGGGGGCAGACGCAGAGGGACCCGCTGGGGGCTGAACTCAGGCAGCTCCGGGAGGAAGGACCAAGGGATTTTCAGGAGGACGGGACTTCACAGTGACCGCTCAGGGAGAGTTGAAGAGTGAGGGGTGACTGCCTGGTTTCCGGCTGATGGTGCCACTAAGGGAACGAGGACGCGGAGAGAGAGACAGACCCGGGAGAGAGGCAACGTGCCCGCTGCCTGCCCACTCATCCCTGCAAACTTCTTGGCCCCGGAGTATTTTAAAGCCAGAAGTGACACTGTTTTGTCCATACAAAAGCCACTAGATCTCTAGCAGGTAAAGACTTTCTTTAACAGAACTACAACATCACACAGCCAACAACAGTAACAACCCCTTAGATGTGCTCACGGTGAGCATCCTACTGCCTCTCAAACCACACTGTTCATGATCGTCCTCCCCACACCGGCCACCAGCTTCTGCCAGCAACGCCCCAATCCTCCGGGAGCTGGTGTCCTGAGCTTTTAAGTCGTCTCGGACCCATTCTTCTCCCCTCTCCTCATCCTGGTGTGTGCAGTTCCTACTGGTCACGCCACAGCACGAGGACGCACACGTCATCACAGAGCAGGTACACGCATCACATGGACCGACATCACAGTGACGTGCAGAGATGCCTCTCTTCCTCTTTGCACCGCGAGCCCTCCGTCCCAGACTCACCTTCTCTGCACCTTTGCGAGGACAGACCTCTCAACACGCCCCTCCCCTGTGCCACGTCCTTTCTGCCCGGCCCCTTCCCGTGCCGGTCAACCGCGTGCCGCCGCTCAGCCAGGTGGCACATGGAGAACCATCTCGGCACGCTGGGAACACCCCGCCAGGTCCCTGGATGAGTTCTCGGGCTGAGCTAGCCCGGACGGACCAAACCTTTCCCTAGCTCTCTCCCCCTTCACTCCCCTACAATCATCTAAACAGTCCAAAAGTTTACACTGAAGAATTTTTTTAAAGCTAAACATAAAAATGTAACCATGGATGAACCCAACGTGCAGGACGGATCTGACTCCCCAATACCCACAATCCTGCGGGGGCGCTGGGCGGGCAGCGCTTGGCTCTCAGCACCTTTCCTCGTCGGCCTGGGCAGCCGCGGCCTTGGGCGGCCCCCGCATTCCAAGTCTTTCATCAGACCTGAGCATGGCCTCCTCCGTGCTGCGCTCCCCCCAGAGGGGGTGTCTCTGAAGCCCACGCTGCAGCCTCCCCCACTCCCAGGCCGGCCCGCCCCTATACTGCAATCCTAATGGAGGTCATTAGCTCTGGCTCGAAGAGTTAGGCTCTCTGGACGCAAACAGAAACCCATTCCAGCTAACTCAGGCGAACAGGGCTCCACTGAAGAGCCATCGGGAACTCACGGACTTGACTACAGGCCAGAGAGACACACTTGGAAAGCAAGGCAGCTCGAGAGACCAGGAAACGGGGACCACGACAGGCCCAGAGCAAACGGGGGGACAGATGGGAGGCAGCCTCAGCCCGGTACTAGCACCTCTGTCCCTCGGCTCAACAGCCAATTCCGAGAAGAGCGTGCGTCTGGTCAGCCTCGCGTGGGCCTTCAATGCTTTTGGCTGGGGAAGGAGGTTACGGGTTGTCGACCCAGCGATCTGAACCCAGTGGGAGAGAGGTTAGGGCGTTAGCAGCAAGCACCCCTACCGTGTCCCTGCTGACCTACGTCTCCCCCTCAGCCCGGCGCCCGCGTCCCCTGGCTGGCCATCCGGGCTGGTGCTGGGTTTGGTGACTGGCCCAAGCTCGGTTCTGGGACAAGTGCACGTGTGGCTCTCATCAGTACAGTTCCTTGCGGTCCCTTAACAAAAACCACACAGCCGAGGGTGGTGCCCCCACGGCCAGCTCAGGGGCTAGGCTCTGGCTCCAAGCTCCTTGCCGAACACAGCATGGCTCTCCAGTGTCTGAGTGCCAAGAACTGCCCGGGAAGCTTGTTAAAAATGCATCTGCCAAGCCCATCATGCCCAGAAACTCCCCGCCCAGCAGCTCCGGGGAGCCCAGCAATCAGGGTTTTGCTGCCAGCCTGTTCCGAGGCAGGCAGGCTGCGGTCCGTGCCTGCAGAAGCCGCGACGGGCAGTTTCCGCACCTCGCCTCGTGGGCTGGATGGCGGCGGGCCCTCAGCTCTGCCCTGAGGCCAGACTGCAGCATGGGGAGCGGCCGGGAGCAGCATGCGGTCCCCAAGGACCTGAATGCAGTATCGGGGTCATGCAGGTGCTGTCACACCACAGGGGACACTGTGAAGCCCGGGCTGACCCCCAACTTTCTGCTCCCTGACGCTACATGCCACATAAGCTAACATCTGCCTCTCTCTCTGGAAGCCATGACAGTCCCCACCTCCGGTCCTGCCCCTGTCACCCTTCACCGCCTGCCAGTCCCGCCATCCTCCAGGGAGCTGCAGCCCAGCCACAGGAAATCACGCCGGCCTGCACCGCCTTGCCTTCTCGTGAACCCAGTCCTTCCTGCGTGCCCCCCGCCCCCTCGGCACTGGGACCGCCCAGTATCCAGGGGTAGCTCTGTCCACGCTGGTTTCGCCCTCCCACCTGGGTACAGAGACCCTTACGCTGCTTACAGTCTTCAGAAAGCCTAGCGGACCCGCCAATGTTTGATGATTACAGACCCCCAAACCTTTTCCGAGGCAACTGCATTCGAAATGAGTTCATGCTAGTGGGTAACTGTCACTATGTAATTTCTGTCCTAACATCCAGATGTGTACTTAAAACTGTTATGTGACTGAATTTTGCTTTATGTTAATTAGGCTAAACCACATGAAATTTCTGACATTCCATTTTCTCAAATATTCTGATAGATTTTATATAAAGACGGTAATTTCGAGTGGTTTAACCCAGGATATGCAACTCATTGCTACAAACACAATGTCCGCCCTGTTGCATACACTCAACACAAAACTGGGGGTGACGTGTCGTTAACGCCATCAGCCATCCTCAGAGCACAAGTCACATAAACTACAGAGAATATTAAGAAAATTATCACAGATCTGAGTTGGTTCTAATTAAATACCAACAAGAATAAATTTCTCATTCTTGCCCTGAATTTTCTTTTGGATTGTTTATACAGTATCTGTTTAATCTTGTAAAATATCTGTAAAATACTCCGTCTGGAAAGGCAGGAACCACCCACCACAGGGAAGACGATGAGGGGCGGGGGGCGCCTGGGCTTCTGATACAGGAAGTGAAGAAAACGGTCAAACAGCAACAGCACGGCCTGTGTGAGTGGTTCCAGTTTCTAGCTTCCCATCAGATACACGAAGTGGACGATGTTTTCTTACCCACCACTACTCAGACGTTTAGCAGATTAAGGAAAAGGGGCTGAGGGAATTGAGTCATTTTAACTTCCCAAAGTACCTGACAAATGCCAAGACTTTATTCTCTTAGTTTCATCCCCTCCAAAAAAAAAAAACCTGACCAGATCCTGGTTCAACACGAAGGTCTGATGAGTGACGATTCATGACACACTTTGGTGCCCGAGCACCCGACATCACACGTGTCCTATTTCAGAGCTTTGCCGAGTCTCTCTGGTGGCGACCCCCACACACGTTCCCGTGATGGGTAAGACCGCGAGCCAGACCGTCTGCAACGTTCCAAAGACGAGGTCACGAGAGCCGTCACGGTGAACCTGCACATCCAGGCCGGACTCGGACCGCGGGCCGGGAGGTGGCCCTCACTCACAGGCTGTGCGATGTGGGCTCATTCCTTCCTTCTACAGTATTTAGGGAGCGTCACTAGCCCCAGGCGCTGGTCGAGGCACAAACCACAGGGCCCTACATGGCTGACACTTCAGAGAGGAAGAGAGGCCTGAGGGAGTAAATACGGAACTTCTGACTGTAATCACTTAAAATGCATGAAACGTCATAAATATTTAAGTCCACTCAAAAACAAGCGCTTAAGATACTCCTATCAAAGTTACTCGCACGGCACTGAATGTCAAGTTTGTGAAGGGGACTGTGTAGGATCACTGAATACGGCACGCATGGCAAGGGTGTTGTACATACGTGTAACCACATGTGACACGCACAAATCTACTCAGTTCAGAGGAAACCAAGATGCAATGCCAGAAGCGATTTTAAACGGGAGGGGGACAAACAAGGAGACCACCCGAGCTGCTAGACACACACTGAGTGCGCGTGCACAGCTCAGACGGCCGCCCCTCCCGGCCACCGCACCGGGTTCCTCTCTGGCTGGGGAAGTCCGTCTCCACCGCGGACTCGGCACTGGTTCTCGGGTGACTTCCTGAAAACAGGGTGTGGCTCTCAAAGAGAAAGAACAACAAATTTATTATTTAAACAGCTTTTCAGAAACACGTTGTCCCCCTCAATTTACATAGTCAAGTTAATGAGAGAGAAGACCAGGCCAGTTAACTGACTTTTGCTCATTTGCCCCTAGGCCAACGCCACGCATCAACGCGAGAAATCTTGTCCTGGAAAAACGTCAGGGGACAACTGCTCTGTAAAACTTAAATCCACCACGCCGATTTGGCTCCGGGGCGAAGGAAGCTGCAGTGGCACCTTCTCCGCCAGCGACCGGGGGTCACCGCGGACACGGACGCGCCAGGAAGCAAGGCCGCACGGCTCCCGCCTGCAAAGCGCTGTCAAGCGTCGGCGAAGCGGCACATGGCCCAAGTGACCCCGGGTCTGTCCCTGCACTCAGACCGCGTCTTACGAAATTCCTCGACTTTAAACATTTACTGACAGTTCCGTCCGAGCCCAAGGACCTCTCTGCAGAGATCACTCGACACTTTCACGTGAAGTCTTCCCAGGTACCTGACACCTAGGTCGTGCCAGGAAAACCTCGCGCTCTGGCTGCTCAGCTCCCTGCCTCTCACGGCCAGCAGCACCTGTGGCACCGGGGCGCAGGTCAGAAGGGCAGGTCTTGGGTCCTCCCAGGCCCTCTGCACCCAAACACACATTTTACACGAGCCTCGGGCGCACTGTGCACGCACTCCGTTCTGAGATGCGCTGGCCTGCACGCTGTCTATCTGATCACACGAAGACAAGGAAGGGAACGATGCGATTAAATATTCTGCTTTTCAAGCCTAAGTACAGGCTTCCGTCGGGCGCCCCAAGGATTAAAATGAGAAGGGAAAGCGTGGTGCACAGGAGGCACAGACGGCCCTGCCCGAGACGCGCTCAGAGACGGAGAGACAAGCAGCCCGGGACTGGCGAACACGCGTCCCCACGGGTCCCCAGGGGTCCCCGTGCGCCGGGAGCAGGGGTGAGGCCGCCCGTACCTGCAAACCGCAGAGGCGCGTCTTTGTCCAGCGCAATCAGCGGGGGGTCGAGAAGCACGGTGTCATCGTTCTCTGTCACGATGCCATGGTAGGTGGGCTCAAGCCACGGCTTGTGCTTGTTGGCTGTGTTTGAAAAAGACAGGAAACAGGCCAGATTAGGGTGATCATCTTAAACTCAACCGCTGCAGACAGACACCCACCATTAAAATAATAAAACTCTTGTTAGTCTGGAAGGCAACACTTGAATTTTTTTTTGCAAAGTTTGGCCTCAGACCCAAATGGGATGAACTTCTAAATTCTAGAGTAAGTAATATAGAAATGATCTGAATTCAGGAAGCAACCAGAACTAAGAAATTGCTCTAGAAATTAAAAGAAAGAAAAAAGACTGACGACTATAGACAAACTCAAACTGTTTTCAGATCGCAGAAAAGTTCCAAAAAGAAATACTTAAAATAATACAATATTCTTATCTAAAATTAGCATTACAAACAAAAAATGTAAAACAAAGATGCGAATGAGACACAAAATATAAAAACTACAAACACACGGTATTAAAATTCACCAATAACAGACTCGTCCACTCCGGAGTCAGGCCGACTTGGCGTCAGATTCCAGCTCCCCTGTCACTCTGTGACCTTGAGCGGTAACTGACCTCTTGATCTCAACTTCCTGGTGTGTAGGCCAGGGGCGTCCCCCCCCCGCCGCCCCCGGGCCGGCTCCCCTAACTGGGTGATGTTTTTCCTTCTGGACTGGACTGTAACTGCTGCTTCCGTTTTTAAGGTGAGAACGGTGCTGTCTGGCAGGTGCTTACCTGACACAACCAATTTTCAATTCCTCCCACTCTGCTTTGCCTGGCCTGGCTCCCGGGCGGGGCGGGGCGTCTATGCCCAGACTTCGTCCCACTCCGGCCCCCGCGTCCTCCCTGAGCCCCCCGCCTGCACCAGCACGTTCCCAGCTCCGTCTCACAGCTGGAACGTCTCCTTTCTCTTTCCTGTCACCTCAAGCTCATGTCCCACCTCAGGACGTGCATTAACCACAGGCCCCCTCGGTTAAGCTGATTTGATTAAAAGGAACGGTGCGAACTTCATTGCCAGGTGGGTGGTGCCTATTTGTTGAATGAACTACCCGGATTCCTTCCCGTAAGTGCAAGTCAATCCAGAAGCACCTGAGACTACAGTTAAGTGTTTAACCATCTCCCACGTCACGTCACCATGACGGGGCGACCCCTTTTTTGCTGTTATGATGACCGGTAGGAGATGACAGGACGTGACGTGGAGCCGTCGCGGGGCCTCCCCTGCACACCAGCGCGGTGCGCTGGGCGAGCCACACGCTCACGGGCACGCCAGGCCCAGGTGTGGCAGGGCCGCAAAGCCACCAGCTCTCTGATGCCACGTCCACCGGACACGTGCACACCACATCCCAACAGCAGCAAACCCTTCGCCTTCGCTTTCAGAGCAAGCCCAGACTCCCGGGACTCGCTGTTGGCTGGGTAGCGTCAGTTCCCCAAGATGAAGAGAGGAGGGTTGCGGAACTCCGCGAGCGGACGCCCTTCACGCCGCTGAGCCTCGCTCGGAAGCGGTCAGGCCGGGAGACCTTGTTACCACACTTTGCCACTGCTTTGCAAAGTCCACACACAGACCACGGCCATTTCTCATCGTCTGGGCTGCGCGTCTAGACTGTTTATTAGACACCAGAGCCGTGACAGCCTCGTTCCCGCCCTCCTGTACCAACGCTTCACACAGGCAGCCAGACTCTCCTCTGAAACCGTGCTTCTCAAATCTCCACTCTCAGAGCGGTTTACAGCAAGAGTCACCGAGGACCCAGCAGCGTCTGTCCACGTGGGACCCATCTACCTACCCACTCTCCCACCTGTATTTACCGTACAGGAAATGAAAACCAAGAGAACCTGTCCTAAGCAGACCCGCTATGAGTTAATATAACACTTTTCATGAACACAACTCAATTCTAAGAAGAGTGGCCACGTTTTACATCTTTGCCAAACTTTGCAGCGCCTGGCTCGCGGAAGACGGCCAGGCTCTCATCTCTGCTGCGGCCGGACGCTGCGTCATCACACGGCACCTCCCCTGGGCCAGGGGAAGGCAAGAACGTCAACACTACAACAGCTCTGCCTCCCGGGTCTCCCGACAGTGTCTCGGGACCCAGTCGCCTCGCTTCAGGTCGCTGTTCAAACGTTCCCGCCTCCGACTAGGACAGCACTGGCGGCTCTGCCCCCGCCCACTCCCTTCTCCCCTTCCGCTGCGCGTCACCACCACGGGCACAGAGGGGCAGCGGCGCCAGCCTGGGACCAGGGGCGGGGCGGATGGCCTGGCTTCCTCCATGGGCCTCCGTTTCCTCACCTGTACACTGAGGAGAGCAACAGTACCCGCCTCGTGGGTTGCTGTGTGATCACGCTGGCCACATGTAACATGCTGATAGTATCAGACACGCAGGAAATGCCACAAGGCGCTGTTGTGACTTCTCCTCTACTTGGACAGGTACAAAAACGCAGATTCAGGGAGGTTGTGACCTTTCGTTCTCTGCTAACTAGCGCTTCATCACCCAGGAACTATTTGGCCTGTGAAAGGGTGTGCAAGAACCTCACATACAATACAAGTAAAACCAGAGTCCTGGTTTGTAAGTTCTCTCATAAAGAAGTGCGTTTCAGTGCTGAGAATCAAAAATAATAGGTATGATTTCATGTTGTAGACACTCGGAAGGTGTTTTTCGTTTTCTGTTTCTGGTAGGTGGAGGTGAGATCCTGGGTATCTGTCCAGAAAGGACCTACTGTGAAACCAAACCAGATCATAAAGACCTAAATTCAAGGGCCTTTAGAAACATCTTCTGCCCTCACAAAAGCTGCTCCCGGGACAAGAGGTTTGGTCAAGAAGAGAATTCAGAAGGTTACGGCCCCCAGGACGCGTGAGCGAACTGGTGGAGGGCCCCGCGCTGTGGCCCTCGGGCTGGGAGGCGTCCACTGAACACGGAACAAGCTCACGCTGCAGTGAGGCTGAACCTTTCACCCGCTTGCTGAAACCCCCACCTCCCCCAGATCTGTCGGGCCGCGATGACGCAGGCCGGGACACGGCCCGGAGGCACAGATGCGGATCAGCAGCCGCGGCACAGAAAGCGCTCGCAGACCTCCACTGTGCTCACTGCCCTCGTCTAAAAACACAGAAACTGTTAATTCGCTTTACTGTTAACAGTAATAGCAATGGTCATTACATGTTTTCATACTTAGAGTTTTATTAATACAATTATAAGTGTAGCAAATAAAGCTGAAGATTATCCCAATATATGAGTCCATAAAACTCCTTAGACTGTAAATCAATGACTTTACCTCAGCAGGAAGGTAAAAATACGAGGCAAACTGCAAAAACCTAAAACTGCAGAAAACATAACAAGGTAGTAGCACAAAATACGTTATTTCTGCTACACTAAGGAAACCTGCAGCTGAAAATGACTAATGGTTCAAGGCAAAAAAATAATTTTATGGCATTATCCTTAATTCCTTTATTTTTTCCCAGTTTTCTGATTTTATAATTAAAATTTTCTAAATTGCTCTCTTTAAGCTGACAACAGAATGAAGAGATGTTGGCCAGTTCCAAAGACGACCTGTTTAAATATTTAATAAATGATATTTTTAATATTTCATCACATTCATTGGCATTATAAAATATTTATAGTAAGAAGTGATGATGTTTCTGTAATCATCCCCCAAAAATCACAAATAAAGAGACTAGCACCTATAAGTCTAGGAAACAGGTCACCCAGGCCAAAAGTCTGCCTGATTCATGTCATCACATTCTAACCATGAAAAAACCAATGATTGTTTAAATTATTATTATGGTGACATTGGTTAACAAATCCAGTAAGTTCCAAGTGCACGATTCAACAGTAAGTCATATACACACTGCATTGTGTTCACCGCCCATAGTTAGATTTCCTCCTGTCACCACATATTTGACCCCTTTTACCCATCTACCCGCCGCCACCCCCTCCTACCCTCTAGTAACCGCTAGTCTACCGTCCATGTCCACGAGTCTCTAAAAACCAACACAATTTTGAATGGTTCAGCATTGATTATTGTCATGTGGCAAGGCTGGCGATTGGACCTATAAATATAGGCTGTATCTGGGATGCACGCCTATTACCTTAGGACATGGCTAGTTCTTGCGGTTGTAGTAGATTTTAATCATTAGAACTCGCTACTGATTTAAAAATCACAGAGAAGAATACAGAAGTCAACTTCTGGGTTATCTTTAAATATAAAAACGTACACCCTCTTAGTACATCAACTCTGTAGGCAAAAGAGAGGGTGGCCCCTTGTCCAGGCCACAAGTCACAGACCCCTCAAGGTGGCTGCAGAGCTTGCATGCTGCAGCCCTGATATCAACCCAGCCCCGTAAAGGGCTCCCTTCCGATGATTTGTTTACAAAGAGAAATCTCTCTCCCCAAAGGAATTTGGTGTATGGCCTTTCTCATTCCATAACACCTAGGTAGGTCATACAGGCCCAGTAATGACATAATAATAAATAATGACAGGAATGTGTTAAGAGACTGTAGGCATTTCACCAGTAAATCTTAGATGACGTTACATGTTTTGTTTGCACGGTTAACCTTGGTCCATTAAAAGAATCTGCAATTAAGAAACATTGCCACTAGGTGGCGACAGGTGCCTTTGCTTGCAAGCTGCAATTCCAGCTCCTGGCTTACTAAAGGAGCAGAATGCCATCTGAGCAGACCCCTTGTTAAAGGTATGCAGAGAAAAATGCCTTAAATGATGTAAGTATAAAATCTCCAGCTAATTCTTTTTTTCTCAAAAAAAATCTAGAATAAGTAAAATATTCAGTTGCAAAATGAAAATTAAAAAGTCATACATGCTGACGGACTCCCCACGTACTGTTCCCAGTCATAAATTCTTATTTAGACCAGACTG
Organism: Eonycteris spelaea; assembly: GCA_003508835.1. Lineage (NCBI taxonomy): Eukaryota > Metazoa > Chordata > Mammalia > Chiroptera > Pteropodidae > Eonycteris > Eonycteris spelaea. Next base: position 1,319,712 of record PUFA01000119.1, on the reverse strand, counting down.
TCCCTGAACCTTCAAACCCGCCCCATGCCAAAGGTCTGGCTTCACATCGCCACCAACCGCGTTTGTTCCACAAAGTTCTTCCTGAACCCCGTCTATGCCAAAGCACGCAGCCAGGGGCCGGGCTCCGGGGCAGAGGGTCACAGCCTGCAGAAGAACGCAAAGGCATCCACGGCCACCCACACGCTAAAACGAGGGGCTGTGACCCCAGGGTTATGGAGGGTGGTAAAAAACCAGAGACGGGAACAACTCACTCAGGGCCGGACATCACCAGCCAGCAGAGACCACGGCGACCGACCACGCAGCCTCCGTCTGAAATGTGGCCATGTCCCTTGTCAGAGGGATGTGGTGAGGCTCCGGAGGGTCTGTCTCCTAGAGGGAGGTGAGCCTCCCACCCTGAGGACACAAGCTACTTCTGTTCCTAACGCCTGGGCCAGAACCAGTCACGTGGCCCCGCCCGAGTTCGCCAGGGTGGGGAAGGGCCACGTGTCTGGAAGAGAGAGCTGGAACCACCTGAGATCAACTCTAGGGACCACCGGAGACACACTGGAGACCTAAGAATAACCTTAAGAGGGGTATATCCTTTTGAGGAGGTATTTTAAACAGAATAAAAATACATACAAGGTACAAAGGCAGAAAAGTCTACGGCTCATTCTGGGACTAGCAAGACTGACAAAGGAGTGGCTCTCGCAGCGCAGGGGAGAGGCGTGGCTGGGGAGGGCCTGAGCTGTAGGTTAGGGTGACAGGGCGAGCACCCCCCTCCTCTGCTACACCAAGGAGCTCCCTCAAGTCTTCAGACAGCAGGAAACATGCAGTCTGGTAGAAAAGGCAGGAACCATGGGATCAGCTAATGAGTGGATTCTCTTTCTGATTCAGCTGTAACTAAGAGGTCTGAGGCTGTCGAGACCTCATTTTGCCCCTTTAACTCGGCAGAAGGGAGAAGGAGACATATGAGACAGAGTGATTACTACCGACTGGAAAACAAAAAGCTAACAAAAACACCTGGGATCTTTTTTAACAAAAAAGGAATCGAAGTTGGTACGTGGCTGTCTTTTTATAACTGGCTTCTTTCACTCAGCACAACGTCCTCAAGGATCACTCATGCTACATGTGCCAGAATTCCCTTCTTTTTTAAGGCTGAATCATATTCCATTGTGTGCATCTACCACATTTTGTTCATCCATTCATCCGACAATGGCACTTGTGTGACTACACCTTTCTATTCCTGTGATTACTGTGAATACTGCTGCTTTGAACACGGTTGTACAAGTATCTGTTTGAGTCTGTTTTCAATTCTTTTAGGTATAAACCCAAAGTGAAACTGCTGGATCATAGGGTGATTCTATTTTTAATTCTTTGAGAATCTGCCAATATTGTTTTCCATACTGGCTGCGCCAACAGTCCACAAGGGTTCTGATTTCTCCATATCCTCAGCAACATTCGTTACTCTCTGGGTTTTGATGGCAGCCACCCAATGGGCATAATTAAACATGTTTTATGCCAAGTACTTTTATCTTTCTATATTAAGTACGATACGGAAGTTGATGGAATAATGAACCGCATGTGCCCAAGATTCGACCACTATAATTCCCAGCACAGGACCGACCTTTGACTTACACACTCCCATTCCTGTCACCGGTTCCAATTATTCTGAAACAAATCCCAGTCGTCCCGCAACCTCACCCCTCGATTCTTCAACATACAACTCTAAAAGATAACAGCTAAAACTGACCATGACGCCATCATCACCTAGAAAACTCACAATCATCTAACATCACCGAATACCCATCAGGTTTCCTACTGATCTGATTGTTTCAGTATGTCAACTAATTTAACTCAATACAGCTCTGTGATTTAGCAATACGATTAAGCAAGAGACAACAATCACGAAGTTATTTTGAGAGATCAGGGTGTGATGATCTCAGATGTGCCTTTATAAATTAGGATTAAAGAACATTGGGATGAATATTTCTGATATTAAATCTGGCTTAAACATAGCATCCCCAAACCTGACAGACAAGTACCAGAGTTCTGTCACTAAAGTTCATAACCTTTTCATGGGCTCTTTAGAGAATTTAATGAAAGGCATGTATTCGCTCCCAAGGAAAAAAAAACAAAATACACAAATGTTCAGCAGGAGGTTGTAGGGCTTCGGGCACCGCGAAACAGCGCAGGGAAGAATCACCGTTCCGGGCAGTGAAGATCTAGCTGATCTGCGAACGGGGCAGATGAAACTGGAAATAGAGTTGTAAAACAAGGTTTCTTTTACACTGTGGTTCTGAAATTTTACTTGTATTTCACTGGTGTGTGGCTGCAACATCTTCACAGTTCACTGAGACTTCTCTGCTGCTAACACCCCCGACCCCACCTCCGACCCCACCACACAGAGCAGGGAGGAAACAAACAAGGGCCCAGCTGCAGCCGCACTTGCAGAGGCAGAGGCTGGGGACGCAGAAAGTGTTCAGAGTAACAAAAGTTGCTCATTGAAGCTGGGATGACAGAGGAAGCTGAGTCATGACAAGTGCAAGATGCTTTCGCTGAGGATAATTTTTTAAAAATAGCAACTTCCAATTAATTGTCTACGTGGACACTCTGTTACACTGCTCAGGAGGTTACACAGTGCAACATTCTTACTTCACACGCATGAAAGGTGAAAAAATGGAAACTAGACGGTAGGTGGACAGATGGACGATTTCCGGACAGAGAGCAGGACTTCCGCCTTTAGGCTAGCTCCAGGTGTGTCCTATCGCAGGTCCGCACACACTACCTACGGCGCAGCATGGTCACTGACCCTACGCTACCAAGGACGGTCAGCATATTCAGGGAAACTGTGAACTTTTTATAGAAATCTCCGACAAATGTTTCCTTAAATGTTTCCATTTAAAGAGGCTACCCTACCATTACCTCATTTTTCTAGCACTCAGATTTTCATAGTTACAATTTTCCAAAGCAACTTACTATCATAGCCACAAATTTTTCTAGTAAGCAAATGAAATATTTCACTAGCATGAAGTGCAGAAGTCAACTGCTTTTCTAATCAAATTTTTTAATTCAAGATTTACCCCAGAGAGTCAACAGGCCAGGCGCCAACACAAAGTGTAACCAGCGCGTCTAACGATAACGTGGTCCTTACTTATTTTAACCTCCTGAGCTTCATGAAAAACTCTCACAAATCACACTGAGCGCCTCTCTCTACATGTCACAAATGTGACGTGGCAGCCACTCTCGCATGGGAGCCCCGTGACTCACTACCAGATTTCCAGCGGCAAAGGCAAAAGCTCTTACACGACACTTCCAGAAGTTCCAAAAGGTGACAGGCAAGGTGCACAGGGAAGACAGTCCTTAAACGCTTAGGAAATCAGGGGCCTAGTGGATTTGGCCGTAACGACAGGAGGCTCCGAGCGTGAGTGCTCACAGGGTCAGAGGGTTTCTCTCAGGTCCCAGTGATGACCACCCAGCAGGCAGCCTCGCTCCCTGCTTGGGGGCACAGAACCGCCCCCTCCCTGGGAAGAGAGGAGGCATCGGGCCTGAACCCCGCGACCACCCCAGGTGACACATGAAGATGGTGTTTGCAGGCCAACATCCCCAGGCACCTCGGGGATCCTCTCTGACCAATATGCTGGGGTTAGGCACCCAGGGTCCTGAGTCCTTCGCAAGCTCCATGACCTGGGCTGGTGGCTGGCGGACATGAGGACAGAGTAGCCACCTCTCGGTTTTGAGAGGTGTGACGGGGTGGGGGCAGAGATGGAGCTGGAGAACGTGTCTTCCTCATTCGGACGTTTGTCTCTGTGGTAAGGGGAGGTGGGAAATGAGAACGTTCGTTTATTAAAATCGGTGTCCAGAAAAGGAACCCCAAACCAGAGGGCAAAGAACACGCCTCGACCCAGCACCCGCAGCGCAGTCTGTGCCGGGGCGCAAGGCGGAGTGTCCCAGGCCGCCAGGCTGACCCGGGGCTGGGCAGGCTGGAATGGAACATTCTCCAAGCGATTTCGATGCTCTCGCCAACAATGAACAAGGCCTGTCCCAGAAGGCTCACCTGTCACAGACGCATTCGGAGTTATCTTGTCAGAGAAACTGGGCGATTTTCACTTTGCTCTCTTGACCACTTTCTTGCTCTCTGTGCACCCCCAGTCCCCTCCACACCCCGCCCCCGCCCCCGCCGGGGGCCTGGCTCAGGCTTCGCTCCTCAAGGACACTGACCCGTAACTGGTGCAGCTACGGCCAATGGTTCATTGCTTTTATCCCGACAACCCCCCCCTCCCTTAAGCAAAATCCTCTCCCGCATGACTATTAATTCTCTGAACTGTAACGTCTAGAATTTCTCACAGGCAAAGCAATGCAAAACTGCAAACCTTGTCTTCCGCGTCAGGCCCTGCCTGCCTGTACTCGCTGCCACCAGGTCCCTGCAGCGTCCCCACAGGCCGCCTTCCAGCGAGGCCGACCGCGCAGCCCCCATCAGCACATGCTCCAGACTGCCCCCACCTCTTCATCTGCACCAAATAAATCAAACTTGCCTGCTCCCACTCCCACCTCCTCGCAGTTCTGGCCAGCTCGCTGTGAGTGGGGTGCTAATGAAGGATGACTTACGGTACCCACACTTGGATTTTGCAAAGAACTTCAATGATTTAATATAGAAGTAGAAACTAAGACGAAATATGCAAGCCCCTGCAAGCTGGCAGAGGAAAGTGTTTCTGGAACAGAGTCCTTTAACGCCTCTCAGCTCGTATCTTACATGCAGAGACGTTATTCAGAGTTCATGTATTTTTATGTGGTTTTCCACAGAATGAATCCTGCAGCATGACAGGAACGAGCCCACTGCCAAACCACTATCCAGCTCCTTCCAGCTGTTGATTTGTACACATCCATTTATCAATTCACCCTTACGATGGAAGTCCGTCAGAAGTCCAGTTATGCAAAAACAGTACAGGCCACGTTTCCCTAGATTTCCTGTTTTGCAACATTATCAGAAAATCCAGGCCAGGTTTGCCCTTTTCTTTCTTCTTTACCACATTTGTCTTGCATTAAAATAGGACAGGGCGCTGTCCTGAACGGTAACATAATAGTCCAGTGGTAATTTCCAAATTCTGTGTTTTTTCAGTCTCCTGACCTTCATATACAATGGAAAACTTTATCATACGTACTTCAGAAAAGGCCACGCAGTATTCAAGACCTGCTGGCATTCACTAGCAATGCAAAGTCTCAACAGCTGTTACCTGAAGCACTGTCACCAGGTGACTAAAATCCTCTAATAAATCCAGGGTGGCTAATCAGAAAAATCAATATTCCTCCCTTGCTCCCTTATTTTCTATTCCTTTGTTACATTCTTACAATATTAATGATAGCAAGATAAATGCTTTCACACTGAGTTCCTTACATCACAGATAAAATAAATGTAATGTTTTTACAACAAACATGGAAAACAGCTCAATCTCGCTTTGCCACTGAGTCTCTCAAGAACGCTGATATCAGAAAAGAGCAGAATCGATATGATGAAGAGAGAACTAAAGTCCAAGTCTGGAGAGACAAGGGAGAAGAAGGGACATGCTTCCCATGAGTTTCTGGGGAGCTGTGAACCCCAGGACACTGAGGAAAATTATAGGTAGAATCGCTAACCTACACCACGGTTGATCTTTAAGGAATTTGCGAAGCATGTAATAATACCTGGTTCTAAGTGGGAAAAAGATGGATATACCGTTTTAAACTGTATTTCAAGGAGTTTGACACTGATCCTGGAACAAAATTCTAGATTGGTTTTTGTGCCTTTGGAGAAGGAAACTGCAAAGATCTGGTGTCATTCGCAAGGACAAGTATCTGAACATTTTCTTTTGAGAGGGTTATTAGGACAGCCACAGGAGAGTTGGAAGGACAATGTGGGCTACACCCTGTGAAGTGCCCAGCACCCTGATTACAACTCGACTTGGCTCAGCTCACGTGGGACTCTAGAGAGAGCGCACCGAACTGTGGCATCTGACCAGGGCGCCCACTTCCTTGTGACTGGCAACAAAGTGGTGAAATGGAAACTGGATGAAAATAAAGGCAGGTGGGCTCAGACAGGTTTAAAAAGGTCCCTGAATAATGAACCCTGGACACCTGGGCCAGTCTCTCGTAACCTTCCAAAGGCTCACACTTGGTTGGCTCTCTTCAACTTCTACTTCAAGTCTGAGGATGACATGAAGCTAGAATGAATGGGTAAAAGTTAGGATTCAAAATTACTTGGCAGGATGAAGTGGCGGGTCACGTGTGGCAAGGTGAAATGTACCAAAGATGAACACACCAGAACGAAGCGGCAGGATGGGACACACGGCTCGACACGGATGTGGGGGAGGACTTGAGGGTTCAGTGCGACGGAGCAGCCGAGCAGCTTAGACAAGGGATGCTAACCCCGTGCCGGCCACTCCAGCTCTGCACGTGTGTGAGGGTCTCTATTACACCACCTGCCCATCTGAAAAGTGGTCTCTGCACCCTGAAGCACCTGAGGAAGAAAGGCACATGGCAGGCTGACAGATTTCAGAAATAAACAGAGGTGAGAGACCCAGAAGGGCCAACTCCATCCTGGAGGATGATAACGAAGCTTTACATAAAGCTACAGTGATCGAGACACTGTATGGTACTGGTGGAAACAAACAGATCAGAGGAACAGAACACAGAGCCCAGAAATACAGCCAACTGATCTCTGACAAAGGAGCAAAGGCAACACAAGGGAACAAAGTCGTCCTCAACAAATGGTACTGAACAACTGGACAACCACATGCAAAAAAGGAAAAAGAATCTAGACCCAGACCTTACATCCTTCACAAAAAAATTTACTCCAAATGGATGTAGACCTGAACGTAAAATGCAAAACTATAAAACAGCTAGAAGATAACACAGGAGAAATCTTAGATGACCTTGGGTGTGGTAATGACCTTTTAGATATAACACCAAAGGCACAATCCATAAAAGAAATAATCGATAAACCAGGCTTTGTTAAAATTAAAAACTGCTCTACAAAAGATAATATAAAAAGAATGAGAAGACAGACCACAAACTGGAAGAAAATATTTGCAAAATATGATAGACTACAATCCAAAGAACTCGACAATAAGAAATTAACCTACACAATTAAAAAAAATACATATACCTCATCAAAGATATCTAGACAAGAAAAGTAAGCATATGAAAAGATATTCCACATCATATGTCATTAGAGATTGCAAATTAAAACAATAATCCACTAACACCTATTAAAGTGGCCAAAATTCAAAACACTGATAAAACCAAACGCTGGTAAGGATGTGGCACAGCAGGAATTCTCACGTGCTGCTAGCGGAAATGCAAAATGATACAGCCATTTTGAAAAACAATTTAGCTATTTCTTACAAAGATGAACATATTCTTACCATATGATCCAGAAGTCATACTCCTTGGCATGTCTGCCCGTGGAAAATGTACGTCCACACAAAAAACTGCACATGGATCTTTACGCCAGCTTTATTCGTAATTGCCAAAACTTGGGAGAAAACAAGATGTCCTTCAGCAGGCAAATGAAGTGTGGTTCAGCCAGACAACGCAATACTGTTCAGTACTAAAAAGAAATGAGCTCTCGAGCCATGGAAAGACGTGGAGGAAGCTTAAATGCACGTGACTAGGTGAAGGAAGCCCGTCCTAAAAGGCCGCACACTGCACGATTCCAACCATGGGACAGTCTGGAAGAGGCGAAACTACGGAGGCAGAGACAGGATCGGGGTTGCGGGAGTTCGGGGGGCGCGGGGAGGAGAGACGGGTAGCGCGCAGGAGGTTTTCGGGGTGGTGAAACGACGCTGTATGACGAGACAGTGGTGGGTACGTGCCCCGTGTCTGTCAAAATCCACGGAAAGTACGATACTAAGAGCGAACCTTAATGTGAACCGTGGACTCTGAGCGACGGTGATGTGCCCACGCGGGCTCCTCGATGCTGATAACTGCACCGCTACAGCGTGGGTGCCAGGGGTGGGGCAGGTATATGGAAACTCTGCACTTGCCACTCGATTTGCTATGAACCTAAAACTGCTCTAAAAACAAAGTTTATTACTTTTTTTACAAAGTTACTTCCATTTTATATAATGGGAATTTGACCTCAATTTCTAAAAGGGGGGAGTTATGTGGAATAGAGTTCATAAAAGAGCAAACACGTCATGTTTACGATAGTATTCCAAACACGGAATCTGTTCACTCCTCCATCCCTATACAATAGGTACTATTCTGCCCCTTGCACCGACGAAGAAACTGAGGCACGGAGAGATTAAGTAGCCTGTTCCAAGAGTGCGCAGCACGTGAACTGGGGCTGGACCTGGTCATCCAGCTTCACCAAGTCCGTGTGCTTACCCACCCCTGTCTGCTCCCACGGTGGCAGCATTTGTTCTGTGGGGACCCAGAGACTAAGCGTCCTGACACTGGACACCGCCCTCCACGATGAGAGGATTTCCCTGCTTAGATGCGTCGCAGTGGAAATTAGCTGACTGATGCTGGCGCTCGCGGTGAGGACCACACACCCAGAGCCGCACCAGGTCATTTATCTCTACAGCTCCTGTCCACTCCAAAACTCCAATTTGAGCACAAAGTGCAAATTTCTGAGACACTCTTGTAAAAAAGTGTTACAAGATTAAAAAGAATGTAACTTTGTTAACACAATGTACCCTTTCTCCAGAACCTTTAAAACTCCTCTCCAGTTTATACTCTTTCCTGACTCAACCCCATGTGAAAGGTTTGTAACAAGTCACACAAATTTATGCTAAATATTATTGATTGCAAAAGAAATAGGGCTAAAAACACTCTAGATTGGTTTCTATTATATTCCTACTTTTCATATTCTGAGCTATAAAAATATCATGCTGACAATAACTTCAATTGTTTCCTCTTTGGTCAATGGGCTTATTGAGCTAAATGATACCTAAAATCCCTTTTATTTCTAAAATTCTAGACTTACAATTCTGAAACTGATTTTTCTTTTTTTAGGCGAGACAACCTTTGGTTGACCTCACAGACTGCAAGGACTTTGTCAGTTTACAATCCTTTATTTTTTTATTTTTATGCCTACAGCACCTGGCCTTCCTAGGTGGTCTCCCATTCAAGTACTAACCAGGTTCCATCCTGCTTAGCTTCTGAGATCAGAAGGGATCGGGCTTGTTCAGGGTGGCATGGCCAGAGACTGAAACTGATTTTTAAAGATTAGCAGATTTTTAAAGTTTACGGATTTAAAAGTAATTAACATTTAAAAAATATTTATGGTGACATTGATTAACGAAAAGTAATTAACATTCTAATGCAATGACATACAAGTAACCAGGTTACTTCAGTAGGAAGACAAATTGCCAGATTTTAAAAGCACAGGAAGGACTTTTTATTATAAATGGGAAGAAAGGACTAGAAGACCTCTCGAGGGGAAACTGGATTTGTGGAATGAAGTCTCTGGAAGAACTAGATCACTGGCAATCAAGAGTAACGGGCAAAACAAATAAGTAAACGACCATTCCCCACCCTGACAAACAGCACAGGTACAAACCCATGCAAAATTTATTCCGATTCTGGGAAAACACCCAAGATCTTTCAGGAAAACAAAGCAAACAGCAGTGCAGACTTCTTTAATCATGGCAGTTATAAAAAGCATGTTTGTTTGTTTTACCATGAAACCGGCAATTTAAAGGTCTCAAAAGGGCCACCTTGTGAGGGAAAACAAAACAAAACACATGGTCATCTTTTTTTTAGGTACTTAAAAAGCTTGATTTTCTGGATCTCATTCTACAAAAAAAATACTAATAAGGTAAGTGTCTACTACCAAAAAAATAAACCCAAATAAAACTGATTTTAATGTCTACTTTTACACTTTCTCACCTGTTCTTACCTCATTAAGAACGTGTCCTTTAGTAAAATTTAAAAGAAAACCAAAAGTAACAATCCACCGACCCACAAGATCCTGATTCCACACTTGCAGAGTGTGGGCTGCCTTCTTCCAAGGGCCACTCACTGGGAGGCGGCAGAAGGTGCTGGGCTCAGGGCAAATGCAGGTGGAGAATGAGGGCCCTAACTCCACCCCTGCCGCCTCCCATAAGCAAGAAAGCCAGTGACGATGTAAATGAGAGAAACGATTATAGTAATGAGTTGAAACAACTTTGATTTCTTTTTTTTTTTTTAAGTAAATCATTTGTAAGTTTTGGCTTCAACTATTATTTAGGAGCCAATCACTGGTGAGATCCCCCCATATGCACTTTGACATCAGCCACTGTCCAAAAGCGAGTTATCAGAATGTGGCCTGAGGATCCTGGGGATCCCCAAGACCCTTTCAGGGGGGTCTGCAAAGCACCCCCTTTTCCAGCTACAGATCGGTGAGGTCAAATTTTCTTTATGTACGTCAATCAAACAACAGGTAACAATAGGTTGAATGCAATCCCACCGTCTTCTCTTAACCCACATTAAAGAGATTAGCAGAAAAGTGAAACAATGCTGGTCTTCTTACTAAATTTCTATTTTGGAAAATATAGTTCTTTTTAATTAAATTAAAAATATGTTGTCACCATCTAATGGATTTATTGTTGCTATTTTAAATAAATCAACAATATTTTAGGTGAGTCTCAGTTTAATTTCTATTAGGGTAAATACTGATGGGCAAAACCCACGTACACAAGCTCTTTGAGGTCCTCAGTGGTTTCTAAGCGCACAGTCTGGGACCCCCTACAGGGTTAAACAGAGCCCACTGCTTTCCTCTGATGGATTATTATACCCACCACACCCAGGACAAATGTTTGTTAATAAGTGATCATTGAGAAAGTTATAAAACACCCTGCATAAAATGAATCGTGTTTAAAACTTTGACTATATAGATACGTTTTCACCTGGGGAAAAAATCTAGATACATAACACACGGAAGTTTTAAGACTAATGATCTCAGAAAGGCAGTATTTTAGATCGTCTTATTCTTTTTTGCACTAGAGTGTACTTTTCTTTTTCTACAGTAAGGAGGTAGGGGATACCCAGAGCAGCAGTTCCCAAAGTATGTTCTATGGCAGCGTCCCCAACCTTTTTGGCACCAGCGACAGGAGCTCCTGTGAAAATCTAGGGCCTGATGACCAGAGGTGGAGCTGAGGCGGTGGTGCTGGCTCTGGGGAACGTCTGCAAATACCTATGAAGCTTTGCTCACTAGCCCACTGCTCACCTCCTGCTGTGTGACCCGGTTCCTAACAGGCCTCGGGCCTGTACTGGTCCACAGTCCAGGGGTTGGGAGCCCCTTTTCTATGGAACACTGATGCTCCAAAAAGCTCCAGGGAGAGTCCACGGTCATATCAGCTGGGTGAATGTTGATTACGCCCCCCACCCAGCAATTCTTCGACACACGCCAAGGACGCTTCAGACTCCAGGAAGTCTCATCATAGCGAAATCTATTCAACAGCAGTTTCCAAACTTAGGGGACCAACAGACCCCTTTAACCAAATAACACCTGTCCACACAATGTACTTAGGGAAACGCTGCCTTAGAGATCGACTTGCCATCCTACACCCTAACTACCTGCAGTTGATCCTTTAAGGTGACCTTTAGAAGTCACTACGTCACCATTATTTAGAATGGATGACTTCTAGTAAACAACACCTACAAATCTAATCAAGATGATTTGATGGCTGTGTAAAATACATTTCTCACATCTGCTTTAGTAAAATACCTCTAACAAAGGAGTCACTTTGACATAGATGTAGGAATTCACGAACAGTTTTAAACATTAACTCTAAATAAAATTTTCTTTGATGAAAAACACTAAGTACATTTGACTGTGATTCACCCCTTTAAATAACGTAAGTGTTCTCTGAAAGGATGACCTGCACAGACGGGCAGTTCCTGGTGTGGGAGCCGCCCGCCGCCACACGCGCCCTGCCTCTCCTCAGCCCGCCTCCCATCCCCTCCGCCTCCCATCCCCTCCTCCGGGCCAGTGCTGGGTCGGGGCAGACAGGCCGGCTTGCTGGCCCCTGTCTCTTCCCGCTGCTTCCTTTCCAACACACTCCCTCCTCCTTTCCTAAGCTGGGCACCCCCCCACACACACACACACTCACTTCCACCTCTTACTGCCTCCTTGCTCCAGGTGCGGGCCAAGGCATGCCTGGTGAGTGACTGATGCCCCAAATCTTTAAGCTCTCCTCACTTCAAGGCCTACCGACCACAAAATTTAACAAGCACGTCATTGTTATATATAATTATTAATATATAACGTACTGTGAAAGCATGTACGCTGTTTTACTGCGAATTTGCCCATTTTCACTGGCATGGGTTAAACAGGTTTCTGGCAATCACTTCGGGTGCTTAAAACAATTTATAACAACGTTTCCTGGGGAAAAGACTATTTGAGTTCCAAATTCAATTCCTGACAGATTGGTATGAATTGCTTTTTCAGGTCACCTGGGAATCCGAAATGGGTCCCAGGAAGCAATGCATCAAGACAAAGCCAGGTTAAGGCAACTGACAGTCACTCGAAGATGACACAGAGCTGAGGTGGCCAAGGAACCCCAGCTGGGGCAAGTCCACTTCTCCCAGACAACCGAATCTGAGAACGGAGCATCTCAGGAGAGAAGATCTCCATCTGGCCAGAACCAGACTTGCTGGCCAGCACTGGCGGTTTCTCAGATGTCACGGTTCCGGCACTGCCATGCGCCGCTTGCCTCAGTTTACCGGCTGATACTTGGGTTTCCCGAAGACCAGAAGACACAGTCAGGACCGCTCTCCTGTAACTCAGCCAGGCTTCTAGACAAAACAGAAACTTCAGGAAACCCTTTCAGCCTTCTCCCTCCAGGAAACCAAAATGGCCAAAGGGGCATTTGCTTTCTCGCTGCCCTGGCCTCACTGCGTCCAGCAGCACTGACGACCACCTTCGCATGTACATTAAAAAAAAAAAAAAAAAAAAAAACCCAAGGAAGACAAACTTCCCTTTTAAAAAAAATGTCTTTTCAAGAATGCTCAGAATAATTCTAGAAAAAATGGGGTTAATACACTTTATTAGCTGAATAAGCAAGGTGTATTAATCACTCGCATTTACGACCTATCTAAAACATTTCATCAAACAAATATCAATGTGGCAATGATCACTAATATGAAGCACCACTAGGAGGGAAAGCAGAGGCTATGTTATGAAATTATCCCATTGGTACTTGCTCCTCCAGTTAGTAAAGGGTGAAAAACATCCGATTTCATGTGAAAAGGCATTTAAGCCATTTTCTATTCCAGGCTTTGAATGTGTAGAAGAGACTTATTAGCTGCCTCTTTTAATTAAGCAAGAGAAGGCTTCGTGCACTGGGGAATGGACTTCCTAAACTGTTGCCAAAGGAAAATGCTTTTATTCAGGAATCATGGCCGATATTAATGGATATTTACAAACAGCTCAGAAGCAAGGTCAGAAACCTGGCTCCTTCAGGGCTTTATAATTGTGCCGGCCTACAGTTAACGCAGCGCCAGCAACCGAGGTGCCTGTCCCTGCGTCCCCCACCCACACTTCAGTATTGTACCCCAAAGTGAGTCAGGCCTAGGGGGAAAATGAAATTCAAGCCAGTGCATTTTACTGCTTAGTAGCCCTTCAGAGAAACGTTGGAAATATATGGCAAAAAAAAAAAAAAAAAAAAAAAAAAGATGAGAGATTATCCTAGAATTTTAATTATTTGTTGTTCTTCTTACTAATTCCTTAATAGAAAACTGGCATGAATTAGTCAAGGCGTTTTAAAGGTTAAAAAAATCTGCTTGCCGCCAAGGCTTTAATCCTCCAATTAGAAGTGACCCTGCTCCTCAATTAGCCTGGGTCTGTCCTTTGATAGTTTCTGGGCGACAGAGAAGAGTCCACCCTGAGGCCACCAGAGACTAAGTCTTCCTTCCGATGAGGGGAGGGGGCAGGAGGGGTGCCCCAGGACACCTGTGCATCAGCTGGCTCATCTGAAAGGGTGCCCAGAGGACCAAGGGCTCTGGCTAAAACCTCAGGGCCAGGCCTACATTCTCCCAATCAGTGCTCTGCCCTATAGCCCATTGATACTTAGGGCCGGCTTCCTGCGGGTGACAAGCCCACGCCTGGTTTAATGCTGCTGCCACCATGAAATCCTTAATTCTTGAACAAAGGGGCCCTGCACTTTGATTCTGCACTTGGCCCCATGTATTGTGGCTGGTCCTAGCGACAGTCATCAGTAACTATACCTGAAACATACAGAACTAAATGTGACCGGAGTCTGCATGCAGATGGAGAAATAACGTTCTTGAAATGCCACTTAACCACCTCATACAAATCACCCTCAAGTTTTACGTATCTTCCATTATGCATTCAATTTTTTTTCTTGCTGATCCTTAAAGTGAAAGTACTGTATTATAAAAGAAAAAAATTTTGAAGTATGAGGAAGAGCTCAGAATAAATGTCTTTGTTAGACTGTAAGCAGGTCTTCAACAAAGATGACATTCACTGTTACCGAGTTTTAAAACTCACTTTGAATCTAAAGACATATTTCTAAGTGTTTTACTCTACGATTAAAGATTGGGTAAATAATGAATAGTAAATTAAAGAATAGAAATCAAAGGACCAGACAAATAATATACTTCAACAAAGCACACTTTTCAGCCGATTAGCCTAGCAAAAATGTAATGAAGAAATGTCATTTTCTAACCTAGCTGTAGTTTAAGAATTCTAGTGACTCTTCCAGTCCCTTTGATAAAGTTAAACCCTGCTCCTGAACTTAGTGACTCTGCTTGTGACCGGGCTCACTTCCCCCAGTCCAAGTCACTCAGCGGGCAGCAATGTGCCAGCTAATTCCTCAGATCTCAGGCAGAAATCAGGGCCTGGGGGATGGATGCTGAACAGCAAAAGCTCTCAGCCCTTCTTAAAGTGACAGGTGGTAAAAAGGCGGAGCTGCAGGACTGGATGCTGGCAAAGATTTGGAGGATTGATAAGATTTAGTGCTAAGGAAAGCTGACTAAAGGCTCAAACTCTTAAAAAAAAAAAAAAAAAGGGTTCCTTTGTGTGCTACCAAGTGCCCAGGCTGAAAGATCAATTGTCAGGGACAGTGAAGTGAAGGTCCATCCATCCCTCTTACAGGAAGGCCGCTTAAATGCAGAGAACAGACCTTTCAAAGCTCCTTTCAACTCAAAGTCTAAAGTCCTAGGTAGAAATGATATGGGAGATGATGATGGCCAAGGAAGGAGCTGGTTGGATGAAATGCCAGTTTATCCCTAGAGCAGGAAAAAAAAATCGGCAACTTAAAAGTCTAATAAAAATTCTGACCTTTGAAATACACATCTGATCAGAGAGCTGCTCCTGAGGTGATTATGAAGGTCGCGGGTGAACGTAGGATGGTGCAGTCCCTTCAGAAAGAGAGTTTGGCAGTTCCCCAAAATGTTAAGCACAGAATTGTCGTAAGGCCCAATAATTTCACTCCTAGGTATACACCCAATAGAACTGAAAATATACGTCCACACAAAAACCTATGCACAAATGTTCACAGCAGCATTATTCACAGTAGCCACAGAGTAGGAATCAACCCAAATGTCCATCAGCTGATGGACGGAAAAACGAACGTGGCACGTTCATACGATGGAACAGTCTTAAGTGTCTGGGCTGCTTTAATGAAATAACATAAACGGATGGCTTCCAAACAGATTTCTCACTCCGAATGCTGCGAAGTCCAGAATCATGCCAGCGGATTCCGTGTCTGGTGAGGGCCACTTCCTGTCTCCTAGCCTCTTCTGTGTCCTCACTCGGTGAGGGGACAAGGGGGCTTGCTGAGGCCTCTTTGCTAAGGGCACTAATCCCATTCATGGGGGCTCCACCCTCGTGACCTTGTCACTTTCCAAAAAGCCCTGCCTCCAAATACTGCGACCTTGGGAATTAGGTTTTGACATATGACTTCTGGAGGACGCAAACTTGTAGCAAGTATTATTCTGCCGTTAAAAGGAATAAAGTTCTCGCACATGCTACAACATGGATGAACCTTGAAAACGTCATGCTAAGTGAAAGAAGCCAGTCACAAGAGGCCACACATTGTACGATTCCATTACTATGACATGTCCAGAAGAGGCGAGGCCACAGAGACAAAAAAGAGATTAATGGTTGCTAGGGGCTGCGGGAAAGGGGATTTTGGAGTGACAGCTAAGGGCTATGGGGTTTCTTTTTGGGGTGATGAAAATGTTCTGAAATTAGACCATGGTGATGGTAGCATAACTTAATGCATATACTAAAATCACTGAATTGAGTACTTTTAAAAGGGTGAATTTCACAGTGTGTGAATTATATTCCAATAAAGCTGTTTACATTTTTTAAAAGAGTAGATGTAGGAAACGTCTTTTGTCCTAAACGAGTTAAAAAAATTACAGATCGAGGTAGACTTGAAATGCAGCACACTCTATAGAAGCTCTTTTCGCAAGAGAAATCAGGCTGATCCAAACAGATGACTGAAAGATAATATTCACTCTAGCCAAAGGTTAAAAAAACAAAACACATGACTCTTCCTTTACTATGTTACCTACCAGCTACTTCTTACTGGGGTTTTGGAATGGAAGAAAGTTAACTTTCAGATGTGTTTTACAGGTTTTTAAGATGTTCTAAATTCGGTTACTTTGAAATAACTGAATCTTCGCCTAGAACTTTAAAAATAAAGCCTTAGCAACAGATACAGCAAAAAAAAAAAAAAATTTAATCTAATAATATCAACCTACAGCTCGATGAGAAAATGAACAAAGATATGCCGAACACAGGGGAAAAAGGACCCACCAAACCAGGGACAAGTGGACAGCAGGGTCCACTCCCTGGGTGAGGACAGCTACGCGGAGGAGCTGGGCACCCCGCGTCAGCCTGGCGCGCGGGCAGGGGGATGTCACAGTCCGAGGGTTCCTCCTGCCTCTGGCCTTTGCACAGTCTCTACTGGTGTCAAAATGTCACTTTTTGGGGTTGTTTTTAACAGTGCAAGAACACAACACTGCATAATCATCCCCACTCTCTAATCCATATCTCTGCAGATCCGTATTTTAAAACAAACCAGTATCTTAGATCTCATTTATAAAAGACAACATTTCTTCAAGCACCTCTGCTTACCAAATCAAGACCATAGGAAAAACGAGGTCTATTTTCAAAAGTATAATGATCTAAAACCTCAATTAACCCAAATATGTGAGAAATAGACTCTGGGTAGTTTCCAGGATAATCAGATTTCTTATTTTGTTTCAACTCTCATAAACGAAAATCCTATTAGAAAAAATTATTTTCCTGTCTTAGAAAACAATAAAAATAATTCGATCCTTTCTTTTTCATGTCCTAAAATTCTAACATCCCTCAGGTTCCTCATTTTAAACATTAAAAGTTGGTTTAATAAGCTTAACCAAGCCCCAAAAGCAGTGTCATGAATTACAGCGTTTTCTAATTTCAATACAAAAATAATGTTATTGTGTCACTAAAATTTCATTTGTTCGTATTCCTCCTAAAACTGAAATATTGCATTTCTGCTCAAAAATAAAACAGTACTGCACAAATAATGTATATTAACTAGTAAAACTTCCTTTTGACATAGAATTCCTATGAAATTGCTAGATTTTGTACTTTTTCTCTTAACAGTAGTATGTTGCCAGAAGATTGATTCTATTTAACTGAAAGTTCTGGTTAATCAGTTATGCTCTTAAATCAGAATACATTCAGAGTTATTAATATTTATTTTTAGGAGTTATAGGTTTATGTGGAAATATTTACTTTAACAATAAAAAAGTTAGATTAGGTAGAATATTGAAGTCTATATTCAAATGACATTTTCCTCAAAGCTGCTTCTGTAAAACAAGGTAACAAATTAAGAAACCATTTTCTAAAAAAGCTGCCAACTACAACATTTAAAAAAAAATATTCAGAGTGGTAGCCACAACAAAGTAAATAACAAAGGTGTTAGAATAAGATAAATCCTATGGGAATAAAAACAAGTGAAGGAGGGAAGGGAGGATTCAGAAAGAGAAATGAAATTTCAAATAGGATGGTGAGGAGAAGCCTCACTGAGAAGTGTGTGTACAAATAGGAAAATAACAGTGAACACTGGTTATTTGGCTTTGAAATGCATTACATGATTGCGCTTGTTTTTTATTATTCACATGAACTTTCTATTTTCCCTATTTCAGTATGCTGTTTCCTGATCACTGACTAAAGAAAAGGAAGGCAGCCTAGGGTATGTCGAGGATATTGCTCCTAATAGTCTGGTTTACTTCATGTTTTTTAAGAGCTAAAGGTACAATTAAAGTGAAATTTAGGGTTCTCCATAAAATGACTAATTAAGAGTCAAAATGTAACTTAGATTACAAAACCTAACATTCTCTCCAGCAATTTATATGTGAGCTTTATCCCATTGATATTTATTACAGGTAGCTAGAGCATGAACTTAATGTCATATTGTCTGCAGCAGTAAAAAAGTCATATATTAGTTGAAATGATCCTTTTAAAATTAGCCCACAGAACACGTCTCCACAAATTGCGTAGTTTTACACATAAAATTCATCGTTAAGACTTCAAAATGAAATTGTTTTATTAACATTTCATGTAACATTCAAGAGACATTCTCTAACTTGCAAGCTGAAAAAAAAATGTAACAGCATAACTGATGTTTAAATGTTTTTATTTTGAAGACTAAGAATTCTTAAGTACTATAAATGCACCAAGAAAAGCTTAGAGAAAGTTATCAAATTACAAAAGGCTCAAGTCGTCTTTCACCTAAGATTTGTTAGTGTACCACAGGCAAGATATTTGACATTGAAATTTATACTGTTTAAGTATCCCAATAGTGCTAATAGGCGAATTAGCCCATTTGCTATTTCATTAATGAATAGCAAATATAGGTGAGTTGACAAAAAAATAAAAATATATGAATTTTAACAAGAAGTGTTATCACCGACTAAACTAAATATACTTGAATTGTTCCCCAAATACCCAACCCAGGCACATATTTTTAAAATGTGTTTTTCCCAAGAGAAGCAAAACTTTGACATTTTTTCGTGGATACATTAGACTTTCAGATCTTCATCCCACATCTGGAAAGAACATTTCAAACAGCTTGATGTAACTTTTGAAAATCAAACTGAGAGCAATTTGATACTTAGAGACTAAGCTGAATCTGACAGTCAACAGAATGTTAGAAATGAAATAAAAGAAGTATTCAAAGTTTATCATCCTCCATGTGACGGAGGGAACATGGAACAAAAGCTGCATTTGCCTCTTCTGCCCTTTAATTTGCTAACACCATACTTCTCTCCGTATGTCATGCCAAGGCAGAGAAAATAAGAATTAAAAAAAAAAACAACTTGCTACATGGAAATATGACCGTTTCATCTACCCTTGCATCAACCCCAACCCCAAAATCTTTTTGATTACAAAAGTCAGAAGAATAGATCCAACTACTCTCCAGATTATCCCTGGATTACTTTGCTCCAAGGCCAAGTAAAATGGTTACGATTCCAAGATCCACTGAGAAGCGTCTATCTGCAATGCGTAAGCTTTTCCTTGGCAAGAACAGTCAACATCAGAAGGCAATGTAACGTTTAAAAGGCTCTACGGATGAAGGTTGAAACAAAATAGTCAATTTACTATGAAATATTTTTTGCCAAGGAACCATAAAACCACCTCGGCCCTAAGAAATCAAGGAGGACTTTCTTGTTTCTGTTGAGGCCATCGAAGCCCTCGCACGATCTAAAGTACAGTCAGGAAACCGGCACCAGGGCGTCGGGGCTGCAGAAACATTTCTTAAACACAGGGTGAGACCGCGGTCGTGAAGCTCATCACAATCTCACCTTCGGGTAAAAAGGTGGGAAGGGAGCAGAAGTTTCAGCGGCGGCTGAAAGCGCCCTGGGAGGCGGACAGGGGCGAAGCCGCGGCGTCCGCGGCGCGGCGGCAGGGACTCGGGTCTGGAAAGGGATGCGGAGGAGGGGGCTCTTATGTAAGCGCACGCCAGAACCTGCGCGCCCCCCCAGCCCGCACCCCCAGCCCGCTGCACCTCCGAGCACCCGGCACGCGTACCCGGCATCTCCCCCGGGGGTGCAGACCCAGCCTGCGGGCGCTGCCGCGGGGACATGCACGGACCCTCGGCCCGTCTGCACGTCCCCCAAACCCGCGCCGCCGCCGCCGAGCCGCAAGGCGGGAGGCCCGGGCCCGGGTGCCGCGCTCCGAACGGAGCCCGGCTCCCCGCGGCGCCTGCAGCGCGCGCCCCCGGGGGCGGCCCTCGCCCCCGCGCCCCGGCTCCGACCCCCGCGCCCCGACCCGGCCCCGACGCTTACCTCGCGCGGCCCAGACGCCGCCGCCGCACAGCAGCCCGGCCACCAGCAGCCAGGCGGCCGGGGCCAGCGCGGGCGCAGCGCGGCGCGGCATCGCTCGGGCTCCCGGCGCCGCGGCCGGCCCGAGGCGGGAGCGGCAGGGGGCGCGCGGGGCGCCGCGCGGAGCTCTGGCGGCCCGGGGCCGGCTGCTGGGCGCCGCGGCGAGCGCTGGGGTCCGCGAGGAGCCGGCGCCGTGACGCTGGGCCGCGCGCTGCGGCCGCGGGCGCCCTCCCCTCGGCGGAGGAAGCGCTTCGCTGGAGGCGGCGGCGGCGACTAAGATGGCGGCGGCGCTCTCTCTCGGGTCCGGCGAGGGTACCCGGCCGGGGGCGGGGCGGGCGGGAGGGGAGGGGCGCGGGGCGGCGGCGGGGCGCGCGCGCGCGCGCGCGGCGGGCCCGGGGAGCGCGCGGGCTGCGGGCGGGGGCGCGGCGGAGGGGCGTGCGCGCCGCCGAAACCGCCGGCGAGCCCGGGGCGCGCGCCCCGCCCGCAGGGACGCGCCCGTGGGGGGGGGTGTTCCCGAGCGGCTGGGAGGGGCCCGGGGACGCGACCCCCGGACCCAGCTGCAGCCCGGAGCATCCGCTCCTCATCCGCACGCGCGCGCCCCAGGTTCCCGAGCCGAGCGAGCGCTACCCCGGGGCCCGCGCCTCCCTCTCTGTCCCTCTCACCCCCACCCCTAAGGAGTGCAGACCCCGCTGGAGGGTGCAGGGCCCTGAGTGCCAACGGCCCGGGCCACTTCGGGCAAGTCACGTCGCCTCCTAGAACCTCGGTGTCCTCTTCTGCCAAGTGGAGGCGATGAGAGGGAGCCCTCGGGGTCGGGAAAGGTGTTCAAGGGGAGCAGGTCAGCGAACCGCGCTCTGGAAACAGCCGAGGGCTGCGCGGCGCGTGCTGCCTGTGGGGGCTGCAGCCCTGCCGGAGGCGGGGGATTGCCTGTTCCAGGGAGTCTCCGAATGTGTAACTCACTGTGCCTCCTTTCGTTGATGAAATCCGTGTCTGGCTTTTCTAGGGGCGGCTTGTGCGCGCGCCCTGTCTAGATCTTAGTGTGATGCTAACGGTTCCTTGGAAATGCGACATCCGAATGGGTGCAAAGGGTCCCTCGGAGATCCCCACTGGGGTCTCTGGTCTTCCCCTGTCCTCCTGTCCTGGGCCTTCCACCTTCCCTTCACCCCTGGGACCGCCCCACGCCAGAGGAAAGAACTGGAACAGTCTTGGAGGACTCCTGTGAGCCAGGCACTGTGCCTTACGAGACGACGTTATAGGCTCCATTTTGCGGATGAGGAAACTAAGACAAGTGAAATGACTTCCCTGGTTGCCATAACTACTGTAAAAAGAAAAATCCGGCCGGGGACAGGGCAGTGGCATGATGCAGACACCAACAGCAAAAGTTAAATGCCAAATGTTAATCATTCCGACTGCAGGACAGCTATCAGAGGCGATTTGCTGCACAAGGACTTGTCACAGCCCTGTTTGCTGAGAGGATCTGGCTGGCTGGTGAGACGTGTGGAGACCAGCTTGGGGTGGGGCGGACACTGGGAGGAGAATGAGTCACTTGCTTTGTGAAGAGCAGAGGACGTATTTAGGAGAGTAGTGGGTGAGGAGCCTAAAACGGTAGCTCGAGGCCAGATCGTGAGGTGCCTTAAATGACAGGCCGAGGGAGTTGGGCTTAGTCCTGCAGGCCACAGGAAGGCCTTGAACAGCAGTGAACAGAGGTGCGATGAAGTGTTTCGAAGCCATCTGTAATGGATATATGCTCTTCCTGTCTTTTGTTCCTCAAAGGCATCCTCCACCAAAACCCGAAGATTCCATCTCTGCTTCCCCTGCCACCCCCTCCCCTGGGTCCCAGAGGACCAGGCTCCCCTTGGGTGGACCCCTCCCGAGGCTCCTGCTTGGCCCCTGCCATCCCCCGGCCATGCCCCTCCACCCCTTCCAGCCGGCAGGGCAGAGTCATCCTCTCCAGGCGTTGCTGTTGCTTCCTGGTGGCCGGGGCCCTGCTGCCACCTCATCAGGTCCAGACAGCTCTGCTGGGCCTTCCACCCTCAACACCAGCCCCGCCTTCCAGCTGACCTCAGTGTCTGCAATCTCACCACTGAATGCCAGCATCACATGGCACACCCTCCTCCACCTCTGCCCCGAGCCCAACAGTGTACCACTGGGCTGCCTCCTCCAGGAAGTCCTCCTGTCAGTCCCTCCCTCCCCAAACCCCTTCTGCTGTTAACCACCTGAGGCTTGATAATCTGCTACTTTCTTCTGTCCTTTTCTTCTCTCCACTCTTCTGGTGGGAAGGACCCAAACGGTACCACTGGACGGCCCTGAATGCGAATCCTGGCTCCTGCTCCCACCGATGGCATTGAGCAACTTACAGAACTTTGAGCCTCCGTCCTCACCTGCAAAATGGGTTAACGATACCTATTTCCCAGAGTTGTGAGAATTAAATGAGATGATGCAATTAAAGTGCCTCACAGAGCCTGGTAGGCACAGTAGGTCTAAACATGGAGGTTCCTCTTTATTCCTCAGGAGCCTTCTGAGCTGCTAGTGTGCTGCTGAACACACAGTAGCTACTCAATAAAAACCCAGTGACGAACTCAACAAATTGCTGTGTTCGTGTTTTGTATTCTGTTGATCACATCTCACAGGGTAGAAGGGGAGCCCTCTAGGTTTCCCGGGACCTTTTAGATTTACAAAGAAATTAGAAAGGTATAATTCAGAACTGTGTTTTGAGTCAATAGGCTGATGCCAAGGAGAATGTAATGTATGCAGTTCTATTAGAAGCACAAACAAAAGCGCTGTGGTGTCTGGAATCCTGATCCCTTTATCTTCTTTCCCTCGCTGTCCTTTAAAGAAACAGATCAAAAACGTCCACCTGCCTCTGGGCAGACAGACAGCCAGTAGGCTCGGTGCAACCTGCACACGCTGAGATCTTGCCCACAGGAGAGTCAGCCCAGCTGCGAGGCTCAGCTTGAGTGTCCTGGAAGCCATGAGCTCCATTTCCGGTTGGCCTGACAATAGCCTCGGCCATATTGGCACTTTTCAAATGTCTCCGCCTGATGGATTAGTTAATCCTCGAAAAGGCCTTATGATGGGGATCAATGCAGGCTTGTGCTATGGTTAGCAGAAAGGGGCCTCGCCAGAGCTAAAGCAGCAGAGCCAGGGGCCCTGGAGCAGCGGGAAGTGAGACAACACCCAGGCCTGTCCTTAGGGGGTTCTTAGACGGGAGGATAAGGAGGTGGCTTTGTCAGCTGGGCAAGGAAGACTCAAACTTCTAAACATATAGTCTACCCGTCTGTGCAGTAACAAAGAGGACACAGAATTTCCAGGATGCTGCATCTTTTGAAGTGACTCTTGCTAAAAACAACAGCCTCTGTACTAAGCTCTTTACCTGTAAATGACATCATTTATGCTTCTAGCAACTGTTTCCAGAGGTACTTTTATTATTCCAGATGAGAGTAATGTAACATTTGCTCAAGAATCCACTGCTAAAAAAAAAAAAAAAAAAAGACACCTGGGATTCAATTTCATGTCTGTCTGAGCCCCAAACAGTGCCTTAGTCGCTATGTGAAATTGTCAAAAAAAAAAAAAAAAAAAAAAAAGCCCTGCCTGGGACCCCCCAGCTGGGAGCCTGCCTGTTCCACCCCAGTCAGAGGTGGGGCTTCACCACCCTGCAGCTGTATGAGGCCATGGGAGTAAGTCCTCGCCTTTCCTCACCAGGAAGACCATTCCCAAGTCCAGAGTTGCCGTGAGGATTAAATGGGATCTCGTGCAGGAAAGCCCTTCGCCAGGAAGCCGAGCCGTTCTCACGAGGGCGTGTTATCACCATTAACTCTGGGAGCCTCACCAAGTGTTTATGGGACCAGGCTGGACTGGGGGCAGGTCAGCAGCCGTGGCAGCCGCTGTCCTAACGAGGCACGTGGGAGCAAACGTGGTCCAGGGCTGCTGGGGAGAAGCTTGTGAGAATCCTGATGACAGCCACTGACTTACAAACCCCCAAGAGTACTAAAACCACAGCCACCAGCATCACCACCAGGGGGGCCCTGTGTGGCCCCATCTCCGCTTCCGAAGGCCTGGTCAGGTCACTCCATCACCGGCTGTTAGAAGGGATAATAATGAAAGGAAGGAAAAGGATGTGTGTTTAGGGCTGGGACTCTTGTTGGACAGACCTGGATCAAACCCATGTATCCACTTCCTCCCCTTTGGTAAAATTTCAATTTAATTTTGTTTTATGGTTATATTGCATGATTCTAAGCAAGGTGCTCAGAGAAGTCTAGCTCCATTCCTGTCTCCTGACCCCTTCTTTCTCTTATAGATTACCATTTTGTCTGTTTTGAGCATATCTTTCCATTGTGGGATTTTTCTTTTAAATACAAATATTTGAATATGTTGCTCTCTCTTTCTTAGATAAAAAGGAGGATGTCACACCTGCTGTTCTGCATCTTGCTTTTTTCACTTAATAAAATATCCCAGAGATGGCTCCATCTCAGTATACAAACACAGTCTTCATTCCTATTCATAACTTGTGTGATATCATATCATGACATAATGAGACATAGATATTTGTTTCTCATCTTCAGTTCCTAGTGCAGAGCTCTTAAATCCCGTGGGATTTCCCGGGTGGCAGAAGCATCTTTTGTTCTGTTGCAGGAACTCTCGGTGAGATTTAGGATGGGGACTCATCACCAGAAAGACCAAACCATGTTTAGAAGCTTGGACGTTTCAGCCCCACTTCACCCCCAACCTCAGGGAGAGATTGAATTAATAATTGATCATGCATACATAATGAAGGCGCCATGAAACTCGAACTTTAGGATTTGGACAGCTTCTGGGCCAGTGAACACATCCACGTGCGGGGTGGGCGATGCACCCCAACTGCACAGGGACAGGAGGAGCTCCTGCTCTAGGATGCTTCCAGACCTCGGTGTACGTGCCTCTTCGTCTGGCTGTTCATTTGCATCCTTTACAACATCCTTTATAGTAAACCAGGAAAGGTAAGTAAAGTGTTTCCTTGAATTCTGTGGGCCATTATGACAAATTATCGAAGGCAGTCGTGGGAACCCCCAGAACTGTAGCCGAGTCGGACAGAGCTGTGGGTAACCTGGGGACCCATCTGAAGTGGAGGCAGCCTTGCCTACAACTGGATTAAGTTGTAGGACAGCCAGCTGGTCCCCACAGAGGATCAGAGAATCGCCTGGTGTGAAACCCCACACGTTCGCGGGTCAGAAGTGAGTGGAGACACAGTTTTCCTTTATGTGGACGCGCGGGAGTTTATTTCCTCAGTCCCCTGGTGACGGGCAGTCTCCAGGCTTTTATAAAGAGCTTGGCAGCGAGCCTTTTGGTCTCCTTTGCCAGTCGTGCCGCTTTCTCCCTCTGTGGCCTCGCGTGAGGTCCCTCCCCTCTCCCATCTCGGCGTCTCCATCTGTGAAGTGAGAAGACAGCGCCGGCCTCCCCGGGTGGGTGTGGGGGACAGATGAGCCAGCGCGCGCGTTAGCTGTTCTTCTTCCTCATTGCTGCCCACGGCTCCGAGCTTGAAGCCTCTGGCGGTGGCAGAAACCCTGACTTAGGAAGGGCATTGCCGCGGTGCCCAGGGAATCGGGTCGGGCCTGAGGGTTGGGTTCAGGCTCTCTCATACTTTCTATGGCTCTCCGTTTGCCAGGGAACTAAGGATTGCCACACACGAAGACCAGCCACCGCTGGCTGGTGAAATTTCCGGTTTCCCCAGAAGCCAGGCAGCTCGCTTTCGCACCCCCACCCCGCCGGCCCCGCCAACAGGTGGGATAAAGATTGGGTGCCCGCCTTCTACTGCTCCCAAAGGTAACACACAGTATAACCCCCTCCCCTCTTCAGCTGGGCAGCTGGGGGATGCACGTGAGCCACTCACATGTGGCCGAGGGGACCAGGCGGCTATGCCATGGGACAAATCACACACCCACGCACGACGCGCACACCACCTATGGGCAAACGCCGTCCCTCCGAGGGCACAGAAGCCAAATTCAACGTGCCCTGTCTGCACACAACACCACGATGGGAAGAACTGGACCAGGTTCCGGGGGTGGGGGGGAGGGAAAGGCGAGGGCAGAAACCGGCACAGCCTCCCCAGCACCACAGAAAAATGCAGCCATGGTTTGGGGTACAGTGCAAACAGCCTTACTCACGTGGTCTTGCATCAGACAGACCCGGGTTCCAGTTAACAGCCGGAAAGCCCAGAGAGCCTAATTACACAGAGCTTCGGTTTCCTCATCTGTAAAATGAGCATCATGATCACAATGACCTCCTGTGAGGGTCAAAGGAGAGGACGCACAGAAGGGGTTTGGCTCAGTCTGTGACGTAACTAAAAGATGCTCCGTTAGTGGCGGCCGCTCTCACCATGACGACAGGGGTGAGGATGCTGTATGGCACTGGGCTTTGAGAAGTGGAAGGAGCTGGTGATGGTTATCACTACTTTCACACAGCACCTTCGGGTTGCATGTGCTGGGCACGTGCCCCTTCTCAAGGGCGTCCTATGCATTTGGGAGGCACAGCAATCTCCCTGGTTGGGGTTTATTTATCCCGATTTAACTGATGGGAAGCAGTTCAGAGGGGTGAGTGACTTGCCACAACCATCCGGCCCTCAGATGAGGCTCCTCTGGCCTTTTTGTGCGTTTTCCTGGCCCCAGAGCTCCCTGGGCCAGCAAACTCCAATCAAAGTCAGAAGCCAGATTTCAGAATCTCTGGCCCTTTAAGCTCCAGGTCATTTAATTGCTTGGGTACCTCTTTTTTCTCCTTCCTCATCTGTGTAGCAGGATTAATCACCCCCAGAGATCAAGAAATAATGAGCACGACTCACATAGGCAGTGTTTGCTGTGGGCTGGCCCCGCTCGAAGCGCCCTGCACGCATTATCTGATTTCATGCTGCCAGCAATCACATGCGATGAGTACAATGGTTATCTCGCTGTTACAGAAGAGCTGGGGCTGAGAGAGGTTAAGTAATTTGCTCAAGGTCACACAGCTAAGCGGTAGTAGGCCGGATTCAAATCCACATCTGTCTGGCCCCCAAACCGAAGCTCTTACCTGAGACATCACTGTCTCCCAGAAACTGCTCTGGTGGTGAAAGTGTCTACAAAAGCCATGAAAAGTCAGAGGGGCGTCAAATGGCAGAACTGCTTGGCTGGCCTCCGTCCTGTTCAGCAGCTCCAGGAGCTCATGGTAGGGGAGGGTGGTCGGGTGGGTAAGCCGAGACTCTGGGGTGGCACAGTAAAGGGAAGTGGATGTCCCAGCCAAGGACCAGGCCCCCCACCCCATCCCAAAGGGCAGCCAGGAAGTCCCCTCTGTGTAAAGACAGGCCTGCTCTGATCGTCCCAGGCCAGTTCCCACCCTCACGCACTGCACACCTGGCCTTCTCACCTGCACGTGGCCTTTTCCATGTCACCAAGCCCTTCTAGAGCCTTCTCTCATTTAACCCCAAGTCTGTCATTTCCTAGCTCTGTGGCCTCTCCTCTCTTTCATCATCTATAAAGTGGGATCATCATGACACGTGCCTCACAGAGACGTTGTGCAGATTAAACATGATAATGCATCAGAAGTCCCTGGCACATGGCGAGCGTTAAGTACATGATGGCTATCCTTCCAGCCAGGTCCCCTCTCGTCAGCCCACACTCCAGGGTACGGACAGAGCAGGGAGTGACTAACGCTTCTCTCTCTGCCTGCTCAAATCCTGCTGGTTGTTTGGGAGCCCTGAGGCCCAGTGTCCTTGCCCGTCTGACTAGGAGGCTGAGTCAGGTGTCTTCCTCCCAGAGCCTCCCTTCCCCAGGCCCTGACCAGGGCCCCAGGCACCTTCGGCGCTGAAACATCACAGCAAGCCTTGCTGTCACAGGCCTGGTGCTGCGCCCTTCTCGTCCAGCCTGCAGGAAGAGCCAGGGGAAGGGGCTGCTTACAGGAGGAGGGACTTCGCTGCTGACCCTTTGTGCATACCGAAGGCCTCCTGTCTCCAGTTTCCCCTTGGGCCTCAAGGGACAGCAGGAAGGTGGGGGGGGCTCTTGCCCCCTCCCCCAGATTCTGCTCACCTGTGTCCTCGTGAAGCAGCAGTGCTGGGTTTCCATCGGCTGAGTGTATTGATTCAGCGGATGCAAGGGAGGATGCGCCCTGCCAGAGGAAGTCGGTCCTCTCCCCCAATCAACCTCACACGGAGCCCTGAGAATTCCCAACGAGACTTGTGCGGCCGGCTCAGGAGGAGCCAGGCAGGAGGCCCAGCAGAGCCTGGGAAAGGCAGAGAGGCAAATTGCAAGAATGCACTGGAGCGAAAAGGGCCTCTCTTGCCCTCCACCCAAGCCCTGGGAGGCAGGGGTGGGTGACCTACGGCCTGCAGGGGAGGAGTCTGTCAAGCCCGTCCCCACCCTGAACCCAAGCTGCACTGGCCCAGCTAGGAGCCCCGATAGACTGAGAGGGGGCAGGGAACACTGCCTGAGCTGCAAGACCAGAGAGCTGGGGAGAGAGAGAGAGAAGAGGCAGATGGGGAGGCCCAGGGCGAGGAGCCCCAGACACACACTGGGGGGCGGGGCAGGGGATGCTGTCTGTGAGGACCGAAGCTCTTGCCAGCCACCTCCAGGCCTGGGAGGGTGCCTTCTAGCAGAAGGAGGCAAGCCTGGGCAGGGCAGACTGCAGACAGCCTGTTCCCAGGGCCACAGAGACACAAAGCCATCAGGGCTGCGTGCTGAGAGGGCAGAAGGAAGCCGGGGCAAGAGCACTTGTTACCTGCCCCTCCCAGTGAAGTGAAGGGGTCTACCATCTGTCCCCGGGCCCGCCTGCCACCCAGGAACGGGGGCGAGGTTGCATCAAGGAGCCTCAAGTCTCCAGACCTACCCCAGGACCCCAAATAGTCACCACCCTCATGGGAGGCACCCCACAGAGAACAAAGCCACCTGTCCCAACCCCCCCACCCAGGTGGGGATCTGCCAAGGCTCCAGCCAGGTCGTTGCTGTGCCAGGGCCTGCAGAAAGGTCTGGATGTCGTATCCCTTCCACGCCCTTGTCTTGCCCATGGCTCCCAAGGCCAGGCCTGGGTGCCTGGTTCTAGACAGGATCCAATCAGGCTGCCAAGCATCCCCCTCCCCAAGTTTCCCTCCACTGCTCCCCTCGGAGCAGGATGAAGGGGAAAGGATATTAATTTGTGTCTCTGCTAATTTGAAAAGGAGCATAAACAGTGCAGCTCGGAGGCACGGCTCTGCCGAGGGTGTAGTTTAAGCCCAATTATGTGCGATTAGTGCCTTTGCTCTTTGTTCCCATGGCATATTAATTGCAGATCTGGTATTGTGGCAATTAACACAATTATGGGCCCTCTCTTTCTTCCGGCAGGCCGTTATCCACATGCTCCTGGCCAGGGAGGTGGGCTGGCGCCATGGAGGGAGATGCCCGCTGTGGAGCATGCCCACTGCTATGGGTTGACTCGTGTCTCCCCAAAACTCCTATGTTGAAGTCGGAACCCCTGGTACCGCAGAACGTGACCTTATTTGGGCATACGTAGGGTCTTTACAGAGGTGATCAATATAAAATGGGGTCATTAGGGTGGGCTTTAATCCAATAGGACTGGTGTCCTTATAGGAAGGGGAGATCTGGCCAGTAGGAGGAAGATGACATGAGGGGACACGTGGAGAGATGCCTGAGGCGGCTTCTCCCCGCGGTGCTCAGAGGGAGCCATCCTGCCGACACCTCGATTGTGGACCTGTAGCCTCCAGAACTGAGGCGATACACCTCTGTTGCCCAGTCATTTTCTTCAGGTGGGCCAAGCGAACTCAGAGATCCACCTCTGTCCCAGACAGAGTCCCCCGGGGGGGACATGGAAGGCTGGGGAGTGGGGGCACCAGCGTGGCTGTCTGCTCAGAAGTTTCAAGATGGGACCAGCAGCGGGGAGAGTCATCACCTCATCCCGCCAGGTGCCCCTCCCCCAGGGCCTGCCATCAGTGTCCCCGCTGTTCCCCGGGCCCCTGTGCCTTTGTTCTCCGTGGCACTCCCTGCTCTCTGCTGCCATCTCTAATTAGTCACCTGGCTCAGCCGACCCGGATAGGTCACCTCCTGTCCCTTTGCCCCCTGTAATCTTGATGACAGAGAGTTACCTATCCAAGACGATAAATAGGGTACGTGCTATTTTCCAGGTTAAACCAGTTATAATGGTCGGGTATCTGCACAGTGTCTTACAGCTTATAAGATATTTCTCAAAGACCTTGTTCCCAGTCCGCATTGACAACTCCGGGGGGGTTAATATTATTACCACCCCCATTTCACACAGGTGGGGAAACCGAGGCTCGGAGAGGTTGCACACAGCCCCTAAGCGTCCGGCCTCAGACTGGAGCTCTGATTTTTGCATTTTGTGCTCTTTCTCCAAAGCGGCAGTTCTCACGGGCTCTTCCAGGGAGTACTTAAACGGCGTAAGGGGTCTGCGGTCAGATAGATGAGGAAAAAGCTAAATAAAATGGGTGTTTTTATGGCAGGACTTCTCGGAACCTTTAATACACTGTGACTCTCTCCAAAAGGATGCTGCGCGGCACGCAGCGTTTTCCAGCCTCTTTTCTGGGACAGCCGCCGCTCCAGGCGGGGCGGCACATGGCGCCGCTCTAGGACGGCAAAACCAAGTCTACATGGGGGAGAAGAAAACCGATCTTATCTCAGTGGGTGGGTCCCTTTCCTACCCCCTGCAGTGCTTCCCCTGTCCCTGGGGCAGGCTGGCGGGCACCCACGATTGGCGTCACTGTGGGAACCCTCACCCTCTGGGGTTCAGCCAGCATCAGAGTCCAGTGGTGACAGCCTGTCCCTGGTCATACTGCAGGCACCACCACTTCCACTGCATGTGGCTCTCGTGGCCATCATGCTCTCTCTAGCCTGCCCCATCCTGGCCACAGGGAGGGAATATGACCAAATCCTTAGCAACTGTGATTGGCCCCACAGATGCACATCATCGAAGCAGAGCCAGTCAGAGACTGCCCCGGGACTGTTTGGGCCCACTGAGGAAGAACAGAAGCTATTGGGAGCCATGTTCCGCTGTAGGAGAAGGCCTGTCTGAAAGGAGATGATGAGAACGAAAGGCAAAGTCCAACAGAAACAAGCAGAGATGGACCTGGAGAGAGAGAATGTTCCAGAGGCATCGAGTCCCTCAGTTCCAGTCCCTCAGACTCTGGTTTCTGCAGCTGTGGCCTTAATCATGTGAATTACTCCCAGGGTTTCCCCAGTGACAGGAGCCAGTTGGAATTGGGTTTATGTCACCTGCAAATAAAAATGTCCCGACCAATACAAGTCCCCGAGCCCCTTCAGGAGCCCAGAATTGATTCTGGGCTCAACAGGACGTGGGTGCAACAGGTCTGTGGATGTGGGGTGCCAGGGCCCAGCCCCACCCAAACATGCCCTAAGGCGCCAGCCAGAGAAACAGAGAGGATGTCTCCTCTCCGTAGGGCCCAGATTTCCTTGTCAACATGAGTTTAGTTCAGAAAGAAGGGTCACTGTACCTGTAGGTCACATGGGGCTCCGCAGAAGAGCCAATTCAAGGTCAAGGTTGTTCGTTCATCTGCCAGACCTTTACGGAGAGCTCACAAGATGTTGGATCTGGGGACACAGCAGCGAAGATGGTTGGCGGGGGCCCTGATCCGCCGAGCTTAACTTCCAGTGGGAGAAGCAAGACATGACCAAGCAAAGAAAGAAATTCATAAATAAGGTTATTTCAGATTAAAAAACAAAAAGTGAGAAAATGGGAAAGAGCATGTCAGGGTGGAAAACAAAGTAAGGTGGTCAGTGGGGACCCCCTGAGGGGGTACCATGGTCTGGACGTCTGTGCCCCCCAAATTTTACGGTGGAATCCTAAGGCCTGATGTGCTGGTGCTGGGGGAGGCGCTCTGGGAGGTGACGAGGGTAGCACCCTCATGAATGGGATGGGTGCCCTTATGAAAGAGACCCCACAGTGGTCTGCAAGCTGTCACCCGAACCTGGCCCGGGCCAGCATCCTGATCTTGGACTTCCAGTTTCCAGAACCGTAAAAAATACATTTTAGCTGTGGATAAGCCCTCCAGTCTGTGATATTCTGTGATAGCAGCCTGAACAGGCTAAGACAGGGATGAGCTGACGTCAGAAAATTGACGATTCAGCCATGCGAAAGAGCATCGCCCGCAGAGGGAACAGCAAGCACGTGAGCCCGGAGGCGGGTGGGCTCAGCATGGCTGAGGGACCATGGGAGGCCAGCGCTGGCGCCAAGAGCAGAGGTAAGGGGGTGGGGAGCAGGGGGTGCAGTGGTAGGAGATGAAGTCAGAGGTTAGCAGGGGTCAGGTCACCAAGGCCTCAGGCTGCCCAGGAGAGGGAGGAGAGATTTTATCCTGAGTGCAGAGGGCAGCCATTGCCTGGCAGGGTCCCGGGTGGGGACCTCAGCAGTCCTACTTGGTCCCAGGAAAGTAAGTAGCTCCCAGACATAGCTTTTCAGAGAAGCCAGTGGGCTGGGAGCTGACAGGATTCTCTGATCAACAAGAGTCAGAATGCCACATGGCCCGGAAGGTTTGACATCACTGATGCAATCTGGTGGTCAGGAGAGGCCAAGTGACACTACAGAAACATACAAGCCCAAGACCCTCAGGGCACAGGACAACAACACACTTCCTTCCTCACCACTGGACCCAGGCAGATGGGGCAGCCGCCTCTGGAATGTCGTCGGGCTTCCATCCGAAATGACCCATCACTTCTGCCCACATTTCATTGGCCAGAGCAAGTCGGGGCCACACTTAAGCGGAAAGAGAGGGAGAGGGGGACACAGTCCTTCCACGTGCCTGGCAGGTAGAGAGATGGGACTGTTTGGGGAGCAGCACTCATGACTTCTACACCTCCTGTTTCACAGATGGGAAACTGAGGCTCGGACACACGGAATAGAAGCACCCCAGGTTCGCGGCAGAGTGGGCTTTGACACCCAGACCCTGATGGAGGCCCAGGGCTCTCTCTGCAATGCCCACCCCTGGCCCCGGCCTCCTCTGCCTAATAACCTTGAAGAGCTTAATCTCATAAGCTTCTCGTGCCCTCCCAACACAAGATGAGCTCATCCTCTCAGCGTCTGGGAGGAGGGACAGGGTACTAGGACACCACTCTGGCCCTTCTCACTGCCTCCTACCCCTGCAAATGTCTGGGGCCCGGAACAGATCGCACAGCCCGGGGAGGTGGCAGGAGCCGTCCCGAGCTAATACTGGCAGCCGCCCACCGGTACCAGCAGAAGCCCCCGGGCGGTGGGGAACGCAGTGCTGCTGGCTCGCCCGCCACGGCCAGGCTCTGGCCTGGACTCCTGGCCTGGCCCTGATGCGTCACCCCCATGTTTTCCCCTTCGGAAGCGGTCTCCTGGGAAAGCTGGGAGCACTTCCCAGCTGCCCTCCCTCTCTCAGTCTGAGGGCTGGGGAGAAGCCGGGCCCATCGGCTCTGCCGCCCTCCTGCCCTGACCCTCACATGAGCCTCCTGAGGTGGCAGGCAGAAGGACAGCCCTACAGATAGATGCGGGAGGTCCCAGGGACCCTCCCGGCCATCTCGGCTCCAAGCCGATAAGGTCCCACTCCGCCTCGGTCAGCATCCTCCACCGCCACGGGCGTGTCTGTGACCCTCTCATCGCTGCCTCCCAGCTAGCACACAGTAGGTCCTTGGTCAGTGTTTCCTGACTGACCGAATGCCTGGCAGGGGCCCAATGGTGCGCCTGGGCGGGGTTAACTCTGGAAGTCGGGGGCGGTCCTGGGGGCCAGCCAGGTGGCTCGGGGGCTCGCCTCTGAAGCAGGCCACGTGAGCTGCGAGGACCTGTGCCAGAAACTTTGAGGAGCCGGAGTCCAGGCTGTCCCCTCCGTGGCTCCTCTGCAGTCTCAGCGGCTCTGGATGGTCTTCGGGGGTAATTCGGCCGGAGGAAAGTCCACAGACCACCCTCCCCTGGGATGCTGGACCGACCGACCTCCCTCCCCCCACCCCCCTCCGCAAGACAAATCCCTAAAGGGTCAAGCCGGCAGGAACAGTCTGGCCAGGAAGGGGTTGGGTGGGCTGGGGCACCCAGCCCCTGCCAGTCTGCCACAGGCAGAGGGTTTCTGAGGGAGTCTGTGGTGGCTGCACACTGGGCTTGGCCAGGAGGGGTCAGCTCGGTGGCCAGGAGGGGTCAGCTCGGTCGGTGAGGCCCAGGAGAGGTGCCTTGGGCACTTTGGGAGGTGGGGGGAGGATTTGTGGAAACAGCAGAGGGCAAGGTGAGGCTGGCTCACCTGAGGCTTGTCCAGCCTCCCCCTTTGCCACGCCCCCTTCCCCTGCTTCCTCATCGCCAAACCCCGGGTCTCTCTCTCTCTCTCTCTCTCTCTCTCTCTCTCTCTCTCTCTCTCTCTCTCTCTCTCTCTCTCTCTCTCTCTCTCTCTCTCTCTCTCTCTCGCTGTTCCTGGCCTCCACCCCCCCCACCCCAGGGCGGTTGGTGTTTTTCTTTCTCACAGGACATGTGAGGATGCTCAGCCTATGGTAAACAAAGGGCTATTTTTACCGTCTCATTGTTTCCTATCTCAGCGTCCTAGGTCCCCAGCCAAGGCACACCTCAGGCCTCCCTCCTTGCTTGCTGGAACCACAGGCTCTGTCCTGCCAGGTGCCAGCAGCTCAGCCACCTGCCGTCCCTTGGGGGCCGCTTGGAACAGACACGGGCTGCAGGGTGAGGCAGGCGGGGAGGCTGGGAAGGAGCACAGGGGGTGCCCAGAGCCAGGCTGGGGAGGCCCATTGCCAAGGTAGGCAGCTCAGTCCCCTCGCACACCCACAGCCCACTAGCTCCACGGCCTGTGCAAAGAGGCCCCTTAAGCAGAGGCAACAGCCAGCCTGAGGGGAGGTCAAAGGTTGGGGCAGCCCCAGGGCTAGTATGGCTGGTGCAGGGACAAAAAAGAGACCAGATTTTGAGCTGGTTTTGTTGTTTTGCGACCTGTGCAAAGAGGCTTAAGTACGGCCCGTGGCCTGGGCCCAGGCAGGCGAGCCACTCCTGAGGCTCACACTTCTAATCCAGACAACGTCCCCGGAGGCAGGAGCCATTATTATTCCGTGCTCCAGACTGGGCTCGCAACTGACAGAGCCTGGATTCGAACCCAGGGCTGTGTCTGGGCTGAGTGCAGAAGGGCCTTCCCCACATCACAGCCAACACCCCGAGAGGAATTTAGGGGCTTCATCCCAGCTCTGCTGGGCTCTGGGCAAGATGAGTGGGAAGTGGCAGAAGGACCCTCGGGCTCTGGGGGGCTGGAATCTATGAGGGGAGCAGGAGGGGCGAGGGGTGCTGGGCATCCAGGGCTCAGAGCACAGCAGCTCCCGGCCCCCTCCACCCGTTTGCTATGAAGCAGAGCCCGCTGCAGTGAGAAGGACCTTCTGACTGATGGTTTTTTTTAAACCACTTGATCATGATCAAGGACTTAATTTTATCCCGTTCCCTGGCTGGCTCTGACTCTATTTGGAGTTCGAGCACCAGCAGATTCCTGGGACACAGGATGCCCACCCCCAAGCCCTGCTTGGCTTCTCCCTGCCTGTCCATCTGGGGGACCCCCCACCTCAGTTCTGCAGGTTCCAGAAGGCTGAGGGACTCCTGCCCTTCCCCCATGAAAAGCTGCTTAGCAGAGGCAGAGGTCTGGGTGGGGGCGGGGAGCAGGGGGCGGGGAGCAGGGGGTGGCTTCGGCAAGGGATCCTCTCCGTCCTTTCATCCTCATCCAGAAAGCATTTAACAAGCACCTGATTGGACCTGGGGCTCTATCCGCTCCGGGAGCTGCGGACAGGGCCTTGCTCTGCCTGGCTTATGAGCAGAGGGGATGGGGGTAGGGATCATCATCATGGTGACTTAAGGATGACCATATGTGCTGACTCCCCACTGTGGGTAGGTCACTCGGTAAGCTCGTCATGTGCATTATCTCATTAATTCTCAGCAACAGCCTTATGGAATAGATGCTCTTGTTTTTCCCTTTTTTTCCAATAGTTAGATAATTCGCCCTTAAGTCACATAGCTGCCAAGCAGCAGGTCCAGACTTCGATCCCACCAGCTGGCCTCTGGAGTTCTTGCTCTGAGCCGGAATGTCTCCCCAGCCCCCAACTACATAAAGACATAAAGATTATACAGTGGGAGTGAACGGTGCAGAGGTGCAGACAGAGGGTGAGGAGAGAATAATGCGTGACTAGGCTTTCATTGGGTTCAAAGCAGTTTTGTGAAGTTTGTCAAATGTACCATTTTAAAAATTATTATTACCATTTTACGGATGAGAAGACTAAGGCCGAGACTTGCCCAAGGGCTCAGAGGTCACAGAAGGGAGGCAGGGCTCCAAACCTGGCTGTGGTCCCCAAATTCAGAGCTCTTTTGCTGACCCCACTTGGGGACAGGTGTGCTTCCAGGCCAGACTGCCGGATGCTGACTATGAACAGGAAGAGTCAGTACAAAGTGGAAGAGCAACTTATTCTAGAAAAAACAGCTTAGCCTGGAGAACCGCCAGGTCCCCACAGGGAAGCATGAGCAGGTGGCAGGTGAGGGGCAGGGGTCAGAACGGCCAGCTCCAGCGGGCCCCATGAGTCAGTGGGAGACCAGCTTCGGGCCCCGTCTGGGAGGGCGGCAGTTTCATTCCATTGTCGAGGGCTGGCCCGAGGACCTGGCACGGGTTTAACCCACCTGACGAAGGTCATTCACAGCCTACCACAACCAGATGTGATGGGGCTTCGAGAACACGGGCAAATTCCAGACTGGTTCTGGGGTCACAGAACTGGCTGTGGAGCAGGGACTGGGCAACCTGGTGATGCAGGATTTATTCCCCACTCCCACCCCCCTCCTGTCAAAGCTGGAAGTGGCTTCAAACCCAGAGTCTGGGGTCGGAAACGCTGGGTCCAAGTCCTGGCCGTACTGTGCCGACCTTCAGTGAACTACATAACCCCTATGACCTCATCTGTGAAATCACATACTTACCTCACACATGACTAAAGATGGTGCAGATAAACTGCTACACACCTGCGCGCAAGTAGCACCCAGTATGCATGTTCCCGGGCTGTGTTAAGACTGAGACACGGAGACACCTGCGTAAAAGATGTTTGTGAAAACCCACCCCCTTCCACAGCCAAGGCCAAGGGCCAGGAGGCAGAATCTCTCAGAGGCCAGGGTCTGAAGTCCCCTGCCGAGGCTGTGCCAGTGGGGCGGGGCTCCCACAGGTGTGCAAACAAGGCGGGCACCTGTAGCACACTCTGCCCCTTCCCTGGGGAG
Source organism: Eonycteris spelaea (assembly GCA_003508835.1). NCBI lineage: Eukaryota > Metazoa > Chordata > Mammalia > Chiroptera > Pteropodidae > Eonycteris > Eonycteris spelaea. The sequence goes on along the minus strand of PUFA01000119.1, from coordinate 1,282,242 downwards.
GAGGCCCAGGCGGAGTGGGGTGCGGCTTTCCTCAGCAGCTCTCCTGACCTCCCTCCCTGCCCCGCAGGCCTGGCAAGGCATCCGCGGGAACCCATCCGTGAGGGGTGGCACCAGTGTCGAGGAAAAAAGTGAAGGCAAGGCACTGCTGCTCCGCAGAGAGCATTTCACTGCCTTTGTCTCTTGAGGAGGACTTTCTTTAAATTGGGACTAGCAGCTTGGTCCGCCAAGCCCCGCCCAATCTCCTTAACACCCAGCCATTGCCCCAGAAGAGAAGTGTTTTCCAAACGCAGCCTCAGGTTAGTCGGGGCCTCCTTTATTCTCCACCTAAGGGAGTGGAGCAGGGGGCCCCGGGGCAAGGGAGTGGGGGAGGGGACCTGCCCAGGAAGGCAGGGCAAGTGGGTGGTGGCAGGGTCCCCGAGGGCCCACAGAGCTCCTGCTCCAAAGCTGGCTCCCATCTGCACCACCGAACCAGGTGCCACGGAGGGATCGGTGTTCCGCACTACAAGGGGCCTTCCTGTTCCCAGGCTGGAGCAGCCTGGATTCTCACAGCTGCTCTTCACCTGCAGGGTCCGGGGGTGAAGCCCTCCCTTCACGCTCCCCAATGCCCCCCCCCCCAGAGCTCAGAAGCACCAACAAATGGCAGGGTGCATGCCTTGCTCCTCAGCTGGGCCAGGCCTCCCCCAGGCTCAGCCTGCCACCCCATCTTCCCTGCCCCTGTCCCCACTGTCTCTGGCCTCAGCAGTCCATATCCTGCCTCTTGGGGTCATTCCTGGCTGCAGGCACCAGCACTCAGGAAGGTGGACCCAGAAGGTTGCCTGCTGTGTGGGCTGAGGGACTCTGAAAGCCTCAGCGCTGTCCCTAATGTTTTCTTTTGCCTGCTCAAGTGGCCCCACTCATCTTTCATGTGTGTGGCCTAGTTCCCATTAGAGACCTGGGGAGTTAGATTGCTCTGGAAAGACTCCTCCCTCCCAGCTCCAGTTCCCTCTCTGCTGGGGGCTGGGCGGGTGGGACCAAGGCCAGCCCACCCCTCCCTCTGCTTAGGGCCCAGCTTAGAAGAGCTGATTAACTCTAAGGCTAACTAACTACATACAGTGCCACTCAGAACACTGGGTCAGGGTAGGGGAATCCTACAGCTAACGTGAGCCCTCGATATTGTGTTTCATTTTTGGTTAACATAGCTGTCTTGCTTTATCTTTCAATAACTGTAAACTCCTTCCTGGAAAAGGGAGTTAACGAGAAAGACAGACCAACTCAATATAAGAATGAACGTAAGTAACTTGAAGATGGAATGTGTTATCTTGTTAAGATAGTGAGTTCCCCAGTCCTCAAGAGTATTCAAGCAAAGGTGGGACAAGACCTTTTCAGAGATGTTTCAGAGGGACTCACACATCTGGCCACCGCATGGGCTACTGGACAACCTCTGGTATCTCTCTCAACACTAAGACTGAATGATGTCCACCGTGCCTGCCTTCGCTGTATTGTATAAACCCCATAGCATTTAGCACCCAATGAAACTCTTTGTAAAGGAAACGTAAGTGGTGAGTCCCTGTAAATAGGAAAACAACAACAACAACAAAACCTAAATGGGATGATGGTGAAAATGAAAAATTCTAGAGAATGCTTCCAAAGCAAAAATTCCTAAAGCATGAATGAGCTCAGCTTCCAAACCTGAATTACAGCCGCACAGCAGTAAGCCTTCCATTTCCGGGATGATGGAAGAGGTGGGTGCTCTGTACGAGCTTTTGTTATTAGCATTCTGAGAATCACTGCCATCGCATAGGATGTTGGGGTGTCTAGGATGAAGGGTCCCCGCACCCTTAAGGGTGCTCAATGTCTGCTTAAGAGCATGGGGGGTGATGTCGCCTCTGAAAGTTACTGACGTCAGTTCTCCCTAGGATGACATCTGGAATCGCCAGGTCAGAAAGGGGCTGGGCCTTCCTACAGACCTGTCAGCTGGGCCGGGTGGGTCTGGAAATTCTTTCAAACCCTGACTGAGCTCCACTCCAGATCACGGACAATTAAAGGAGCAAACTGGTCTTCTCATCCCTCCCTGGCACCTCCCTGGGGAGGGACCCCACAGCACAGCCCAGGTGACGAGGAAATCAGTGAATGCACCTAACTTTGAGAGAGGAAACAGCTCACACACCAAGCTATTAAAAATCTTTATTGTTAAGTTTTTTTCTCCAACAGATATATTTTTAGTTGAAATAAGAAGCCACAGCAACACTTTCACTTTTCTTCTTCAGAAGATGAGACAGATCAGGGCCATCACTGTTACAAGAAGAAGGCCCATGACCTTGACAAGGACAGGCTGGGGCAGAGAACACACTGTGGGCTCAGACGCGGACCCTTTATGGGAGCTACAGGTACACAGAGACGGGGCATCTACACCTGATAACAGATGTCACAACCTGGGGGGAGGGGGAATAACTCACCTTTCCCCAGGGGCTCGGCTGGAGCTGCAGCCACTGAGCTGAGAGTGAGTGTGCATGTGTGTGTGCTCTGCTCACATATGCACGTGCACACACACACTGCCCCCTGGAGGAAGATGCTCTCAGCCCCTGCTGGGGTCCCCACAGTCCTTGGGTCAATGGCCTTTGCAGTTAACGATCAGCAACTTGGGCCAGGGCCCGTGCGTGGAGGAGGGCACGGTGTCTAGGCCTTGACACGCGAGTCCTCCTTCTTGGGCAAGACTCGGCAGTGTGAACCGCCCACTGGCTGCGGGGCTCTCCAGGGCTCAGGCCTAGGACACGCTGGCATTCAGCTCCTGTGGTCCACGCCAGCCCCGAGCCCGGAGAAGGGGAAAGCCGGCTCTAAGAGCCTTCTTCTGGCTCTGGGTTCCCAGGGCCAGAAGAGGGCCTCAGCCGCCTACCGCGGGGGGCGGGTGGAGGCTTCCCCAACCTGAGGCCTGCTTCTTTCTCTACCTTCCCACCAGATTCCACTCCTGTGGGAGATGTAGGGAGAAGAGCAGGCTGCCTCCAAGGGAAGTGGGGAGGGCAAGTGGGAGGACTTGGGGTGATCACAGCCTTTCAAAGACCCCTGTTCTGCATTGTGTTTCTGGGGCCCCAGCGAGGGCCAGCCTGGTGGGCTCTGCTCAGTGAAACACGTCATAAACAATTATGCTGTCCCTTCCAGGCTGACAGAGAGAGACCCATCGGCAGGCAGTGCATTGAGGGGGATGGACCTCATATGCGAGAACCCCAAGTGCCGGCCAGGACCTACTGCCCAGCAGCAGACCCCTCAGGAGCCCAGCTGGGGGAGTTCAGCCAGGTGGGTGTTCAGCTTCGTGAGCCAAGCTGGGGCCTTTGAGCTGGTTCCCGACTCCCCAGCAGAGATCTGGCGGCACTGTGGGGTCTCACAGCCCCAAAGCAGCTCCTGCCCTTGACAGGAGGGGCCCCCAGGTGAGGCATCAGGAATCTGGATCCCGAGGAATGGTGAAAGCACAGAGCCGCCCAGTGCAGCGCGCCTCTGCTCAGCACCCGCAGGCGGGAGCAGGAGCGGGGGAGGCGGGGTGTGTGTGTGTGTGGGGGGGTGGCTGACGGAGGTTAGGCAAGTCCATTCTTGCCAAGGGAAGCTGGCTGGCTGGCTGCCCATTCCTGGAGGTGACGCACATTAATCTTGGCTGGCAGTCACCTTTAAGCTCTAGGCTGCTCCTTCAGGATAACACAAACCTCCCTGGGAGCCCCGTTTTCCAGCTGCGGATCCTGCTCGGGGTACTCGAGGTCCCCTTGCTGGTGAAGCCAGGTGTGGTCATTAAAGCAAACGCACTTTCCAGGTGGACCCCGGGCTGCAGAGGGTCTGTGTGCAGCGGCGTTCGGGGGAGGCCATGGCAACGGGAGTCATGGGTGAGCCAATGGGAAACCAAACACACATCTCGAAAGCCAATCAAATGCAAACACAAACAAAGCATGTGAAAGCAGCAGCGAGCTCTTTGTGTAATAAATATTGCAAAGCGCACTTGGATTCTTTCCTTTTTTTTTCAAGTCAAATATAACAACCAATGTCCCAAACCCTGTTTTCAGCAGTCAGATGAGAGAAGCTGTTGCTATCAGCAGAACACCTGCAGCCAATCAAAGAAAAAAAACCCAAAAAACCCATTCCCATTAGCTAGCCAATCAAAATCCTTTTCCAGTTTGAGCAGCCAATCGGGACTCTTCACATTTCTAAAGTGACCTAAATAAAGCACCAGAGCTCGGAGAGCTTCCTGAGAAGCTATAAACCGAGGCGCAATTTTTTAAAAAAAATAAGAGTCAGAAATAAAAATAAAAGGTTTCTGTTGGTCAAGATTTAAAAATAAAAAGGTTTCTTCCTGCAGCCAGACATGAGTCCATCCCTTTAAGCCAATCGTAACTGCATCTCCGGTGTCTCCCTTGATGCCAGCCCCGCTGAGTAGCCCTGAGGTGGGGTGGGGTGGATTGTGAGGGGGTGGGGGGTAGGGGGTGGAGAAGGTGACCTGCTGCCACTCAGCCAGCCAAGGTCCACACAGATCTCTGGGCCCTTGCCAGCTCCCAGGGTGTTCCAGGGGCTTTGCAGCTACTGCCTCCGGTCCTCCGTCTCCGACCTGGAAAACGCCATCACCACGTCCTCTGCACCTGCAGCAGGGGAAGAGAAATTGCTGGATGGGCCTCTGGCATCGGGCTGCAACTGGGACCAGCGAGGAGGCTGTGACCCCTGGGTGCAGTGTAAGTCCAGCTTGGCAAGCTGCTTTCTGAGTATGAAGCGCTTTCAAGAAAGCCATCTCCCCCGTGGGCCCTCCCTGCAGCCTGGCCAGGAAGTGTGCCAGCTCCTTGTGGAAGGGCACAGGGGAGAGGTCCAGAGGCTTGCTCAAGGCTACACAGCTGAGAGGTGAGCGTGAGGCGGACCCAGGGATGCTGATCCTGGGGCAGGGTCCTTCCCGCTCACATCCCTTGCTCCAAGGTCACCGAAGCCAGGGGCCCTTGGAAACCTCCGCTCTTTCTTAAGATTCTTATTTCCATCCCTTTGGACCCTTGCTCATTATGATTTCTAACAGCCATTCCTCTTCGCCCAAATCCAACACCTGCTCCAAGGAGCACAGCCAGGCCCATTTCCAGCCTGCAGCCAGCCTGGCTCCTATGAAGACAGATAATGGCCATAATCTTTATTACTGTTGTTGTTTTTTTTTAATCGTGGATTTGAGATTCTGGTCCAGGCACTCATGAAATCACTTCCTTTGTCTCGTTTTCCATAAGACAGGCTCTGACATGTAGCCAGAAAAGACAGAAGGGAGGAGGGAAAGGGCTTGAAACACTGACCCACCCCTCCCCTGCAAGCTGCTGGAGGAGGAAGGGGCTGGCTGAGCCGCACACCCTGCAGGCAGGTGAGCTGAGGGGGTCCCAAGGTGCCTCCTGGGCCCTGGCCCTCCCTGAGTCCTGCCGCTTTCTCCCCTTTTTCCAAAGGATGGTTCTTGGTTGTGCCCAGAACAGTGACACTGTGCTGCCTGTGGCCTTTCTGACATCCTTCTCTTCTGTACTAACTGGAGGACTTCTCCCGGGAGGGCAAGATCTGGAGAGGGGACACTGAAAGGCCACAGAAGGGTGAGCCGCTATGGGTGGTGTGTGGTGGAGCTTCTGGCCAGTGAAATGGGGTCAGGGAAGGGCAGGACTGCACCCTCGCCCCGCCCCCCAAGTCCTGGTGCTGGCCGTCTCCATCCACGCCACAGGGAAGTCTCTGCCTCACACTGGCAGCCTTCTCCTGACCAAGGAGCAGCCGGGGGCCTCCCCGTGGGCGCCACAGGGATGCGACAGCACAGAGACGCCTTCCATTCGGCACCGGCCGCGAAGTGGTGCGACCCTGCCTGCCGCACACCCTGCCCAGCCTTAATGGGGTTCTGCTGCCAACTCCATTCCTGAAAAAGGGAGCACGCTTCTAAAAAGGAGCTCAGGTTGTCTGCCTCCTTGGGATGGGAATCCTCTGCGTGGGAAGCCCTACATCTCTTCTCTGGAACATTCTGTTCTGCCTCAGTCCCAAGACCACGCGATACACTGCAGGCAGAATTTTCCTAGCAACCGCAGAGTCCAGGGTTACGTCATACCCTGGGTGGCAGCTGAGCGGTTCCCTAACAGATGCCGCTTCCCGAGTGCCGCCTCCCCAGCTACTAGTCAGTGGGGGGCTGGGGGAGACCGCGAAACGGGAACTGTCAGCACACGGAGCCTCAGCTGCAAGGTGCAGAGGCGGCCTGCTCGCTTCGCCACGCCTGCCTCCTGCCTCGGGGGCTTTCGCACAGGGACCTCGGGCCTCTGTGCTGAGATGTGGGCACAGAAATAGCACTGGCTGCCCCAGGAGGGAACCGAGAGTTGACAGAGGGACGAGCCACTGAGTCCTTGGAATGGCTAGGGCTCCCCACAGCACAGCTGCCCAGTGTGTGTCCCCCCGCTACACTGAGTTGGGGAAGGAATGACCTCCTTAAGGTCACAGGGATTCTGATGATATAGCAAGACACCTGCAGTAGAGGATTTGCCTGTCCCCCCGTGCCACAGACAGCTGGTCACCCCGCCCTTGGCTGGGTGGGGAAGGCTGGGAATCCACGGTCTCATTTAGGAGCCACCCACCCTGCCGCCGGAGCCAGGCGCAGACAGGGCCAGCAGAGCTGCTGTCCGTCCCAGGCCTGGTTCTACTCCTCAGGGACCGTGCTGTTTTCCAGGCTTCACCACAAGATCCTCTTTCCTTTGGGGCCCAAGAAGGCGCAGGCTCTGCCAGAGCATCCTCTGACCTATCCTTACCACCAGCTGGCCTGGCTTCATCAGCCAACAAGGACCTGACTATGGACCTGCAGGTCTCTGGGCAAAGACTCACCTTTTCCCAGTCCCTTTATCCATGAAATTTCGGCCAGTTACCTAATGGAGAGTGAGCTGCTCAGTTATCATGATTCTAGCTTAGAGCTTTAGAGGCAGAAGGGACCTCAGAGGTTGATTACCACACCCCTCCTTCTCCGCTAAAGGCAGCATGTGCTTTCTCCCTTGGGTGTTCTCACTGTCCTGGAATCACAGGGCTCAGAATAGGAAGACACTGCAAAGACACCAGCAGGCCCGGCCCACTGCCTTTGGGTGGTTAGACAGGTCATATCCCACTTTACAGATGAGGCCGTGTCCACCTCTTTGGTCTGGATTCAGCCTCGGAGCTTCTGTTCATCCCTTCCCATCACATGTAGGTGAGTGCAGGAGGGGAGGCACTGATCAGTCTCTCCAGCCCCTTACTCTCGAACACAGTGAAAGATAAAATTAGCTGAAACCAGATGAAAACATCACAAGGGAGAAGAACTACAGACCAGTATCTCTTATGAATATAGATTTCATAATACCTATGATATGCAAAAATACTCAACAAATACTAAGTAAACTGAATCACGCAACATATAAAAATAATTGCACATGCTGACCAACTGAGATTGATCCCAGGAATGCAAGGTTGGTTTAATATCTGAAAATCAATTAAAGTAATATATCAGATCAATAGAAAAAAGGAAACCAGACAATCCTCTGACTAGACATAGAAAACACATCTGACAAAATTCAACAGCCCTTCATGATGAAACATCTAACACACTAGGAATAGAAGGGAACTTCCTCAATCTGATAAGGGGCACTTACTAAAAACCCACTGCTGTTATCATACTTAATGATGAAAGATTGAAAGCACTCCTCCTTTAAGATTAGGAACAAGAAAACGATGCCCACTCTATTTCTATTTAATATTGTGTTAAAGATTCTATCTAGGGCATTTAGGCAACGAAAGAAAGGGCATCCAAATTGGAAAGGAAGAAATAAAACTATATTTGTAGGTGACATGGAACTTGTACATGGAAAATTCTAAGGAATCTACAAAGAAACTATCAGAACTAATAAACAAGTTAAACTAACAGGGGACAAGACCAATATACAAAAATCATTTGTATTTCTGTACGCTAGCAGTGAACAATCTGAAAATAAAGAAAACAATTTCATTTGCAATAGCATCAAAAATAATAAAATACTTAGGAGTAAATTTAACAGATGAAGCACTCTAAAAAGTACAAAATATCACTGTTCGAAATATCACTGAAAGAAATTTAACGCGATCCCAGCAGCTGCTTTTTGCAGAAATTGACAAACTACTCCTAAAATTCACATGAAAATGTGAAGGATCCAGAATTGCCAAAATAATATTGAGAAAGAAGAACAAAGTTGGACTCACACTTTTGAATTTCAAAACTTACTACAAAGCTATAGTAGACAAGTCTGGGTGGAATTGGCATAGGGTAGACATGTAGATCAACAGAATAGAACTGAGAATTCAGAAATAAATCCTTGCATTTATGATCAATTGAGTTTTGACAATGGTGCCAAGGCAACTGGATGGGAAAAAACTGAATGCAATGGTGCTGGACAACTGGATATTCACATGTAAAGGATGAAGCGGGACCTTTACCTTGTATCACATACAAAAATTAACTCAAAATGGAGCAATGATCTAAATGTAGGAGCTAAAGTTATAAAACCCTTAGAAAAAAATGTAAGAGTAAATCTTCATGACCTTGGCTCAGGAAATGGTTTCTTATCTATGACACTCAAAGCATAAGTAACAAAAGAAAAAATAGATAATTTGGACTTTATCAAAATTCAAAACTTTTATGCTTCAAAGGATACTATCAAAAAAGTAAAAAGGCAACTCACAGAATGGGATAAAAATATTGGCAATGCATATATCTCATAAGGGATTGGTATCTGGAATGTGTAAATAACATAACTCAATAATAATAGACAACCCAGTTTTGAAAATGGGCAAAGAACCTGAATAGACATTTCTTCAAAGAAAATAAATGAATAGTCGACAAGCACATGAAAAGATGCTCCATATCATTAGTCATCATGGAAATGTAAGTCAAAACCACAACGAGATACCACTTCACACCCACCAGGATGGCTGGAGGCGAAGAGACAATACCACGCATTAGCAAGGATGCGAAGACATCAAGCCCTCATGCACTGCTGATAGGATGTCAAATGGTGCAGTTGCCAAGTCCACTTTGCTCGCAGCCTTCCCCATCTCAGCAGATTTTCTCCATTTTCTCCATTTTCTAGTTGCTCAGGTCAAAAACCTTGGGGTCTTTCTGATTCCGCCCCCTGTCCCCCACCCCCACATACTCCACGTACAACACATAAACAAATCTTGTTGACTCTACTTTTAAAATGTATCCTGATTACGTTAGCATTTCCTCTATCACTGCCCTGGTCCAGATCACCACTACCCCTCGCTAGCCTCCTCTACCCGCTTTTCCTGGATCTCCCCACTTTGGCCTGATGGTCCATTTTCCACACAGCAGTCAGAAGGAAGTTCTTAAAAACACAGGTCAGATGCTGCCACTCCTAAAGGCTTCTTCCTGCAAGATTTCTCATCACATTCAGAGTAAACTCCAGACTGCACATGGTGACCTGTGAGACCCAGCATGATCTGGCCTCTGGCTGCCTCTTCACCTCCTCTCACTCTGCTCCAGCCACATGGCCTCCTGGCTGTCCTCCAGGCACGAGTACCTTGCACCTCGAGACCTTAGAGCTTGCTGTTTCCCTTCCCCAAATCCATCTCATAGCTCTTGAGCTTCGCACCAGTCTTTGCAAAGCCACCTCCTCAGGCCTTCCCTGACCACAGCTTCTAAAACGGTGCCTTGTGCCGATCAGGGGGCGGTCGTGTGCTTCGCCACCTTTGACGCACTCCAGTCACATATCGATGTGACCTTAGTTTCCCCACTGGAAATGAAGGCACTTTGCTGTTCACTCGCACGCTCACGGCCCTAGGAGAGCTCACATGCTACAGGACGAACTGTTATTCTGTAGATGAAGAACCTGAAGGTCAGAGAGACCAAGCGACCCAGCGATTCAGAGGCAGGAGGCAGACAGGACACACACTTCGAAGTCCATGCTTTCACCGCCACTACGTACTCTGCCATTTGCTGTCAGGAGAAGGAAGTGAGTGGCTCCCCAGTCACCAGAGCACTGTGGCTTCTCAGACCTCTGGGTGGGACTGGACCAATCCGTCCATCCCTACTGAAATAGAACCAAGACCCTGGCTTTAAAGAAATAATGCAAAGCGGCCCTGGCGTGCCTCGGTGAAAATTCAACATGGAACCCAGAATGCCGACCTGGGGGTATCCCTGGCCCCAGACTCCTGTCCCACCCTCGCCTCCTGCCCTGGCCTGGCTGCTCTGCTCTGCCAGACACCTCCCTAGTTCCACGGCTCGCCTGCTAGGGAAAGCAGGGCCGAGGCGCTGGTGAGGGCGCAGGTCCCCGAACCCGGGCAGGGCACCCAGCAGGCCGCCCCATCCCACGCCCCGTGCCAGCTTTGCCTCTGTAACAGAGTCCAGTCAAGTGACTGGGGAGAGAAAAATGACAAATATGCAAGAGCTCATAAAAGGGAAGCTGGCCCCTAGCTGGGGGCGGGAGACAGACAATGGGGTCACTGGGCTGTGTGCAAGCTCAGGACGAATTCACAACAGCCACATCCAAAGCGGGAACAGGCTCCATGCTCCGACCCCGCCCTCGGCCCACGGCCCGGCTGACCGGCGGGCATCAGCATGCTGCTGTCTGTCAGGCAGTCCCGCTCACTCCGGGCGCCGGGGGCAGGGGGCAGTGTGGTTTGGAGAAAGCCCCCGGGGAGCCCAGGCACAACCCCCAGTGTCTGGAGAATCACTCTTGGTATTTGAGGCTCTAAGTTAAAGGTCTTTTCATCAACACACTAGGCGCCTCAATCTGTTTCCTGAAAAGCCAGAACATCATCCTATCGGCCATGTGTTCATAGCCGGGTCAGTGACAGTGGGTGGGAAAGAAGAGAAAGAGGGACATGGAGCTGGCTGCAGTGCTGTGGCCAGTGGGTGGGGCCTGAAAATTCAGCTTGCACTTCTTAGACCTGGTGGGGAGGTCCTAGTGGAGCCCCTCCCCTTTCGAGAAACTTCGGGCTCAGTCCTGGAAAAGCACAGAGCCTGGAGCTCACAGGGAGCTGGGCTCAGGCGCCAGGGCACACAAGGACAGCCCCCAACACCACCCTCCCTCTCCAGGTGAGGAAGGAAGGGACGGCCTCCTTGCTGCCCATGGCATGAGGACAGTGCAGTTCCTGCTGCTTCTCAAAGCTCCGGGCTGCAGGGGGACTCTGACACGAGAGCTCTTCTAGCCCCAGGTGCTGCAAAGTCCAGCCCGGGGCTCATGCTCACAGGTGGCTGGGGAGAGAACAGCTCCAGGGCAAGCCGCAGCCGAGAAACCGACACAGGAACAACGCTCCCGGTCTGGTCCCAAAGACTGGCCCAGGCCCCAGCCCTGGGGGATGAGGGCGCAGCTCCCTGAACCCGGGCAGGGCACCCAGCGGGCTGCCCCATCCCACGCCCAGTGCCAGCTTTGCCTCTGTAACAGAGTCCAGTTCAGAGTCTAGGACACAGCCATGGACAGATGTCTCTGGACAAAAGGAAGGACTCCCAGAAGCAGCATCAGCCTGGGCGGGGTTACTGACATCTCCGGATTTGAAGCCATGGGCTCCTCCAAGCCCAGACCCCCAACAAACACGCGTTCTGAGACAATGGCCTCTTCAAAACCCTCGTGCGCCTCGCCGGCCTTTGCAGGACTACTCTAGGGTCAGACATTCTGGGGACAGGGATCTTGTGACCTCCTGACCTAAGGGGCCTAGTACCCTTATGAGGGTAAACCACAGAAGTCTGAGAAACTCAGAAATACAACCCTGAAATCCCAGCCTCCAAATTCCCACAGCCGCTGGAGGCAGGAGACAGCGAAGGGAATTCACTCTGAAACTGTCCGGGAGCCCGGCCTGCCAGGCCCCAGCCATGTCCATGCTCGCAGCCGGAGGCTGGAGGGGAAACAGGACTCCACCTCCTGACGCCCCGTTCTCTGACCGCATAGCTTCTAGCTGCGGTAACTCCTCGCCCTCGGAGCTCATTATCCTGCTATGAGAACCGAATCTCCCTGGCTACTGAACGCCACAGTGGCTCAGCTACCAGCTCTGGGGAGACAGGCCCGGCAGCACGGCTCCTGGAAAACAGGTCCCCGACGCTCCTTTAAGAAGGGAAGTCTCCACGGGGGTGAGGCTCAGGCACCACCCTGGACCAGGCCCCCAGACGAGTCCAGACCCGCAGGGTGGCACATGCTGTTTTCAGTGGCTGCAGCCTCGGTGCCTGGGGGGTTCTATGTATATCAGCTCTGATGCCCGAAGTTCCCACGGGATGGCTTTTACCCAGAGACAGCAAGACACCGGTTGCCATGGTGACAGCAGCCCTGATCCACCAAGGCCTCAGAAGCCAAAGCAGGCTCCAGGCCTGGTGGCACCTACTGGGCTCCCGGCTGACAACCACATCTCCAGGCACCCAAGCTGCTGGAAGGTGGGGCCTATGGGCCGAGACGTGGAGCCGGCTCCTGGCAGGGCCGCTGGGCTTCCTGACAAGCCAGCGAGGGCCCCCTGCGGGCTTGGGCTACCTCGGTGGACTCCAGTGTCCAGGGGCCTGGCCCTGCCTACCTGTGCAATGCAGGGCGAGTCCCTGCGCATCCGCCTCCATTTCCTCACCTGCAAAACATGACGAACCGCACCTGTTCCACCCATCTGACCAGCCAGGATGACGTCTGCAGCATCGAGTGCCACAAACAGCATCCGTGGGGTCCTAACTCAGTTTCTACCACACATGCTCTATCCCAGACCGGCTCCCCCAAACCCACATTGCCCCCTCCACACCTCTGCTGAGCCCAAGACACATACCCTACCTCTGGGGTTTGTCTTCCCAGGTGAAGTCCCCATCCTCCTCACTCTAATTCTTTGGTCTCCCCAAACGTAAGCTCCTCTAGACCCGAGAGCTTGCAGAGAGGGGGCGGAAGCTGGGAGGAGTGGGTGGATCCCTCCAAGGGTCAGAAATGACTGGGCCTTCAAGGTCCCGTCAGTCTCGAATGCTAGCGGGCCTCACAGTTGCCTTGGGGTTGTTTTAAATGCAGATTCCCAGGCTGGCCTGGCAGCCATTCTGATTCAGTAGGACCGGGGTGGGGTCTGGGAGTCTGCATTTCAGGAAGTGCCCTCGGTGATTCAGGTGTAGTGGTCTGTGGCCCTCGACGCTACGAACTGTCCCTTGAATTCCCCTCTCTGCCCCTTAGCTACTGTCCCTTCCTGGCCAACGTTCTGAAGGGGACGTGTCCTCCTGCCTCCACTTCCTTGCCCCCCATTTCCTCCCAGCCCATGGCAACCTGGCTTCCAGCTGGGGCTCCACAGAAACTTCTATGAAAAGTCACCACTGACCTCTAAATTCAAGCCCAGGAGACCCTGAAAGTGACCCTGCTGACCCTCCCTCCTTCCAGAGCTCCCATGCCCCCCACCCCTGCCGCTGTCCTCAGAGCTGTGTTGTGGGCCCCGCTGCTCTCACTCCGCCTGCTTTACAGGGCGACCCCGCTCAGTTCCACGCCTCACCCTCACCCACACCCAGGCCTCACATCTGCTCCCACCTTGCTCCTGAGCTCTGACCTCGCTCCTGCCCCTCCTGGACATCCACAGGCGCCTCCCACTCAGAGCTCCCCTCCCTCCCTCTTAAACCCTACCCACTGCGTCCTTGGTCTCAAACCCCACCCCCACCTGTTCACCCAGCCTGCCGGTCTCCGTCCTAAATGTCCTGCCTCTGAAACACGTGTTGCAGCTGACGTCACTGTGCCCCTTCGGCTGTTTTCCGGCCTTACTCTCGGCCCTGTGGCCTGCCCCCAACACTCACCCTAGATGGAGGACAATCCCCCCAGGCCTGTGATGACTGAAGTCTTCAGAATAAACTCTGTCCTGAGCACACTGGCCTTTAGAGCCACTTACTACTCAATCGGCTACCGCCATACTGGCCTCTTTGGGAGACATGGAGACACCTGATACTTGCACGGGCTGGGCAGGCTCCAGGGCTCCCTCAGCCTACGACGTCCTCCCCCAGTTTGCCCCCACACATTCCCACGTCCCCCCAAGGCCCAGGCAAACAGTGCTTCCTCTCTGCGGCTTCCTAGGTGTGTTTCACTCACAGGGTGACCTGTGTGCCCGGAGCGTTCCACAGCCGTCCCTGCTTCACTCTGCTGCGCTGGCGGCCCGAGGGCGCGGACCGTCCCCTGGCACCACGCCCGGCACGCAGAGCCCTGGGCTGATGCGAGGCGGCGGGTCCCCTCACTGGAGGACACTTCCCTGAGGCGGAGGTCGCCTCTCCCCTGGTGTCTGCGGTTCACTGGAGCTGCAGGAGGAGGAGGCCTTTGCTCTCCGCTCTGAACAACAGAACCCGTGGCTGCCGCCTCCGCCGCTGGGCGGGGAGGGTCGAAGCTGCCACACGGGCCAGACCCACAACGCCCAGCGGAGCCCCGGCCTGCGCTGCAGCACACTCCTCACCCTTCTCGATTTTTTTCCTTTTTCTGGGACACAAGTTATCACATGCCAAGTCCTTCTGGTTGATTTTTCAGTTGGATTCAGTGTATGTCTGATTTTTGGGGCTCAATTTATTATTACCAGGTTACAGGGAATTGTCATGGAAGTGTGGATTAAAGTGAACAAGGATTAGCTTCCCATCCCATAGACCGGAATCTTCCTGGGGCCTGACAGAGTTCGTTATCATCTGGAGCCTCTGGGAGAAGTCTGGAAGCCGCACGCAGGGAGAGAGGGGGCCCAGGACCCCCAGCGGACACTCTGCACAGAGGAGCCTCTCACAGACTCGCCTCCCCGGGGCTTGGCCCACACGGGGACCCAGCAAACCCCTGCTCTGGGCCAGAAGCGCAGGCCCCAGACCCACGGGGCTAATGGACGTAGCACGACAATGGACACACAGACAGAAAGGTCCACAGGCAGCTCAGGAGAGAGGAGGAGATGCCGCCAACCCCGGGAGGGGCCAGAGGGGGCCGCACGGCGGACGCGGAGGAGCAGGGGCTGGGAGGCTGTGGGAGAGGCTTCGGGGAAGAACGCTGGCTGTAAAATGGAGACAATGTTGCCAGCACCCCCACCCGTGGGCCGCCAAGAGGGTCGAGTGGGGTGAGCAACTGTGAGTGCTGTGCAATGGGTGGGCCATTCCCTTGCAGCCGCTGGCTCCCTGCCGGTTTGCCGGTGACCACAGCTATGTTACCAAGGTTCCAGTGTAACCCTGAGACCAAATGACCTATTTCTGGCTCCCTGGCAGCATACCCTGGGCCAGCAGCCTCGGCTTCCGAGGGGGAGAGCCAGCAGAGCCCCGAGACAGCCCAGCTGGCTCCAGGGTGGGGCCCGTCCCTGGAAAGTCTCTTAGAGGAAGCGCGTGATGAGAGGGAGGCTGGAACGGGCCCGAGGGGCCACCGCGCCAGCACCACAGCTCATAGGGCCAAGAAGGGAAGAGGAAGGACAGAGGGCCCGTAACGAAACGGACATGTCTAGACAGCGCCCCTCACAGCCCAGGACACCCTGACAAGGGCCCACACGAAGCACCGCACAGGATGACAGCTCTGCAGGCGGCTGGCCACAGGGAGGCCTTTGCAAAGTGCATCGGCGGCCTGGGACTGTGCTCCTGTGTGGTGCCGGGGCGGAGGAGATGGAGCTCCCAGAGAAGCGGCATGTTCAACGGTGCTGCAGGGCCCGGAATAACGAGGCAATAGAAAACTTCTCCACATTTGTTCTGCGCCTCCTAAAATACGTTAACTGCCAAAATCACACCTGGTCCTCAGATAAAACATGCCTTGCGTATGGCCTGTAAGCCACTTCTAGAATTTTCCTTAAAATAAATGATGATTTATACTCAAGGATGTTCCATGTTCACCACACCCTGGACCCAGCCGTGAGCTTCTTATTTGACCTCTCCGGGCCTGCCACCTCACCCTGAATGTGGGGCGCATGACAGTACCTGCCCCACAGGGCTATCACAAGGGTTCACTGGGATAACCCTTATATGCTGCTTCACAAGGAACCTGGCTCATAGGAGGAGCTTAATGTTTACTGTTATTATAACTAATAGCAAAAATGAGAGACAAATGTCCGACAGTAAAGGATTGGTGAGTTAGGTGGCTGCACATTATGCAATTGCCAAAATGTTTTCCTGAAAGTTGTTTAAGAACATTGTAAAATTATCATAAGTAAAAAATGGAAGTTAAAGTGGATATCAAAATGTTTATACTGGATAGTCCCAACTTTATGATGGAAATACATGCATATTTTTAAAAGGCTGATGGGAAATTTAACGAAAGGTAATAGCGGCTACAGCGATGTGGTAGGATGCGATCCTTAAAGCTTTGCAGTTGTTTCTGCCATTCCCTGGTTTTCTACGATGACTACGCGTTATTTTATAGCCAGGAAAAACGACCTGCACGTTAGGGAGAGAGGAGCACCGCTGGTAGGAAAGGAATGAACTCAGCATTCTCTTGTGCCTGCTTTGGAAGCTATAGCTGGGCCTTCCCAACAAGGTGACCTTCCCAGAGAAGTATTGATTTCTTTGGTTCAAAGTCAGTCCTGCCTGGCTGTCAGCTCTGCCCAGCCACCCTTGGAGACCAGGAGACAGTGCTCAGAGAATTGACTCCACGTTCCTGCCTTCCTGAGGGACCATGAGCTCCCAGCCCCATACACAAACACAAAGAGGAAGCCACAGTCCCAAGCTCAGGGAACTTGGAATTTGTCAAGAGACAGACCAGGAGACAGTGTGGGCAGTAGCCTAGCAGAGGTGCATGCGTGAGCAGGCAGCTGCGGGAGGGCCTGGCCTGGGGAAGACAGAGGAGGGGGTGTGGGGTTAGGGCTGGGCTTAGGGCAGCTGAGAGGCAAATTCAGAGGTAGAAAAGCGTGAACACACACTGCGATTTTAGCCTCATGGCAGTAGGAAGCCACTGAAAGATTCTGAGTAAGGGAGAGATCTGCTGATGCAGCCTCCAAAAGGCCCTCTGGCTGCGGGGTCAGATGAAAAGTCGAGGTGCCAGTTAGGAGCTGTTTGCAGGGCTCAGACCAAAATGGGCGTTCAGATGCAGCCGATCTGAGGGGCATTAAGGCAGGAGAATCAAAGGACTTGGTAACTTACTAGACACCTGGGGAAGACAGGAGTGAATGGTGGGTCCCCAGGACACTGGGGTGTGTGGGGGGTACATTCGTCCTGAAAGAACAGGGCAGGGGGAGGTGGTGAACGTCACCCTGCTGACTGTGGGACGTCTGTGACAAGACGGTCAGCAGAGACTCACACACAGAGTTCTGTGGTCAGGACAGAGCTCTGTTGAAGTCACAGGAGTGTATGTGGCCTCCTAGAAAGAGCTCGTGAGACTGAGGGGCAAGAGGACAGAATAGGAAAAGCAGCAGCATGATGAAGGGAAAGGAGATGCTTGCAGGGGGGATGTGCAGAGGCGGAAAGTGGGGAGGAGCGGACAGAGAGGCAGGGCTGGGAGGGAGGGAGGTGTGCATCATGGGAGAGGAGGGAGGAGGAGGCCTTCTGTAAGGTGGCTGTGACGGGTGGTCTCACCAACACAGGCCAGGCAGGTCCACCATTCAGTTCAGCACTAGGGCACCACTGGTGCCCTCTGCGGGAACCACTTAGTGAGCCCTGAAGCTGCAGGCCCACACTCTAGGGTCTCAAGCACCTGTCTGGACCCAGCAGATATTGGACATGAGTTCACCGAGGGAGCAATGGGATGGAAGGTGGGCAGGGAGGCCTGGGTGCAGGGTGAGGGGCCAGCCTGCAGTGGGCCCCTCTCCTCCGTGGGTCTGGGGACGGCAAGCAGAACCCCCGGCCCCCAGACCCCTCCTAACCCAGAGGCGACGCGTGCGCGGTGGAGGGCAGTACCCCAGGACCACGGCCACACGCTGATTCATCGGTTGGGCAGCCTCAGGCCCCCTACCGAGGGGAGCTGGAATAGCAACTGGTGAGAGCGGCCAGCACCCGAGGAGGGGAGCTCGGCGGGCATTCGCTGAAAGACGGTGCCACCTAGTGGCAGGAGGCACTCACACCAGGCTTCTGCAGGACGGTCACGCCCATCACCCTGACTGCTCCTATGTCTTTAGGGGCTTTTCATGCGGGGTCCCGAGCGCTGGAAGCAATGATCCAGGGTTTTTGCCATCTGGGCAGCACCGGAGACTCTGACGGCAGCATGCCTGTGGCACTAGCTGAGGTCGGCTCTGCCAACGGAGAGGGCAGGCAGCCTAGAATTTTGGCCGAGACGCATCTGGCCCCACCCAAGGGCAGAGCGGAAGGTCCTGCTCTGCGGTCTGCACCTCCTGAACTGCACTGGTGGCTGTTTTGTTGCTGTTACTGTGCATTTGTTTGTGGTATCTTCGGGCACACCGAGAGAATAACGGTGTACTTGTGAAGCTCTTCCAGGCACAGCCGCCCCCACCCCAACTCACAGTCCACGGGAATTTCGGGGCTTTCTGCATCGCATGTCTTCCTGGGAGGTTCAGGTCAGAGGTGACCATGGAGGTGAGGGGTATCCTGAAGGACACCCAGCAGCAGAGAACCACTTCTGCCACCAGCCTCCCTCGAGACTCCTGCTGGCTTAAGCGACAGACGTGCCTGAAGCCAGCCTGGCTGTCCCAGGGACGCATCACACTCACGAGGGCCTGGCTTCTGGGGCCCACATGGTCACAGCCACAGCCCATGACTCACTCCTGACTGCTCAGCAGTTTCAGGCCAGGTGAGGTCATCGTCACCTCCTTAAACTACTCGACAGAGCTCATTTTTATTATTCTTAACTGTTGGTTTTAGTTAAGTGAGATAAAATCCCATAAAAAAACTTTTAAAAACTTCCTCTTATTACACAAGAAATGTGTATCAAATATTAAAAAATTAGTTTTGCAAAGACGTGTGACTTGGAAAGTGAAAGCCCCTTATAAGCTCTACCCTCTAGCAGAAGTTTCTACTTAACAGCCTGGTACATATCTCTCAACTGATTTTTTCTATACACGTACACGCGTGAGTGGGGGTGTGTATGTGTTGTTCCGTATACTGACATACGGTTCTACAGTCTATTTTGACTTCTTCCATTAAGAGCAATCTACTAGAGGCATTCTTACCACCCCAGCTCAAGTTCAGGTTAACTCAGTGACCCAGGACCAGGGTGGGAGAAAAGTAATGCCCCAGGGACTCAGAAACCTGATGGCTTCAGGTAGATATGGTTCAGCAACCAGGGGAGAGGGACCCGGGTGAGAAACTCAGATCAGCCTAGAAGAGAAGAGGGCTCTCCAGAAAAAAGGTCCCAGGCTGGGGCAGGGGCACACGCCACACCCCTTACTCCTCCCCAGTTCCCAGAACAGGCTGCCACACGGGTGTAGCCCAGGAGAGCTATGCATGGCGACGGGTTGTCCCAGGGAGCTGCCTGAGCCACGGGGACGTCCTGTATGTTCCTGCTGAGTTGGGTGCACAGGCTGGGTCACGCCCAACGTCAGAGCTCGGGAACTGGGCCTCGTGCCAGGGCAGAGCCCTGTGACATCCAGGAGAAGAAGGGCAGCTTCAAGACAAGCAGCCCCGTGTGCCAGACCTGCTCTCCTCCTCGGCCTCATGGACAGGCAAAGGCACCCTCAGCACTCTGCTCAGGGGAGCCCCCTCCCATGAGACATGCCATGGGCCCCACCATCTTATGATCAATAATTCAGACTAAAGGTAATTAAAACTGGGGAAAGGATTGGATACAGATGCTAGTCAGGGTAAGCCTTCCAGAAAGGGAGAGCCCATGAGTGGCCGGCAGGCTCCTGCTGCTCCTGGACAGACAGCGACGCACCCAGAACCCATTTCCAGAGTCGGGCTGCAGGTCTGCATCCCGGGCCCCCTGGGGACTGGCTGCATGGCCCAGGGCAGTAACTTGCTGCTTCTGAACCCGGTTCTTTGCCAGTTAAGTAAAAAAATACAAACAGTAGCTATCTACAATTGAGTGAAATGACATGTGTCAAGCACGCAGTACATGCCTGCCAGCCAATATACACAAATGTCACCCACTACTATTATGATGACTGGTTGAGGGCACCCCCCAAAAAATAACTTCTGAGGGCACACGGAGACTTCCAGGGCCTCTGGGGCCTCCACTCTGGGCACCGCCAGGAACAACCCAGCCACTGTGTGGCCCAGCACACAAGGGTGGTCTCGCTGTGCCTGCACAGAGGCTGGGTGGGCAGGGGTCAGGCCAAAGGCTAAGTAAGGAACGTAACCCCCAGAGCCTGTGCAGTGACAGGGGCCCCCAGACACCTCCATTTCTGCCTCCTCCAGGACCAGCTTCCCAGGGCTCCTCCCTGGATGCGACTGCCGGCCAGGGCTTGGCTCTGGCGGAGTGGGGGTGCGGGGCTGTGGCCCCTCCTTGTCTGCCTGTCCGTCCCATGGAGAGCCACCTAGCAGGGCTGGCGCTATGCTTTCTAAAGGGGCCACGAGCGGGTACCCGGGAGGGCGTGGCCGGCCGCGGGCCCAGACTCACCCTGGTCGATGGGGTGCTGCGGCAGCTGGCTGAGCTGGCTGCTGGCCACCCCCGCGTAGGTGCGCAGGAACTCCTCCTCGCTGGCCGTCAGCTGCAAGGGCGAGAGAGCTGCATGAGCGGCAGGCGCGTGGCTCCCGAGGGCGGCTGCCCAGGTCTGTGTGGTCCCAGAGACGTGTCTCCTCCTTCACTCCGCGCCCTGGCCCTCTTCTATCCTCAGGACCAAAGGACCACCCCCGCCCCCGAAACTTGGTTCCCGGGCTGGGCCACTCAGAGCAGACTGGGTTCCAGTGCAGCAGAGCCGGCAGGAAGACGCAGGCCCTGCTCCAGCAAGTGCTGCTGGTGCCCGTCCTGCCCCGTGCCCCGGGGGCGCCCTCCCGGGGGAGAGCTCTTGGCGGTGGGGGAGGAGGAAAGGAAGGTCAGCCCTGTGAACTCTCCCTCAGCTGGCCCAGACTTGGTGGGGCATGGGAAGGTGTGTGTGGGGGGTGGGAGGAAGGGGGGTAGGAAGACTGCCCCTGCAGTGCTCCCAGGACTGGACATACTGGGCCCTGTGCCACATGAATGAGCCACAGAGCCAAACTACAGGCTCAGCATGCCCCCTCCCCGACCACGGCGGCCACAGGCGGTGGCCACAGCCTTTGCTCCGCCCGCAGCAGGCATCCCCTGGGGGCTGTGGCGCGTCACCCACCGCACAGCACTCACGTTTGATCCCATCTTTCTCAGCATGAGCAGCACCCGGACCTTCTGCTGAACGTACACGTCCTCCGGACTCTTCCCGGGGGCCCCCTCGCGGTTCATGCCCTGGCCAGCTCTGGGCACTCCTGCAGAAGGAGGTGCGTGGGGAGGGGACAAGTGTCGGGATGATACAGACAGGGTGCTTGGCGGGGGCTGTCGGGGAGTCCACGTTGCTGTGGGGTCTCGTTTCTGAGAGCCCAGAGCTGGCAGCCAGTGGCCTGTCCCTCCCTCGTCCCTACAAGCCAACGGCCAGACTGAGCAGCTATGCCCTAGGGCAGGTGCTGGCGGCCCCTCCGTGCACAGAGCTGTCGGCCCAGGGAGACTTCGGACAGTTCTACCTCTGGCCACCCCCTCCGCAAGGCTCCTGCTATGAGCCACAAGAGATGTTCTGCACGACCCCGAAATGTCCCAGGTTTTCAAAGCAAGTAACTTTCCTAAGGAGCAAGTGACATGATCAGCTGGTTGGGGCCTTTGTTGGAGAAACTGTGAGTCAGTACCCAGCCCTCAGACACGGAGACAGCTCCCTTGGCCAAAGCCCCTGATGAATTCAAGAGGCCAGCTCCTGGGCTGGGCTCCAGGGAGTCCCGCGATGGGACAGGCGGGCCCGGGGTTTTGGGGCACAGGCACCCACCCTGGCTCACTGCCACTGTCTTCCCAGGCCACCCCACCTGGCAGAGGGCGGCTCCTGCAGGCAGCGGCTGCGTCCAGGTGCAGCGGGACCCGACCTGCAGAAAGGCCCCAGGAGGAGAGAAGTCCCAGGGCTTCCTCTCGGGGAGGAGCTGGTGGGGAGGAAGCCAGGCACGGAGGGGTTTAGGTTACATATTTGTAACTCTTGGATGAGTCAGAAATAACGCAGCAGCTGGTGAGGGTGGAGCCTCGGCAGCCCTGGTGCCAGGGAGCTGATCTCAGGGGACCGAGGGAACTGTGCTGGCAGGCCAAGGACACTCCTCACACCGTCCATCCCTCAGGGGCCAGCAAGCCCTGGACCAGCAGGCTCTCCCAGGCAGGGTGGCTCTCCTGGGGAGGGCGGCTCCCATGCAAAGGGAGGACTTCAGTGTGCCAGAGCCCTGAACAGCAGCTTCCCTGGAGGACCACTGTGAACTGCTCAGTCCCCATAACCTAAGAGAGGCGCTGGCCTTACAAGCCCAAGCAACAGACTAAAGAGCTGGCAAGTCAGGGCTTAAGTAGCTGCCGTATGCTTGATGTGACAGGGTCCCCTTTTCGAGCCTCTTTTTCCACCACAAAGCCCCAGCCCCAGGCTCCCTAGTCTACTGTCTGCCCCCTTCCACCTCCTCCAGCTTCAGAAAAGGGCTAGTGACAGAACGGGGGAAAAGAGAGTAAGGTGCTTCGAGAACAGTCTGTGGAGAGGCAGCCCCCGCCGTCCCCAGGGTGGGATGCACGGAGCGCAGAGAAAACCCCAACTGCCTTGCACTGCTGAGTGGGAGAGCTTAGTTCTGGGGTTTCACTTATCACGCTGACCCCTTCTCACAGCCTTCCACTCCACCACCCCACCGGGATGATCTTTAAAAAGAAGCCAGAGCAGATGACATCACTCTCTGCTTCGCCCGAGGTCAGAACACAGCTCAGTCCTTGTGAGGCCCGCATGGCGGGCCCTGCCTCCCTTTCCTCGGTCCGTCCCTGGCCGGTCTGCCTTCCTGGCCCCAGTCTGTGTCTGCTACAGGCCAAGACGCTCTTCCCTCAGCAGCCTTTGCACCGCAGGTCCCCTGGGCCCGGAACTGCATCTTCTCCATCCTTCATCTCAGTCAAACACACTTTCCCAGGAAGCCTTTCCTGACAGCACAGCCCAAGCAGGCTCTGTGCATCCTCCACCACACCCCACACCTCAGCCGCACAGCCTGTCCTGTCCCAGGGGTCTGAAGGCACCTTGTTGGGGTACTTGCTTCTGTCTCTCCCCAGCCTGGCTGGAGCACCAGGGCCATGCCTGCTTTGCTCACCAGCCTGGACTCCGGAGCCTGGCACCGTGCCTGGTGGGAGCTCAATTAACACAGCTCAGTTGGTGTCCCAGCTTGCCTCTCCCTATGACATCTACATCATTTTAGGGCCAAATGTCATCATGTTGAAAGAGACCAAAGCACCTAATCCAGTCTCCAGAACTAGACTGAGCTTTTCCAAGGGACTCTCGTTCCTAAGTAGCTTACATGCCATTGGCCATTGCGTTCCCTAAAGGCCATCTGAAACACTCCCCAAAGCCTCCAAACTGGGAGTTGAGGGGCTCCAGGAGTAAAACCTTCCAATTCTGTCTCGGGTCAAGACATCATGGAAGACAAGTCCCCAGCCACTAGGTGTCGCTACACACAAAAGAACCAGTGTTCCGGTGCTGGCCCTCCACACCCCAACCCCAGGGCTCATTCGGCTCAAGCCCTAACTCTGATGTCACAAACCACACCGCAGTCCCAGGTCCCAGAGCAAGATCCAGCCACTCTTTCAGGAGGCCAGCTCTACCAGGCAAGGATACGTATCTGGTTTTGCTGCACATCGCAGGAGCTGGGGGTCCTGGCTTCACAGCGGTGGGGAACCCCTTCCTCACTGTCCTTTCCTGACCAGCCAAGCTTTCTCCAACTGAGACATAGGCTCAGAACTAGCATGAGTGTGTGTGTGTGCATGCACGTGTGCGTGTGCATGTATGCACTGTAGCCTTCCTGTCCCCAATCCCCGCCACACTCACGCTGTGATTGCGAGGTGGGGAGCTTGCAGGGTGTCGTGGGTATCTGAATGTGTCGCTGGGCCAGACTGTGCCCACTTCAGCACACTTTCCTGGCAGAGACTGATTATCAAACTGTTTCTTCTTGCTTTGGGGAAGATTCTTGGTCTTCTAAACATTATGGCCTTCTAGGATTCTTCCAGCTCTCCTAGGATTCTGCCCTGCCTCCCAGCAGAGGGAACACATGGATCTGGGGGAATGTGGCGAATGAGCACACCTTCCCGCCCTTCACGCTCCCAAAAGGACGAGACTTTCCTGACTGGTTTATATAATTCTGCCCTCAACAGAAGAATCTGCAGCAAGGGTGGCAGATAGCTGAAGGGACAGGCATTTCAGTGGATGGCATGCTACAGGGACAGTGAAGCGTGTTTGGGTCTGATGCCTATCTAAGCAAACATACCATTAAAATCTCATCACAATCCTGACAAAGCATCTGGTTAACATCACTTGAGAATTCTTATTCTCCCCTGTAGGGATCAGGCACTGGTATCCATTAAAATGTGTTTAAATTACGCAAGTCCAAACTGCAACTAATTTAGACACACCGATTATTCATTCAGTCCTCAGCTATAAGAGCCAAAAGTAATGATGTTCTCAATTACGGTCTACCAGCTAGCCCCATAATGTCCCCGTTGCCCAACCTAGTGGCACTGCCACTCTAAATCCTAGGTCAGTGACAGCTCTGCTTTCTCTCTTAAGATACAGCTTTCCGGAAGCCAACTAGGCACCGGCATAGGTGAGCTAAAGAATGGAAAGTGGCGAGGGAAGAGGCTGGTGTCTACGCGTCATGCCGTAGAGACCCACGTACTATGCAAAGAGTGGTGGTGATTCCAGAGAATTACATCTGATTGGCACAAACGCACTCAAGAGAAACTGAGGTACATACATTTGCTGCAGACACATAGATGCCACCCCTCCCAACACACACTCCTGTTGGTTCTGAGCCCACGTCTCTGTTAAAGGAAGGCTGGCAGGTAACGGACACTGGGAAGGGTCCAAAGTGACAAACGGGTCCTGCCACTTCGTTCTCTGGGAGACATCCTGCGCAGTCTCCGCAGGGACCTGATCTCTTCCAGCACGAGTCCAGCTTTGAGATAGCTGATCTCACTTTCGAAGAATCGGGAGGGGGCACAGCAGGGACCCGGAGAGCGGGCTGCTGATCGGTCCGTGCGTCCGTCAGACCCCTTCCGATGAATGGCTCTGAAGGCTGGCCTCCCCTCCACAGGCACAAGTGGCCCTGAATACAAGCACAGCCACCTGTATGCGTTTTTATTTACAAACGGGAAGCTAATGCTGTTTGATCACCCACATTTTTATCAACTGAAATATACATGTATATCCAGGGCAATCCTGGATAATAGTGAGTAACTTCGGGCTGGGCCAGGCAGCAGGAGGTCCTTTAAGATATACAAGCCACCTCTGCCCCATGGGTCCCAGCACTTGTCTTTTATTGTCTATTTTTTTGAAAGTGGTATATTTTAAATGCTCACACTTAAAAATGTACATTTACATTGGTACAATGTGCACAATGCTTACACTGCACAAAAATACAATGCCACATGACTATGCTATTCATAGAGCGTCTATGCAATATTAATTCAGAGACTGCACGCATCCTAACAGCCTAGAAGAAACCAGCAGCACCACGACTTCACCGAAAGAACCCACACGTGTGAAGGAATGAAATTAGAGACAAGTGAGATGCGCTAAGTTCACGGTCAGCCCTTGAGCCTGTACCCAAGGCCCCCTCTCGCTCACCAATCTGTGGC
This sequence comes from Eonycteris spelaea, assembly GCA_003508835.1. Lineage (NCBI taxonomy): Eukaryota > Metazoa > Chordata > Mammalia > Chiroptera > Pteropodidae > Eonycteris > Eonycteris spelaea. The sequence goes on along the minus strand of PUFA01000119.1, from coordinate 1,256,647 downwards.
CACATCACCAGACTTCTTTCCCTGGGTGCTTACCTGCTTCTGGAAATTAACTTCGGGCAAACAGGTGCTCAACTGCGACGGGTGGGCTGCGGCCGGGGAGAAATAGGAAGGTGCGGCCCTGTGGAAACACAGAACACGGGGTCATGGAGGAGCCAGAGGGCCGGACGGCTGCCAGAGTCAAACCTGGAGCACACGCCCCACGCTGACAGCCCCAAGACCGCGGGCGGGAAGCTCATGGCAGCGGGCTCTGCTGCAGTCCAGAAATACCTGTGTGTCTGGCCAGCCCAGGAAACCTGCACCAACACCTCTGGGATAAGCTGCTGACGGCAGCTATGCTCACCTGTCATTTCCGGCCAAAGCAGGTCGCCACACACCCAACTCCCCTTGGGTTAGTCACCAAGCCCAACTGAGATGGGTGCTGGAGATATCGTGGAGGGAGTGAATCACTCCAGGACGGCTGACGGGCAAGTCCCGCACCTGCACGAGCAGGCGCACCCTCCAGACCTAACGTGAGGAGGAGGCTCAGGCTCCACCCCCTCTGTGCTCAGACGCGCACTGTGGCCCAGTGCTGGGCCTGTGTAAACATAAACACACGCACGCATGCAACATGCACACACAGTTGCAGATAATTTACAACCTACTAGCCTGGCCACATGTCCACGTGTCCCAAAGACACCTCTTCCAGGAATTGAAAACATTGTCTTCTTGTCTTTGCCTCCCACATACAACCTCACCCTTCTTGTCCTCTGCAGGTGGATCTGCCAGAAGCAAGGACAGAGGCCGACAGGGGGAGATACGGGGGGTGGGGCAGCTGGGGCACCAGGGTCTTGGCTGCCCACTGCGGTTTGGTCCTCTTCCACTGTGGGACAGAGGCCTCGAAGCACCTGGGTGAAAGGTGGCCTCGCAGCTCTCAGCCTTGCGGTAAAGACAGGGACTGAGAATGATGCTTTGAGAAGCTTGTTCTAAGGAACGTGAAGGACAAAGAGGGGCTTTGAAACCCCCGGTCTTGGCTGATTTCTGCAAAGAACGCTCCTTGCTCACCCAAGGGGCCAAGGGAAAAGTGTTTTCCACAGAGAGCGAGATTTCAACGGCCTCCCCTACGGTGGACGCCACTCTACCCCTGGCTCTCTGTTCCCATCCCTCTCCAACTAGAGATGGCCCTGAGATGGGAGAGCCACCACCTGCCACGGCCACCCCCTCCACCCGCAAACTACCCCTCTGGGAACAGACACTGATAACGACTGATTGCTCTTTTCTCCCTCTAGATAGCAAAGCACCCAAACACCAAGGGCCCCTGGGGACTTTCTGCCCAAGTTCCCATGTTCCTCCAAAAAGACATGAAGACAGACAACTTTCTCCCACTTCTGACGGCCTTTAATTTCTCACAACAGCCAGTGAGCCTCCTATTGTCCACTGGGCTCGACCCTTCGAAGGAGCAGCAGGAGCTTCGCGGTCATGCCTCAGGGGGACAGTGTCTAAGGGATGCTGTGGGGCCCCTTCTGGGACTGTCCAGGGACCCATGGCCAGCTGCTCTGTTTGCCATTTCCTGACCAGGTCGACGTTCAGAAGGGCCCAGAGCCAGTGGGAGACAGCGTGCACGCCAGGGGGCTGGGTTCTGTTTTCGATTCTATCGCTGATGAACTGTTCAGCGCGAGGCCAGCCAGGGGCCATCTCTGCACTCGGGGGGGTGGGGGGGGCACACATGTAAAGATCCTGAAGCAGGAAGAAACTGGACATTTGGAGAAATTGGAGGAAGAAGAAGGCGTAGCTGAGGCCTCAGGAGCCGGCACCGGACCAGGTGGGTCTCTGAGAGGTGAGGACGGCCGTCGACAGTGGGGGTCAGGTAGGACCAGTGAGGCTGCCGTGTGGAGAAAGGACTGGGGCGCAGCTGGAGGGGGCCTCACTGGGCCAGGTGAGAGCTGGGGCTTGGGTGGGGGTGATGGAGAAGGGATGGTGGGAATGGGAGGGACTGAGACATTCTGGCAGGTGGAACTGTGTGACAGAAACGGTGTTAAAGCCTGGTCTGCCACCGTGGCGGTGGGGGGTGTGTGGGGAGGCCTGGCATGGGAGCTGCCGGAATGCTGGTGCGGCCCGGACAGGCTCAGCAGCTAGGACCGGACTTCCCGGACTACAGAGAAGCCCACTGGGCCTGGAAAGCCGAGTGGATTCGTTCTTCAGCACAGTCGGTACCACCGTGACCCTGAGAAGTGTTCTGGAGACAATCACGTGTGGTGACCACCCAGATCTGGCAAACGTCTAGGGCCCTCCTGGGAGACGCCGTGCACCGGATGGGGTGGCGGGGGTGGGGAGGTAGGGAGGCCCTTTGGGAAGGGGCACTGTAAATGAAGGGGAAGAACTGGCATCCCAGCGATGCCACTCGCCAAACACGTGGCCTTAGGGAATGTATTCATTCAGTCAGTCGGTCAGCAAATGTACTGAGAGCGCCTACTATGTATTGGGATACATCAGTGGAAAAAACAGTCAAAAAACACTAAATATATTCCAGTGAAGAGCAAGGACAAAACAAATGAACGAAAACAGGTAAATAATATAGTACAGAAGGAAGTAACAGGTGCTATGATAAACCAAGCTGGATGAGGGGGAGGATGTGGGGTGGCCTGCGGCAGGGGATGGGAGGCTTCAGGGGCGAAGACAGGAAGGAGGGGAGGAGTGAGCTGCGGGAAGCTGGGAGCAGCGCTGGACGGAGGCCCTGGGGTTCGGACATATGGGCCATGTTGGAGGAACAGCAAGACACGCCGTGGGTGCAGCGGGAGGGGAACGAGCGAGGAGAGGGCAGCAGGAGGCCATGGGGCCTCTGTAAGAACTTGACCTTCACCCATAAGAAAGGGCGGCCACTGTGGCCTGGTCTGACTCGGGTTTTAGCAGAACCACCTGACTCGGAGACTAGAGGAGACTGAGGGGCTGGAACAGGGAGAACGGGGAGGAGGCCGTGGCAGGAATCTGGACAAAGCCAGTGGTGGGTCCATCGTGGACAGGACATCAGGAGGGCTGGTGGGTGCCGTGCGGCGTGTGGGAAGAGGGGCACGTGACAGGGCCTCCATGTTTTTGGACTAAGCAACGGAGGTGGGAGTTCCTGTCAACCGAGATGGGGAGACACAGCGGAGCAATGTGTGTGTGTGGGGGGGCGGGTGGGGGTGGACCAGAGTTGCGTTTTAGACAGCTTAGGCCCTTCCCATCCCTATGCCTGTCACCTCTACAGGATGGGGGAAAACAGTACCTACCCAAGTGCTGGCTGTGAAAATGAACTGAAATAGCACATAAAGGACGCACGGGGCATTGCTCCTGGTGCACAGCAGGCACTCAAAAATCATCGTTACTGTTACTAGTGATGAGATCAGAAGGCGATACAATGGAAGTAAATGACATTTTTGTTACAGGAAGGGGGTAAAATTAAACAAACAGTAAGACCCAAAGCTTTAAAGTATGCTGCTTCCTTTTCTCCCTTCTTCCTCTCCAGTTCGCCCATCAGCCCCCACTGACTCAAACGAATGACAAGGGGTGAAGAGCCACGGGAGCACGAGCACACGCCCATGTTTCCGCTGCCCGAATCACTGGGTTTTCCACCTTTCTCATGACTGATGCCGGGGACTCAGTACTTCTCCACTGTGTGGGATTCTGCGCGGCATCCCCGGGTGCTACAGTCATGGTCTGGTCAACAATGGACCTGCATTACGACAGCGGTTCTGTAAGATTATAATGGAGCTGAAAAATTCCTATTGCCCGGTGACATCGTAGCCCTTGTAATTACCACTGTGTCACAAATACCACTGTGTTACAAATGCCTACAGTATTCAGTACAGTAACATGCCGTACAGGTCTGTAGCCTAGAGCTACAGGGAAACAGAATTTGTCACCCCAAAATATATCTATTTGGCATACGGATTACTTTAGGCTGGTTAATTTTTAAGAAACAGCAGACCTGGGAGAAGCTCTGAAAACCAAGTAGAAGTTCCCCTTTGTAAATACATCTGCATCTGGAAGGGACTCTCCATCTGTACCAGGAAGAGGAGATGATCTCATTGGTAACCTCCCATAACTGAGATGCCCCCGCCCCCACCACGACACCTTCTTTTGTTTTCAACTGAAGATGGTGTTTAAGGTGATGGGACTTTCACCGTTTGGGCGAGTTACTGGGTTTTCCTGGGTCTCTCCCTTGTATACAGGAAGTATACATGTTATTAAACTTGTGTTTTTTCGATGCATCGGTCTTTTATTATAGGGATGTCTCGGCAGAGAACTCAGAAGGGCAGAGGGGAAATTATTTTTCCTCCCTCAGAGCTGCAGTCCACAGTTGGGCGTGCGGCCGGCTGGCCCAGCCAGGTTTGTGGACGTGCTCTGCGATATGCACAATGACACCTTCCTCAGCACGTATCCCCACCACTGGGCAGTGCGTGACAGTAGAGGCCAGTGGCACTACCCTCCTTGGTTGTGACAACTGTGGCTGCAAAAGGGTTTTACAGGAAATAACTTCATGGGGTGATCTGATCACAAATTCCTCACTGGGCCAGTCACTGGGAAGTCCTGCCCCAGGCATATAACTTCTTTAGTAAAAGGCTTATCTTTGCCTTAAGCCAGCCTGGCCATCATTTCTGTGTGCCTAGGTTACACCGCCCTCAGGACAGCACCAATCCTGTGACGTATCCAGTAATCCAATGCCTACCGTGCTTTCTCCCACCTTTAGGTAGCCTTCCTTACATTCTCTCCTTAGTTCCAAATGCGTAAAAGAAACTGAGAAACTGCAAACTGTGATTCTAGGAAGCATTTGTCTCAGTCTGTTGAGATCTTACTTGCAGACGTATCCCCTGTTTGGCTCAAATATATTTTTATAAAAATTCTCTACGGGTTCGGACAGTCTTAAGTGAACAACCAAGAATGAGATGTTGTCATGTGTCCCCTGGGGGGCAAAGTCACCCTAGTAGAGAAAATTGTTTATAAAAAAAAACGCAGACACATTTTCTAGCTTACTATTGGCCAGGCCTTGTTCGTTTTGTCTTCACAAACAAATATCCCTCTCAGGTTTTACAAGAAGGACACAGATGCAGAGAGTAACCTGCCCTGCTCACTCAGCTAGTGGGCCTTTCTCTGTTCCGGGCAGGATTCGAACCCAGATTGTCTGAGCGCTTACCCTGATGCTGTCCTGCTCCCCAGTACGTAAGTGGATAAAGACGGGATCGGCAGGGCGAGGGAGCACGGCTGAGGCCTGACCGCAGTGCTGGCTGGGAGCCCCACGCTGGGCAGCACCTCGGGTCCTCCGGCGACATCAAAACTGGGGCGCCAGAGAGAATTTCCACAAGTTCCGCTCTCAGTAATTACACTGCAACCTCCCGGACTCAAGGGCCTCATGCGCAACTTCCTTAATTAATAAATTCCACATTTCAGCCTCCTCAGTCCAGAGCCGGGCTCAGCATTCTCGAACCACGCTCTGCCAGCATGAGCAACATGGTCTAATGATGGCGCCGCACGCAGGGAGTTTGTAGGAGGCAGCGCCATTCTTAGCGGCTGAGCTGGGGGTGAGGAGTTGATCCCAAGGTCGCCGACCCAAATTCAAAGCTGACCCAAAGCTCCTTCCTGCTCTATGAACCAGGCGAAGTGGCAGAACAACAAGGATCATCACTGTTGTTGCCACAGCATTTTCTAAGGGACAGGTGCATTATCAGTCACATTCAGCACATGGTCACGTTTAATCCGAGTCCTCTCAACAAACCTGCGAGGTAAGAAGTATGCCCATTTTAAAGAGGAGACAACCGAGGCTCAGAGAAGGAAAGCTGCTCAAGGCCACAAAGCTAATGAGTGACAGAGCCTGGATTTGAATCTATGCTCTCTCCAGCCTATCAGCCCCATCTGGCTCACAAATTGATAGAAGCATTAGCCATTTTAATTGAAATTAAAATAAAAGTCACTTTACAGAAAAAAGAGCCCCAAAGTACTGCCAATCAGAAAATAAAATAAGGCAGCGTACCCAATACAGCGAATGGTCCTTGATGGGATCCAGTAAAGGCCATTACTGGGCAATTAGAGAAAATTGAACAGGGAGTATTTGTTAGATAACAGTATTGTACTGAGGTTATGTGTTGGGTATGGCGATTATATTGTACTTATGTTGGAAAATACCCGGGTCCTTAAGAGATGCAGGCTGAAGTATTTGAGGGTAAAATGTTGCAATGCTTGCAACTTACCTTCAAATGGTGCAAGAAAAGAAGTGTGTGTTTACAGAGACAGAGAACGTGTGAGCAAATATGGCAAAATGTTAACATTGGTGAATCTAAGTAAAAGGCATCGAGAGGGGGTGTGTTCACAGTACTAGTTTGACTTTTCTGTAGATCTGAAATCAAAATAAATTAAAAGCCAGGGAAACATTAAAAAGCCACTAGGGAATGGGGAGGGGCAGTGGGGAGAGGATACGTGTGGACTTCCGTCTGTACCCCATCCAGACCGCCCCGCCAGCTCCTCCAGTGCGGAGCAGCTATGAAGCCCGAGGGTCCACCGGGCCCTTCTCTTGGCCACTGGTCTGGCTGCTGGCCCAGGAGTGATTCCAGAACTCTCAACAATTACCCTAAAACACCTCCTACCTCCGGGGTGCACTCTGTTCCCGGTGTGAAACTTTCTGAGAAGGCCCTTTGAAGAAGGTTCTCGCAGCATTAAATCAGATCCACCCGACCTGATTCAAAACAGCCCAATAACCAGAGCCCGCAGCCCTGCCCAGCTGTTCCTGCCGACCACGTGGGAGGCATCAAGCCAGCAAACCGCAGGCAGGAGAGGGGTGCCTGGGGTGCATCCTCCTTTCTGTGGCGTGACTCCTCCTCAGGCCACTCTTGCACATGGCACTGTAGGCATGTCACACATACCAAAGGGCTGCAGGACAGGCACAAACCTGCCCAGGAGCCAGCTCCCCCAGGACCTGCACACTGGACAGGAAGCGACAAGAAAGGGCTCCTCGTGCAGGGGCAGGTGGCTGGATCCCAGCTGTCCACCGCACTCCCTGTATGGCAGGGACTCAGTCGGGGGCATTTGGCGATGTCTGGGGACATTTTTGACTGTCATAACTGGGAGGCTGCTCCAGGTAGGGGCCGGGGATGTTGCTAAGCAACCCTGATGCAGAGGACAGACCCACTACAAGCTGTCTGGCCCCATGTCCACAGCACCAAGGATGAGAAACCCTGCCTGGTGGTCACCCTGGAGTGACCCACTGCACCAGGATCCTTCAGCCCCTCTGGGCCTTCACTTCTGCTGGTCCCTGGGCCGAGAACGCCCCTCCCTACTGACTGTTCACCTTGTCTTATCTCCCCTGGGCAGCCCTGAAGACTGCGTCTGCACACCCTCCACCCCAGCACCACCCTGACGGGCACCTGGGTGTCTGCATATCTGTTCCCATCTCCACACTGGAAGCCTGACCCCTGGCTCGGCAGGCCTTAGGGTGGTGTGAAGGCCTTCCTAGCCCCTAGGCAGCCTTATTCTCAGAGACATATGAAAATGAACCCACAGCTCATTAAATAAAATTCTCGTATAGCTCATAAGAGAACAGGGAACTGACACCATTTTTTTCCCCCAGGTCTCCAATATTTTTGTAGACCCTCGAAATGGCTGTCAGTCTTTGCGCTGAATAATCTGGACAGATGAGATAATGCTGCCAGTCACATCTGGAGCCCGATGCCAGATTGGAGGAGCCTACGTTAGAGTTGCCGGGAACCACGAAGCCCCTCGGGGCATCCTCACCTCACAGTCTAAGATGCAAAGGAACCAAAGGAGCCTGTAGGTATACAGCAGATGACGTTGATGTACCTGGATTGGTAGAGGCATCTGTTCAGAACTTACAGTTTATAAAATTCAAACTGTGATTTTGGCCTGATTGGTAAAAAAAAAAAAAAAAAAGTTACCCAGATTTCACTGTCTCGAGAAACCCACCTTTTTATAGCTAATAAAGGGCACCTGGCAGGCCTGCTGAGGGGAGTGGAGGAACCGAGAACAATGTGAACAGGAAGGGAACATGGAGCTGGAGGAAGTCACCGGCTGCACCACAATACTCCCTGTACTGGGCTAAGCCCTTAGGCTCTACAGTTCAGACCAAGGGACATGCAGACTAAGGGACATGCAGGTGGCGGTTTATCTCCGCACAGTAGGGGAAATGAGGACAGAGGGCAAGAAACGCATCTTTCGACCTAATTTAAAAAAAGAGATTCTTTTTTCTTCCCAGAGAACAGCTGGAGCCCTGAAACCTGGCCAAGCTGGGAGCCTGAGAGACCTGTGGTCAGGAACCAGAGAGCCTACAAAATCGGCTCCGGATCTTCCTCTAATTCACTCTGCCCCATGACCTTCAGCCTCTGGCAGGTTCCAGGAGCTGGGTAATGCAGAATCCAGAGCCCTTGTCTATTTATAAGTGAACGTAAGGGCTGGAACCCTCATCTCTCAAGTGGGTGCAGGTACTTCCAATCCTGGGCAGGAAGTCTCCCAGGCTGGACCACCTTTACCACGGGCTGGGGACCTGGCACTGTCAAAAGCCCAGCCATGCAAGCTGGTGTCAGAAGGACCCTTTTTCTCTTGTATGACCTAGATCAGCATCTGAGACGCCCCCAGCACGCTGACAATGACTCGCCAAGGGAAAATGTCATTTGCACAGGGAGGAAGCTGAAGTCAACCTTAGGCTGGGGGAATCAGGTCTAAGCTTAATAATCTCGGGAAAGAAGCCTGGCCAGGAGGTCTCACGGACCTTGGGACGCCTCCAGAGAAGGAGGCCAGAATGTTCATTTCGACCCATATAATCACCATCAACCCTGCTGCCCACTGCTATGCCAACTCTTGCAGGGCCACCATTTATTTTAATTTAACTGAGAAATTTTAAAGTTTGCTTTTTTTTTTTTTCAAGAGAAAGGGGAAACTGACAAATCACTATTTATCCGGAGCTGCTTAAAGTTTTTTCACTCAGAGCCATATGGACACATTCACGCCACCCTCATTCTCTCAGGGACAAGCCTCATTCTCAGAGGCAGGCCCAGGCATGGCCCGCCCGGCCCGCGCAGTGCCCAAAGGCAGGCTGGCCTGCCCAGGAATCACCACCCTCCCCAGCGCTTCTCCCTTGCTCTTGCTCTCCCTCCATTAAAGTCTCCAGAATTGGATCAAATAAATAAGCCTCCTGAACCAGGTTCACTGCAGCCCCTCAGAATCCCAGGGCCAGGAAGGCTTCTGGTTTCCTGTTGCATGAATTAGGTCATTAAATCATCAGGTCGCCTGCAGGGCAAGAGCTCACCCCTAGTTGTGCCTCCAAAGCCAGCCCCCTGCTCCCTGCCCGGCTCTGGGCATGACTCTCCTCAGGACCCAGCTGAGGCTCTAGCACAGTCTCCAGGGAGAAACTTCTATAAAATCTTACGAAAATAGGTTTTAGGGTTACTGCCTCCTCTTTCCTACAGGCTTTCAGCATACAGGTATGTGTTAATTGCATATAAATATACATATGTTTACCTTGAAAACACACCCATACCCATTACTACAAAATCGCATGGACTCATCACACCTGCAGGCAGGCAGGCCACTGTTTGGATAACTGCTCTGCCCTGTGACACAGGCAGTGCCTTCCCTCCCCTGCCCTTCCAGCAGCTCCTTCTGAACAAAAATAATCCAAGGAAGGAGGAAACCTCCCCTAAGAGGCTGCTGAAAGACTTGGTTTCCTTCCTCCCTAAATGTTGAACAAGCTGATAATCAAAATCAAAAATATTTTAAACAAAGGCAGCTCCAGAATCTGCGGGCGTTCATTCCGTTAACTTGCTGGGGGAAGCAGCATGAGGGCGAGGACTCCCGAGGGGTCACGAAACTCATCCAGTCTGAAGGAAAGGATGGTGGTGGCAGGACGGGAGGTGAGGGGTGACCAGAGAAAACACACAGGCCACTCCAAGAGACTGGAAAACGCAGCGCCTCATACAGCAGGAACCCACCCACAGCCACCTGGAGGGTTTGCTCAGGGCCGGCGCCACCACGGAAAAGCTCAGGAGTTTGGATAAAAAGGACTGGAGGCCACGGGGGCCTGGGTGAGGGCTCTAAGAAACTGTCCCCATTCCCAGTGGGTGTAGGCATAAACACCCAAACTCGGCACACCCCAATAACCCAGTTCAGGAGCCAAATCCCCATCATCCATTTGTAATAACATCCCCCATTCCCAAAGCCACGAAACCATTAGTCACCAAGCCCCAGAAAGGGAGCAGAAGCTCCTGGCAAAACTGGCCTATTAGTGCTTCCCTGGCAAAAAAACCTCCTGCTTTTTTTTACAGGCCGCTACCCCCTCAAGACTGTCACATGTTGTAAACGGAATCCCAGGAGTCTTTTCCAAGTCCACATCCACAGAACGCAAGCCGAACCTGACCTGCTGCAAAAACTTAGCTGAGAGGAAAAAGCTTATTTCAAGGTTCGCTGAAGTGAGGTTGATTATACTACGCACTGGTTTGATGGTATTCCTGAGGATGAAGACTTTACGTGTCAGGGAACTCAACTCCTTTACAAATTTACTTGGAGCACATAACACACTGTCAAAGCCAAAATGCAGGTACCACTGCACGTCGGCTCTTACCTGCTGCTAGAAAAGTCACGGAAGTCTGCCAGAAAGATAATCATGAAAACTTCCAAGTCCAAAAAAGAAGAGCTCGCCCAAGATAGAAATTCCTAAGAGAAGGGACACAGACGACTGTGCCATAAAAGAAGGGGAAAGGAATGAAAGAACCAGGACAATAACCCAGGAGAGCTGGGCAAAGCCAAGAGGACTGTAACCAAAATAAATCTCAGATGAAACACAACTGTTTTTCTCACCTTTTTATTTTGAAAAATTTCAATGCCACAGAAAAGCTGAAAGACCAGTACAAAGAACATCCCCACACCTGCCCCTAGAGTCACCAGTAGTTCACATTTTGCCCCATTTGTCTGGTGCTTCTCCATGTTGTGAGTATACGGAAGGTATGTCTGCTTCTTTTTTCTCCTGAGCCATTTGCAAGTAAGCTGCAGATCTCACAATACTTTGCTAAGTGTATCATCACATTTCCTAAGGCCATTCTCCCACACAGCCACAGCCCTATTTTCACCCCTGGAGGAATTAATATTGACCCACTAATATTATCTGATGTGCAGCCCACATCCAAATTTCCCCAGCCCCCTCCCCTCACTCTGGCCTTTACCGGTTTTTTTTAAAGCCAGGATCCAGCGGAGGATTTCAAATGCATTTGGTTCCCATGCTGTTTCACCCTCCTTTAGCCTAGAATGGTTCAGCTCTCTTTGTCAGAACATTAAACAAGTTTTAGAGTCCAAGACCTTGTCTTTAGGATGTCCCACAATCTAGATTTGTCCAATAGTTTCTTTTCAAGTAGAGTAAGATTAAACATTATGGCAAGAAACTGTCACAGCTGGCATTGTCAAGGTCCCAGCGGAGGCCCACAAGGCCCATCTGCTCTAGTCCTGGTAATGCTGGGTTTGATCCGTTGATTATGGAGCAGCGTTTTAAATGTTAAGTATATTAGAAGAAAATACAGGAAAAGAAAACAGTGGGGGAAGAAAATAATATGAAATAAAACCTAGAAGTGATTAAAAAAAGTTTTAAAATATGATTATATAAAAACAACTGCATGGAAAAAAATACAATCAAATGAACAAAGACAGTGATATATGTGTAGCATACATCACAGCTATAGCACCAACTTCCTTAATATATAAAGACTACCTGTAGATCAACAAGAAAGATTGAGAACCCAAGAAAGAAGTGGGCAAATAACAGATTGTTTATAAATGGCCCTTAAAGATATGAAATGATGCTCTATTTCCCCTTACAGAAAATGCAAATTAACATTATAATCACATACCACTTCTCACCCATGGGATTAGCGACAATCCAAAAGGTTGAAAACTTCCGCCAAGGTATGAGGGAAACAGGTACTCTCACACAGTTTTAGTGAGTAAATACAATGTTAGTATCTCCACGGAGGGCAATTTGGCAATATAAAAAATTTTAAAAGGTACACCCGTTGCTCTAACAATTCAGCCTGTAGGAATTTACCCTATAGATACACTTCCACAAATGCACACAGATATATGTAGAAGAATATTCCTTGTTAATAGTAACAGAAGACAGAAAACTTAAATGCTCACCAACAGGAGACTGGTTTTTAAAAATTAAAATATAACCAATCAAAAGAATGCTATGGAACAATTAAAATGAGTAAGGTGGTTCTAAATGACCCGAGTCAGACAAGTAACTTAACCACCCCGTGCCTCAGTTTACTCATCTGCAAACTGTGGACAATAACAGCATCTAGTTCGCAGGGTTCTCGTGAGGAGTGAATGAGTTAATCCAGGGAAAGCACTTTTAACACAACCCAGCACGCAGGAAATGCTTGAGAGGTTGGAGGTGGGGGTATGGACAGGTCTAGCATTCACTGTGAAGTGAAAAGAAGGAGGTCTGGAACACTGAGCATTACAGTGTGGAAAAAAATAGTGTGCGTCGGGCCCGTGTGTGGGCACACGTGTCGCACGTCTCCGGTGACGATGCGCAGGACGTTGGTGAACACTGGTCTCTTTCGGGGCTGGGGATGCAGGGAGGAAGGGAGACTGTTGTCACCATACGGCCTTTTGAATTGTGTATTTACTATCTACTTCAAAAAAAAAATTTTTTTTTAAAGAAAGTGGAATGAGGTCAGAAGATGAGAAGGAAAGTTCCTCCTCTGGGGGGTCCACAGTCCAGGGCGGTGCCTGGTGTTGAGCATTCAGCTCCACCATCGTCATTCGCAGGCCTGGATACCTCTTCTCTTCTGGGAGAGAGGAAGTGAGGCTGGGCAGCTGACACCTGGAGCGAACAAAAGGCACATGCAACCTGTCGGGCGGCTGCAGCAACTTCACCCAGGTGGGAGGAAGGACACTGGTTCTGGCTGACTCCACTCCCCTGACTTCGATCCCGTGTCCCACCCCAAGCTCCGGAAGGCTGCTCTGTGCAGCAGGAAAGCATAGCGGGGGCCCCGGAGAGACGCCCCCACAGCCGGCTTGCAGGCCTATAAGCCCCGCCATGTCCTCCTAAACATTACCGGCACCTCACCTTCCTGTAACTCTAGCCAGAGGAACACTGTGTGCTCTGAAAGGCCATGGGACAGTGCCAATGGTGGGGACAGACACAGACGGGGGAGGGGAACGGGACACCCTCTGCCTGGGTTGGGAAACCGAGGGTGGAGCACATGGTGCTCAGGCAGGTCTGAGATCACAGCCTGGCCGGAGCTCACCTTGGCAGCGCCCCTGCCCCACCTTCCACTCCCTCCTTTGTCAATAAGATTGGATTGATTATCCAGGGGCTCAGAATGACCACTTCATCGAGTAAAGTCCCCAAACCTTCTTGGTGGTACTCACAGCTTCACGCATTTAAATCAGGCTTCCTGCTCCGCCCACCCCACCCGACCCCCACCAACGCACACATAGAATAAATATAAAATTACAAATGGAAAATCACTCAACTGTCCTCTACCTGCAGAGAACAGAAGAAACCTAGCGAAACACTGTTCCTATTCCTGCAGCAGAAGGACGTTCTGCTGGAAGCCAGGACGGCCTGGGGCAGGAGGCTGTGAGGCCTCAGTGTGGACAGCCAGGTCAAGGCTAACCCATCTCCTTGGAAACTGGGTCCCTGGTTTGCCTGGTGATTTAGCAGGAAGAGCAAGGGTGGGGCTCACATTGTGAGGGGTGTTTAAATCCCTGAGGGCCCGATCCCCACCGGAAGCCCCACTTGCCGAACCCAGGACTGCCGAATGACAAGGGGAATGACAAGGCGGTAACTCCATCTGTCTCGGGCTGTTACTCAGTTCAGGATCCGGACCACAGGATTCCACAGCAGGAAACATGTGGGCTGGATACTTAGGAGACACTCAGGGCCGAAAAAACCTTAATTGGAGCTGGTCTCCAAAAGCCTCCCACCCAGCCCTCCACGTGAGAGAGGATACGAAAGTGGGTCACATTCTCCCAGCTGAATTGGTGTCTCTGTGGGCTCCAACCACACTTGAAGAAGTCCAGGGACACTGAGTGACCTGTTCTCCTTGCCAAGCCAGCCATTTCCTCCTGATCAGCCGCTGAATGATTCTGCCCCATCCCCCACCCCCAGACTGAGGGGCAGTTGATTCACACCAGGAGGGCAGTGACATGTCAGGGACTGGGTAGAAGTAACGTCACCCAGGAGCACACCATGCTGTCCTGCCGTCATCCTCACTGTGACTGGGGGCAGACACCTCTGCCAGCCCTTTGCCCTGTCCGCCCCAGCCAGGCTGGAGGGAAAGAAAGAACACCGTGTGCTTTCTCACGGACTACTAGGCCTGCCTGGCCTCTCTCTCTGAAGGGATCGCACGGCTCGTGCTGGGCAGGCTCAGGGAAGAACGGGGCTCCCCCTACCCCACTCTGCATATATGGACCCCAAATGAGGGGGCCTGAGGACACAGGTGTCCACAGGTATCAGTTCTTTCGGGAACCCCACAGGCAGGCCAAAGAGTACCAAGCAGCTAGCCACAGCCCACCTGCCACCTATACGTCCTTTCCAAAATTGGCAGGGGGACACCTGGCAGGCAGGGAGAGAATTCTGGAGTGACAAGGTCATAAGAAAGGCACCTGACTGATTGGTGGCATAACTTCAAAAATCTTGGAAAGCGCCCCAAGACTTAATGCCCTCCCAAGGCAGGTCCCTATGGGGGCTGATGTGCACATCTGGAAATTATATCTTGACTTCCCTCCGAGAGTTTAAAACACTAACACATTCTTTATTCACACGATTCCAACTAGAAAATAAGCCTCTTGGCCTTCGACTCTAAGAGAAGAAAGAATTATTTTTACCCTGCTCACCACAGAATTCCCAGTGGAGCCTAGATCATAATACAAGCTCAGTAAATATTTATTAATTGAATTAATGGATTATTAAGAAGAAAGGATGAATGGGAGATAGCCAGCACTTCTTGGTATCTCTGTGTTTCTTCCTCGCTTCTATTATAAAGACATCATGGCCAAAATTGGAACCCAAGCCCTCGAACCTCTTCTCTGCCTAATGTCAGTGGTCCTTGATCGTGTGATGATGCAAGGTATACACACCTGCTTACAGAAAAGACTATCCAGTACAACACAACCATGAAGAATAGAGAAGTTTCTTAAGTTTCCTTAAACTTCAGAAGAAGGAAAAGAACATTTTGGTCCAGCTACGCCCATAACAAAAGGACACCTTTCCCTCTGTGAACTGTGGTCTCCCCTTTTAATAAGGCTCATGGAGGATCGGGGCATAATAGGTCTTTAATAACCGAGTATAGCAGCAGTTGGTGCCCAGCACCCTTTCATAACAGAAGTTCAAAAGCACTTTGGCTCAAACATCATAATGCCCCTGCGAGCTATGAAGGCACAGATATCATTATCTCCATTTACGGTTGGGGAAAGTAAGGCAAGGGGAGGTTAATTAGCTTGCCCAAGGTCAGGAGGGACAGGGAAGGGGTGTATGATTCAAACTCTCGGCGGCAGCCAGCGAGCTAACTCTGGCCACCCTGACGACGTGCCCATGCTGGGCTTAAAGGAGATGCTTTCCTTCTCTGCTGTTTGTGCTGAGAAGCTCAGAGCTCATGCTTGGGAGCCATACTTCCCAGGTTTCAGTCCAACTCTGTTCCGACTAACTTGACCTGAACAAGTTACTTAAGGTTCCCAGGTCTCAGTTTCTGAATATGTGAAACGGTAACAAGGGTGTGTATCTCAGAAACCACAGGGAGGATTAAGTGAGACGATGCATGTAAAACGTCATTATCATTCATTTTCTCCTTTTCTAAATGAGCACATATCACTCTCATAACAAAAAAAATGCAGTTACATGAGAAAAAGATGGCACCCACTCTGGGTTCAGTTTTTACAAGGCCATAAATGACATATGACTAACAGGCATTTCGGATTCTCCCAATAAATACCCCAGGACCCCAAAGGTGACCTGCAACATAAAAGTCCTTATTTGATTCCCACTAACTTCTGTTGGCTTCTCAAGGTTAAGAGCAAGTGGCACCGTGGACAAAGGGATGCCTGACTGAAGATTTGAAAAGCTGGCCAACTGTACCCAGCCTAAAGAGGCCAACTCTGGATTCCTGGCAAGCTGAGCCCTGGGTTTGACATGCCATTCTCTGAGTGCCCAGACCAAAGACGGCCAACGCTTTCTAGGTACCACTGTGTTCCTGATCAAGTGACCCAACAGGAGTTGTTTGTAGATGACAGTGTGGCTCAATCCTCATAAAGGACCTGGTAATACTCCGCAGGAGGCTGGAAGAGAAGCGGGGGGTCAGGGAGGAAAGCCGCACAGTCAATCTTGGTATACTCCCAACAGAGACACTGTGACATATCTGTGTGGGTGTCCTTGGGGCATATCTGGAGAACAGCAGCAAAAATCCAAAGTTACTTCGGTCTCTGCCAAGATATGAAGCTTTAACTCATTCAGAGATGAGTAGAGAACACAGGACATGCCACTACATAGGACAAGATGCTAAAAGCTGGCAATGCTCATTCATTCAACTCAAGAAATGTGTACTGATTACCTATGTACTCGGGGGAAAAGAAGGCTCAGTGGAATAGGCAGGACACACAGACACACACCTGGACCTCCACTAACCTAGCTGATGGCGCCACTTTTCCTGGGTACCTAGGCCAGTAAAATGAGGAATCTGATGGGAATAAACTGTACAGTGTGGGCCTCTTGGCCTCCACAAGCCTTGCCAGGACAAGGAGAGCCCACTCACACCTCTCCCGGCATCCTGCTCTTCTTCCCAGGCGGAACCGCCAGAAAAAGTTCTATGCAGTGCCTTCTCACTGTTCAGAACTAAAGAGCAAAATCCAAACTTCTCACTGTGGCCTCAGATCCGGCTCCTGCCAACTCCCCGCACACCTTGTTCCAGCCCTGCGAGGCTTATTGCTCGGGCTCCTGCTGTCTCCTCTGCCTATCATCCAGGTCTCCATTCAAAGTCACCTCCGCAGGGCTGGCTAACGTCATGACCCTCACCTGCATCCCAGTCACTGCCCATCTCACTGCCCTGTTTTCTTCTCCCTGTATCTCTTTTTCTCTTTTAGCCATTCTAGGTTATTTTGTTCACTTGTTTACTGTCTGTCTCATCCACAGAATATAAACTTCATTAGACCATGTATCTTGGCGAGCTGGTTCTTGGCTATATCCCCAGCACCTACAACACTGTCTGGCACATACCAGGTGCTCAGTAAGTCCTCCAATTCCACACATATTTACTGAGCGCCTATAAAGTTTAGGTACCGAACTACAACAGTATACCAAGACACGACACAAAACCTCTGCCTCAAACAGCTTTTGAATCTGTTGGAAGACAAGATAAATAAATAATGGTGAAATAATAGCTGCTACTTCAACCAAGCAGGTACTCAGTACCCAGTGCTGTTCTAAGCATCTGATAGGTACTACTTAATTTAATCCTCCCAACAACTCCACGAAAGAAGCATTATTACTGATGGGGAAACTGAGGCACAGAGAGGTTAAGTTACTTGCTGAAAGTCACACAGCTCATAAGAGTAGAACCAAGATCCAAAACCAGATAGTCTTGGTACAAAGTCCAAGAGCTTTACTTCTTATCTTCTGAGTGTGAGCACCCTCAGCAGCTGTTCCCTGTAGGCAGGACTGGAGAGAGAGCAGACCCGCGAGGGACGGGCTGCCCTGTTCTCTGACCTCAGCGAGATGGAGATGGCTGGGTTTACACCTGCGCTGCACACTGGATGAGGAGGGAGCTGACAGGAAGCATGGTCTAATGGAGCGACAGGGTCAGGATGCCTGGGTTCTAGTGTTAGGTGCTATGAAACACCCAGGCACATCAACCGGTACTTGATGAGTTTACTTTTTGTGCTGATCCAGATGCTGCGAGGGATGCAAAGATGAGTCCCATAGACATGCTGGCCTCAGAAAGCTTAGAGTCATGCACGTACACATGGAGCTGAAATAGAGGCAGAAAGTGGCGGCTGTCGTAAGAAGATGTACAAATTTCTATGGGATTTTAAGAGTTATTTAGCCTCTAAGGGCAACAGGTGCCAAACCATAAAAAGGGCTGGTTTTTAAAACCCTCAAGGCCCTCTAGCTCTGACAGCACAGATCTGGAGCGGCACAAAGGTCAAGTTTTATTCCAGTTTATGGTTCAAAGTTCATAGCCACTGACTTGTTCTCCCACCTATCAGAACAGTTCCAATTTCTTTGGGCAACATCTTATAGCAGTGGAGGGCACTAAAGCTCTCATTTAAATAACGCAGCCAGATGTGGGAACGAAGCCAAGTGTGTTCTGCCCTCCTCCACCTCTCCCTGGCTTTTAAACCCACAAACCCTTTTCCTTGAAGGAGGAGGTGACCTTTCTGTGAATACGGTGTTCTAATGTGGAGATTGCTCTTTATGCACCTTGCTCATGCTCTATCCCCAGTGTCTAGCATACTACCTAGCTCACAACAGGTGCTGAGTAAGGTCTGCTGCGCTAAACCTGAGCATAGTCAGGTATAGAAATCCTCCGCTAGACAAAGAAATCTCAGTCGGTGTTCTGGAGTTTTGCTTTACAGCTCTCAGCCTCTCCCAGGGAAGCAGACAAGTTGCTTGCTATTCAAGACACCTCCTCACTTCTGCTGCTACCACCCTGGTCCCCCAACCTGCCATCATCTCTTGCCTGACAGCTGCAATAGTCTGTCTCCCAACTGGTATTCTTGCTTCTGTTTGCTCCTTGCAATCCAGTCACGATCTAGCAGCCAGAACAATCTTTGAACACTTAAATCTGATCTTATCACCTCTCTGCTTAAAATTCTCCAATGGCTGCTAACTGCACTTGGAATCAAACCCAAACTAGTTCTTTCCACCTTCATAGCATTTACCACTACTGCAATTATTTTGCCTTCTTATTCTTTGACTCCCTCCTCTAGAATGTCCTGCTACAGGAAGGTAGGGGCTGTGTCTGCCTTCACCTCTGTGGTCCCAGTACTTGGAATGGTGCCTGCCACATAGTAAACACTCACTATTGAATGGATGAATCTCCATCCCATAGAGAGAACTTATAATTACAGGGACTATGGATTTCACCAGGAAACCGTGAATGACACACTGGCATTTAACAGCTGGCACCTTTATTTATGATTCAAAGTCCTGCTTTAAATCAGAAGAAACTTGGGATCTCTGCACACTTTAATGGCCCAAGAGATCAGTATCACCTAGGGTCTAAAGCCAGGAACTAGAGCCCAGCAGTTGTAACAGGGAGCTCAGAGCCAAAGCACTTGGGGACAGAACCTCAGAACAAACTCTGACTTGCCTCCAGGTCCCTTACCGACACTCCTTGTGCCTCAATTTACCCAGCAGTTGGCCAGACACACTTCCCTAGGTTCTGTGAGTGGCAGAAGAAAAAATAATTAACAGTTATAACATACTTAGATTGGAGGTGCTGCAAGCCACACATCTCATCATCCGTAAAACTTGATTTGCTGCCATACCCGCCTCCTCGGCCTTTCTGGGGCTAACCTGACAGCGGATACTGTTCAGTCAAGTTCAGCACACAAGGAGCGGGGGCATGTGGGACCTAACAGGCTGGGTGTCCAGACCTACGTGTCCTGATTACCAGGTTCAAGAAAAAAGGTGGTTGGGGTGGGGGTGACGAAAAGGTGAGAAGTGCAGGCTTACATATGCAGCGGGCCATGCAGGTGAGACATGTGCCTACAATGTGTACCTTCCAGGAACGCTCACTGGGAGAGGTGGAACGGGGAGAGGACAGTTCAATCAAATTGCAGAGAGGACGAGTAGCCCCAATGGCCAGACCTTGGCAGCACTGAGTTTGGGGAAATATGGAGGAGCTCTATACACGGGGTCAGGATGCTGAGAGTGGGGCTCAGGTGAGGGAAGACAAGAGGACGCGGGACCCTGAGTGCTGACAGGAGATGACAACCAGCCGACGCGGTGAAATGAGCAACAGAGTGGGTGGCTCGGACACCTGTGGAGGCGACCCCCGGGAGGTGAGGACGCCTGGAGGGTGGTCTGCGGCGAGCGGCAGGAGGCAGCGGCGGCTCGGCGGGGCGAGGAGGCCGGGCCCAGCCCAGGGCGCCAGGCCGGGGGCTCAGCCAGTGAGTCTGAGCAGGGTCGGGGGCGCCCTCCGCGGCCCCTCCCCGGGAGACAAAGGGCCGGCGGCTCCCCCGAGCCCGGGCGCGGCGCGGGCCCCGGCGCTACGGGCGCGGGCTGGCCTCGGCGCTTACCTGGGCCGCCCGACCCGGCCTGGCCGGCGGGGGCTGCGGGTCCGTGCGCAGCGCGCGGCGGCCTGTTCCGGGGCGCGCTCAACCCGAGCAGCCGCGGCGGCGGCAGCAGCAGCAGAAGCGGGAGCGGCCGCCTCAGCCTCCGCCTCCCGCTCCGTGAGTCACCGCGGCGGGGAGGGAGGGAGGCGCCAGGCCGCCGGGGGAGGGACCGGCGAGAGGGGTGGCATCTGGCTCCGCGCGGGCGGCGGAGGCGCGGCCACGGCGACGCCCCGGGGTGGAGGGGCCGCGACGGGCGGGCCCCGGGGGCGGGGCCTCGCGCTGGGGGGCGGGGCCGGAGTGCGCAACGCTCATTGGCTACATCGGCCAGCGCGGCGAGGCTTCTGCTGCAGGCCGAGCTCACTGGGCTCCGAGCTGGGGGCGGGGCCGGGGGCCCCGGGGCGGGGCTACTAGTCGGGCTGGTGGAGCAGGGTCGCGGGGAGCCGCGGAACCGCAGTCAGAGCAGAGGGGAGAGCGGAGCCGAAGGTGGGCCGGGGAGGGGAGGGGACCTGAGGGCGGAGCCCCAGGTCCAGGATGGAGCTGACGCTGAGGTAAAGCAACTTCGCCTGTCCCTCGGTGCTCCAGGAGCACAGTGATCCTGTAAAAAAATGGCCTCACCCATACACGGGTCTGGATTTAAAATGGGAGCTGCCAGACCGGGCTTCCGGTGAGTCTGGTTTACCCAGGACCCTGGAATTCTGAAATGGACGAGGTGTTAGACATTTAGAGGGTGTGTCTTCCTGAGTCTGGAGCTGGGAACAGTGCTACCCTTTGAAGCAGTAGGCCCGCTCTTGAAGTGGGAGCCACGGAGCCCCGAGAGCCAGGGACGGGCCTCCGTGGGTCCGTTAAACGTGTTTCGGTAGTGAGTGCGTTTTTCTGGAGGAAAAGGGGTCCATGATGAAATGTTTCTATGAAAGTCTGACTCTGCTATCTGGCTCTCTCTGGAACAGAGTACAGCGAGAAAGAACCGTTGATGGGCAAAATGCGAATTGCTTCGAACACCCCACCTTCCATTTTAAGGGTCTCATTTGTGGTCTCATTTTCAACATTTAATTTAACAGTTACAGTGTGACACTAACCGCAGTTTAGAAACCCTTCTGTCCCGTTTACCGCAACCTTTCCATCCCTTTTTTGTCCCATCTGATTCCACTCTCCAGACATTTCTTCCCCTTCCCTATGCAAGAAAGATAGAAGATGCTTTTCCTTCTGACTTTACTGTATTTATATTCTGTAATGTCCATATTACTCTTTTATTTAACACTATTATAAAACTGAGTAATATTTTAATTTTACCAAAAGCTTTGAGAGGCCAAAATAGATGTTAATCATGTCTCTTACCCATCAGTGTCTGGACTACCAAGCCAGGAGCAGGAACTCAACCAGTATTTGCCAACACAGTGTACCAGCTGGTCCTTCAAGTGTCCCAGAACACACAATGCAAAAAAAAAAAAGTGTGCGTTCAAATTATTTTATGTAAATATTAATATTTAAACAAATGAATGAAAATCAAACAAGTTGTAATCATGCTAAGTGAAATAGGCTAGACAGAAAAATTGAAAACGACATGATATCACTCATACGTGGGATGTAAACCTAAAAGCAACAGATAAACAGGACAAACAAACGAGACTCATGGACATGGACAAAAGACTAGTGGTTACCAGAGGGGAGGGGAAAGTGGGAGGAAGGAGGTAGATGGGATAAGAGGAGTCAAGTATGGTGACATTGAAGAATTTTTAAAAATAATTTAAGAAAGTCAAACAAGTTGCTTGCTATTCAAGACAAATAATAAAATAAATTATATTTTTAAAAAGATATATGCTTAAGGGTGAAGGTGGGAAAGGAATACATAAAGATGAAAATGTATCAATGTGAAATGGATCCTTTTCCTTTTTCCCAAATTTTCCTAAATATAGTTTTTATAGTTCAAAATTATAATAAGTTCATTGACCCAACCAATAAGTCAACTACTGCATCAGCTCAGAGCATTTCTGGACAGATAGCAGTATTACTTCCGGATTAACTCAGGCTCCATTCCATCTGTAGGGTCTTAGAATGGAACGCTGGAGGCTTACAAGATAGGGAACATCTGTTCTGACAGCCCAGCACCCGTCTCTTCTTCTTGGGGAACTGCTCCTCCCCACTCTCTACCCCCCTGAGGTGCTGATGAGGTTATCAATTATGGTATCCATCCTCTCCCTACACAAAACAAACAAACAGGAAAGGCACAGGACCCAAGCTGGACCAAGCGAAGTGCTACATTCTCTTGAAGCTGGCTTAGTAGTAGCAAACTGTGCCAATCCGAGCTTCCCTGAAACTTTCTGAATTGGAATGAAGAGAAGCTCTCTCTTTCCTATTGGATTGACTATAAGGATGTGACCTCAAAAATGTTAGCGCCATCTTCCACCCCCCACATGGAAAATTCTGAAAGAATGAGGCAATGTTACTGGACAGAAAGATTTGGAGCGAGGAAGGGGAAAGGGAGAAAATAGAGCCCCCTAACAGTGTGTTCCTCAGTTTCAATAGACCTTGTACCAGCTTTGCTCATACCATCTCACACTTAACAGGTCCCCAAATCTGCCTCTCCTCCAGTACCACCCACTTCAGGCACTGGCACCACTCCACCCATCTGTTTACACCAGCAACTTAAGAGAGTGTCCATGACACCACTCTCTCCTTTATCCCTCACATCCGGTCTATGTTTCCACCCCCAAAGCATATCTTGAATCTCCCCTTCCCCCCATCTCCACTGTTCTGTCCTAGTTTAACCCATAATCAGCTCTCCCCTTGACTCCAGCAATAACTCCCAAGTGCTCTCTCATTCAGGTTTTCCTGACCACCCCTAATCCATTATCCACACAGCAACCAGAGGTATCTTAAAATGTACCAACATGTCAGACCTCCGCTATTCGAAAAATTCTCTTTTCATAATGAAGTTCAAAAGCATGGCTACAAGGCCCTACATCATCTGGATCCAGCCTGATATTGAAGCACCTTTGCCAACTGGGCTCCAACTACACACAGGTTTTCTCGCTATCCTTCCATCACGGGGTCCTTCTTTGTACTTAAGGACTTCTGAATGTGCAGTTCCTTTTGCCTCAGTGGCGCTTCCCTATATCTCCCCACTTCATCTGACTGAATATTTTGTCTTCTTCGTCTTCTGCAAGGAGACTTTTCTTACCCGATGCTACATCCAGTCCAGTGTGGCCATAATTTCCTGGAGGACAAGGACATCGTTGTGAACCATCCCCACCGAGCGCGGTCCTGGCACATGCAGATGCTAAACAAATGTTATCACATGAATAAATACATGTCTAAAGACCCCACCCAGGACTTTGCCTCCCATTGGCCAGCCACTCCTACTTCCCCAACTCCAATATTGTCAACCCTCTGCTCATCCTTCACTCATCACATTATGGTTCTCTATTCTATCCTTTCAGTTTTGGGGAGGGCTCTCTGTGCTCCCAGATAAACATTTATCTTTAAATAGTTGTTTTCTGGAGCAAAAAAACCCCTCTATCTTCTATACCAACCAACAGTCTCCAACCTTTGTGGCACCAGGGACCAGAGCTCCTATGAGAATCTAATGCCTGCTGATCTGAGGCGGAGCTGAGGCGGTGATGCTGGCGCTGGGGAGTGGCTGCAGATACAGATGAAGCTTTAAAGGCTCCTCGCCTACCGCTCACCTCCTATGTGGCCCGGTTCCTAACTGGTACCTCTGCTCTATACCAAAGGGATAACTCTAACAGTAAAATTTCAGGCCAAGTATGAAACAACAGTGGAGCCACAGAAGGCTGCAAAGAAAGAGAGCTTTTCAAAGCAGTTACAGCAACAGTAGTCGTCCAATTTTACCCCGTAACAGAACCTTCCTACCTATGAGTTGAACAGGTACAAAGTGAGAGTGGGAGAGAAAGGAAGAGACTGTTACTGAATAAAAAGAGATTTTTTAGTAAAGAAAAAATGAGAACCAATTTTTTTTTTGAGAACCAAATTTTAAACATTAGTAATTCCCAGTAATATGGGAAGTAAAAAAATTTGCCCTTGCCTTGGTCCCTGTTTGTCATCCTGTTTACATTTGGTACAGCTCTAACTTCTCTGAGGACAATGATAAGGAGGCTAAGCGCACGGGAGACAGAGCGCCACAGTCACGCGCCATTCTCCTGTCTTGCCTTGGCAAATAACTTGTCATCTAATTTTACTTTGGAGATAATAAGGAATTATTAAACACAATGATGAAAGCATTTTGTAGATCAGTGAATATACATTTTGTGTCATGAATGGGGTATGTGCAGCTGGGAACATCTGGCTCTCTGCCAGCCTGTCCCAGAGTGTTGGTTTTCACAGCATCTAATGGGTAGATCCTCCCCGCACCACAGAACCTTGCTTATACTGTACTTGGGAACAGTATAAATAATTACTCATTTCCTTGGCTGAGTGTTTTGGTAGACCAACATGCCTTGTGAACGTATTTTTTTTTTTCCTGGTAAGTGTATTATGTCTGCAGCCTCCAACATTCTAGTCACTCAGTAAAGACAAACCAACACAGGACCTCAATTTGGATCCAAATACTCAGCCTGTTAGCTTTTAAGCATAGCAGTCTATCACTTTTTTTCTCTGATGGCTATCATCCAATTAAGTAAAAAAAAAAAAAATTTGCATCTCTAAAAGCAAATAGCCTTTACCCTCTGGGAATAAAGGATCAAACAGCTGTCACTGCTCCCAGCACTTAGTGCATCTGTAGCTGTTGCAATGTTATCAGTGAATTCAGGTGAGACCGAAACAACCCTCCCTGACAAACGGTTCCTTCTGCCCCGCTGGGTGCAGACTTCCCAGTCGTTTATTGTTATAAATAAGTAGCATGGCCTGTTACTACTAAATCTGTGTAGCTTTGCTCCTGCCCTTCACCTTTGTCAGAGTAGAACATTTCCAAACCTCTCCGAGACTATAAACCCTCCTGTTTCACATTCGAATGTTTAGCTGGGGGTTTTCTTAAACCCTCTTTGCCGTTGCTTAAGACTGAGGTATGGCTTTGCAGTCATGTGACAGACAGATTTAGCATTTTGGTCAAGCAGAGATTGGGCCATCTAAATGAACTTTGGGGTTTGGTCTGCTCCCCACCCCTCTCCCCTCACTTTCTTCATTACTATTCTTCCGGGAAATTACTTCGCATTAGCTGTGTTTGCCCCCAGCTGGTGAATCAGATGGTGCTCTTTTTTTTTTTTTATATAGTTAATAAACACTAAAGGCTGAGGGCGGAACATATACACCCAGGTGCCAGCTAATGAAGAGCCTCACATGAAAGCATGGTGCAAATGTCCTGGGATCCAAGATTACTCACTCTTCTCCCACACACTGCATAACAGATAGAAATGATTATTAATTATTTAAGCAAAGAGCATGAGAGCCAACACAGGCGGGGGGGGGGGGGGGAGGAAGAGGAAGCCGCACTCAGGGATCCTCTGCTGAGATCATTTTAATTAGCACAACTACAGTGCTAAGGGAAATATATCAAGATACTTCATAGCTGAAGAATTTCAAAAAATTCTCCACATTTTTTCCCTTAAAAAAACGTTACATTTGTATACATTGCTGACAAACTGGAACATGCAAATGAATGGCTTCCACAGGCTCCCTCCCATGATGTGTGCGTGTGTGTGTGTGTGTGTGTGTGTATGGGGGGGTGTGACATGGGAAGGCTCAGTCTGGTCTTCATAAGTTCCAGTGAATCCTGAGGCTGTGGGTTCAAGTCTCCCCTTAAGAGGCATCTTTCTTGTTTATACACGGTAAGGACAGGGAAACTCTGGAGTTGAAGCTTCATCCATCCTGATTTCCTTCTTTGTACTTTGGACAGAAACCTTCATGGGATTTTCACTTCAAATTTCAAAACTTGTGCCATTCCTGGTAGGTTTTACTTTTTCTTGGTATCTGTCATGATACCTAGAATGGTTTCTCCCTACTAGATAAGCTGTGACATTATTTAAGAAGTTAACTCAAAAAAGGCATAGTTTTGGCCTTGTTTTCAAAATCTTGGGCTATCCTCACTTGCTGGAAACTCATGGGTATTTCTACTACAGCCCAACTATTATTTGTCCCCTCCTGCTGGTGACACTGCCTCTTATAATCATGGTTTTCATTTCTAATTCAGTAACATTTAGAAATCAAGCTCATTATTCTTATAACTCGGCTCTATAACGAATAAGAGACCATGTTTCCTATGCAGGTGTCTTTTTCTGACCCTGTCCTGGTATTCACACTTCTTTATACTAAATTCTTACAGGACCTTTCAATTGAATTCAGATCTTCATCAACAACACATGTCACTTATTCTGTAGCCCCTGACTCGTTCAAGCTGTCTTCAGTCAAAAAGGATTTATTGAGCAAATGCCAGGTGCATGTCACTGTGCTAGGCAAGGGATAAAGCAGCAAATCAGACAGATTGTCCTTATCCCCATGATGGGTAAGACAGACGCCAATGAGTTACAGAACTGAATAATTCATTGCACTATATAGTTAAGTGCTAAAAGCTGAAATACAAAGGGCTGTAAGACCACATATTTGGGAATCTAACTTGGTATTGAGTCAAGGAGAGCTTCCTTGGGAAAGTAAGATTTAAGATTACACTTGAGGTGTAAGTAGGAGTTAACTAGTAAAGAGAGACTAGAAGAGGAGAGCACACAGTGGGACCATAAAAAGGCCATAAGGAGGAAAGAGAGCATGGTGAGATCAAACAACTGAGTGAAAAGGCCAGATGGTTGGAGGGCAGTGATGGAGAAAGAGACCCCAGTGAGGCTGGCAGAGGCCGGGCCCAGATCGTACAGGGCTTCATAGGTCACGCTAACATTTGGTCTTCATTCCAAAAGTAATAGAACTATTGAAGGTTTAAACAAGTATATGATATGGTTAGATTTGTATTTGAATATATAACTATGGCTTTAGCATAGAGAACCAACTAAAATAGAATAAGAATGGCTTATTAGCTATTTCTGCATAACAAACCACCTCAAAACTTCGTGGCTTAAACAAGCATTTGTTTTTTGCTCAGGGGTCTGCGAATTGCGTAGTGTGGGTCTACTTCGGGCTATGAGTTGACTATGACTGCAGCAGGGTCGGGCTGGGATCGGCAGGGTGTAGCTAAGGGTAAGGATTAAGTCTGCTCCACGTGAATCCTCATTCTCCTTGGACGAGAGGCTCCACCAGCAAACCCCTCCCATGATGAATGGCAGAAGTGCAAGAGCATAAAGCCGGACTGTGGAAGCACAGTGAACACCTCTCCAGGAGTCGCGTCCATAAACACTCCATTGACCAAATCCAGTTTCACGGGCAGGCCCTAAACAGTGGGATGAGGAAGTATGTTCCACCTCAAGCGAGGGGGTGTGAATCAATATCTGTTGAGTAACAAATCTAGTTATCAAAGCAGCTCTGATCAAAGTATTTTCCATTGACGGAAATTAAATAAATGGCAGAGTCTAGCCATGTGCTAAGCCACCTTGCTTTAGCTTCTAAACCGCTTTAATTTTTCCCAAACCCTTTAACGAATAGGGTATAAAACTGATATATTATCAGCTTAGAAGTACTTTGACCATTTAGAGAACAGTTTAGGGTCCTTGACCCCAATTTTTTGAGGGATACAGCACATACCGTAATGATGAATGGTTTTACAAGTTTTTGGGAACAAATTGATCCCTTTTTGTACTTATTTCTATTTAAACATGAGATTAATTTCCTCCTGTCAGGGCTGGCTCCAGCTTGCCCAGAAATGCTCACTCTTCTGCCAATTGCTCCAAAGCTACCAAGTCTACAATGGATTCCATATGGGAAGGAGAGAAAGGCATAGTAGGTACTCAATTTATTGGGGGTCTGGCACACTGCTACGTACTCTCATCTTTTGCATTAAAAAATAATTAGTTTTTGAAGGGAAGAGAAAATCTGTCCCCCACCCACTGCTGCCTAAAGTCCTGATTTCTTATTGCACATTCTTGGGCTCAACTTTAACTGGGGTTCATCCTTTCCTACCATTCTTACTGTTAGGTGTGCATTCACAGCAATAGTCCTGGGTCTTTAATAAGAAGCTAGTCTTGCTGTGGACATCAATATTTTGGCGGGGTGTGAGGCTGGGGCAGGGGAGAGTTCATGTAACTTGGGAGCAGCTCTGGGGAGTGAAAGTGAACTATTTTTAGCTGAATTCAAGTGGAGGCAATTCACTTAAAGGATCCAAAGGTTTTAACAATATCTCAGACAGACTTTAATGAGTGGTTAGACTGAAATAGCTACAGGCTCCAGGGGGTAGCTCGGCCTACGGAGGAGCTCTCCTGGAAGATTAAAAGGCGCTTGTATAGCTTGCATCATGAAGCAGTGTCAGCTCCTTCCATGCCCCTAGCACAGCGCTCAGCATGGGAGCATCTCTGCTCATCTTACTAATTGGTGGCTAAGGACAGACAGAAAAGAAAGGACATTTATTTCACCAATAAGTAGAAAACGCTTTCTAAAGAAAGAACAGAAGACAGGCTCACAGAGAAGAGGAGGGAGTCCTCAAGAAGGCATACAGGTGACACTTGTGACTTTTTTAAACAACTCTGAGCAGGCAATTTCTGTTCAGAGTAGGAGAGACACAGAAACAGCATGTTAAAGGGGCTACAGTATCTGAAAAGATAAAGGGACTACTTCCATTTCTGCTGCTAATGACACCCTGCTGAGACAGACTATGGTATTAACACACGAATTCCCACAAACCCAGTAACATTCTTTCATTAGGATGTCCTGGGTTATTATAACATCACTGAAGGAAAATATAACAGAAAAAGTAATTTATGTTACTTCCAAGAAAGGTAAAAACAGGAGTAACAGAACTGTGGGCTTTTCCCCACATTATTTATGATCTTAATTTCCTATTACTTCAAGTTATCTAGCTAGGAATATAAGCTTCCTTTAGTCAAACTAGCTAGACACAATACCTCTATTTTGTATTCTCAAAATGTTTTTAAGATTTTAAATAATTTTAATAAAAGTGGTATTTTACTTTTATACAGTTCCCTATACTGTAGTTTCAAAGCAATTTAATAACCATTCACAAAATATCAACATGAATTTTGAAAGGAGACTTGACAAAATGGGGTAAAAATCAAGTATAAGAGTAGCAGAATTAGAACTAGAAATGGAATGACAAGGTTCAGGACACATCACCCAAAAATATGGCACCTGGGTATACTGAATTTTTCAGCTGAAGGAATCTGAGAAGTGGCAGGTGCAGGAGGGCTCTCTGACCTTCCCCAGAAGCAAGTCATAAAACCCTCATGAGAGAAGTGCCCTCCTAATACCTGGAGGGAGGAGCATCCTAATCTCCAAACACAAGGGATAGAAAGGAATCTGAACAGACCTTGCTAAGTTCCCCTCAGGTTACCACCCTTAGCTTGCCCTTGTCCTACATCTCTCTGTGACTTTCCACTCTCCATCAAATCTAGCACAAAAATACTCAGGTTTAATTGTTTCTCTGGGTCTTCATTCCCTTGTAAAGGCTCCCATGTCATGTAAAACTTAAATGAATCTGTATGCTTTTCTCTTGTCAATCTGTCTTTTGTTATGGGGTCTGACAAGAACGTAAAAGGGTAGAGGGCAGATATTTTTCCTCCCCTACAGGAGTATTCTAGCTTTCCCTCCATTTAATATTCTCCAAAAGAACGTAATCATGCAAATATTTTAATGAGATATGCAGTTTACAAGATCGATTAAAAGATAAAAAATTACAGATGAAAGAGATCACTTAGGTCAAATTATATAGTATTATTTCCAAGTGTAATATTGTTTACAATATACAGATACATATCTGAAGTTATATTTCTAAGGACCCAGTTAACTATGACAGAATAACAAATATATTCTTCTACTGTTAGTTTTATTTAAAACACAATTTTATCATTGTAAAATGAACCGTTTGGTGATGCAGCAGGATTTCGAAACCTCTATTAATTATATGAACACTTAAGAGCCATATTTAAAAAAAAAAAGGACTCCATCCAATACCTGTTTTAGAAAATTGAACAAAAAGAGCCAATAAATGTATAGCGTTTATATCAGCGCTCAGTAAATGTCTGAAGAGAGAATAAATGACACAATCAGAGGAGGTAACAGAAACTTTCCTTGCACCTACAGTGTCATTAGATTTTTCCAAAACATGTTTTATTCTCTTCAATTTCAAGACATCATCCCCACCAAGGAAAAAACACCTTCTGAGTTTTGCAAACCAAAAAGGCCCTGTGTACACAGTTTGTCCAGCACTTTGATTGTAACAAAAGTAACTTGGCATAATCAACCTCCCACTCTGGCAAGAATAGCACTGTGGGAGGTCATGAGTGCCTTGTGGGAGCAGACATGCCACTGGTCCAGTCACACTCCCAGGAGAGAGGCAGGCATGTGAGTGAGCACACGCTCACATCCTCATTTCTCCTCCAAGCTCGTGATGCATTTTTCTCTCAAATGCAAAGTGGATTCAGGTATACCTATATGTACTCCTTTATATGAGTGTTGTTCATGCTATTTTCCTGCAGGGGAGTGAGCCACTCCTACTTCTGGGAAACAGGATGAAAAGAAATGCCACAAGACTGAGGGCAAGGGACTGAGATATCACCTCTTTGCTCCAAAAGCACAAATGCTCCTTTCCTGAGTAAATGTGAAACAAAATATTTAAATAAATGGGTATAAGCTCAGAGCTTTAGAAACCAAATCTAAGGCATAATTTACTAAGACTTAGAATAAAATTGATGTAATTTACCAAGACCTAGATTAAAATTGAGACGCTAACCAAGTTATTTATTTTTCAAAGATGAAGTAGTAAAAGCATCACGTTTTCTAAGATCATGATCAAATCAGGGTTAACTCAACCAGTTATAATCTAATTCAGGCCAAATATTTGCTTTTTGTCTAAATTACCTCTTTGATTATCGTTGAGGATAAGTGCTTCAGTTTTCAACTTGGCCTGTTTTACAAGCATTAGAGGAAAGATACCAAACCTAAAGACACCAGGTTTACATATGAGCCATGCAAAACACATTAATCTCCTCTCACAGGAAAGAACAGCCCTGTGTGATGCAACTGAGCAGTGAGAGAAAAAAGTACCTGACCTACGAAGACATTTTAGTATAAAAAGACATAATTAACTTAAGCCCTTAAACCATGTATTGAAATTATGACTATAACATAAAACCAGAGGTTCTTGTGGGAAGGCCTCACAAATTCATGGTCACAGTTGCCAGATACTGGGGGCAGCAGAGGATCTGTGGCTGATGCATAATCTTAGTGAGAACTCTGGCCTGTATGATCGTCCTCTTTTCCAACTCAAAACAAAAGTGGTGGCTCTCCTTGATGTCCTTTACAGAAAACAATTTTTTTACTTGTTATTTTTAATTATAGTCCATAGTCTGAGTTTGTACGGAATGTGATTGTCTCAGAGAAAGACAAACATCAGGAAGCTTCTAACCAACAGCCTCAAACCTCTCAGCTTTCCTGGTCTGCGTGCAGCAGCATGGACTCTTGAGAACATGGCTGACTCCTTGTGTCTGAGGCCCTTTTGGCATTGCAGTCTCTCCACTTTGCTGTTAGTGTGAGCAGGGAGAGGGATTTCAAAAAGAAGTGAGTCGGGAGGCCAAAAGGCCATATCCTAAGGGAATATATAGAAGAGACTTATATTTAACCTTTTTTGTGACTTTATAAAAATAGTAAATGCTAGTTAGCCCAGTTTCTAAATCTTTAATTCCACGGTCAGACAGACTGGAAGCAATTACAGCTTGTTCACGAGGTCTGTGGGAATGCTGAGTTTTAATTTACATATTAATGCTGGAAAACATTTTGAGAGGCAAAGAAGAGCATTCTTTGGTCTTAATAATGAATAGAATAAAAAAAAATGGACAGGAAAGCAGTTGAAAAGCTCTAGGCAAAATGGTCTGGGTTTATTTTTTTCTGTAATAATTTCAAGCTATCCAGCATTCACCGTAATAAGATACCATTCCAATAGTGGATTTGCAGTCTTTTATTTTGCCTAAGATGACCATTCTTTGGCTGAGTGTCTTCAATAAAAGGCCTCACAATCAAAGTTAACAATCCGTCTGTCCCAACTCCAACTCTTTCCTGGGAACAACTCATTTTATTTCTCAGTTTCTTCCTCCACCACCCACTTAGAATACTTATCTTACCCCTTGCAAGATAAAACAAAACATTGAAACACAGGAATTGTTTTAAATTATTAGATTTCATTAAAAACCTAGTTGGACACTTGCTCATTGGGATTACTTCTGTTTCAACTCCAGTTCTTTGAAAAATTCAGGAATTCTTTTCATTAAAATATTAGCTTGATCCAAAGATGTAAAAAAGTTAGCTGCCTCAGCATTAGTTATTGCAGTCTGAGATCTCTCAAGAGGTCTAAAAACTAGAAGATTAACTACACCGCACTATGAACGGGGAACATAGTCATTTAATAACTATAGCTTTATAGAATTTTCAAATTATTCACTTTCCAAATTATTTTTCTGAATTAAATACCTAATTTGTGAAACAAAATACATCATGCGGCCCTTGAAAGAATTGTTAAATGGTGAATTTGCTGCGATGCAAAACTTCCTTGTGCATTAAGAGAGGAGAATGAATGTACAATAATCCTGTGTGGTAGGTGGGTCCTATTATCCCTGCTGAACAGAAGAGGAAAATGAGGCTCAAAAAGACTAAGTAACGTACCAAAGGTCACATGGCCATGACTGGCAGTGTCTTGCCAGGCATGACAAACCTGACCACTTTTAAAGGAAGATTAATTTTAAATTGAGTACTAGTCATTACTTACAAAATGAATACATTAAGGTGGTTAATGACAAAATATTTCACTGACATTAGGCTTATAGAAAGTTTAAGGGAAACCAAAAATAAGTACTCCAGGTTCATCTAAGCCCCTTTCAAATACAAAATATTCTGAATTTTCTGCATCCTACTACTGGAGAGGAAGGGGAAAGCGTATCATCCCTTAAAAAACAAACCAACAAAAACAAACAAACAAAAAAACCACACACCCACACACACATATAGCAATTCTATTCCTAGGTAAATAGCCAAAAAAACTGAAAATAGGTATCAAATACTTATACGCAAGTGTTCATAGCAGCATTATTCACAATACCCAAAAAGTGGACAAAAAAACCCAAATGTTCATCAAGAGATGAATGGAAAAACACAATATAGTATCCATGCAAGGAAATATTTTCACTCATGAAAAGGAATGAAGTACTGATACATATTACAATGTGGATTATCCTAAAAAACATGCCAAGTGAAAAAAAACAGACATAAAAGGTCACATATTGTACGATTCCATGACATGACATATCCAGAAGAGGTAAATCTATAGAAAGTAAGTTGGCCTTGGCTCGAGGGCTAGGAGGAAGCGGGTACCTGGCCTGGCTGCTGAGTGGGTGTAAGGTCTCCTCTGGGGATGATGAAAACTAGACAGCGATGCTGGTTGCAGAACATGTGAATGTACTAAAAGCCACTGAACTGTATGCTTTAAAAAGGTGAATTTTATGTTACATGAATGCCACCTTGATTTAAAAAAAAAAGCACAAAATAATGAAATAATGATGGCTGACCATAAAGCCCTACATGAATAGCAGGTGATTTGCTTTTTCTTGGGTTGTCACAATTTCAATGACTTTTTGACTGTCATAAACCAATATATAAAAAATTATCCATTAAAAATTCCAAATAAGGCATTAATATAGCTGAGGTCCCCTAATTTGTCCAGTTGGCAGAGCACCTAGTTCAGTTTACAGTATACATGAAGCTTTAAAAATGTTTTTAATTTGTATAAAGTGCAAACAAAGAATACTAAAAAATACATGAAGACTATAAAGTAGCCCAGAGCCTAGGAAAGAAGCTAACATCTATGCATATCGGGAAATCTATATGTTTGAACATACAGAGAGATGTAAACACTCAGGAGAGAAACCTGCTTTTCCTCATAACTTATTTTGAGTTTCTCCAAATACTGAAGAGTAAATAGTAATTTGTAGTCACTGCTCTCCGGGTTTCAGCAAAGAGGTCACACACAGGGAGGGCCTCTAGCTGCCACTTCCAATTGCTTCCCTGGTGAAATAACACAGGAGGTTAAGTTACTTCAGCAGACTCTCAACAGGGCGCCCATTGTTCCAAGCTCAAAACTCACATACAATGGGCCCCATTCAAACGGAGAGCTTACAGACTGGGGAACGGTCCCTTAGCGACAACTTTTTGTAGAGACATCGAATTTTTATAAACACGACTTGCACAAATACGTGTTAATTATTTTTTAAGAACAGCACAGAGTTAAAAAAATAAAATCCAATGGACACTAAATGGAGAGTCTGCACATCCCGGTCTTATTCTCAACTCTGTCTCTGATGTGACTTCAGCAAGTCACTTGCTCTTTCTGAGCCTCAGTTTCCTTGTTTATAAAATGAAAATGATTTCTAAGGTAACTTAGAACTCTTAAAATTCTATGAACGCATATGAGGTTTATTAATGTTGCTACACTATTCACTCCAATAGGTGGGGATAAATTGTGAGCAGAAAAGAACCACTAGTTCCTATCTTTTCATGTACTATCGGCACTTAAATACAGGGAGCCTTAACACAGTCAGAGAAACTGTTTTCTGTTCTCTCTCTAAACAGACAAATCATAATGGATAAGGTCCAGTGAGTCCCTCCATCCTAACGAGTCCAGGATCACTCAAGCAGATAGCTCCCTACAAAAAGCACAATGATGGAGGCCATAAACAGAAGCCATGAGTATGTTTTTTCTGTCACCTTTTCTTAGATTACTAATGCACTTCAAGGATCTCTTGATCTCTTTGCAATGACTCAAAATCCCCAGCAGAAAATGCCATTTACAAGAATGTGATCACTGTCCCAAGCTTCCATACCATGTCATTTTTTTGCTTTTTCAACCTCAAAACTTGCCAAAGCGAGAACTTTGTCTCCAGAGCCTAAGGAGAAAGACACATAATAAATGAAAAGGTCAATTCAAATGCATTTACAGTTTCAGGTAACGAGGGGAAAACTTATCACATAGACATTGAAATATAAAATAAAATGAGGTACTATGAGCACATTACCCCTGAACTTTCCCACTGTATCCCAATGTCCTTCCTCCTGCAAAAACAAGTCAGCTACATAGGGTCATTTATTGATTACAAATACTTACTCTAGCTATACATATGAAATAGAATACATAAAAACTTAGTATCTTTTTATATTTATATTTAGCTGACAAATATTTTTAAAACATTAGACTATTTTTTTTAAATTATAATGTATTGGGAAATAAACCCAATAAAAGAACACAGGTATGGTTTTACTGCTCAATGCAAGAAAAGGCCATCCTGTCATCTCACTCATGCCATCTGTCAATCTGGAGCAGTAATTCACATCCAAGTTTCAGAAATACGAGAGTACTCACCAAGGTCTGTCGAGACTTTCTCAAACTGGCTGAGTACGGCACTTGCATTTGCTGACAGGAAGGCCTCATCATCCGCAGTCAGCTAAACGAAACAAAACAGCCCAGCAGGGTGGGTTCACATCTAGGCAAGCAATTCTAGGAACCACCATTAAGAATGTCTCAGGACCACAAAGTAGATCACAGATCAAGAAGTTCTGTATCACATATTTCACACTTTTTATTTCTACCTAATACTATATCATATTCAATTAAACATGGGTACCTTCTCTCCAAGTTTCCTGAGAGCTGTCAGTATCTCCACTTTCTGTTGAGTATACAGGTCTTTTTCCAGCTTTCCTACCATGAGATCTCTATCCATCTGCAACGAATGAACACAAAGCATATGGTATTTAAGTTAAAAACATTCTGTGTATAAAATCCAGCTCTTTAGATCTACTTCTTCAAAAAAAGATTCTCTTGCTGATGAATATTATGAAAAACTACAGAAATAATTCAAGACAAACATGATAGAAACGCTATTATATATTTCTAATAAATCTTTTATTTTTTTTACTTTAAAAAATTTTCTAGTTCTAACAGATCTTAATGCCAATCATAAGCACTGTCAGTCATAAACTCTACTGAGGAATTAGTAGGTCAATAGCTTCCTTTACAGAAGAGCCATCCTCTAAGAACTCATTTCATTAAACTGAGGTGTGGTCTATAGGCCTGAATGAGATAACCAGGATCAGCTCTCCTGGAACTTTGGTTAAATATCATCTTATCACCAGAAACACTAACTGTGTATATTATGCATTGGTACTATTCTATGTGCTTTTCACATGTTACATATTACATGTAATACATACTTTAGACATATTACTTCATTTAATCCTCATAACAACCATAAGAAGCAGAAACTATCATTTCCTTTTACAGGTGGAGAAACTGAGGCATGAAGAGGCTGAATAAAATAACGTCCCAAGGTCACAGACCTCCATATGGAGTAGGGATACAAATCCAGCCAGGATGACCCAAGTCCATGCTCATGCCCATTGGGCTACTGAATTACCAGTGGTTGCAAATAACTGTTAATGCCTTAATCACATTATAAGTCTATAAACCTATAAACAGACTTCCTAAAGTATCAGGTTTACAAAAATGCTTGAAATTCTTAGATGAGAAAGGCCACACATGCATAAAGCAATGCTGTTAATGAATTCTAGGTGGGATTTCAATTCAGGGCTTTGAAAGTAAATGGTAAAACCTTCAAGGTGGGGTCAGTGTAGCAATGTAAACTGTTTAAACAATAATTGCTCAAAGGACTAATTTCAACAAATTCTTATAAACAGATTATTTTTTACAGCAGTTTTAGGTTCACACAAAATTGAGGAAAAGGCACAAGAGCTGTCTCACATACCCCTGGGCCCCACTCACACGTGGCTAGCTCTCCATTATAAACACCCGCCGCCGGAGCCACACGTTTGTCACAACTGACACATCACTCACGCAAAGTACATTAGGCTTTACCTTGGTCTTGTACATTATCAACTGACCAATTTTTAAGCTTCTGCATAATGTAATGAGCAAATTCTTGGGCTGAGAAAAAAGATACACATAGCAATCGGATCAGTTTAAAGCACTTTACCTCTGCTAACCTGGTCCGAAGCTGACCTGGTTGTTTCTTTGCAAACAATCTGATGACCTCTGGGGTTTTAAAGGCCTGGCTGATAGCTGCCTGGATAGCCTAGAAATACAAGAAGGTAAAAAGTAACCAAAATATTCCAATGAATCAGATATTACAATAATTGATTGATGGGTCTTCAATTATTCATAGGTCTTCTTTGTTCATCACTGTTAGAATTGTAGTTTTCATTTGCTATTTCTGTGCAAGTCATTGGAGTCAAATACATAAAGATCTGGAAGGATATGCTATTTTATCCACAAGTAGATACTCATCTAGAAGTTAAACCCCAATAAAGGTATACATTTTCTATTGCAAAAATATAAGTAAATAATAACCTGTGTCACCGACATCGTCAATTATGCTTACCAGCTGCATTCCACTTAGTTCATCTACCAAAGTCATATTTCCAGACATAATTTTCTTCAGTGAATCATTAAATTCACTTAGTTGCTCCAGAGTTTCCTTTTTGGTTTCTTCATATTCATCTGTATCAAGTTCCTCTCTGAAGTACATTGAAAATAATATAGAAAAATATTGGGTTCCAATGAAAAAAAAGCAATCTTAGTATTTGTATACTAAAACTTGATACATATACTTACAAAAAACATCTTGGGGGAAAAAGACAGAAAGGAAATAACAAACTACTAATGATGGATGTTTCATATATTAGCAGTACGGGCTTTTTTCTGGATTGTGGTTACTTTAATAAACATTTTTCTTTTACCAAAATGAGGCTCACTTAACAAACCACATACAACTTCCTTTTAAGCTGCCCATGAATCAAAGGTTTAACCTTGGGCAAGATACTTAAGATAGCCAAGCCTCAGTTTTTCAATCTCCAACCTGCAGATGATAGTGCCTACCCTATAGGGTTCCTATGAGCATTAAGTGAAACATAGAAAGTGCTTGGCATATAATAGGCACTTGCTAAATAGCTGTTATTATCATTATCATTAATGGTAAGTAAAATTTTGTGTACCTTGAAATACAACAGCAATGCGGTACTTGTCATTGAGTTAGAGGCTGTTTTTATCTACCCATCAAACAAGCCACCAATTACACTTTTACTACAAATAACAACAGCTACTATTTATTGAGCACCTACTCTGGGCCAAGCATTGTGCTGCCCCCTTCATTAGTGGTATTTACTGAGATTGTCAAAAAAGGCAGTGAACAGTCTTGGTCTTTGATAGTCAAGGCCGAAAACACACCAGAAGTTCAAGCAGTACCTTCTGAGCTTGATACCTGGCAAGGTTATTTTAATACTGAAGACAGGTAGATGGTATTATTTCCACTTCGCATGTGAGGAAATGGAAACTTAAGGGAGTTAAGTATTTTTCCCAAGCTCACACTCAGTAATCAAAGACTTCAACATCCCAGCTTTTACAATTCGAAAGCCTGCATGGGTTTGTTTCTCCAATAGACAAAGCACTGTGAAAAACTCTACAGTGGAAACTGAAATCACACATGAGTCTGCACACATGGAGTTTGTCATTTAGCTGCACAAAAAAAAGCCGTTTTACAGCATAGCAGCACACAATTATAGTATTACCTGCATTCCTCCAAATCTTGTAATTGCTGCATTAGTCTATCCAGCTGTTCTTCTAAATTCTGCTTTAATTTGCTTGTCTCTGTCTTTCCTCTGGAAGCCATGTTAATCTCTAAGTAGAAACATAAACTCACATAAAGTATATATTTGGTTATTTTAAATGATTCAACATACAGGTAAAATTTAAAACAGGCTATACTCTTTCTGAGCTACAGCTGTGGGAAAGATAACAGTGCAAAGAAAATTTCAATTTACACATACAAGTTTAAACTCATATAGTATTAACATCCCACAAAAATGCCTGATAGTCTTCTTAATCAACTTGACAATTAGAAGTCTTCACTATTAGTCTGTCTTAAACATTTTTGATACATGAAAATACAAATTTATAAAGAAACAGATCAGGTGTGACTTTGCTTTACAAAAAGATTCATTATAACGCTCTTTTTCATTCTTATCAAGTATGCTCCAGGACTTCCCGCTGGTCCTATATGCATTTACCTAATGCCTTGTGGCATGAACAACTTTTGATATGAATTTCTTCTTTGGAAATGTGCTTGTTTTTCTATTGAATTATCTTTTCCTTACTGATTTACATAAAATGGATATAAAGACTTTGTAATTATCCTATAAGTTTTATCTCTCATGTCTGGACTTTAAATTCTATTTATGGTGTTTTTGTCACGATAAATTATTTTTAATGGCCAAATCTAGCTATCTTCTTCTTTAAGTCTTCTTAGTTTTGTGTCCCGTGAAGGCAGGCCTTAACCATTTCAAGATTTTTAAAAATATGCTATTTTGTATTCTAAAACTTTAAGCCAACTGCAACTTTTTTGTTAATGCTATGATGTAGGGGTCTTCTATTTTCTTTCAAATAGAGTCAATCGTCCCAACACTATTTACTTAGTAATTATTTATGCCACCTTTAATGTACTCAATACAAACAAACTCAAGTCTGTTTCATTGATAATACTTTGGTGGTAAGGCATTACCTTGATATTTTAATTATTATAGCTTTAGAGCTGGCGAATACTGATAACAAATTGTTTTTAATACTTTGAGGGGTTTTTTCCCCCAGTAATTCTTGGTTATTTTTGTGCATTTTCTCTTCTAGATGAATTTAAGAATCAGTTTGTTAAGTTTCCTTTAAAATTCAATTGCAATTTTGACAGGGATTACAGTAGAAACTAATATGGAGAAAATCCACATTTTTGAAATTTGGATCTTCCTATCAAGCAATAAGATCTCTCCATTTATCTAGGCTTTATGATTTTTAAAGAGTATTATATTTTTCACAAAGGCCTTAAACACTGGCTATTCTTAGATACTTTGTACTTTCTCTTAATATTGGAATAGGGTTTCTGTTATTACAATTTCTGATTATCGCTGGTATAGAGAAAAGCTACCGATTTTGTTGATGTTGTATGTATTTCCTTAACATTTACAGCATTTAAGTTTTTTCATTTATAAAAATTAAACAAAATGTGTTTCCTGAAAGGAATTAAGTCTAATGTTAGGTATAACCAGTTATCAAAACCTAACTCCTAGAGTAACCTATTAAAGCATTTAAAACTTTCCTACACATTATCAAATGATTTGATATATGAACTTCAATGAAGGTTCCATACATTATATGCAAAACAGAATTAGTGAAAATCTATTTACACTGTATCTTTAAAAACTGGCTCAGCTCATCTATAACCATACATGTATGTAAATATAAACAAGTTACATTACAGCCAGAAGTGTAATTTATTATAGTTATATTTCATGTATAAGGTTAGCCAAAAGTGTAATTTCTTATAGCTAGGCTTCATGTATAATTTCTCCTGGTAATACATATTTAAATTTTATTTTATGCCACCCTGAACAAGCCTGACCCATCTGATCTTGGAAGCTAAGCAGGGTCGGGCCTGGTTAGTACTTGGATGGGAGACCACCTAGGAAGACCAGGTGCTGTAGGTGTAAAAAATAAAAAATAAGGGATTGACAAGGTCCTTGCAATCTGTGAGGTCAACCAAGGGTTGCCTCGCCTAAAAAAACAAAATTATTATAAATCTGTTGAATTTTCTTGTAAAAGTCAGGGCAAACCCAAGATAAAATTGCAAAGTGTCTTTCAGGATTAATTTCCTACAGTCTAAGCACGCTGAACTACTTGTTATTTCAAAACATGCCAAGCACTTCATCCTCATTTTTTTTCCTACCTCTCAAGCCCAGGTCTCTCATTCTTCAGGCTGAAGCTCAAATTTCACCTCTCCATAATGCCTTCCTCTGTTCTCCCTCAATCGCTAGACTATACATTATTTGAGAGTAGGGATTTTACTTTCTCTTTATATACTAGCATCTGGCACAATGCTGAGCAGACAGAAATAATTGGTACATGAATAATGGGATACATAATTGGTAAATGAATAACAAGAATTGCTTCTACTGCATTTCACATCTCGTTCTCTATTTAGCACTTGTTTCTGCATTGAATTATAAGTGAGTTCATTATAGAACATTCTCTTCCTCTCTAGACTGTAAAGGCTCTGAAAGCAAAAAATGAGTCTGATTCCAATTAGCTCCCTCAGCACTTAATACTGAATATTCCATAACTGGATGAAGTGTATACAGGCGCAGCATATTTTAAGGAAGTAGAGCTATTCTAAGTAAATTTTAGGGAAGATGGAGGCACTTTAAGAGCCTTAATCTGTTACACTATTTGAAAGATTCCCCAGGAAGATTAACTCGCTGGCACCACCTAGTATTCAATAAGGGTGGTGCACCTTTACCCAAACTGCAGAAACTGTTCTCAAAAAACTGTCACCTGGAGCGGAATGCTCACCCGTTTCTTAGTACTCTGAACTCTGCATAGAGTTGACCGTTTCAAATTGTATAAATCTCCAATACTTGAAATTCCAAGTATCATAAACTTGAGGAAAGCGAAAATGTTCATCAGAACTCTAAGAAGCTTAAAGTTCAAATCCCCTGGGGATGGAGTTCGCTGGAAAAAGGAAAAACCATTAACAAGTAATTTACTTACTATGTACAATCTCGGTTTAAAGCAGTCCAGACAAACTTCCACTCGAACAGCCTGTAACTGAAGCACACCCCACTCTTTCTAGAAAGACATCAAAGAGCCCGGGAGTTGGGGGGGGGGTCGAGGGTGGGGACAGCGACCCGTTTTCTCTTTCGACTGCCCCTCCGGGGGATTTTCTGCGATTTTTCTAGGGAGGGTGTTACTCAGGAAAACCCCGCACCGGGACACGCCTCGACGGAAGCTGTCACATCCAGAGGCACAGAAAAGGCCAGGGCGGTGAGCACACCTTCTCCCGGCTGGAAGCGAGCGGCGTTTGGAGCCCGACCGTCCCGACGCGGTCGGGGAGCAGCTCCGGCCACGACCCCTAATCCCACCTCGACGGGAGAATTTGAAGCTCCCGCACTTGGGTCCCGCGGCGGCCGGGCTCGACTAGGCCCCGGTTGTCACCAGAAGTCGCTGTGAACCCGCCGTCCCCGACACTTTTCCAGTCCTCCCCGACCCGAGTCCGGACAACGTCCTCAGGGCCTCCGGGTTTCCTCTCGGCCTCTGTCCACCAGTTCCCAAGGTTCCGCGCCAGGGGCCCCGCCTACCTCACGGTCCCGGGCTGGCGGACGCGCGCGGAAGGAGCACTTCCGCCGGACTTAACGCCATTTCCGGCCTCCGGGAGCCAATAAGAGTGAGGCCGCGGTGTTTTCCCTCGCGGTGTCCCCCTCGCTGGCGTTCCGGCCGTGGGTCGTCTCCGGGAGGGCTCGGACCGGTTGGCCCCCCAGGACCTGGTAAGCTCACTACCCCGGGTCCCTGAGAAACCGGTCTCTAGGGGCGTCAGCCCAGCACCCCTTTTTGTCGTAGGTCTAGAGGCGTCCAAGAATTTGGGCCTTAGTCAACTATAACTGTCCCCGAGGCAAGGTCATATTCAAGTTTGGGGCAAGGAGTCTTGCCATTTAGTCTTTCGATCTCTCTGTTTAAACAGTGACCTCTGTAAATTTGCCTCTAGCCTTCGTAAAGGTGAATTCACCCTGGAATATAATTTTTTTTTCTCTAGAAGAGGGTTCTTGAGCTTGGCAGAGGGGTTGGGAGGCAGAGGAATTCTTTTTCCTCCGAAATCCTCCCCGAAGCTATAAAATGCTAGATCCCTCTGTCTGGAAGCAGTTTGACACTCAACGTTCCTTGAGAAGACTACTCCCAGCTGTTGGGCAACGCATTAAAAGTTACTCAGAAATTGGGTGGAAACCATTTTCTGGTGTTCCTAGCTCATCTCCTTGAAGAGTCTGGTCCACAAGACAACCTCAGGGCTTATCGCAAAATTGTTTAAGAAAGAGTCGTCTTTAAAACGAATTCTTTTTTCGGCGGACCAGAATAAACTTCCAACTAAGGCTACCATAGAACTCTACCAGAATGATTATGTCTGTGAGTTCTGTCTGATCGTGGAATTCTTTGTTTATTACCATAAATTGTTTTCCAGAGTTTCAATTGGATGTGAAAGCACTGTTCTAGCCCAATGTAGAAAAGACTGTTAACACACAGATTGAGATGGTTCTAATAGCCCACCTTACAGAACGTTTCAGATTTACAGATTATCTTTGTAAAAGTAAGTGCCGGTTATGTTAATGCGTTTATTTCTAATTTCTGATTTGCGAATCTGTGTTGAAGTGTCAGCCTTTTGAGTAGTATGAAACTCAATGACAAATAGGGTCAGTGCCAAGCAAAACAAAACTGGAAATACACTTCTTTCACCATTTGAAGAACTTGCTGAATAAACATTTACTCACTTTGTACTTCCCCTAATTTTGATGATAGTGCAGTGGTCTATTCAGGCATTTGTGTTGGGTCTTGAAGCTGGAGGAAAGGCCTTGCCATACATGCATCGTGTTTCCCTGCCCTTCTTTCTCGCTGACTTAATCTGATCCAGTGGTTCTGTGCTCAGGGTGTTCTTACATACCTTTGGGTTCTTGTTTAGAATTTCTGGATTATGAAAAAGCACCCCGAGTGCATAATAAGAGAAATTGATCTGAGTTCCAGTTCTCAAACAAATACAGACTCCAAGCTTTGGGCTGTAGGGAAAGGAGAGAAGAGAAGAAATTGGAAAAAGAGGAATGATAATGTTAGATAGCTAGTCATGGGAGAGCATTGGGGAAAAACCTCAGAACTGGGAGTCATAACTGGGAAGCCAGATACAGAAATACCTTGGTGATAGCATAGGTGTCTCTGGATATTGGTAAATATCGGAGATATAGCTGGTTCTAGACCGCCATAATATAGCAAGTATCGTAATAAAGTGAGCCATAATCTTTTTGCTGCTGGAGGGTCTTGCCTTTAATTCACAAAAAACCTGACACCTGTGAAGCACAATAAAGTGAACACCAATAAAATGAGGTGTAAGTCTGTAACTACTCCTGGCAGCTGAAGGAGTTTCAGACACTTCAACTTGGACTTGGGGTGGGAGCCTAGGGAGTGCAAGTAGCTCCAACTGGATACAGAAAATGCTGGGGCGGATGAAACTTGAGTGGTTAACAAGACATACTGTGAACCGAAGGCTCTCTAAACAGGTAGACCCCTTTTAAATGTCTACCAGTAGATAGCTTGTAGCATTATAAGTCTTGTGTAATGGTTAAGAACATGAACTTTGAGAGTCAAGGTTGCTAACATGAGCTCAGAGATGTTGAGCAAGGTAATCAACCTCTCAGCTCAGTTGCCTCATCTGTTAAAAAAAGGGATAATAATAGTACCTACTTCATTGGAGTGTTGTAAGGATTACATGAGGGTTTAGCATATTGCTTGGCACACAGGAAGAATTCAGTGAATGTCACTATCACCATCATCATTATAGT
This sequence comes from Eonycteris spelaea, assembly GCA_003508835.1. NCBI lineage: Eukaryota > Metazoa > Chordata > Mammalia > Chiroptera > Pteropodidae > Eonycteris > Eonycteris spelaea. The sequence continues at coordinate 1,211,836 of PUFA01000119.1, read as the reverse complement.
TAAATAAGCATAACTGGGTATAAATGCATTTATAAGGAACGGCCCCATCCAAAGAGAATGAGTGACTGTATTGGCATTCAGTTAGAAGAAGCATGTGAGATAAAATGAGGAGTCCATAAGCAGGAACCCTGAAGTTTTCTGCCCTTCCGTCATCAGTTTCCCAGGCCTAGGCAACCACTGCTCTGCTTTCTGTCACAGATTGAATTATCTATTCTAGAATTTCATACAGTTGGAATTATACAGTGTGTGCTTTTTTATATTTTGCTCCTTTCACTCGGTGAGATTGATTCATGTTATTTGTATCAGCGGTTTGTTCCTATTTATCTCTGGATAGTATTACATTACATGGCTATACGAACTTTGCTCATTCATTCATTCATCTCTTGATTAACATTTGAGTTGTTTCCAGTTTTTGGTTATGATATATAAAGTCAAATCAGGCAGTTCTTTGTGTAGACATATGTTTTCATATCTCCCCGTTATTTTTAAGCTATCTTCTTAATTTATACCTAAAATCCTTTGTTTATGGCCTCCTTAAGGACTTTCCTCCATCAGTTGTACACTTTCTTGCAGCTTCTGTGGCTTTCTAATGGTGCCTTTTTCTCAACCTACCAACATTCTCATTCTGTTCTTCAAAAAAAAAAAAAAAAAAAAACAAATCAAGTAAAGTAAACAACCTTCTCTTAACCATGATGTCCCACTGCAGATAGTGTTCAGTGTTTCTGGGTTTTACTGTCAGGTTCTAGTCTCTCTGTTTCTCTGTTCTGTTTGCCTACTAGACCTCTCTGCTTGGATGTCCTGTGAGTACCTCAAATTCAGCACCTATAAACCACTAGTCTGTGTTTTTATGCCTTCCCTCCACACCTCCCAACCTCTGCTTCCCGATACTTTTTGACCAGTGATACACCATTTACCCAGTCACTTAAGTCAGAAATGTTCTCCCCTCTCCTTGTCCTTCCCACTTGTAAACCCTTACACCATTGCTGCTGTCATTACCCTCTGTTATCTCTCATCTGAGGGATGGAATGCTGCAAAGCAGTACTTTGCAAAGTTTAAGATGCATATAGATCCCCTGGGGGAGCTTGTTAAGATGCACATTTTGATTGGGTAGGTCTAGGGTAGAGCCTGTGATTCTGCATTTTTTTCTTTTCCTTTAAGACAATACAGTTGCTGTGGTTTGAGGGCACCTCTTGGCCACTTTACCCTCTTCAGATGGTGTTTCTCAGAGCTTAGGTTTTTAATTTTGACAACTTCCAATGTCTCCGTTTCATCTTCTGGGTCACACTTCTGATATCAAGTCTCAAAATCTCTTTGCCTGGCCCTAGATCCCCGAATTTTCTCTGAGCATTCCTCCCCCTACCACCTCCTTCCCAAGGTGCGTTCAGGTTTTCCATTTTACCCAAGAGCATGATCCATTTCAAGATTTTCTTGGTTTGCTTGCTTGCTTGGCAGCTTGCATGCATGTTTTGCCTGTGGATGTCTGATTGCCCTGTTCACATGTGAGGGGGAGGCCATCCCGTGAATAGCTTTTGCACATTTGCAAACATTCCATAGTTTATTTAGTGTAACTGCTTGAAGTACAGAGTTCGCTGCCACCTGTTTAGTCTGCCATTGATACATCAATAACAACTGCACATCAGGATCAGCAACCAATCTTCTTTCCTGATTCTGCATTTCTAACCAGCTTCTGGGTGATGCCCATACTGCTGGTCCCTTTTATCTTCGCTCCATCCCTTAGGTGATTTCATCCAGTCTCAAGGTTTTAAATTCCATCTGTATCAGATGACCCCAAATCTCTAGTCAAGCACTTCACTGAAGTTAGCTCTGTTCTCCACTTATCTGCTTAACACCACGTGGCATTTGAATAGCTGTTAGACACCCTAGATTAACTATCTTAAAAACAGAACTACTGATCTTCCCAAACCTATTCCATAGCCATCTTTTCTTCTCGATTAAAGGTAACTCTATTCTTTTAGTTGTTTAGGCAAAAAATTTGAGTCATCCTTGACTTCTCTTTCTCTCACAGCCCATGTTCCATTCATCAGCAAATCACATTGGCTCCTCCTTTATTGTATATCTAGAATCTAATGATTTCTCACCACTTCTGTTGCTACTACCCTGGTCCAAGTCAGCATCAACTTTCACCCGGATTATTGGAGTAGCTTCCTGTCTGGTCTCCTTGTTTCCACCCTTATTTTCCCCTACATTCTGTTCTCAACTTCAACAGCCAGAGAAATCCTTTAAGGAGTTGTCAGACCGTGTCACTCCTCTGCTAAAAACTCTGCGGTGGCTCCCTCTTACCTCTCCGCCTACATCTGCTACTACTTCTTCCCTGTTAACTCTGTCTTAGCCATTCTGGTCTCTATTCCTGGAACATGATGGGCATCTTCTGTCTCAGGGTTTGTGCATTGTTACCTCTTTTAGAACATCTTTCTCTCAGATATGTGCATGGCTCTCTCCCTTGCTTCCTTTAATTCTTTGCTCAGATGTTACTCAGGCCTTTCCTGACCACCTTATCTAGAATTCCAACACTCCTTATGCTCTTCCCCTGCCTTGTTTTTCTCATAGCCCCATTATTTAAAGCTCTACATATATATATGTGTGTGTGTGTATATATATATATATATATAATACACACACACACACATATATATATATAAGTTCATTCATTCATTCATTCATTCATTTATTTATTTTGATTGTTGTTTGTCTCCCAACACTAGAATGTAAACTCCCTGCGGATAGAGAATTTTGACAGTTTTGTTTACTGCTTTATTCCCAGCATCTACAGCATAGTAATTGCTCAAGAACTGTTTGCTGAACTATGATAGATGAATGAGAATTATTTCTGAAGTGCACTGGTTCATTATTCCCTGTTTAAACCCTCTGATACATCCCATTCCCTATAGGATAAAGTCCAAACTCCCTACCTTGCCCCTGAGGATGGGGAGACCCTAAAAACTCTTCCAATCATTACATGTTAAATTTTAAAAATCCTAATAAAGTAGAAAAAGTCTGTGTGGAATTTTTTTACCTTTCCCCAATGAAATGTTTTAACTATGACACATTTCTAATTAGAAATTCCATTAGTACATACCCTTATTTTTAATGTAAGTAGAAAATATATATTGAAGGGTAATGATATATTGATGCAACCAAGCTTTTAAGATGAGCATTTAGAAATTCAATATTCAATTAAATTTAATTAGTAATTAGAATTTTTCCACTTTTAGGATTTAACAACTGCTATAAAGACTAATTTTAAATTCCCGGGCTTTTTTAATTTTAAAAGAAAGTAACATGTCAACCATCAACTATTTTTTTCTTATAGTAAATTTAATGAGTTTAATGCTTGATGTTTTTAGCTTCTCAGCTTTCCCTTGACATTCTACCAGAAGGCTGCTCGTAGGTACATATACGAACATTTTGCTTATAACTTCAGAGATGCTATAACTCTGAAGCCAAGGCCCCAGATTAAGATTCCCTAAAACAAAGCATCTCCCACAAAATAGTTGTTCATCAAAAGTTTCTTCCCCTCAGAGCGACTATAGGTCATAGCAGAGAATTTCGTTCTGAGGGAGTATTGTTGATTGTGACTATCTAAATTATGAGGGAGCTAAAAATAGCAGTGTTATAATTTTCACACAAAACACCGTCAGAATTGTATAATTTATATATGGTAAGATATCAGTGCATAAAATAAATAAATGTTTCTTAATGAAAACTGGCGAAACCAGATGTAGTTTTGGAGAAGACGATGAAACCATAAAAATAAGTGAAAAATCAGTTTTATAGGTTAGGGATTAAAATGCTGGTTCAAATTACACTTCAAGTTATGCTTGTCAGTTAAGAAGCGTTTCATTTTCTGAAGATGTGTAAAGAATGTGGCATTACTTCAAGACACAGAAATACCCAGCAGCCTTGGCCTGAAGAAGCAGCCTTTTGCATTTAGAAACAATTAGGTAAAGATTCCCAAACAGTGAAAAATGGTTAGATTCTGGGTATATTTTGAAGGTGAAGCCGTTAGGATTTCCTGATGGGGTGTGGGAAAAAAAGAAAGGCAGAAAGGGTGACGTGAAGTGCTTGGCCTTAGTGACTGGCAGGGTGCAATTGTCGTCTGCTGAGCTCTTCGAGTAGATCAGGTTTGGGTGGGTGGGGAGTAAGATGTGCAGAAAAAAAAGTAACTTGACAAAAATACTATTTTAGGACAAGTGGATATTTATCTGATGTGTCACTATTTGGTTAATGAGGTCTAGGAAATGTAAAATGCTGTTATTTTAAAATAGCTTTGTTAATTTTAATAATAGGACTATTTCAGGGCATTTCATTGTTAATGTAAGAGTTACTCAGGTTTCTGATCCCTAAGTTTTAAAAGCACTATGTCTGGGATGTGGAAGGTGCTAGAAAATGCTGGTGTGGTGGGTGGTTAGTGTGTTGGTTAAGTAAGTTCTCCGGCAGGTGCCATGTGAGCAGAGCAGCAGACGGAGGGCTGTGCCCCTCACAGATGTGTTGGGAGGTGTTTATACTGAATCTGGTCCTCCTGCCAGTGGACCCAGTTCTCTTCCTCCAGAAGTGGCACTGTCTCCACCCCTGAAGACGCTGAGAGCATCCGTAACTAGGTCCTGCTTAAAATACCGTAGAATCTGTGAATACACAGAAAAAGAAGACAAAATATGGGTCAGTTGGCTGTTTTCTAGATAAGACAAAATTAGCTGTCGTGATGCAGGAGATTGCTGTAACCTACGGAGGAGATTATGATTGTTTTCGCTCTAAAATTTCTCACTGCATGTTTAAAGAAGCAATGAATTGGCCTTGTTGAAATATACAGTCTGAATCACTGTTCTTTTGAAACTAAACCTTTGTTCATTACTGAGATTTATGTTTTCCTTCTTCCTGACTTATTTCTATAGCAACCATGCAGCTGATACTGCTAACTTCATTGAAAGGAAAAGAGTTTCAGAAAGTCAAAGTAATGATCTTGAAAGTATGTATGTTTGTGTATATTTATGTATTTTGATCGTGAAAATATTTAATAGGACATCCTTCTTTGGGTTAAATTTGGTTGCGTTGTCAGTCCTGCGATTTTGGTTGAACTATTTTATTTTTCCATTGTCAGTGCTCACTAATACTTAAATCAGCGTTCCTCCAAATGACTGTGCCTCCTGTTGTCATTGCTCTGATGTTCAGCTGACCATTTCATCTAGGAGTAGCAAGGTCGGAGATGGTCATGCACTTGCTGGCCGCAGTCAGGTGGCAGTGCTGCTGGGACAGGCCCAACCTGCTGAAGAGTACACCTGAGGCAGGAGACCAGCAGGGCTCACATGCCAGCTTCAGACTGTTGGCTTAGCATCTGGTCCGGGACAGGTCACACCAGCCAGCCAAATCAACCCCCGGCCAGAGAACAGCACTGTAGGATGAAGAATGGGATCTAATTAAAATGGAGTGGAAATAACATAAGAAGGTGGGCTTTTTCTAGACGATTCTAACCCTCTTGCTTTTATTATTCCTTAGTGTGTGAGTTCTTGTTTTAAGAGGAACCAGGGCTTCCCCTTGTGACGTCTCAGTCCTCGCTGAGCAGGTACTTCCTTTGAAGGACTGATAAGCCTTTGACAAAGATCGGTTACTTGGGAAGTTTTCTGCTTACCTGTAGAAACCAAGCTGCTCACTGACAGCAGCACAGACAAGTAGTAAAGTTCAGGAGTCGTCTTTTCCTTTATTTGGAAGGAAAAAAAAGCCCTGTGAGAAATACTTGTCTTTTCATTGGAACTCTTATTTAAAATGCTTTCGCTGCAAGGATTTAAACAGAGGCACCAACTTAGCAAGAGATGGGAGGCTTGCTGCTAACGTGCCAGACCCAGTCCAGCAGTTCCTCTTGATTAATATTGTCTTTTAAAAACAAATTTTTTTTTTAGTCAAGGGGAATCTACCCACAAAAAGAAAAATCTCATGGAATTGTTTTAACTTGCCCTGGTGAAATATTTTAACTGCGGCATGTGTCTGCCTAGGAATTCTGTCTCTACATATCTCTATTTTTAGTGGAAGTGGAAAATAAATATCGAAGACTGATGGTGTGTTGTATACAGCCGAGCTTTCAGATTAAGATGAGCGTTTAGAAATTCAGCATTTAAAAACGCACACAGTCAGTCGCCAAAGCTGTTAGCACCACGGTGCAGACTCCTTCGCCCAGGGATCCCATGCCGAATACGGAAAACATCGTCTTGAGGGCTTGTGGCACTGGCTCCAACCGAGTCAGCAGCACAGTAAAACCTAAAAGGACAGCAGGCAGCATCGCCAGGTGCAGTCATTCAGAAGTACGTTCTTGAATGCAAACCTACATAGAAGGCGTTTCGTCGCTTCCTGCTGTGGGACAGAAATGCTCAAAATGTGACTAGGCTCAGGTTTTCCTTCACTAGGTCGTGTTCTTATCATTGGCTGTGTGGTGGTCATAACTGGTGATTTTGGAATAACTCACCCATTATCTTATTCAAACTTATAGCAAAAAGCAAAACCGTGGGGCATTTTCTAAGTGAGGAAGGGGAAGCTCGGAGAGGCTGGGTAGCTCCTGTCGTGTGGAGGGAGTGACGGGCCACCCTCTGACCTCGAAGCCTGTGCTCTTCCCCGCTGCACATGCTGCCTCTTGCGGAGCTGGGACTCAGGGGCAATTTTCTAGAACAGTGCCTAACGCAGTCAATAACTCGTTTTTAACCTTTTAACAATCTTCACATTTCAGAGTCTGCCTCTTCTGTATCACTTTTTGACTTTAAGTTGTCAGGTCCCTGTTTTTCTACCCACATCATGTCCCGCTCAGTAACTGTTTGTTGACTGGGTGACATAACAGCAACATGAAATATTTGTATTTAACTTAATTTAGTTTCATATTCAAATTGTAGAACTAAGAGAGTAACGAAGGAAGTTTTAAAAATTTCCTTCACCCGAATTTTAAGTGTGACCTTTTTCTTCAGTTTCAGTCTGTGAGTTCCTAAAAACAGGAGGTCCTGTCTTACCCATTTTGCTCTAGCAAATAGTAGATGCTTAATAAGCGCCTGACAGAGAGACTGCACACTTACCAATTGTGAAGAAAGTAAAGATGATACTACCAACCAGGTTGGTAAGGAGAGGTCGACTGCAGTATCGAGAAGATCTGGGCCTAAAAATCAATACACTGGGTCATACGTTAATTTATTACTTATTAGAAGGAATCCACACTGTAACCGTAACACCAGAAGGCACTGCAACTCTTGAATTTTAATCCTAATTCTGGCACTAGGTTCATTTGGCTCCAGGGAACTCATTTCTCTTAAGAACCTTGGTTCCTTTACCATGACTGCAAATTACTGCTGTAAAACAGCCACAAGTAATATTAAGAGTTTCTAATATTCATAATTAGTGGACGAATGAAGTTCACCATTTTTCTAATTCATGTTAATGTGATGTTTTGGTGGAAAATATTCTTGTGGCAGTTCTAGCCTCTGGAGTAGGGAAATAGGCTTTACTGTGCACAGACCTGTTGCAGTGGAAGCTGGCAGGTTTGGATGAGGCTGGGATGAGAGTCGCAGTTTCCATTCCTTCTCCCTCACTGCGCGGATTTTCAGTTTTCAGGTTTTTTTTTTTTTTTTTTTTTTTTAGAATATCATTGTTCTTAGAACTGTAGTTTTTTTTTTTTTATTTTGAATGTATCAGGTTGTATTTGCTTCATTTGTCCTGTGAGAAAGTCATTCTGACTGACTTTTTCTGCCAAGACTAATTTCCAACATAGACTATGAAATAACATAACAAGTCACGATCTGGTCAGGTGTGCCTGTTGCCCTCTGCTCCACAGACTTCAGTTACTGCTAGGCGGGTGGGACTGTCTCTAGGGGATACATAAATTGAAACGCTTGGTGCCCTCATTGTCTCCCACTTAATGGGTTCTTATACTAGAAGAAATAAGTGTTGATTAAAAGTTAAACTTAATCTGCCCAAATCTGGCCATTCTCACTGTACTGGTTGACTTCAGAGAGGTGAAGCAGGTGGCTGCCATCAATAATGGGGCACACACAGTGGGGCGGGAATCGCAGGAGGCACCCGAACCACCTCCACAGGGGAGACACAGGCATGCCGAGCGCCAGGTGAGGGGCTGGCTGGCGAAAGAACTTACCTTAGCAGAACGTAAAACTGGAGAACCAGAGCGGTGATCCCAAACAAGAACACTGTCACTTGGCTGCACGGGACACAGTTACATTATATATTACTGTTTAGTGATAAATGGCTTTATGAAATCAAATTCAGGTTCTGTTTCAGAATAATGTTACATTAAACCACAGATCAAGTTTTTTTGTTTTGTTTTTTTTTTTTCAGAAATAAAGTTTTAAACATAGCAAAGATGAATTGCGATCCATTCCGTTAGGACAAAATTATATCTAAGAATACATCAGTAGAATGTTAATAAAAGCTGCCATTTATTGAGCTCCTACTGTGTAGTGGGCACTGTTGGTCTCACAGGAATCTAGAACCTTGGTTCTATTATTATGACTGTAAATTATGCAATAAGGCAATCTGCAAGTAATTGTATGAGTTATTAATATTTATAATTAGACAAGTGTGTCAAACATTTTATGTGCATTTTTCTCAAAGTGCATAAATCCTATGTGGTAGAGACTGTGGTTCCCCATTTTATAAGTGAGGAAACCGAAATTCAGATTGTGTCTTGTCCAAGGACAAACACCTAGTAGTAAGTAGGAGAGCTGGAATTTGGACCAGGTCTGAGAGTCCTAACCATCCCCCTATGCTGTGACAGCTTTGCCCCTAGCCGTGTGGTTCACACTGAGTATAACTCATAAACGACCCCCCCAACTCAGACAACCAAGTGAAGTCTGCTGTTACTGCTCAAAACATTTTTGAAATTCTTTTGAGATTACATGTATATAGTTTCCATGCCTATAAGAAAATCTTCCTTAATAACTAATAGTTCTTTCTCTTTCTTCACCATAAATTCTATTAGTCACCTTGATAATTTATTAATTGCATTTAGCACTGAATGACTTTAGGGTATTTGTAGAAATCAGATTTACCTTCCAAAAACAATTCTTAGAGAAAGTACTCAAAGAAATAGGGAATTTCAAAGTATACATCCAGACTATTTAAAGCAATGACATATTTTTATAACTAGAATATAGTTACATGCTTAAAGTTACTGTTTTGAAAGGAATAGCGTCATTTTAGAGGTATAAGTTCCAGAAGTTGTTAAGTCAGTCACATTATTTAAGTCAGCCAGCATATAGCATCCTTAAATGTGATGAGAAAAATCAAACAATTACTATTCTTTTTGAAAAAGTTGGTGTTTTAAAAACTGGCTTAATTTCACAAAATGTTTCATTAATGTTTACACATTAATGTTTTTAAAACCTAAGAAGGTCAGTGATTTTAAAATTGAAAGTAAAGTTTGGTTAAACTAAGACCGCTTCAGAAAGAAAAGAACATTTTGTCACAGTGGACCAGGGAGGGTCACTCACAGCCGGAACCGATGAGATCTCGGCAGCCAGCAGTGCAGGTGATAGGCTGTGTGGGCCAGACAGAAGTGAATCATGGTAACTGGTCCTTAAGTGCCTGGACAAGGCCAGGAGGATCTGGAAGGTCCTGTTAGAGCTTCTAAACCACTTCTGCACTCATTTGTCACCTGCTGCGTCCCACTTCCCACAGAGAGGAACAAATCCTTGTTTGTTGTTGTTTTTAAAGCCACCTTGGGCTATGATAGGAACTCCTTGTAACTTAACTCTTCTGTGGCTTTGCGGGTCAAAAGTCCAGTTGGAGCTCAGGTTGATTATGTTCACAGTGAATTAATAGATCTGAGCTAGATATTTGAGACAGGTCTTGAATGTGACAAGGGAAAGCTGTCTTTAAAAAGCTGAGAGATCACCTTCCCTCAGCCCCTTCCCCTGGGGAGGACCTGGAAACCTGAGCCCATTCCCAAGGTCAGGGAGGGGCTCCAAGCTCTTCTGTTCCATCATCCTGTTCCACAGGCAGCTCCCTTGGGGACCAGTGCCCCCGCCTCACCCACCCCTGCTGTCAGCCTTACTGTTCTTCCCACTCACAGCTCTATCTCCCTTGGGGAATGGTACCTGAAACCAGAGGTGGGTGGGGCTGGAACTGACTGGGCTCCAGCTGAACCCAATGCCTCCATCATGGTCCGTGAGTCCATGTTCAGTAGCTGGCAGGATACCCTGAGTTTCCTGTGTGCCCAGGGCACTGTGGGATGTTGTATTCACCCCTACCTCATAATACCATAGGTACTTTGGGGAAATGCAGGAGTAGGGATGAGAAGGCTGGGAATAAGCCCCTTAGAGAACCCAGTATCATCCTTGGGGTGATAATTGAAAAGTAGGACATTTAAATCATTCTTACCAATGAACTCATTTTTTAATGCCATGTGGAGCATCACTGACCTCTCCTATTCCCTATCAACAATTAGTGTCCTGTGATCCCTACCACTGTGCTTCGTTTGGAGAAGGCCTCAAATATTTACTTAATGACTTTTGATTTCCATTCTCATGGACTGTACTTAAACTGAGACACTCAAGACTTTGTAATTGGCCTTCCTGTCTTGTTTTGCCCCTTGCAGAAGACAATTTGGTCCTGTCCAGAATGTCCACGGGGACCTTGGGTCCATGCTGAAAAGGTCCTTGATATTCGATTTTGTCCCAAAATGTCTAGGGAAACATTGGGTCCATGATTTGTTACAGAATACAAAACAGGGAACCTTGTTCAAATGGTAGGGACATTATTTTTCATATAATTCATGAAGAATCTTGGGATTTCATGTTGATTCTTATTCTTCCTCTTCATGAAGTTTGGCTGGGTTACTCTGAAGTCAATGAGCAGTTGCTCCCAAGTGTATATTGATCCAATTATTGGTTTGATACTCCTATCTGAATAGTTTTGGTGATACAGGTTCGATTTTGTTGGTATCGTGAGGTTGGTGGCCGTAGATGAGTGTGACCACCAAGAACCTGAGTGATAACTAGTTCATGGCTTTGCTGTTCGTCTTCAAGGACCTTTGGGTGTCTCCATGTTTATTAAATAATTCAGAACTGAGTGATTTGAGTTTGAGATGGAAAAGGTTCACTGAGTACCCAGCACGATGGATGAAAAAGACCCCAGTCAAGACACATTAGTGCTGCATTGCAGAGCACCGGGGATAAAGAGAACATGCTAGGGATCTTCCAAAGAAAAAGCAGGTTGTATAAAAAGGAGCAAGAATCTCAACAGCATCAGACTTTCAAAAACAGTGTTGGATATTAGAAAACAATGAAGAAATGCATTTATGATTTTAAAATAAAATAATTTTAGTTTAGAATCCTCAATTAAGCTATTCATCATTGAAGGAAGAATAAAGACATAGTCAAGCATTTGATCTTCCATGTATTCTTTATTATGATGCTACTTGAGGATGTGCTCCAGGAAAATTAGGAACTAAAGCATGAAAATCAATGACGTGGTCCTAAGCAATAGGAATCTAAGGAGAGAGATTGGAAAGATTTCAGAATGACAGCTGCACAAAGGATTAGAGATTTTCAGCCCAGATTAGAGTTCCAGGAGAAAAAGCCTTGGGGGTGGGGGGAGACCAGATTTAATAAGAGAATAGTATTTAGTTGAACTGTTTGAAATTGGTGTTTTTATAGATCAAAAAGAATTGAACTATAGCAACATGAAATGCAGCATGCAGCATTAATAATAGCTATATTCCTGGTCCGTTTACTACTTGCCAAAAGCAGTTTTATGTACATGTATTGTCTCACTTAATCCTCACAACAGTCATTAGGTGGGTTCTCTTATTCTCTCTGTTTTAAGACGGAAGAACTAGGACAAAAGCAAGGTTGGGTTAGGGTCAGGTTGCTCAGGGTCATCCAGCACATTTTAAGTATAAGAGCTGTGATGTGAACTCAGGCTGTCTGGTGTAGAGTACAGCTTCTTAACTGTCACGCCGTACAGGCAGGAGACTGGTTGATACTCTCTGTGGAATCCGGCCTCCAAGGCAAGGACCCCCAATGCTGACAGCCAGGTGACGGTGCACAGACACCCACTGTGCAAAGCCCTGCCCGCCCACTCAGGACTGCCTCTCAGCTCCTTCCGAAGGAAATTTAAAATACGTCAGTACTGGTAGAGAGAGGAGAGAGGATGATGCCTTGGAGAAGCGAGGGCAAAAAACCATAAAGAAATACTTAGAGGTCAAAGGCTTTAGAAATTAAGGGTGTAGTAGCAGAAATGAAAAGCTCAGTAGATGGACTGGAGGATGAAGTTGAGGGTATCTAGAAATTAGAGCATGAGGTATAAAACAGGAGAGACGATAAGAAAATTAGACCAGTCCAGGTGCTTCAGCTCTAAATAATAGGTGTTTCCAAAGAGAACAGAAAAAATGGGAGAAAATCATGAGTGAAATTATTAATGGGCATTTTTCGGAACCGAAGGTTATGACTTTTGAGATTGAAAGAGTCTGCTCAGTGGGCCGGCGCAACGGATGAAAATAGCCACAATGGATGAAAATAGAGGACATCACTGTAAAATTTCAAAACACTGGGGACAAAGAGATCTTAAAAGCTTCAAGGGAAAAAGAAAGAAGTCACATTCAAAGGATCCAGAGTTGAAAGTGACTTTGGATTTCTAACTGTTAGCACGGCAGTCTAGAAGCAGTGCCTTCAGAATTCGGGGGAAGATGATTTGCAACATAGACTAGAGATTAACTACAAATATCTATCTATCTATCTATCTATCTATCTATCTATCTATCTATAGATATAGATAGATATCTATAGATAGATATACATACACACACATACATACATACATATACATACAAACCTATATATAGGACAGTGAGTATATGAGAGCTAATCCTCATAGATCATAAGAAAGTAAATAGGCACTATTTATATTGGACAAGTTCAGAAATAGCGTTAGCAACACATTATATGTAGAATCTGCCAAAAGAAATAGCTGAAAAAGTTAAAAGTGGCCGCTTTTAGGGAGCTGGGTGGAGGGGCTGGTGAGCGGATGTGGTTGCTGACTTGGTTTTCGTTATGGGCCTTTTGTCGCCCTGTGATTTCTAAATCTCTATATATGAATTTAATAAAGGTTTTTAATAAAAGTTTTAGATCAGATGTCTTACTCCATTGGGTATATGGAAAGGTCAAATGGAAAAATTTATATAAAAAGGTTTGTAAGTTATAAACCATTCAGTGGAAAGCGATAATATGATCACGTTGACCTAGAGGCAGAACACTGTTTTGAAGGCGGTTGTTGGGGAGTGACATTTGATAGATGATAATGACATCGTATCAGTTAACTATTGAGCCACAATAGTGCAGTCACAGAACTTCAGCAGCATACAACAGTAAACGTTCGTTTTTGCTCGTGAATCCGGGGTCAGCTGGTGGGTTTGCTGATCTGAGCCACCAGGCTCGGCCGCCCTCCCGTGGGCCTGCTCTCGCGTCTGAGTGAGTCGTGGTTTGGCTGGTCTCAGGTGGCCTCCGCCGCGTAGCCGGTGGTGGGCTGTCCACCAGCAGCAGCACCAGCCCCCTCCCAGGGGTTCTGCCACCCTCTAGCAGGCTGGCCTGGGCTTGTTTTCATGGCAGAGGCAGAAATCCAGAAGAAAGGCCTAGCTGCACAACTGGCACAGTCACATCTGCCACATGCTTTTGGCCAAAGCAAGTCACAAAGAGTGGGAAGGAAGCAGAGCCCCATCTTTATTGTAGGAGCTACAGATTCACATTGAAAAGGAAGGAGGGAGAAATAGGGCCACGTTTGCAATTCTAGCATAATCATTGAAGCCAAATATTTTTATTCATCTATTTGGAATGAGAATACAGAAGGACATCAAAAGACCTATAACTGACTCATTTTCTTTTTTTTTGTAGGCAACAAGGGAGGTGTCAGTTTTCTGCTTAGATCAGCAACTTCAAATTCTTAGCATGGAAAGTTCAGAGAAGACAGACGTGGTTCTCCTTGCGTGTGGCTCCTTTAATCCTGTCACCAACATGCACCTCAGGCTGTTCGAGCTGGCCAAGGACTACTTGAACGGAACAGGTGGGAACAGTAACCAAAAGCAGTGACGGGGTTCAGAACACACTATCCCCAAACATGGCACCTTGACCTACCAGGTATTTTAAGCTGAAGGAATTAAGAAAATGGCAGAATCAGGAAGGTCACTGTGACCTCCTGTCACCCTTCTCCCCCGAAGCAGGTCAGAAACCTCCCATTGAGAGGGGCCCTCCCTGTACCTGGAGGAGAGGCAGGCACATCTTGACGTCTGAAGACAAAGGGATGCCACGAACAATCCAAACTAACGGGTCTTACTAAGTTTCCCTGAATTTATGTACACTTACCTCACACTCTTGGCGCTGTCATAGTTCCCCACTACTGTCCACTCTTCCTCAACCCTGGCATTGAAACGCTCAGGTTTAACTTTCTCGGGGTCTTCATTTCCTTATGCAGGCTCCCATGTCATGTACACTGTACATTAAACAAACGTGTATGCTTTTCTTCTGTCAGTCTCTCTCGATTTAATTTTCAGACCCAGCCAGGGACCCTAAGAAGGTTGAGGAAAACTTTTCTTTCTCTACATTCCCAAGATTTATTTTGTCTTATTACATAAAGGATCATGCTATATGCTGATAGATAGATGGATAGTTGCTCAAACTCACTAATAATCCTAATAATCAGGGAAGTAAAGTTTTTAATTAGATATATTTTGCCCATCACATGGCAAAATCCCAGGGTTTGGGGAGAGACGGGCTTTTATTTACAGTAGGCGGACAATACACACTAAGGCTTTTTCAAGGCAGTGCGACAACATCAATTGATTTGAACTCTTGAATTAAGTTGGGGGATGGGGAGTTCGTATTTAATGGGGACAGTTTCAGTTAGGGAAGGTGAAGAAGCTCTGGAGATGCATGCTGGTGGTTGCACAGCAGTGTGACTGTCCTTAATGCCACAGAACTGTACACTTAGAATGGTAAATGTTATGTCTGTTTTACCACAGTTAAGAGTGAATAAATGAACCTGAATCGCTGTTTGGAAGGGGGATCTTCGATTATAAAATCACGTTGACATTATTTCCTGTGCATAAAATTTAATTTGTTATGCATCATGTCAAATCTAACTCTTTTTCCAGGGAAATACAGAGTTATCAAAGGCATAATTTCTCCCGTCGGTGATGCGTACAAGAAGAAAGGACTCATCTCTGCCCACCACCGAGTTATCATGGCGGAACTTGCCACCAAGAATTCAGAATGGGTGGAAGTCGACACATGGGAAAGTCTTCAGAAGGACTGGGTAGAGACTGCGAAGGTACTAAGGTATGTACGTGAAATCCACTTCGTCAGTTCTCTGGACATGGGTCGGGGGCTTCTTGGCTTTTGGCCGTGTTTTAGCGCTGCTTGTGTTTGTGAACGTAGAGATTTACAAAACTGTCACGAGGCTTGGAAAGGCTTAGGCTGTGCCATTCCTGTGCGGGGTCATTACAAGGTTGCAGAGCAGCAGGGCACGGGGTTTCTTGGCCTGAGTGTCATTCATTGTTTTTGAAATGTTTGCATGCTTGTTACCACATATATCTCGGGTAGAATTTATACGTAGAGAAGCCTGCTTGGCCTGTCTGTGCCCCAGGTGAGAAAGGCGATGTCGTAAGACGTTGTCCTTGCCGTCAGTCTTCTTAGGTATAAAAGAGAGGCAGGTAATGTAAAAAGGAACAGCTGTGATGCTGGATCATGGACAGACCTGTTTGTGTGCTGCTTCCATGACAGCATATTGGGGTCCCATGTTGGGGTGCTCATACCTTCGAGACACTTCCAAGGGTTCAGAAACCAGAGTGAGTAGCATCTAGTTATGACTTAATAATATCTTGAGTATAAAAAACAGGGCTTTCTGGAAACCATTTCTGTCTAATGACTCTTCTTAGGGTTCTGAACCTTCTAGTTCTCACCGTATTAATAAGGGTTCAGCTAGGAAATAGAAACCACTCTGAGCATTTTAAGCAGAAAGGGACTTAGGTGCTCATGCAAAAGTGTTCAAAGGGCTGGAGGAGCCGGAGTTGGGCCTTGTTCAAGGTCATACCTCCTGAGCTGCAGGTGGAGTTTAGGAAACTGTTCCTGCCTCTGCTCCCCCACGGCTGCTGTTACAGTGTCCCATTCTCCTGAAGTAGGTGCCTGGACGATGGAATATAGAGTCTGGCCACCATGCTCACGCTGTGAAATTACTCGTCAGGCTTCACAGCAGCAGAAAGATGGCCTCTGCCCCCCTCCTTCCTTCCAAATCTCTCACAAGCGGATCTCATCAGCAGAATCTCAGTCACATCCAGGACCGGCTGCGAGGAACTCTGGGAAATGCGTTTAGGGTGGAATTGGACACTGAGCCAGCAAGCCACATCTGGCACAGTGACTTACTTTATCAGCAGGACTGACTTTTCAGGCTTGGCAGGGAGAGTCTCCCATCAGCCACCTGGCTCCTACATCCCCGCCTTACCCAACCCTCTCTGGCTTCTTAGTAGCCTGACTGTCCATTACATTTGCAACTCAGCTATTCAAGAGGAAGGGATTTAGGGCCACAAAGAACCCATAGTTGGCTCCCACAAGGGAAGCTCATGTTACTCAAATAACTTTGCACAGTTGTTAAGCAGTGGACATCCTGCTGCCAGCCCAGAATAAAGCTGTGTGCAGTTCCTTCCCATGGTCCCTTCCTTTAGGCCTCAGGCACTTGCCCCACTTCTGGAGCCTTATCCTTGGCCCTGTGGTTCAGCATTACTCGGTCAGGCCACACTCTTCAGCGGTCAGATGTGTGGGCTCTGGAACCAGACTACTGAGGTTCAAATCCTGGTTGCTTCTCATATGCTAAGACCTTGGGCAAAAGGTCAGTGTCCTCTCTCTGTGAGGATAATAAACAATGCTGATGTGATGGTGGCAATAATACCGTTGCTTTACAGTACCCAAAATATTTACTTAGGTTGTTACTGAATGCCTCCTGTGTCACAGGGACTCTGCTAGAAGCTGGAGTTGGAACTCTAAGCCTTCACTTTCTTTCCACTCTGTGAGTAATAATTTATGACACAGGGTATGGAGAACATTCAATCATATAATCCATGCCAAGGATTTAGTATAGTTCTTGGTCCATCAATAACATTAAGTCTCATTATGACACAGACATGTAAAGCTTAGAATAGTTGACAGCTACCATTTGTTGTGCTCCCGGGATTCTCCTTGCTTTCCATTCCCGATAGCCAGGACCCCGGACGACAGTTACTGGTCAGCATTCCTTCTAACTGGCTGGATATCGTGTGTACCTGTGGTTAAATGTTTTTACTATCACCCCACCTTTAACATTGGATCAGAGGCTTTGGGGCATCTCCAGAGGGACAATATTTTAGTTGAGCGTTGTGAGAAAGAGGAATGTGCTGTTGCTTTGTCGTTTTATAGACACCATCAAGAGAAACTGGAGGCTCGTGTCTATGATCACCAGCAGGACTCACCTGGGCTGGAAAGGCCTGGACGGAAGAGGAAGTGGGCTGAACAGAGTCAAGAATTTAATCAGAAGAAATTCCCAGAGCCCAAAACAAAAGGTCTGTGTGTTTTACCTAGACTTACGGATTAGAGGTGATAAGATTCTAGAGATGCTGAGCAAGCCCCATTTGTATTTTTATTTCCTATTCCATATATGTGGGCGCCTGGAAAATGCCCCTTGTAAGTTTTATGACGGGAGGGAGGGGGAGCAAAAGGCATCCTGAGCTTGTTTCTCCTTCAGGAGTCCTTAACTTTTGAGGTGTCCTACATCTCTTTTGAGAGTCTGAATCTGATAAAAACCATGAACCTTCTTTCCAGAAACACACACACACATTCATCTTGGGGCGGAGAGTCACTAGAAACAAGCAAACCTCGAAGCGATGTTTTCTTTCTCTTCCCAGGTGGGCCAAAGATAAAGTTGCTGTGTGGGGCAGACATACTGGAGTCCTTCGGTGTTCCCAACCTGTGGAAGAGCGACGACATCACCAAAATCGTGGGTGACTACGGGCTCATATGTGTCACGCGGGCTGGGAACGACGCTCAGAAATTCATCTATGAGTCCGACATGCTGTGGAAACACCAGAACAACATTCACCTGGTGAACGAGTGGATCACCAACGACATCTCATCCACGAAAATCCGGCGAGCCCTCCGAAGGGGACAGAGCATTCGCTACTTGGTACCGGATCTCGTCCGGGAATACATAGAAAAGCACAATTTGTATAACTCTGAGAGCGAAGAGAGGAATGTCGGCGTTATCCTGGCTCCTTTGCAGAGAAACACTGCGAACGCTAACTCATGAGAAAGTCTGCAGCATGCAGTTTTGGAATTCCTTTTCAGAAATTTGAAATCATCTCCGTCTTAGTAACTGGGGAAAGGAATCGTGATCCTGTTTCATACACTAAAGCTTAAAAGTTTGGTAAAAATCAATAGTAAATTTAAATCAGGCTAATTTTTTTCTTTTTATAAGAAGTCGCTAATAGGAATGTGTTCAGTATTATGGGTTTTTTTAGAAGGTACAAATCCCTTTAGTTTTAAAACACGAGATTAGCAGCACTAAAACCAGAAGAATATTTAATCAACCTAACTACAAATGACGGCCCAGCTTTACCACATAAGAGAAGCAAAGTATGAAAAGCCAGAGTCCATTTATAATCCTAACTTAGTTATGAAGGGAATGAACATTTTATGCATGCCTGTTCCTGGGCAGTCTTCACTCAGCCTGGCCAAAGAAGTGCTTCTTAAAATGGTGATCTTGCAAAATGCAGCCCTGATGGGTCATCTCCAGCTATGCAGAAGACAGGGTGTGAGTGTGCCTGGCAGAAGCTTTAGGCCAATGGTTCGTTCTCTCCAGCACACATCAGAGTGGCCGATTAAGCTCTGCCAAGACGCACTGCCTAGAGGGCCACGTTTGGAGGTAGGGAGTGGGCACCACGCCCCCGAATGTTCAGAAGGGTGCACAGGTGTTTCTGATGCCTGCCGGCGGTAGAGAGCCTCTGCTCACGTGTTTTGCACGTTCACTTAGCACAGCCCCACTGTGGCTCAGACTGTAGGACCAGCTTCAGAGATGACATCACACGACCTGGAACAGACTGAATGAGATGAGTATGGGCTCTGCCCTTGAAATTTTAATGAAAAAGGTAGTCAACATACAAACCAAAAAAGAGATAATTATGGGTTCTGATAATTACGAGGATAGTAAGCAGAGATGGGATGCAGAGTAACTGTATATTCGAAGTATATCAAAGGCTGTTCTGAAAAGGTGACTCAGAGTGTTCTGAAGAGATTCAAGTATTTCTAAGTTCCAAACCAACTGAAAAATATGATTAAAAGCAACAAATGGAGAACCAAAATATCACCTTTATTACTGGTAAAGTTTAGTTAGAAGTTGTAACTTCATGTGAGGGTCAAAGGAGGGGCAAGCACCTGTGGCAGACTGTGTTTTCCAAGGTGGCTGTAAGATCTCCCATCCCACATGCTGTTCTTACAATGCGACATTTGAGAGAGAAGGCCCACGTCCCCTCCCTTTGAACCTGGGTAGGCCTATGATTCAGGTGGAAGTGATGTTACATGTCTTCTGAGACTAGGTCATAAAAGATGATAACAGCATCTTCCCGGTTCTCTTGGCACATTCACTCTTAGGACCCAGCCACCCATGCTGTGAGGGAGCCCAAGCAGCCCGTGGAGAGGCCCATGTGGAAGAGAATCTGGCCCCCAGCCCGCAGGCCTGGGTGGGCTCCCAGCTAACAGATTGCCAGCATCAATTTGCCAGCCATGAGGCTGAGCCGTTTTGAAGTGACTTCTCCAGCCCTCCAAACTGGAGTCAAGTTACCCCAGCTGATGCTGCATGGAGCTGAGATGAGCCATCCCCTCTGAACCTTGCTCAAACTGCAGATTCATGAGCAAATTAATCATTTTTGTTATTTTAAAACCATTACATTGGGGGAGGGGAGACAATAGTAACTTATACACTAATTCCCCTAGTTTAGACCAGAGGGAAAGTTTGGGTCTGTAAAAAAAACATGCTCAAGTCCATGTTAAAAGGGGAGAAGAAAAAATTGAGATACCCTGTTTAATCATTGATAGATTAACTTGCCTAGTTAATAAAAATGATTCGATGGCAAACAAACTCATTCAGGTTTTCCTGGACCTTTTCCAGTTTTAGCCGTGAAAATTCCACAGCCTGGTTCTCCTTTAGTCTTAGGGGCATCTGGATGGGTCCTCAGCCATGTAACTCATCCCACCTCCACGAGGAGGAAGTAAGAGTTTGGAAGGAGGCCGGAGCATTGAGGGAACATTCCTCTCTGTGGAGAGAATACTTAGAAAAGACTGTCCCCCTAATAGCGACTTTTGAACTGGAAGCCAAAGGAGCTAACTGTGCAAAAACCAGAAAAACATTCCAGGAATAGGGCACATCTAAACAATGACCCTGAAGAAGGAAAGGATTTGACCTCTGCACAGAACCGTCACCATAACAAAGCTGGTGTGACGAGTTCTTGAGTCAATGTAATGCCGTTGGAGAAGTATCCAGAAGCTGAGTCAGGAATGACTTTATGGAGGAGAGTGTAAATTTCCACTTAAGAAAAATAAGACAACACTGAAGGAGAGTGATCAGACCTGAATTACATTTCTCAAAAGCCTACCCTGGCTATAGATTGGAGAAGTGTTTGGTGAGATCAGAGCAGAAGCAGCAAGTCCAGGGAGGAAGCAGGGCATGATAGGGGCCTGGATTGGAATGGTCGCACCAACAGGACTTGCTGATGGGTTGGGAATAGGTGAGTGGAGAAGCGAACCATCCACAGTATCTACTGGGTTTTTGGCTTGAGCAACCAGCTGACTAGTGGTGCAATTTACAGAGAAGCAGGAGAAAAAAATTGTTCCATGCTTTCTGTCTTGGATGTGTTAAGTTTGAGATACATCCAAGTAGGCAGTAAGAGGAGGCACACGAGCTCAGGAGTCAGGCTGCCCGGGTTTGAATCCAAACTCTTCCCCCAACTCTGTGACCTTGGGCAAGTTACTTCTCTTTGTCTCAGTTTTTGTCTCTGTCAAAGAGAGATAACGAGAGTAATTATTGGAGAAGTAGGATTTTGTGATGAATGATAATGTACGCAATGATTACTCAGTAAATGTTGGCTATTGATATGCTCCAGTCGAGAGATCATGGGAGGGATCCGAAGTGGACGTGTAAATCTTGGAGCCAGCCTATACACATGGTGTGTGTGGCTAATGTTGCAGGTAGCTTGAAAATCATAGAGGTGCCACTTCTGCGTTAGGCTTGGCCAGATCGTCACCAGCAACCACTTATCCCAGGATTGCTTGATAGGTAAGAAGGTCTATTTATTGAGACCACCAGAGTTGGGTTTATTGTTATATTATTTGCAGCTGACACTAAATGCCATCAGTTTGGAGGCGATCCCATGGTCATTAACATGCAGGCAGAGAAAAAAGTGCGGCCAGAACGCACCCTGGGGTACCCGCGCCTGGGGAGGTAAAGCAGGGGAGGAGGAAGCCCTGAGGAAAACGGAGCTTCCAAGGGCGGTAGGAGATGCAGGGGCGCGCGACGAAGAAAGCCAGGAGGGCTTCTAGGAGGGAGTGTGGCGGCTGCTCCCCCGCTGCTCCGCCTTGGCACTGCTGGTCCCCGCGGTCCTGCCCGCGTCGCCCCCGTCCCCGTCCTGCCCACTGACCCCAGCGGCCGCCGGAACCTGCTCAGTGGCGGCGACAGCTCCGGGGGCTTCGCGCGGGCCCCAGGTAGGCGGAGAGGCCGCGGGCCGTCACGCCCGGCTCGGGCCGGCCTGTCTGCCCGTGTCCGGGCGCGGACGGCCACCTGCCGGCCCTTCTTCCCACGTCCTGAGGCCCCCGCGCGTGTGTCTGCCCGTCTGTCCGTCCCCCTCCGCGTCCCCTTCGTCCCCGGCCTTTCCGTCTTCCCTGTTCGCCCG
This sequence comes from Eonycteris spelaea, assembly GCA_003508835.1. NCBI lineage: Eukaryota > Metazoa > Chordata > Mammalia > Chiroptera > Pteropodidae > Eonycteris > Eonycteris spelaea. The sequence goes on along the minus strand of PUFA01000119.1, from coordinate 1,189,878 downwards.
TCGCTGTCCCTCCGTCCATCTGCTCGTCCCGTCCGTCTCCACGCGTCCCGAGGCCGAGGCTCCTGTCCCACCGCGGACCGCTAAGAGGGCGCCAGCCACCTCGCAGGGGGACTCGAGACACCCGGGGGTCCCGCTCGGTGACGGGCACCCCTCGCCCCGCAGCCACGAGCGCCCCGCCCCGCGCTGATTCTGGGGCGTGCCCGGTTCCGGAACCACGTTGGAAATCTTTAGTTTTATGGTTTCTCCTTCTTCCCTCGAGGACTTGACGGGGGACAAGAAACCCAGGCCGCTTGCCCCTCTCCCTGCTTGTGGGACGCAGTCCCAGCCCGAGGAGGGTCGGTGGGTGCCAGGAGGGGTCGCTCGTGTTGCCGGGTGCCAAGGGCACGCGGCGCCGGCCAAGGGTGAGTCGGGGGTGGCGGGGATCCGACCTTCCTTCCTAGAGTTCCTTTCCTGCCCCGATGGTAGGGTATCTCCTTTCCTCACCCGTCCCCTGTTCGTCCTGCCCTTGGCCTCATTCTTCAGACTGGGTGGATCTGAGCACCTACTATGTGCCAAGCGCTTTTGCCTAGATGACACTTTTGGCAGGTCGGCCAGAGCTGCCAGGAGTCTGCTCTGGCTCCGTCTCCTTTTATTTGACACTGGGCCTCAGTTTCTCCACTTGTACACGGGGGGGGGGGCAGAGTCTGTTTTTATTGTGGTAAAATATGTATAACAGAAAATTGGCTGTTTTTAACCATTGTAAAATGTACAGTTCTGCAGCTCCACTGTGTTTTTAGGGTCTCTGAGCCCAGGGTAGGATTCTCTCTCCTTTCTCACACTGAGTAGGGAAACCTAGAACTTCTCAAGCTATGTCAGATTCAGACTGGCACAAAACCTTGTAGGAAAGAATTTTCCTCTACTTCATCTTAGGTTCATTGGCTGGGGCCCTGTAAATTAGACTAACAAACAACAGATTAACGAGAGCCAAACAAACACGTACCACATGCGTCGTGAATGCACGCAGGAGCACTCAGCAATGAGTACCTCAAAGCAGTGGTTAGAACTGGAGCTTACGTATCATTTTAGCAAAGAGTAATAATTTTGTAGAGGAGTGACAAGACAAAGAAGAGTACCTGGAGTCTCCAGGGGGTGGCAGTGGTGGGAAAGTAAGTATATGGGGGAACTCATGGAAAATAAGAGCTAGTTAGCAAAGTTTATTATGTAGAATCGTCTCCCTAACTACTGTCCAGCCTGGTACAGAGGGGAGTGGCCGGGGGATGATGGAAGAAAGGCTGTTTGTTCCATGACATGACATCCATCTGTCCCACAAGCTGGCCCTGGGCCAGAATGGAAGTTACTTTATACAATTCCCCCTTGGAGACTGTCTGATGGTAATTGATATTCATTCTGGCATAAATCAGCACCCCTCCCCTGCCTCCCACTCCCTGCTGGTTCCTGCAACAGGTGGTGTCCTGACCTGACCCAGCAGGTAATTTCCAGTACCTGGTAGCATTCATAGACTGATACCCATCACTACCCGCCTCCTCGCCACCCCCCCCCTCCGCCAGCCCTTTACCTGTGTAATTCTTAGGTGCCTGCCAAGCGGCTGGGGGATCCATTTCATCTTGCTGTTGCCCAAGACATGCCTCCTACATAAGTTCCCCTTAATAAACTCTATTAATTACCAGACTGGAGAGGCCAGCCTCTTTCTTCAGTCTCTCCTGCTCCCTGCTTATGCAGGTAGACTTTCAGTCTCCGGGTTTTTCCCTGGACCTGTGCGTACAAACAGGGACACCTTTACAAATTTAGGTCCTGCTTTTAGGCAAATGGGGAGGGCAGAGAGCTTTTCTGCTATCTGCCTTTTCCCAATTGTCTTCAGCTCAAAATAACCTATATGCCAAACTGGCATATTTTGGGGTGGTATATTCGGCTGCCCTTCAATCTGAATCTCATTTCCTCTGTTTCCTGTTCATAAGAAGAAATTAGTGCTTATTCTTCCCAAAGGCAGTGAGTCCTGATATTTCACTCATCTCCCCACTCCAAATTAATGATGACATGTGAGCGTTTCTTCCCTCGTTGCTCTGGCTAGCATCTGGCTACATGTGTGGAGAGAAAGCATTAAATACCAGGTGATGGCTCTGAATGGGGCTTTGCTGTGCTTCCTTTCTAGCAATTTCCATGGCAAAACTCAGAGAAGAAAAAACAGGGTCAGAGTCACCATTGCAAGCATGAGAAAAACATCTTGTGCTGAGTCTGTTTTTATCACAAAGCAGCCTTCTGAATGTTTAATTAGTGGTTTTCAGATTGTATTAGTAGAATCCTTCACCTGTCCCATAATGTTTGCTTTTCTGTGCGCCCTGCTATGATGTCTTGTTTGATACTTTCCCTTCATGATTTCAATAGAGGCTTATCAATTGCCTGCCCCTGTATGACGTCCTGGAGGCTGACAGAGGCTATTTAATTAATTATTTATTTATATGATTTATATTTATTATCCAACTCATTTCACAAAGGATTAGCCATATCGTATTGAGCCGATATCCTGTCTCACAACTCTTTTTCTTTCTTTCGGTTCATATTCCAGAAAAATATTGGATTCAGACAACACCTTAACTTTTATTTGCAATCCGTCTTCCAAAAGAATTATAAGTATACTAAGGCTTTCTGGAATAGAGGCTAGGCAGTACAACAGAGCACAAACCGGAAACCCAGATAGCTAGCACTTACGTTGTTGGCAATAGAATCAAAGTCACATAACCTCTGCGTTCCTTTAGTTTCCCCATCTGTTAAATGAGGTGGTTGGTCCAGATCTGATATTCTAAACATATCTAAATTACAAACCAAGGGGTCTCAGCATTTTATACAATAGGTGAAATCAGCCTTCAAACCTATTGCCACTTCCCATCGAGCTGGGAAGAAAATGGTTTGGCACACATTGCTATCTGTGTGGTAAACACTCTTCTGCCTTCCATATGTGAAGCACACTCCGGAGTCAACTCATTTCTCCCTGGACAGATAAGGGGCTGGGGACCAGATGAGTTGAGGACCTTGTTACTCAAGGACCAGCAGGAGCTTCTTAGAATCAGACTCTTGTGCCTCACCCCAGATTCCAGATGTGGGATCAAAATTTGCATGACCGGAGAAGCACCTAAAAATGGCGTAGATGATAGAGGCTTTGTTCATCTCCTCTTACCACCGCATCACAGTTGGGACGGAAACATGGAGCGAACAGCAGAGTCACCTGGGAGCCAGAAGCACTACAACTAGGGGAGGACTGATTAAGACGTGAGGCCGCTGTCCCTGAACGGCTGAGTGGGACAGAGGCGACAGCAGTGGCAACTGGAGGCGCCTCTTAAAGGGGCCATGTCCTCAACTGGACTTTCGCTGTGAAAAACCTGTTTGCCCTGAGCACCAGTGCTGGGTCGGTGGCTCGGGGGCACCAGGGACTTCCAGGGGGAACACTGAGTTGTCGGAGTGAGGGCTGGTGGTGAGGCTCTCTTCTGGGCAGAAGTGCCAGCAGTGTCCCTTGTCCCTCTGCTGAGCCCTCACCCTCCCAGTGTGCAGACTCAGTGCCGCCATCGCAGAGACGTCATCAGACTGGGTAACAGAGGTCACTCTGCCCAGAGGATTCTCCGAAACTCTGCCTCCCCAACTCACACCCCACCCAAGTCATATCCAGGTGTGTCCTCAAGGAGTCAGGTGTTCCTTGCTGAGCAGTGCCAAGACTCACACTGGTGGCAGCTGTCCTCAGTTTCTGGTGTGGTCCTTTGAGTCAACTATAAGCATAGCATCTGTAGATTGCTTGCTGAATCTTACCAGGTGGCCCCGGAGGGGCAGAGGCTGGGGCGAAACTTGGCCTGCAGCTGAACCCTTCACAGGACTGTGCCCCTGGACGCCTGCTACAGAAAGCCATGCCAATAAGGCGTAAAATGAAGTTATACAGATAAAGACAAATATCACATGACTCCACGTACATGCGGAATTTAAAGAACAAAATAAACAGCAACAACAACAAAAACGGACACAAACTCATAGATACAGAGAATATTTTGAGGGCTTCTAAATGGGAGGGGGTTGGGGGACAGTGAAAAAGGACAAAGGGATTAAAAAGTACCAATGGATAGTTATAAAATAGGCATGGAGATATAAAGTGTAGCATAAGGAAAATAGTTAATAATGTAATAAATATGTAGGGGGAAGAAGGGTACAGGTTTAGTGGGGTGATGATCACTTCGTGAGTTATATAGATCTCTAATCACTATGCTGTACAACTGAAACTAACATTGTATGCCAATTATAATTTTAAAACTCATTGGATTGTACAATATAAATCTGAGCAACTTATTGTTATATTTCAATAAAGTGAGGGAAAAAAAGAATCTGCATAACCAGATTTTCAAGTGATTTGGATGCAAATTAAAATTGAAGTTCTGTTCTTCGATATATCAATTCATCAGTGGGACAACTTGCAGAGCATAAATACTATAAAACCGATTGTCCCTACTTATGTATGTTCTAATGCCAACTTACACAGCAATATTCAGACCTTTCATGAAGACTTCTGCTTCAGGTAAAGGCAAACTATTTGTACTAACTCTTTCACTGAAGACAGCTAAATTAAGCTACAGCAAATGTATATTTTTTAAAAAACTTCTTAGGGAATTTAAGTGCTACCATAATAAAAAAACTAGCAGGCTGAAGTCTGAGAAGACATGCAGAGAGGTGAGCCCGCACTTCAGGTGGCTCTGACTTTTGGGGTATTTGTGAGACGAAGCTGCAGTTTGGGGAACTTCATGGAATTAGGGGACGAAAGCTGGGGTCCTGAAGCTGCTCCAGAGGGCTAGGGGGGACCTGGACATGAACAGCATTTGAAGAGACCAGTTTGATTTCGAATCACCTTTGGGGATACAGAAAACTCTCAAGACCTGAATTGAATTAAGGTGCTTCCAGAGAGCTATGCCCTTAAAAGGAATTAAAAAAAAAAATCTCTTTGGAGGAAGAGAACATCATGTGAGGTCTTAAATTGTTTCTACAAATAACTTTTCAAATATGATATCCAATAAACAAAATTAATCAAGTATGTTAAGATATTAAGACCCCGTGACAAGGAAACTCTGGGAGGCGTCATCAGATATGCCTGCTGCCTTGATTGTGGTGATGGTAATACAGGTGTTTGCCTTTGTCCAAACTCATTAAATTACACGCACGCAGTATGTGCAGTTCTGTGTTTATCAAGTATACCGCAGTAAAGCTGTTAAAAAAGACCCCATAGTAAGAATCAATAAAAATCAACAATAGAAACAGGGCCTCCAGACACTGGGAGTTTTGGAAATAGACTATAAAAGCAGTTATGCTGAGCTTAATTTTGGCAGAGGGTAAGAGAACCTCTAAAAAGGAACATCGGCCGAGTTGAAAAGAAACAAGTAGAAATTCTGGAACTGAAAAATAACAGCGTCACGTAAAACTTAGCACGCTCTTCTTTAGCGTCCTCTCTGTGCCCCTTGTTTTCAGAGGTAAGGTACAGGGAGGGCGCCTCTCTCCCCAGGGTCTTCTGACCTGCTGCTCTGGGAACGTCAGAGTCCCTCCTGCACGGGCCATTTCTCAGATTCCCTGAGCTTGAAATATTCTCTATACCCAGGTGCCATATTTGGGGTGGCGTGTCCTCATCGGTACAGTTTCTGTTTGCGATGATTAAAAAAATCTGGGAATGAATATGGTGATGTTATGCAATAGTAAGAAGGTATTCAGTGCCGCTGAAATGGCATGCTTAAAAGTGGGCAATGTGGTCGAGTTTATGTATATTTTGCCACAATAAAAATTACTAAAAACTTTGAACTACAAGGAGACTAGTAGAAACCTACAATAGATCCTGTGTTTCGTTAAAAAAATTAAAGCTCCTTTTAAATTCAGTTGTTTGAACTGATTAAGTACATTTTGTGAATTAGCATTCTCCCTTAACCTTTATGTCTTAGGACTTTACACAGTGAACTAAAACATGTTTTTTAAACACAGAGGTTTATATTTCAGGTAAATAAAGATGGCTCCTGTAATGGAAACTAGAAACTCCTTATTGTTATCATTGGATGGAAGGGTAATATGACCAGGAAACTAGGAAATCTCCCTTTAGGCTGAAAAGAGAGCTTGAGATCTTTGTCCTGGCTGAATATTTAAGATAGTAAAATGCTTAGTGATTATTCAATGTCTTTACATTCAGATTCTTTTTAAAAATCAGCAACATGGCACGGTCAGAAGAAATTTATGACACTGAACTTGAATAATCAAAGTGGCATTTTAAGGTTCAAGAAGATGGTTTTCAATTTCTTTTGATTGAAGCAGATTCTCTTCCTAAAGGGTGATTTGGATCACTCGGTTTTCACTGTCCTTCTTGGTTATAAATTCCTGAAGGACAGAGACAGAGTATTTACAACTTGGATTTCTCTACCCTCCCTCACCCCAGTAAAAAGTATTTAAATTAATTTCATTTGCCCCAAGTGAGGGAAGGAAGTCCAACAGCTATTTTAAAATGTCTTGCCTTAAATCTACTGTTCAATGGGCTCCACAAATCTTCTCCAGCCTTAATCTGTTAACAAATATCATTTAGGCACTTCCTGTGTGTTAGGGACTGTGGAAGATGTACAAATAGACAAAATGCCTTCGGTCTGGCACTTCCTTGTCCTAGGGCTTTGCAAACAGTAGGCGTTTAATAAATTGAACTTGGAGGAGAAGTAAGTGATAGAAGACACCATACAAGTGTAGGAATGATTATCGTACGTATAGGGAGAAAATGCTCTTTTTTGGAGAAAGGTAATGGAAAACTTTAATTCGAGGTAGTAAATAGTCACCAACTTAAACTATCAGCACGTAATAGTTTAAGGAATTAGGACGTACCTCGTTTCATTGCACTTCGAAGCTTTATTGTGTTTCACAGATGTTGTGGTTTTTACAAACTGAAGATGAAACCCTCCACCAGCGAAAGGGTTATGACTTGCGTTCTTAGGGTGGTGGGAACCAAACCTGCAATATCTCCGAGGTATGCCCGGATATAGATTTCATGAGCACAGAAAGCAGGGCTTCTAAGTTAATACAGCAATGAAAGGATCTGTAGGGGCAAATTATCTAAACAAGCAGGAAGTATGCAAATTCTCTGCCTTTTTGGAGTATTGTTTTTCAGATCACAATATTGGCCTAAACAATAAGTGGGCCATGGAGTTTTAGAAGTATTCAGAATTTGAGGTTATCTTAAAATTAAAGTCATAACATAGGCTCTCGGTTTTGCCAGGTGAGTCTGCATTCTACTTAGTAATAATTGAGCATCCCACCAGAGCAAACCATTTTCTCTTTTCTCTCATGCAGAGCTTGGTCACCTGGGACAATGACAGACTCACCTGTGTCCAGAAGCGGAAAAGAAGAACAGAGGCTGGACCCATTGGGTTGAAGGGGATGTACTCCACCTGGTACTTGCCACATTTTGTTCTTGCTTTTTCATGAGATGTTATGGTTTTGAAGAAAATGTTAAACAGGAAAACTGTGACCAGTCATCTTACCATTTCAACCCCACGATCTTCAGTTCAGTGTTACCTTCCAGGCTCTGTCACAATATTCTGTCTTTCACTGGATATAAAAACATACATATTGCAGGTTCTAAATAATTTTTCTGTTGAATTCATCATGTGTCAATTGACTATATATAATAAGGTAGCAAACTGGATGCATAATATTCCATCAGGTTAAGGAACTCTCATTTTAGCAAAGCATTTTCTTAAAAGTGTCCAGAAGTATTGTTTCAGGTGTTTTTCTGCTATTGCTTAAATTCACACACATAGAGCTTTTTGCGTTCACGGAGTCGTTTGCTTAGGAAGAATTCGCAGAGGGGGTCACTGTCATCAGAGGCACATACATCCTTGCCTCTTGTGGCTTTGTTTCCTACTCATTTCCAAAAGTGTATATCAACTTCCCATGCTACCAGCACTTCATGAACATACAAATTATAGCTCAACCTAATCAATACCTTCTAAATATAATCTTGAAGTCATAAACTTGTACCTCGAGTTTAACGGAAAATTCATTCCTGCTATATAAATGTTATAATGGCTGACATCTTTCAAGTGATGATTTTACAGCCAGTTACTGTGCTAAGTCCTTTGAGTGCATTATCTCACTTAGCCTTCAAGACAGTCCTGTGAAAGGGACACTATTTCTTCCCAATTATAAACGAAGAGATTGAGATTTAGAAATTCTCCAAGGCTGCAGAGGGGGAGATTCAGATCTGTCTGACCAGATTGTGTGCTTTCAACTCCATGCCTTGCTTGCCTCAGTGTGCTCAGGAAATCTAGGTGAGATCTATAAAAACAAAATGAGAGCCCTTATCTTAAAGTTGGGAATTGGTGGGATTTGAAGGCCAAGGAGTCTTTTGATTGCAAAGGCATTGAAGACGTTTTGATTCTAGACTGGCAAATTTCACACTCTTCTGACAGTAAAAACAGTTAAGAAACTGGCCATCACAAAAACGTAACACGGAGCTGCAAAGAAAGTACAGATAGGTTTGAGGATTCAGATTAGTTGGCTGTAAGAAGTAGTCTTCAAATTGTGTGCATCCTCCTATGGCTTGTTCAGAAACTCCACCCAAGCAGAGCACGGAGGGACCCCAGACCTAAGGATACTCACAGGATGATTCTCGGATGCTGTGATATAATGAAAAAATAGATATTTGGTCTTTATATCTGGTTCCTAAAACCCTTAGAATCGCCAGAGTAATGAGAGCGTCTTCTGTATGCTAATGAGATGACTGGTGACTGGGGGCCCCTAGATTGCTTCAGGATGGGAGATGATCCCCAGAAAGATCAAGGCATGATCAGAGAGTGGAACTTTCAGCCTGGCCCCAGACCTTGGAGGGAAGCGAGAGGCTAGAGATGGAGTTAATCACCAATGGCCAGTGATTTAATCAGTCATGCCTATGTAATGAGACCCCTATAAAACCCCATAAATGACGGGGTTAGAGAGCTTCCGGCTTGGCGAACATACCGAAGTGCCGTGAAGGTGGCACTCCTGGAGAGGGCGGGGGTTCCACATTCCCCCACCCCAGGGCCTTCGCCTCTGCACCTGCTCCATCTGGCTGTTCCTGAGTTATAGCTTTTATAAACAAACAAACAAACAAACCCTGTACATGGAAGTGAAGATGTTCTTGAGTTCTGTGAGCCATTCTAGCAAGTTGTTGACCCCAAGGAAGGAGTCTTGGAAACCCCCAATTCATAGCTGGTCAGTCAGAAGTCTAGGGGACCTGAGACTTGCAGTTGACATCTGAAGTGGGGGCCGGAAGCCCTCAACCTGTGGGGTCTGCACTAACTCTTGGTTGTTGAGATGGGTGGACACTGTGTTGGGGGCTGAGTCACGGAAGCGGGGTGGGAAAAGACAGCATATATTTGTTGTCACAGGTCAAAAACCCCACACATTTGGTATCCGAAGCGTCTAATAATAGACCACATGCAGTCATCTTCTTTCTTCTTCCCTCTCTCTCGATCCCTAGGAAATATTCTGACCCATGTCCAACAACAGAGCCATGTGTGGCTCCAGCTCAGTTCTGAATTACATCCAGAATGTCCCGATTTGGTGATGGGCCTTGTGGTCAGAGATGTCACACAGCCTGTACCAGAAACCATTTGGATTGTGGGAAAACTGCTCGCTTCAATAAACCCGCTGAACAACTCTTTTTCCTTCTAAATTTTAGCACATCCCATTACGTTAAGAACTCCACGACATATGCTGGACGTACCAGTGAATAAAATGTAATTCCTGCCTTGAAAATCTGGTGAGGAAATTGGAAACAACCAGTCTGAACCGAGGTGGTAAGTACATCGTGAGCGCTCGGGAGGGAGCCTGACTTTGGGGACGGGCAGGTGGTGGTGGCAGGGAGACGCCTGGGGAAGTGGAGTGATCTTTAAGCTAAGACCTGAAGCACAGGTAGGTAAGCGAGATCGGGGAGGTGAAAGGCCGGGGGTAAGTTGAAGGATGTGTAAAGAACCGAAAAGATTGCTTTAGCTGTAGCGTGAGTGTGTTTAAGGGGCCCAGGAGAGACAACAGAGGATTGGGGTGACGTGCAGGGTTGCCGTCACGTGGACTCTCAAATGTCAGCTTGAAGAGGTAAGATTTTTGTCCCCCAAGTAATAGGAAGATGATGACCAGTATTAAGCAGACGCTCTGGCTCATAGAAAGGGACTCTGACTAAGGGAAGAAAGGACCGTAGGTGGGGGTTCAATTCGCAAGGCAGTTTAGAAAGCCCTGCCAGAAATCAGTGTGACATGATGTTGGTCAGGAATACCAGGAGCCCAGCTCTGGAATGCGGGGAACGGACTCTTGGGGCTAATTTTTTGGAGGCAGAATCCATAGTCCAAGGTGATCAATGAGATGTAGGGACAGTGGGAGAGGAGGAGTCAAGGAAGATACGCTGTTTGGGGCGTAGGCAGCTGGGGGAAGGTTAGAACCAATCGGAAGGAAGGGTGACACAGGCAGAAAGGGGAAGCAGAGTGGGAGCTTTAGATTTTGAGGTGCCCGTGCTGCATGAGAGCCAGGCTGTCAGGAGGCATTAGGTAGATGGGATCCGGAGACACGTACGAGTTGTCAAGCACGTAAACTATGCACACAGATGAGGCATCCGGGACGTCGTGAGAGGGAGAAACCTTTCTTCACAAAACCTGCAAGGAAAGGGTGACCAGAAGGGCTGGTGAAACAGGGCAGCGTCGGGAAGCCAAGGTAGAAAATGTTTCAGGGTTGGGGGAGCGTTCGGCACTTGCCGAGATGCTGAGCACCGACGAGGAAGGGTGCACTTCCGTGATGGTGGTGAGAGCTACAGAGAAAAAGGCGGCGGAGGATGTTGGTGGTGCCCTATTAAGTCAGAGGGTTAAGAGAGTTTCAGGGAGATGTGACATTTAGGCAGTCTGAAGGTAAGTGAACAGCTAGCTGTGTGGCTATCTGGGGCAGAGAACAAGTGCAAAGGCCCTGGGGTGAGAGGGTGTGTGATGCGCTGGACATGTAGCCAGGAGGCAAAAGGAACAAAGTCAAGAGGAGGAGGAGATGGAGTTGGCCTTTCAGAGCCAGGGGACTGGAGCCATCTTTTCTGCTAGCCTGCTGCTTTGCAGCCCCTGGAAGTGCCAACTTCGGTTCAGGGTATAGAAGCAGTTGATTTTTTTTTTTTTTTCAGTCCTTCAAGGTGCCAAGGGACTTTGAAAGCTCAGGTCACAGTAAGAAAGTATCTCTTTTAGCAAAGCTGTGTTCCCTTCCGCCTCCGCTTGCAGGCTAATGAGCTCTGTCTGGCTGCCTCTCACTCACCCTTCTCTTCTAGGACTTGACTGAAAGCGGCGACAAGTAACCAGCACTAGTTCTGACTCTCTGGTGCAAACCATAGTTCAGAGCAAGCAAATAGCTAAGGAAGGGAAGTTCTTATTCATAGGAGAATGCCCACTAATGGGTACGAAAAGAATAATAGATAGGTTTAGAAGATTGACCCTTTTTGACCCTTAATGAAAGCATGGATCTGGGTAATGATCATAAGTGGCTGCTAAGAGCATTAGATAAAGAGTTAATAGGTTCTTTAAGATGGATGAGTCAGGCCGACTCCACCCAAATGAACCAAGCGATGAATCTCATCACTCAAAGTGGGCTGGGCGCTGTGTGTGGGGCAATGATAGGGACAACGTAGCACCTGTGAACCCTTTTCAAAAGAGAAAAGGCACAGTCCAAATCAGCCCGTATATCCGGCTACTGATTTATAAGGAATATGGGGAGATAGAGGGACATGTTACACAGCAGCACCGTCAGATATAGAATGTGGTGAATTCAATTCTAGAAATAAGTGGTTACTTTACTCAATCACAGTGATAAAAATGGGAGCAAGGAGAATTTTTCTAGATTAAAAGCGGTGAAGAAGTCAGAGTCACATCAATCAAATGTAATATATGGTCCTTGTTTATATCCTGATTCAAATAATCCAACCATCAAAAGACATCTCTGAGATAATTAGGAAAATTCAAACATACTGACATATTTACAGGTAAAATTATCTTTAAAATTTGCCTTGAACTATTCCAGCAAAAAACAAGATAGCAAAAACAAAACATTACATGTGTAGATGCAATAGGGTTGCATAATTTTTGATATTATTAGAGCTGAGTGGATGTGGGTGCTATAGACAGAATTGTGTCCCACCCAAGTTCATATGTTGAAGCCTTAACCACCAATGTGACTGTATTTAGAGACAGGGCCTACGTGGGGGTAATTAAGGTTAAATGAGGTCACGTGGGTGGGGCCCTGATCTAACAGAATTAGTGTTCTTATAAGATGTGACTCCAGAGAGCTGTCACTCTCTCTCTCATGCTCGGGGGAAAGGACGTGTGAGTATGAGGCACTTGTGCAAGCCAGGAAGAGAGCTTCACCGGAAACGAATCAGCCGCACCCTGATCCCAGCGTCCAACCCCAGAATGGTGAGAAACACATTTCTGCTGTGTAAGCACCCTCGTCTGGGGTATTTTGCTGTGTCAACCCAAGCTAAGAAAGATTTTGGCACCAAGAGGTGGGGTGCTTCTATAACAAATACCAAAAACATAGAAGAGGCTCTACAACTGGCAAATGGATAGAGGCCAGAAGAGCTTTGGGGCACATGCTAGAAAAATCCTGGGTCACTGTGAAGGGACTTCTGGTAGCGATATGGACGCCGAAGGCCCTTCTGATCCTTTCTTGGACATGAGGATCATGTGATTAGAAACTGGAGAAAGCTGTATTAGTTAGACATGAGTTTAGCATCGACTATAGAAAGTGTGACTAACAATAGTTTAAACATGTAGTTTTATTGTTATTATATTTTTTCTTTTAAAATCTCATATAACAAGTTGAGAGAGGCTGTCCAGCTCTGGGGATGCTGCTTGAGGACGCTGGAAAGGATCCAGAAACTTCTCTCCATCTGTCCCTCTTGGACAGGAAGGACGCACACCAAATTACTTACCTTTGAGGAGGAGAAAGGGGTATAGGCTAGGGGAGCTTTAATTTCTTTTTTTTCTTCAAGTCAAAGAGATGTTTAAATTGCTATTTCTCTAAACGGTTGAATTGAAACATTTCCCCAGCATGGGTAGTTTTCCTTTTCTAGCAAGAAAGGCCTCACAGCGGGATCAGACACGATGGGAATGAGGAAGAGCAGGATTCTGGGAGAAGATGAGGGAACTGGAGGCTGGAAGCTGCAAACAAAGACGCCCTGGGCCCTGACAGGCAGCCCTGAATGCTGGGCCCAGAATGCTGAGATTCTTTGTCCATATTAACAATTTGAAAAGCAGCATGTGTACCACAGGCTGGTCCCTAACTATTCAGGAAACATCGAAGGGGCCAAAAGCCAAACAGGGAAAGATGAACAACGATGCAGGAGAGTGGGGAAGAGAAGCTACAGGGTCTATGCCCCAAAGAACTGAAGACAGGGACTCGAATATATCCTTAGACACAAAGGTTCCTGGCAGCGCTTTACATAATAGCCAAACAGTGGAAATAAGCCAAGTATTCACGGACAGGTGACTGGGTAAACAAAAAATGGTATATCCATACAATGGGATATTATCCAGCTATATAAAGGAATGAAATTCTGACACATGCCACAATGTGGATAAACCTTGAAAACAAGACCACTTTTACATGATTCCTTTTATGTGAAATCTCCAGAATGGGCAAATCCATAGAGACAGAAAATAGATTAGAGTTTACCAGGGCAGAGGAGAATGGAGCATTATTACTTAATGGGTAAAGAGTTTCTGTTGGGGGTGATGAAAGGGTTTTGGGAGTAGAGGTGATGGTTGTGCAACATTATGACTGTACAAATGGCCAATGAATTGTACACTTTAAGATGCTCAATTTTGTTGTGTGATTTTTGACCTAAAAAGAGGTGGAGGGGGTCACTGTTATGGGGGCTGCAGTTCTCAGACCCCATCCTACAGAAAAGCCACCCCGGGAGAGCATTTGTGATCTTGCTTCCTGGCATGTTGTCAGTTTGGCTCAAATAAACTCATTAAAAAAAAATCAAAAAAAGAAGAAATCAACGGAAACAAAAAGCCACCCAAGAAGGTGAGAGTCATTTAGATGCTGGGCCCTTGAATGTGCCATTCTGATAAGCAGCCCAGGAGATTTTGACATAGTCAGGGCAGGACACCACTTTGACACCCATGGGCCAGAGTATTGGATAGAACATCCAACGGAGTCATTTGCTTGTCTTGATGGAGAGGGGAGAGATGGTGGTTCCAAGCGCCAACATCCTTGGTATATGAAGGGACCGAACAGGGTGTCTGTAGGTGAGAAGAGCCAAATAACACGAACTTTAAAGGGAACGAGGGTTACAGAATAATGGGGTGCTGATGATAACGGGGTGGCAGTGGTGACCCAAGAGGAAGCTGGCCTCACATCGGGGGAGAGAAGGGTAGCCTTCAGACACCAGCAGCTCCAGGTTCAATGAAGAGGAAGAGCATGTTTCCTGATGTCTTAGTTTACTGTGGCTGCCGTAACAAAACACCACCTACCGAATGGCTAAACGAGGGACATTACTTTTCTCACGGTTCTGGGGGCCGGAAGTCCAGGCTCACGGTGTCGGAAGGCCTCCCTCCGTGGCTTGCAGACGGCCTCCTCCCTGCTGCATCCTCACACAGCTTTCTTCCGGTGGACGCATCCCTGGTGACTCTCCCTCCTCCTAAAAGAACATCCATCCTATCGGGTTAGGGCCCACCCTCACGACCTCACCTAACCCTAATTACTTAAAGGCCCTGGCACCTTGGGGGTTAAGGCTTCCGTGAGTGGATTTGAGAGGAACACAACTGAGTTCATAACCGCGGAAAATGTGGAGGCCTTTGTCAGCCACAGGACAGAGAACTTAGGGACGAAATGGAAGAACAGATTATAGGGCCCAAGTGCCTTAGGACTCAGCCACACCATGTCTCTGCAGAAACAGCCAACTTTCAGGAGTCAAAGGAGGAAACTGAGTCGACACAAAAGTGGTTTCGCAGCTCCGCGAGAAAATCCGGGTAACTTTCTTCCCTCCTTCCTCTCCCTTCCTTGTCTCTCTTTTCCCTACTCTCCCTCCCTCTTCCTCTTCTTTCTCTTCCCTTATGTCAGAAAATGGTTCTTGTAAAAAAAAAAAAATTCCCCAGGTAAGCAGCCGCGAAATCCAAGGTGTAGGACATTGTTTTACTTTTATTTTCATACCCTGCAGGTATTTGCTTCTTTAGGCATTTTTAGAAAAGTTTTAAGCGTAGAACTTAATAGAAAATGAGATCAGAACCTGAACAGAAAAATATGGCTTCCTAAGAGTCGTCTGACTGGCATGCAGCTTTCCACGGGGCTTATTTTGGCTCCAGGAAACGTGCCACCGTGAGGGAGGTTTTCCTTTCGGTCGGGAGCCTGTCTACCCCTGGGAGGGCTGCACTGATTTTTCTGGATGGCTCTGGGTGCAGCTGCTAAACGTCCCTTTGAAGAGGGGGCCCAGCGTCTACGCAGGCCACCCCGCAGCGCTGCAGGAGCCTGATGTATGGGAGGGTGACAGCGCTTGGGCTGTTCAGTCCCCAAAGTTAGTGCTGAGCCATACCGTGCCCCGCCTGGCGAGGAGCTGGCCCTGGGAAAGCCGAGGTGAAACAGACTAGAGTAACATCGGGGTCTCCTCCGATGCTTCCGGAAGGACAGGGAGCGGCGCCCGCTGCAGGCCTGGCACCGTCTGCCTTACTCCAAACACGGGAAAGGGCCGGAGGGCCGTGGAGGAGAGCGGCCGCCAGGGGTTTTGCAGTGAAGGGAGCTCAGGACGCGAGAGACGCATCTCCGGTAGCTCCGGCTGCGGCGGCGGAGCGGGGAGGCCCCGGCGCGCCCCCTTCTGGCCCAGCCGCGCATCCTCCGCTCCCGGGCTTTCTGGGGAGGGAGGGAGGGCCTTTGTATTTTTTTTGTATTATTTTTTTTAGATTTATTTTTTTAAATTGTGATACAATATGCATAATAAAAAAGTATCGTTTTAACTATTTTTAAGAGCACAGTTGATGTGCATTAAATGCATTCGTATTGCTGTGTGACCATCACACCATCCATCTCCAGAAAATTTTCACATTTCTAAACTGAAACCCTGTCCCTATTAAACTCCTATTCCCCATTGCCTCCTTCCCCCACCCCCTGGCACCCACCACTCTGCTTTATGTGTCCATGAATTTGACTATTCATCTGAGTGGAATCATCTAATGTTTGTCCTTTGTGTCTGGCTTATTTTACACAGCTTAAATCTTCAAGGATCATCCATGCCGCACCATGAGTTGGAATTTCCTTCCTTTTAAAGGCTAAGTAGTATTCCACTGCACTGCGTGGATATACCGCTTTTTGTGTATCTATTCATCCCTTGATGGGCATATGGGCTGTTTCCACCTTTCGGGGATTGTGAATGCATGGTCTCGTGAATACGGTGTACAAACACCTGTTCGAGTCCCTGCTTTCAATTCTTTCGGGCATAAACTCGGAAGTGGGGAAGAATATGGTGGACATAGAAAGATGGAAAATGCTAGTTCACTAAAAGAAAAGTTGAAACAATGGGTGATAATAAAGCACTTACATAAGGTTTGCTATGGGTCAAACACTGTTCTAAGTACTTTATGTGGATTGAATCATTAATTTTTACAACACATAAACTTGTCTTCTTCTCATTTTATTTTTAAAATTTTTATTTATTCTTATTTATTAGGTGAGGTGCCCTTGGTTGACCTCACAGACTGCAAAGACCTTGTCAGCTTACAATCCCTTATTTATTTATTTATCTATCTATCTATTTATCTATTTACCTATTTATTTATCTATGCATGCATGCGTGCCTACAGCACCTGGTCTTCCTTGGCAGTCTCCCATCCAAGTACTAACCAGGCCCAACCCTGCTTAGCTTCCAAGATCAGACGGGATCAGGCTTGTTCAGGGTGGCATAGCCATAGACTCTTATTCCCATGTTATAGATGAGGCGCTCAGGCACACATTGTCTCACATTAAGTAGCTCGCCCAAGGTCACAGAGTAAGCTGGGGAATTCTTGTTCTTCCTGTGTTTCTCCCCTTACTTCTGCCGTTTTGGCCATTAGAACCCCCCGGGACGGTTTCCACGAAGAAAACTTTCAATTATTCATTTCTTTATTCCTTCAGTACCGTGCTGACTATGTGCGCGTTTGTCCTCGTATGTGGCTGGGATACGTAAGCTGATGCTCCACTTCGCATGTCCTAAGGCTCCCCACACATGGCAGTGTCACCCTCGATTCAGGTCACCGGTCCCAAATTCGGACGGGATCCAGAAGATGTGTTCACTTTTACTACAGAAGCAAAGTGAGGAGAGAACTTGACAACAAGCAAGCTGAAAACACACGTCTCCATTTTTGAATCCCCTGAGCTACATGCTCTATCTCAAGGCTTCACACAACAGCTTCGCTCGTCATCTCCAAGGCTGGGGCGTGACATCCAGGTCAAGATTTGCCAGAGTCTGCTTTTGACCTGACAACCAAGTAGGTTGAATCAATAACATGATTAAGACATATATATATATATATATATGTCAGACCTTAATAAAGCTGAAATTGAAAAAAAAAACATCACCCTGGTTCAGAAATGCACAAGCCCAGTGCTGGAAAGGTTTGTCCTTAGCAAAGGAATACCTTCTAGGAAGCACCTCCATGATCTACACATTCTGGATGCACTAAAAGGAAAAAAAAAAAAAGAGGAAAAGGAAGAGTTGGAGGAGAAGAAACAACCTTCCAATTTTGTTTGGGCTATGACTCTTGATAATGCTTTTTTCTTAATTTTAACAGCTTTATCGAGTTACAATTTATGTGCCATAAAATTCACCCATTATAAGTGTACAGTTCCAGAATTTTTAGGAAATTTATACAGTTGGGCAACCATCCCCACGATCAGAGGATGTCCATTATTCCGGAAAGTTCCCTTGAGCCCATTTGCTATTATTTTATAGCCTCTTCATTTGGAGTCTCAGACAATAAACTCAGCGATATCCTTATAATGAATACTTTTTATGCTTGCTTTTGTTTTCGCCCAGGGCAAGAATCTCTATTTCCAAGATCTTTGTAGGATACTATTTTCCCTAATTTTCTTGCCCTCCTTTCATTTGAAAGGTCTTCCGTTCTCCACAGATGACAGATCTGCCTTTTGATATTTACTCGATACGCTCATTAGCATTTAATTATATCTTCAGGGACCAGTGTTTTGGGACCTTTGCAAACTCTTCTAATCAGTAAGAAGAAACAAGCTTTTAGTTTAGGTTGAACGTGACAGGTACATTCCTCATCCCATCCTCTCAGTGAAAATGTTTTCTGAGAATATAAACATCACCAGTCGTAAAATTACAGGATCACTTTTTTTTTTTTTAATGAAGAGGTGTAGATTTAGCTCATCACTTTGAAAAATGCTTATTTTAGTACTGAGAATGACAGACAGGTCAGATCATGGCGCTGGCAGCCCCCAGAACAGTCAGAACTGACAGAGGGTCAGTCAATAGACTGAGCCCTGTACTCTTATCATTCAAAAATCGGGGGGAGTGAGCATTGTGGTTGCCTCTCTCACATCTGTTTTATGCCTTCTCCATTTCGTCCCAGCCGTATGCTTAGAAGGGCCATACCCCTACTCCTGTGAGTGAGCCCAGACTGGTTTAATCATGGCCAGCATTTCCTACATCCATCGTGATTGGCTCAGGGCCAGGTAATGAAAGCATAGTTGGCCCCATCAGAGTGAAAGATTTTTATCTATCGATGGTAGTCAGAAATTTCATTCTCCCTCTGTTCCTGTTGCCTGCCTCCCACTTTTTCAGGTCAGGTGGGTCCATAGTCTTTTAGTATCTGAAACAGTTCGAGTAGGATGTGGTTACTTGCGTTGTAAGGAATCCTCACAGACGTGCTTGACAATAACACTGTGAAGTGTTATTACTCAAATACTATACAAGAAAACCCCAACGATTAGAGAAACTAAACACTTTGCTCAAAAGCTACATGATTCTAGAGCCCGAGTTCTGTACCTTATGCGATGCTAGGTCTCCCACCCTGCTTTCCAGTTCCGTGGGTGATGCTGGATGAACGCTAGACCGAACAAACAGAACATATATTCCAAAAATTGAGCTTTCTACTCAAATACATGAATGCAAGGAAACCAAGGAAAATATTGGACATTTCCAGGAAAAGAAAGCAGTAATTGCATTCCAATAAAGAGACTATGTTACTTTTAAGTCAAAGAAAAAAGGGACGCTTGTGCGTTAGGTGCGCCAGGATACAAAAACAAAACTATTCATAACGTATTGTTTATAGCTGGAAAGATATGTTCATCGAGAATGAAATGGCTCTTTTCCTCTCTGGCTGCTAAAGGATAGACCGCCATCGTGAACGACACAATCACTATCTGGAACAGGAAGTTCATGACCAAACAACTATTTCAGCAGAAAGAAAAGGTCTTGGATGTCCTTCACCCAAAACAGAAGTTCGGGAAAAACTAGCCCAAATGTACACTACCACACCAGTTGTCGTATTTGTGTGTGGAGTAGAACCTGTTTTGGTGGGTGACAAGGCAACTGGCTTCAGCATTATTTACTTGGATTTCCTGGATTATGCAAAGAAAAATGAACCTGATCTTGATTTGCAAGACATGGCCATGTGAGGCGATTGTGCAGTTTTTTTCCTTGAGAAAAAAAGAAGTGAAATGAATAAATAAATTGTGGTGTGTTCACACGATGGGATATTTCACAGCAATGAATATGAATAAACTATGTAAGCTAAATACAATAATATGGATGAATCATAATATGAACAAAAAAATCAGATGCAAAAAAATACTATAGCATAATTTCATTTATATACAATTAAAAAGTAGGCAAACTATTGTTTTGGGATGTCCATGTATGTGGTAAATTTATGAAGAAAAATAAGGAAATGATCAGTGGGAAAGTCAGGATAGCGACCCCTCCAGACATTAGGGACAGGTTGTAATCAGGAGGGGATGAGGGGTGACCAAGGTTTGGAAAAGCCAGATTCCTTGACCAAGGTGGCAATACATAGGTTTTACTTTATAATTAGTTTTATGCACATTTCTGTATATGTGTTATATTTCACAATGAAATATTTTTTTGGAAAGAAAGAAGATACCTAGAGAAACGGAAAGGAGTTAAAATATTCTCTGACTGTTTGCTATTTTACTGTTGGGACAATTTTTCAGAAACAAAGGTATAATCTCTAAGTCCAGTTGCAGAGAAACGTACTGAAACATCATTTAGAAACTTGTCTCCCAGAATTGTGCAAACTAGAACTGCTTTCTGGAACCTCATTTTAAATGTATGTTACCTAGAGATGTAATGGAACAGGAATTATATATACCAATGGAAATAAGTGTTCAAATCAAATAGGTTTATTTATAAGTATTTTTATCTCTTGATACACAGATACAACACTGATGAACACTTGTGATTTTTATGTAGTTGCATAAAAATAGAAACATGCCTTGTGTTTTACAGTTTGCATGGTTGATTTACATTCCTTTTAACAGTTCTATTACCTACCCAATAGTTCTTACACAGACACACTGATGGAAGTTGGGGGAGGTGGGAGTATTTATCCTTCACTTGCATCAAACTTATAACCTTATCAAACAAAGCAAGTTATATGAGGCTGCTGGGAATATTAAGAGTGAAAAGGAGGAGAAGGGGCACAATTAGTATTTTTTAGTTCCTGATACTATGTACCTCGCCCCTCTCCCAAACGTCCTTGAATCTGATGGCGACCGATTTATTCCCTTGTGAGGTGGTTACCTTCCACCATGTCCCTCTGTATTCTTTTCTAAGAGTAAAGAGAAAGGACGGTAGGTGACTTATGATAAAAAGATAGCCAAGAAGTAGAATTTCTTCCAGATAATACTTCTTTTCACTTAATGAGGAAATACAGATTTGAGTTGGCGAGTGGTTCACACAGGTTAAAAACATATTAAACCTTTTTTTAAAAATCAAAACACAACTATTCATTAGCTTTTAAAAATTAAACAAAACTCTTCTAATATTAAATGTTAAGAATAATATTAATGGAAATTTTTTTTTTATTAAAAAGAGATAATGTAAGTCCATTTGGCTGTTAAATGAAAGTGGTGTCAAAATGTTCTCACTTTCCAGAGGATTATAAAAATGAATGATCGTGTTTTAAAATGCAGGGAAATAATGATACAAATTGAGATTATTGCAAGGCTCCTGGAAGATTTCCTTCAGCATACCTTCTTGCTGCAGGGAGTCAGAGCTATAATCTCTTTTTCCTTAGGATTCCTCTAGGACTTTCCTTGCGTTTCTTTTATGGCACTTAGCACTTTTGACCATTTATTATAGTTCTGTAAGTATTTTATCTGTCTCCTTAAATGGAAGTGTCTTATGGGTATGTAACACCTAGTGTGTCCTGCTTTCCCCACTTTGATTTCTACCTCACACGATGCTTTGCCCGTTATAGGCTAGAGTAGGCGAGAGACTGAGTCGGCAGTGCTGGTTTCTTTTCTGGCTTTGAGAACCGTGTCTGCTGAGTGCACCGACCAATCCCAGACATTCTCTATAACCATGTAACCCTACGAAATAAAATCCTACTCCAAACAGTTAACTTTAGAGACGTTAGGTCAATCACAGGCATTGCCTCTGATTATAGCCAGAAATGACATAGAATTATTAACAAGCCTCAGAAAGCCGTAGGCATTCCTTGTCAGGCAGGCACCATCATTTTAGGCAAATAGAAGTTTAAAAAATAGAAAACAGCTCTACCATCAAGTCAATAGCAACAACAAACAAGATCTAGGCCTTGTAAGAAAAATATTGCTACTATTTTTCTTTCAAGATTTTTCCAACTTATAAGATAAGAATATACTTCTTAGAGGTAAAGCATTCAAAGACAACACTGATAGTACACAATCGAACAGTGCTGTTGTTATTTCCTACTTTTTCCTAAACCTTCAAATTTTTCCCTCTCTTCTAATACTTCCCGTTAACATGAAAGATGTGATATTATTTCTCCCAATGTTAAAAACAAACACTTCTCCCCCCAGCTCTGCTGTCTTTTGCCACAAAACTTCTTGAGAGAGTTGTCTGTACTTTCATTTTTCTTCCACGCTCTGACCAGGTTCCTGACTCATCACTCCACAAAAACTGCTCTCAAGGTCACCAAGAAACTGCTCATTGCTAAATATAATGGACAATCTCAGTCTTCACCTGACATGATCTATCAGCAGCGTTGGAAACAGTTGCTCATTCCATCTTTCTTTGAACACTATTCAATTGATTTATCAGATTCCACAGTCTAGTAATTTCCCTCCGGCTCCAAGGCCAGTCCCTGTCTGTCTGTCCCTTTTGCTGGTTCCTTTGCCACCAGTTGCTTGTTAATGGTGGAGGCCTCAGGACTCCGTCTGGAGACCTCTTCTCTTGCTGTAATCATTCCTGTAGTGATCTCATGCCATCTCACGACTTTAAATTTTATCTATGCACCAAAGATGCCTAATTAATGTCTCTAGTCTATACCTTTCTCCTAAACCCCAGATCTATCTATCCAACTGTCTCCTTGACATCTTTACCTCAAGGTCTAGCAGAACTCTTAAGACTTAATATGCTGAGCTCCTTATTTTCTCCTCAAAATCTACTCCACCCAGAGTTCTCCCCGTCTCAATAAATGGCAACCTCATCCTTCTACTAATAGCTGGAGTCATCCCTGACTTTTGTTTTGTTTTGTTTTCATTCTCACACTCCACTCCCAAATTCTGTTGGCTCCGTCTTCAAACTGTATCCAGAATCCAACCACTTCTCCCTACCTTCACTGCTGCCACCTCGGTTAGAGCCCCCAGCACCTCTCCCCTGCACCATGGTGCCTCTCACCTAACAGATCTTGGTGCTTCTGTTCTTTCTTCCCTACAGTCTGTGTTCAGCACAGCAGTCTGAGTGATCCCTTTACAACATAAGGCAGCGCATGTCACTCTTCTGTCCAAAACTCTCCAACAGCTCCCATCTCAGAGTGAAAAGCCACAGACATCACCCTGCCTTCCTTAACACTCGTCCTGCTTGGGCCACGCTGGCCACCTGCCAGGCTTATTCCTGACTCAGGGCCTTCCATTCACTCTGCTCCTAATTCTCTCCCTCTGACTTTTACTTGGCTCACTTCTTCCCCCCTTTAGGTCTTTCTTCAAATGTTGCTTGCTTGGTTAGGTCTTCTCAGACCACCTTCTTTAAAGTGAAAACACCCATCGTTTTGGCTTTATTCCTCTTCTTGGATTTATTTTAATCCATAGCACTTATCACCTTTTAGTATTCTATATAATTTAATTATTTAACTTGTCGTCTGCCTCCCTTGGTGGATGTAAGCTCCACGAGGCCAGGGGTGTTTGTTTTTGTTTTTACCGCTCTTACACCTCTGTACCTAGTCAATGCTCAATAAATATTTTTTTGCCTATTCACGTACTTTTCTAGTTACTGAAGTTTTAGCAATAAACAAGACAGACCGGGTCTCTGATCTCGAAGGGTTTACATTTTCTTGGAGGTGGTGGGGGGAGGCAATAAACAAGTAAGCAAGTACATAATATTTTTTTCAGATTTTGACACGTGCCATGAAAGAACTAAACAGGGAATGTGATAAAGGGTGATGGAGAAAGGCGGGTGACTTTAGAGAGAGTGGCCAAGGAGGGCTAACTTATCATTAGCACGCAAACCTCACAAGCATACGGACCTTGTCTGTCTTCCTATCTTGCTCACAGCTGTGATGGGATTTCCAGGATGAGGGGTGGAGGTTTCAATTTGGAAATCCATTAGAATAGGAAATAGCAACAAAAGTGAAGATTAAAAAGAAATCATCTTATTGCTAATAAATGAGTTAATACTTCATCTCTAAATAAGAAATACTAACTAGTCAAAGGCACAGCTGGGCAACCGGAGGCTCCCCACGGAGGCAGATCCTGGCCCAGTGAGCTTATTTCAGCAAGGAGAGCAGACCGGAGTTTCCAGGCAAGCAGGTAAGGTATCAGAGAGCAAGCCAGACAGCACTGAGTCAGCACACTAGGTCCGACTTCCAACAGTCAGCTAACTCCTCCTTTCCTGGGAAGAGTGGGTTGAGACGGCAGTGTGAAGCTGGAAGCGGCATTTGAATTCTCTCTCCTCCACGGAAACGTAAGAAATAAGACGTGTTTCTTCCGGACGTGCTGGGACAGCATGAACACTCAGATTTCCTGCTGCGGGGAGTAGTGCACTGATGAGCCAGCTGTGTCCTCTCTGGATCCCCCCCATAGCGTTAGTGAGAGCCGATGCCTCGCCCGGGCCCATCCCGCAGGCAGGATGCCATATTCATTCAGGCCCATGGCAGGCGGTGGGATTTCTCTCGTGGGCAGCTGTGACTTGGGGACACCCATCTCTTGGCCAAAAACGTTCTTAGAACTGCTCTGCAGAGTGAGACTCTTCCCACTCAGTGCTCCTTCCTTCCCCTGTCCTGTGAGTGGTAGCAGACCCGCGTCAAGCCTGAAGTCTCTCCCCACCTTCGCCTTTAACCTTCACCCTTCCCATGCATGTCCTCATAGACGTCCCTTACATGTCTGATTCTACTGGGTGTCTGCTTCTCAGAGGACCAAAGGTGCATGTTGTATCCTCAGCACGGACGAAAGGGCGGAACATGCGAAGTGCTCAATAAATATTCATTAAATAAATTAATGTACGAATGAGGAGATGACAATTGAGTTAAATCCCAAAGAGTAAGAAGGAAACAGCCATGCAAAAGCCAGGGGAAGAGTTTATCAGGCAAAGGAGACACCAAGCGCCAAGGCCTCGAGAAGGGAAGCGCGAGTCCTATTGAAGAGTAAAGACCAGTGGGGTCGAGGTACAGGAGAGGGGGAGTGTGGTGTACGACAACGAGGCGGGAGAGTCAGAGGGGACCCAATGCCATAGGATCTTACAGGTCACGACAAGGGCTTGGGTTTTATTCAATGAACAATGGGACGTCACTGGGGGATCTTGAACAGGTGAATGACATGATCTCATTTATGTTTTAAGAAGGTCATGCGGACTGCTTTCTGAAGAGTGGGTTGAAAAGGGAGTAAAACAGGCCCAGACAAGAACTGACAGTAGCTTGGATTCAGGGATTGCAAGGGGAATTGAAAAGAAGAGAACAATAAGTTTATGATTATTTGGAGTGGGACCTACTATAATTTGCTGATAAGACTGTTTGAGGGGAAGGAGGAGTCAAGGAAGTTGCCAGGGTTTCGGCTTGGGCAACTGGACGGCTAGTGATGGTGTTTGCGGCTGGGAGGGGCTTGGGGAAGAGCAGGCAGCTTGGTGGAAGCAAAGTGTCTATTAGGCAGCTCAGTACAAATGTCAGTCAGGCAGCTGGACACAGAGTGGAACTCAGGGGAGAGATTTTGGCCACAGATATGTACTTGGCAGTCAGCGTATACACGCTCTTTAGAGCCGTGGGACTGTACGAGGGCCCCTAGGGAAGGAGGGTTGACGAAGCAGAGGACTCAGCTCTGAGCCCTGCAGCTCTACACTTTTTAAAGGGAATCTGAGGAGGCAGCTAATGAACCTGAGAAAGAGCTTCCAGTGAGGCAAGAGGAAAACTAGAGGAGTGTGGTCTTATGGAAGCTGATTAGGGAAAAATGTTTCAAAAACACAGAAGTGCTCCACTGAATGCTCAAGAGAAGATGAATAAGTAGTGTAGCCAGAAATGGAACTGGTTGGTCTTGGCCAAATGGAGGTTGTTGGTGACCCTGACAAGAGAATTTTCTTAGAATGGTACAGATAGGCTAGGCTGGATTGAGGAGTAAGGGAGGGAGGGAGAATAATAAACAAAGCTAATGCTTTTGAGTGTTTTGCTCTCAAGGGAAGCAAAGAAGGGAGGCATAGCCCAAAGGAGATGTGGGGTTAGGGTAGGGATTTAGAGCAGATATGTGTCCAGCGGGAAGGAGAAAATGATGCTGCAGAGGAAAGGGTATAAGACCTGGACCAACGTCCTTAAAAAGGTAGGAGGAGAAGGAATCCAGAGTTAGGTGAAGGGCTGGCTTTTAATGGCAGTGGAGAAAACAGTATATTTACAGATGTAGGGCTGTTTTGTAGAACCAAAGGAAGATAAATTTTGATCCAGTGAACTCTCTATGTTCTGGCTTGAATATAACCTATCCTAAAAGATTATATATTCTACTAAGGAACAAAAGAACAAACTAATCAAAAACAGACTCACAGATATAGTGGACAATTTGGTGACAGACAGAGGGGAGGGAGGTTAGGAGGCTGGGAGAATGGGGTGAAGGGTTAAGAAGTACAAATTAGTAGTTGATAGTTGGGCACGGGGAGCGTGGCAGAGGGAATGCAGTCAGCATTAATATGATGGCTAAGCGGAGGGCCAGGGGAGGGAGGGAGCAATTGCGGGGATCGTTTTATGAACATTATAGATGTCTAACCAATATACTATATACTTGAAACTATTTTAAATAAATAAATTTATTTTAAAAAAAGATAATTTCTAGAATTCATTTTACTAATGTCTTTTAATTGATGAAGAAGTGATTTTCAAAAAAATTTTCGAGTCAAAAAAAGCCACGCACTTCTTGCATTTTGTACAATAATAAAATCTGCCCAAGTATACTTTATTTTCAGTCCTACATTTTAATTTGTTCTATGGTCTCCTCCTGTATCTGTTACTAGTATTAACAAGTATTTTCGCTCACTGCCAGGTAATTCTAAGAATTAATTTGTCCTGGGCCCTGATGCTTGGTAGTCCCCAAGGGAGGCAGATTATCTTGCATGGTCCAATGCAGGTAATGTAATGCTCGAATGGAAGAAACTGAGCAAAACAACGAAAACATGGGCTAAGCGTCATGAACACCTCTGAGACACTATTATTAATGATATTGTGGGAAAACGTCCTCTAATGGAAGTGGTAGAAACTCCAGCACTTATAGGTTCAAACACATATGTAAAAGGCACTAGAAAGTATTAAAGGGATTCATTGTAAAAGATACTGAGAAGTGCAGTATATGATCAAAGAGACCTCATTTCTAATTTTTGTGATTTTACAAAATTATGTTGCAAAAAGGTAGTTTGGAATTGAAGGAAAAGAAAGGGAGTGGAGTTCCATGCTAAGGGTAAAGACATCCATGTATCTTAGTTTTAAAATAGTGAGATGGCTTCAAAAAATCAACTCTATGTCAGAAAACCCAAATGTCATAAATCATAAAAGGTTAATGCTAGATAAGACATGGAATTTATAGTGAATAAAATACTGTGGCATAATCTGCACTACTCAGCAAATGAATATTCAATCAGTATTTTATCTTACACGTTTTGAATAATCACTGGGTGCTAGATATTGTATCCTATAATACATAGACGGAGATATTTGTATGATAGAGAAAAAATTCAGGAGTGGTATTAGTTTCGGAGGTAATTAGGATTAGATGAGATCATGGGTGGAGCACTTATGAATGAGATTAGCACCCTTATTAGAGGTACTGGAGAGCTTGCTTCCAATCTCTGTCCTCAGTCCTGTGTGAATGAGAAGTCACACTCTGCTCTCAGTCACAAAGAGGAGAAGCTGGAAGTCTGTAACCTGGAAGAGGGTGCTCACCGGATCAGACCATGCTGGCCCCTTGATCTTGGACTTCCAGCCTCCAGAACTGAGAAATAGATTTGTTTTGTTTCTAAGCCACCCAGTCTATGGTGTTCTATTATAGCAGCTCAAACTGACTAAGAAAAATATTAAATAATTAAATATGCCATGTAAAAGTGAATCTACTACATCAGAAGCACAAGCGACAAAAGAAAAATAAATGAAACTACATCAAGATAAAAAAAAATATTGTGCTGCAAATGATACCATCAAGAAAGTGAAAAGACAACCTACAGAATAGGTAAAAATATTTGCAAATTATAGATAAGAGATTCGTATCCAGAATATATAAAGAACTCTTACAACTCAACAGTAAAAGGATAAATAATTCAATTAAAAATAAAAGACTTGAATAGATATTTGTCTAAAGATGTACAAATGGCTAATAAACACATGAACGAATGTTCAACATCAGTAGTCCTTAGAGAAATGAAAAACAAAATCGCAATGAGATATCGCTTCACATCTGTTCATGTGGCTATCATTAAAAAGACAAACAATAACAAGTGCTGGTGAGGATGTGAAAAAATTGGAACCTTTATACATTGCTGGTGGGAATGTAAAATGATGCAGCTGCTTTGGAAAACAGATCGTCATGTTGCTCAAAAGCTAAACATATAATTTAGTAATTCTCCTTCTAGGTATATACCCAAGAGAACTTAAACCATATGTCCACACAAAAACTTGTACTTATTGTTTACAGCAGCATTATTCATAATAGCCAAAAGGTGGAAACAACCCAAATGTCCATTAACTGATGAAGCGGTAAACAAAATGTGATATATCCATACAGTGGGATTATTTGGCTTTGTATGGAAATAAGTACTGACAAATGCTGCAACATGGGTAAACCATGAAGCATGCTAAGTGAAAGTGGCTAGACACACAAGGTCATTTAGTGTGGGATTCCACTGATGTGAAATGTCCAGTATAGGTCAATCCACAGAGATAGAAAGTAGATTAGTGGTTGTCCAGAGGCAGGGGAGGGGAGGATGGGGAGCGACTGTTAATAGTTTTGCAGTTTATTTTGAGGGTGACAAAAATGTTCTGGAGTAAGTGATGATGGTTGAACAACTTTGTGAATACACTGACCATTGTAGGCTTTACATGGGTGAATTGTATGGTATGTGAATTATATAGCAGTAATGATGTTTAACAAAAGAAGTGAACATATGAATATCAGTGTCACCAGGAGTCCAAACGTAGGCTTACACAGAATTCCTTTCCTGGAGAGCAGATAATATGCAAAGCCAGCAGTGGTCTAATTTTACTTACAAATTCCCTACATAGCTGTCAGGTTACTATTTTAAGCAAGTACCAAAAAAAAAAAAAATTCGCTTTTAATTCTGTAAAAAATCTTCAAGATTATGGTTCAAGTAAATCACCAACAGTAATAATTCTTTGTATGTAGCAAAATCAGGAATTATATGATACTTTTATGTTGACTTTTATTTTATATATTTGTATTTGTCAGAGAACAGATTGGTCTTTGTGAGTAGCGGTGGTGGTGGGGGGGGTGACATGGGTGAAGGTGGTCAAAAGTACAAACTTCCAGTTGTAAGATAAGTCCTGGGGATGTAAGGTACCGTATGGGGACTATACCTAACTATACTGTATTAAATATTTGAAAGTTGCTAATAATTTTGTTCTCAGCACAAAAAAATAAATCGTAACCACGTGTGATGTTTGTTAAACTTACGTGGTAATCATTTCGTAATATCATATACGAATATCAAATCTTTATGTTGTACACCTAAAACTAAAATATGTCGGTTACTTCTCAATTAAAAATATGTGTATTCTTGTCTAGGTGAGGTTTTTTCATTGACTCCAAAACTCTTCCCTGTACACGTGTACCCACTTCAGTTTTCTGGGCCTCATGCATTTACACTTTCATAGCTTCCCCAGCACTTTGGAACACACTTTTTAAAGTGACCCCTATCAGAAGAAACTCTAAAAGACCAAAAGGAAAATGAATGAAGTTCTACTTGTGTTACTTTACTTCCAAATGGGCTTTCTTTGCGGGGGTGGGAGAGTAGAGGTTTTTCAGAGCGTGAGCCGTCAGTATGTCAGAGAATGCTCGCTCCTGAAAGGAGTCGTTTTCCGTTTCTATTACTTCATTTCGGCGGCATCGTGGACAGTCGAGCCATTCGTGAGTCACTAAACAGCAAGGGCCTGAGAACGACGGAGGCCCTGCCGGCCGGGTCGCGGACGGACGCCCCCTTTTAGCCCACCAGCCTGGCGTCAGGCGCTGCCTCGAGGCCTCAGCGCTCGCACGCCAGACCTGCCGCGCGCGAGCCTACCTGCACCCAGCCCGCCGCGCCCGCCCCCCTCGCGGCGTCGCCACGGCACCGCGCCGCCCCGCGCACCGCCCGCCCACAGCCCGCTGGCGCAGACGCAGACGAGAGGAAATCGGCGGCGCGACGCTCGCGGCCCATTGGCTGCTTCATCCTGGGCGAGAAGCCCCGCCTCTTTGGCGGGGGGATCACGTGATCCTTTCAAAGATGGCCGCCCTGTTGTTTTGATGAATAATACTTGGTGGGGCGAGGGGGTAAGAGTAGGGGTGGAGGGGTAGGAGGATTTACTCTTCCAGCCCGAGCATCTCGAGTCCCGGCCTCCCCCTCCCCCCTGCCCGGGTTCCGGCGTGGAGGCGGGGCGTGGCCGTCCTGCTTTGGGAGGGGAGGGGCTTCCCCCTTCAGTGCTGGCTCTGCCTGGGCGGCTGTGGGGTCGCCTTACCTCGGGGTATCCACTCTAGCAATCGAACAGTTCCCGCCTGGGGCAAAGGGTAGGAAGGAGAGCAGGATATCTGCTGGAGGAAGCACAGCTGCCGCGCCACCACCACGAAGGCACAGCAGGCTTGGGGCACGACACGAGCCGGAGACGAGCTCCCTAGTCTGGGTAACCTGGGAAGCAGAGGGTAGTAAGTGGCGCCTTAAGATAACCCTGTAGCAGCAGCAGTGGCGGCCAAAGGAGCCTGCTCAGGGTACAGGCAGCTGTAGGAGTCTCTAGGGCGATTGGAGTGACCGACGCCAAGGCAGTTCAGTGCCTCTCGTGTTCTTATTTTTTAACCTCTGACTATGCAATTCTGAAACCTCCCCCATTCGGGGGACCAGACAGCTCGATAGACACCTTCCACTCTCCTCCCGCCCTGGTCTCAAGAACAGAAGGATCTCTCCCTAACGCCTTTCACCATTAAGAGGAAAGCGATGGAGGAGCTGAGCGCTGATGAGGTGAGGAGGCTGGGGGACACCTTGGGACATTAGTTGGCAACTCTTTGGCGCTTTGGATAGGGGTGATATTGCGCCAATGGTGCCTGGTCTGGAGATGACATTTTCCAATAAAATGAGTCCCTGAGAGGGTCTCAGTTGTATTCTCCTTTATTCCCTTGCCTTCTTTCTTCGTTCTGAACTCTTATTTGCTTCTTTTCGAGTCTTTTAGGGTCTGAAGAAGAGAGCATATTGAGGCATTCATTCTTTAGAGTATTTAAGCAAGAAGGTCTAGATTTACATCAAGTTAAATGTGTGCGCGCCTGCGTGCGCTCGCGCCTTACTGCAGAGATTTAAAGAATTTCAGACGGAATCAATGTATAGATGTATTTTTAAAGGGAAGTATTCGAAAACCTAAGTATATTTGGCTATTTCATTGTATCAATTGACTATACATACGTTTGTGTTTGGAGGTGGCCTACAGTCTTTGATATTTAATAAAATATATTATTCGTCACTGCTTAGTGAATTCCAGTTAAATGCTAGTAATTTAACAGACACTAGTGATATTTGGCATACTTCTCTTTAATTCTGTCCTTTTCTAGTTCTTTTCCCCTTCAAACTTGTGTTTTGCTGTAGCAGATGTGGAACAAGCAAATGGAAGCAAATGACTTTGGAAATTCCTACCCCCACCCCCCATCATTTTTGAAGGGAGTCTTACAGCTCCCTTCCTTGATGTTTTATTGATTATTTAATAAGATTGTCATAAAAACAGTGGCAGTTAGGGTACAAAGAATTTCCTGTGATTCTACTGACTTTTCTCTCCTTTTTACAAATTGGGAGCTTACCTCCCAGGACCCCTGCTTGGCCTCACTCTCTTCCACCTACTTCCTCATTTCTTTCACTGGTTCATATAAAACTTTCCTACAGTATTATGTAAGTAGTCATCCATCAGGTTGGTTATACTCTAAAGCCGTCCATGCTTCAGTTTTAGCTACAGAGTAGTGAGTATGTTTACTTAGGGACTCAAAAGTCTCTAGGGATGGTGCATGCAAGTGGTGGGTTAAGGGTCAGGTAGGAAAGGAAGCAATAATTTTGTTGGTTGTGATACTTGGCCGTTTGGAAAGTCAGGATTGCCCATTCTGTGTTACTGATTTTGTTTTCTCAAATAAATAAGGAATGTAATCTTAAATTATAAGAATATTGAAGTTTTTTTCATTCAGGTAGGACTGTTTGAGTAACGCCGAGAGGCAGTTCATTTTGTGTAGTTTTTAAAGTGTCTCCCCCTTTTTCTTTATTATTCTAATAGGTAATTTCTCTTAAGGGAAAGAGTATGTTTTTTAGTAGTCCTTTAATTTATTTTTTTGACGTTCTCCAAATTGTCCCTGATTTAGAAATTTTTACATACTTGAATTTTCCCCAAGAAATTGTTTTCAGACCAATAAAGCATGCAGACCAGTTAAAGATACTGTATATTTGAACTGTGACTCTTCACTTCAGACCTTGAGGAAGGTGTTTTTTTTTAATGACTATATAAGAAACAAATGTAATTGTTATGGAGCAGATAGAAAAACATTTTCAAGGTCCACAGAATAGAAAAATAAATGTGAAAATAAAATTCACTAATATAGGTCAATATAAAATTATGTTCAACAGATGAACACAAATGGACAGTTCAATAACTGATAATTTTACTCTTTGCAGAACCTAGAACAAATTTTTTTGAGGGAAAAGTCTCTTTAAGTTTTAATTTTTAATTCATTTTCTTTAATTCTGGTATTAGGTGAGCAGTCATCAACAGAGACATTTCCAAAGCTTTTGCCTTTGTATTGTTACTCTACTGGTGGAAACCTGTGTCGCAGATAGATAATAGGTGATATTCATTTGGTTAGAAAATAAGATATTTATGTTACTGAAAATTCAGACATTACATCTCAGGGTGAAAACAAGCAAGACAGTGATCTTTCAATGAAAATAGGCAATTAGGTAAGGCAGAGTTTCCTGTTTTAACAGAATGAAAATGTATGAGAGTCCAGTCTGTGAAAAATAGAGGCAGGTGTAACCAGACTAGTAGCGCTAGAGGATTTTCCATTCTGGCCACTTTTTGATCTCTCTCATAGATCACCTCGAATCCTTGTGCTTTTCTTCTCTTGTACTTTCTAAGTTGAGTACTTCATTAAAGGCATTGCCGTTTATTATTTGTTTGGCGCATTATAGTGAATTCATTGCTCTCTAGAGCAGATACATGACTAAGTTCATTCTCTTCAGGAACCTACATTCCAAAGCATCATTATTTACATTATATTCATTCCATATCCTGCTCATGAGTTGTTTTATATGATGCTGTGAGTAGGGCAGGTATTTTACACTGTTTTGCCACTGTGGTGATGACATTGCATTGAAATGATTTTGCTAAATCTTCCTTATGACCTAGTTCATCTTCAAGATGGCTGGCTGGGATTCAGGGTGTGGTCAAGGTTTTAGAAGAGTGTTAAATCTTCCTTCTCAAATATGGAATACGTTACCTTGGACTTTCTGGTCATGTTCTTTAAGTGGAGAGGGGCTGATGTTTATTAACGACTTTAGAAGGCTGCTCTGTGCCAGGCACTTGACAGCTATTGTCTTATTTGAAAAAATGGTACAATCAAGAGGTTCTTCAATTTTCCTTACTTTATAGATGAGGCAACTGAGATTTAGGTTAAGTAATTTGTCCATAGTGACCTGGCTTAGAAGTGACACTTGGAATTCAAACCCAGGGTTCCTGATCTAAAAACTCTTTTTATTACATTTTAGTGCTTAACGACTGGCAGTAAATTCACCACAGCTTCTATATAAATATCCTACTAACATGCTTGATGTGCATAGTTTTTCTATAGAAGTGTTGTTTTTCATGAATGTATTCATGATGTAATCAAGTTTACAGCCTTTTTTGGTCCCGACTCATCACACCCTTCCAAAACTGTTCACTCAACAGGCATTTTTAAAAAAGATGCTGTGTATCCCCAGCAATGTGTTAGGTAGGTTAGGAGAAAGACAGCCCTTTATCTTAAAGAAATTATACTACAACTAGGGGAAGGGGGTAAAGAGAGATGGACAGGAGTCCAACAGTAACAGTATAGGATGCTTAGAACTGTTGTGGAGGTAGGCACAAGACATTAAGGAAAGCAAGGAGGGACCCCTGCTGGGGTAGTGTCTTAGTGGAGACTTTCAAGAAAAAATGATGTTTGTGGTGAACAGTAATTGTTAGGAGAAGGACTCTTGGAATTGGCCGTGAGTCTGGGGAGCTCAGTAAAGAACAAGAAATATGGGACTAGAGACAGGATTTTGCCTGGGGGAGCCGAATCTTGGAGGGTTTTCAGAAATGCTTGGAGTTTAGACTTTCCCAGTAAGACTGTTAAGAGGCCTTTGTGGGATCTTAAGGGATTAGAAAGATGGTTGGCAAGGGCGTAGAAGGTGGCTGCAAGTTGGAAGACAAATTAGGAGGCTGTCGTTGCTATGCAGGAGTGTGTCCGAAGTAAGGTGCTGGCAGTGGGGATGGAGGAGGGCAGACACCAGAAATCTAGTATCTGTTAAGCCACTTCTAACAATGAGTACGATGTGAAGGAGGTGGAGGTGGGGAGGAGCAAAGAAAAACTGAGTCCTTCATTTCTAGATTGGGAGAAAGATGGACTGGGCGAGGGATAAGGAATTCCAGACAAGGAGCAGATAATGTGAGAGAGTGAGGAGTTCTTTTGGACCACTGAAAGATGAACCAACATAGAGACCCCCACCCCTGGCCTTTCTATTCTAACATCTCCATCTCTTGGACCTTTT
Organism: Eonycteris spelaea; assembly: GCA_003508835.1. Taxonomy (NCBI): domain Eukaryota; kingdom Metazoa; phylum Chordata; class Mammalia; order Chiroptera; family Pteropodidae; genus Eonycteris; species Eonycteris spelaea. The sequence continues at coordinate 1,155,215 of PUFA01000119.1, read as the reverse complement.
CTTTCTTTGTAACAAGCCTCAGAAGCTAAGCTCACTTTTTCCCCTGATAAATGATTGCACCACGCACTTTAAAACCAGGATACTTCATCCTCAAGCATGGTAGGAGAGTGAAAGGTAGCCTCCCAGGCCCCTTCTCCACTCCTGTTGTTCATTTTAGCCAAGAGACAGAGAATGACAATGATATCAGCAGACATTTATTGAGCTCTTAATATGTGCTTGCTCAGTAAGGTTGGTATCATTCCCGTTTTACAGATAAGAAAATGGAAGCTGATAGAAATGAAGTAATTTGCGAGAGGCATGCGACTAGTAGGCAGTAAGCCTGGATGCTGATCCAGGGACTCGCTCCAGCCTTCTTAATGCCTTTACTGAGCTACCTCCAAACAAATAACCTGAGCTCGCTGCAACATGTATAGCATTTGTATTGTTCCTTTTGAGAAGTGAAGTGGAAGCCCCAGTGTTGCCAAGAGCGGATATCATGGTGTGGCCCTCTGCTCTTGTCAGGGAGAGGATGAATGGAAAGGCTTCTGATGGGCCCTTGGGCTTCAGGCCTTTGCTCGAGCAGAGTGCATTTCTCACGGAGGCGCTTTCACTGGGTCTGGGGTGGAGACGTCTTCCTGTAAGTAGCTCATTCAATGACATTTTTTGTTTACGTGCTACGTGTCAGATACCACATGAGCCCGTCTTGCATGGAGCTTCGTTCTGGTGGGAGGAGACTTGATAAACATATGCTGTACACATAAGATGTCATTTGATAAGGCTATGAAGAAAAATAAAGTAGGCCGAAGGGGTGGAGCGCCACGGGCTGTGTGGAGTGTGTGCAGTTTTAGGAAGTGGCTTTTGAATAGAAATTTATGTTCGCAGTTACAGGGAGCAGCAGGAACCGGGGTGCATCCCTCGTCTGCTCCGGGCACAGCAAGGTGACAAGCGTGGTTGGAGCCTGCTAAGCCAGGGCGCAGTGGCAGGAGACGAAGTTACTCGTTGTCAGCAAATCTTACCGAGTTCTTGCAACTGGGTCTCAGGAGATTCGGAAACGACCCCTGCTCTTTTTTTACCCCCCGCATTTTAACATCTTTGAAATTGGGATGCTCCTTATAATCATGCGATCACCACTGGCCAGGCGGCAGTGAGGACACGCTTGTCGTTTCTTGTTTCCGTGGGAACCTGGTTACACCTGTTCATATTGTTGCCCCGTCAGTTGAGTGTTAATTTTCGTTGCCGTTTTAACTGCTTTCAAATGAATTAATTACGCCTTTGATCAGCAATGAAAGCAAATGTTACTTTGTATGCAGAGAGGAATGGAAACATTAATATTAATATTAATAAAGAAAATGTTTGTTGTCGGAGGAATGACCACAATTCCGTATTTTATTGCAAAGCAACAACTGAGTGCATTAGGGAGCTTTAGACAGGCAGAGATCCACAAATCTCTGCAGCCACTGTCACATTTTGAAATTGAACATACAATTAGAAGGATTGCCTTTCATACCCAAGCAATTTAACTGGTCAAAGACACTTCCCGTTCCTCAGAAAGAAGTTTGAAAGCGGTGAGAGGCTGATGTAACTGATTACTACTCTGTCCCTGTCTGTTAGTGTGTTTTGCTGTGGTTTCATGGGCAGTATGTTTTTTTCTTGATGGTACAAAAAAGAATGGCACAGGTTATAATCAGTGTCACCTTATGTTTGATGACATACAGTATATGCCTAGCATCGTTCTAGACCATGAGGATTTACCCGAGAACAATACGGGCAGAGACCCCTGCCTTCATGGGGCTGATGTTCTGATTTATGTTTTAAAGGAATCCTTCTGGCTGCTGTGAAGACAAGAAATAAAGTGGGAAACCAAGAAAGGTTAAGAGGCCAATACGGGAGTCCCAGGACCGGGGTTCTGGTGGAGAGGGTGAGATAGCAGTGATCAGGTACTTTGTGGGTGGAGCCAGAGGTTGGGTGATGGGTGGGGGGGGGTGTGAAAGACTGGAGAATGGCCATGTGAGGTGAGATACTGTGTGGACCATTGCAGCTGAGAGACGTGAAATAGCAGCTGCTCTAACTAGATAGATGTTTATTTCTCTTTAAATAGAAGTCCGGGTAGGAGGCTGGGGCTGCTGTGGCAGCTCTGTGCTCATTAGGGGCCAGGCCTCTGTCTTACTGTACCCACTTTCCTAATATACAGCTTCCATCTTGGTCCGTGTGTGTCTGCATTCTAGCCAGAGGGAAGAGAGGAGAGGAGAGGAAGTCATGCTCCTTCTCTTTAATGGCACAGCTTGGAAGTTGCACGGGTCACTTCTGCTCACCTCCCACTGGCCAGAACCTAAGTTGCATGGCCACAGCTACGTGCCAGGAAGCCGAGAAATGTGGTTTTTACTGGGTAGCCATGTTCAGCCAAAAGTTCCCTTATGTTAGAAGGGAAGCACAGCCTGGGCCTTTAACAAACTCTTCTTCCCATATCTAAAACACACCGTTTACCTTCCCAAAGGAGATGACCCTCAGTCGACTTCGGAGGCCGGAATCTCTGGGCAATGTCCAGTCCAGGAACCTCTAGATTAAAATACAAGCTACCCAGTGCTTCCCGTTCCCAGGGTCTGCAGTGGAGTAGGAGAGGGTGACGGAAATAAAAACTCAGCGCCATTCAGGAAAAGGACGACTGGGCAGTTGGAGCCCTCACTGGTCCAGAGCCATCGTCGGCTCCTGCCAGGCTGTGTCATGGGGGCTCCCGCCTTGTCGGTGGTGGCAGTCCCTGACCGAGCCCACTTGGCAGCCTGCTCTGTCTGCTGTTGGAGGAACTCCAGTGTCCTTTGCCCTGTGTGGTCATTTTTCAGTGTCTCTTTTCCTCTGGAGCAAGGGCTTTGGAGAATCCCCCTTTCCTGGGCTGTTTCCTGCTGGGTCCTGAAGGAGCTGGCTTTTCGCCCCTATTCAGCCCTTAGATTTCTAGGCTCTGAGTGAACTTAGTCTGCAGACCATGGACCAGGCACACCTGTCTTCCCTTTTAACTCTACATGCAAATCCGCAGGCTGCAGCTTGAGTCTGTCTCATTCTTGTGGAACTTCTTGTTTACAGTGGCAGGAAGCCAATAAGCACCCAAATTCTGAACCGTTCAACCAGTTCCCCTAGAATCACAGGCCACGTTGGCATACAGCCTGTTTTCTAAGGTGCCACGGGTTTTATCAAATGTTTTACTGTGGCCTAACAAGGGCTACCATCCTCCCATCCTGTAATATCTGTGCTTGTGCTGAGCCCTAGGCCTTTGCCGCATATTTATCTTCTATGACGGGGTGATTCTTTCCAGCTTCCAAATTCTGTATGTTTGTTAGGATATTGGTTTGGCGGCTGCAGCCAAGAAATGCAACATAATAATAACTTAAACAAGCTGGAAGCTTACTTTTTATTAAGTAAAAATCTGGATAGGGGGTTGAGAGTTGGTTCAGTAATTCCATGGTTACCGGGGAGCCAGACTTACTGTGTTCTGTGTGCTCTCATCCTCAGTGCGAGGCATCTAGCGGGTAGTCCCAGACGCTGCTCCAGGTCCTCCAAGCACGTCTTCGTTCCAGCCCTCAGGAAGACACTAAAGGGGAAGGGGAGGGCGTGTTCCTGTCCCTTAAGGACAGGATCAGAGAGCGTCACATATCACTGCTTACATCTCTTGGTTAGAACTTAATCACGCAGCCACAACCAAATGCAAGAGCAGCTCCATGTACAGTAGCAGGCAGTTCGCCATCTCTGCCATCGTGATACCAAGAGCCTTTAACCTAAGCATCTTGAAAAATGGAGGTGTTTATACTGAAAATGGGGGAAATTGAAAGAGAAGATTTGGAAGGAGAAATTAAATTGCCTGTTTTGATTATATTGTGATTATATTGCTTATTATTTATCCACGTGAAGATGTCCAGTAGCCTGTTGGATATATGTTGAGTTTGCAATTCAGGAAGGAGGACTGAGTTTTCAGTTGTTCCAGAGGTGAGGAGGTAAAGAGAAAAGGATTTCTGGAAAGGCTCAGCAAAGGAGACTGATGAGGGACAGCCACTGAGCTGGAACTAAGTCAAGAAAGCATGGAGTCCTGGCATCGGGAAAGAAAGTGTATCATGGTGGCGTGTTCCACTCTGTTCCGTGTCAACAAGGACATTAGAGGAGGATCAAGACTTGACAATGGAATTTGGCAACATGGAGGTCACTAGTGACCTTGACTAGTCCAGTTTCATTGCTGACTGGAGTAGGTTCAAGAGATAATGGGAAGAGAGAGTCGATAGCTCGAGAGCGAGGCGTAGGCTTCAGGGGACGGATACGGGGGAGCCAACGAGGATGATGGAAGCCATGGGCTTAATAAGTGAGAAGAAAATATTTGGTGAGCATATCCTTTAAAATTTTATGTTTACCATTCCCTGTTATTCCTTTATTCATTCAGTAAGTAGTTATTCAGTATTTACTCTGTTCCTCACTTTCCTTGAGATAGGAAATAAAGACATAGAGATGGATTTGTGTATTATTCCTAGCAGGACATTTTGGGCCTAAAGCGTCCCAGATATAAATTTTGAACCATAACCTGGTGTACCCTTGATCAAATTCTAGTTACTTTTTATTATTTATTTTCATTTATTTATTTATTTATTTTTAGGTGAGACAACCCTTGGTTGACCTCACAGATTGCAAGGACCTTGTCAGCTTACAATCCCTTATTTTTTATTTTTTACACCCACAGCACCTGGTCTTCCTAGGTGGTCTCCCATCCAAGTACTAACCAGGCCCGACCCTGCTTAGCTTCCGAGATTGGATGGGATCAGGCTTGTTCAGGATGGCTTCGCTGTAGACTAGACTTAGTTACTTTTTAGAGTTTTAAAAACAAAACAAATCAACAAATAAACATGAGCAGCAAAGAAATATGTGGTAAAAGATCTGAATATTATTAATTCTGTATGTTTAATTTTAACAAACGTATGTGGGATGCTTACTCTGTGCTAGGTATGAGGCTTACACATGTGGAGATAGCGCCCTGAATATAAGACCTGGTCTTTACCCTCGGCGGGCTCACACACCAGTGAGGAGACAAGAAGACAGCCAGCTAGAGTCCAGTGAACACAAAGATATTTAAAAATGGGGAGTATGGTTGACAGAGCAGCTGATTCTAACTGGGAAGGCTGGAGGGGCTTGGGAGGATTTGAGTTAGTCCTTAAAGATGATCAGGATCTTGCTTGACATTTAGAAAAATGTAATGAAGATAAACGTTTCAATTATGTCTTACTCTGGGTAAACTATTACATGTATTCTTTTGAAAATGAGAAATACTTCAGATGATGAAAAACCTCTACTATTAGTGGATGTTTGTTGCTCTGAAAAGTTTCGTGATACGACGATCGGGCACAGCCAAATGTGTGACCTCAGACTCTCCTCTACCAGTAAGAGTCGGCAGAAGCTGAAGGAGGAGGTGGGGAGAAGTAGGAAGAACAGAAAAGGTATCCCCTTAAAATCATCTGATACTAACCACACTGTGCTGGAACTGTCCCAAACTGTCGTTGCAACATCAGCTCCCGACTTTTTGTTCACTGTTTTTCATCCAGCTCTTGGCACAGGGCTTGGCACCGGGTGACCCACAGTAAATGTTTGTTGAGTGCATGAATTGAATACAGTGTGTCTTTTTGTGACTCTTAATTCTTGTTACAATAGGGTTTTTTTTTTTTTTTTTTTTGCTCATTGCTACATAAAGTTGCATTAGTTAGATTAAGGTAGGCACTCGAAAGAAACTTATGTCAGAGTTCTAATTCAGAGTCAGATATTCCTGGGTTTTACTTGGACCGACAGTGGGATGACCCTAGGCAAAGCACTTACACTTTCTAAGCCTCAGTTTCCTTACTTGCAAAACAGGGTCCGCATACCTGTCTCATGGCATTGTTCTTAAGATTGTCTAGTGGCGGCGAACCATAAAGTCCCCGACGCAGTGCTCTGGCAGCATGGATACTTAGGACATGTTAGTTCTTTTCCAGAGTAAGATTGAATTGTACATAGAATTTTAGTTGGTGCCCATATAACACCTGACAAACCCTCTGTGTGGACTAACGCCAAGATCATAAAAGGCGGTGTCTTCCTGGTTAGGGTGACAGGCGCCAGCTCGCGTGCGGGTGCTGTTGGAATCCTCGCGCTCTCCCCCTCTACTTCCTAAAGTCTCTTCTCACGCAGGGCTCATCTTTCTATGAGCCACATCGTTATCACTTGTCAGCCTCCTGCTTCCTTTTCCTAAAATGTGGAGTGACCAGGTGGCCGGAATGTCCTCAGGGGGTGAAGGTGGAACCAGGAGGGGACTGGGCAGATGGGGCCTGAGGAGTCCCAGGAGGAAATGCCGCATGCCAGAACTGACAGAACTCGGGTGGCTCCGTTTACTCCGGTCAGATCACTTATTTTGTCTTCTGAAGGCACCGTCCCCCCTGAAGGCACCATCCCGCCACCACCCCCGCCCCGTACAGGGCTGGCGAGGCGTGGATTTCTGGGTCAGATGTCACCGTGTTAACTGCCTGCCAGCTGCCGTGTCTTGAGCATCTTGTCCACTTCCTGAAGACAGTAGTCAGGCTGCGCCAAGAGGTATCTTTCGGGTCTTAGTTTTGAGAAGTGCTCGGCCTTGACTTAATTAGCTTTATAATTAAACATTGTGAAACGTATTCAATGCACATTGTTTCTTTGGCCCCTGTCAGTGTTTGATATAGATTCCAGATGTGAACTAATGTCATGGTAATTAGTTAAATTTTCTGACTACATGAGGTAGCACTTTGCTTATGGACTTTTTTGGGAGCTGAACTAGGATTTTTTAGCAAATCATACTGAACACCCATCACCTGCCAGGCACTTATCTAGAATCATATCAGATCAGGGTCTTTTGTCAGACTCTGTGTCTATACCTGTCATCAGAGCGTGTGGCCTGCAGTCAGAAGTGCCCCACACTTGGCTGAATGCTCTGCTGTTACCGTCCTGAAAGTCTTAGTGCCTTGAGCAAGAGGTCCTGCATTTTCACGTTCATGTGCGCCAGGCCCCACAAATTCTGTAGCTGGTCCTGCTCGTCTCTGACTTTCTCTGAGAAGGTGGCTATGACTGGGTAGAATGTGACCAGATCTCACAATTTTAGAAAACCACACGAAGGCTCACCAAAAAGAGATGTTCATGTTTTCATGGAGAAGATATTATTATGTGTCTGATTATAATGCTATGTCATTAATAGAATTTCTTGACATTTTTAACAAGTTTCCACCTATACATGATATTGACTATGGATAACTCATTTAACTTCATCAAATAGATTCACTTTTTTAAAAAATCAAGGTTTTTGAGAGATGGGTATTTACTTTCATACTGTCTTTTTCATGTGTACATTTTTTTTTTTATGGTGACATTGATTAACAATATGTCACACATTTTATTTCTTCAATCTTAAAATGTCTTTTGTGCTTTATCAACTACAATACATATTTTGGTCATTTTTATAGCACACTTGTTTTTCATAAAGTATAAATTGTATTTAAAACTATAATTCATGTTGGTTATAAAATTGAAGTTTTTTTAAAGTTAAAAATTTTATCTAAAGGCTAGTTTTCTGTAGTATTATTGGTGTTTATCTGTAAATACTTATCAGGTATTACGATTGACCAAAACTAATTCTTTACAGATTATCGATTTTCAAAAAGAATAAAGTACATTTAATGTTAGAGATGGGAAAAGTCTGTACTAGTTCTACTGAGGAAAACTTATTTCAGAGAGGGAAATGAAAATTAGTAGAAAATTAAAACATCTAGCAACCTTTATAATGTACTCTGTAGATCTTTTTATGTATAATTTGATTTACTCATAAAATTGTCATGTTCGGGGTATTAAGAAATACGGACATCCAGAAAAAAGCAGGTAATAAAATTATTTTGAGGCAGGGTGAAGAAAAAAATTAAAAATGCTAAGATTAAAAAAAAACCAACTACCTTACCATATACAGATCCCCCAGAAGAATTTATACTTTGGTTTCGGCAATAGTTATTTTGTGGGCCAGTTAAAATGTTAACACTCAGCCTACATGGAGAAGAAATTTATAGCTCGTTTGAGCTTTGAACATCAGTTAGGTAGAGTAGTGTAGATTATGGCCTTTTTTTTTTAGGATGCTAACATATGACAGCACATATACGTTTGTGTTTGGTGACGGAGGTTAATTAACCTTTATGTTAGTTCATGTTTTACTTACGATAAATACGGACCAGGCATCATTTCTGTGGCTTTTCATTAAAAGAAATGCCACCACTTTTTTTTTTTTTCCTTAAGGGACAGTTCTGGGCAGATGGGGTGGGTCATCTGCAAGGGCCTTTTTTGGTTGTTTTTTGTTCATTTTTACTTTGTGAAAATGTCCTCATGCCAAAAAAAAAAAAAATTGGTGATTTCTGGTGCAGGGAAATGTGCCTTGAGATGTTATGATTAGAATGGCTTATGACGGGGAGAATTTCAGTGAATGCCAAGTGGAAAAATGGCTTGTGCAAGTGTCCCATGGGGCACCTCTTAGTCTGTTTTGATGGTAATGCATGCAAGTAATAAAGTGCTGTCACCCATCCTGGAAGGAGATGGTTATGTGACGGTGTCGCCATTTCTGATTTTAAAAAGGGCCTGGTGGCCTTGACTGAGAGATGATGCTTAATTTGCAGGAGGAACTTAAACATTAATGATACGTGTTAGGAAGGAAACCTTTCCTCATACCAAGAGCCTGATGGGCATACAGGGGCCAGAAGTCAGTTTTTCTCTCTGAAAGAGCCCACTTTCTCTAACGCTGTTGTGTAGATTTGCTGGAATATTGGCTTTGGAGTATTTAGCGTGAGTGTGAATGTAGAATTTGGTAGAGATTAGGGAAAATGAAAAACTCTGCCCCAGAAGAATTTATGCTTTGATTTCAGCAATAATTATTTTGTGAGTCAGTTTATAAAACCTATTTTCACATAGCCGGGTTTTAAAAAATTCTTTAAAAATGTTTACTACTGTCTCTTTCACTTGTTCACTTTTAAGTGACCAAAACACATTTTATGGAATAGCATCAGGAGTAGCTATTACTTGGTCTCATCTAGGCTGTCTTGTCTGTTTAACCAAATGGGATCAAAAATGAGAATGGGGACCGTACCATCTCTTTCTGCCACTTGGGATGTTTTTGGTGAGGACATAAAATTGCAGCTGCAAGAATCATTTTTAAAGGCCAGATCCAATGATACGATTCCACTGTCAAGATGATTCTTCGCTGCATAATGTTGGCTCTTGATCCTGGTGGTTTCTCCTGCTGCTAATTTCACAATCAGCTAACGGATCTGATGCTTTTTAGTAGCTGTGTTACATATTCATTCTGTTTGGAAGAAACAGAGCCCTAGGCCAAAGGAAAACAGCATCTGGGCCTAAAAGGAAGATGCAAAGGGCAAAAGATGCAAAGGATATATATATATATTTTTTTTTTTTTAAAAAGACCTTACTGTGTGTTAGGTGAACACTTTTCATTTGTTCAGCAGATATTTACGGAGTGCTGTCTGTGGTGGGCATCATTATAGTTGCTGGGGCTCTGGCAGTGGACACAATAGACCAAGTATGTGTGTCCTGGTCACTTATATTGTGTCTATTCTAATGTTAGTGGACCCGGAAGAAGATTCCAATTCAGGTAGTGCATTGTAAGTGATGTTTATATTATCACCGTCTTCTAAAGGGGAAACCGAGGCTCAGAGAGGTAACACAGCTAGGAATGGGAGCAGCTGGAATTGTGACCCTAAGAGCCTGACATGTAGAAAACTTGGTGAAGATGAGGCAGCTGTTCATTCACCCACTGCACTTGGTCTCTCATTTCACTTTCAAGTGGAAGGCTTTTTTTTTTTAATTGCTCTATACGTAGATACAATGGGATATCACTCAGCTATAAAAACAATGAAATCTTACCAGTTGCAACAACATATATGGACCTAGAGGGTATTACGCTAAGTGAAATAAGTCAGAGAGAGAAAGACAAATACCATATGATTTCACTTAAATGTGGAATCTAATGAACAAAACAAACAAACAAAATGAAAACAGAAATACAAATTGGCAGTTACAAAATAGTCCCGGGGACGTAGGTGCCGCACAGGGAATGTGGTCAGTGGTGTTGCGGTGACTGTGTGGTCCTAGGTGGGTGCTGGCCTGGCCCGCAGGATCACTTCGTAAGTTGGTGGATGTCTGGTCACTGTGCTGTACATCTGCAACAAAAAATAATATCGAATGTTGAAAAAAATTGCTCTGGCACCAAATGTTGATGAAGAGTATAGAATAAGTTTTTATTATTTTAAGATATTTATTCTAATTCAAAGTGATAATATGTTCAGTGCTACGGGTGACTCAGGAAAGTACTTTTGGTAATTGAGCAGATTATGCCTTTGGTTTTAGCCTTCGCCAGCTGCTAGGATGTGGTTAGGCATACTTAACATTTTCTATACTATTGATCAGGCAAAAAGTGTTAACGTTAATTATTTTTTGCAGTTTATAAGACTTGAAATGAAAAAAAAATGTAAGCACTGGATTACACTGGAGTGTTGTAAGGGCCACCACCTTTTTTCCCCCTAAGAAATTAGAGTGTACTCTCTGTTTCTAATGGCACTAAAACCATTTCTTTGTCAGGGACCAGACTGCTGGTTGAGGGCTGGCTAGTTTGAGGGTGTGAGTGTCCTACGGTAGGACATCAAAAGATGACTAGTTTGAAACCTGAGTATTTTGCTAGTATTGCTGGAATTTGGCCTTTGTTAGAATTTCGAGAGAGACATTCAACTAGAAAAGCTCTCGTGAGGAGGGAGGAAGATGACTTGCCTGGCCTGCATTCCTTCTGCTGGGAGGGGAGGAGGGGAGGCCGCAGAGGGTATGTATGCAGGTACAGGGAGGCGCCAGAGCAGAGGGGCCACCGCACAGGGGCTGAACGTGGGACTGTCACACAGGCGAAGGGTGACTACGAGTGGTCATGCCCAAACCAGGACTCTCCGAGAGTGAAAGGGACGCTTACAACCTGGGGTGCTCTGGGCTGGGAGTCGTTTCAGATGGTCCCCCTGCTCAACACATTTGGTCCCCTGCTCGACGTGGTTATATTATCCTTTGGAGAAATCAGGCTTTTTTGTAACTTAGAGTAATCATGTTTTGAGCTGGGTGAGTAATCTGGAAGGTGAAGCGGAAAATGATTGGAAGACAGTCTGCGAAGGGGACGATGCTGCTCTACTCTTGTCTCTTTCCACTGTTCCCTGTGTATGCTGTGACAGTTCTCAGCTGATTGAAGGGCTTGGTCCTTTATTTGTTAGTGTGAGCAAAGAGGTCCGTGCTGAGCTGTTAAATTCACGTGTCTTAAAACTTATGGTGCCACAATGACAGGAAAGTGACCGGTTGTCTGTTCCTCTCTTCTCAGACCTCCTTTTTATGCTTCACTAAAGGAAGGATCGGAGTACTATAAATTCTACAACAGATATACTTTAAATTTACTCTATGAGGTAAAAATAAAATAGGAAACAGAAGGTAGACACAAAGTCTTTGTTCAAAATTTCATCATTCAAATGCACTATTTTTTTCTAGGGTAAGCTTTATTTTTTTCCAAGATAAATCTTCTAACGTGATTGTTTTTTTAAACCTCAAATCAGATTTTTAGAACTCAAAAATATTTGAGAAATATTTATAGACTACCCTCTTCATTAAAAAATTTTTTCTGATTATAAATTCAATAGTATAGATTCACTGAGTTCTATATGATTCATTGTGAGAAGAATTCCAAAGTCAAGAATAAGGGAAAAGCAAGAATTACCTGTAACCTTATTATCCATTGGTAACCACTGTTAATTTTCTGTGTGTGCAGATATTTGACATCTTCTACTGTTTCTTACCCCTGTACCTCGCTGTACCTGATGCCCTCCCTCTCTGAGCATTAAATAGCTTTTCATTTTTTAAGACTCAGCTGAAGTGTCACCTTCCCCTACAACCTGTCCCTTTGATACCCCACCCTCCTTTGGCTACATTTCTGCCCTTTCGGTATTGTGCTCAAGCTTTTTTGTGTTTCTGCCTCTAGATCGACACAGCAGAGACTAAACCGCATTTTTTAGCAAAGCCCATTTATCTCAGTGCCTGAAACCTAGGGCTTGGTCAAAGTTTATTGAATCAATGAATAAATCATTAGAATAATGTTGTGTATGTACTTTTATATAGTGCTTTTCACTTAACATTGCATTATAAGCATTTCCTTGTACACTTAAAATTAAAAACATTTTTAATAGCTATAGGTTTTTCCATTATTAGGTGTAGGATTTATTTTCCCCAAATATATACATGATTTTGTGATGAAGCTTTGTATATGAATCTTTGTCTGATTTTCAGATGATTTCCCTAAGAGTTCTAGAAGTGATATTATTGGGTCAGGGGCATGGTCCCCTTTGAGGCTTTTCCTGGAGTATAGCCAGATTGCTTTCCAAAAGAGAATTAGGGCCTCAGTCAGTGTCAGGGGTGCCGGATAGTGTTCTAGAGGGCAGGGTCACCTCTTTGTGACCCTGTGTCACTTTATGAAGATGTCGAGATGCTGGCATATGCAGCGCATTAATGGGGCTCCGTCTAAGTTTGGTTAGGATTAAGGCCAGGAGAGAAGAAATGAAGAAAAAGGCGGAAGGAGAATTTAATAGAAATGAGCACAGATGTCAGTGTGCTGTCTTTCTTTGTGTGTTAATTATACCACAGAATGCCTAATTTTGATCTTTTGCTTGCCTTTTTTAAAAAACCATTTACTAATCTTTCCTCATCTAATTCTTATGAGAAGTTATATTTTTTAGCCTTTCCTTGAAAAACTTGTTTTTTTGGCATGCCAGAAATACTAATAACAGTAATAGCTAATGTATTCAGCACAGAATTTGCTGAACACTGTACATGGTTGATAACCGTTTAACCGTATGAGGTATGGTTGCTGTTCTCATTTTACATGTAGACTTTAAGTCACTTGCTCAGGGTCACATGGCCATTGCGTGGTGGTAGGTTGAGCCCAGAATGCCTGATGCCATTGTCCAGCCCTCCTACAGATTGGTACTCAGCTGGTGTGTCCTCCGGTGTCCAGAGAACAGGCGTTGTCGTATATTAGCAAAATAGCCCAGAGTTGCCTAGGAAGACGCGCCATGTGTGTCTCTGCCCTTCTGTCCCTGCTGGCTTGTTAGAAGTCCTCCCCCAACCCCCTTCCTGTAGGTGATGTCATCTTCAGCTTCTCAAAAAAAATAGTCAGGAGTGAGAAAGAAATGGCGTAGATGATAGAGACTCTGTTCATCCCTCTGGTGACCAAATCAGAGTTGTGACGGAAACAAGGAGCAGCAGCAAGGAAAAGTCGCCTGAGATCTAGATGAACAAGCCACACAGCTAGGGAGAGGTCCAAGACAGCACCCTGCAACGGCAGAAGGTAGGACAGGGCGAGGACGCGGGGCTGCCCGGCCCGAGTGGCTGAGCGGGACGGAGGCAGTGGCGGCAGCAGACGCCTCTTAAAGGGCCGCACCCGCGAGGGATTTTCACAGTGACGGACCTGCTCGCTCCGAGCACCAGTGCTGACTCGGCTGCGTGCAGGGGACACCAGGGACTTACAGGGAGACGTTGTTGGAGTGAGGGCCGAGGCGAGACTTACTCTGTACAGAAGTGCCGGGGTATCCATTGTCCCCTGTTAGCCCTCCCTCCTCCCAGTGCATGGACACAGCGCTGCCTTAGCTGTGACGGCATCAAAATGGATAAGAGAGGTCACTCCGCCCAGAGGATTCCCTGAAACCCCGCCTCCCCCAACTCGGGCCCCACCCAAGCCACATCCAAGTGTATCTGCAGTTGGCCTTGGCTTCTGGTGTGGCCTTTTGAGGCAACTATAAACACAGCATCTGTGGATTGCTTGCTGAATCTTGACAGGTGGCCCGGAGGGGTAGAGGCTTGGCTAACTTTGGCCTGCAGCTGAACCCCTCTCAGGACTGTGCCACTGGACACCTACTTCACAAATCACACTAATAAGACCGGGAGACTTAGGAGCTTTGCTTAGTACATAGAAACAGACACGAAAGGCAGCCAAAATGGGAAGACAAAGAAGCAGAAACCATATGACAGAACAGAACAGAGATCAGAATAATGGAGTCAAGTAATCTAACAGATGCAGAGTTCAAAACACTGGTTATAAAGATGCTCAATGAACTTTTGGAAAGTGTAGATACATTCAAAAGAGATAAAAATAGAAATGGAAATTAAAAAGGAACCAGTCTGAAATGAGAACACATTATCTGAGATGAGAAGTATATTAAATGGAATAAACAAAGTGAATAAAGAGGATCAAATGCCCTATCTAGAGGACAGGAAAGCCAATCAGGACACTCAATCAGAATGGCAAGAAAAAAGATGCCAAGACTATAAAAATAATTTAAGGAGCATATGGGACACTATTAAGGCTCCAAATATTCTGATTGGCGTAACTGAAGAAAATCAAGATGTTGAACAGCTGTTTGAAGAAATAATGATGGAAAACTTCCCTAACCTGGTGAAGGAAATGGACATAAAACCCCAGGAAGCTCAGAGAATTCCAAAAATCAGGGATCCAAAGAGGCCCACACCAAGACACATCATAATTAAAATGCCAAAGGTTAAATACAAAGAAAGAATATTAAAAGCAAAGAGAAAAAGATATTACTATAAGGAAACACCATAAGACTGGCAGCTGATTTCTCAAAAGAAACTATGCAGGACAGAAGGGCTTGGCAAAAAATATTCGACAGGATGAAGACCCAGGATCTACAACCAAGAATAATTTATCCAGCAAAGCTATCATTTAGAGTTGAAGGACAGATAAAGAGCTTCCCAGACAAAAATAAGCTAAAGGAATTTATCACCACCAAGCCAGTATTACAGGAAATGTTGGAGGGACTTCTTTAAGAAGAAAAAACATGTATCAAAAACAGGAATAAAGAATGGTAACAACTACATTCCTATCAATAAGTACCTTAAATGGAAAAGAATTAAGTGCTCCAACCAAAAGATAGAGTGGCTGAAAGATAAGAAAACAAGACCCCTCCACATGAAAAGGAAAGGGGATGGAAAAAGATATTGCTTTGATGGACCTAGAAGGTATTTAAGTCAGACAGGAAAGATAAACACTATATGATTTCACTTATATGTAGAATTTAAGGAATAAAAGAACAAACTAATAAAAAACGGACTCACAAATATAGTGGACAATTTGGTGACGGACAGAGGGGAAGGGGGTTGGGGGCTGGGAGAACGGGGTGAAGGGCTGAAGAAGTACAAATTAGTAGCTGATGGATGGTCACGGGGATGGGGAGCACGGCAGAGGGAACGCAGTTAGCATGAATACGTTGGCTAGGTGGAAGGTCAGGGGAGGGAGGGAGCAATTGGGAGGATCATTTTACGAACTTATAGATGTCTAACCAATGTACTGTATACTTGAAACTAATTAAAATTTAAAGAAAAATAAACAAAAATAGAAGTCATCAGGCACGTTTTGCCTGTTCCGCTCTCCTCCCAGTTTACCTCCTTCGTTCTCAGCGACGTCTTCCCACTTTCAGGGGCAAAGTCTTCCTCTTCCCAGTAAAAGCCACCGTGGTGGCAGAGGTAGAGGAGAAACGCTGGCTGCGAGCCAAGCTCTGTTCTAAATGCTCGATCGCTGACTCGTGCCGTCTAAGGCTCCTGTCTTCATCTGCGGTCTGCCCTGTCTTGCCCCGTGCCTGGCTTTCTGAGCAATCACTTCAATCTTGTACCTTTCCTTTTCTTCTTTTTATTCAGAAAATCTCCAGTTCACTCTGGTCGTAAAACAAGATGCCACCTCTGGTCCTGCATTCCCCTCTAGCTGTCACTTTACCCCTTTCCTTCCTTTTCACGGACTAGACTCTTACGGGGTAGGTCTCTTATCCCGCGCACTCTTCAGTCTCCCCGCCTTCCCTGTGCTTTTTGGGGAGGCTTTTTCTTTCATCACTCTACTCAGACTGCTCTTGTGCAGACAACCAGTGGCTTCCGGTTACCAAATTCCCAGGCACTTTTCAGAACGTGTTATTTAACCTCCCTTTGACTTCTGACCCTAGTCACCACTTCTCGTTGGGGAAGTCTCTTCCTGTACATCATGGGTGCACAGCTTTGCTTGGTTCCCTTCCTGCTTTTCTGCCTCTGCCACTGACCGCCCTTTCCTGAGTACCCTTAAATGACGATGGTCTCAGGCTTCGATTCCTGATTCCCTTCCTCAAGGCGCACTTGTTGAGTGCCGGCATGCATGTGTAAATGACTGCCTTGTTGTTTTTCCTGTCATTCACTTATTTTTTTCTCCAGATGTTTTTATTATTACTATTTTTTAGACAAGGCAACCCTTAGTTCACCTCACAGATTGCAAGGACCTTGTCAGCTTACAATCCCTTATTTATGTATTTGTTTGTTTATTATTTATTTATTTATTTATTTTTATGCATACAGCACCTGGTCTTCCTAGGTGCTCTCCCATCCAAGAACTAACCAGGCCTGACCCTGCTTAGCTTCCAAGATCAGACAGGATGGGGCTTGTTCAGGGCGGCAAGGCCGTGGACCCAGATAGTTCTTTAGTGCCCCTGTGGTCCGTGCCCTGTTCTTGAGTGCTCAAGAGGTGGATGTGAAGTAGATAGCAAAGTCCACCCTCTTGGTACCTAGGCTTGTCTACCATGTAAATACTGGTGGCTCCCCAGTCCCCTGGCCAGTGCATCTCCTGCGCGTGGCCTGGACCCACATCTCCAGGTGCCCCCACATGTGGACAGCGAGAGCGTGTGGCTCCGCAGCGTGCCGTACACACACATGCAGCTCTGCTTTGGATCATCAGAGCGCCCCTACAACACTGTGGCTCAGTTCTCATCAGCTGTATTGAGAGCGTGTTTCTATTGGGAATGAGTGAAGGATGTAGATGCATCCATTCTCTGAGAGAAGGATTTTTTTGTGTGTCGGGGACCTCTGAAAATCTTATGAAAACCAGAGACCCTCATGACCCTCAGGTTTTGAGCGCCTGCCCAAGGTACTCTAAAATCCCTCCCTAAGTCAGGCCACACCAGCAGAGATGATGTGTGGATCGCCTTGTTTGGACCATTCTAAAATTGCTTTCTCTGAATTGTATTTTGGCATTAAGCATCTTCTCGTTTTGAGTGTGTGATGTGGATGTCAGTCACATCCTGTGTTGATATACATGTGTAATGTGTACTAATCTCACTTCTGGCTTTATCTTATTTTTCCTGTCATCATTGTACTTCTGTCCTTATTTCCTTATCTATTTGATTTTAATTTAATAATATATTAAGTATTAAAGTAATTAGAATATATTATATATTTTTTATTAATCACTTTAAGTCCTTGCTAGAACAACAAAATAATAATCATAAATAAATAATCATAAATAAAACAAAATTACCTGCCCATGAGGCATTTCTATTCGGGTATTCTTACAGGCATCTCATAGTCAGTAGTCTGTAACTCTTCTTAAAATCTCCTTCTTCTGTATTCTCAATTTTAGGGGTTTTTACCATCCACTTAGGTATTCTGACCTGAAGTCTAGACTCTCCACTTTTCCTCACATGTCACTTCCAAGTAATGACCACTTTCTGTTGATTATACACCTTAAATCGCCCTGGGACCCTCCTTTCCACAGTCCCCACTGCCCAGGCTTGCTTCGTCTTGCCTCAGTCCGTTCTCCACATAGTAGCTAGACTGCTTCGTTGTAAATCTGACTCAGTAACTCCCCTGCTTAAATCCTTCAAAGTCTCTTCCTTGCTTTCATGAAAAAGTTCAGCTTCTTCGGATGGCATTCAAAGCCCATCCTGAGCTTGTCCCAGCATGCCTTTCCTGCCCTGTTCTTGCCGTGGCCACACGCACTCGCCTTAGCAAATGACTCAGAATCCCCTATACACCGTGTGTTCTTACAAAACCTCCCCACTTGGCTGATGCTCCTCCGTCCCTTCACCTGGCTAACCCCTACCTGTCCCATCAGGGAACATGTACAGTGTGAGAATTTGTATGTTGCTCAATTTTCAAAATTACCCTCTCAGATGATTCGATTGTGCTGTTACTATATATAGTGCAAGTGAATTTGAGTCCTGGAAACCAATAGTGAAAAGAGCGAGGGGGTTCTCTGCCCACAATTAAATGGTGCTGATTGTCCCTGGGGAATGGAGGTATTTATAAACGCACACATGTAGGCAGTAGAACAGCTTATGAAGCTTACGCAAATGATGGAATTTATGTTGAGGATACAAGTTCCTCCTCCTGAACCCAGGGATGGAAAGATAGCTGGGTCACAGGAAGAGACTCGAACCCAGAATCCGAGTGCTGCCAAGGTTTCCTGTGTCTTGGGTTTCTGCTTCACAATCACCCCCGTACACATTTGCCATGACCTTGCCTCTTTCTCACTTCCTGTACTCATTTGGAACCCTGGCTGCTGTAGCTCCATGCCTGCCTTGCGCAGCTGAACACAGCTAGAAAGGACACAGGGCATGCTGGCAGGTCTGAAAATTTCCAAATCTGCAGAAAGGTTGAATGAATCACCTAGAATCTTCACTGGTCCTTAACCTCTTTGGCACCAGATACCGATGCTCCAACGAGAATCTAATGCCTGAGGGTCCGAGGCGGAGCTGAGGCGGTGGTGCTGGCGCTGGGGAGCGGCTGCAGATGCAGATGACGCTTTGCTCGCTTGCCCGCCACTCACCTTCTGCTGTGCAGCCTGACAGGTCACTGACCAGTACCAGTCCGCAGTCTGGGGGCTGGGGACCCCTGACTGAGATTCATCAATCGTTGGCATTGCCTTTTTGCTACATTCTTTCCGTCCGTATGTGTTTGTACACGTATACACACACACATGTTGGATTTGGCTGAACTGTTTGGAGTACGAGAACCATAAAGCAGGGTGGGATAGGCGGCCCGAGAAGGCCTCTCTGAGGAAGTGACATCCGAGCCGAGACCTGAAAGAGGGAGTATGCCAGGGGACAAAGAGGCAGCAGTGGCCCCTGCCATGGTGCGTCCTGAAGAAAAAGGGACTCTGCTGTGTTAGACTGTTAGTGGTCAGTATTCACTGCCCCTGGCTGGGAAGGTTCTGTTCCCCTGCAGGCGGCAGGTACAGCCACGTGACTCGTTCAGCCACGTGACTTGTTTGGGCCAAGGAAACGCAGGCGTCGTTCTGGGTTTGTGCACAGCGCCTGCTGCGGCTCTTCCCGTTTGTCTTAGAGTCCCCTGTGGACACTGTTTCCCATCCTGGGTCTTTTTTTATATTTTATATATTTTTAAAGATATTGCTATCTTATTTTTATTTATTTATTTTATTTATTTTAATTTAAAAAATTAGTTTTTCCTTATCACCGACAGCACCTGGTATTTCTAGGCAGTCTCCCATCCAAGTACTAACCAGGCCTGACCCGCTTAGCTTCTGAGATCAGAGGAGCTCGGATGCGTTTAGGGTGGCGTGGCCGTAGACCCATCCTGGGTCTTGGAGGGACCGTGCGGAGCAGAGCTGCACTTTCGTCTGCACATTTCCAGGTTTTTAGAGATGTAAGAGATAGCAAGGGCGTCATTCTCCTTCGTTAGAAATTGTGTGCAAGAAGAAAGGTGGGGAAAAATAGAAATGTGTGAAGTGTCATCACCATTTTCATTTATGTGTAATTTGCCGTAATAATGATATCTGTTGTAAGTGAGATACCCAGTGCGAATCATTGGGTGTGCCCTTTTGCAACCTGCTTTTTCAATTCAATTTTTAAAAAAATTTTTGGTAAAATACATGTGACATAAAAATATACCTCCTTTACGAGCAGGAGATATTGAAGTGAATAGAAAAATGTATTGTTTTCTTTTAAAGGTGTCGCATACTGAGCCTCGTAGGCATGAATGGGTGACAGCAGATATGGATGCCCAGCGTGTCTTGCAGTGCCCAAGAGTCTTTTCTACTCTCGTATCTGTGCACATCGCATCGTGCTGTGTCATAATCCTCGATTTTCTTCTGTGCCTTTCCCCCTTGTTCCCGGCAGTCCAGGCTGTTTGCGTATGACCGTAAGATCTGCAATACTAACATTCTAATACCTGAATTCATTTATTCACAACTGATCGTGGACAAGCACTGTATCCTCAGGGGAGGAAGGCTGCCTCTGTCTGCACATCACTGTGACCTCCGAGGGGATTTTTTTCTGCTGTAGAGATCAGCGGGGCGTGGTTAAGACTGTGCACTGGAGTCAGACTGCCGAGGTTCACCTCTCCTGCATTTTCTAGCTCTGTGACCTTGAGCAAGTTACTTAACTTCTGAGTTCAGTTTCCTCATCTATAAAATGGGGAAATAAAGGCGCTGCTCTCTTTAGATTATTAACTAAGTTGATGTACGTGAACCCTTAGAACAGCATTTGGCACACGGTGAGGGCGAGGTTACTCGTGTAATTATAAAATATCCTTTTATCTTGGGTGTCGAGCAGCTGAAGTAGTTTGTCAGTGACTAACCTAGATAGCTGTTTTATTTGAATGCCAAATCAGCTTCCTCTTTGCAGGGGAGAAGGTGATGGCATTGTTTTGAGAAGTAAGGAGACATTTCCTAATGTTCAGTTTAGATCTTTGAAGGAGAATTTAAGTCACTTCTTGCTATGTAACGTTAAGGTTGAAGGAAAAGTATTTTTTCATATTTTTGGCCTCATTTATATAGGGTAACAGTGGTAGACTTGAGTTTAATATATACTTTTAAAATGAGGGTAAGGGAGTTAACTGACAAGACTTTTGGAGCTTTTGAGTAAAAAATAATTTAAAATTTTGAATTTTTAAAAGGAACCAGGCAGACTTTAGATCACAGCGTTGTGTTCAGATTTGAATGTGCTTATTTTGAGATGTTTTGTGGGACTTAGATATGGGCATCTTGTGAAATTTTATAATTTTTAGATATGGCTAGTTATTAAAAAAGAGAATAAAACACCAATAATAAGCAGAATAGGAGATATCTCTAGAAGGGGCTCATCACAAAGAGTCAATATTTTAGAATTTTTCATTATGTTGGGATTTAATTTTTTTGAGTAGAAAAGTAAGATGCTTTTGTAGAATGACTGTTTATTAAATGGAAAACAATGCTTTTTGGGTTTATTTTCCCCCCACCAAGTGCTAAAAATAAGAACAGTGTGGCCCATCCTGTCGTAGCTTCTGCCTTGTGCCACCACAATAGGCCTTGCTGTTTTGAGCAGTAGTTGTTTTGAATCTATTTTTAGTTCATCAGGACCGTGAGGGTAGGACATGCTACAACAGGATAGAGCAGTCCTGGGGAAAGCCCTGTTTTAATGCTGTTTGCGAAGGAAGAACTGAAACAGTCAAGACAAGAAAACTCTAGGAATGAGATTTCGTTATCAGTCTATTTGGGTTGAGTTGTGGTTTCAAACAAAGACACAAGTTGGGAAGTTGGAAGTTCCTTTTTTATGCTTTTGGTGTTTCCTCTCTGACGTCTGGAAAAACGAAGTTCTAAAAAGGACTTTTGTTGAACTTAATGTCAGTCCTATGTGCTTAGTGTAAAAAAGTAGAGTAAGAAAAAAGTTTAATAATATTTTGCCGTGTTGGGACTAGTTTTAGTTTTTGTCTCATGTGTTTGTGATAAAAGTGGGGGCACATCTTTTCCGAGTCCAGAGTGTCACATAGGCCTTTATACTCCCAGTGGCTCAAAGCCCTTCTCTGGGGCGTCTTCTGTCCAGACAGTCCCAGGGTCCTCAGGTTGCTAATCAGTTTAAAGCTACTGCCACTGGAGAAGATGACCAGCCCCCGAAGGGCATCGTCCTCTACTGACAGCGCTGCTGTGGGCAGCCCAGAGCATGCCCAGTGGTGACTGTTTCTTCTCTTACCAGTAGGTCCTCGAGATTGGGGTCAGGCAGTCCTACTGATCCCCTCCTACCAGTTCCTGTCACACATGGACCTGCCTCTGTCCCTCACTCCACTCCTCTGGCCCCCTTAATAGTCCACAGTGTATTTACAGTCTTGTTCTTCATTCTTTTCTTTTGTTTTTAAACCTGTGTTTGTAGAGTGGTGGGGCTGGGGACAGGGGATGACCAGCACAGCGGACATCTGCCCTCTTGGAAAACTGCCTTTCTTCCTGCAAGCCCGTATTGCAGTGAGCCAGGACACTCATTCAGTGTTTAGATCACTGAAGGAGACATCTGAAAGGAACATCCCAGGCTGAACTTGGCTCCCAGATTTAAAGTGCCTTCATATTTTTCCAAAAACAATGTGTAGGCTTTTTCAAAGGTAATGGTAATATTAGTCCATAAATGGTAAACTTTGTGTGCAGTGCACTTTCATTTCTCCTTTTATTCATTCAGCAGATATTTAAATTGCACCTATAATGTGCCAGGTACTCTTCTAGGCCCTGGTGAGACACCAGAGACAATGCTTTAGGAAACTTAGAGTTGGGGGTGAAGAGTAAGCGGTACACGAACAAACGTCGTCGTGCGTGGAGTAGGGCCGTGAAGGTCAGAGCCGTGAGGAAAACGAAGTGGAGGAAGGGCACGGGTGCTGGTTTCCTCACAACTCTGTGAGGAGGGTACTGTTTTTATCCCGTGGGAGAGATGCGGAAACTGAAGCACAGGGCTGCCTTAAGCCCTGGGTCCCCTCCCCACTCCCCACACTGCACTGCGGGACCAGTGCTGGGACCAGTGCTGGTCGTGGCCTGTTAGGAGTCGGGCCGCACAGCGGGAGGTGAGCGGTGGGCCAGCGACTGAAGCCTCATCTGCATCTGCAGCCCTGCCCCCGGCGCCAGCATCACCACCTCAGCTCCGCCTCGGGTCATCAGGCTTTAGATTCTCACAGGAGCGCTGGTCCCTGGTGCCAGAAAGATTGGGGACCGCTGCCTTAAGCAACTTACCATGAACCCGCCTAGGTAGTTAGTAGTAAAGGTTGAATTTGAATTTGAAATCAAGCATGGGCTCCTAAATGGAGCTGCCTCTAAGGTAATGACATTTAACTTCTACCAAAATTCCCAAAACGCTGGTTTGTGTGAAAATTTAGTCGCTCTTCACCAAGCATTCCGTTGTATTGACGTGTATACACGAACACATTTTTAAAAATTAAAATACTGCATTAACTTCAGTATCAGTGTTGTATAAGATATTTTAATTTATAGCGAATTTTTAAAATTATAGAATTCTCATAGCTTTCTAGTAAGCCTTGAAAGATAAGTAGGATTTATTTTTTAAAATTATCCTATTTGAAGCATATAAAGGAGGCATTTAAAACATAAGTTATGAAGAATAACTAGATGACTATCCATAGCATTGAGTATGCAACCCAATGAGTTTTGACAAAGCGGGCACACCTATGAAACTAACATCCAGTTAAAAAAAGACCATCACCAGCACTCAGACGCTCGCTCATGCCTCCCTGGTCCTCTCCCCTGCACCCCAACCCTCCTGCCAAAGGTAATTACTATCCTGACTGATGTTGCAGCTTAGTTTTTCTTGTATTTTTTTGTTTTTCTTGTATTTTTCTTATATAAACGGAATCATGCAGTCTGTGTTTTTTTTCTTTTTTCCTTTTTCTTTTCTTTTTTTTTTTTTTTTTTTTTTTTACCTCTGGCTTCTTTTGTTCAGTCCTTTGTGAGAGCCAGCCAGGTGGTTGCATAGAGCACAAGGGCATTCGTCTGATTGCTCTATAGCTTCCAGTGTAGAAATAAACCACACTTAATTTATCTTCACCCATAGTTCTCTATGCACGTTTTTATATACCATCCCATTTAATTGTAACAGCTACCTGCGAAAGTTATTTAGGGCTGAGTTCATTATCTCTGTTTTCTAGCTGAGGAAACAGTGACTCTGAAGAGTTAAATGTGTTACTCAGTGTCACAGCCAGTCCCTGGGGCCTCAGCGTGCAGGTGTCCCTACTGGTGCTGGTGCTGGTTCAGGCCACTCGACGCAGCCACGTTTCTTATCACGTCTTAAACGTAGCGCCGCAGGGAAGGACAGTCCAGCTGTCTGCACAGACATGGCCACACTTAAGTCTCTTCTTCATCAGGGGAGACTCTGGGCCTTCGTCATAATCAGCCCCTCCGCTCCCTTGTCCCCCTCTCCCTCTGACCTACGTGCCTGGCAGAACCCCAACTGTGGTTAAATGCAGCTTGCCACGTACTCTGCACCTAGGCAGCTGCCCGTGGCCGGGACACGCAGCGCCGTCTCGAGTGGTTTCATTTTGAATGCGTGACCGCCACCCCGAAGCAGTCACGAGCCGGCTTGGCGCTGCCCAGTTCTCCTTTATTTCCTTGGCGCGTTCATTCTCTCGCTCTTCCAGGTGACTGCTCTGTACCCCATCGTCTCTCTTTAAACCCCTGACTCCTCTCTCTGCACTCTCAGCCGATCACCTTGTTTTCCACTTCGCAGCAAAGACAAAGGCTGTCAGAGGGAAGCGGCAGGCGCCCCCCAGCACGTCGGTGCTGTCTGTCCTCTCTCTGGCTCATCACGCTCCCCGCTCAGCTTGCAGTCATGCTGCACTTGCGCCCGTCTTTAAAAACAGAAGTACAAACAACACTTGGCCCTGCTTTCCCTCCCTTCCCCCTCCCCCGTTTTTCTACTTTTCCTTTTTTTACAGTAAAAATCCTCTGTACTCCCTGACTGTACTGGTTTTCTTCTCAATCTTTCTTGGACCCACTCCAGTCAGTGTTTCATCCCCAGCATCCATTCAGGAGAGCTCTAGACAGAGTCCTCAACTACCGCCTCATTGCCGAGTGCGGTGTGCACCTCTCGGTCTTCTCCTTACTCAGCCTGCAAGTAGAGTCATGTCAGTCACTCATTCCCAAAGTGCTCTGATTGGCTTCTAGGAAGCCAGGCCCAGCCCTCCTGGAGAACCGGCCCTGAGGTCCCGGGACATCTTCCTCAGTCTCCTTTGTCGCTTCCACCTCACCTCCAGCTCCGATTGTCGATGTGTGTTGGGGCACCATCCTCAGACTTCTTAACCTCTGCCCGCACTCACTGCCGAGGGACCTCACTCTCTCTCTTGTGGCGTTAAAGGCCATGTAGAAGCTGACAGCTCTCAAATTGTCCCCCTAACCTGTCTTGTGCGTCAGATTGTAGGTGTGGTAGACCGCTCCATCTCTTTGTTAGTGATCGTGTATCTAAAAGAATTTTGAGTCTCTCCCCGCTCCATTCTTCTTACTGTCTTTATCTCAGTAAACTGATCTGATAAATTGCTTAGACTTAAGTCTCTGTTGTCACCTTTGCCTCCTCTGGTTCTGTCCTTTTCATTCACTTTATCAGTAAATCCTGCGAACTTGAGCTCTGCTTTGAACATGTATCCCAGCTGACCTCTCGCCACCATCTACCCCCGGTCCACGTCATCACCCCTTCCCCTCCCCCCATTTATGGCAGCAGCCTCGTGAGTCGTGTCTCCGCTTACTCTCACTCTCCCCTACAGTTTATTCTCCATAGCAGCCGAAATAAAAAATTTTAAAGTGGAAGTCAAATCATGTCACTTTGCTGGTCAAAACCCCCTGGTGGCTTCCCAGAGCCAGTGCTCTTGCAATGGCCCACGAGGCCCCTTGTCACCTCTGACCTCGTCTTCTGCCGTTTCCCCCCCTCGCTCATTTTGCTCTACCACACTGGTCTTCCTGACCTTGAGTGTGCCAAGCCCAGTCTCCCCACACTCCCTGACACCCCGCGGCTTGCTTCCTCTCTTCCTTCAGGTGTTTTCAGGTGCCCCCTCACCAGGGAGCCTTTTACATCTACCTTACATGAACACGGTGGTGCCCTCTCCCCAGCAAGCCCTGCTGTCCCTGCCCTACTTCATTTTTCTCTGCTGGCACTCATAGCCACCTGGCCCCCACCAGAATCCGAGCGCCGTGAGAGCGGGGCCGTCTGGTTGACTGTCGTGCTCGCTGAGTGTCGAATGCACGACTGTTTGAAGCAGTGTCGGTCTCAGAAGTCTGAGACAGTGTCTGGGCTTTGCATATTTAGTTCAACCTCCTTGTGTGTGGTTTGAATACTTTGCCTCCCTCAACTCCATGTGTTACTCTCTCCCATTGTTCAGTATGTACAGAGCTGTCATGTGCCTGGCACGTGCTCAGTGCTGGGGACACAGCAGTGAACGAGGTGGACGTCGTTTTCTCACGAAGCTTCCATTCAGCAGAGAAGCAGACAGTAGGACAGACAGTGAGGTAGAAATAGACGAGATGTTTTTCGACCGTGACAGGTGTGCTTGAAGGATGTGACTCGAGGGCTATGACACCAAATGAGTATGGCAAGGAGGGCTGTGCTGGACGCGATGATGGCAGAAGCCCTCCAGGGGAATGGAAGGGAGAGAGAGACGCAGCCATGCCAAGAATTACGAGAAACTGCTCCTAGGTTAAAGGAATTGCAAGCAGCCAGAGGTGGGATAGTGTTTAAGATGTTCCAGGAACTGTCAGAGGGCCCGTGTGGCTGCCGCCTGCTGTGGCACACCGTGAGCCTGGAGAGACAGCAGTGGCCCTGTAGGACACAGTGAGGACTTGGTTTTTATTCCAAGTGCCGTGGGAGGCCACAGAGGGGTTCAAGCAGGGGGAGTGATGGTGTTTTTAAGGAATTACTGTGATTGCCGTGTGGAGAACGGATTGTAGGGGAAACTACGATAACCTGCCTTCTTACCTCTTAGGACTGACTTCTATGCTTAGGCAGATTTTTAAAATCTCTGTAGCCCTTGGCAACCACCATTCTACTTTCTCTATGAATTCAACTGGTCTCGGTACCTTATACACGTGGAATCATAGAGTAATTTGTCTTTTTCGTGACTGACGTCTTTCACATAGCATAACATCCTTAAGGTTCACCCGTGCCGTAGCGTGTGTCCGAATCTCCTTCCTTGTCAAGGCTGAATAATGTTGCACCGTATGGATGGACCACGCCTGGTTTACCGTCCATCTGTTGGTGGACACTTGGGTTACTTCCACCTTTTGGCTCTTGCAGGTAAGACTGCTGTGAACATGGTGAACAGTATCTGTTCTGGCTCCTGCCTGCTTTCAGTCGTGCTGGCCTGCGTGCCCAGAGTGAATTGCTGGATCGTAGGGTAGTTCTGTTTTTAATTTTTTGCGTAACCACCGTACCGTTTTCCATAGTGGCTGCACGTGTTACACCCCCACAACAGCGCACAAGGGTTCCACTCTCTCCAGACCTTGCTGACACTTCCCTTTTTATGTTTTACTGATAGTAGCCATCCCAGAGGTGTGAGGTGTTATGGTTTTGATTTGCAGTTCAGAAATCTAAAACGGTGAAAGTGTTTAAAGAAAGGAATCTGGGGCCTCTGTCTCTGCCAGGCTGGAGTGGGCACAGGTGTACCCTTCAGGAAGCTTTGGCAGAGGTCCTGGTGAGAGAGGAAGGTGGCCCTGACAGTGGTGGCCAAGGAGCTGAGTGAGATGAGAGGCTGGACTCAGGCGTAAGGAAGACAGCTGGATTCTCATATTAACTTCTTTATTAAAGAAGTTGCAATGTCACATGTCATGTGGTCTCTGGAAAATGCCACTGGACACTTGTGGGGGAATGAGAGTGAAAAGGCAGATGTTTTAGTGTTTTTATGAGAAGAGCTTTGGCCTCACAGACCCCCTGGCAGGGCCTTGGGGACCTACAGAGGGTCCCCAGACTGCCGCTGGGGTGGTGAGAGCCCAGGCACGGGGGCTGGACCGCATGGGTCCGCGTCCTGGGCCTGCCCCTGCCGCGTCAGGCGGGGTAGCCAGCCTGCCCTCGCCTCGGTTTGCTCGGGTGTGGGGGGACGCGCCTGTGATACACGTATCCACCTCGCTGGGTTATGACGATCAGGTGAGCGCGTACGCGTCCAGTGCTCGAATGTTGCTAGAAGGTAGTCGAGCGCTGCATCAGCTTTTGTTAAGTCAATAGGACCGAATCCTCTCCTGAAAGGCACTAAATCTGGTTCAGTAGCTAGACGAGCACCCGAACCAGTTCAGGGTTTTGTATAAATTCATCAATAGGTGTATTTGCAGCAGGGGCACAAGGAAGGGCGTTTGGACTTTGAAGTCCCAAATCGGGGTGTTTCTTGGTTGTCCGAACAATAAAAGGAGCAGATTTCTCACAATGCCGGGGTGACAGACAGATTCCTCGTTCAGGCGAGGTGAAGTCCATCCCGGTTAGCTCTGGTCCTAATTTAACTCTTCATCTTCCTTAACTCACGGCTGAAGGAGTGCGAGCAGCCAGCCGGGTTGGCTGGTTTCTTTGATGTTGGTGTGGCGCCGGAAGCCTTATCAGGATGGCTCCTCCTCCTCCCCGCCTGGGACAGCAGCTGGCCAGGGGGTGTTTATTGACTGGTTGTGAATTAATGACGGTCAGGATGTGGGGGAAGCATTTCTGTGGTCCGCTGGGATTGTGTGGCACATACTTGTAACCACTTCCTAACTCCGGGATATATATTAGTTTAAGGAAGATTATATTTTTATTGAAATTAAGAAAAACCTAATTATTTTTCTCTTAAAAATGAGAGTAAAATTTGTCTTAGCATAACTTTTGTTGCTTTCTCTCATTGTTTTAGTGAGTTAAATTGGATATTTATTTTCAGTCTCGCCTATTTAAGATGACCAATTTATGTAGTGTTATTAAAATCACAGCACACTTTAGTGTTTAAAGTGTAGCATGCTTATTGTAAATTATCACAGTATCAGTCAAGGCGGTGCGATAAACGGGGATGGTAAGGCGATTAAGATGCAGTTTT
Source organism: Eonycteris spelaea (assembly GCA_003508835.1). Lineage (NCBI taxonomy): Eukaryota > Metazoa > Chordata > Mammalia > Chiroptera > Pteropodidae > Eonycteris > Eonycteris spelaea. The sequence goes on along the minus strand of PUFA01000119.1, from coordinate 1,126,559 downwards.
TAAAGAGTGAGGTGGTAGCTCGCAGAAAGACTGCTGGACCACGTTACTGTCCCGAACGAGTGCCTTTTCCTGGAGGCGTGTTTGGCCGCTCGGCCCTCGTAGGGCAGGCGGCGGCGGCTGGTTCTCGGGCAGAGCTGTGTCTCCGTTCAGTTACCGAATGCCCTTTTCCTCTCCTGTTGTAGATACGCCGGAGGCGCCTGGCACGACTTGCTGGAGGACAGACCTCCCAGCCGACCACCCCGCTCACCTCTCCCCAGAGGGAGAGCCCTCCGGGGCCTCCCCTCGCAGCGTCGGCCCCCGGCCCCTCCCAGAGCCTGGGCCTCAGTGTCCACAGCATGACCCCAGCTACCTCCCCAATAGGTGCATCAGGTAAGCCTTAGCCTCACCCCTGCGACGCGCTTGACATTCTCATCCCAGCTGCTTATGACGCTCCAGTCGTGACATTGCCACAACGGAGTAAAACAACTTGGACAGCAGCTTGTTTAAACCCTTTAGGCAGTAGTTGAAATTTTACCATTACAGGTTTTGTTAATGGCTGTTCATTTTGATAGTGATCTGTTAAAACTAATTGTTTTCCTTTCCATAACTTTATCCTTTTTTTCCAAACAGGGTTAGGTCTTTGCTGACAAAATGATTAAGACTAAATTTGGTTCTGCTGATTTTGAGTTTGTTTGGTTTTTTTTTTAAGGTTTAAAATGATATACAAATGTTAAAGATGAAATGATGGTTAAATTAACAAGCCTCTGGTTACAGATTTTCTTGTCTTCATTGTACATTGGCATAGAATTCTTTCTCTAAATTTTCAGGATATAAAAGTTTACCTGATAATGATGTTTTATAACTATCTCATTGACAATTATTTAACTGTCGTAAAGCTTTATTTCTTTATAATTAATGAGCTCGTGGCTGATATGCAGGACTGTCTTCACTCAGAAACGATGATACTGACTCATACTGTGTGTTTGAAACTATCTGTCCTTTTCTCTAATGAACATTTCTATCAAACATAATAATTATTGTCATCATAACAATTATATAATTACTTAAGATTCTAATTATGAAAAAACAGGTGCTAAGAGACCAGCATCGATCAACATGTCATCTGACAATTTAACATATAATTGTTAGTTCTGCATTTAAATGCACTCTCTCTTAGTCGCCTTCTGGATAATGTTTTCTCGATTTAGGGTAACTCGCCAATTAAGTGTTTACAGAGTTTCTACCACTGTAAGTTTTTTTAGACATCGTTGTAGACTCTTCCCTGTGCAGATATAAACGCTTATACATAATTCTGTTAATGATAAAAGCGAGAGCGGTTCAGTTAGTAACAACAGTGCCTTTGCCTGCAGCGTCTCCTCCGTACACCATCTTTGAGAAGCTGTGCTGCTCCTCCGGTAGGGGCAGGGTTTAAGATTCCAGTTATGTGTTTGCCTTTTCCTTGGAAACGGTGCCGCTTGTCTCATCGTGATCCGGCCCCCATGGAATGCTAGAAATTGTCCGGTGGAGACCTGATGGGGTGGGGAGGGCCTCTCAGCGCATCCGCAGAGGTCAGGCAGGAGACCCAGACATCTGCACGCGCCAGGCAAGCTCGCAGCCCCACCAGGGTGATCTCAGCAGATAGCAGCCACCATGTCTCGCAGGCCCATGCCTTATCCCCCAGTCTCTAATGTCTACACACCTGGTTTTACATGTGCCTTTCTGAACCTCCATTCCCCCTTCTGAAATCCTCACGGTCCACCAGCAGCAAAATCCTGCCCTGCGAACGTCCCTCCCCACCCCCGTGCTCTCATGGGATTTCTGCTCTTCTGCTGCTCTCTCTTTTTCTCTTCTAGACCATTCATCCTCCTCCCCCAAAACACATCGAATCTTATGTCATCACACCTTACTCCCCGCCCCTTCCTGAGTCACCTGTCCTCTGACCCGCTCACCCTGCCTCGTGCCGTCTGCTGTCGCCTTCTCCAATACCGTTTCTGTCTTAATTCATGACGATGTCAGGACCACAGGCTTGACCTCCCAGGGCTCTGAGCTCTCAGTTTCTTGAGCTCCTCTCCTTCAGTGACCTTTTGTCTTCCACCTGACTTTAGCCACTCCCTGCCGTGGTCATGTTCTAGATTTTCCATCTCAGTGTCTTTCTGACCACCACCTTCAGCTTTCCAGTTCAGTCCCTCTGGTGCCCAGATCTGCTGGGAGCCACCGTTGATTCCGTCAGCTCATCACATTCTTCGCTCCTTTCTTCCCTCACGTGCTCACTTTCGTCCTTGCTCAAATTCTGCAGTCAGTCATTTTGTCTCTCTTCTCTCGCCTCTCTTCTCACTTCGTCTTAATTCGCTCGGTTAAACCATGATCTGCTCTCTGTCTCATGCAACGAAAGAGGGCTAGAGAAAAACCCAGAACCATGCTGCGTGTCTCATTTCATAAGCTCTAGGGGACCTCAACACAGTTCTACTGGGTTTCTGACCCCCTGTCCCACTCTGCCGATCTCTTCCATTCCTTCTCCAGTCTGTACCCGATTCTCCTCCAGGCTCTCAGCTGGGGGTCTGAGGAAGCAGACGCAGGCAGAAAGGGAACTCCTTAAGCTCCCATCATCACTCGCGTTCACCTGCCTACCTGTTCGTGTGCCCCTGCCCTTGTCGAAGGCCATACCCCATCCCCTCTCGCCTGCCCAGAGCCGTCACCTCTGCAGTCACCGCCTCTCCTGCTTTGTCAGGTTTTTCGTGTCAAGTGGCAAACTTTTATTTATTTATTTTTAACAGCCATTAATACCTGCTGTTCCTTCTCCCGTCATGGGAATAAATAAAAAGGGACTCTGGATCTCATTTCTCCTGCCGACTTCCTGCCACGTCTCGGTACCCTTCACAACAGAATTGAGGCACGAGTTGCCTGTTCTCACTCTCCTTCTGTCCTCGCACCCTCTGCTGAGTCAGCTCCAGTCATGTGCGGCCTCTCGTGGTCTGCTCTGAGTCACCGTCCGACCTGACCTGTCAGCTCTGGCCCGCTTCTCCTTGAAACACCACTTTTGCCTTCCAGAACACCGCACTCTCCTGGTCCCCATCTTATCTCCAGCTGTTCCTTCTTAGCTCTCTGTATGATTCTGTTTCATTTCCCTGACTCCAAAATGGTAGGGTGCCAGGGCTCAACATTTAACCCTCATCCTCTTCCTCTGTGTTTATTCTCTTACCGATTTTATCTGGTTTCTTGGCTTTAGTTACCGTGTTTAATCCGATGACCCCCAAGTTTGTATGCCAGGTTAGACCTGTTCCTTAAGCCTCAGACTCATACGTCATCTAATGAGCACCTCACAGTTAGCATGCCAAAATCAAGCCCCTGATATTTCCTCACATCTCCTCTCCTAGGACCCTGTCTCTATAAATGACAACCTTTTTTTTCCTAGTTGCTTAAGCTTGAAATGTTATTTCTCTCTACCTCGTCCTCTAGATTATTTGGGGTCATGAAACTTGGCTTTGAAGGCTGTGTGCTCTCTGCCATAGCTGTTCTTCTCTACCCTAGTGGTACAAAAGCAGCCATAGATGATATGTAAAGAAAGAGCATGGCTGTGTTCCAGTAAAACTTTATTTACAAAAACAGGTAGTGGGTCAGATATGGCCCGTGGACCGTAGCTTGCCGGGCTCTGTTCTAGGTCCATCAGCAAAACAGAGCTAGACAAGATTCTCCCCGCCTCATCTCATCATCTCATCTCATCTCATCTCATCTCATCTCATCTCATCTCATCTCATCTCATCTCATCTCACGTGTACAGGTGCCACCTAGGTCCCGGGCACCAGCACATCTTAACTGGCCTCTTAACTGATCTCTCCAGGCTCACCCTTGCCCAGTTCACAGTCTGTTCTCAGTGCAGAGCCAGTGGGTCCCTCTGCAGCATAAATGCAGCGTCATATAACAGCAGTGTTATTTTTCACAGCAAGCTCATGATGTTGCTGTCACAGACTAACAGAAAGAATTGGAAACTCTGAACGATCAGTTCTTGGCAGTGTACCTCCATGCTGTGAAGTCCTAATTATGTTTCTCACATAATCACCATTATTCATAATGGCAAACAGGTAGATATTATTAGCTATGCTCCTAGCAGATTGGGTAAACAGATTTACATGATTTGATTAAATAAACAAGTTTAAACAAAACAAAACAAACCCCTCATAAGACAGGTCACATCAGTTCTGTGTTCAAAACCCTCCGTTGGCTCCCTGCCCCACTCAGAATGAAAGTCGCTGTCCTCACGGCGACCAGGGCTGTGTGTGATCTGTCCCGGCCAAGGCTCTGACCTCCTCCCTACTGCTCCTCTCACTCCCTCTGCTCCAGCCATACTGGCTTCCCTGCTGTTCCAGAACATTCCAGGCTGATCCCTGTTTGGGCCTTTGTATTTGCCGTTTCTGTGCCTAGGATGGTCATGCCCTAAAATCCACAGGGCCTTTTGCTTGACTCTTCAGATGTTTGTTTCAGTGTCACTTTCTCAGTAAGACCTTCTTGGGCCACCCTATCTAAAAGCACAACCTCTGTCTGGCACAGATACTTCTTTCCCCCAGGTTTTAAAGCTTTTTATTTGCACATTTAAAAAAAACTGTGCGTTCCGATAATTGAAATCATTTGAACAACAACAGCAAAAGTGACATTCTGCTTAAACGGCCTTTTACAGCCTGCAGGACACCTTGGACCAGCGTGGTCTTTGTTCACTGTCGCCCCCCCAGCGTCTGCCCTCGCCAGCGTGCCTGGCCTTTTCCCCTCCTGCCCCACCAGCCGGGCCCTGGGAGAGGCAGGCACGGCCTCCGTCCTCAGTAGTTCTTGGATGTGAAAAGGGGCAGCAGCACTTTTTAAACTTGAACTTGACCATTTAAACTTGACCCAGCCTCCGCATCTTACAAAGTTAAACAGCTAAAAGAAGTAAATAAGGCCGTGCTTGGGAAGGTGCAGTGCGTGTTGGCGGTGCGTGCCTCCTTACGATTCGCCTGCTTGCTTCTCCCGTTCAGAGGTTTGTTAGGAAGGCAGTGGAATTTTCTGTTGCGTTTCTGTCTTCAGTTCGACTTAGCGAATCTCTGTCTCAGCCTCGTCACGTTTGTCAGACCTGGTTGCAGAGGAAGCGGAGCGGGGCGCAGGAGTGAGTGGAGTCCAACCTACCTGGGCGGTGGCCAAGTGCTGACATCGACACTTTTTCTTGAGTTCTTAAGCCAGCTGGTGCAGCACGAATGTTCCTCGTGCCTCCCGTGTTCTCGGCCTCCCCCGCTAGAGTGCAAGCTCCACGGGGCAGGGACTTTGTCCACTTTATTCACTGCTCTGTCCCATGCCTGGCACGTGATAGGCGCTGAATATAAAGGTCTTTTGCATTAATAAATGAATCAAGAGATAATAACCAAAACTACACGGCACGTGTCGGTTAAAGAAAAGAAATTTTAGGAGGATGCGATGGCTTTCCATTTAAAAAATGTAAGACATCGCTGTGAGGATGATGGCTTCTGCTTGTTTTCTGTGGTCCTGGGTGATAGAGGTAGGGCCGGTATGTAGATTTGAGAGACTTCTGTTCCAGAATCAAGAGGTGCATTCTAACAAGGACAACTGCCGGGCGGGCTGCCGCTCGTGGGCAGGAGCCTCTCCTCCAGGAGTGACTGGGCGGTGGCGGGGCAGCCTTCTCAGTTGAGATGACGGCACTAAAGCTTTCCGATGACGTCACTAAGCGAGGGTTGGGTCGTTGCAGTGAGTCCTGCAGGCTGCGTCTCCCTCTGTTGTCCCAGCTTCTTGCAATGCCATCTGCTTCAGTGTTAGTGTCCTAGGACTTCCTGAACAAAGGGTCACAATCTCGATGGCTTAAAACAATAGAAATTCATTCTCTCGCAGTTCTAGAGGCCAGAAGAGCACGGCAGGGCCACGCTCCCTCGGAGGCTCTGAGAAAGACGCCTTGGCTCTTCCAGCCCCTGTTGGTTGCTGCCATCCTTGGCGTTTCTTGGCTTGTGGCAGCATCGCTCTGATCCCTCCCTCCATCTTCTCGTGGCCGTCCCTCGGTGGGGGTCTGCGTTCAGGTTTGCCTCTTTTCATAAGGACACCCGTTACTGAATTAGGGACTGCTTTAATCCATGATGACCTCACTTTAACTTGATTACATCTGCAAAAATCCTGCTTTCCAGTAAGAATATCGTTTATTTATTTGTTTTTTAGATCTCCATCCCTTCCTCCCTTTAGGACATAAGGTTAGGGCAGGGACCTCGTCAGTGTTGTTCGTTTTCTTATCTCCTCGCCTTGCGCTCCCATGCTGGCACATAGTAGATACTCTGTAAATGCCACTAGTTAAATGACCGAATGAAAAAAAGTTTTTTGTTGGAAGTGTTAGAAGCAAAATAAGACTTGAATTCTATTTACAGCAGTGGTCCCCAACCTTTTTGGTACCTGGGACCGGTGCTCCTATGAGAATCTAAGACCTGAGGATCTGAGGCGGAGCTGAGGCGGTGATGCCAGCGCTGGGGAGCGGCTGCGGATACAGATGAAGCTTCGCTTGCTCGCCACTCACCTGCTGCTGTGCAGCCCAGTTCCTAACAGGCAGCGGACCAGTACCAGTCTGTGGCCTGGGGGTTGAGGACTCCTGATTTAGAGAAAACCATGTCCAGCACGTCTGTCTCTTTGCTGTTTCTTATGCTCTGAGTAGAGTTTTAAAAATTCCTAATCATATTCATTTTCTTCTAAAATTACACAAAACGTTTTTACAAAAGATTCTGGAGACACATGACAACATATGCGAGACATAGAACGCTTGTGACCCCTCGTGGAGTCTCTAGCTCTCTAACGCCCCGTCCCCAGCAGTTCACTGCTGTTCTGAATTTTGCATTTATTATTCTCATTTATTAATTTATTTTACAGCATTGTTAATATGATTTTTTTTTTAATATCTACAGTACCTGGTCTTCCTAGGTGGTCTCCCATCCAAGTACTAACCAGGACTGACCCTGCTTAGCTTCCGAGATCAGACATCAGGCTTGTTCAGCGTGGCATGGCCGTAGACCATGGACCATGGCTTCGCTGGGGCACAAACCCAGGACCTTCCTTCTGTGTGTAAAGCAGACGTGCTAACCACTACCCTATGGAACCACATCCTGATATTGCTATTTTTTTCCTTAAAACTTTATGAGTCATATTTTTCTTATACGTGATTGCCCCTTTTTGATGGTCGTCATTGATTATGTTGCTTTTACATTTTAGTTCACACAGCATTTGCTTAGGGCTTACTTCAGGTCAGACACAGCGCTAGGTCATGGGAGCGCAAAGGTGAGGGAGAGACTCAGTTTCTTTCCTGGAAGTTTGCGGTCCAGTAGGAGAGAATGTTCTTTCATTTCCTTTTAAAAATCTGTGCTTATTAAATTCCTGGGAGGACAAACTGATTTTCCAAGTTCTTTCTCCATCTTTAGATCATTTTGTCATTGCCTCGTCTTCAGAGATTCTTAACCCTCTTGGATAATTTTTATTTTACAGTCTTGTTTTAGAATTATGTTTATTTTCCAGCTGTTCCCTTTGATGTTTTTCCATCAGACATCTTGAATATATCCGACTAAGGCCTTCCCCTTCCTGCAGTCCTGACCGCTCCCCCCTCCCCGCCGCCAAGATGTGGTGGTTCTTGTCAGGAATCCCCCAACAAATCCTTTATGGACTGGTTTCATCTTGTCAGAAAGGTTACATCTAATGGAATAAGTTCTCCAGTTGCCTTTTCTGCCTTGGAGACCTGGAGTTCTTAACTGTTATCTTTTCCATTGGTCCCTTGGCAAACTAGAGAAGCCTTTGATCAGCTTCTCAAAATATATTTTTACATGTATATAATAAAACATCGGGATTACAAAGGAAACCAATTACATGGAAATATAGTTATCAAAATATTTTTAAAGATTGCGATATAGTAATTTATGTGCTTCTTTATTAAAGGCTTTGAATAAACGATCCAGCAGCTAGTCAAAAAACTATAATTTCGAGCCCTGAGTTTGTCTCCATCTGTGGTAAATAACCTCTGCTCCGGGAGTGGAAAAAAAAAAAACAACGAGGGCCTGTTTGGAACAAATAAGAAGCCAAATAATATGTTTGGCCTCTGGGCTAGTTCTTGGGTCTGGGTTAGAAACACAGAATCCATTTCCTGTGTCTGACTGCTACTCTTTAATATATTAAGAATGTAACCTAAATTCTTCTTTAACATGTTAGCAGATGGTCTTTATCCTGCTTTCACTCATGTATTTGAACACTGTTTAGTGCCTTCTATCTGCCAGGCCTTATGTTAGGAGCTAGAGATGCAAAAATGGGTGGCTCTCGGTTGGGGACCCCCAGGGGCTCACTGTCCAGCAGGAGGAGGGGACCTGCGAAGAGGTCTTTGTGCTAGAGACACGACAGGGCCTCAGATGGTCACTGCCTCAGGCTCACAGCTATGGGGATTGATTTGTGGGGGAGAATTTTTATGTAAGTATCTGATTGAAATTCAGAAATTAAAAACACCAACTTGATTATTACTTTTGAAAATAGGGGACATCCTTCCATATCCTATTATAGTCGTTATTCTGAATCCTCCAAATTTGCTTGATATGTTTTATCATGGTTTACATTTTAGTTAACATTGGTCGTTAACCAGTGATCTACCAAACACTAAATTCACGAGCCTTCATTTAGTACATATTTATTTGAATCCTCCCATGTGTTTGTTAGCTTCTGCTCTAGGCCCAGTTCCATATAGTCTAGTCAGAGGAAACAAATGCTTTTTAAAAAACCATAAAACCTGTTAGCTGGTGATAACTGTGGTGGAGAAAAATAGAGAATTTCGGTGGAGTGAGACAGCTGAGGGAGGAAGGCGCCGCTGTTTTACATAAGATAGTGGCCTGGAGAGCTCGTTAAGAAGGGGGCAGGTTAGCGGAGGCCCTAGTGAAGCGAGGGAGCAAACCGAATGGCGATCTTGGGGCGACCTTTCCAGACAGAAGCAATGAAGGGTGCAGAAGTCCCAGAGCGAAAGTGGTCCTGGTGATGACCGATGCCAGGGCCGCGGTGGGCTGGTCACTTTCAGTTTCTCTCGATTTCCTTCCCCAGTTTTGATAATGGAACATCATCATCACATTGTACATTTGTAGGAATTTCAACAAAATCGGAATCATTCTTTTATAGTAAATTGCCTTTGGCTAAAAGTGCTACCAGGAATGACAATAAAATTGTAACCTTTGTCCTATTGTTGATTGCTGATCCTGTGTTAAACCCCTTTTCTTCTTCAGAAAGAAAGAAGCCCTATTGTCTCCACTTGGCCTGCGGCTGGAGGGGGTGGGGTGGTGAGGGTTTGAGGGTGATGAAGAAGCTGGCAGGAGGCAGTGGCTTAGGCAGAAGCCCCAAGGCCAGAGGACCAACCACATTGGGGACCCCTGAAAGGCAGGACCCCTGCAAGGCTCCTGAGCTTGGGAGCCTAGTTCTGGTTGAATCCTTTGCTTTTAGCTTGTACATGATAGCTCCCTGATTTATAATAGGAGTATCCCGTGCCAGCTTGCTCATTTCATCTCCTTGGAGTGGGCTTTTGGCCACCAAAAGCGAGGGTATTTTATCCACCGAAGTGGGGGATGTTTTACTTTTGTTTTTATTATAGAGGCCTCCATTGTATGGCGTTATTCTAGGGTCATGCTGATTACTTTGAATCTGGAAAAAGTACTGATGTCTTGTTAGTGAGACATGCTGGGAACCAGCTTCCTGTTCTGACCTGGGGTTGATTTGTCTCTTTTTCTGTCTCTGCCCATTTCTGTCAACCTGCTCCTTCAACCTCTGCTGCATCTGACCTCAGACTACCCACGGGCACTCCGCCTGTGCAGTGGACGTGAACTTTATGACAGTTTGCTTCATCCCTTAGGCCATGCCTCCCAGTCTAGCGAAGGCACAGGAGTGAATATGTGGGGTCCTTTGCTCCTTAGGGTAGTTATGGCTTAGGAGGAGAGACATGTCCCACTCAAAAGTTCTTTGTCCCCTTATTTCCAACTGTAATGTAGTCCAAGAAATTTCAAGGTCCCGTGTAACCAGGCTCCCCCAACTCATGTACCTGTGCGTCCTGGTTTTCAGAACATGTTTTCAGATCCTATTCCAGTCTTTGTACTTGACCCAGAACGCTTATAGCCCTTAGAGGGTAGCTTTGTGTGCGTGTATCATGTTTTCCTAACTAGATTGAAACTCAGAATTAAGATATATTTCTCTTTTATCTGTTGAGCTCATCGTGGGTATCTAAGAAGTCATTCTCTACGTTCATTTGGGAACGCGCTGGGAATTTTTCTCACCATCTCTCAGTTGGGGTCTAAAGCAGTGAGTTTAAAAGCATTAAGGTTCTGAAATCTTTGGCTACCTAAGGGTCTGTCACCTTGAATGCCTGGAGGTGAATATTCATACCCAAAGAGCCTTTAAGGTTGAGCCACAGCCAGCCTCCAGCCAGTGTCCTTCCGGTTCGGCGGGGATTAGGCACTTGAAGGGGACTTTCGAGCAACACCTTGTCCCGTTGCCTCATCTGTCCGGTGTCCTTAATTAAGCACAAGTCCTCTTCTCTTCTGCCTCTCCCAGTGACGTGAGATTTTGTGATCCTAAAGAAAAAACATTTTTTCCTCTATTCCCCCAGGCCTCTTGATTATGGGCAATTATTTTAAATCAGGTGACTTAACATGGTAGAGCAAATAAACTCGCTCAGCAGTGACCTGAGAAATCTTTGTGAAGCTCCCCCAAAGTGTCAAACATGTGATGTGGTGGTTTGGTTTCTTTTTTTGTTTCTAAAATTTATATGTTTTACGAGGGGGATGTATAATATAGTATTTTGATTTATCATAAACTGTGCAGCATTTTTTAAACTGAATACATAATTTCTAACTTCAGTGGAACCAGAAGGGGCTGGAGATTTTTCTCCTTAGTCCCCTCATTCTGCAGGTAGAGCAGGTGAGGTGCTGAGAACTTAAATGACTTAACAAGCTCAAGTTCACTGACAGCATCCTTCCCACACGATGCCGCGACCATGACTTTGGAAAGCACCCCCAAAGCCCTGTTTGTGTTCAGTGAATATGTACTAAATGCCTGCCGTCAGAGGTGTTGAGATGTGGTGAATTTTTTAGGGAACTCAAAAATTATATGCACATATATTCTTTTTAGATTACAAGAAAGAGGTAGGCTATAATGAACAACTGTTCATTTTGACTTTTTAAAACAAGTGTTGCTGTAAGTCTAGAAGCATCAGTGGAACCACAGGAATCCCACTCCGCGTGACCGTTCGGACTGCGGGGCCGGGGGTTAGAGACACTGAGGCCAGGAAGAGGCGGTTCGTCCCCGTCTCGCATCCAGCGCTCGGGCGCAGGCATGCCGCCGACGGACCGGGACAGAGCCATTCTGTGCACACGGGGCATCACCCTCGTTTCCCTTTCTGTTCTCAGCTGAGGCGCAGGTCCCTCTGTGAACACATTCGCATTTGTTATGTCATTGGAACTTCGCAGCAGGACTGTGACGTAGGCTGCCCAGATACCGTTATCAGTTTATAAGTGAAAATATTAAGCAAAGCGACTTGCTCAACGTCACGTAACTGGAAATCACAGAATCAGGGTTTCGGTTCTAGACTTTTTATAAAATCAACATTTATTTTGGTTGTTCCCAGAATCATTGTTATAAAATTATTATTTAGACTTAATGAAAAAGTTAGAAAGGTAATATAGAGACTTCCCACATACCTTTCACCCAGTTTCCCCTAATGTTAATATCTGGTACATTTGTCAAAACTAAGGAATCAACCTTGGTGTGTTACCATTAGCTACACATGAGTCTCCTAGTCAGTCTGGTTTGGTCTGTGACAGTTTTCGGTCTGGTTATTTATCTATCTATCTATCTATCTATCTATCTATCTATCTATTTATTTATTTATCATCTTGACAGTTTTGAAGAGTGCTTTGTAGAATGTCCCTTCATTTGGCTTTGTCTGGTGTCGTGCCTGGGAGTGGACTGGGATTCTGAGTTTGGGGGAAGTGGCCTTTCCTTCGCGTCATCTCCAGGCTGCGTGCTGTTCAGACGACACCCTCGGCGATACTGACCTTCACCACGTGGTTAAACAGGCGTTGGCTAGGCCCTTCCTCTGTAAAGTGAGGGTTTTCCTTGTCCACACTGGGTTTTTGGGGATCGTGCTCCTGTATCCAGCCATTCCATCCGTGAGAATTAAGCTTTACCGCCTAGGTGGGCAGTATCTGCATATGTTATTTGGAATTCTTCTGTAGGTAATGTTTGTCCCTTTTCCCCCAGTTATTTATCTTATCATTACTTATGTCAGTACGAGTTCATGTATGTTCATTTCGTAAAGTTATAATCCAAATTACTATATTATGTATTTTTACATTATTTTACACAAATTTTTCCAGCTTTGGCTATTGGGAGCTTTTTCATAGTGATTCCTCTGTCTGGTTGACATGGCCATGCTTTATTTTTGTAAGCACTGTCTTTCTGGCACTACAAGATGCTCCAGGCTCATCTTCTGTTTCCCCTGCCCTAGACCTAGGACCAGCCATTTCTCCAAGGGGCAGTCATGGTCTTTTGACGCCAGATGTGTGATTCTTTGTATGATTCCTCTTTTTGATACTAAGAAGAGGAATACGCTATCTCATAAATAGGAAGAACAAAGCAGTTTACTAAGTTTAATTTTCAGTTTTCTCGTTCCAATATTTTAGCTACTATTATTTTTCTTCATGGGTTTGAAATTTCATTTTATTTGTGTTTATTCACAAGAACAAAATGTTTTCACCAGGAAATCAGATGCTGACCAAATAATAATGTCAGTCTGCTTTATGAAATAGAATATGTTTATTGTAAGTATTATGGAGGCTAATTATATTAACTGATATCATCCCAATACATTTAATTTTGAAAAGTATGATTGAGGGGAGAAGTTTGGTATTGGCCAAATAAAATACAAATATTTTGTATTTTCCATGAATATTAACCCTTTAGCTTAGTTCATTGCCGGGACCTTTAGAATTTTGATTAGAAGAACAAATGGTCCTTTTATAACAATAATATCTTTAAGTTTTGTCTTTGTAATTTTAGAATTTATAAAACACATAGCTTTGGTTTAAGGGAGCCGTAATTAGAGAACTGTTAGCAGTTTAGGGTAGCGGAAATAACATTTTCATTAAAGAGATCTGTGTTTTAATCTTTGTTTCTAACTTGCTGAATGTCTTAAGGGAAGATTTTAGACTTTGTAAATCTCAATAATTTTATGTAAAAGAAGAGGATTTAACAAAGTCTTTAAAGTCACCCCTTCGCCTCCTTTTTAAAACAGGTTTATTGAGGTTTTAAAGCTCCTTTTGACAATTCTCTGATTTTTTTTATATCAGAATTTAGCAAGTAAGTGTGCATGCATGTGTGTGTGTGTTTGTGTGTGTACGTGCGTGTGCATGAGTAAAAATACTGGAATAGAGCTAATGTTGCAGCTTAATAGGCGTTTGGTCTGGTTTATGCCTAAAAGGGAATATCATTCAGGAAACACTTGAGTACTAGGAGGAAAATCTTACAGAAATAAAATCCTTTTTTGAAAAAAAAAAAATCGGTCCTTCCCACACAGAATGCATGATTTACTTTTAACAAGCTCCTCGTAGTCACAGAAGTTTGGAAAGCTGCCATCTTGAAAGTTTGTAATTCATGTGTTCTTAAGCAGACACGGTTTTCTCCATTCTTCGTCACACACAGCCTCACTTCTAAAAAATTTGCTTTTAACTTGATATATAGAGATTTTACTCATCTTCTAAAAGAGGATCAGAGGAGGTTTTGTCTGTGTTTTAATTCTTTAATGTCTGGCTTTATGGAGATAAAGGAGGGGGGCAGGGAGCCTGTATTCCCTAAAACTTGGCTTCCTGACAGTGATTTCTCAAGTTACGGGGTGGGAGAGGGTGAAGACAAAAGTGGGTGCGTGTGGTTTGAGAGCAAAGTGGTATTTGTACTGTTGCTTTGATTTGTTTTTAGTGATGATATTTAATTCATATTGAATCTAAATAAAGTCAGAGAGACCATCCGTTTTTTTTTAAGTTTAAGGAGTGGGGTCACGTGGTTTGTGGAGCTTGATGATCACTAGTATACATAATTCATCTAGCGAGAATTGCCCCAGCTGACCTAGAATGTGAAGATCATGTGGAGGGATCAGGAAAAAAAGAATTCAAATGATACCCTTGATATAAAAATATTGTAAATACAGTATATTACGCTATGTGGTATGTATACTCTGGCACTATCTTACTGTAGGATTCTTATACACATAGTATAGCTGTAATCTACATTACAAATACAGTTTTTCAAACAACTTACTTTGTCAGTTTAATTTTAGAACTGGTTTTATCAGCTGGAAATTTTAAAGCTGCTTAATTGCTATCTCATAAAAATCGTTGGACTTTATTAGTAATTAATTTTAATTAAATTGTCAGACCTTTCATTATGATAGGTAAACTAATATTTTCCTAAGGACATTGTCGATGTTCTATTATATACTCTTTCAATAAATATTTATTGAGAACTTACTTTGAGTTACCCTTCTTGAATTAATGAATCTAAAGTTTTACTGTCTTTCTTCCACAAGCTTATTTCAGAATTCTCACTACGTTCGATTTTCCGCATTTCACTTAAGTCCACTTAGGAATAGTGCAGATTTAGTTTCTCCTTTCCTTCCGGAGTTCTGCAGAAGTTCTAATGAACAAGAACATGTTAAAACCTGCTACAGGAATGGATCAATGTTTTATCTTGTCCTTCAGTGACGAGACATTAAAAGGTGGCAAGTTTACTTTCTTAGCGCTGGGTGGTTAAAACGTTACTCACTTCGTAGGCGTTTCAGCTATAGCTGCTAACAGGCTGTGTCGTTTTTGTTTTTTAAAACATACGTAAGTCTCATTTTCCTTCTCAGCAACATAGGTATATATTTTTAAAAGTACTTGCCCATGTCTGGGTAAACATTTATTTTTGTAGAAAAATGTTCATAGAGTTGAAGTAATTTTTTAAATCCTGTGAAAAATGTGGTTTTAGAGACATCGCTGAGAAATTTGTCCCTGTCCTCAGTGGCTCCAGTTCTCTGTCCTGTAAGCTCTGAGGGCCAGGACGCTGTCAGATTTTAATTTTCCCCAAGCTGTCTCATAGATGAGATGTTCACTCGATAAGTGGATTGATGTGTATTTAAGGATATAGTGTAAATGGGTCTCTTTGCATATTTTTAACATTTTATTAAGAATTTTTAAGCATACTGCAAAGTCAAAAGAATTTTGCAGTGAACATCTATATAGCCACCATCTAGATTCTGCCATTAACATTTTAGCGTATTTGCTTTATCACACATCTATCCATTTACATGTCTCTATCCATTCATTAAGGCATCTTATTTTGGGTACATTTCAAGGATGTTTCTGAAACTGTCATGGAGGTTAATTTGTATTCCAGGATCATAGTTTAAATTGGTGAAAGAGAAGGTGATGGAGGCAGTTTTAGATGCCAGACGTAGCTCCGTTGCCCCTCTCACGTGATGTTTTATTGCTAACGTACGATTTCTTGCCTGTGTTCCCGTGATTTTAATATTGCTTCTGCCTTTAGTGTAACCTCATGGTAGAAACTCCTTGGTTGCTGACTTGTCGCGGTGGTGAGAACGCCAGTCGTGTGTATTTACTGCCGCATGATGGGACAGCTTTAATGTTATTTCGCATGAGACTTAATCTTTCATTATCTCTCTCTGGTTAGGAGTAGCCCATCGAAGCCAGAGCAGTGAAGGAGTCAGTTCTCTCAGCAGCTCACCCTCCAATAGCCTTGAAACACAATCTCAGTCTCTCTCACGTTCCCAGAGCATGGATATCGATGGTGTCTCTTGTGAGAAAAGGTAAAGTAAGCCAGTTTTCCAATAACCTTAATTTATGGAAAGGAAAAGATCCATTCACTTTAGTCTCTAATGTATTAGTCTCCAGTGTCAGCCCAGAGATCCATAGCAAATTAGAGTGAAATTCATTCAATTTAAAGGTCTTTGTATCATTCTGAAGAATCGTTTATACCTTTTTATTTTTTTTGGCGTTGAGTTGTCTTTATGAAATAACAGTATAGACGGTAAAAATGTTTTTAGTTTTTTTAATGTCTTTAAATTATTTTGGCAGCTTATGTCAGTGTCTAAAAAATTTCTTCAGAGTTTTACTGATTGGTGAAATTTAAACATTTGGAAGGGTACAGACAGGTGAGTCAAATACCCTAGGAGCTCCGTCAGGATCAGGGTCTTAGAGCGGAGCCTTCCCGCCCTGCAGGTGTGCTGTGAGTGGGCGATGCAGAGGCTAGCGCTGAGTTCTTTATTCCTCTGGCGAGCAGGGCCTCTCAGGACCCAGCCCCTCTGCCCTCAGGCAGCCCCCTCTGTTTAGGTCAGTGGGCCAGACAAATATTATTTTCTATATGTGTTATGATATAAAAAGTTTGAGAAGCACAGGTGTAGAGGTTCAGTACTGGACAGCAGTGGCAGGTAAGCCAGAAGGGGGCTGATTAGAGCAAGCTCTAAGGTCCTCGTATACTTGGGAGAAGGGTAAAGATACTGACCAGATTTTAGGTTTTGAGATAAAAATACTTGATAAAATTTTCAAGGGTAACCACTAAAAGAATAGAAATAGAGTATATCTTTCAAACCACTATAGGGAAAATGCAGGGCAGGGGTGGGGAAGCGAGGAGGTGGGTGTGTTTAAGTCAGTTCAAAGAAAGGGAAGGAAGAAGTACATTTAGAAAAGAGACAAACAGCACAAAATAAAATGCTAAAAAGAAATGAAAATGTGTCAGTAATTACAGTAAATCACAGTGAAAAGGCATAGGTGGGATTAAAAACGAAACAGAGCCCGGCTTTATTCCTGTTTACAGAAGGCATGTCCAAAGCATTAGCTTGGAGAAAGGTTGAAAGTGAAAGAAAAGGGAACGATATATCAGGTAAATACCAAACAAAAGAAAATTGGGGTAAACATATTAACAAGTTAGATTTTATGGCAAAAAGTATTATCAGCAATAAGCACTATATAATAATGTTTATTATGACATTTATAACAGTGGGCTGTAACAGTTTCCAAAGTACACACACCTAGGAATGTAGCAGCAACATGTAATAAAGGAAATGTTGACAAAACTAGAAGAAACTGACACATCCATAAACAGAACGGGAGATTTTTAACACATGTCTTACAGCCATAGCTAAATCAAAGAGCACGAATATCAGTAAGTATCTGGACAAATTGAACAACACAGCTCACAAGCTTGAGCTAATTGAAAAACATAAAACTTCGCACTCTACAGTTGGAGGATACAATACATTCTTTTTCCTGATACCTGTTGACCAAAAAGTTTCAAGTCAGTATCCTACAGATCCTGTTTTCTGACTAGTGCATCAGGTTTGATCATTAACATAGGGAAATAAAACTTAAACCCTCAGATGTTTAGAAGTTTTAAAAAACAGCATGTTTCTACATACAGATCAAAGAAACTATCATAACGGAAATTCGAAAGTGCCTGGAACTGAACAATAACAAATACAAATCGTGAGCTAAAGTTGTCCTTAGGTGAAAATATAAAGGTATAATATATTAAAAAGGGGAAAAGAACACAAGTAAATACCGGGAATAAAAGCTCTTGTTGGAATACTCTCCCCTGGACAGGCGCATGGCTGACCTTCATAGCTTTGCTCAGATGGCGTTTCTCCTTGAGGCTCACCCCATTTACAGTGGAACCTCCTACTTACTCTCAGTTGCCTTTTTTCTCTGCTCTTTTTTCTTTAATCTTTCCGTGGCATTTTTATTATACTATATGCTTTACTTACTTATTGTGTTTATTGTTTATCTTTCTATCTCTAACTAGAATGTAAGCTCCATGACAGTGATTTTTTGTGTGTGTGTCTTTTTTGTTCATTGACATCTCAGACACCCAAAACAAAATGAATGGGCACTCAGTAATATATGTTACTAAAATGGAGAATTCCATGAAAAATGTAAATATGCAAATAAATTTGAAAATTTGGATGAAAATCAGATTCCTAGAGAAAAACATAATTTTCCCAAAATTGACTCAATGAGAGAGAACTTGAATAATTAAAAAACATGACATAAATTGAATCAGTATTTAAAAATTTTCCAAAGAAAGCACTTTGCTCATATGATTTTATAGGTCATTCTACCATTCCAGTTTTACATAAAATTTTCCATATAATTTTTTAAAATAGGGAACACTTATCAGCTTAATTTACAAGGCTAATATGATCTTAATATAAAAACCAGACAAGAATAATATAAACAAAGGAAATTAATTACATGGTAATCATATTTGTGAACGTATTTGCAGAAATCTTAAGATACTGACAAGCCAAATACTGCAACACATAAAAAACAGACAAAACATGTATAGGGCTAGAACACCAGGGTAGTGGTTACCGCGGCCCCATACTGGTGATTGGAAGGGCCCTAAGGGGGCTGTGGTGATCTGGTAACGTTCTTGATCTGGGTGTTGATTACATTAATATGTTTCCTTTGTGAGATTTGCTCAGCCAAACACATAGTCATCTATGTACATTTCTATACAGTTATTTCAATTAAAAGTTTTGTTTAAAATAATATAATTTATAATATAATATGATCAACTCGTGTTTATCTCAGGACTGCAAGGGTGTTTTTACATTAGCACATCTATAAATATCATTCACCATATTTTATATTAAAGAAAAAAAGCCATGTAATCTTGGTGGTTGCAAAAGTTTGCTAAAATTCAAGATCAATTCGTGATACAAATCTTCGCAAACCAAAAACAGAAAGGTGCACCTTAAACTGGCAGTGTGACAGAGACAGAGTTAACTAAATATTCCATATGCTCCCCTGCATTTCCAGTCTCCTTTGCAGTTAGGTTGGGGTCAAGTGACTAGTTCTGTCCCGTAAACTGTGAGTGGAAGTGACATATGTCACTTTTAGGCAAAGGCACTTGAGCCGATGTTCCTCCTCCATCCCTCTCTTCTCTTGCTCCAGTGACCTGGGAGGCTGTGTATTGCAGATGGCATAGATTAAAGATGGAGTAAGGATGCTTCACTCTCATCAGACTTTGCGTAAGCAAGAAATAAACCCTTATAATAGTGTTAAGCCTCTAAGATTTCAGAGTGTGTGTGTTCTCACAGCATAGCCTATCTTCTTCTGATGAATATAAAGGACATCTACCAAAAAAAACTATAGCAACTCATATTCAGTGGTGAGAAATTAGAAACACTCTCCTTAAAATCAGGAATAAGAACGAGGATGACTGCTATTTCTCCTTCCGTTCTACATGGGGATCCTACCCAGTGCAGTGAATAAAACAAGTAAGGGTTGGAGTAGGAAAAACAAAACAATTACTATTTGGAGAGGAAATGATTGTCTACCTAGTAAGCCCTATGTATGAGTAAACAAGTTGCTTATAAGTCGTCTATTTCTAAAAATCAGTTACGTTACTATGTACTAGCAACAAGAAATTAGAAAACTTAATTTTTTAAAAAAGGTACCATTCACAGTTTCATTTAAAAATGTATGGTACATAGGTATAAAGTTAGCAGAAGAAGTGAAAAACTTACGGAGAAAATTATAAAAGTTTATTGAAAGACCTTGTTCATAGATAGACACAGTAACATAATGATGTCATTTCTCCCCAATTTGACCTCTAGAGTCGATGAAATTATAGTCAAAATCCCTAAAATGTTTCTAAGGAACCTGTCAAGCTGATTCTTAAGTATGTATGGAAGAGCAAAGAGCCTAGAATGGCCAAATTACATTGCTATGCACTAGCAACAAAAATCAGAAAACTTAATTTTCTGATCGATTGTATATTGTTTTAAAATAATATGTTTAGAAAATGTACTGTAATTTTTTTAAGTGAGCCTAAGAAAATGACAACTTGGGAAAACTATTAACAATTATGATAGAATGTTTACATCTTAATATAAAGAGCTCTCAATAATTAATAAGAAAAAAGATGAAGGTTTATTGTTTTGCTTTCCTGACTGATATTTTAAAACTTTTCCTCAACCAGCAACTAGGGCATTGGGTGGATTTATAAAAGGTAAAAGACTTATTTGTCTTTTATACTTAAAGCATGTCCCAGGTGGATGTGGATTCAGGAATTGAAAATATGGAAGTTGATGAAAATGATCGAAGAGAAAAAAGGAGCCTCAGCGATAAGGTTGGTAAGAGATGAAGCCGTTGCTTCTGTGTTTAGTACAGATGATGTAAATAAACACTGTTCATGTTTCAGATCTGCAAAGCCTGTTAGAGCGGGCCACTCCAAATCCGCAAATCCTTTTTAGGTGATTGTTTTTATTTTGAGCAAAAATGGGTAGCCTAGATCGCCCTTATTAATGAAGTATAACTCAGTCCTTTTATCTGATAAAATCCTTCTGTTATTTTTGTTTCAGGTCCATGTTTTTAATCAGTAAATTTAGTTTGTAACAGGAATTAATTTAGAGATAATTCGAATTGTTTTTGTTGGGTTTTTGCTTAAGCAAGTAGGTCACCATCACGTCTTTGATAGTATTTGGAGGAAAGTGAACCGAGAATTGAAGCAAGAATATGTGGGATCCAGTAGCCAGTTTCGAAAACATACTTATTTTGTTATCATCTCAGCTTAGTTCTCTATATTTAGAAAAAGGAGTTGTTTGTTTTGTTTTTTTTTGGTGTCATAAGTAGTTGCCTCACTTTCTGTTCAGTACGTGATTCATGTTCAGCAGCACATATCGATGATTATTAGAAGTTGGACCACAGGAAGGCGTCTGATGCTTTATTTTATATAGTTCTTTAATGTTTACGAAGTTCTTCCATATGTGATATTTTATTTGTGGTGGAAAGTAGTGAGAAATGTTAAATTATGGAAAAATTTTTGGAGAAAAATTAGCCGTATACCTAGGATGTTAACCTGGTCCTTCAGTGTTCAGAAAAGGCAGTAGATGGGATGTACGTCCATCCCTTGTCTTCCTTGGTGATTTCTGACAAGGCCCTTGCCCTTTTATTTCCCCCCGCCCTACACACACAGAGCTTGTAACCAGTTACATGCTCTATCTTCGAGGTCATAGTAACAAGTTTATTTTCCACTAGATCAATGGCTGAATAGTTCCATGCATTTCTAAAATGTCCTCATTGATTAATTAAATCAGAATTAAATATTTCTATTGACATCTAACTCATACCTCCGGCCACTTGAAATTAACCCCCAAATCTTCTTCACAAGGAGCCTCCATCAGGTTCTGAAGTGTCCGAAGAACAGGCCTTACAGCTGGTCTGTAAGATCTTCCGTGTCTCCTGGAAGGACCGGGACAGAGATGTCATCTTTCTTTCTTCTCTTTCTGCACAATTTAAGCAGAACCCAAAAGAAGGTAGGAATCCAGCCCAGCCGTTTTATTTCAGAGTACCGTACTTAAGGGGAAACAAGACTGTACGCCCGCTGGCCACAGCCACCCTGTCTTGCCCCAGGGTCGCATTTTTGATTATGGGATCTTCCTCGATAAGGACACTGATGCGCATGACCACTTTCCACCAATCTTATTGATAAATTATTTTTTTACTTTTATGGTTCTCTAAAAGAAAACCGCATAAATAACTTAATGGTGTCCATCGTCTCAGAGTGCTTTTTTTCCTTTCCAGTAAGAGGCGTAGAGAGAGCGTTAGCGCCTCTTATGAAGTAGGGAAGGCTGGGTGGTCCCCAGGGGTCCTGGGAGAGGCGCTCTGTGTGACACACACCTACCCTAAGTGCCTCCAGGTCACGTTCAGGTGGTGCGGTAAATCTGCTTGATTAAATTGCTTGCAGGTTAGGACATATTGATATTTTGCTGTGTTTCCAGAATTCTATTTTAAGAGGCTACATTAACCCATGCTTATAACAAAGTAATAAAACTCCTGGGCAGCATTACAGGGCACTATCACTTCTTTACAGCAGTCATTGAATACAGCAGGGGGAGGGGTGGAACACTGGCGTGTTCTTTGGCTTGTCACTGCAATCAGACCTCCCCAGAGGCGGCGTTTTTTGTGTGTTTTGCTCACTGCTGTTTTCCCAGTGCCTAGAAAGGTGCCTGTTTACACTCAGTAATCCTTCAATAGATCTATTTTAAGTGAGTGAGCGAGTGTCAAGGAGGTCGCCTTTCCCTTTCCTAGGCCGCACGTTTTCCACCGCAAACAAAAAGTCCCCTGTGTCCCTGGCGGATGGATTGTCTACTTCTGATTTTGCCAGGATCTTCTGGTTATTCTGGTTATAGAGATGAACTTAGCAACCATACACTTCAAAACCCTGCCACTTGTTATTATTATTGTGAATCTTAATATTCTTAAATCTGTCTTGTACATATATATATTAAATTTTTACAACCAATCAGGTAAGATTTACATGGGTTAGAACTTTTATTTATATAGCGCTATTTAAAATGTCTTTAAAGACCTACAGTAAAGCTGTTGAGAGCTGCAGAGAGTAAAGCGGAAGCTAGCAAGTAGAATCTGCTCCAGAAGGCCAGATGGCGACTGGAAATTAGACCCTTTGTAACATACTCTGAACTTTGTCCTTGATAGTTTCACTGTATAAAACATATATAGGTGAATAAATATTAACTCAGTTGTGTCTCTAGTATGATGAACTAACCTGTGGAGTTGGGAGTAGCTTCTTTTAATAGCTAATATGTATCAGCAGTGACTCTCACTGACCATGCTCCATTTTTTTTTTTTTAAATAAGCTTTGTATCTTGGAATAATTCTGGATTCACAGCAAAGTTTCAGAGCGCGTGTGCAGGGAGCTCTGTTTACACTTCCCCCATTTTCCCGTAATGTTAACATCTGATGTGACCATAGTATACTTGTCAAAACTAAGAAATTACTAGTAACTACACTGCAGACCTTACTTGGATTTCACCAGCTCGTCCACTAATGTCCTTTACTGTCCCAGAGTCCAATTCAATCTGGGACACCACAGGGAACTCTCTGATTGCATTCGGCTTGCTCAAAACCATGTGTATGTGAACAGCCACGTGTAACACTTCTCTGTTCTGCTTTCCAACAGTGTTCTCTGACTTTAAGGACTTGATTGGCCAGATATTAATGGAAGTGCTAATGATGTCCACTCAGACTAGAGATGAAAACCCATTTGCCAGCCTGACAGCCACATCGCAGCCAATCGCAGCAGCCGCTCGGTCACCAGACAGAACTCTCATGCTCAACACCGGCTCCAACCCAGGAACAAGCCCCATGTTCTGCGGCGCGGGCTCCTTCGGTGCCAGCTCTTTGTCTAGGTCAGTGTGGTCCCCTCTGCACGCGTAAGTGGGAGTGAGGCAGCCGTGAAGGATGCGAGAGAGAAGAGTGTCCGTCCCCGGGTGCTGTCATGCGGTCGATGGCATGGACCGTGTCTGGGCAATGGACCAAGCATTTCTAGGACGCGTCAACCTTTCTCAGATCGGTCGCTTTGGCTTTCCGTGGTGTGGCTCTTGGTAAATTAAAATTTAGAAACGAATGGCTGTATATTGTATATTATTTTTGGAAAGAGGGCGTTATTGTATCATAAACATGGCCTCTAGATCTGAACAGCAGTTAGATTATAATTCTTTAGGTGAGTATCTGAAAGATTGGTACCCCTGACCGCTTAGAGATGTGAACTGTGAATATACTGTTCTTAAAAGGCTTGCTATTTTCCATTTTAGTTATTTATCTCAAGTTTTTCTTCAATTTTCTCTTCTTTCCTCCCTTTCTCAACTAATTCAGCCTCTATGAAACTAGCCCAGCCCCCAGCACGGGGCTCTGGAGCTCGGTGCCAATGACGAGTCCACCTGTTGCCTCACCTCCCCGTGCAGCCAGCCAGACGGCTGTGCTGTCCATTTCCCTCAGTCCTCATAGTGCGGCTTCGGGGACCGCCGCAGGAAGCCAGCCCTCGTCCCCACGGTACCGCCCCTACACTGTCGCCCACCCCGGGGGGACGCCAGCTCCTCCCACCCCGCGGTCCTCCGGCCTCTCCGTCCTGTCTAGCTCTCCAAGCCTCCCCGCCCTCGCTGGTAGCCCGCAAGCAGTGCCTGCCAGCTCTTCCCGGCAGAGACCCAGCAGCGCGGGCCACCTGTCCTGTCCGCCTCCCCCAGTGCCGTGAGCAGACGTCCCTCCTCCCTGAGGATTTCTCCTAGGTATTTACTCAGCAGGAGAGTTGGATGTGCGCTTGCAGTGCAGGGAGAGATTAACACGGTTTGGAAGAACTGCTGTGTGACGCTCACCTCAGTTTCACTTGTTTTCCGTTTGGGGTGATTAACCTGTGTGTCTAACTGGGGTAGGCTCGCGCCCCGAGGCCATGCTTCTGCCAGGCTGAGATACCGTCAGGAAAGTGTGGGTTGCTCTTTTGTGGTTTCTCTTCTTCCCTGCCTTCCCCTCACTTTTCCTCCATGCTGTAGAACAAAGAAAGAAGTTACTTAGTTTTGAAATCTAATCCACATGTCATTCCTCATTACAGATGAGTTTCAGAAGCCCTCGGCAGTTTGTATTTGAGGGTTGGGGTTCACGGGACCGCTTTCCGACTTTTTATACTGTTGCTAGTGATAGTGGAAACGTAGTCAGACCAAGGGGTCGTGGGAGCATGTCTGGGCCTGGTGTCTCTTACCTCCGGTCCTGGGGCTGGGCCAGCATTCCTGCCTTGACATTTTGACGTCAGCCTCTTAGAAGCAATCTCAGAATCCCATTAATCCAGTGCTCGCCCCCCCCCCAACTGTACTTACGCATTCCTGTAGTTTAGACGAATTACTTTTTTGCATGTCGGTAGACAAAACTTTTAGCATAAGACTTAATTAAAAGGACAACGGTTGCAAAAGCTTTCTCCCTCTTGTTTTTTTTTGTTGTTCCCTGATGACCTTTTTTGCTTTTGTTGTGGTAGTATGTACGACAGTCCTTTCTCCTTCCTCTTCTTCGCACTCTCTGGGGACAGTAGTGATGAAGATGAAGAAGAAGATGATGATGGTGATGATGAAGGTGGTGGTGGTGGTGATGAGTTTTCTTGTGTCCAGTTTGGGTCCAGGTATCACAGGAACGCAGTCTTACCCTGCACGTGCCTAGGTGCTTAGGAACTAACTTTTATAAGCCCTAATCTGGGGTACGCTTCGATTCCAAACAGTCAGGTCTGATGAGACCACTCAGAGGGTCAGCGTGTGAGAAACGAGCATGTTCTAGACCTTAGCACCTTCTCGGGGGGTAGAGTGCATGCTGGAAAAATTCATAGTTGTCACCCGCTAAGTTTGGAGGAAACTTACATGTAATCACTTGTGAAAACCATAAACAACAGATTAAAAATCAGTCGTCATGAAGCCCATCCACCGTAAGATCTAAAAGGAAGGACCGTTCACTTAGCTACTTTGAGAATGACCTTGTGAGCAGCGTGTACTCTGTGAGGCATGATTTCTTACATACGGTTGCATGGATTGCTGTTTAGGAATGGCAGGGGCTGGGATGCGTGTGTGTGTGCATGCGTGTGTGTGTGCGTGTGTTTACACGCGTGTCCTGTCCCATCTGGCTCAGTCTGGGCTCTTCCGTTGAAGAGCACATGGGTCATACTATCTGGTGTAATTGTGACTCTGCTTTCCCTTCTAACCTTGATTGTCCCCGATCACCTTGACCTCAGTGAAGCCAGACCCTGTTCATTTAGACAGCCTTTGAAAGGCAGCAGAGGCTAAAACAGTTCATGATGTTGCTGAACGTTCAGTGCTGAAAACCAAGTGGAAAAAAAAAAACAACTTAAGTTTTTAGGTGACTTTGAGCAAGAAAGTATAATAGCACCTTTTTTCTAATACTCTGACTCATTGTCTTACGATTTTGCTCTTAAATTGAAGTTTCCTCTGGTCTGAGTTGGTATTTGTGCTCAGCACTGTTCAAAAATACCTGCAGGCTATAAATGGAGCCGGCAGTAGGAGTTAGGTGCACGTCATTAAATTTGACAGTGTTCAGAGGATCGTTAGAGAGTGGATAAAGAAAGAGAGGAACATTGGTGCAAGGGCGAACATCGATTCAGGAAGGCTGGTATTTGTATGAGGCTGAACGTCATGTCACTAGTTCTCAAGTAAATTTCCCAAGGGTACAAGTGTCTTTTTCATGTGGATAAAATCCTGTTGCATGATTATGGTTATGCAGCAGGTGTCCTTGTTAGGAATCCATTTTCATACGTGATAAAAGTACTTTGTTATCTATTTTACTGTGAATTATCTGTGGGAGAAATAACTCTCTCTCCCCGACCTATTTAATTCCAGCTTTCTCTAACAAAGATATCAGGCCGTGCTGCCGTGACCACCTCCTCTCCTGCTAGACTTTCAGCATCCTCACCCTGTCTCCGATCTAGATCCCGTGCCTGCGACGAGACATAAAACTCACCGACTGTGATAACAGCCGCGCATACCTAGCCCGCGTCACGCGCACGTGCTGCGTCGGCTCTCCGCATGCGTTGGCTCTTTAATCCGCACAGCAGCGCCCCTCGCCGCTGTGACAGACCTGGGGCACAGGGACACTGGTGGGCACAGAGCTAGTACGTGGCAGAGCCTGGAGCCCAGACTCGCGTGCTTCACCACCGCTGCACGCAGCCTCTGGCTTCTCCGTCGTCGCCCAGCAGGGCTTGTGTTTTTATGGTCTCTTACTAGCCGTTTTGCCACCACGAGCATCTCCTGCGTTCCTTGGCAAGGAAGTGCCGACATTTTACTCCTTAATTATCAAATTAAGTCAGTTGGCAAGTCCTTTACTGGCTGTTAAGATGAAGTCACATCTCTCCAGATTTTGGCAATTCGTAGATTCTGGATATCAAAAAGAATGTAAAGGAACGGGTAAAAATACATAACTGATGAAACAAACAGGAGGAACTCGAAGATGCTTGTGGAGCCAGAACCAGGACGAGGCAAGTAGTTGTTAATTTGAGCACTCTTTCTCCGTTTCTAATTGATCTCGGAATTTTACTTGCTTCGAAGGAAACAGTTTTAACACCTACCTGCCTGGCAAGGTTGCCGTGGAGGAAGGACTCGGCAGAGTGGGGTCTGTCTCGCTCCTGCATGCCCACCGGGCTGACGTGGAGCACATCTTTGTGGAAGTAGTTGAGATGTATGTTCATGTTAATTATTTATAGTACTGATGATAAGGATTAATTTAAGAAAGGTAAAAACATTCCTCTGCGAATAGAGCTGTGTGAATTATAGGGAACTGCTTCTTGCAGGAGCGGGAGTAAGTGAAGTGAAATACCTCGTGGTAAAGATAACATAAGAATTATTCTGGGGAAATTTTTCATTTGTGTCCTAGGAAGTTGAGAACTGGAAATTTTTTTTCCTTACTGCTTAGCTATTTTAGTGAAGGAGGTTAAATCTTGAAAGTCATAATAAGCCTAAGTGAATAGAGAAAGAGACAATTAGCAAATAGTGGAAAACATTGATACTTAACCCTTTGATTTCTGCTGGTCATCACTCCTTGGAGGTGGCACACAGAAATAGTCAAAAAGAAATCTTTCTGCCATGGCAGTCCCCAACACCTTCCAGTGATGTCTCTTCTCACACAGAGTGAAACCCGAAGTCTCTCACTCTGCCTGTAAGACCCTGCAGCTCATGTGCACACACGTGCACACACGTGCATATACACCCACACACACTCGCTTCTCCTTTCTACCCTCGTCTGCCTCTACTTGCCTACATCCTCCGGCTCACACACTCCATCCTGTTCTTGAACTCACTCCGTATATTCCCTCCTGCCTTAGGCCTTTGCACTTGCTTCCTTTCTTGGGACATCTGTCCCCCGGATCTCTGCGTGGCCTGCTCCCTGACTCTTGGGTCTGTGCGTAAATGACGTCTTATTAGAGGGCGACCCCTCGCCCAGTTGTATTAAATGTTATGTTATCACCTCCCCGCCGCACACACACACTTTCTGCTCCCTCTGTCACCTATGTTCTCCTTTTATTTTCCCTCATAACACTGCTGTATTTATTTCGTTTGAGCGTCTCCCCCACTAGAACATAATTGCCGTATGAACAAGGTCTGGGTCTGTCTGATTCAGCGTGTCCTGCCCCCAGGACCTACAGCAGTGCCTGGAACACGGAAGGCACATGTGACCATTTGTTCAGTGAATGTCCATCGCTTAAATCTGCACAGCTCAGACTTTGCCTTCCTCAAGAAGATATAAAATTCAGGAATCTGCATTCAAAAAAATAAGAAAATACGAGGGTGATTATTCCCCTTATAGAAGAAAAGAAAGTGCAGTGGAATGTTTTTTTAAGAAACAATTTTTCTTGGCGCATTTAAAATGGATTCAGTTTGCACAAATCAAATGCATGTGTAAATCCCCAGGAATATTTTCATTGTTTTCTGAAGGATTCAGCTATTATGTCATTCTATTATGTGAAGTAATTGCATTATTAAATTGGACTGTTGATGTAGTTATCAGAAAATGATTCACATATTCTCCCAGAGGGAAATAATTTTTTCAATACTCTTAGGACTTAAATATGACGCATTTCTAATGTCATATTACATACGTCATCATTGTTAAACGACTAGATTTTGTAACAACTTTTTCGGGGAAAAAACCAAAGTATTATTTAAAATGTTTATCGATAAGCATAAATCGATGCATGTATACTGTGTACCGCTTTCTCCTTCAGTGTCACATTCGAACTTTGAGTCCAGCTCTCTCGCTTTGAATCTGAAGATCCTTGTAAATGAACTTTGACCATCGACACTTTTGCCCAGTGTTGGTGAGACTGGTCGCTGTTCACACTTGTGATCATGATCTGCTTTAGCGCCTTTCGGATCGATCTAATAACTTTAAAATATATTGATGAATACTGGGGCTTACTCTACATTTCCTATTTGGTTAAACTTTTGTTTCTTTTTTCTTTTTCTTCTTTCTCGTCTCTTAAAAGTCAACTGGAAGTGTTGTCTGGTGCCTTGAGAATTCTCTGGTGTATGCTGAGCACCTTTCACTGCGTTGCCTGGCACAAGACAAGCAGTCTTCTGTATGCATTGTCACTTTTCGTGTCTTAGTGCAATATTTGTGAAGATATTTTAGTTGGCTTTTGAGGTGTCCAAATTTGCGTTAAATGAGAAGCATTGGCTAAGGATGGAACCGAATTGCCATGTGTGAGCAGCCACCGTTTAAGCCTGCTGACTTCACACAGATATCCACCTGCTGGCTGCGGGGACTGCATCACACTGACTCCTTGCCACTGGCAGGGACCTAGTGATATCAAATAAACGATGCTTTTCATTACAGAAGTGGAAAATGTGAGAAATATGGGGCTTATTATCACGGAACTGTGTAGCTTAAAATTTTCATTTTAAACATGGGAACGGTCTCTTTTCATTGTCATTTGCAAGAGCTGCTCAAAAGAAAATTAACCCTAATTGCGTATAGGTATAGGTTTAAGGTTTAAGGTTGTGTACCTGTAAGTTCACCTTTGGGGAGAGCAGTGAGTAGAGCCGCAGAAGGAAGAGGGGGGAGTAGCCGATAGTGGGGCAGTAAGATGGCCACAGGTAAAGACTTCTACCTTCCCCCTTTCTCCCTGTGGGGATTCACCACACTGCTCTTGGCGGGTGGGTTTTTCTGTTTGGTTTTGCTTTCTGTGCTTTGTTGCAGTACTCAGCTTTCTCTTGTCAGGCCAGTTAGTGGATACCAGGTCTTGCCATTAATTTATGAAGTGTGCCCCCAAATTAACTGATAAGAAGACACAAGATTTCTTTGTTTTTGTTATTTTGAGGGCTCTCACGCTGACCTGCCTGGTTTTGTCATGGCTCTGTGGGGGGAGTTCCTGGGCGGTAGGGGTGTGGGGGGGGGTCAGTTATCCGCGCAGTCAGGAGGGTGTTGGCTGCCCTGGGCCTCTGGCTGCCTCTCTGCCCTGACTCCTCCCTTCTCTCTGTCAGACCTGCATAGTGAGTTCTGTAACATAGAAGACTGTATTGTTGGAATTCAGATTTACTGGACTCGGGCCCGAAAGCCTTGGATTTCAAACTGGCATCGTTTTTGTTTTTTATTGAAATACTTTAATGTCGTACAGTGTCATTCCAAAATCAGTTATGTATATCTTTCTGAAGTGCTAAGGTCAGTTATGCACACATTCAGAATAAGATCCGTGCATCTCATCATCTGCCGCATAACACGTCGTTAACATCTCAGGTCCTCTCGGTCCTCTTAGCGTCTAGCCTTTAATGGTCTGCCCTGGGTTGAGGTAGGAATGGGTCTCTCGGGTTCCTGATCCCATTCCCATTCATCATCTTTCACATGTAATTTTTGCCAAGTTTTTGTTTTCTCATTTTCTCTTCATTTCAAAATTCCTGGCCTGTTCCTATGCCATGATTAATCTCTTCATGTCTTTTGTATTTATCAAATCAGTTGGTGAATTAAACATCAGGTTTGGGATATGACCTATTGATTGTTGATATAAACTTTAATTCCCTCGCTCCTGACCTTTGCGATAATGTTTGGCTTTGGTCTCAGAGTAGTTATTACTGATAATAACAATCCGGCTTGTGTTTGACAAAGCACTTCCACGTGATTTCATTTAACCCTCGCTGCAGACGAGACGAGGTTCTGGGTCAGGTGATGAGTAAGCAGCAGGGCTGGGAAAAGCACCCAAATCTGGAAGCTCCTAGTGCAAGGTTTTGTTTTGTTTTTACTATACTACGTGCCTTTTTCACGGAAAGTTTTGGGAAATTTGTGTCGATAAGACATATCTGTGTGTCCCCTCCTAACTGGACAGTTTCCTAAGCCTTGCTCCTGTTGCCCAGTGCTGGATGAAGGCTTTTGAGATCTCTGCTAGAATTTAGGAGTGGGGCCTGTTTTGTTGGTCCCTTAAAACTTCACTCCTGAAGAGTTCGCAGACAGCAACAGCATAGCCTGGCTGTCGCCTTCAAGTCTGGCCAAGTTTGGGTTAAGGACATGCATTGTCCCTTCAAATGCTTAGCAGTTCTTAGTCCTCTGATGTTTAAGTTTCCATTCCCAACAAGATAAGATGTTG
Organism: Eonycteris spelaea; assembly: GCA_003508835.1. Classification (NCBI taxonomy): domain Eukaryota; kingdom Metazoa; phylum Chordata; class Mammalia; order Chiroptera; family Pteropodidae; genus Eonycteris; species Eonycteris spelaea. The sequence goes on along the minus strand of PUFA01000119.1, from coordinate 1,095,596 downwards.
GGTTTCTGGTCAGATTCTCTTCTTAGTCAAAAAATAAAATGGTAACTAAAAATGATTGTTGTTGGACTTGGAGCAGTCTGCTTCAACCTTGGCTGCATGGGTGTTTGTGCTTTGTCGTGGGTGCGAGCATCCTAACAGGCTTCCTGCTGCAGAAATGCAAACTCTGCCTGAAATAATATATTGAGAAGAGAGCAGAATCATCGATTTTCCTTTCTCTTCTCTGAAGTTTGGGAGCCTCCGGTGGGGCCAGTGCTTGGGATCCCTACAGCGACCATTTCGCCATTGAGACCTGCAAGGAGACAGATATGCTGAACTACCTCATCGAGTGTTTCGACCGAGTTGGGATAGAGGAAAAAAAAGCACCAAAGGTAATAGGACATAGATTCCTTTAAAAGAACCCACAAAAAGTGCCCTCGTTATTTGTTCGATAAATAGTTTTCACCTCCTACTCAGCCTTCATTCATTTATTCAATCAATAAAGTGGCTATATGAAAACAGACTCCCAAATGTAGAGGACAGTCCGGTGGCGGCCAGAGGCGAGGGGTTTGAGGGGCTGGGAGAAAGGGGTGAAGGGTTAAAGAAGTACGAGTGAGGAGTTGAGAGGTGGTCACGGGGGTGGGGAGCACGGCACAGGGCACGCAGTCAGCAGGAATGTAGTGCCTAGGTGGAGAGCCAGAGGGGAAATGGAGCATTTAGGGGGATCATTTCACAAACTATATAAGTGTCTAACCAATGTACTCTGTACCTGGAACTAATAATAAAATAAAATTGAAAAGAATAACATAAAGTGGTTATCGAGCATGTCCCACGCGCCAGGCACTACGCTGGGAGCCTGGGGTGTGAACAGAACTGACGAAGGTTCCTGCCTCATGGGGCTCACGTCCTGGCGGAGGGAGAAGTGACAGGGCGCAGTGTGCCGTTGCCACCAGCAACTTACATGGCTCTGGTGATTTCTGATAGTCTGTCGTAATCGTTATCATAGGCAACATTTATGAAGCGCCTGTGGACGCCCAGTACCCCACTAGGTCTGCAGTAGCCCGAGTCTCACGGTCATTCAGTGTGGTCCAGTGTGACATAGGTGGCGTTTCTTCCGTTTTGTGAATAAGCAAATGAACCGCAGAGAGACTAAGTCGTCGCCAGAATCACATAAATAGCAAGTTGCAAAGTCGGGTTTAAACGTGGGAAGCTACTGTCGCGAGCTGACCGACTTCATCATTTTCTCCTCCTGTTCCTATCTCGTTCTCTAGTTCTGGTTTTTCCTTAGACACGGATCTGGTCGTCCACCCGTTAGTTTCATATCTGTGGAGGGCCTGTGGGGGGTTTGTCACCCTTCGCCTTCACGACAGCAGGGAGAACGGGCACGTCTTTGAGATTCCTGAGGGGCCGCCTCACGCCGCCTTCTGCTTCCCTGATGCAGAGCGCAGCAGAGGCGATGCCCTGGGCCGGCACGGCGGCCCGGTCGTCTGTTCATCACGAAAAAAGGAGGAGAAAAGCATGCCATTTTCCAGATCCGCTCTCCTGACTCCTGTCTGTTTTCAGCAGTGTGGGATTATCGTGTTTGCCGTTGTAGCCCTAACCTTCACCTCTCTCTTCAGATGTGCAGCCAGCCAGCAGTCAGCCAGCTTCTGAGCAACATCCGCTCACAGTGCATATCCCACACTGCGTTGGTACTACAGGGTTCCCTCACACAACCAAGGTAGGAAAGCTGGCATGTGCCCGGCCTTAATAGCGGGGGATCCCGTCCGTCAGTGGGCGCAGGCTGCCTGGCCACGGCGCCCCTGCTTAGAGACCTCCTTTCCCCACCTGGAAGGTGGGAGTGGTTGACTGCATGATCTCTTGAGTTCCTTTTTCTTCTGTAAAATATGATCCTGGGAAAATAAAACACTCGGGTGTGCTTTATTGGAATAGACCATTGTTGAAATACGGCAACATCAAGGCAGACATTTTTAATTTAGTTTAAAAGCAGATGCTTGAAATCACTGGAGGTTTTTGATAAAATGATCGTTTTCCGTGTTTCGCACAGTTTCTGTTATTCAGTAATAAAGAATAGTGGTGGAATAGATAATTTTGGAATCATCCAAAGTACTACATTATTATTTGTTTCTGAGTTTCAAGTTTAAAAAGAGAGTATTTGTATATTTCATTTTTTTTTAATGAAAAATATCTGAAGGAAAAATACCAAGATACGTCAAGGAAAAATGACAGAGTTACAACATGTATTCATCCTGGGTGTTCTTACATAATTTTCTGTAGGACGGCCATATATATTTTGAAGTTTGACAAAAAGAAGGAAAATGATGAAATGATGCACATGTACTAAAACTTATAAAATGTTCCATGTTTAAAATTACTAAACGTATTAAAAAGTTCTTAGCTACTCCTAATCTCTTTTTTTAAATTGGATGAAGCATAAACAAGAGCCATAGAATGCTTCAAATTTTTAATGCTTTATTTTTAAAGGGCTGTATGTTAAGAGAAGAGTGATTCCTTAAAAGATTCTATAGTCTCAGTTTTTAGACACAAAGGGATCATTAATGATAAAAGGAGGGTGATCTCTTGCCCAAAAAGGATAGTGTGGAATATTCGGCAGATTTAAAGTTGGGCTTCTGACAGGACAGTTGCTGCCGATGTGACAGTCCCTTGTTCTGAGGTTACGCTGCCCTGAGTTCACTCGCTGCAGCTGACTCTCGTGGGTCCGCAGGTCCATGCAGCAGCCGTCCTTCCTGGTGCCATACATGCTGTGTAGGAATCTCCCGTACGGCTTCATTCAGGAACTGGTGAGAACCACGCACCAGGATGAAGAAGTGTTCAAGCAGGTAAGGTTTTGTGAGTTTGCGCCCAAACATTTAGCTTAGGAGCGTCCAGGCCGAGGCCAGTTTCTAAATACACTGTATATTGGAACCATTTGTTCCGGAGTCTGGATACGTGTTGTTTGCTCAGAGGGAAGCCCTGCCTCGGTTCCTTTCTTAGGGACGTCAGACGGACAGCTGCACTGTTCAACTCAGCAGTCAAGCACTGAGTATTTTGAACAGGATTCTGCTGAGTGTTCGGCAGATAAGAACTAGAAGGCCCTTTTCCTGATTGAATGTGGCTTTTAACACAGAAATACCGAGAGAGAGCGTGAGGCGTGCTGTGCGTCTGCCAGATGAAGGGTGTTAAAGGTTAGCTCTCTGAGTTTACAAACAGGAGATTAATAAATTAACGACCAGATTAGCTCAGTGGCAGTCTGCACGCCTCGTAGAATGCTTGTCTTGCTTGTCTTCTTACCACTACACTGGGAATGATATCTCATATCTTCCTGATTACTTTGCTCATAAGTATTCATGCATTTTTGTATCATATTGTGTAAAGTCAAGTGAAAATGCATATATGCAATATTTAATAATAAAGCTTACTAATAAAAAGAAACAAAAAACCCCAAACCAAACACTATACATACCTGTCTGTCGCTTATTTTAGCTTGTATTAATGCAGTGGAATTATAATTAAATGTTCACAAAAAAGTTCTCGTGTAGTGTTTCCTTCTAACCAATAATTTTCCTTTTAAAATAATAAATACAACTTCCTGGTTATTGTTCTGTGATTAACGACTGAATTGGCTCAGTGGCAGTCTGATTAAGTTCCAAAGAATATAAATGGTTTCAACTGAAAATAAGCAGCATAGCTGTTAAAAAAAAAGAGAGAGAGCGAGCTTAATAAAAATAATAGCTAATAAACTTAATCTTCTAGGTTTCTTCCACATTGAAATTTAGCATTCCATTTTGATAGCTGTTTGTGGCCTGTCTTGTAAAGTCAGCATTTGCCACAGTAACTCTCACACAGCTGTTTCCCTTGATGAAAGGGTTTTTATGACATTTCCTTACAATTTTTATATGATCATTTCTTTTTTGTGTGACTAGAAAGAATAACAGAAGCAATAGGTATAATTGATAGGATTCCTTTTACTCTGCTTTTATACTTAATATTATTCGTAACTATTCATTTTAAGGCCTTTGAATTCTCAGGAATTATGTTTTCAAATCAGTAGTAAAAGCAGGATCCAGGAGTAAAAATCCCCATTGGTGCTGGGTACTCTTGTCGGGGAGTATTTGAGGCAGCATAGTAGCTGTTCTTCTCTCGGAAGATAAGTGAACTCTGATGAAAATAAATAACAGTCTTGGAAGGTTTGCGATGCGCTGTTATGTGTGGAATGTGCATTAACTGGAACGCTTCTGTTCAAAAAGACGTGATTTCAGGAGCCCAGACAGAGTAGCCCAGTGGTCAGCAGAAAGGGGTGTGTTATGCCTATTTTATTTCTAAAGAAACTTACACAGAGGTTATGAAATGACCTCTTTGTTTTTATCAAATTGAGGTGACATTTACATGACAAAATTAACCATTTTTAAGTGCACAATTCAGTGGCATCTATTATATTCACACAATGTGCAGCCACCACAGACCTATTTATCTTTAATCACAGAATTCGGATGCCTTTTCTGCCACTTAGTCTTGAACACTGTTCATTTTACCGTGTGTGTTTTCTCAAGAGAAAGGATGAGTAAAAAGGAGTCGCTGGACTAAAAAGCGGCATTTTACCTTTTTGTCTTAAGAACATGGCAAATTTGAATTATTAAAATATTTTAACTGAAATTTTAGTTTTCTTTTAATATTTGAGATATTCACAGATAAATAGAAATAAATAGTCACTAGAATTTAGGATTGGAGATGAATATTTGCAGCATTTTTTATTGCCACTGAGAGGTATTTTTTTAAAAACGAGAGAATCATTTAAAATATGTAAGTCACACAAATAGTATAGTATATGACTATTTGAAAAGTATTATGCTTAGCAATATTTTGTCTGTTTATTATAAATTAAACTTTACTACAGTGTAAAACTCTATTAGAAAAAGTGAAGATGTTTTACGTTGTAGCATTCTTGGCAAAAAATGCTTAGAGATTTTTCTAGATGACCAATTGTGAAATTTATTTTTGGTGATTCTGGAACTTCTGTTTGTTTTTTTCTTGATTGCAATGTAGGTGTTCCCCATCTCCCATCTTCAGCGGTTTGTGAAAGCACATTACTCCCACCTCTGTTGTTTGAGTTACAGAAACTAGAGAAATCTCCTCCAGAGCTGTGTTGGCATCGCAAGGTCCTTGAGGACCTTCTAGTGCTGCTTACAGATGAAGGTGCTCAGTACAGGGGGATGAAATTAGTAGGAAAAAGAAATTTTGGGGTTTTCTAGTGGTTTTATACAGTACTCCCTTTTTCAGTTTTTTGTCAGCTGCCACTTACAACTTTTTCTACTTTTTCTACTTTGTTATTAATGTTAAACCCCACCCAAACCTCTAAATGTGTCGACCAGTGAGGGCTTTGTGAAATTTGAAGATGAATTGTGCTCAGCAAATCTCGCATAGTGTTCATGGGCCCTGGTTTTAACGGTAAACTTGTAAAAGTAAATTGGGGTGCCCTTAGGCTCCGATGTCAGGTGATTGTGTTAATTGCCACATATATGAAGACACGCCAATACAGTTTTTTTTCAATTTCATCATTTACCAGCTTTTTGCTCTACATCATTAAATTTAATGTAATAATAGTAATATCCATCATTCGTCTGTTTTTCTCGTTCTCTTTAAAGTAAATGGGAAAATGGAAAGAATTAGATGAAGGTAGGAAGGTAGCAGCAAAGAATTTTTTAAGACTGTTGGTAGAGTTGAGAAAGTATTGGAACATTTAGTCCAGTTCCTTTACAGATTGTAGGTGCTTGGTAACCAGAAACACATGTGTTGCTGAGAGGGACAGAATCAGTTGACTCAGGACCCCTGGAGAGTCTGATCGCAGGCTCCAAATTTCTGAGTTTCTGTTGAACCACCGGGAGTCCTGCCAGAAGTAGGGTTCACGAAATCCTGGTTCTGGAGAATTCAGTTGCACCACTTTATGTTCAGCGCTGTCAGAGGACAGAGCAGCACGCTGTGGCTGGATTCTAGACGCCCTTACGTGCGACGCGGCGTTGCCTTCAGGAGGAGTGGGAACTGCCCGCACGCTCAGACTCAGCGCTTGATAGGACATGCCTCTCGTTTGTAAATGTTCTTCAACTTATATTTCTGATTCTGTTTTGTTTTGTTTTTCTTCTAGATCTTTATCCCCATTTTACAAGGCCTGGCTCTTGCTGCCAAAGAGTGCTCCCTCGATAGTGACTACTTTAAATACCCCCTCATGGTAAAACTTTGTTCTTTTTCTTTACTCCTTTCATTCAGCAAATGTTGTCATCTGGATTATTTTAACATACAATTTCTTTCAGGTCCATGATCACCCTTGTTTTCAAATTTAAAACATACAGTCATTGTGTTGGCCATGCAGTGTTTGGTGTGCGATGAGATGCATCAGTAGACAGTTAGCAGCCCAGTACCCACCCCACTCACCGAGTCCTAGGTGGGAGGCAGTGATGCAGTCATGGAAATGGGCATTGCCTTAGCGTATAGCTTGTGAGAACGATAATTTTTGGTGGTACCCTTCTGATTTCCTGGCATACCATATTTGGGATCAAATTTTGTTATTTAAAAAAAAGCTATTACAAATGAAAATAAAAAGGCAGAGTTAGACCAAGTAATAATTTTACCTTTATGAAGTGACTTTGTACAGAAAATCTGAGTAATTCTCTCGTTCATCCTCCCCGTTTCCTGAGGCTGTATACTTCCCTTCAGGCTTTACTTGACCACAGAAGAAACAGGTCTGCTTAGCTCCTGAGGCACTTAGAGCAGGTGTGAATTGTGGACAAAACTTTTAGCTTAGATTCTAATCGAGGGCCCTGCCTGCTCTGAAGTCATTGGAACCAGAAGGACAATAAGAGGCCCTGCTCTTCTCTGAATTTGCCTCCTTGAAATTTTGAGAGAAAAATATTTTGAAGTATTACTGAGTATTGTTCATCCTAGAAATGTGAAGGGAAATATCAAAATAATAAATTTGTTAACTCCATGTCACAGATACAGCCTTGTGTAAATTGAGGTCTTGGGTAAATAGATATTTTTTTTTACTGTGGTTGTCCCTTTTACTCATTCTACTTGACGTCATTCCACCTTATCATTAATTCACTACTTACTTGAGGACCTACTCTGTGCCAGACACTGGGGACACAGGAGGTGATTAGACAGGGTACCTCTCCGCAGGGTGCTCATAGTCTACCTCAAAAATCAAGGTCACAACAGCACAGTCAGAAAATTACACCGTGACAGATGCTACCACAGAGGTGTACTCAGAGGGCGAGTTTCTCTCTTTTAAAAAATGAAAACTGAACTGAAAGGCTGAATGTTAAAGGTATGGAAATGAGAATTCTTATTTAGAAATAATTTTGAATGGATTTATGTCAGGGCTCTTGTCATTATCCATGTTATTCAGGCTTCAAATAAAATTCAATAATCCTTATACGCTTCTTCCTGCAGCAGATAAAGGGAAGTAGAATAATCTGGTTGTGTTCAGTGATGAAATATTTTAATGCACATTAATCCTCACTGTATTATGTAAATATTCCTTTATGGGATTGTTGACTTTTCTGTGGTGGTTTGAATTAGCTTGATGTTTCAGTAAGAAGCTTTTAGTGTCAGATAGCAACAAAGTGTTCAAAAGACAAAGGCATTCGTTATGACAGACAATAGGTTTATTTTGTACCATTATTGATGCTTGTACGGCAGCGGCAGCGAGGGTGCATTTCAAGAAAGAACAATAGTGAGAGGAAAAGGAAGACCAGGGGAGCCAAAATCAGAAACAGTGCCAATTGTCCTCTGGGTCAGTGGAGGACCCCAACTTGGCCACACCTTGGGGTCGTTGGCCATACCTTGGGATCGACTGGGGATCTTTTAAAGACATAGATGCCCAGTTCCCAGACATTGTCATTTAATTCATCAGGGGTGCGGCCTGGCATTGGGACTGTCAGAGCTTCCCGGGCATCCCTGATGTATGACAAAGTCTGGGAGCCCCTGCGCCGGCCGTGAGAACGCTTCCTTCTCAGCGGCTCTGAGCCTCAGTGGCTTCTCAAAGATGTGTCCCCGCGCTGTGCCCAAACAATAAAGGAAATTAAACTCACTGTTAACATAGTGTCTGCCTGGGTTGTCGTGGCCATGGTAGACTGTGCGCGTGTGCCCGAAAATGACTTTTCTTGATCTCTGATGTGAGAATGATTGGAGCTCCAAAGGACAGTGGTGGAGTTCTCAAAAAAAAACCCCTAAAAAACAGAGATCTTGAAACCAAAGAGTACATTTACGTATGTTCGATTTCGGTAGCTTATTAAATTGTAATTATTTATGGTCCCGTTTAGTGCTGGGAAGATTGCCCATCTAAAGTTTATGCTTATCTTTTTGACATGGAAAGACGATAAGTGAAAAAACAATCAGTTTTTATAAAAATATTCACCTTCATGTGTGTAGGCACAAAATATGTTAACTACAATATATCAGATTATCTCTTAGGGTAAAGTTTACGAGTGACTGTTTTGTTTGATATTTCTGTTTTATCTGAAATGTTTTATGGTGCAGTGTATTACTTATTAATCAGAAAACCAGCGAAGCTGTTAGCGTTTGGAGGGAATGCATATGTATTTATAGCAGCAATTAAAGCCACTCCTTGATGTTACGCATGGCAGTTGGATGAAATACATTCAAATGACTCTTTCTGATCTGATTCCAAGGCTTTAGGTGAGCTCTGTGAAACCAAGTTCGGGAAGACACACCCCGTGTGCAATCTGGTAAGAGCCTCCCTGATGAGCTTGCACATTTTCTCTGAGCATGTGACTCAGAAGATGTTCCTTAAGTAACGTTTTCTGAAAAATGTCTCTTGGAGGACGTTCGGATGTAGATGCAGGTGATGTGTGGGTGGCTCTCAACTGTTAAATTGTTGTGTGTGTTGTTTCTATCGTGTATGAAGGTATTTACTTTCTTTTGTGAATTTTTTATAAGTATTGTACAGTTAAAATAACAAGTTCTATGGGAAAAATTTACTCAGCGTCTTTTGGTAGTAGAAGAATAGTTCATTTGAAGTCCATCGGAGAGTATTTTGAGACATAAAATTGAAAGCCTTGTAAAATCGTAGAGGAGCTGGAGGGCTTTCCTCCATCTCAGATGAGAAGATACCGACGGGGTCTGACACGTCCCTGAGCCTGTGTGCTGGATGCTGAGAGTCCGTCGAGCCGGTGACTCAGGACCAGCAGGGCGGGTTGGCTGCTGAGAACGCTGTTCATTGCGGCATGCCTCGCCTGCCGAGTCAGCTCGACTTGCCTCTGTTTCTGCCCAGGTTGCTTCCCTGCCGCTGTGGTTGCCTAAGTCCCTAAGCCCTGGCTCTGGGCGGGAGCTGCAGAGACTCTCCTACCTGGGGGCTTTCTTTAGCTTCTCCGTCTTTGCGGAGGATGATGTAAGTACGATGGCCACTTGCACTTTTCTGCTCTTATGTTCACATTCCCTCCCAAATGTACGTTAAACATCGGTTGAATTTGTTTCTTCTCTTCTCAGGCTAAAGTGGTTGAAAAATATTTCTCAGGGCCTGCCATTACCCTGGAAAACACTCGCGTGGTTAGCCAGTCGCTGCAGCATTACTTGGAGCTGGGAAGGGTAGGTGTCCAGAAAACACGAAGGGTGAAGGAGAGAGAGCCTGTACCCAACTGGCCTGTGTCTCGAATAGTGACCGCAGCAGAATGCAGTACGCACCCTGTCGTGGGGCATCCCTGGGGACCACCCCAGTTGGTGGCCATGCTCTCTCCCCAGCTTGCTCTAAGGCATTTTAAAATAGAGGGGTGAGTGAGCACTGTTGGTTCGCACATACCCCTCAGGGACTCGCTTGTCCCCAATGTAAATTATACGTCTTCAGTTCTGGAATTTAAAAGCAAAATTATAGGCTAGTTACAGCGTAATTAAGGTAATTTCGAGCCCATCCTAGAAAGGAAATAATAAAGGCTATTTTATTGAAACCGTAACTCCTCCGTGCTCTGCTTTCATGCTAATTGTCTTGGCACCGTTGAATGAGGACTTTTCTTCTGTTCCTCTCATAGTCAGGTTCTCCTAAAAGAGATGGAAACGGGAGAGGAGAGCAAGTGGGAAGGAGACCAGCTGTTCTTGAAGTCAGAAAGGAATAATTTTTTAAAATAAAGTTTTAATTTTTTTTCCTTTCCTTATAAAATACATTTCAGCAAGAGCTTTTCAAGATTCTGCATAGTATTCTGTTGAATGGCGAGACCCGTGAGGCTGCTCTGGGTTACATGGCGGCTGTCGTCAACGCCAACACGAAGAAGGCGCAGATGCAGGTAGGGTCCTGAAGGCTGCTTCCGTTTATTCGTTAAATTCATTCGTCCGGCCCTTATTTATTCAGATGTGGTTGGGAAATGGACATACGGTGTTGAACAAGACACACACGCTTCCTACTTTTGCACAGCTTATGTTCTATAGGGTAAATGAGTAAACATAATAACATATTATTTCAGAAGTCATAGAGTTTAGGAAGCAAGTAAATCAGGGTATAGGACTGGAGGATAACTGTGGAGGTACCAGAAGAAGGTGCGGGGTGATTTTTGGTCAAGTGGCAGAAAAGCCTCTCTAAGGAGGTGACATCTGATTGGAGACTTGACTGATAAGAAAGAGCCAGCCACTGCAAAGCTGGGAAAAGAGCTTTCTAGATACATGCGAGGTACCAGGGTGGGCGTGAATGAGCTTTCAGGACAAGCCCCGCATGTGGCTTTTGTGGCTGGGGGATAGAGAGTTGGGGAGAGTGGCAGTCACGGGCTGGAGGGGCAGCAGCAGACCCTGGAGACCAGGTACAAGGTCACGAGTGCACCGGTCCAGGTGAGGGAGGCAGGTGGCTCTGACTGCCGTGCCAGAGTAGAAAAGGTACAGGGCCTCCTCCTGCTGTTACTACTAAGTAAGGAATGAATGACGTGGCATTTCTACTCAAGAAGAAATAAAGTCTAGAGAAGAACGTGGACCTGGCCTTAGACGGCCTGGATTTCCAGTTCTGTTTCGACCGCCAGTGGGGCCTTGGGCAGTTACTGCTCTGTGCCTCCATTTCCTCACTGCCATCTGGGATAATAGTCCCTAACGTGGGGATTCAGTACATGTAAAGCTGTTGGAACAGTGCCTGTTGTGTAGCGAACCCTCGACCCATGTGAACTGTCATTCTCTTAATCATCAAACGATCAGGGCAGGACTATGCTACTGACGTCAGCCAGAGAAGCTTAGTCCAAGGGTAACAGCAAGACCAGTTCCCACGCTCTCGCGGGGAAGTGCAGAAGAGAAAGGGGGCGCTGTTTATTGTGTTTCTACTTGCTGCTTTTGAGGATCTAGGCAAATCATTTACATTCTCTGAGCCTTAGTTTCCTTCTGCGGAAAATGTGGATAACAGCACCACTGACTCTAGGGCCGTTGTGAAGATTCAGCCAAAGATTGTATAAAATGCTTCATGCGTGATTGACGCTCAACAGATAGCACCTGCTATGTGGCAGTGACATGTGCCCTCGTTGACTCTAGGATGAAAGTTCAGTCTCTTTCTTCTAAAGTTTTGCCAAATTTTTACTCACGTCATTATTTTAAATACTTCTTTCATATTTCACAGACAGATGATAGATTGGTATCTACAGATGGATTTATGCTGAATTTTCTTTGGGTGCTGCAGCAGCTAAGTACAAAGATCAAGTTAGAGACGGTTGATCCCACGTATATATTCCACCCAAGGTGTCGGATCACTCTCCCCAACGATGAGACCAGAGTAACGCGACGATGGAAGACGTGAGCGACTGGCTGACTGAGCTTTGTGAGTAAGGTGTTCATTTTCAGGTCGTGAAAGTGCTGCCTTTCTACATATTTTTAGTTTAAAAGAACAGATACACGTCCTATAGAAGATACAGTGCACTCAGCATCCACCCCGCAGTCTGGGTCTCACAGCGACCACAGCGTCCCAGTCTGTCACCTCCCTGCCCCCCGCCCCTTGCTCCCTCTGGCCCCTGCTGCTGTCCTCGGTCATCAGGGCCAGTTTTCACGGACTCCCCTCCCCCTACAGCCGGCCACATCAGACTCCAGAGCTTCTTTACATCCCCAAGATTCGCTCTGAGGGACGGCGGCAGAGGGCAGGTGTCCAAGGACCTGATGGCTTATCTTGCTCAGGCAGTCAACAGTACGGAGATGTATGAGTCATGGCTTTTTTTTTTTTTTTATGGCTAGATTTCACTGGCTGGTACAAAGCCATTTTGAGTCATGGCACATTTTAACCAAAACATAGGCAACATCATAACCTCAAGACTTTAGTGTTCCTTCTATTTTGACCTTTCCTTGCATTCGGTAGGGAATTTTCTATTTGTAGGCTCGTGGAATTATCAGGAAATGAGCTTCAATGAATAGCTTGATAGCAACTCTGCTGTCTTCTAGTTAAATATGAGGGGCCAAGGTTCCAAAATGTGTCACACTCACCTGGCCTGTGAGGCTCACGCTGCCGCCCAGAGCGTCTGAGCCACGTCCGGGGCCGCTTCTGCTCCATCCCATGGCCCGATCTGAGGTCTTCCTTCCAGATGTTTACTGATTTGGTTTCAGTTTCTCATATTTGTCAATAGCAAAAGAAGTAATCTAATTCTTTATGAAATTTCTGTTTCACTCAGGAGACCTGATTTCAGATAAACCAGGCAGAATTAGGATTTGGGCTCTTGGGGTCAGGGCCAGGGTTGGGGGAGTAATAGGGCTGTGGAGAAGGTCAAGGGGACTTCTCTAGAGAGCAGGCTGCCCACAGACAGGCTGGAGCTGAGGAAGCCCCTCTCTGAGGAAGGCCCCATCCAGAGAGAGGGCCTGTGGGAGGGAGGAGGAAGAAGAGCCCACGCTGCTGGACCTCAGCCGCTTTCCTGGCTAAAAGCGTCACGACCTGAGAGGCAGAGGGAGAGCATGCAAAGGAGTAAGGCTGGAGGAGCTGGAAGAGGAGGAAAGATAACAAGTGAAGGAGAGTGTGGAAGCGTGTGACAGATAAATGTGTCTGAGAGACCCGTTCAGGGAGACAGAAGAGTAGAAAGACAAGAGAAATGGGCACTGTATTTTATTTATGTTGCAGAAACTCAAAAATCATGATACTGGGTTTGAAAGTGAATCCTAAGTGGGGGAAATGACTTTCTGCTTTTCCATTTTTTTGTTTAGGTCCAGCCCTCAGTGGGCCACGTCCAGCTTACTTGGACAGGTGGTTCCCAGCTGCCCCAGTTAAGAAGTTAGAGTTTATAGAAAGAAAATTATTTTGTTTGGATGCTAGTGATTCCTCACAAATTGTTGTTCTCTCTCCAGAAAATATATTTATGAGCTACAGATATGATAGGCAAGAAAAATTAATACAGTAAAGAAGTTATTTGAATTAGCCAAAATCAAATTGATATGTAGAGGAAATACAAGGAAATATATTATTTATATATGTAATAAAAATGATAGCAGCAACTTAGTTACTATATAGAGTTTATAGATGCCAGTTAAAATTCTCATGAAACATTTTATAAATCTTCATGAATTGGTAGTATAAAAATATGAACATTTTGAAGGTGTTAGGATTATTGAGTTTTTTCTCTATGTTATAAAATATTATTTAATGACTGACATCAAAACCCTATGGCATTTATTTTTTTAATATTATAAAATTATTCATGGAATAGGATAGAGATATCATGCTTACCTGGCAGTGGCTACATATGATCAAATCTACACATTCCAGAAAAATATTTAAATTGTCATAATAACTAAGTACCTATTAACAGTAAAGTCAGTATTGATTAATGTCATTTAAATGAGTTGCTACTGGTATAATCCTGGAACAATAACCTCATAGACTAATAAATTCAGAGGAATCAAAGGGTTAAACATTTTTCTAAAAGCCAAACAGGAGATATTTGTAATTAAGAAATGAAACTTATCATCAGAGGCAATGTGTATATGTCTTAATATATAAACACACTCTTTATACAACAAGACAAAAATGAATATGTAAAATAAGAGAATGGGGGAAAACGTGTCACATAATTGATAAAATCATGCCATTCAAAATATAGAACTGTTGTCAATATGTAAGGCCAAACTGTTCTGCCAGAAGAGAATTTTCTTTTGTTTGGGACGAAACGTAAGCAGTATATATCATAGGAAATAAAATATACGCATAGGAAAAATATGTATACAAATTGAAGAAGTTCAAGTTATCATTATAGTATACAAACTATACTATAGAAACTTACCTTCTATCTTATCAGATAATTTATGGTTATCTGAACACAAAGCAATAAGATGCAATGTAAGTTTGTATAGAAATAGATGGCATTAAATCAATTTATTTGGTCTACCTAAAGTGAATTCTGGGGATTCATAACAATAATTATAATACCATCATTCTCAATAATTCCACTTGCCAGAATATACTCAGAGCTGGGGGACTGAGGGAGTAATTTTTTGTACACAGATCCTCCTAGCACTGTTTTTAATAGAGAAAAATTAGAAACAACAAATACGCCCACCGGTAGGGAAATGACTGGAATCTGTAGCTTATCGACATAATCTAATACCATTTTGAGATTTAGAATGACGTTTATAATCTGTATTAAATAATGAAGATGATCATATAAAATACATCAAGAAGACACATCAGAAAAGATGGTCGGCATACATGTGTGTAAACATTTAATCAGATGGGGGAGGATACCTGGTCATTAAGTGGAAATCACAGGAATTCTGTTCTTCTTACCACAGTACTTAAATCTGTGATTTTTTCAAAGTGTCCTTAAACTTCTTGAAAATTCAGGTGTAATTTTGTCTTCTAGGTTGTGCTTTTTTTTCTCTGATTTTGTTCTGTAATCGATTTTATTCAGGGGGTTATGTTGTTTTTCCTAGACGGAGATCAGCCTCCCTTTTCCGAGCCGAAATTCCCTACGGAATGCTTCTTTCTCACCCTGCACGCCCACCACCTCTCGATTCTGCCCAGCTGCCGTCGCTATATCCGCAGACTCCGGGCCATCCGGGAGCTCAATAGGTACGTGCGTGCTGCCGGGTCCTGAGGCTGGGACTGGTCGATTTGAAAGCGGGGGTGGAGCGCACGTGCTGCAGAGCAGCATCTGCCTTTGCGGCCACATCCGTGTCCCTCAGCTGGCCAGACGTCTGAGCACGGTTATGTGCCCCAGGCTTGGTTCCTTAGAGTTCTCAGCCCTCGGTACATGGCTGCTACAGATTTTCTTTAACTTTTTCTGCAGGACACGGTTCCAGACATACCCTGGACTGTGCAACAGTAACTCCAGTTTCTCCTGATAAACAAGACCATTTTCTCCTGCCAACATGTAATTCGGTGTTTTTGCATGTTGTCCTGTGGCATAAGGAAACCAAAATGGCCACAGTAGCCTCAGTTTCCAGTTCCCTAACGCCATTGTTGGTTTTCATTAGCTAGGCACCTCCACACAAACAAGAGTCACGGAACAGGAAGCAAACATTTTTTTCAACAGGTCACTGGAATAATGATAGGGTGGCCACTTGCACCATTCGGTCCAGGACCGGTGTAGTCTGGTTGTGACGAAAGTGTGTCCTATCTGTGTCTGCAACTTTCTGTCTATGTTTACCTTGCTAAAATCACGTATTAATTCTAAATGTTACTGTGTGGATTCCTTAAGGTTTTCTTTCTACACATAATCATGTTGTTTGTATATGATGACAATTTTCTTTTTCTCATACTTTTTTTTTTTTTGCCTTAGTGCTCTGGCTATAATTTTTACTATAATCTTGAATAGAAATAACCTTCTTGAAATTTCTCTTTTATTCCAATTAATGGGGGAAGGGTTTTTTGTTTTGTATATCCTGTTATCAGATTAAGGAAATTCCCTTTTATTTCTAGTTTTCTAAAAGTTTTTTATTCTTGTCTGGAGTTGAATTTTATTAAATGCTTTTTTCATTTCTATCGAGGAGTTGATTTTTTTTTTTAATCTTTATTCTGTTGATGTGGTTGAGTTACATCAGCTGGTTTTGATATGACACCAGTCTTTATTCTTGGTATAAGCTCGACTTTTATATTATTGCTTTTATATCTCATTGGGTATTCAATTTGCTAATATTCTGTTGAGGATTTTTGAGTCTATGTTCAAAAGAAGGATTGACCTATAATTTTCATTTCTTGTTAAGTCCTTCTCAGATTTTGGTATCAACATTGTGCTTGCCATACAGAATAAGTTGGGGAGTCTTTCCTCTTTTTATAATTTTTAGGATGAGTTTATTGTATAAGAATTATATTTATTTCTTCCTTAAATATTTGGAAATATTCGTTGATGAATATGTGTCGAATGTACCTAGAGTTTTCTATGTGGGAAGGTTTTAAATTATATATTTAATTATATATTCAATTAATAGATATAGGACTGTTTAGATTTTTTATTTCACTTCATGTCGTTTTCCAATGACATCTAAATTTTCAAAATTTTTTGGCATTAAGTTGTTTATAATACTGTCTGAATCATTTTATTATCTTTTAGGGTCTTTATTATTCCTCCTACTTTTTTTTAGTTTCATTTGCTTTTTGTTGATGTTTCTATTGCCTGTTAAGATTGATACTTAAATCATTCATTTCCAGCCCATTCTTAAATCTGCGCTTAAGGCTGTTTAGTTTCCCTCTCAGCATGGCTTTAGTTGCACCCCTCATTTTTGGTATGTCATTTTTAAAAATTGAAGTATAATTGACATATAACATTATATTAGTTTCAGGGGTACAACGTAATGATTAGGTATTTGTATATATTGAAAAATGATCACCATAGTAAGTCTAGTTAATGTCCATCACTATACATAGATACAATTTCTTTTTTCTTGTGATGAGAACTTTTCAGATCTACTCTCTCAGCAACTTTTCGATATGCGATGCAGTGTATTAACTATAGGCACCATGCTGTCCATTACATCCCCATGACTTATTTATGTTGTAACTGGAAGTTTGTACCTTCACCCATTCCACTCACCCTCCCAACCATCACTCTCCACCTCTGGCAGTCACCAATCTGTTCTCTGTATCTGTGAGCTCAGTTTGTTGTTGTTGTGGTTGTTTTTAAGAGTCTACATCTAAAGAGGTTAGATGGTATTCGTCTTTCTGTGTCTGACTTATTTCACTTAGCATAGTGCCCTCACGGTCCGTCCATGTTGTTGCAGATGACAAGATTTCATTCTTTTTTATGATTGAGTAATATTCCTATGTGTGCGTCACATTTCTTTATTGTTACAGCTGTTGATGGATACTTAAGTTGTTTCCATGTCTTGGCTGTTGTAAATAGTGCTGCAGTGAACATATGGGTGCATATAACTTTTCAAATTAGAGTTTTGTTTTCTTCAGATAAATACCCAGAAGTGAAATTGCTAAATCATATGATAGTTCTAATTTTGATTTTTTGAGGCACCCCCATACTGTTTCCATAGTGACTGCACCGCTCTACAGTCCCAGCTACAGTGACAAGGGTTCCTTTTTTCCGCATCTTCGCTAGTACTTGTTATTTCTTGTCTTTTTGAGAATAGCCATTTGAATAGGTGCGAGGTGGTTTTGATTTGCATTTTCCTTAATGTTAGTGATATTGAGTACCTTTCAGCATGTCATATTTTATTGTTCAGTTCAAGGTATTTTCTAGTTTTTATTACTGTTTGACCTATGGGTTATATAAAGACATTGTTTAAATTCCAGATTCTTGAGGAATTTGTCTGTTTACCTTTTGTTGTTGATTTCTAGCCAGATTTCATGGGATCAGAAGACATAGTCTGATTTGCGTCCATTGAACTTCTTGAGATTTGCCTTATGGACTAGCATTTCTATTAGTAAATATTTTCTATAGGCCAAAAGAATGTGCTTTCTGTGTTTATTGCAGTGTCTCGTATGTATCAGTAAAGTCGAGTTTGTTCATTTTCTGTTGGATTTTCCTTATAGCTGCTGATTTCATCAGCTTATCATGTCAGTTATTGAGAGAGGCGTCTAAAAATTTCAGGCTGTGACTGTGGTTCGTCTCTTTCTTCATCCTGGAGTGGCTGCCGCCCTGGATCTCACCAGCGCCACTGGCTGAGGAGACTGCATTTCCATGTGGCACCTCTGCCACCCTCACTGCCAGCCTTCAATGGGCGGTCACTGTTGTGCTTTTCCAAATCGTTGGTGTTCCCCTTACATGTGCATTTTTCATTGTGGTGCTACAAGAAGTACCTTCTAGGACATAGTTGAGCTGTGTGTGTTTAGGAGGGTGGTTACCTGCACTGTCCTGTGGTAAATCTAGGATAATATTCCCAGCTTCTTACGTTTTGGACTCCTTCCTGAATTGTCAAGGAATTCCTGACAACTCAACTTCATTTGGCATAGGTCGCTGTCAGTTCCAAGTTTCAGATGGCTTGGTATGCAATTAGAACCCCTCCCAGCTACTCAGGACGGTGTTGATTGCAAAATGTCTGGTAGATGTAATCACGTCAGTGACTCGAGCCCTGCATAGAAGAGTGGTAGAATGTTCCTCCCTTGCTGATCAAGCATCTGAGAATCCATTCCCACACATACTCCCACTCTGTCACTACATATGTGGTAGGTAGAATAACAGTGTCTCAAAGATGTTCACGTCCTAGTCCCCAGGACCTGTGAATATGTGACCTTATGTAGTAAAAGAGAGTTTGCAGCTGTGACTAAGTGTACTATCTCGAGATGGGGAGATTTCCCTGGATTATCTGGGTGGATCCAGTCCTTAGAAGAGAGAGGCCAGAGGGCAGATCCTCCTTCCCAATCGAGGGAAGACTCTCTTTCCTTGCCATTTCTGGCTTCTAGAGACCACCGCCTACATTCCTGGGTCATCACCCCTTTCTTCATTTTCAAAACCAACAGCATAGCATCTCCAGCTCTCTCTCCGACCTCTGCTTCAGTTGTCACATCTTCCTATACTCCGGCTCCCTTCTGTCAGGACCCAGTGATGACATTGGGCCCACCCAGGCAATCCAGGATAATCTCCTCATCTTGAGGTTCACACACTTAGTCCCATCTGTAAAATATCTGTTGCCATATAAAGTAACATATTCATAGGTTCTGGGTATTAGGGTGTGACATCTTGGTGGGGCACATTATTCTGTCTGCCACAATCATGTTCCTGTTACAGACAAAAGAATCCAGTTTATGTGGGACAAACAGAAAGAGGATTATTAAAGGTTACTATTCGTTTTATCGCATCATTGGAATCTGAACCTGGCTTGGCGGGAAGCTGCGTCAGGGTTCAGCCTGGCAGTAGAGCCGTTGCCACCACTTCATGCAAAAGCCCTTTGCCACTGTGCTTCCAGAAGAACCGTGTGGCTGCCAGTTCACAGTATTCACTTCTGCCTTCAGTGAGGGGTCACCTCTCCATAGCCTAGGTCATGCTTAGAAATGCTGGCAGCAAGGGAGTCTGGGAAATGTAGTTTCTTAAAAAATGGTCACCTAGTTTTCTACACAATGTCTTGATAGAAAGGGGTCAAAATGGTTGTAAGTGAGCCAGTCTTTAAAACATGCAGCATGTTATGTGATCAGGGAGGCTACCAGGCAGATATTCGAAGGAAGTAAATGTTGGAGAAGAACCCTCCAAACAAAGGGAAAGGTTGTCAAAGAAGAGAAGGAAATGCCCTTAGTAAAGTAGCCTTCGTTTTGGGTAATCGAGTGGGCATAGTAACCTTGAATTGTCATGAGACTTCTTTTTCTCCCTCCCAGAAAAACAAGTGTGCAATGTGTTTCCTTCCAAAAGAGCTTACTGTAGTTCATCAAATCTAAAGTGCCGTCAATTTTAAGACATCATTTTGGGACCAATAGGAAAGAAACATAACAGTTAAACCATGACTTGCCATTGGTTGTAAGACATGCTCTGATTTTACAAATGCTAAAATGGAGAGGGAATATGTGTGTGGGAATCAAGGAAATGGTAAAGATGTATAATAAGGTGGATGATGGAACTGTGTATTTTTTTCACTTGACTGTTATTCTTTGATTTCAGGACCGTGGAAGATTTGAAAAATAATGAAAGCCAGTGGAAAGACTCCCCACTGGCAACTAGACACCGCGAAATGCTGAAACGTTGCAAAACTCAGCTTAAGGTTTGTCTAGTTAATTGGAATAATCAGAGACTAGCCTCATAACAGTAATTTCCCACCCGAATTTGCACCTTGAGTGAGCGGTTTCACGTCCTTATTTTTTCTTCGTTATTTTTTTCTCCCAGGATAAAATGATACATTTAAAAAGTTGTCGATACTTTGCATGTGCCTATATATAATATTTAAATCTCAGGATAAAATATGCATCTACTACCATTAACATGAGTTCTTCATGGGTTTTGCCATCCTCAGTCTATCATCGCCTCCCTTCCCCTACTTTGTTGTGCAAGATTCTCCCCACCTGCTACCCCCCAACCCTGCGCCCCCAAACACACTCTAGTATATCTAGTCATGCCTTTCCACACTGTTTGACAAAGTGGATTTGTGGTAGTAGGAAGATCTCTTTCCTTTGCACCTCATTCTTCATTTTTAATTGAAAAGGATCCATCAACACAGAACCTAACTTTAGATGGGAAGATATCTGCTTGTGAGACATGGCTTAAAAATGCTGGCTGAGTTTCTACCAGGGAAGCACAGAGAGCAGATGTATACATTTTTCTTATGTTTATCTTCACATTAGAAAGCTGGGTGTTAGCTGGCTTTGCTTTCTGTTGATTATTAGCATGATAAGGAGCTTTCACCTGACTTAGGTTTCTGGCACAACCTGAGGTTTCAGTTCTGTTTACTAGTACACTGGGCCTCTTCAAGATGCAGAATGAACCAGGGGCCCCGATCTGGTGTTTCGGTAGGCCCCTAAACACACTGCACATAATGTTTCACAGACTCTCTAAACCGTTTAAATTTATGTCAGTGTGCGTGCATGTTTTAATTCTCACAGCGATCCTCTGGGGTGGGTGTGATAGCATTTTGCTCAAGGGCGGCTCATAAGTAGTGACCTAGAATTTTCAGGTGTGGATTTGTGTGGTTTCTTCCCACTAACCATCCCTGGCACCCAAATTGCCTCCCTGTCAACCCCCTCCCCAGCCTAGTTATCCAAATGTGACCATAATGACCTACCTTTTTGAGCACTCACTAGTGTGCTGGGTGCGTGCCCAGGGGTCTGCGTGGCATCCCCTTTCCATAGAACAGCATCCTGCAGCTGGTCAGGGATGAAGGTCTCGGAGCCCTAGAACCCGACTTCCCTTCTCCTGGCCCAGTCCCTGCCCATCACACTGCTGGCATGCCACTAGCAGCTAATCCCTACTTCCACAGAAACTGGTACGGTGCAAGGCGTGTGCCGACGCGGTTTACTCGACGAGAGCTTCCTGAGAAGGTGCCTCAATTTCTATGGCCTCCTCATTCAGCTGCTGCTCCGCATCCTGGATGCCGCCTACCCCGAGTGAGTGCGCTCTCCCCTCGGCCTCCCTCCTGCTCGTCCGGGCTCCACCGTCCACGTTGTTCGTCAAAGGCCGCAGCTAAAACCCAGACCCTTTACCAAGAATCCATTTTGTAATTTCTGGAGCATACTTGTCTACGCTGTGAAATTAATAATATTAATGACTTTTTTCCATAATCAGTTGTGGTAATAAGGGAATATCAGCATCCCTCATTTTAATTCTGACATAGTGCTTTTTGAAAATTGCCTATAAGTCTTTGATAAAAAAAGAAATCTATAAATTGGAAGCTAAAAGCTGGAGATAACAGAATTTTAGGCTCTCCTGAGCACTGGCCTCAGGAAAATACCTCGCCAGTTTAGAGATGAGCTAAGAACATTGTTGATCCTTTTTCATCGCCTGGACATCTCCAGGCAGCCATTTTTATTTTATTATTATAATTATTATTATGAAGTCTCTGGATCACTGGTGTTGGTAAGATGGCCCAAGCCCTCCACAGGACTGGAAAATATTACTTAAAGCACATGTGTAGCTTTGTTGTCTCAGTTTGAATTGTGTAAAATGACCAAATATGACCCTTTTATTTCCTTCTCATTTCATTTATTATGTTAACCTTAAGAGGAAATCAAGAAAAGGAAAAGCATTTAATGTGCACCCTGGCATATCCACTGCCTTCTTTATTCCCTGTTCATTGTTGGTCATAGTCTCTTTGCCTGTGTATTTTTACATAGTTGTACAGAATGAGGTTTTTCCCCAAATAAAATACTTATCTGTAATGTAGCATAATATTCCTCGTAGTTTGATGCACCCTTTTCTTTTTGTAACTTGTGCTTTTTTCTGTTTGACAGTGTAACACTGCCTTTAAACTCAGATGTCCCCAAGGTATTTGCAGCATTGCCTGAGTTTTATGTAGAAGATGTTGCTGAATTTTTATTTTTTATTGTACAGTAAGTGCCTTAAACATATTACAGTTTAATGTGTTTCTACATGTAATGTATACATTATATTATGAATTATATTGCAAACCTCCATTTTATGCCTGAAATTTTGTGTAATTGCGTCCTAGAGATTGGAAAAATAAATAGTGTTGGCACTAAGCCAATTCCAATAATATCTTAGCAACAGAAGATTAACACTGCTGATTATGTATTCCGTGAAAACTGAGTTGAATTTCTAATGATTGAATATCTGTTTCTGAGAAACAGAAGGAGCAGTTTATAAATATCTTAGTGAACATTCAAAAGCCAGAAATACCCACATCTATATTTTGTACCAAATTTTTTCTCAACAGTAACATTGGAGAAAGGTTATAAAGTATTTGGTTGGGTTTATCGCTGATATTTGAGGTTTTAAAAAATTAAAACAATTCCATCAAAAAATAATTTTTAAGTCTTTTTGGTAGTACAGGTCTTTTCTAAAACTTACATTATGGATTTTATCATAACTTTGGTTTATTTTTTTAAATATAGTAAATCAATATACTACGACCATTAGCAGCGTTGGGTTTTCAGGCCATCTCGTTACAGTGTGAATGGTCACCTCAAACTCAGCAACTTAAAAGGAATTCCGTATCCCGGCCCCTAGACCTCTTTGTCCCCACTTATGACAGAGCAGCCACCCACTTTTAGATTCTCAGTGTTGTTTCTCGCTCTTCTCACGTCCCTTCAGGTACTCCCCTCAGGTGCTTTATGAGCCCTGCACTCAGGATGTTGTGATGTTCCTCGTTGTCATGCTGTGCAGCCAGAACTACATCCGGAATCCTACCTGGTGGCCAAGCTGGTGGAGGTCATGTTTATGACCAACCCTGCCGTTCAGCCGCGGACCCAGAAGTTTTTTGAAATGATTGAGAACCATCCTCTCTCCACCAAATTGTTGGTCCCTTCCCTGATGAAGTTTTATACAGGTAGGCTTCTGGATATACAGGTAGGCGAGGCCTTCTAAAGCCAGTGGCTGAAGTTACTCTAGGCCTGTTACCTGACTGACGTCCCGACATCCACCTATAAGTAAAACACTCTAACCCACTGCCAGGAGAGCAAGCGCTGTTGGTTCTCTTCCCCGAGTCGTGGGAAGGCTACATGACCATTCTCAGGGTAGGCATTGGTGGCTGAGCAGGATGCGCTGAGTGTCACAGGGGTAACATTGAGGTCCACTTGGTATCAGCAGCACAGGTTGGTGTTTTTATCTGAAAATACATGGTTCATTTTAGTTTTGAACTTACAGCATTCGTTTTGTAAGAACTGTCTTATACCCAGAGTTTCAAAACTATGGGTGAAACAAGGAGCTTGTTAAAGATGCTTATTCTTGGGGACCCCACTCAAACAGTGGAATTAGGATCTCTGGGAGTCTCCACTCATTCACAGACCCTGCACATTTATTGAGTGCCTCCTGTTTGCCAGGCACTGTCTAGGTGTCGAGTGACACTGGCGAGCAAGACTGAGAACACATGAGATGCTTTGCAAGGAGCTCCTCCTCTTCAGGTTGAATTAATTCCAAATTTTCATTTTTAGTTTGACTTTTTCTTTGCAAATGTGTTTTCATAAAGCTGATTGCCTGTGGGACCTGTTCACCTGTCCCCTGCCAAGGGCACAGGATTGTACTTAGAGCATTTTCCCTCCGGTTTATATATTTCTTGGGAAAGTAAGCCTGTCTTATCTGTCTCCTTATCTTCTGCTGAACCCAGCACATTCTGGGCACTCGAGTGTCTTGGCATTTGGTAGACTGTACCCACCATGCTCTTGGGGGAAACACTGGCCGCCCGGAGCACAGTCCCTTGCTGTTCACAGCGGCCACAGCTGTCTGAGGAGTCGCCCGCATCAGCACCCGCCATCCCTTCCCTGCTCCTGCTCATTTCGGGCTGGTGCTGTCATCTCTCTCTTCACTTCTGTGAGTTCCTTCCCCTTTTGTCACTGTTATTTCGTGGCATCTTCTGAGGGTTTCTCTCCTTCCTTTAGCCCACCTGTGTCCTCTAAACCTAAAGCCAGCTCACCTTTTGACATTCTGTTACCACCATCGCATCGGCAACAGCAGAGAACACTCTGGGTTCAGGCCCCTTCTCAGCTCCCCAGTTCTCCTCTTGTGCTCTTCACCCTGGTCAGGGGACCACGGGGTCGTCCGGTGTGTATGACACACGTGTACAAGGCAGAACCTTACGTGACACCTTACACCCGTCAGGCTTATTGGAATGGAAGATAATTCTGCATTTCTTAAAATAACAGGAAGGTACCTCTTTTCACCGATCAAATGTGTCTTTAAGATGAGCATGCGTAGCACTCACGTGATTGGAGAGAAGGAAACGAACCAGCAAAAGCCCGTTTCATCTCCCTATAGCTACTATGCCAGATCAGCGCTGCGAATCTATGAGAATACAGACTGGTAAAGCCCTTCTGGAAGGCAACTTGGCATTCCATGCCCAAAGCCTTACAAATGTGTATAGCCCATGTATCGGTCAAGATCCAGTCAGGAAAATGGAACCATACCAGTAATTTTGAGAGGGAATTTAGTATGAGGACGTGGTCAAGTAGGTTCTGGAAGACAGGGCAAATAAGGAACATGGGGCAGCATGGATTATAGGTGCAGGACGCAGCCATCGCCTGTGCCTGGGGGAACCCCCGGGAGGGGCAGGGGTTATTGGAATGTAGCAGTTCTGATGGGGCTGCCATCGCCGAGGGCATCCGAGGTGGCTAGTCCTGCAAGTATGGGCAGAGCTGGGAACCAGAAACAAGGGCTGCTGCTGCCGGGGTGGAGGAGAATCATGCTGATGGGCCAGCAAGCTGACCAGAGATCCAGGTCCCTTCTGCTCCAGCTGGCCAGTTCTCCTGCAGCGCCCCCTGTCGGCGAGCCTGACGGATTGCCTGCTACAAAGGGGACCTTTGGCCCCAGCATCACAAAGCCAAGCGTAAAGGGTGAATATGGGGCTGAGAGGCAGCAGCTGAATAACCAGCACGCGCTCATACAATGTAACTTAATTTTTCCCGATCTATTTTATGAGAATAATTATAAATGTATGTAAATGTTCATAATGATTTTCAACACAGCATTATTTATAATTCAGTGTAGCGAAAATATTAAAACAGCCTAAATTTCTGCCAATTGTGTATAAATTAAGTAAAATTTAGCTTATGCATACAGTGGATCAATATGAGCCATGAGAAATATTATTTACATTAAGTGGCTAAGTAATAGAAAGTAAAGAAAACGCCGAGTAACTAAACAATATGTAAAGTAGGACCATATTTTGGTAAGGTCACAGGAGTCAGTGGGTGGGACTTATCCTCCGTCTTTCCTCTGCCACCAAGCAGTGTGCCCTCCAGCCCTGGACCACCTCTGTCATCATGGATAGATGATCCGCGGGCTAATAATAGCCACCACTTATTGAATACTTGCTAATCTTTTCACTGAACCTGAACCACAGTCCTCAAGATGGTGCGATAAATATCTCATTTTACAATTGAGGAAACCGAAGCCTGGAAAGGTCAAGAAGCCTGCTGAAGGTCAACAGCTAGCGAGTGGCCACAGCCTCAGTTGGACTTCAGCACAGGTGCCCCTGGCGGGCTGCGCTGTTCCTCCTTCAGTTCCCAGGGGACAGGCGCCAGAGAGCCGGCAGCGGGCGTCACAGACACTCCCTACACGCCCGTGAAATGCATGTTAAGTCTGCTGACTTCAGCCCTGACTCCTGAACACGTCTGATTCTCAGATGTGAGCGAGGGTTTGGAATAAGGAACAAGCTCATCTTTTACGCCCCAGAGAGAGTTGTCTAGCTTAGGAAATGCTTAAGACCAAATTTTTGTTTCAAAAATAAAATTAGATTTCAAAATAAGAGTATTTTATTTGTATCACAGCAGTCAGTTCCTTAAGGACCAGCTCTCAAAACGCGGCTACTCAGAACTTGGAGGAACACTGATAGCCAAGATTTAGTCCAAGACTTCTCTTCCCCAAGCTGATCTGACTCGGCAAAGCCAGCGCTGGCCCAAGTAAACTCAGTCACTAGTTCAGCAAATACTGATGAAGCTCCTGCTGGGTTTGATGCGAGGTCGCTGCGATGAAGGGGTCAAAGTCCCTGCCACGTGGGTCAGACGTTCTAGTTGGGAGACAGACACTGAGCCAGTAAGTTAGGTGCTTTCAGACGGTGAGTGTGGGAGAAGGGTGCTGCTTTCAGAAGCAGAGTCAGGGTAGGTTCCTGAGGAGATGACTTTAGAGTGGCACTGAAAATGAGACAAAATGGTGAACTATAAGAAGATCTCAGCCACAGTGTGGCAGACGAAAGGGGCAGCAAGTATGAAGGCCCTGAGGCCTGGGCAGCTTAGTGAGTCAGATAGCAAGGCAGCAAGACCTGAGGTCAGCGGGAAGGGGTGAGGTCGGCTGCGGTTTAGTTCAATGCAGGCCTCTTAGAACTAAGACTTGGGAGTTAGAACTTGGGCTGAAGCAGTTTTGAGGGAACATTAGAAGTGGAGATTTCTACATGTTGGGAGAGATGTATATTCATGAGTTAACAGTAGCTACTTAGCCTCACTATGTTTGGGATGCAGTGCAGGTATTAAGAGCACTTTAGATTCTATGGTCATGCCACCCTGAACTGCCGATCCCGTCTGATCTCGGAAGCTAAGCAGGGTCGGGCCTGGTTAGTACTTGGATGGGAGACCACCTAGGAAGCCCAGGTGCTGTAGGCGTAAAAAATAAAAATAAGGGATTATAAGCTGACAAGATCCTTGCAATCTGTGAGGTCAACCAAGGATTACCTTGCCTTAAAAAAAAAAAAACAATTTAGAGGGTGTAAGAGGCTCTGCCTCACCCCCACCCTGGTGTCTGTCTTTTGTCAACTCCACTAAACTAGCTCTCCACACTTCAGTTCACACTTCTGTACAGTTAATAAAATCACACTTAGTTCATCTTAAAGATTAACCTGATGGTTATACATAGCGCTGTCAGATCTTTGGTAGGAATAATTCTCTTATTCTTTTATTAAATAACTTTTTAGTCACAAAAAATGTATTCATTGGGAAATATAGAAAATACCAAGAAGAATATTAAGATCATTAATAATCTCTGTACTCAAGACAGAATCTCTGTTAACATTTTACTCTATATCTTCCCAGTTGATTTCATTTATGTACAGACATTTTCTCACATTCTCTTTCAGGCATTTGGATGATTTATATTTTTTCTCTAATATATGGTATTTTAGTGAGTTTCCTTGAGGATCAGTCTTTTACGTGCCTGTGTTTTTTTGTGTTTGTTGTTGTTTGAAGTATAATTGACAGATAACATATTAGTTCCAGGTATATAACATGATGATTCGATATTTGTATATATTGCAAAAAAAATCAACACGATAAGTCTAGTTAATACTTTTTGTGTGATGAGAACTTTTATTCTCTTAGACACTTTCAAATATGCAACATAGTACTGTAGACACCATCACATCTCCGTCCCCATGACTGACTTCTAACTGGAAGCTTGCACCTTTTGACCCCCTTCACCCCTTTTGCCCACCCCCTCAACCCCCACCTCTGGCAACCGCCAGTCTGTTCTCTGTATCTATGAGCTCAGTTTTTTTTGTTCGGTTGGTTGATTGGGGTTTTTGTTTTATTTTTAGATTCCATATATAAGTGAGATCATATGATATTTGTCTTTCTCTGTCTGACTTATTTCACTTACTATTTTTGCCCCCAAGGTCCATCCATGTTATCACAAATGGCAAGATTTTATTATTTATGATTTTTTTTTATGATTTTTTATGATGGAATAATATCGTGTGTGTGTGTGTGTGTGTACACACCTCACATTTTCTTTATCCATTCTTCTGTATGTGTTTTCTTGAATAGAATTGGTAGGCTAGAGAGCTGGGCATATCGATGGTTTATGATACGTTTTGTCAAATTGCCTTAAAGAGGCTGCATCACCATTCAGTCCAACCTGCATGTATAGTGTCTGTTTTCCCAAACTGTCACCTACGTACGCTCAGTATCATCATTTTTGTAATGTCTGCCAATTTGATAGGTGAAGAATGGCATCTTATTTTACTTTCTTAAAACTCTTTTTCTTAAGCCTCTTGTCTTTCCTGACAGGTTCCCTCTTTTTGAAATTTGAATTCAGGAATTTCTAATGCTCAAGGTGTTTGTCATTTGGATAACTGAGTTTGACCTTTGTTCCGATTTAATAGGTACACGGATGTTGGAAATCGGTAAATGAGTGATGAGTACATGGAACTCACTCTGCTTTACTTGGTACATGTTTAAAAAATCCCTAATTCAAAAGTATTTAAAATAATAGTCACATTTGATAGGTACATGGTCCTTAATAAAATTTAACCCAGTTTTATTTTTTCTGCTCAGGGATGCTCATTTGAAGTGCTATGAAATGTCTAAAAATTAGTAGCTCGCATTGGGGGAGGTGTGACAGTTCATCTTCTGGTCATTGGTGAATGGATGCTGTCCCAGTGACACCAAGCGATTTTCAGCTCTGAATTTGCAGATATGTATTTACTCAGTAACACTGTAGCCACAATAACTGCTTTTCAAGAGGTAAGAAAGTATACATCCTTCCATCCCTTTATCTTTCTTTTTTTAGATGTTGAGCATACTGGAGCTACCAGCGAGTTCTATGACAAGTTCACCATTCGCTATCACATTAGCACCATTTTTAAAAGCCTTTGGCAAAACATAGCTCACCATGGCACCTTTATGGAGGAGTTCAAGTGAGTATCGGGCCGCTAATGTCACAGCTTGCGCTCTTGCAAATTGCAGGGAGAGTGGCTGCTTAAAAGCTTCCACAGCTGGGTTCTTGTTGACTGTTTGCTTGGTCTCCACCTCCTTTAAGTTTTCCAGGTGGTACCTCTAAATGGCAGCAGGGTTGTCTAAGTCTGCGCTTGCGAGACATTACTGAACTTTAGATTTTTCAAGATACTTCGAGAATGATATACCTAAAGAAAATATCTATAAATATTCTGGGATGATGTCACAAGTGTCTTTTGCTGTTTCTATGATTGCAGTGTTAAATAAAGTTGTCAGAATGACTAAAACGAGATCTTGTGGTGTTCTCAGAGATGACATACCAAGCTTTAGAGTTAGAAATGTTGGGAGGAGTTTCGATTTAGAAGCAGTTGGATCGTGGTTTGAGTGTTATTCTTTGTAGTAAGTCCCTAAACCTTAATTAGGGACTTTTCGTTACTTACTTGAAATTTCAGCAACTACTTGCACCTAGACATTCGTAATTCCATCTAAAGTATGTTTCAAAAAATAAAGGTACTTTAAAAAGAACGGTAGATGAAAATGTTGAACTCTGAATTAGTCTTTAGGAGAAATGTATCCCATCTGCTTGCATCTTTTACAGCTTCTGTTAGCTCTTTGATCGAGTTGAGTTGTCACTTGTTAACTGAATTGCTAGTCAATAATATACATGTTACCAGTGGGCTAACCATCTGCTAAATAGCCTTCTGCAAAGTAAACTCTCTGAGTTAATCGTTTGTTTCTGTGAACTGCTCTTATAGTCAGAATCATATTCCAACAGAAGCTTGGCAGGAGCTTGGGAAACCAGGCAGGGGCACAGCTTGCTCTGCATGGGGCTCTGGGACAGGGACGAGTCCCTGAGCCCCAGGCCCCCCACCCTGGTCCACAGTAACTCATTCTGCCCAGGCCTGAGCTTACCACCCCTCATTGCGCAGTGGTGGGTCCCGATGAGTCGTTTCTTTTCTCCACTAATCTGGCACTTAGAGGCTAACCCAGATAGGTCAGGTTGTCCAAGTTCACCGGCAAGTCCATCCATTAGAAGACAATGTGCAGGACAGTTAGTTCCATAGGTTGAAAGCTTCGCTCTGTAAAGTGACTTAATATCCTGCTGTATCAGTGTTACAGCTGCCAAGTTTTCTTCAGTGTGTCTTATAAAATAACCGTATCACTAGTTCTCTTGCCTCTTGAATGTGGGTAATTATTTGTGCTTTCTTTATATCTTGGTGAGTTTAAGTGTATTTTCTATTCCAGAAGAATGTTTTCTCTATTTAAAATCATTGAGGGGATGAGCCAGGGGTGTGCTAGTAAACCTGTTCACTAACGGAAAAAAAAATCAGCATTTGCTGGTTTTCTAGGGGTGTGAATACTTCCACTGTTGCCAAATTTAAGCTGCCAAGGGAATCTGCTCACAAAACTCTGGAATATTAGCAATTGGCTCTCGTGAGCCATGCAGTGTGGCTCCAGCACATAACTGGAGTGAGTTTATCACGATTAATTAGAAAGAATCACGAAAGGAGAGAATTAGCCTTGACCTCACGGAACTTGCGTTGCACCGAGGTCGGCCGCCTTGCAGGGTGGCAAGCTCGGCCCCTTGGACCGAGGCCCGTTCTCCCCGGGATAGGCTGTGACCACGTCCCATGTAATTGCCTTTTCAGTTCTGGGAAGCAGTTTGTTCGCTATATAAACATGCTGATCAACGACACGACGTTTTTGCTTGACGAAAGTCTGGAGTCTCTGAAGCGGATCCACGAAGTGCAAGAGGAGATGAAGAACAAAGAGCAGTGGGAGCAGCTGCCCCGGGTGAGCACAGTCCAGGGGCCGGGACAGCCTTGCAGAAAGCGGCCGTGGGCCCCGGGTGGGCGGAGCTCTTTGGGAGGCTGCACGTGGCCACGCCTGACAACCTCGATCAGGCCGGGTCAGGCCCGTGGGATTCCTCCTCTGGGCTTCCACGAGGCTACATCCCAGGTTCGGGGCAGGAAAAAACTTAAACTTACCCTAAAGTTAAGAAATAAGTTAAGAGGTCTTTCCAAATGTGTCCAGAAAACTTGTTCTGCCATTCAAAGGGCTGTTTGTTGTCCAGATAAGCCAATTAAGAGTTATGAAAGTAACTAGGAAACAGATCTCTAGAATCCTAACGGCTAGGGGAGAATCGATTTGTTCATATGATCTTTAAGCAACTATGTGAATCACTCAGGGTTCTGTTGGGTTTTTTTCCTTTCAATTGATCTTGGTGTTTTTTCCTGTTCAGTTATGAATGGAAATGAGGCCTGCTTTCCAGGTTCCATGAGACATTCACGCTGTGCCAGTGACAGCATGCTGCCCTCCCCCAACACTTACTGCAGCCGTTTAGATGGCTCCCTGGTCAGTTCCTAGGCCCAGGCCAGCTACTGCTGACTTCGTGCATTGGTTCGTTCAGTTCCCGGTACTGTTAGGCTCAGAATCCGAACTGCTTTCCAGTAGCTGTTCTCGCGTAAAAATCGAGTGGGCTGACTTTTCTTTACTTGCAATAGCAATCATAAAATGAAAATATCATCGACGTTCTCATGCTGTGGAGTCAGAAAGTACCTTCAACGTAAGATACTGAGGCCCATTTCAGGAAGGTTCCGTCCCACGTGTCCCTGCAGCTTTGAGGAGAATTTTACATCTCGCTCTAGCCAACATGCTTGAACTGCAGACTCCAGCGTCTCGGGGGGCTTTGCCCAGGGTCCGCGAGTGCTGGATGTCCCCTGCGTCCATGCCACCGCGCTCCTGGAGCCCCCTCCGATGGCGTTGTTGAGAGAAGCCGTGCGCTTCTTTTTCCTTGGCGCCCACTGGAGCCCATCCTGCCCACGACCCTCGTACTCATTTCTAACCACACCCTAAACGTTTGCTCCTGTGCCTGCAGAAAGCTCCTCCCACAGCCCCCATCTCCCACGATGGTGACCGCCTGGGCCTGATGCTCCACGCCTCCCGGGGTGGCGCTCAGGGACCCTTCCAGGCTTACCTCCCGTTGCAGGCAGTCGGCTCCCGTCTGGACCAGTTAGTTCTGTGTCCTTGCAGAATGTGCTAGGGAAACACACGAGGCCTCGTTGAATGAGCCCCAGATTTTGAGTCCAGGGCTCCTGGGTTTGAGAGCTAACGCTGCTACACTTGAAAAGTTGCTTAATTTCTCTTTCTTCATGCCCAAATCAGAGGTAGTTCCTCCCCTGCAGGAAAGCCATGAGAAGAGACTGGGTGGGTGGCAGGGACGTAGTTCACGACTGGCCTGCAGAGGGCGCTCAGGGTGGCTCGCTCCCGTTTCGTCTGCCTGAGACATCCCTGCCCAGAAGCTTCTGCTCTCTGTTCTCATGCATTAAATTCCTGTCCTTTCTCTGAGTAAGGGCTACTCCAAATAACCCTCCGTGTAGCTGCAGATTCTTGCCTCCTCTGCGTTTCCGGAGCACCCACCTGTGATGGGTATCTTGGCCCAGCTTATGCCCTAGATGTTGGGGTTTGGGCCTGCGGCACGTTATCTTGTTCACAGTCCTTAATAGCATTTGTTTGGAACGACTGAACAGATACTATTGATTTCATCCATGTTAGTGGATGGAAAAGGGCATAAATCATCTCTAACACAGAACTCATTGCTGTCTGACTTTGAGGTCACATTCTGCCTCCCTCTCTGCCCGCCCTCTGAGCCCCAGAGCTCAGCCCGCAGGCTTTGCTTCTCTCTCACTCCCCAGGTTGGTGCTTCTCACTGAGGGTGCTAGTTGGTGTTTTGAATGTAGTAGAATTTTGATGTAATAATGATTCTTTATTATGAGAGACTGTCCCATACATTGCAGGACATTTAGCATCTCTGGCTCATGCCTTTTAAATGCCAATGACATACTCTCCTTCCCGAGTTGTTAAGCAACCAGAAACTCCCACACGTGGCCTGATGCCCCCAGTTGAAGAATCGCTGCTAGGTGATCTCACCCACCCAAGGGCTTTAAATACCTGGATTCTGCAGACTCCAACTGTGTCTCCCCAGCTCAGGTCTCTCCCAGCTCTGTAACCAGCTGCTGACCTGCCCTCTACCTGGTGGTCTGAGAGGTGCCTCACACCTAGCTGGTCCAAAACCGAACCCTCGCTGTTGTCCTCCAGGTCTCTTCTCCGAGCCTGCAGTCTCGGTGACAGCTGCATCCCACTGAGGGCTCTCACTCAGCACCTTGCCACCTTCCTTGATTCCTCCTCCTCCCAGCAAAACCTTTGGGCTCGCTCTTAAAGTTCATCCAGGTCTGACCTTGGCCACCCGCCTCCGGGCCACTGCCATCTCTGGTCTGGGTTATCGCAGCTGGCCCCTGTTTGGTCTCGGCCTCCACCCTGGCCTCCACCCTGACATCGCCATACCTGGAGGCCACTGGTGAAATCGCGGCCTGCTCATTATCACCGCTCTGCTGGGACCCTTCCCGGCTTCCTCCTCAGTCAGCCCAAGCTGAGGGGCGCTGTGGTGTTGGCCCTACCCCCGACCCTTCACTCCCCCACCCCAGGCACACCTGCCTCCTTGCTCTTCCTCTGACAAGCGAGGGCCTTTCTGTTTGCTGTTCCCTCTACCTGGCGCCATCTTCCCCCAGATTTTTGCCAACTCACTTCCTTCAGACGGCCACTTAAGTGTCACCTCCCAAGAGAGGCCTTCCCTGATCACCCTTTCTGGAACAGCACCCCTGACCCCAGCACACGCCTCTCTTCTTACCGTGGTTTATTCTTCATCACTGTCAGACTTACTCTGCATCTGTCTGGGTGGGGGTTCTTTGTTGCTTGGCTCCCTAACTGGAATCTAAGCTCCATGAGGGCAGGGAGCCCCACTGGTCACCTTCTGTACTCTCTGTCCAGTGCCTGGAGGAGGGGCTGGCCCGCAGAGGGCCTAGGGAAACACTGCTGGTGAGTGAGTGAGGCGCCAGGCACATACAGAGGCGCGTCTCGTCTCTCTTACACCTTCCCTGGCTCAGCCCTCCATTCATTCGGCTTGTTCTTGACCACCCAGTGTTGTCACAGAGTCGCCAGCAAGCGCTTACTCTGGGGGCACTTACCCAGGGGACACTCATTCGCAACTTCAGCTGGTCCAGGTGTTTCTCCTCCCCCGACGTAAAGCAAACCGCCTCTGAGCAGATGTCAGAGCTTTCGTCTTCACTGCTGTTTCTGGCTCTTCTCCGTCTCAGAGCCGTTAGTGTTCCCCATTTTTACTCATGAGTCAAATCCTCCTTGTTATCTTGTTTCCTAGCCCATGGCAGACTCGAAGGAGGCGGATGGTGCCGGAGGCGAGCATGCTGACAGTTTGAGGGGTGGCAGCCTAACAGTGCCGAAAGACAAAATCCAAAAGCTTAGCAGTCCACGGCCACTTGCTACTGTAGGCCTCTGCGTCGTAGCTGAACGCATCATGTGTTTTTAAACTGATGATGACTAAGTAAACGTTGTTATTAAGGGACATGAACTGTCCTTCATTAGCACAACACAGGCACAGTGTAAGATCCTTAGTTCACCCTGCCTGGAAGTCGATGGGACTTCACTTATCATTGAGGGAACTGTGTCTCACATAAGTTGAATATATATGCCGAGGTCACCTTACTCAAAGCCCTAAAGAGTTCTGGCACCGAAAGGAAGAAACTTCAGTTAGCTGGAGGAGTCGCCGGGACGGGCGGTTCTGGCATTTCTGAGTCTCACGCGCTTTCCCGGTTATGAGCGGTCCTTATTTTTGTGTCGCACGCGGCGTGTTAGCTGATGACCAGGGCTGACGTTTGTTTGGCATCTGCTCAATTTTCCCAGGATCAGCAGCAGGCCCGTCAGTCTCAGCTCGCTCAGGACGAGCGTGTTTCACGGTCATATCTTGCCCTGGCGACGGAAACCGTGGACATGTTCCATATCCTCACGAAGCAGGTCCAGAAGCCGTTCCTCCGACCAGTGAGTAGAAACTTTGGCTGTTTGTTTTGTCTGTTGGATTCCACATTCAGATTCTGTCACTTAGAACTAAATATAGTTGTTGAAATCCTGGGCAGTTCAGCATCACAGTCACTGATGAGTGAAATTCTGTTCCTGATTTTGTTCCCAGTTGGGCTAATTGGTACGCACACCACCATTGATAGACTAAAGTCAGCAAACGGTCACTTCCGAAATAATTGAATTCACTTTCTGCTTAGACAGCCCTATGGATCATTAACGTTGCAACTGTGACATCTTTTTATCATTATCAATTCTTATATTTCATTTGTAGGAAAAGCACAAGGTAACATCAGTTGGAAATTAGTGTATTAAGTAGAAATGACTGATAATGTGTAAGATCCTTGGTTCTCTTAGCTGTAGCTTTGTTATACTCAAAAAGCCACAGGTTACTGAGAGCCCTGATTAGGGTTTTTGATGGATGAAAGATAGTCAAAATGAAGACCTGGTCCTGTCTCTGAAAGCAAAACTGAGTGACATAACTGAAGGTCTCCGCTTTGCTTCAACCCCACCTCACCCCTTTACCCCCTCCCCCTCCCCCAAACACACGCAGTTTAGAAGCCTCATGGCGTGGCCAGGACAAGCACAGTGAGGAAGGCAAGGACGGGGCCTGAGATCTGGCGCTTAATTGCCTACGCGGAGACAGGTTCACCCGGAGACAGGTTCACCGCGGGAGGCGCGTGCACCACGTGTGGCCTCCAGTTTCCCCGCTCACTCCCCGCTCCAGCCTCATCGCCACGCCCTGACCTCTATGCAGCTCAGATGGGTCTCTCTCCCCTCACGTCTCACGTCTCTTCATAAACAGATGTCAGAGCAAGAGCAGAGGAACGTGAGAGTACACGAGCTCACCTTCAAAAGCACGAGGACACTGCGGCCAGTTTACACCCGACAGTTCGGGCACTTGCTTCCCCCAAAGCGTTTTTCTTCAAACCACCTGCGAAGGCCGGACAGGCAGTAGTTTGGGCACGGTGGGCCACTCGGTCCCTGTCTCAGCGACTCAGCTTGGCTGTCGCAGTGCGAAGGCAGTCACAGACAACGTGTGCGCAATGAGTGTGGCCGTGCTTCAGTGACACGTCACAGCGGCAGGCGGCAGGCCGGGTTCCGCCCGCAGCTAGGGCTTTGCCGGTCCCTGCTCTAAATCGTGTCTGACGTTCTGCCCCGTGACTCCCAACGGCAGTGCTGTTTGATCGTTAGAAGGTAGAAAGTGAGAAAAGCTATTTAAGACTAAATTATCATGAAGCCAGTATGTAGTTCTAAATTCTTCAATTTTGAAGTTATCGAAAGCTGAGTCTGATATTTTCATGTCAATTAAAATTAATTTTTTTCAAGGCCTGTGCATCGTTCCTAAGCCATCTGCACACCTTGGCCGTCACCTCCTGCCCGTCTGCGCCTGCACCTGCTTTGACGTTCCCTTTCCCTTTGCTGTGCCATTTCACCTTAACGGCCAGCTCAAAACTTTCCCACTTCAAAAAAAACAGATTACCAACTCTGTCGTATTCTTACCACTCCTTAACTTCTTAATTAAATACAGGAGTACTTAGTGCAAAAGCAGGTTCCTGGAAAGCTGACTTTAAGTTGGAGTTGTATAAATCCAATCATTACATTTCATGAAAACCGTGTTACCTAAAGAGAAGCCGTCACAGCTCCTCCCTGATGGCCAGCGTTTACTCTAATACTCCCTAATAACGCAGCGTGTGCCCAACGAAGTCGGTGTTGTGTCATCTCGTGGGGTTATTGCATTATGATTATTTCCTAGTCGTTTCATTTAGGTTTCCTTTGTCTCACTGGCTATGTTTAAGACTCTTTGAGATACAAATTTTATCTCTTCTTTTGCATTATCTTCTGCCTTTTTGAACCAGATAAATAAGAGTGTTGCATACTGTCTGAATTGTCGGGGGCTTTTGAAATTTACTTACACAAAATAATGCATAAAATGATGGCTGAAAAAACATACTCAAAAACTTTTGTGACTTGTATTATGACAATGGAAATATGAATAATTTTTCCCCTTTTACATGTTTCTCAACGAATTTTAAGTGATCCTTATTTTAATAATTAAAAGCACGAATTTATAGAAAAGGTTGCCTTTTGGTATTTATAAATATTCCACCAGCCTGCAACGCTCTGTTAAATTTTAGAGCTATTGGATTAGAAATGGAGAGTAAAAAATTTGTGAATGTGTTTGTCTTCGGCTTAGGACACACAGCACTAATAAGGGGCTCTCTGAAGAGTAATCCAGCCATTTCCTGTTCCTCCACTGAAATAGGAGTGTCTGGTCCTTCCCGCTTGTCTCAGCAGCATGAATTGTCCTATTGTCCTGTGATTTCCTAGGAACTTGGACCCCGCTTGGCTGCAATGCTGAACTTCAACCTTCAGCAGCTCTGTGGTCCCAAGTGCCGCGACCTGAAAGTCGAAAACCCGGAGAAATACGGCTTCGAACCAAAGAAGCTGCTGGACCAGCTGACGGATATTTACTTGCAGCTGGACTGTGCCCGGTTCGCTAAAGCCATCGCGGACGACCAGGTCAGTGTCAAGGGAGCGGTCCCTTTCCCAGGGCATCAGGTTCAGGCTGCTGACCCAGGCGGCCTGAGTTTGCTTCTCCGTGGGTTTCCTGGCGATTATGTGTCCATCTGTCCTGGATTTTCCACCCTTGAGATCAGGGAAATCGGCCTGAGCAATCTCGAGTCTGTACATGGAAGGCTTGACCTCCGTGGCTGGGGACGCGTCCGGTGTGGACAGGACTGAAGTGGTTTGTCTCCCTTGGGCGTGAAGAGCAGACACGGCTCCCAGATCTGTCTCCAGCGGAGTTCCCCGCCCAGGGCCTTGCTGAGGCCTCACCTGCCAACTCTGTTACCGTCCCAGAAAGAGCCCTGTTTCCCAGGCGACCCGCATCCTCCTCCACGTCCCCGGCTCCGGTTGCTGCTGCTGTTCTGGTGGTCTTTCCAGGTCCAGACCTCAGATGGTCGTCTCCACGCTCTCCCCTCCCCGCAGTTCCTTGGGTCCCTGCGAGCACAGCATTCTGTGTTTTCACAGCTGCCGCTCGTCCAGCTGCAGCTGTGGGCTTTCCACAGTGTCTCTCGACGGCCTCCCCGCCCTCCGCGTTCTTCTGCCCGGCGTCATTTCAGATCAACCTAAAGCAGCTAATGTTTATTAACCGAATACCAACTTTTAACCACTTTTCATGGTTGCGCTCCTTCACTCCTCACAAACTCCTGTGATGTAGATTCAGTTAGAGCCCTCACTTTAAATGCGGCCTGCGTGAGGTTAGTGTGGGTGGAGGCAGGGTTCCCACCTGCCATCTGACCCCGAACCCATATTGTCAGCCTCGCTGCCCTCCACTTAAAATGCCCGGAAAGTTCCGTGCTTCTTTCTGTCTCTCCATCTTTGTCCACACATTCAGTTCCACACGTTATATTTCAGGTGAAGCATCGGTAGGCACTCTAGAAGGTTCTTTACCCGTACCTCATCCGAAAGTTAAAGTAGAGGAATTGTAGGTACTCTTTAAACAACAGCTTTATTGAGATAGTAGTCACGTAGACAGGTACTTTGGGCTGTAAACAAGAGATGTGGTCTCCAGTGCCTGCAGTGGAAGGAAACCACGTGTGTCTCTAGCAGTTTGTCCACAAACAGTAGTGGGAAGGGATGGAGTTAGGCGTTTGCTGTTTCTTTGGGGAGACGCTACAGTGTTTTTCTCTCCCGTAACTCTAACACTGTACGTGCTCGGAAAAGAACATAAGCGGCAGCCCGCAGCAAGGGGAAGGACGTGGATACGCCCCCGACCATCCGCCCTGGGCAGCGTGCAGGCCGGGGTCGGGCTTCTCCAGCCCCACCAGAGGTCGGGGTATGGAAAGTCCTAGAACTCTGAGGCCTAGAGGAGTCGTATAGTGAGTGCTCCTTCCTCTCCTGGTAGGTCTTGCTGTGGCTGCCACATCGCAAGCAGCTACCACACAATGTGCCGTGTGAGTGGCTGCAGCTCACCCAGCCAAGTGGGTAACCCAGGGGTGCCTCCAGCTGCCTCTCCCTGGTGACCAGCGAAATGTCCACGCTGCCTGGTAGTCCCTGGCAGCGTGGTGGCACCTGTGTGATGCCCAGTGACACGTAGGTCTTCTCAGTTGTCCCAACAGCCTTGCTCTCCAGACCCGTGAAGCGACCACCGCAGTGCCAGCGACGCGATGGCGAGGCAAATGGCCAAGAAGCCGGTGACCACGGTTACCACTTGTGCCTGACCCTTCACGTTTGAATTGTTTCGCTCCTTTTCCAGAGGCGTTTGTCCTGATTATTGGGCATTTTCTGGTTATACTGGGTCCAGAAGACAGGTGGTGGAAGTGTATTTTCTCCTTTGGAGCTCTGGCCCTGTTTGCTTTGGTTTGGTCTCGTATGTCTGGTTTTCCTGGGATGACAAGGAAGAGGAAAATGGTAGTTGTGCAGGGAAAGAAACAGACTTCTCTCTGTGTGTACCGAAAGGGCTGACAGCAAGTGTCCAGAAGAGGCGACCAAAGAGCCACTGAGCTTTACACTCACAGACCTGAGGAGAGACCCGAGGAGGAGCGGACGAAACAGTTGGCCCTGGAGCTGAGCGCGCCCGGGACCTGGATGGGGAGGCCTTAGGGGCCTCCGCAAGCCCCCCGGCGGCCACTCCTGACTGCGCTGTTACAGGCAGACTGCAGGCCTGCGGCTGGGCCACAGTGCCCACGTTCACGGAGCGCTGTCCATCAGCACCACGCGCTGTTCCAACAGCTCATAACCAGCCGGCCGAAGTCACGCGTCTCCCATGCAGCCTGTCCCGTTTTCTAATCGAGGTGGAATTCATCTAACAAGTGATTAACCATTTTAAAGTGTACAGTTTGGTGGCATTTAGAGCATTCATAACGTTGTGGGGCCATCACCTCTGCCAAGCTCCAGAGCACTGTATCACCCCAGAGGAGGGCGCGTCCCGTTAGGTCGTCACTTCCGTCCCTGCTCCCAGCCCCTGGCTGCCATGACTCAGCTTTCTGTCTTTATTTCACCTGTTTTTGGATTTACCTCTTCGCCTATTCTAGATATTTCTCATAAACGGAATGATTGTTACCCTTTATGTCCGACTTTTTACTTAGCATAGTTCTTGAAAGTTCATCCGTATTGTAGTACGCGTCTCAGTACTTCATTCCTTTTGCGCTGAAGAATACTTCTTTGTATGGATGGACCATGGTTTGCATCATTGATGGGCATGTAGGTCGTTTCCATCTTCTGGCCGTTACACACGGGGCACCTGTGAACCCTTGTGAAAAGCGTTTATTTGAATACCTGTTTTCAGTTCTCTGGGGTACGTACTTTGGAGGACAGTCACTGAGTCACATGGTAATTCTGTGTTGAACTCTTTGAGGAACTGCCAAAGCGTTGCACGGTGGCTGCACCATTTTACATTCCCACCAGCAATATATGAGGGTTTCAATTTCAGTTTCTGCACATCCTCAGCCACACTTGTTATTTTGTTTTGTTTTGTTTTGTTTTTGTTTTTAAATAGATACCCTAGCGGAAGTAAGGTGGTATTTCACTGTGGTTTTAATTTTCATTTTCCTAATGGCAAATACTGTTTTTACAGTTTTTCATGTGCTTACTGGCCATTTGTATGTCTCCTGTGGAGAAATGTCTGCTCGAGTCCTTTACCATTTTCTCAAATTGGATTTTTTTTCTGATGTTGAGTTCTAAGAGTTCTTTGTATAATGTGGATGCTAGAGCTTTATCAGATGTGTGATTTGCAGATATTTTCACGTTTAATTTTGTAACCACTCTGTAAGATCCTTGCAGTCGAGAACGTCTTCGCTTCTTCTCTGACCCAACCCACATCAGACAGGAAGCAGCAATAAGTATCTGTTCCGTTCATTGATGCCGCTGCCCTTCGAGGCTGAATGCCGCGTCCCCTGATAGGTGCCCTTCGGTGTCTGATAATGCTCACTGCACTGCTGTCTGAGAAGCTGACTTAGAAGCCAGCTCGGGTCAGCGGTCAAACACTTATCGTCTGTGAGAGTAGAACAGGTGAAGTTTTATGGGGCTAACAAACGGGCTAAGCACAGGGCTACTTGCAACAAAAAGAAGTTCAAGGTGAAATTGTCTCAGCAGCAACACCCAAGCTTTAGTAATTCCCTGTGCAAAATACTTTAATTTTGCCATTCTAGCAATCTTCTGGCCATTTGTCCCCTACGCATGAGGACTGTGGCTTACCTGGCTCATTATGAGTGGGCACCAAGTTGAATTATTGCTGGATTAGCGCAGCAATTAGCTACACTCAGCAGCACCTTGCCCGTCCCTCTCCTCTCCTCCCGCCCCCCGCAGTGGCACCGCGTTACCAAGGGGCGTGGGTGAGCGTGGAGAGACAAGGTGAGCATGTGCACTTACTTAGAAACCGAAGTTAAAAAAGGAAAGAAGCAAGACTTTCAGTTCAGCGCTCTAAGGGAAGACAGGTATTGAGACAAAGTCAACACCCTCATAACCGCAGATGTTAGTGTGAATCTTCAGATAGAAATGACAGGGCACAGGTTATGACCGTGTCATTCAGATTCTCAGATTTAGTCATTCTCCTCTGTTTGCCTCATTGTCAGTACGTTGACAAGGGACCAGTGTTTTTGCCATAAGTGCCAATTAGGATATACTTAGATATTTTAAAATGGCAGTGATTGGCATGAGTTAGGCACCTGTGAGGTAGATGCCTCTGCCCCCCATTTTACACCTGAGGAAACAGGGCTCAGCAGAGTTAGGGGTTTGTATAAGAACACACAGCGGGTAGGTGGTGGGGTCAGAATTCAAGTCCGGGTCTGTCTGGGTCTGCGGTGGCCCCTCACCCTCTCTACCATCCCCCCCCCCCCCCACACACACACTCATAGGCTTTAGTCGTGTCTTCTCCCATCAGCAGAGCTGGTGACATTTAACTAGGGGACGTCAAAGATGGACGGGGGACAGGGGAAGCCCTCCGGGTGACGGCGGTGCTGGGTGGTTTTCAGCATGTTCACCTTAGGGAAAAGGGCTAAAATATCGACCCCGCCCCCTCATGCTGCCGGAGAACAGAGCCTTGCAGGACTGAAACAGACAAGATTTCCTTCTCTTTCCAGTATTTAAATTAAAAAAAAATTACATGTTTGCTGTAAAAATAATTCAAAAATTATTAAATTCCCTTCATTTGCCTCAAACTTGAAAGCCCTCCCCTGAGGTAACGGCCTTGCAGTGCGACGTGTATTACCCCGGTCTTTATGTAGTTATAGCCACACAGGAGTATTCACACATACACACGTTGTAATCTTAGGGCTTTTTTAGAAAATAAAAAGTAGATCGCACTTGGAGAATTTTCTGCAACTCGCTTCCTTCCGCTTTACCTGGATTTCCACGTTGTCTTTCCTCGTCCGCAGAGATCCTACAGCAAAGAGCTGTTCGAAGAGGTCATCTCGAAGATGCGCAAGGCAGGGATCAAGTCCACAATAGCGATCGAGAAGTTTAAGCTGCTGGCCGAGAAGGTGGAGGAGATCGTGGCCAAGAACGCCCGCGCCGAAGTCGACTACAGCGACGCGCCGGACGAGTTCCGAGGCGAGTGCCCCCCCCCCCGGGCCGGGGCCTGTGCTTCGCGTGAGCCGGAGTCAGGTCACGCTGAGCGGGGACGTCCTGGGCTTTGTCACGGTGTGCTGCGGTTGCTTTTCGAGACACTGTGCGTGGAATTACATTGGCCTGTGTTGAGTTCATACTGTAAGTTAAAAGGGGAAGCAAGTCCTTCACCTGCTTTCAAACCAGACGGCAGCCCGAAGAGCCTGCGGCCAGCCTTGCCTGTGCCAGTGCAGTTGGCGTTTTCAAAGGAAACGTCGAGCCGTCCTCAGGGCATGTGTTCCAGGCCTCCCACCCCCACCCCCCCAGGGCCGTGGCGGCTGTCACTGTGTCTGGGCCATGGGCTTCCTCCTCTGTGTGCTCCTCCAGCAGCAGCTGACAGAAGGGGACTCTCCCCTCGACACATAGCAGCCTGCGTGCCTTTCCCAACACCGATCCCGATCGCCTGCCAAACTCCTGGGTCCCGTGGAGCCGATCAATTGCTAGTCCTGTGGATCCATTTTTTTATTTTTATGGCTAGGAGGGGCTTTATGGTCTTGGTCAGGTTTAGGCTCTGTTATCAGATTGGCGTTCGCTTTGCTTTGTGTCTGCAGACCCTCTGATGGACACCCTGATGACCGACCCCGTGCGGCTGCCCTCGGGCACCATCATGGACCGCTCCATCATTCTGCGGCACTTGCTGAACTCGCCCACGGACCCCTTCAACCGGC
The DNA here is from genome assembly GCA_003508835.1 of Eonycteris spelaea. Classification (NCBI taxonomy): domain Eukaryota; kingdom Metazoa; phylum Chordata; class Mammalia; order Chiroptera; family Pteropodidae; genus Eonycteris; species Eonycteris spelaea. The sequence continues at coordinate 1,052,279 of PUFA01000119.1, read as the reverse complement.
AGACGCTGACCGAGAGCATGCTGGAACCAGGTAGGCCGCGGCACAGCCGGCCCCGCAGCGCCGCCTCTGTGCCAAGCAGCGGCGCCCAAACCCTGTAGCACCGGAGGTTACTCAGGGCGGGAGGTTCCTAGATCCAGAAACTCCAGAGCTTGTGACACTTAATGGAAAAGGCACGAAACATTCGAAGTCTAGTCCTCGCGGCCTGTTTCTTTCTCCATTCCTCATTTCACCGAAGGCACGAGTGGCCTTTTCCTTCCGTTTATACAGAACGAGGAGCAAGGAGCGTCATGGCTCAGGAAGAGCCCTCCCGGCTGAACCATTAACCCTTCCCTTTCTCTTCTCAGTGCCAGAACTGAAAGAACAGATTCACGCCTGGATGAGAGAGAAACAGAACAGTGATCACTAAGCATCCCCCTCGCCCATCCTCCGCTACAGACAGCCAAGGCGAGCCGGGCCGGCAGAAGCAGCATCGCTGGTGAAAACGCTGTTCAGACGTTGGAGGCCAAACGCGGCAAACACACCGAGCCCACCCACAGCGACCAAGCAGTGGAGATCTGACGGGACTTGAACGAGAAGAGGAGCCCAATTCCTGTACATATATTTAAATGACAAATGTGGTCAAAAGCTTGAGGGACACATCCTATGATCGCTTATGTAATAAAGCACGTCCTTCACATGTCACAGTTTGGGACTTTTGCAACGGAAGTCTTTTAGTGATTGGTGACGAATGCGTCTGGGCAGCATCCCCTCCATCGTTTTTCCCCCCCTAAATCCAATATCCGTTGATTTGATTGTGATTAGAGAACCTTGGACATTTTGCTGCTAAAGAGTCTTATCCCTCCCCGCTCCCTGACCCTACTTGCACTGCTGTGGATTTTTTTAAGAGAAGCGAAAACAAAAATAAAGTCCTGTCCCTGGCCCTCCAAACATATATTCTGTGAGATAACTGTGCCTGCAACAAAGTGTTAATCCTGGGATCGTATTTTTATATCATATTCACATATTTGTTTTTTTAATTGGTGTTAGATGACATGATTAATAAAAAAGGCAAGATATTTTCAGAATTCGAATTTCAGTTTTTATTATTTTTTTCTTTTGAAATGTCCCTTTAAATTTTTTTTTTTTTTTACTCTAACCAAAATGAAGAGAATCCTGTTGCTCTGGTCCTTGCATGATTCCCATTAGCCATCTAAGGAACAGCTGCAGCGAAGGAAGTGTTTGTCAGGACTTACGTGACCGATGGTTTTGGGGGAAAGGGGTTTTAGTGTTTTTAATGCTACGTGACAGTTCGAAACCTTTACAGTTATCCTCTGAGGGTACATGAATTCTCTCAACTCTTGAGTCTGTGAGTTCGAGGCAGGAGTCATTTGTACAATGTGTCCTTTGGGGCTTGGCCTTACCAAAGCAAAAATGGAGTGCAAGAAATGTGGAAGTCTGTCTGCTTGTAAAAACACACACAGACAAACACACCCACACCACACGCACAGAAACATAAGACTTTTTGTACGACGGCTCCCCACTTAACATACTTGAATTCTCGAATTTCCTTTGGGGTAAAAAAGGATTGGAAACCATAAAGTGTTCTGAAGAAATTAAGTCTACAAAAACATACTTGCTTTTTCTTTTCCTTTTTTGCCCCCTCCACAGACAATGTCCTCTGTTCAATTCCTAACGAAACTACAATAAACGGTGAAACACATTCAGAAGCATCTTTGAGTCTCTTCTTTTTGTGGAAATCAAAGGGGCGGGTGAACAAGAGCCAGACGAGTTCGCATGTGGCGAATTCTCTCTCGTGGAGCCAATTAGGAGTTGATATTTTTTAAATAAAACTTTCGGATTTATGTCGGTCTTGAGGCCCCATTCGCTCCTCATTCCACTCTGCTCGTCTGAGGGGGTTGACCTTTGTCACCTCCATTCTCTGCCCTTCTCAAGGTGGTCCCCTTTCAAAAATCTCTTTTCACTGACCTTTAAAATTCTCACTCAGGGTGTCCCCATTTCATAAACATCTGCTTAGGCACGGCAGTTTACAAAACCGTATCTGCCAGTTTGCGGGGTAATAATAGCACTTACATAGCATGTACTGAGTGCCAGGCACTATACAAAGGCCCTTACGTTATAGTTTCAGCCTCAAGAAGATGATATTATCATCTTTGTTTTTTAAACAGCTCAGGGTGTGGGGTAGTGGAGAGGTTAGGTCATTTGCCCAAGGTCACCTGGCCAGTTAGTGGAAGAGCAGGTGTCCAGGCTCAGAGCCCAGGCCCCTAGCCACCAGGTCTACTTCCCTTTAGCACATTTGGACTAAACCACTCTTTCTCCAAAAAATATACTGTATTTATTGCAGCACAAGTTTTAGACACTGTGAAAGAAAATGAAAATCATCCATAATTCTACCATGCAGATAATTCTGCTAATTTAGTTTACTTTTTATTAACCATATGTCTATGTGCCTATAAAATTACAATGTTTGCTGGCTTCTATGACTAATTTTGTTCCTTTAGTCCCTGTCATGAACGTGAATTGTTTGTCTCCTTTCCATGCCGATTATAAACTTCGGAGGCACAGATTGTGTATTTGCACACCCCACTTGTCCCCGAATGTGATAGGATGCTGCTTTATCCTGCATATGCTCATCATTCTCAACATTCAGAACTCAGAAGTTTCATGGACTTTCTGCTGGCTGTTGTCTAGGGGAAGACATTCGGGGATTTTTTAGAGTCTCGGGGTTGCTATTGTATAGCAACTTTGATCACCTTCAATCCATTAGTTACAGATATTAAAATAAATTCCAAAATACTTTAAAAGTAGGTCTTGGCTACAAGGAAGGCGGTCACGGAAGGAGGAGGATCTGAGGCTCAGTCGAGCGGAGGAGAAGTGATCCTTGGGAGAAAGACGATTAATCTCTTGCTGGTTTGGGGACTCACTGTTGTGTGGGTTTTTTAAAGGAGTCGATCAAATAGCTTTTGAAACAATAGCTGAGCACATTATTTTGTTCACAGTTTGTAACTTTGGGGTTTGGTACATAAAATAGTGGATTTCACAGTATTTTCGTTGGGATGCCAAGGTGGCATAAATAGGCCCCGTCTGACTAGGTTGAGGTTTGGGTGAAGGGAACACCCACAGTGGCCCATGAGCTTGGCCTTGATGTCCACTAGAGTTGTCTGAAGGAAGCCGCCTTTGGCGGATGGCTGATGGCCATTTCATGAGCCTGTTCTGTGTGCGAACCCCTTGTTCATTTACTCCTCAACAACCGTACGTAGCAGGTGGCATAGTGGAACTGGCATGTGACTCTAGGCCATCTGGGCCTCAGTCTGATCCCTCCGCCTCCTGCCATATGGCAGGGTTCCGGAATGATCCAACTTCAGATGGCCCAAGGAGACAGGGAAGGCCCTCGGAGTGGACATCTTCAAGCCTGAGTCCCTCACGCTTCGCCCCAAGCCTGCTCCTCCTGGTCCCTCCATCACAGTGAGTGGCAGTTCTTCCTCCCAAGCCACTCGGGCCCAAAACGAGTCCTCCTTGACTCCTCTGTTGTGCCCTCTCCTGTACAATCTCTCCACAAATTTGTCAGCTCTACCGACAAAACGAACCCCCCAGTTCCACCGCTGCTACTGGTCCGAGTCCTTAACAGTCTCCTAGGTTATTGTGATACCACCAAGCTTCTCTCTGTTTCTCCCCTTATCCTCCCTTCTCAAAACACCAGCTGGAATGATCTCGTTAAAACTGAACTCAGATCATGTCACTTCTCTACTCAGAACCCTCCAATGGCTGGCTTCCTAAGCCACAAAATAAAAGAAGCTTTTACAATTGCCTAGAAGGCAATATACTCCCCTCCCCGGCCCTCACCATTATCTCTGCGACATCATATCCTACAGCTTCTCCTTAACGCCAACCACTGAGCCTTCCGGGTCTCTGCGATCCTTAAACTGCCCCTGCTGGTGCCCTTGTACTTGCTACTCTCTCTGCAAGGAATCTTCTTCCCACGGATAGCCACGTGGATCACTCGCTCCCTTATTTGCTTGACACCTTTACTCAAATAAATATCACGTCCACGAGCCCTTCCTTGTTCACCCTGTTTAAAATTGCAACTCGCTTCCCACCTTTGCTATCTGTTGCTCTTCCTTCTCTGCATTTTCTCCTTAGCATTTATCATTATCTAACATGATGTATCTGTTACTTACTGGTTCACAGTCTATTTCCCCTAGAACGGATGATGAGGCAGAGATTTTAGTCCGTTCCATACCCATGGCAACCAGAAGAGAGCCTGCCGCAAAGTAAATGCTCTATCTATTGGTTGAATGAATTTTCTCAATGTAGTCATCATTCCAGTTGTATCAGTTATCCATTGCTGCAAAACCCCAAATTCAATGGCTTGATACAATAACAGTGATTGTATCTCCCACACTTCTGGAGGTTCCAAGAGCAGACATCCAAGAGAACCTGACAGAAGCTGTATCACCCTTTAGAAACTAGACGTGGAAGTCACATCGTGTCACTTCTGCCTTAGTCGCGAACCCACCTAGATCTAAGAAGAAGGAGCGTAGACCCCACCTCACGATGGGGAGGATGTCAGCATCACGCTGTAAGGGGAGCATTCGGGGTGGGAGATCATCGTCCTGGCCGTCTTGCAAAATAAGATCCGCTCCGTTCCTGTTCCGGCAATAATTTATATTCTTCCTACATGCATCATGCATTCATTCCTTACCCCGAAGACTCCTAGATTTCATCCCATCATGGCCTCAGCTTGAAGTCCAGCGTCTCGTATTCGAATGTAATCTAGGTGCAGATGAAGCACGTCCGATGTGATTTTTTGGGGCACAGTTCCTTGCAAGCCATTCCTCTGGACGTAAAGATTCAAGTCATCTGCATGCGCACACCACACAGTCACCACGGGGTGATGGGACAGGCACAGGAGAACCATCATAGATGTCCCATTCACAAAGTTGGACCTGGGAACTCACGGGAGTCACAGTAGTCCGTGGTAATTCTGACATCTGGCCAGGCATGTGTCTGTCACCTGTTTGTTTGTTCCTTGTTCAGGGACCAGGCCTACAACCTGTGGACTGTTCACCGGAGCTCTTGGTTCTACCCTCTGGGCTCTTGGTTTTCACCTCCGAATCTTTTCTTCTTTTTCCATAAGGAAACTGAATTGCAACTGAGCGCCTTTCCCGGTTTGTTTCCCGCTCTTAAAAAGAAGTCGGATTCAAAAGTCTCTTTTCACGTTGCACTTTCTTCATCCCTTTTCCTTTAATCTGGGGGTACTTTTCTCAGAAGAATTCTCTTGAGGTTGTGTGGGTTTTCTGTGAATCTCTTGGGGTTTACTCTATTAGGCAAAGGCTCCAACCACAAATCTCTTCAAGAGATTTCCTGTGAATCCCTTAAATCTTTCTGAGATCTTAACAAGGAGTTGTTACAGTCAGGTCCTCAGCTTCATCTTTAGATGTTTTCTGATGACTCTGTATTTGGTTTCTGCCCAGAGCTATTTTTCTGTGGGCAACAGGAAGCAGCCAAGTGACAACGCTCCTTACCCTGTCTTGGAGTCTCCTGACCTAGCTCACTGAGTTCTCTAGGCACGTTTCCCGTTGTTCACATTACCACATGCTACCGTGTTGCCAAAATTTTCACCACACGTAACAGGGATCCTCTTTCCTCTAGCTTCCAACTTACCCACTTTCCTTTAAAGCCTCTTTGATGCCCGTTGGCCCTCACTAACAGTCTCCTTAATCCTCAATACACTGTCCACTGTCCGGTCCCAAAGCCAATGCCACATGGTTTCCTTGGTTACGATTTTCTACCCCCTAAATCTTGCCGCTAAGCAGATCACCCAAACATAATGACTTAAAACGGCAGCTGTTATCATATTATCATCTATTATGATTCTGGGGTGAACTGAGCTCAGCCAGGCAGTCCTCATGCAAGGACTCTCGTGCAGTTGTGACCATATTCTGGCTGAGGCTGGCGTCATCAAGGGGCTCCCTCGTTCCCATCCGGCTGTTGGCTTGGACATTGGCTGCGCTGTCGGCTAGAACACCCGCGGGTGGCCTCTCTGGGGCTTTTGGGTTTCCACATACGGCGTGGTGACCAGGTTCTAAGAGTTAGCACCCCAGAAGGATCAGGCAGAGGCCGGCTGGTCTTTTAGGACTTAGCGGCCTCAGAAATTATGTGGCGTCACTCCTACAGGCCTGACCCCCACCTCTCAATGGGGGGGAATGTCCGTGTCAGATTTTCAGAACAGCGTCCGCATGGGAGATCCCGCTGCCGCCATCTTCGAAACTACAATCAGCCACGCGGGTTTCTCCCTGCTGTAAATCATCAACCCCATCTATTTGTGTTCCTGCCCCTTTTCTTGCCTTTTTCTAGGATTCTTTTGTATCCTAGAATATTCTCCCCACTTTGAGACGTTGGAATATGTTCTCGCAATCTGTTATCACTCTAATAGCTTTGCTGAGATCTCCTTTTTTTGAAACAATCTGTTATCACTCTAATAGTTTGCTGAGATCTCCTTTTTTTGAACAAAAAAATCTGGTGAGTTGCAATGTACTATAGTTTATCCTTATTTGATTTTTTTTTTCAAAAGGGTAAAATTCACATAACATACAAACAACTGTTTTACTGTGTGCAATTCACAGGCATTTTGTGTATTCACAGCGTCGAACAACGACCCGTTCTCTCCCTAAAACTAAAGATGTGGTTTTAGGGCTTTAAATTTTTTAATTTAATCTTTTGAATAAGGAAGTATGCATATTCAGTTCGAAATGCAAGAAACGCCAAAGAATATTGAGAGACGGGACCGCCTTCTTCTCGCACCCCTGTCCTCCGGCCTCCCAGGCCCCCTCCCCTGTTACATTTTCTTTTCCAACAGAAATGTAGTTCTGTGCCATGCTACACCTTGCTTTTTTCACATTAAACATCCCTGAGAACTATCCATCTCTTCCAGCAGCACGTATATCCTGTTATTACCAAGTCATCCGTCTAGTGAGAGAGCTTTGGCCGATGGCGGTTTGGGTCACCTCACACGGTGCTGCAGTGAACAGCCTGGAAAATGCATCATTTCGTGTGCGTGTAAACATATGTTAAGGCAAATTCCTAGCAGTGAAATGGGAGGATCAAAAAGTATATCAAATCTGAGTTTTCCTATGTATGGCCAAATTGCACCCCAGTGGGGGTTTACTATTTACTTTCTCACCAGCAATGCATGAGAAATTCTTTGGGGATGTGTCAGGAAAGGTGTCTGAAAACAAACAGACAAACAAAAATATCATTTAAACTTGGAGAAATTACCCATCTTTTCTTTTTAATGTATTACTTTTTTTCATGGTGACATCGGTTAACGAAATCCAATAAGTTTCAGCTGTACACTTTACCAGTAAGGCATATTATATATATTTACACTGTGTGTTCACCTCCCATAGTTAGATTTCTTTCTGTCGCCACATATTTGACCCCCTTTACCCTGTCTACCTCCCCTCCCTCTGGTAACTACTAGTCTATTGACCATGCCCATGAATCTGTTTGTTTCAAGTCTTTGCGGGTAAATACACAGTAAAGGGATTGCTGGATCATATGATAGATCAATTCTTAGTTTTTTGAGGAGCCTCCATACTGTTTTCCATAGTGGCTGCAGAAGTTTGCAGTATCAGTAGTGTATGAGGGTTCCCTTTTTCCCGCATCCTCTCCAACATTTGTTATTACTTGTCCTGTTGATTATAGCTATTCTAACAGGTATGAGGTGGTATCTCATTGTGGTTTTGATTTGCGTTTTCCTAATAGCTAGCGATGTTGAGCATATTTTTCATACAGTTGTTGGCCATGTGAATGTCCTCTAGGGAGAAGCGTCTGTTCAGGTCCTCTGCCCATTTTTGATTGGATCATTTGTTTTTGTTGTTGTTATTGAGTAGTATGAGTTCTTCGTATATTGTGGATATTAAGCCCTTATTGCAGGTGTTGCTTGCAAATATATTTTCCCATTCGGATGGTTGTCTCCAAACTTGGAGAACGTACTAGAGCAAGCCCACGGAGACTGTGGGCAGAGCGATGCAGGTGGTGGGCGCAGCAAGCGCAGCAGCTCCGCAGGAGTTCTGGAATGTCTGAGGAACAGCAGGGGGGCAGTGCGCTGGGGGGAAGCGAGGAGCTGTGGGTAGTAGATGAGGTCAGAGAAATCCAGAGGTGTGGAGAGACGGTGGCCGCACATGGGAGGCCATTGTAAAGACCATGCTTTCTTTCACCTTGAGAGAGACAGATTGCTGTTGGAAGGAGGGAGCAGAAGAGTAACATCGCCCAATGTTCGTTTAATGTTATCCACTCGGACTGCTATAGGGGACAAGGGGAAAGGGCGTGGGCAGGAGTGGAAGCACAGAAATGAGGAGACCAACTGGGAGGCCATTGCGGCAGTTTGGGAAAGAGCAGTTTGGGAAAGGGCGGTCAATGGTAGCAGAGCTGGTCGAGTGTGGAAATTCTGGAGATATTTGAAGGTAGGTGGAAAGGATTTGCCAATTGCCTGGATGGGAAGTGTGAGAGAAAGAAAGAGATTCAATTGCTTTATATTGTTTATTTTAAATTGAAGATGAGTTTATTCATCCGAGCGGCCACGTCAAATAGGTCATTTGAGCCTGGAGTTCACGGCGGAGGTTCGGATTAGAGAGATTAATTTGAGAATCATCCCTATACTTCACAAATGGTGTCTTACGATGAGCATGACAAAGATGCTTTATTTTATTTTTAATATTTCACTATAAAGGTTTAAAATTTTCTCTGTAATGGGTTTGTGCATTTGTTAGGTTATTTCCTGATTACAGTGTTTATTGCTATTATAAAGATCTTTTTTATGTTATGCTATAATTGTTGTAGAGATAGAGTGTAATTTTTTGAAGTTTATGTAGTATCTAGCAAGCTTTCAGCACTCTGTTTAACAGAAAATGTCATCCCGGCGTCTTTGCCTTGTTTCAGAATGAAATAAGAATGCCTAAAAAGATTTTCTAAGGTACGTGACAGTTTAGGTTTTGGGGAGAACAGAATAGAAGTTTCCTTCTATTTTTGACTTTAAAGAAAATTTCTATGTTGAATTACCAAGGGCTTTTTTCAACTCACGTGATTTTCACCCTTAGGCTATTATTGCTGAGGATTATACTTTTAAACTTTTTCATCTTAAATCATTCTTGCACTCCAGAATCATTAGTTTCGGCTAGTTAATATTTTATTTGGGATTTTTGCTCTTATGAGCAAAAGTAAAATGAACCCATGCTTTCCTTTTCACATTTTATTCTTATCCAACTTTGTAATTAAAGGTTTTATTAGCTTTGTAAAATTAGTTGAAGATATTTAATTAATTGAATAAATATTTCAAAGGTATTAATGAGAACCGCTATGTGCCAAACACTGTTCCAGGTGTTGGAATACTACAAAAATCCTGTCATTATGGAATTTAGAGTCTAGTGAGAGGAGACAGATAATGAACAAATAAGTAAAATAATAGTATGATGGATGGTGGGAAATGCTAAGGAGACAAATAAAACAGGGATTCAGTTTTATTTAGCGTAGACAGGCAAGACCCACTGAGAAGATGACATTGGATATGCCCCTCTTCCTGTTTTTCTGGAACCCCTTGTGGACGGCACGGATCACTCACACTTTGAAAGGCTGGTAGAGCTCTCATAAAGCGATCTAAACCTGGGCCTTTTTGTCGTGAGCTACAGTTGGGGCAGAAGGATGGTCTACGTCTCACTTTCTTGAATAGTTACCTTAGACAAAGCATTGAACAAAATATTCCCTTTTATTATGTTTATGTCTGTAGTGGTTTTCCCTTTTTCATTATAAAGCGTATTTATTTACACCTTTTCTCTCTCTTTTTTTTATTATTCTTGTCTGTCTCTAGCTTAGTTTTTTTTTTCCTCAAAGAACCAGCTCTTGTATTTCTTAGTGAAGCACAAGATAGTACAGAAAGGTGTACGTTTCCTAAGCCTACAGCTCCACCTTCCACAGACACAGCCAGACAATTAGCACCTGACGAGAGACATGTCACAGCACCCAGAGGCCCCTCCTTACCTCTTTCTTTATCATTTCCCCCCAAGACCCCGGGGGGAACCACTATCCTAACAAAAACTAACTCTTGATTTGGTTAACTTTGTTTATTGAAATCTTTGTTCTTCACCTTTTTATCCCTTCTCTTTCTGTTCTGAGTTTTTATTCTTTTTCTAGCTTCTTGAATTGAATAGTTATGTTTTCTGTTTTCTTTTCTAATAAATGTATTTAAAGTTAAACATTTTTCTACAGTATTGTTTTTACTATATTCCACCAATTTTGACGTGTATTATTTATACTGTTACTCACTGCTATGTCTTTCATGATGCCTTTTATGATTTTTATTTTCAAGTGTTATTTAGTAATATTTTTAGATTTTCTATACATGCATCTAGAGTTATAATTAAATCAATTTAACATTTATTTCTCATTTGATTGCATTGTGCTGTGAGAACACTTGTCAAAACGATGTTGATCTGGAGGAATCTATCAAGGCTTTCCTGTGGCCTTACACGCGGTTAAGTTTTGCAACTGTTCCTGTATCTCGCTGTATAGTCTCTGTTTATCAGGGATAAAATTCTACATGTATTTATTAATTCCAAATATTGATTATGTCATTGAAATCCTATTTTTACTTACTTTTTTGTCTGATTTCTGGTGGATCTATTTATTTCTAAGACTATAAAAAAAATCTGTATTACAATTGTTGACGTATCTATTTTTCTCTGTGGTTTTGAGGCCATGTTTTATAGATGATATACTCATAATTATTATATTTTTATTATCTTTTCTTTTGCCTCGTTGTCTCTTATGAAGTTGTTCATATTCATTTCTATCTTCTTAATGATTAAATTGCTATTTTTGTGTTGTTTTGGTTGATATTTGGCTAACATATCTTTTTCCTTGTTCTCTTCCCTACTTTTATGATGGAATATTATGCCCATTCAGAAAAATGCACAAGACATAGGTGTACAGCTAATTAATTATTATAAAGCTTCATTTGTATAACTACCACTCAGGCAAAGAAACAGAACATTTCCAATATCTCAGAAGCCCATTCAGTGTGTGTTCTCCAGCATAATCCTCCCAACCCCATCCAAAGGTAAGCATCATCCTGGTTTCTATGGTAATCATTTCCTTGCTTTTCTTTATGGTTTTGTCATATATCCCTATAGTTTAAGTTTGCCTGTTTTGGACTGTTATATTAATACACTTAAATTTGGCTTTTCTTTCTTGATATTGCATCATGAGAGCAAGTAGAGTCAATATTGCTGCGTTGCTTATGATTCATTCATTTTCATTGCTATATATATTTCACTGTATAAATATACCAAAATATTTTTTATCCATTTTACTGTTGATGATACTTGTATCGTTACCAGTTTGAGACTGTTACAGATATTGTGGCTATAAATATTCCATTTGATGTTGGATTTGGATTTTTGTCAAATGCATGTTCTACATCTATTGAGACCCCCTCAAGATAGTTTTTATGTTAGGCTATTAATATGATGAATTACACTGGTCGATTTAATTTTTTTTCAATAAGTTGACATTTCATATTATTTTAAATAAGTTTCAGGTGTGCAGCACCGTGGTTAGACATTTATATAATTTACAAAGTGATTCCTGATGAGTCTAGCACCCACCTGGCATCATACATAGTTATTCCAATATTGTCGGCTACATTCCCTATGCCGTACTTTACATTCTCCTTACTATTTTGTAACTACCAATTTGTACCTCTAAATCCCTTCACCTTTTTCACCCAGAAAAATATAAAACGCTTCACAAATTTGCATGGCATCCTTGTGCAGGGGCCGTGCTAATCTCTATAGTTCCAATTTTAGTACACGTGCTGCCGAAGCGAACGCCACGCTGATTAATTTTGAGAGTTAAACAATCTTGCGATCCTGAGAGAAATCCCTCTAGGACATCATGTCTTATTCTTTTTATATATTGTTTGAGTCAATTTGCTAAAATTTATTAAGAATATATGCATCTACTTGTATCTAATATTTGCATCAAAAGGGATATTGATTTGTAGTTTTTTCTTGCAACATCTTTTTCTACTTTTAGTAACTTCCTCAATTACTTTTTCTCTACATTTGAGATGCCAAGTTTCAAAGTCACTGCATTGCATAATTCAGTGATTCAGCATTATTCGGCATCATTTCGGCATCACACACACACATCTCTTTCTCTTTTTAAAATGTTTTCCCTTATTGTCCCTTCTTGGTGTCTTCTGGTGGAGTTTCTCAATCTGATCCTCTGATTCCCTAATTTCTTCTTCGTATGCATTCTCCTGTAGTTCCAATTCATTTTTCTAAATAACTGCTTATTCTAGTACTTGTTCCTAATAGTCTTTCTCTTTGGAGATATTTATTATGCTTATTTAAAATTTTTCTTATGTCTAATCCATTCCTTCTGCTTCCTCTGAGGCATTCACTTGATAGTCTCTGATTTATAGCTGTTTCGCTCCTTAGATATGTAGTTATTTTCTCATGAGCTCCCATCCCCCCGAGCGTTATAAAACTGCCTGGTGATAATGGTGATGTGTAGTAAGCACTAAAGCTCAGGTCCTAGTTTTTGCCCTCCTGGTGAGTGAGTGAGTGAGTGAGTGTGGTGTGTGTGTGTGTGTGTGTGTGTGTGTGTGTGTGTGTGGCATCTCAGAGGAGAGAGCTGCTGGCATTCAATTATAGTCTCATAAGTGCCCATTTGCCATCCCCACAGGTCACCCAGCCTTTCAAGAAAACTTCTTATTCTTCTTCCCCAGCATGGCTCTTTCCCTTGGTTATAACCTGGTCCGTAGTGAATGGAGGAGCAGAAAGGAGAACTTGGGATCAGGCTGTCTGCTCTTCCCCACAGCCAGGCCTCCGTCCCCCCTAAAACCGCTCCTGTGCCCCACGGCACAGGGCAGGCAGTGATCGAAGTGGGGACGAGAGGACCAGAGCTAAGTCCAGACCTCTTCCCCAGCCTCTCCTCCACCCCCGACCACACCTCCTTGGCTCCGGGCTGCCATTACTCCCCTCCCAGAGCCCAGCACCTTCTGCTTCCTCACAGACTCCTCCGTGTCTAGAGCTCCTCAGTCTCATCTGCCTCCCTCTCCATTCTGGCCTCTCCCTGGCTGGTTCAGTGCTGCAGCCTGCGCTGCAGCCTCCTCTACGTTCCCCCAGAACTCCTGTGGCAGATGCTGTCATCCACTCATTGGAAAGATGAAGACACTGAAATTCAGGGGGCTTATGTTACCCGCCGGCAGCGACACAGCTGCTCATTGAAGACGCCGAGGCCCATCCATTTCTCCCTGCCCCCATGTCCGCAAGGGACTGTTGGGAGAAATCTGTCTCAAAGAATAAGGAAACGTGGGCCAGAGTGTCGTTTCAGTCACTTCCAAGTCCTGCGGGACCCAGGAGCGGCTCACGGAACAGTGCTGCTGCTGACTTCCAGGAGACGGGCTCTGTCTGTCCTTTCGTATCGTGTGTCACTTTTTATTATGGTGGTTTGAATTATTTACACTGTTTTGTTGAAAACTAGGCGCATTGAATAAATTGCCACCAACGGAAAGGTAGAAAGTAAACAGGCAGACTGGATTGTGCTAAAAAACATGGTACCTCCCAAAACTCAGCCTTGTGATACCTTGAAAGGCTTTTCATGTAGGGGTGTGTGTGTGTGTGTGTGTGTGTGTGTGTGTGTGTGTGTGTGAAAGAGAGCGAGAGAAACAGACAGAAAGAGAAAGAGACAGAGAGAGAGACAGACAGACAGAGACAGACAGAGAGAGGGACAGAGAGAGACAGACAGACAGAGAGAGAGGGACAGACAGATGGTTGGTTGTCAGACCTCGTTCCTGGTTTCTCCTCACTTCACTGGTGGATTTATCGCCTTTGGAGATGGTTTCTGTACCTTTCAATCGTTTGTGAAAGGAGCATGTTACCTGTCAACATTACATGGGCGGAAGGAAATTGCTGATGTATTGACTTTAAAGAAGACCAAAAAATAAAAAAACATCTTCTAGCTCTTAGACAGAGAAGCACATTATAAGTAAATAGGTTAATTTTTAGCTACAAACACGTCAGCTACTTTTATAACTCTTATAGATCAAATGCTGAGCTTCTTCCTCAGAGGTGCCTTGTCGTGGAAGGCTGTATTTTACTGTTCCTTCAGACCACAACCTCCTGAGGCCGCCAGTGATGCGGAAACGTTTTTCTTTTCCAGCTGACTTCTTGCGGATGATTGAGAAATGCCGTGACAGCCAAGGGGGGCCCATTCTCGGTTCTCTCTCTGCTCACTGCTCTGTGCCCATAAGTTGGGGATGAGAACATTTAATTGAGGGCATTGCAGACCATCCTGCTTTTATGATCACTTATTTCAAAACTTTGTGCATATCCATTTAAATGGTCTAAAAAGAGGGTGGGGAGCTAAGATGAATAAAGTTGGTGGATTGGGCGACATACTGAGGCCTGTGAGAGGCTCAGTAGAAACTCGAAGGTTTAATGTGTTAAGAGTTCGAACTGAAGGTCCCATTCCCACAGAGACAAATGTGGACACGTTTATATATTAGGATTAAATTCAAACCCCAAATCCCAGTTTCCCTAACAGTTGACTTGCTGGAGAACTTCAAAACAGTCAAAAAAGTAGCAAGTGAGGGGGTAAAATCAATTCTTAGTCTTTACTCATTTTCCTTTTTAGAAAATTGGAGACAGCGGCCCAATTGAAGGGGAAAAAAAGGAAACAAACCTTTTAAAAAAGATAGCAGCTTCTGTTTCTCTGATTGCCAAGTGTGGACTAAGAGCCTGAAATGGCTGCCAAGTAACCTCTTTAGCTATAAACTAAATCATCTTTTCTCTTTTTACAAATTGTATCTCTTAGTTGAAGTGCACACATTCTTGGCCGCGATGAGGGTATGATCTAATTTCGATGTAAAGTGTGTGGGAGAATGAACTTTTAAAGTAATGTTTTTCAAACTGCGACGTTTGCAGCAGAGAGAATGAACTCGGCGGAGACCGCTTCCTGCCGCTGATGAATTTCCAAATGCAGAGTTCCAGTCAGGATGGCGGAGCAGCACGGTTTGTATGTCGACTGCAATTGAAACATGGAAAATTACAAAACAGCGAAAAGAAATTCCAAATGCTTTTTTTTCTTCGTCCTTTTTTGGTGGTTAGTACTTAGTCCATTTCTGTTCATTTGTTGTCTGTGTTATACGGGGTATAGACCCTACCTCCTATGCTGAAGAGCATGGGGTTTGGGGCCAGATGTTGGTGGGTTCGAATCCTGGCTCCGCCACCCCTTACGGCTGTGATCGTGAACACGACGACTTAATCTCTGTGTGAGTTTCCTGTGGCCGCTGTAACAAACGGCCACAAACGGGGTGATTTAGAGCAACAGAAATTTATTAGTTCACATTTCTGGAGGCCAGAATTGGTATCACTGGGCTGAAAAATTAAAGCGTTGACCAGGCCGTGCTTCTTCTGGAGGCTCTAGGGGGAATGTGTCCCCGCCTCTTCCGGTTTCTGGGGCCGCGCATTCCTCAGCTTGTGGCGGCCTCACAGCCCTCTCTGCCGCCTAGTCACATGGCCTTCTCTCCTTCTGCCTGCGCGGTCAAATACCCCTCCACCTCCTTCTCATAAGGACACACATGGTTGCATTTGGGGCTCGTCTTAATAATCTGAGAGACTCCCCATGTCAAAATCCTCAACTGATATCTGCAAAGACCCCGTTCCCATCTCAAGTCATATTTATAGGTTCTGGGGATTAGGGCCTGCTATTGTTGGGGGCCATGTTTCAGCCTCCACAACTTCTCTGAGTTTCCTTATGTGCGAATTTGCAACAATAAGAGTGACTCCTTCGCAGGACTTTGGTGAGGATCAAATGAGATAATTTACGTGTTTACTGTAGCTTTTGGTTTCTAGAAAATGCTCAGTAAATACCCACTGCTATCATCACTATCGCCACCAGCATCGCCATCATCTATTTAAATTCTTCCTGTCTCTGGAGAGGAAGAAAACAATCTGGTAAGTGCAGAATGCCAAAATCATTAGAACTCTAACATACTTTAGAATTCATCTACTCTAATCGCCTGCTTTTATAGTTCAGAGACTGACTTGCCCATGATCCCACAGCTAGGAATAAGCGGATTCACTTCTTAATAACATTTTCGATACTGTGACTCTCTAATCTGTAGATGGAAAACCCGAGGAAAGGAGTAATGCGAGATCGTTTAGAGAGAGGAAGAGAAAGGATAACGATTCAATGAACGGTGGTTAATAATTATTATTATTAATATGATGGTGTACCAGGCCTCACACTTTACACTCATGTCTTCATTTGCTTCTCACAATGTGAAGAGCATATTAGCTGTTACCTTCATTCCCATTTTAGAGACGAGGAAACCGAGGGTCATGTGCTCAAGGGCGCACAAGTGACAGAATCAGAATCCAAACAGCTCGAAGGTGAAGGCCAGGTGCTCCCAGTCCCCCGCGAGTCCCTCTTTCCTGCAGGTGCTTTCTCACAGCGTGGGTTACATATTCATCTCAAAGATGTGCTCTGAGCAAGAGCACATGGCAGCTGCCGTGAGACACTGTCAGAGATGGAGCTCTGGGAAGGGTAAGCTATGGCTTCAGAGTGGCCTCCTCAGCCCGAGGGGAGGGAGGTGGGAATGTGAAGATAACGGGGTCATCTGAGATATCGCGACCACTGAGCTCCGTTCATCTGTGGCATGGTGCTCCCAGCTCTCTGTTTCGCCTAGAGTGTCCCCATTCCTGTGACCCAGTGTTCCCTCCTGGCAGCTGGACTCTCTCTGGAGCTGTAGGAAGCCCATTTCATGCACTGTCTTCTGCCCATGTGTCCCGAAGCCATCTGTCACTGGCACAGTAATTCCCAGAAACAACGATTTGGTTTCTTTAATCATGGCTCTAAGACCAAAGTTAATTGATACAAGGTTGTTCCTAATTAGTAAAAATGCCCGTTATAGAAAAATGCTGCATAAATTGCAATTCAGAAGAGGGGAACCTACTCCGTGTATTCTTATCCGACCAAAATGATAGATCCCCATCACGACCGGGGGAAACAGCCAGACACACTGATTACAACTGACTGTGTTTTGAAGAGGCAGCAGCTGATTAAAACAAACCATCACGATCTAAGAGAACACACCCAATTCAAATGTCCCATTCTTTTAGTCTTTCCAAAAACATTAGTGTTTTACTTCTGCATGGATTGTGGGGTATTTACTACGTGGTCCTGGGGGCCGGGGTGACCTCAGCAATTGTGCTAACTTGCAGTGCCTGTATATGTCACTTCTTAAATTGATATTCGCTTGAATGTAATTGAGCATTGGAGGAGAAGGAAAAGAAAATGACACTATTGATTTTGCTACTGTCTTTAGGGACTTTAGAAAATGTGGTCCAGGCAGAGACTTCTTTTTCTTTTCGAGGCCGTCTAGAAGACTAGAAACTTGTTTTCAAAGGTGTCACCTTTGCCCTTTACTCACATGTTGGATTTACTTTCCTAGAACTGTGTTTATATCCTGCTGCATGATTTTAACTCTTCCAGCCAGTATCGAAATTCACTTTTTGTACTGACTTGGTTTTTAAAACAGCCCAAAGTCATTTGGATCCAAACATTGTCAGACAACTGTGTGTGTGTGTGTGTGTGTGTGTGTGTGTGTGTGTTGTGTGTTTTGAGATTTTACATATGCTTTTTAAATTTTTAATCTTTTTTGGAATAAGCCTTGCTTCTTCTAGCATTGCAATTCCCTCCTTTCCAATTTGTTCCTACCAATTCTGTTAGCTAAGAACTCAGGCAGTTGAGCTTGTTAAAATTAGTGGTGAAGGAGGAGAGACATGAATGCAGGTTTGTAGAACTTTCTCGTAAGTAAGATGCATGAGTTTTGCAACATCTCTTTTGGCTGATTTTCTTTTCTTCTCTTCTGGGTGCTGGGTAGTTGAAGCCACCAAATAAAAAGTCCTCAGCAAACTAGAGGCTTGCTGTGCTCATCGGTTTCCTGATGGGCAGACTAACCAGTTGTGACTGTCTTCCAGTTTCGAGTCTCTGATTCCAAATAACCTCAGCACAGGTGGTATCATCATATATTAATTTTAATGAGTTGAGCCAAATTGCATCGCGTTTTAAGTATTCACTGAAAAACCAGAGCATTTATTGCTTTGTCCCAAGCTCCACATTGTTGGTATTTAATAAGTATTTAATACGATCTGGCAAGATTGTTGTTATATATACATTGTTTAATACAATCTGTGCACACATACTTATATCAAATAGACATTAATATTTACAAGGACTTTGTGTAAAAAAAAAAAACCCCAGATGTTTTTTAGCTTCAGCATAGTAGCCTCATCAGTCCAAAAAAAAAAAATAAGCAGTTTCTATTTTTAAATGTGCAACATGATCCAAGACTTAAATACATGTGTTACCTGACCTTGGTTAAAATAAGCGGAAAATAAGATTCTCTCTGGGCACAGCTAGTCCTGCAGAGGACTGCAGTCTTAATTCTCCCGAAATAAAAATGGGCTCTTCTTACAATTTCTGTCAGTAACGGTTGCAGCATGTGGCAGTTTTGAATGAAAACAGACTGTGAGTCAGGAAGGCCAACCGTTTGGCCAAGGCTGGGCAGTCTTTTACAGTGCAGGCTGTGAGACCGGTATATCTTAAAATCAGGTCAGAGGGAGGATTATGGTTTACGGCCTCCCGCCCACTCATCCCATCATGCCTGGTCCAGCTGCCAGGGTCTGTCCCCATCCTTCTGATCCAGATGCTGACCCAGCCTACAGAGGGTGACCGGTGAGACCAGGGCTAGGATGCCTTTGGACAAATACGGTTTTTAAATAATAAAATATTTTTGAACAGGCAGCAAAGCATAGAGACTAACATAAGGGAACCCATCCATGTACCCGCTACCCAACTCTATCAACATTTCCATCCTCGAGTCGTTTTTCTCACCCAAGGAAAAAAAAAATAGAGTTGATGTTTCCTCTGTTCTCTTCCTGCTTCCTTTTTTTCTCTCTCTCCTGGAGTGACCTCTATTCCGAATTCAGTGATTGTCACTCCCATGCAGGTTTTTGTCCTTGACTATATATGAATGTCGTCCTACACAATGTAGGGTTTGTTCATATGTTTTCACCTTTTGTGTATAAACGGCGTTACTATACTACACACATTATTCTGCAATTCATTCTTTTTTTTTTTTGGCCAGCTTTACGTTTTTGAGATCTGGTCATCTTGCTAGCTGTTTACCTATTGTTTCTCAGCCTGTACCTCCCCCCACACCCCTCTCAGCCCCTTGGATAGTCTGTATCCCTCGAGCTCTTTGCCACCAGTTGGTTTCCCTTTGGATTTTGCCAGTTGGAAGTACTGAGATGAGAAGTCTTAGTTTTTCTTTCACTTTTGCTTTTTCTCTTCAAATGGTGCTTTTCCCTCTATACCCCCAGCTCCAGTCCTGCCCCTCTTTGAGTCTTCTAGCTTCACTAACACCCCCTCCTCATTTTTTTTTAACTCCATGCTAGGAGTGTAGCATTTTCTAGTCTCTAAGTGATCATCCCTTCTTCTTTCTCTCTTTGAACTTTGCAACATCTGGAGAAAAAAATTCCTCTATTAAAGCTCTGGCATTTGTAATGATACCATATTTTCTATTTTCTAACCAGACCCTGACTGTTGTAGATGTGTTGTTAAAGGTAGCTCTGGATCACTCATTTTGATGGCTGCGTAGTATTCCATTATATGACTATATTGCAATTTATTCATCCATCCTCTTATTGATGGCATTTCAACTTTTCCATATCCTAAACAATATTGCAAAGACCATTCTCATACCTGTTTCCTTATTTACCTAGGCAAGAGTTTCCCTAGGGTACGTACTGGAAGAGGAATTGCTGGGTTATAGGGCTGCGCTCATCTTCCACTTGTCTAGTTCCCCACACATTTTTCAAAGTATTTGTACCATTTCACTCCCTTCCCTTGTTACACTCTTGTTACACTTTTCATTTCTGGCAATTCGATGGATGTGGCATGGTATCCCATTTCTAGTGAGTTAAATGTCTTTTCATACTCTCTTCTGTGGACTGCCTACTCATATCTTTTTGCACATTTTTTTTTCCTGTTAAGCAGTTTGTAATTTTCACATTGATTTGTATCATTGTATTATAGCTTTATATATTCTGAATAATTTGCTGGTTATACGTGTTGCAGATATATTTGTCCAATCTATGGTTTGTTCTTTTGTTGTATAATGTCTTTTGTTGTGTAGAAGTGGTTTTCAAAAAATTTTTTTTAAATTATAGTCAAATCCATCAGTCTTTCGTGGTTAGTGGTTTGTTTTCTCTTGTTTAGGGTAATCGTCTTTATGTCAAGGTCATAAAAATATTTTATATTTCCTACTAAAATATTTAAAGCTTTGCTTTTCTATTTAGATTTTCAGTTTACCTGAAACTTTTTTGTATAGTGTGAGGTAAGAATCACATTTTTTACCAGTTAAGCAATTTTTCCTGCACCGTTTATTATCATTCATAGTTTATCATTTCCCCACTGATTTGTAGTGCCAGTTCTGTCATGTTACAGTCCCGTAAGTATGTGGTCTGTTTCCAGATTCTATTCTGTTCTATTTCTGTATTTGTATATTCTTGTGCCCATGCAACAGAGTTCTAATCAGTATAATGTTTCAGAGACTCTTGCTAACTCATGGGTAAGTCCCCACACCTCATCCTTCATAATAGCCCTGGATCTTCTAGGCTTTGTTCTAGCAAATGAATTTTTTTTCAAATGGACAAGGAATAGATTTATCATTTGAATTTTACCATTGCCTTGTCAAATCCATGAAAAATCCTGTTGACATATTAATTGAAATTAGATTAAGTTTATAGATTAACTTGAAAAGAATTGCATTTTTATTTTCCTTCCTGTCAAAAATAAACAACACCTCCCCATTTATTTAGGTCTTTTGTAAAATGTGTGTTTCATCAATACAGTTATATAATTTTTTCCAGATGGGTCTTGCTCATCCTTTGGTCAACTTTATCCTTAAATATTGATAGTTTTTTTTATTGCTATTTTTAATGGGACCTTTTAAAATCATGTTTTCCTATTGGCTATTCCTAAGGAAAAGGAACACTTTGGATTGACCTCATATCTAGAAACCTCCTTAGTTGTAGTAGTGTGTCTGCGTGTATCACATTAATAGATCTTTACATGTTGTTTTTTCCTTGTATTCCAGGGATAACCTTACCAGGCCATGGCTAAATTCAATTTTGCTAGTATTTTACAACTTTTAAGAGGTGTCTTTGTACAAAATCTGTAATCTGAGAAACCGAATGGTTGGTTCTGCAGGATGACTTCATGTATCAGAGGGGCAAAAGGCTTATGTACAGCAGGCTCTTTCGGCCTTGAAACCTAGAATAGTCTTCCTATACTGACCCCTCTCTGTGTGCTTTTGTGCTGATTACTGCCACATTCCCTTCACTATTTTTGGTTCTTTTCAGTTTGAGCTCCATTGAGAGCTCACACAATGTTAACTACAATCCAGATTTTTGTAACTCTCCATGGTGCTTATCATAGTACGGAGACAAAAGAGCTTCAAGCTAGGAAAAAGTTGGTGTCTACTGATGAATTGATGAGCTACAATTAACCCATTGTAGTTTCATCTTTGTTTGGGCCTTCGGGAAGCTAAGAGATGAGTTTTATGCTTAGTGGTCCACATTCTCTTGATTGTTTTCTAATATTTTTCTTTCTATGCACGTCCCTTATTCATAAGGCTTCCCCCTATACAGCCTTTCATTACGTTATTATTATTATTATTATTATTATTATTTTACTATTTTAATGCTATACAGTTTTATTATTTGTATGCTGTACTGTAAGCTATGTCAAATCTGGGTAAGTGGAGTTTAAATTCTAAATAGAAACGTTCGATAAATGTTGACTGGATAGAGCATGAATACTTTAGTGGGGGATGGATAGTTTCCAAAATCATTAGTATGGAAAATTTTGATGTTTTAGTGTCTATGTTTATAAGTAAGGCTTTCTACACCCAATACTGCATTGAATTCGGGGGGCGGGGCGGAGATCTGATTTCCAATTTCAGCAGTAAATAAAAAAGCATTCCACTACCTTATAAAATCACGGTGCTTGGCGTGATAATTTCACATATTATCGTTGAATACATTTTGTTACGTACCAAATTGGACTGCTCATTAATAGTTGAGGGCTATTTCTTTTGAGCTGAATCTAAACCCGATTTTTGAACATCGCTACTGGAGCTCTTGTGTTCTCCGGGTTTCTGAATTCCAATAACCCTCTGTCAAGGGCACCTCCCAGAGGGGAGCTCGGTTCATTAACTCAGGGGCGATACAAAGCATTTCGTTTCTTTACTCACGGCCCTTACTCGGTCTCCCAAGGAGACAAGTTGAATGCCCACTAAGTCATGCTTTTCCATTACTCATTCCGCCTTTTTTCCCAAGGTGGCGTGTGGGAGGTGTTGTGATCAGGCTCGATAAGAATAGGCCAGGAAGCTTTCTGCGGGAGTATATACACTCATCCCTCTGCGTGTCTCGGTTCCGACGCCGCGGGGTTCGGCGGCTTCAACGTAAGAGATGTTTCCCAAACTGACAATGATTCCACACTCGACTGCCCCCACGTTCATCTCAGCTCGTCCGCAGGCGACTGGGGGAGTCCTGCCCCGCCCCATTTCGCCAAGCTTTGTCCCCTTAGCAGGCGGATCACCGGTCGCCAGGCGCGGCTGCCGCCGACTAACGCCCTTCGGGAGTCACCCGGGAGGGGACTCTGGGAGCCGGCTTCGCCCACCCCGCACCCCCGCACTCGCACCGGCTTCTGGGCCACTAGAGGGCGCCCCGGCGTCCCCGCAGCAGCTCGCTGCATCCCCACCCCCTCCAGCTCTCGGGCGATTGGCCGGCCGCCTCGAGCTCTGAGCTCCGATTGGCCGCCGCCCGCGTCAGTCACGGGAGCCGAGATGACGCGCGGCGGCCGGGCTCGGGGCGGTGTCCCGCGCCGGCGGCTGCGGGCGGAGCTTCGCGAGGACCGACGCGGGGCAGTCAGACGGCGGCGGTCCTGGGAGGCGCCAGCGCCAGTCCGAGTCGTTCTCCGCCCGCCGCAGCCGCCACCACCGGCGCGTCGCCGCGCTCCAGCCTCCCGCGCTCCCGCCCTCCGCGGCCCTCCATGCGGGCCCGCGCCGTTGCGTGATGGGGCTGCGAAAGCGGCGCCCTGCGGCTCGCGGCGGCCGCTGCTTGCGCTGAGGAGCGTCGGTGCCCGGCCCTCCGCGTCCCCGCGCGCCGCGGCGCCTGCTGACCCGGCCCGCCCGCCCGTCGGTCCGCAGCGCGGCTGAGGTGAGGCTGGCGGCGGGGCGGGCGGCGGTTGGCGCTGCGGCCGCCGGGCCGGGGAGGGGCCCACCCTGGGGGAGGGGCGGCCGGGCCGGGGTCCGGGCGGGGTCCGAGCGCGGGGTGGGGTGGGGGAGCGCTGGGCGGTGCCAGGGCGCCCAGCACCGGGGCGGCCGCACCTCCGTGCACCGAGCGGAGTGGGGGGCGCCTCGCTGTCCGGAGTGGGGGACCCTCCCTGGGACAGCGGCAGCGAGCGCTGGGCTTGGGTCCAGCGGCCTGCGGCGTCCCCCGCAGTGCCCCGCAGCCCGTTTCCCCCGAGCGGCTGCGCTCCGGCCGTGCCCCGCGGTCAGCAGGTCCGCCGCTGCCTGTGGGTCCCCGGGGCTCCCCGCGCGCCCTGCAGCGCTGTGGAGACGGCGCCGCTCGGGTCGAAGCCGCCCTTTCTTCGTTCCCCCCATCCCCTCCACCCCATTGTGGCTGGCATCGGGGCTCCGGCTCGGAGCGTGGCTGTGCCCTTGTTTTGCAAACAAGTGACGGCTGGGAAGGGCACCGGGCGGCGGGGGGCGGCCGGTGGCGCTAGGACCGGAGCGAGGAGCGCGGCGGGAAGGGAAGGGAGGGGGCTCGCTGGACGCTGGCCAGCTGTGAGGGAGGCTGGCGTGGTCGCGGCGCTCGGCCGCCCAGGATCACTCTGGCAGCCATATTGGGAGGATGATCTGACAAATCCTTTCGGAGCCAAGTCCGGTTGCTGGAAGGCACCGAGGGGCACCCCTGGAAGCTTTGGGGGTGACTGGCCACGCCAAAGGCCAAGTTGTGGGGGTTGGGAGGCGGCTCGGGCAAGCGGGTCATTGTTCAGGCAGCACAGAACATTCCCGGCTCTCACACCAGAATGGAAGTCCAAAATCACTTTTTCTCCTTGGTGAATTGCTAACGGAGCTTCCAAGGGAAAGTGTCTTCGAGATTCCATTCTTGCTGGGGCGAAATGCTGGGGTTCTGTATTCTTCTACGGCCAATGCTGTGGACCCAGGCCTGAAGATGCTTCCACGCACATAGGCGGGTCTGAGGGTTGCGGAGGTCAGTTCGCCAGTATGGAGGCCTCAGTTGTATATTGCACGGGACGGACAGATTTTCGGAGTAGCCCAATATGCGGCGATTAAGTAAACTGGAATATTCTGACAGTGGGAGAGGCTTGCAGCAGTATTTCTGAGGACGTAGGTTGTCATCTTTGTGGAATCTCGAGGTAGCTGAAATTAGATTGTCAACAGATCCCTTACTCACATATCTTAGTGTTCTAGGCAGCTGTTCTGCCACGCTGAACATGTTGTTTTGTGTCATAGATGGGTCTGGATGCGCCTAATGAAAGTACGGTGATTGGATTTGAATAGCACTTAAGAAGTGATATCATGGTGGATATTTCATTTAAAGAGTCGCATTTTGTCAGCTTAGTCATAATAAAATCTTAGCTCGTGTTCTCTAAGAAGTGAGGTGATGCTTTCTAATTGGTTTGGCTGTTGGGTTATGAGGCAAGTGTACTGATAGTGTACTGTTTTAAGGGTAGAATATGAAGATGGCACACATGTCTTCCTGCATCCCAGGTGTGGACAGGACCTGGAGAGTGGCTTGCCTGCCTTCTTTGTGTCCTTTGCTTTCATTCAAACTCCATTTCTTAATGGGTAAATTCCTTTAACTTCTTAGGTTGAAAACTTGAAATTTTTTCAGATAAGATTTTCTAAGGGAAGTCAAACTTCATTTTATTTTTTTGTTTTTATCGTTAAACTTTTCTTCTAAAACTTGGTTGAATCAAAAATGGCTTCAGTGTTAATATGAGAGAAATAGAGAACATCTGTTTTGAAATTCCATGCCTCATTTAAGAAATATTTCTAAGTTTAAAATTTTTACAGTTACTGTATTAGAAAAAAAGATCGGAAGAACTGTAGTTAAATAGAATTTCAGAATTTGGTAAAATCAGACCTGATTGTAAATCTGATTTAGAGGCAAGACTTTATGAGTGTGCAGCTCTGCTCTGATGAATGTTTTTCCAAAATTTATCCAATTAAGTACAGCTTCTAAGGCTTGGAACAGACTGTTTCTCTTTTTCAAGAGCAGATATGAATACAGTTTTCATTTTTTCTCTCTTTCCCACTTTGAATTTGTGCAGGGAATAAATTCCCAAGAAGAGTGCCAACAGAGAGTCTGCACAGCCAAAGCTTTGGAGCCCACTTCCCTGCTGTAGTGTTGTCCTGGATACAAAGTAAAGGACAACAGTGGGGCCCTGCCTTTTTGTAACCCCTCCCCAGGCTCCTGATCACAGCAGGTCTTTTCCAGGAGTAAGCATATCCCTTTGGTCTTGGAAACTGATGTGATGTAATTTCACAAGGCTCTGAAGTGAAAGGTACAGCATATCCACTCGATGTAGGTCTCTTTGAAAGATGGCCTTGTTGGAACAGGCACTGGTGAATTTCTGCAGTCTATAAAAGAGTGTGAGTAAACATACATACTCTTGCAACCTTTTTTTTGTGCAGCTCGTGAGTATAGAAGATAAATGAAAAAAATTGTGATAGGAAAAATCTGGAAAGGGTACTTATGAGTTGGACTTTCTGTTTAATGGCCCAGGGATTCATGTACGCTCGCGTGTATGACAGTGACTAGGTAACTGAGAGTGCATATAGAGATTTAGTTCTTTACTCTCGAACTGACATTTCGCCATTTGTGAAGATATGGTAGGATAAGGTTAACGCCAGCTCTTCCGTTTTAATACGGTTTAGTGTCCTGCTGCCCGTGCCAGGTGGTTTCGATGATTTTCAGTCAGAGCCTTTTTCCTTTTGAATTGCCATGTAATGCTATTATCTAATACTCAACTGGTACTTTATGACTGTTTTGTGGTGGTTTGTATATACGTTTTAAGTCATAAGATTGTAAATTTTATGTCTGATGGATTTAAAAATATTTTTAATATTTAATCACATCGTTTATGCCAAAGCATATCATTCAACTATACGGCCCTTTACCATTGACTTATTTGATGACATTGATACTTAGTTGTTCTCTTCCATCCGAATTTCTAATATCATCCTGGCAGGCAATGACTGTATGAACAAAAACAATAACGATAAAATAGTTTACTCATATTAAGCTCTTTCTATGTGCCAGACTCTTTTTTATTTATTTTTATATTTATCTTTTAAATTTATCTTTATATTTGTTCACTACTTTAATCCATATGACAACCGTGTAAAATAGATACTACTATCCCCATTTTACAGATGAAGAAACTGAGACAAGTTAGGTGGCTTCCTCGGGTCACTAGAAGTAGTAGGTAACCACTATGCCGAACTTACTTTGTGATACCCTTAACTTTAAAATTCCTTGACTTCAGCTCAAGCAAACATTGGCTTCATTCTGTTTCAGTAACTTGGGATTGTGGCCACATCTACCATGTCATCACCTTCAGATCTGTCTGAAGATTTCAAGTCTGCCTTCAGATCTTAAACTCTGACAGTTGGCAGCTCTCACTTTTGTAGTGTCTTTCTGTGTGTTCTTCCCTCGGAAATCTGGACCATCAGCCTCTTCCACACCTTACTTCTTTGTCTTCCTTTCTACACTGTGGCTTCTGGGGCGCATTGCTTCAGCTATTTTCTTACCAGCACTTGCAGTGTTTCATTATTCTTTATTATGCTGTAAGGCCCACTAGGCAGATGGTAGCCATGCGTCATTCCTCACTCGCGTGGTGGAGAAACCTCACACAGCGCTGGGGCTCGGTGCCACAGTTAATGTGTAGTCTTAGGTCTCCCCAAGTCTGTCTTTGGTGTCTTTCGGAGCAGTTCTGCTCAGTTCCCGCCCCCATTCTCCACAGCGCAGTGGCTTTTCTAAAATCCCCACCACTTACGCCTCCCCACTGTCCCATGCTTGGCATGAAACCTGACCTGCCGCCCGATAGGAAAGAAAAGGGCATGGACTCCCTCAGCTTCCCTTCCTCTGACAAACTTCTTTGCCTCCTTTTTCACCCTTTCTCCTCCATAGCAGGAGGACAGGTTACCCTTCTCGTGTTCGGCTGATTCGCTTGGTCTGCGTTTGGGTATCACTGCCTTCTAGTCTTTGGGTTACTCCTCTTTTCCCCTTTCAGTGTTTCCCCCACAGTTCTTGCACACAGCTGGCCCAGTCCCACCTTAGGGCCTTTGCTCTGACTCTTCTGGCGGAAACACTCTTCCCCTGAACCTGCTGGGCTAACTCCTTCACTTCCGGCCAGTCTTTGCTTGAACCTCAGCGGGCCTACCCTGACCTCGTGCGTGCACCTGCGCGGCGCTCTACTCCACCTTGCTCTGATTCCCCGGCCTGGCCGTGTTTTCCCTCCCAACTACTGCTTATTATCTCCTAACAATCTGAGTTATTATTCTGATGTTCCCTCTCCCCTTACTAGAACGTGAGCTCCTCCACGGCGTGGATGTTTACCTGCTTTGTTCATTGATTTATCTCAGACCCCTGGAACTGCCTGTCACGTTGTAGGCTCCTAATAAATAGCTGGTGAATAAATATAGAAACACGCAAGTCTTTCCTGTTAAAAAAAAAAGGACGTGGGGGAGAAAATCCCTCTTTTGTTCCGGTTCACTCCTAGCTGTCTCTCTCTCTGCCTCTCTTCGGGTTCTAGAATCTGTGAGGATGCTTGCATTTCTGCTTTGTAATTCCTGCTCCCCAACCTACTGCAGACTAGCCGCAGTGACCCCCACTTCACTGACTGCTCTTGCCCAGGTGTCCAGCCCTTTGCTGGTGAATCCAAGGGCACCGTTCACATCTTTGCAGTATTGAAAGTATTGCTCACGTCACTCTTCCATTGGACTTCTGTCTGCTTCTGTTTTGGGGGGCTGGTTTCAGCCTCTCTGCTTTTCGGGCCACTCACAATGCTATTAAATTAATTCAACATGAATTTTCGTATAGCTTCATTTGTATTAAAAGGCTTATTCACTCTATTTGTTTTTAGGCACTAGAATTTCGAATGCATAACCATATTTCCAATGTTAAATAGCAGAATAGGCTATTAACAGGGAAGTTTTATTTATTTATAATTTATACTTCTTACTACTTATAAAAAGGATTTGAGCAACTTACCACAAAAACCATATATATACACAGTGAGGATGTTAAAATATAAGTAAGAAACAAAAATCAATGTAACAGGAAGAAAAAGTAAATATACAGATTGCAGTAATTTGTGTAATGTGGTTACTGTAATTTAGTTTCGAAATTTGGAAGTCAGAGTTAAAAGGAAAGATAAATTATACAAATTTCATTCTGGTAAAAGAAAGCTTAGTGGTTTGTCAGTGGTTCTCTGTTTTCCAAACTGAGAATGCGACGTTAGAATATAATAACTAAAGTCTTTTCTGTGAAGGCTATGACTAATATGGTTCAGGTATGTAACTTTATGTAAAGGTACGTCTGACTGTTCCAGCAGAAAACTCATTATTTAACCTTGGTGAGAGCCTGGAATATTTATATTCTACGTTGTCACCTAAATAAAAACAAACCTATTAAATTTTGGATACCAGTTTATCATGTGGCATGATTGACACATTGTTGACACATAGCAAAATCTGACCTGCATTCTTGCCCAGTTAGTCAGCTACCTCCTAGGCAGGTAGCTGCAAAGGTGTAGTCAGGGGCAGATTTCAGAAAGAACCTTGACTCATACCTAATTTGAATTAACCTTTGATTGAAACCTGCCTTTTCTGCACCATAGCTGGAGCTGAGTGCATCTTCGCCTGCAGCAGTCATTGTCCACTTGGACAGTAGAAGAACTTCCGTGGAATATTGGCATTTGAGTGGCAGGTTCAAAGCGGATCTGCCAAAATGAAATGATAGGATATAGCTTCAGATATTAAAATGAATTGACTCATTTGTGGAGTGTAGTAATAACTTTCCAAACTTTGAGAGAAAAGAAAAAAATCACCCTCATTTAGAATACTTTAAGCCACATGCCATAGTTGTTATTTCTCGATGCACCTCTCGGTTTATGAGGATAAAATCATGTCACCAGTGAAAAGGAGGATCCTTTATTCTTAATTACAGGGGCAAGAGGACATGTGGCTACTAATAAATCCAAAAATCATACCAGGTTATTTTAGAAGGTGGTTAAATAGTTGGGGAGCCTGACTGAGCTAGTTTAGCCCATTTGAGATTGAAAATCTGATTTGTCAGGAGACTCTTGCTGTGCAATCTGATTCTTGGCATTGGGTTAGAATGCAGAAAGGAGCCTTTCTAACATGTGATACATTTTGATCTTTCACAGCTTGGCTCATGGCTGATTTTTATCCATAGAGTCAAAGCCCAAGAATAGACAGGTAATTCATACACACACCAAAATAAATTCTTACTTTCTGGAGGCCGTTTTATCAGTAAGGATAGCCATGGTCAGTGACACAGTATTGGGACCTAAAATCTGCTCGGGTAATTGGTCCCCATGAAAAGGATTAGACTGAGAGATGCAGAATTTGTAAGGAGGAAATTTTCGTACTTCTCTAAATGGACTACTAGCTACAGATATTTACTTTTGGATACCCATTTATTCTTTAAGTTATAATTCGTTTTTTAAAATGTAATTTAGTGGAAAAGATTGTATTTTAGACCGCTTGTCAATATTGTAAATTTGCTGCTGTCTGGCAAATTGTGTGAATATTGAATTTAAAAGACTAATTCTTGGTTAAATTTTCTTTTCAATTGTGACAAACATGTACTGAGTAAATTATCAATACATGAGTTAAGTGAACTACTGAGTGCATCATAATGCATAATGAAATAGGTAGAAAAATGAGATATCAACACAACATTGTCAGGGAACAAAGAAAGAAGGTTTGGCTCAGAAAGGGCGATATTAAAGAATGCATGAATTAATATTTCCTGCTTTGTGGTGATGTTTGACCTTGTCCTCAAAAGATATGGATTTAGAGTAGGTTGAGCAGGGGGATCGGACTTCCAAGAATTGCGTGTAGTAAGAGGCTTCTTGGTGTAGAAGGCTTAAGTTTTGGGCAGTGAGAACAGACGGGGCAAGGAGTTTGGATTGTGGAGGCCTTCGAATGTCTAGGTTATGATCTGAGGCTGTGGAAACCAATTAAAGGTTTTTAACACATGAACTTTAAAACCTCTGTTTTAGGAATATAATCCTAGCTGTTTTGCATAGGAAGGGGATATTACAAAAACCAACCAACCAAAAAACAAGTATTTTGATCTTGTTAATTCACTTTGCTGAAAGGTCACTTTGAGAATTAGTTCTCTCCTAATGATATAGGGTACCTCTGAAGACAAGTGAGAATTGCACAAGATCAAAGTTAAACAATTGGCAAACACTTAGAAAAATTAAAGTGAATTAGACCTAAGCGTTTTTATTTTTACTAAACATTTATCCCTTTATTGTCAGTGAATGCTTCTGGAATTTTTGCTCCATTCCGCTTTCCTGATGCTTCTAATTGTTTGTCATAAGGAAGGAAAACTGGTCAGAGGAACAGTCTAGAACTGAGGCTGCGTAAATGATTTAGAGTATGTATGGTTACCTCTCCTGTCTTTCTTCCTTTGGCTGTTCAAAACTTAGAAAATGCTATTAGAAGAATTGCTTTCCGATAACCCTTTAAAAATAGTCTGTAGTTATTGTTTCTCACTGGAATTTAAATTTGATTTTTGATTTATTGGTAGTTTTTGAAAAGGATCAGGGAGTTTTGATGCTGTAGTGCTTTGATGGGCATCTCTTAATGAAAGAGACACTGGTAATAATAGGGACATAACAAAGGAACACTTTCTATACTCCACTTAACTGTAGTTTTTTATTACTGTGTAAAATTTTAACTCATTTGTGGAGATGGTTGCAGTAAAATCAGAAAAATATATATATTTAGGTTCCGGTTGTTTTGGGAAAGTAATTTTGAAATGTATAATATGTATCACTTCCAAAAAAAAGAATGACTGTTAGCTTTTTTAATTAGGAAGGAATTTGAGATTAATTTTATCCTTTTTCCCATCTCTATTTTGGAACAATTTATTTTTTTATCAATACCATTCAAATATCATTGTTGGCACACAGTAACTTGGAATGCAACTACAATATTTTAACTACTATATTCAAGACCCTGTGATGTAGGGGATTAGAAACATGACTTAAGATGTTGTTCTTGTCCTCAAGAAACTTATAATCTACAGTAGAGACAAGAAAAGTAACTTTGCCCCAGGTAAGGTCAGTGAGTTTTGAGAAATAGAAAATGGAGAAGCATTTGCATTTAGTTTGGGAAGTGGGGAGAATCTATGAAGGCTTTAGAGATAAGTAGCGTATGATAACTCAGGTCCTGGGAGAATAAATTGGATTTTGAGAAGAACAGGGCATCATGGGTGGAGGGAACATCGGGACAAAGGCATGGGGAGAGAAAAACATGACATGCTCTCAGGGAGCCCTCTCTCTGTTGAGTGGTTGTTAAGGAATGTGGATGGAAGACAGTGTTTTGTGGGCTAGTAGAAATCGGTGGTGTGCCCGCAGAACGCATCAAATACCAGTGTGGGGAGTTCGGGCATTGCTTGGTAGACGATAGAGAAACTTGGCGGATTTTTAAGTGGACCTGATATGAACAGGACTCTATTTCAAGAGATGAGTCTGACAGTTATTGTGTAGCATGGATGGAGTCGGTAAAAATGATAGTATTGTATCGTGTGGTTGGGTTGAAGGAAGAAGGAGTATAATTAAGAAGGTTAAGAGTTTTGGATGAGGAGTGTTGAAGTCCTAAAAGGAATAGTGGCAGTAGAAATGGAAAGAGATTTTATAGGTAGAAGCCATGTAATTTGGCAATTGATTAGATGAACGGAGGAAGCAAGCCTTTTGGCCTGTGGAGAATGGTGAGAACAAAAGAAATGGGTGGAAGAGCTGGCGGAATTTGGGGGAAGTGGAGCCCCTTTGGCTTTGGTTATGTTAGGTTGAGTGAAGAGCTGGCAGGTTAGCTAGGTAAAGTGAGTCCATTGACAAGAGTGTGTGAGGGGGACATTAGATATTACAGATAGATGGTAGTGTTTTGGTTCCTAGTTAGAGATGCATAGTACTTTGTATCTAAAGGTACTAGCAAGGAAGTTTTGGCCTTTGGTTGCCTTGTTTGTCAGTCTTGTTTGTCAGCAGCATTCAACACTTTGGTAGGCCGTGGATAGAACACAAGTTTTGTTTTTTAAATCTTCATATCTGTAATATTCAATAATCGTTGACATTTTGGCAAACTTTTTTTTCTATCTTCCCCTAACAAATTCTTTAATATCTGTTACCCAGTCTATGTTCAGATTTTTCTCATTACCTAAAAAATGTCATTTTACAGATTTTTCTTGATTAAAAAATTGCATTTGATTGGTAACTAACACAAGTCTCTTTATTACGTGCCCCTTCCGTAATTCTGCTCTTTAGTTGAGGCAACTGGGTGGCTTGACCTGTAGAGTGTCCCATATTCCGGGTTGGCTGGTTACATCGTTTAGGTGTCTTTTAAATGGTTTCTTTGCTCCCTTCGTGTCCTGTAAGCTGATGGATCTGAGGCTTGGTTCTAATCAGCTTTCTTTGAAGGGGATGAGATATGAATACGTACTAGGTGGTGCTGTGTGTTCTTTATTGTAGCATGTCAGGAGGCATAGACCATCTCCGTGTCCCAGTTTAGAAATGGTGAATTTGGTCAGATGTTGTCAGCCTAATTCATATGCTATAATGTCCCGACATCAACCAGCCTCTCATCTAAGGCTTTTTTTATAGCAGCTATTGGTCGTTGCAGAGAGGCTTTGTATCAGTAGGGTTGGAAAGTGGTGGTATTCTAATTCTGTCATTTCTAATGCATTTGTTAGCTGGAAGTTTTCTGTACAGAAGAACTTGGCCACATGGACTATTTGGCTATCCTGGGATATAGTTTCTTCAGAATATACAGACTAGGCATGTGCTCGATTCCTTTGTTTTATTTGCCAGTCTTCGGAATAAGGAGGTTTT
Source organism: Eonycteris spelaea (assembly GCA_003508835.1). NCBI lineage: Eukaryota > Metazoa > Chordata > Mammalia > Chiroptera > Pteropodidae > Eonycteris > Eonycteris spelaea. The sequence goes on along the minus strand of PUFA01000119.1, from coordinate 1,018,964 downwards.
AAAAGTATTGTTATGAACTCATAAATTTTATGTATTTGATATTTGTCAATCTGTTTGCAGTATGTATGTATTTTTATACTCTAATTGTCCCATCTTTGTCCTGTAGGAGCCCCTTTACGTTGGCACCTGTGTCTTTTTCCCATGACCTCATTCACCTTTGGTAGATTTCTTACTTGTGGTCACACTAACATGTTCTAGGATCATCTCAACATTTCTTATCCAAACTTGAAGTTAGTCATTTTTTGAAGGAGCGCAAGTTCAAAGAGATTTTTGAGAGAATAGAATTTTCACTTTGGGAAGCTGTTAAAGAACAATATGAGGTAGAATGCAGTCATGTGAAATGATAGCAGTGTTTTCACAATGTGTTTGGGGCTGGAAGTGCCACAGGAAATACCAGTGATTCCTGGAATGTTTGGGTAGTCATTTTGGAAGAGGTAAGGTGGAGCTAGGCTATCAAATAGAGGAGAAACTGGAAATTCATGTGCTCATTACGGGAGAGCAATTGTTAGGAGGTGTGCAAGAACGTGTGGGTAGCAGAGTAAGGAGCTCAGCCAGAATTCAGAGTACCCGCGCTTTGGTCTTCACCTTGTAAACACTGGGGAATGTAGAGAAGGTATTGAGTTTGGAAGTAAAATTGAAAGTCACGCTTTGGGACGGTTAACACTGTAGCAAGGTTAAGCAGTTGCAGAGTTCTTGGCTGCAGATTTGCAACATAACCTTTGGGAAGCAAACAAACAAACAAACAAACACATACTGGGACCTGTCTCAAAACTGTTGAATACCAGAGGAGTTTAGGCTCACTTGCTGTCATTTCCTTTAAAAGAAAATTTTTTTAAATTAAATTTGTTAGGGTAACATTTGTTAATTACATGTAAATTCCGGGGGGGGGGGTGGTAACAGCTTTAAAATGCAACATCTGTGTACTCCATTGTGTGCTCACCACCCAAAGTCTAGTCTCCTTCTATCACCAGATACTTTTCAGAGGACCCACATATTCTGTTTTGTGCAACCTTGCTTAAGGACTATTTAATTAAAACTAAAAGCTCAAAGATCAGTTCTGCTATTCTAAGTATGGTAGGCATGAGGCGGTAAAAGCAGGGACATGGATTAGGATAATGGCAATGGGAATGAGAGGAAGAAAGGGATAGAAAATGCAAATTTGTTTCGAAAGTCGTCATGTGGTATTTCATTAATAATGTTAACACTCATAAAAAGATTCAAAGAGAAGGAAACAAAAATGACCCCAAGGTTTATGATGCGGGGCCAGATGTAAATAGGGGAGATTGGCAGAGGTTGCTCATTTGGGGAAGAAGATAACGGGGCATGTTGAGTGCTGAGATGATGGTTGCTGTGTATCGGAATGAACTCGGGGGGGGGGTTGCAATGTGTTGTCTTGCCTTTTCTGAATGCTTCATGCATTCTCACTGGGCAACTTACTGTGCTCAACTAGTTACGATAGGTCATGCCGTATTGATTGGGAGGGTTAATAACACTAAGCTTTCATTTGATAAATGTGATCACAATAAATATTTGATCTATTAAAAAAGAACCATCTGTTTAATGTAAAATGGGAAAGAGACTGGGAAAAAATTGCAGAAATTATATAAAAGATTAATGTCAATAAATGTTTTTTAAAACAAAAACAAAAGTCAGTAAACCAGACAAAGGACTTGAACAGATAATTCTCACAACTGAGAAATATAATTCGTAATTCGTTCTTTCAACAAACATTTTCTGAGTTCTTTCATCAGGTACCATGCTAAGTGCTAGCAAACGAGATCTCTGAGGACTCTGGTGACAGTGGTGTGAGAGGCAGACAATAGCGTGTTCCAATAACCAGGATTTCAAATAGTGGTAATGCTGTGAAGAAAATAAGGTAGGGTAATGAGGTAGAGAGTGCCTTTTGGGATTGACTGCCTGAGTTTTGCTCTGTGGAAAACACTAGTAGTTGTACTATTGGAGGTTAGCATTCCTAATCTCTAATTATGTGGGAAAACATTGGTCAGATTTAAATTCTTTTAGGGTTCCCTGATAATTGCACTCAAAAATATTTTTCTTTTTGGTTTTTTTCTTTTGTTTGGTTCTTGAAGATGTTTATATAATGGATAGAGTACAGATTGAGATCTGTTGTTTCTTGTGGAATTTATTTACGTGAGTTTTTTCACAGAATAGTGTTTGTTTTGTTCTGTTGGGAGGGAAACTATTCCTCTGAAAAAACGTTGACATTTTTTCTTGTGGCTTCATTCAGTAGTGAAATGTAGTGATTTGATTCTGCTGTGAGTCAGTGGCACATCAGAGAATAGGATAGAAGCTTAGTCTCTTAGAACCTTCTCTGCTTATTGTGGGGATGCTTGAATGGTCGGAGGGTCAAATGTGACACATATGAAAGGGTTCACCTACGTGAAAGGAATCCTGGATACTTAGAAGTTACAGGAGCTAGGTAGAGCTTAGCTTTGTCCTTTGCTGTTTAATTATACAGCCAATAACTGAATGTTTTAAGTTGTAATTAAAGCTTAGAGTCTTCTGTGCATTGTTCTAAAGTAATACATAATTTTACAGATGGGAATTTACTTGTATAAGGAACTGAAACAAATAAATGTGTTTTGATTTTCATATTGATTCAGAAAAACAGCAAGATAGATGCCCTGTTATATTGCAGTTATATTTTTTATTAAGTTTAGGGACTTCTTTGGTATGGTACAGGGATAATGGAATAAGAAAACAAATTTCAGTCTTTAATATTCTATTTGATAATTTACTGTCGAGACCATGAAATTTACTGGGAAGAAAAGGGAAGAGGTTTTTAGAAATGGAAACAAATAGTACTAAGATATAAGGTCGTAGCTCTTATGCTCGTTAGCCCATGATTTTTAAAATCGACTTACCTTCTGTGTTTTTTTTTTCTTTTTAAAGGAAACTTGAACATAACTTCAAAAGAAGATTTGATTTTTTTTAATATCTGGATCGCATATATACAGCAAGACTGTCAGAATGTCGGGAGCCTCAGTGAAGGTGGCTGTCCGCGTGCGGCCCTTCAATTCTCGAGAGACCAGCAAAGAGTCCAAGTGCATCATTCAGATGCAAGGCAACTCCACCAGTGAGTGCATGTTTTCTATCAATTCTCACTTTCTTGTCCTGTTCCCTTTCAGTGATCAGAGTAAATGAACATTTGGATATTAACACTTTAAACTTTGCTGTTTTGAATGATCCATTGAATGCTTTCCTCTGAGATATTTTCTATAGCATATTTATGGACTATTTATTTTGTTGTTTGCAGTTGAGAAATCCATAGAGAACTGAACTGATTGAGTTAACATTTTTAAGTTGAAATCTTAATGATAATAAAGATGTAAGCAGTGATTTTTCCTAAATGACGACATGAGCTTTACCTGTTGAGGTTCCAAGATTATTTTTCTTTCTTGATTTTAAATAGCACTTAACAATGATTCTCTGAGTTGAGCAACAGATATAGTTATAATAGATAGTAAACTTGTGGATTATTACCAAAATTATTCCTCATTGCGTCTGAGCTGTTTCTCTAATTGCTTAGGTGAAAAATTACTTAAGATGATTTCTTTTATATTTTGCTATAGTAATTACTTGATATGGATATGTAGGCAAATTATTTTAATAGTGGTAGGTTCTACCATCTTGAAACCTGCTTTATGATGAAGCAGAATCGTAGGTCTTTCAGAAACAGTGAATACTGAATAGTTGGGGAAACCATTCTGATCTCATCTATTGTGGGCCATTTCCTAGTGTTCTGTGTGAGGATTCTGCCCGTGGGAAATAAAATTATGTATCTATTTAGGTATATAATGTGATATTTTGATATATGTATACATTATGAAATGATTACCATAAACTAATGAACATATCACTTCTAATTACCTTTTTTCGTCTGTGTGTGGTGAGAACACTTGAGATCTCTCTGAGCAAATTTTCAGTACGTGTTATATATTAACTGTGGTCACCATGCTGCACACTAGGTCTCTAAAACTTATTCATCTTAAAACTGAAAGTTTGGACTCTTTCACTGTATCTCCCCTTCCCCCTGCCTCCCAGCCTCTCGTAACCACCATTCTGTTCTCTGTTACTATGAGCTCAGCATTTTTTATTTTTATTCCTCATGTACGATTTTTTTCTGTTGCATATACACATCTCTGAACTTGGTAAAGAAGGACCTGCAGCAATCCTTTTTTTTTAAAGGATTAAAAAATTGGACTCTAAACTGCTGTACCATTATTTGTATTTTACATTTCTTTTGTCAGTTGTGCCAGCGAGTCTATGAACTATATCCTATGAACAATTGTAAGAGAAAAAGAGATACAATTCAGTATTGAGTCGTACACTTTAAATGAGTAAACTTTATGATATGTAAGTTATATCTCAATAAAGTTGTTTAAAAAGAAAATCAATATTGCTTAAAGTTTGAGTTAGACTTACAGTTGAACTAGAGAATACATATTTATGTTCTTAAACACTGTGTTATTTGTGCTTCATTTTAAGAATTCAGTTTTGCACAGTATATAACTGAATCCTGGCACAGGGCCGTGCTCGTCGGCTCTGTGTTCTCATCGTAGTGAATGTGCTGCTGATGTGGGCACGCTCTGTCCTGGGCACTGAGCCTCTTGTTTCTCTCGAAACTTTTAAGTAGAAAAAGAGCATTGAAAGGCCATATTGATGAAATGTAAAAGTTAATTTGATATATAATAAAATAAAACGGAAAATTTTTATTAATCCAAATGATGATACTAATGTTCTTTTCTTGATGACAAATCACTTTAGGATTGGTTATAAATTTATATTCATATTGGTTATAAGTTTATATTCATTGTCAAGTCAAATAGCATCTTAATTTTCCTCCAGTTTTGATTTATTTTGGTGAATAGGTAGAACATTAATTCACATGGTATAAAATTCGAAAGGTACAAAGAGTGCGCAGTACAAACATTTCCTCTTCTCTCACCACGTAGTCAGTCATTTCCTCTCCCCAGAAGCAGCTTGTGTGAGATTTCCTTTCAGAGAGAGTTTGCGCAGCAACATCGTTTTCTAGGATAGTTTTTTCCCTTTTAATTAATGATAAGGTATAATAGCAGCCTATTGTGAATGCTTCTGATACTTGAATCACACAATTCATGTTTACAACTTGTAAAAGTTGTTTCCTTTGAGATTTTGCCATGAGAGAATACCCATATGAGTTAATAAAGTTTTATTTATTAGCAAGCATGTATTCTATGTATATATAATAATGGTATGTTAAGTACCAAATAGAATATTTAAGAAAAAATTCATTTGACTACCCAGGAGAATAAAGCTATTAGAGTATGTAGGAAAATTAAAACATTTTCTATAGTTCTGGATAGTTAAGAGAAATGGATCTGGGTCTGCTGGACTTTCTGACTTTGCTATTTTTTTGATCATTTGGATTAAAGACTCACTAACATTATTGATAGCTAATAAAGTGTTAGATCTCATTGTTCCTAAGATATATGCTCTCTTTTTGACATTATTATAATTGTATAGAAAATAATGTCAGTTTAGGGGAAAAATAAAATTACTTAAATATGCTATTCGCTTTGGATGAAGGATTTTGAATATTTTCCATAGTTAACCAAAAAGAAAAGATTCCTGATTGAACACCTTTTGAGGAGAGGGCCATAAAATTTGGAGTTTGAGAGTTTAATCACCCGTTCTTGCTTATCTACCACAAAAATCTCTCCAGAACTCCTGAAAATATTTGATATGTCTTTTGATAAAATACTAAAGAAAAAAATGCGTGGTTTTATTAAACATAATTAATAATTTGGTTAGAGGAGGCCTGGGAAAATTGCCCTAGTCCTACGAACACCATTCTGTGGACTCCTTAAGCACAGTTGTCCCAGACCTTTCCAGACCCCAGGCTGAGTGGCGTTGCTGAGTAGCGCTGCCCTTCCTTTCCCTTCCTCTTTGAGAGTCTGTGTAATGTGTGCCTGTAGGGATTCCACAGTTGCGTGGACTGTAGGACCCTGCCCCTAGGGAGTTTTTTAGTTTTTGGTAGGAGAGACAAGACAGTGCAGAAGCCTCAGTACAGAGTGAAAGTGATCAAAGTGATAATTGACATACAAAAGGGTTTTAAAAATAAAAAGGTGCAGATGTGAGTTTGGTGAAGGGCACACGTAAGGGTCATAGATGAGAGGGCATTTCAGCTAGACCTTGAGTAAGTAGAATTTAAAGTAAATATCCAGTACATTTGGGGAAATTTTTAGAATTGTGGCTTACCAGTGTTGTGACTGGGTAATTGGTACCCTTGACCCTCGTCCGGCTATGACAGATGGCCTCTTCCACTGAAAGGTTTGGCAGACCTTTGATTTTTAAATTAGCATAAGTCTTCTGAAAAAAAAAATCCTCATTAGATAATCAGCCTTGGGAAAAGTAGTCTTAGTTTTCTAGCTAAATACTTTGTCATGGCTCGAGGGTTTGGGGTAATTTTGGTTCCTTTGAAAGATGCTTATCCTTGGAAAGCCAGTTATCTAATTGTGTCAGAGACTTTCTCTGTTTTCTACTAATGTTTTCTATTTTATATGGCAATTTATTAGTCATTTGACTAATATGTAATCCAGATCATTTTTAAATGAGAGATTTTAAGTGAACCACGTGCTTTGCTATGTTTAGAAAGTATTAATGGTTTAAAAAAAACCAAACCATTGGATTTAAGATTGGGAGAGAGCATACATTCTGAACCTAGGATTGTTGCAAAAAATGAAATGAATTTGCTGTAGCCACATGTGTTAGCTGTATTAAAAGACTGCTTTGCTGGCAGGCCGGCCTGGACTGCTGCTCACAGGGATTATAGTTGATTGCAGATGGAATGCAATGGAATGTCCTGCCATAAGATCTCTTATGAAAAAGTAGAAGAGGGTGAAGGGTACTTTAGGGAATGCGCCAGATCTGAAAACCGAGTATTAGCAGTGTCATTTAAGCCCTTTCTGGTCTCAGGAAATTTTTTCCATGGCACAGATAAATGTTACTGGCCTGACGTTTTTGAGAGCCGAGTGCATACACAAACGGCTTTGTTTAATAATATCCGTTGTAGTCCAAGTTTCTCCCACTTTAGAAGCTTTTTAAAAAATTTTCTGGTTAACCTCCTTGCCACAGCCTCCTGCTGCATTTTGATGAATTTTTGTTGTGGTGGTGTTAAATGGTTAGAATTGTTATATAATTTTGTATTCTAGTCTTTTCTAGTTGGTCTTTAGTTTTTTTCTCTCGTTACTATTAACCTAATTCTCACTTGCATTTAGTTTGGGATTCTTTTCCTGGACAGATAGACTTCTGAGTATCTGTCAAGGTGGGAACCCCTTGAAATGATATGAAAAGTGTGTTTATGCATCTTTCTAGGAAGAGAGTAGTCACTTTCAATACATTTTAGGAAGAGCTGTGTCCCCCAAAGGGGTAAGAGGCACTAGCCTAGAGTCAGAATGAGCTTTCCTTAAGTCTCCCAGGATGAGCCAGGACGCGATTAGATCAGACTAAGGCATAAACTTCATAATAGTGTCCAGAGTGCTTCACATGTGGCTGGAGAAGCAGGGTTAGCCCAGCCCTTTACCCCTTCTCCACCTGCATGCCATGTGCTTCAACCTGAGAGATGGAATCAACCGACTGGTTGTCAGGGTTCATCCTGTGAGGTGTGCATCTCATGCTCAGTCACGTACCTCTCTAACCTTTGCCAGTGTAGTGCATTAGATGCTGAAGATCTGAGCATTTAAACTCCTCTAACAGTACTAGTTTTTCTTAGAGCAAAAACTAGAAATAACCCAATATCCACCAGCAAGAAGAAGACTGGATAAATAAGTCATGGTGCATTTATATAGTAGAAACATAATACAAGACAGCAAAGAAAAGAATTACCCCCCCACACACAGAAGTCATACATAAACTGTAGCTTTACAAGTTGTACAATAAACTATTTTATTAATATAAATTTCAGATCATGCAAAACCGTACTCCGTATTCTTTACCCCATGCAAACACGTGGGGTAAAACTATGAAGAAAAGTAAGGCAATAATGACAGAATTCAGCATGCCTCAAAGATGGGGCAGGGATCTGGGAGGGTCACACAGTGGGACTGCGGAGGTGAGAGCCATGTTCTAGAACTGGCTGGTGGGTACCTGGGCTTTGGTTTTATTGTTGTTGTTTTTAGTCCACATTTATTTTATAAATATATCTACTAGATATTTAATTTAAAAAGTATAAAAGTAAAGAAAAAAAAGGTTTTAATCTTACAAATAGAGATGCTCTATACCAGTGACTGGAGAATATATGGTAGGCAGGGGTCCATGACATTTGTTGCCTGCTGCCTATTTCTGAGGCCTTCTAGCCACTTTTCCAGTCCTTTTTCCAAAGACAGGGATGTTTACCTTTTATGTGCCGTGTCCACATTGATTAAACGTCGCTCATTTAGTCACTGGAATCTAAGAAGGTAAGCAATGGGAAGATGAAGAGGCATAGGAGGAGCAGGCCAGTAAAATATATTGAGACCAGCTTAAGTACTAGGGGCACTTTTCCTGTAGTCTGGACTTGGAGCTATAGCAGTGAAGGGGTGTGTGTGTGTACGTGTCAGTGTCTGCGTGTGTGTATCTGTGTGTGTGTCTGTGTGTGTGTCTGTGTGTGTGTCACTGTCTGTGTGTTTTGGGGGTGGGGAGTAAAGGCATCCCTGAAATGATGCTACATCGACCAGTAGAGTTGAGCTGAAACTAGTTTTCTCCTTTAGAATGACTTTCAGAACAGGTATGTAAAGGGAATGTCCAGGTCTCGCACTGTCATGTCCTTCTGTCCCTTTGGGGAGGTTGTCCCTCAGCAGTGTCAGGGTTGGGGAAGCCTATGATCCTGGAGGCCCCTTTAGCGCAGGCCCGTCTACTGGCCGCCACTCTGCTGTGGACCTGTTTACATCCTGCTCCTCCTCCTGCCCTGTCAGCCCTTCAAGCAGCCTGTGCCTTCCTTCCTTCAGATCCGAAACAAAACACACTTTGTCTTTTCTTCTGTGTCTGACACAATATTATTTAGTATTTCATGACTTCTCATGTGGTAGCTTACTAAGCTGACATTCTGGAATATAGCCCGATATTTATGTTTTTCTCCTACTGGGACAGAGTTTATGGCCACTTTTCACTCCTCCACTGCCACCACCTGCAGTGACCCCCTAACAAGTCTCCTTGCTTCAACCCTTGTCCTCTAGCAATTTGTTCTCAACAAAGTAGCTAGAGCGATCTTTTTAGAAGGAAAGTCAGACTATTTTTTTGTTCAAAACTCTGAGATGGTTTCCATTTCACTTGGTCTAAAAGCTAGTCTCTGTACGGCCTTCCCTCTCCCTTTGCCAAACTTCTGTAGCCTCCTTGGTCTTTCTCTTAACGTCTTGGGTACATTTTCCCAAGCCTTAAGTATTCTTCAAGAACATGATTTTAGTGGCAATGCGGTATCCTGTTGTATTCTACTTTAAATACAAATAAAGTATTCTACTTTAAATATAAATAAAATATTCTACTTTATTTGGCTCATCTATTATCAGACACTTGAGCCACAGGTTCTTCATTTATTGAATGGCATGTTACTAATGCCTCCTTAGCCTCCCTTCCCAGGGTCCTCGTGAGGCTCAAATGGAATCTGATATACCACATAGGATAGTATTTGAAAAATTATTTGTGATTTTTTTTTTGTATGTGTGTGGTTAGTTTTGGTACCTAAATTGTTACATTCAATGGGAATATAAATTTAAAGGCAGAAACAATCGAACCTATCACTAAGTTGGAGGGGCCTTTGGTATTGGGTGTTTGGAACTGCTTTTTAGTGCAGTGTATAGTATAAACTACTTAAATAAGTTGTTTTCACATCTAGATTCCAAAACAGCAAAGAGAAAAGACTGGATAAAATCTTGTAGGAAACCTAGTCTTCTTTCTTTGCTGCTCTGCATCTTACTGTTTTAGCCTTTTGAGGTTGTCTTAATTAAGATCCATACTGTACTGCATGTGGCCTTTATATGTGCCTTTGTTGAGTGTTTTCAAAGCAGAAAGCAGCTATGCCCAGTTTTTTTTTTAATGCTTTCTTTGCAATTCTCAGATGTTTTGGAGTTCATTTTTAAAAGTCCGTGCCAGTAACATGGCACTGATTGCTTTTGTATGTTGCCCAGCGAGGTGTGAAGTGCCGTGATGAGAACCAGCAAAGTCTGCAGTGCCGTTAGTGAGACCCCGAAAGGGACCACTGCTTTTGGTCTGTGGCAGGCGAAGTGTAGGCAGCCATAGATGTAATTTGTGGTGGCATATCAAGAATTACGCGTCTTACAAAAAACATTTCTGGTGGTCTAAAAACTCTTCGTAGTTGTATCATTTAGGGTTGAATGCTGTATATGTAGAGGTGTCAGGAATAAGAAATATGCAGTTGTGTTTTTGAGAACAACTATAGGAAATTAGGTTTTTGTTATTCAGTGAGCGTAGGCCGGGAGGCCACCAAACTCTCAGAGTTTTTCGTCTTTTTGTCTTAAAGATAAATAATCAGAGCATTGTGACACACTTAATGAAAGCGCTGAGGGAGAGACAGCCGAGGAATCGAGGGGTAGGAATATCTGGGAAGCCCGTTTTGTGTTGGCATAACGAAGCTGGATGGCCAGGGTCAGCGGAGCTACCTAATGAGGAAATGGTTTCACTGTGACGCTGTCCTGGTCTGGTACCACAGAGTTCCTTTGTAACTGGAATAAACGAGGCAAAACGAGTGAAGGGAAAAACAAAAGCAGCTTTTTGCTTTTTAAATTGCCTTTTAGTGGAAGGGGTGGGGGCATGGTTAGTAATTTAAAACAACCACCACAATACACACTTAAACTGTGTCAATTAGGTACTTACAGATTTAACTCATTGATCCTCACGGTAGACCTATGGCAGATACTCTCGTTCTCCCCGTTCACAGACGAGGGGATAGATGCTGACCAGTTTTCCTCAGGTCACACACGTCTCGGAAGTGGCAGAAGTGGAGACTGAACTGGCTCCGTCTGGCCCCAGAGCCCTCACCCTCAGCCTCCGTGCTGTACACATACCGCCTCTCAAAACATTTATCGTTTTTCTGTTGTGTCACAATACTACATGTCTATGTCTGAATCGAATTTAACTGTTAGATTAAAGTTTATTCTGATGTTCCTCCTAGATGCCGGGAAATTGTGAGTAAAAGGGGTATTAACGTTAGTTCCGGCATCTTGTGCCGCTTAGATTGAACGAGAGCTGGGCCTTCTAAATCATCTTCCTTCTAAGTCATTCAGCGTTTGCTTAGGAAAGCATAATTACTGGTAACTGGGAGTTTGCTTAATGTCTATTATCACGAGCATGTGTATTTCATACCCAGTTGACACTGGCACACTACAGGGTTGGTGGGTTTTTTCCCTACCATATTTTATTTTTAATGCAAAGGTATTGAGTATATAGTGAACACATATAGTACATTTATCCTGTTATAAGATTTGGAATCTAAATTTGTTTTTTTAAGTGATTAAGGACCTTTATGGTTGTAGGTCTTTTTCTCAAATCTACCTTGTGGCAATATACTTTATAACATTTTAATATATTTCTGGAAATATAATTCTCAGTAGAGAGGGGGCTGCTTATGGGTTTTGGTTTTATGGTTTTAAAATACAAATGGTGTACTTTTATTGTGTGCCATTTTTGTTAATTTTGGTTATAGGAAGCTTTTGGAAGAGGAAGTTTGTGGCTGGAGATGCCACTGGGATATTTAACAAACCCAAAACATGCTATGTTAGAAAAGTTAATATAAAGTTACAGCGTTGCCACAATGATATGTTAATTGTAGTTGTAGGCAAAATCTTAGTAGTTTGCCAACAACAGTATAATTGCTACATAGACTTTGAGATATTAGATAAACAGATTTATTCTGGAGAATAAAAGGCTTTTAAGTACAAATCTTGTTTTGACTGCCTTGTTTCCTAGGGCTTAGTAATTAAAACATTATTTCTGCATCTTTATGCTGAAGTAACAGTTGGAAAGAAGGCAAGGGAAAAAAGGGGGTAAAATTAGGGGACTTAACAGACTTTGTAAGGCTAATTTTGACTTGAAGGGACTTCAAGAAGAGAAGATGGATTTGTGGTTCATGAGTGAACTAAAACTAAAACTTATGGACCATTACATGATAGTCATTTTAAAGGCATTTCCATTTATCTTAGGTAAGGGTCTTCAAGTAAGACCCTTCCTTGTAAAGTTTGTATGAAAGATGCTGTCTTGTTCTTCACTTTTCTCCAGTTTCCCTAAGGTGATGAAAGGCAGCTACAGCACGAGGAATAAAAAGTTTGAAGACAAAAGGGGAAAGGTATGAAAGGTATAGGGAGAGAATAAATGCAGGATCATCTTCCTTTTGGACTTGGGAAAAGAGACAATCAGATCCTTCATTTGGAGGCTGCCCTTCTGATTTACGAAGGGGAACTTAAGAAAAAAGCCTTGAAACCAGACAAGGTTTGGATGGCCATGGGGAGCCAAGGCCCAGAGGTGACAGTGAGCCAAGGGAGCGGTTGGGGAAGTCAGGAGTTAGTCTGCTTCCTCTAGGGACCCAGAAGATGATTTAATAATGGGCTTTGTGAGAGCAGCAGCTAGCCCAACTGACTTCCTCCTTGAAACATTTCCATGTCTTGGCTGTTAGCACCCCATGCTGTCCTGGTTGCTTTCCTCGCTCACAGGCCATTCTCCTTTATTCCTCATCTCCCCGTGTTAAAAGTGAACCAGTACTTTGTCTCTAATCTCTTCTGTGTCTCCATAGAAGACAGACCCCAAGTAATTTCATCCAGGTTCAAGGCTTTACATGTCACTGACGTGACGATGACTCCCAAATTCATTTCTCCAGCCTGGACCGCTCTGTAGATCTCTAGACCTGTCTGCCCAGTTGCTAACTTCACTCTACTTGAAAGCCTAAGAAGTGTCTCAAACTTAACAAGTTCTCATCAGAACTGTCGTTTTCCTCCCTGCCCACCTAAAGTCGTTCTTCCTGCATTCTTACCCATCCTTTCAGTTTCTCAGATCAGAAATGTTGGAATCACTCTTGCCTCTTCTCTTTTTCTTACATGCTACCTCTATGTAATTCATCAGTAAGTCTTGTTGGCTCTGCCCTCACAGTCTGTCCTGAATCCAGTTACTTTTTATCTTTTCTAACTAGTCCCTGTCTGTCCGTCCTGCAGTAGCCTCCTGTCTTTCTGCCCCTGCTCTCGTTCCTATGTAGTAGCCAGAGTCGTATATTGTATATATAAATTAGATTGTCACCCTTCTGCTTAAAATTCTTCCTTGGCTCCTTATCACTTTTAGAATAAAATTAAAAATCCTCACTTGGGCCACAGGGACCATAGGCTTTGGCCTCTGGGTAGCTGTCTGATTTCACACCTCATCATTGTTTACCCTCCTGACTACACCTGCAGTCCTAAAGGCCATTGAGATCCCCTCTTAAATATCACATTCACAGAGGTGGCAGGCCTGCCTACTCTTATCTAAAATAACAACTCCACTGTCCCCTTTTATGCCTAACTCTTCTTTAGTTTTCTTTCCCAGGTTATATTGTCTCTGTCAATCATCTGACCTGATTAGAGTAGAATGGAAGCTCCTTGAAGGCAGGGACTGGTTTTCACTAGATACTTTCAGGCCTGTGACATGGTAGGCATGCAAATATTTGTTAAGTGAAAGAATGTTTTGAACATTTACGTTGTGGTAGGCCCTGAACTGAAACTCTTGACATGGATTAATCATTACTTCTCATGATTCTATAAAGATAGGGGCTGCTTTTAGTGTACCTAGTTTATAGGCAAGGAAATTAAGCTTACAGAGTTTATGTCCCCAAGTTATAGATATACCCTGCAATAATATTGGATACTTAGGGCGCATTTAGATTAAGGTGTCCCAGTAGTCTATTTATTTTATTGCTAAAATCCTTGAAAATATATTCTAGAAATATTTTCTAGGTCAAATCAAATTTTGATCATTGAATATTGAGTCAAATTGTAAGACAAAATCTAGTTTTGGATCTAGACACAATGCTTTTGATATAGGAATGGACCTTTCTCTTTCTTTATCCCCACAAATGCCACATACTGGAATTCATGGATTTATGATACCTCATGTCATTATGCAAATGGCACACAAAAGTTGCCAAACATTCTGAGAGGGTTGTGTTTTGGATGACCGGTCTCCGTACTTCCATTCATGCCTTCCTCCAATCCAGTCTCTGTGCTGTAGCCTGTAAACGTCATCAGGTCGCTCCAGTGACTGTGCATGGCTTAGTGGTTCACCAGCTCCTTGAATTCCATTCGATCTGACCCTGAGATTTTGGTGCTTCTCTACATTTGCTGCTCACTGTACTTGACTACACCTGCCAAACACCTGCCAGTACCTGGGTGTCACATGCTCCTTTTTGCCCCAGGGCTTCCTGATGCAATTCCCTGGCTTGGGGTGCATATTGCCCCGTGGCCTTTGGTCTAGATTTCAATCTGGGCTCTGGCTTTGGGCAAGCGCCTTTCTGTGTCTCAGGTGCTCCAAATGGAAGCAATAATTGTACCTACTTCATAAGATTATTGTGAGGATTAACTGAGTGAGTACATGTAATTGTAGCACAGAGCTCGGAAGATAGTGAGCATTCACTGAGTGTCAGCAGTTACTGTGAGCACGCCGCTTTCCCTAGCTCTCTCCTATGTATCCGTTAGCCTTCTTTGATTCACCAAATCAAAGTTTACGAACTCAAAAGATCATCTCTATCATATATGTTTCCTTTTATACCTTTCTATTTATATGTTCTGAAGGATTCTGTGCTTATGCTTTGAAATCATGTATTCGTGTGATTATGGGTCTGTCTCCTCCACTGGCTATATACTCCAGAGGGGCAGAAGTAACCTTTTTGCTTGCTGTTTATATTCCGAGCACAGTGCCTAACACATAGTTTGTGCTTAACAGATGTGCCCAGTGAATGAAATGCTGTTTAACTTTTCCTTTCTTAAAGTAGGATCTTGGGATCTTTTATAATTGCCCTCCTTTGAGCTCTGTGCTATGCATTGGGCCAGGGGCTGAGCCCCTCACCTTCTGATTGCAAGTATGTTTCAGGAGAACTACTTGGGAAGGTGAATGCTGATAATATTAGCATTAATTTACGTCTTTTGGTGTTTACTGTATGGCAGTGCCTCTTTAGTGTGTGTCTTATGTGTGAGATTGGAGAATGAAGTGGGTGCTAATTTAAGTAGGATGATCAGGAACGGCCACGTGATCAGGTGATGTTTGAACACAGACCTGCGTGAAGTTAGGGAGTGGGCTGTTCAGATCCCTGGGAGAATAGCATCCCTGGTAGAGCAGTTAGTACAGAGGCCCTGAAATAAGGGCAAATCTTTGGAGAGGAGGTCAGAAAGAGAGTGGGAGTTGAGGCAACAATAAAGCCTCCTGAGGTTTTTGTTTTGTTTAGGATGGGAAGCCATTGGAAGGTTTTTACTAGCGGCCTAATTGGGGATGTGATCTGGATTTCACCTGAGAAGGCTCACTGCCTACAGAGTGATGAGTTTCTTGAGGGCCCAGTCAGTAGGTGGTACAGGCGGCAGAGATGGTGGTTTGGACCAGGGTGGCAGTGATGGTGATGAGAAGCCGTGGGATTCTGGATGCGTTTTGAAAGTAGAGCTGGCAGGATAGATGAGATGTGGAGGATGAGAGAACAAAGTGAAAAATAACTCAGAGATCATCTATGAAAAGTTGCTTGTGGAGGTGGGTCCAGGTCGAGAGTGTAATGTATTTCCAGAGAAAACTTGATAGAATAACCTCAGGTGTTTCAAAGGCGCCTTGAAAAGTAGCATGAATAGGTGATTTTATAGGAAATAAAGCAATATGAAGTATACAGCACTTAAAGTGAGTTATGTTCTAACTCCAGTCCTCAAAAATATGCCTGGAGGCCATTCCTTGTGGGAGAACAGTGGTGATTTGTCTTGGGCAAAGCCTTAACACCGATGACACATGACCCTGGAGGCATGCTGCATTTGTCTCAGCTTTTACTTTTCACATTGGTGAAAATATGGTTTATATGTCGAGCACATTCATTCATTACTGTAATTCCACTCCTGTGTGCATGCTTTCTGAGAAGCAAACTGGAAGCCCCACGTACCGGGCTAGCTGGTCGGCTTTGCTGCAAGAACCACCGCATTAATATTGCCCCAGATTTCACTGACATTCCTTAATACGATTCTCTTTATATTCTTTCTGTGAAAGCTGATGAAACTTACTAGTATTTTATGTACATATTGCATAGCTAAGTACTGTTTTGGTTTTCCTTTCTCTGCTCCTGAAAATGGTGTGGTATTTAATCAGGTTAAAATGATGTGTGACATATGGAAGACGTTCATCTGAGTGCCCGCTGGGTGTAGGGCAGTATAGAGAAGACATGGAAGTGCAGCAATACCCAAGGTCACAGCAAAACCTCATATAGTTCTCAGTTTCTCATGTGATTAGAATATTAAAAGATACCAACGTGTAGGCACTAATGCTGGTTCTTTAAGTCCAGAGCCCATACCCTTCCTATTAAATGTACTGCCTCCCTTTCCTGGCTTTTATTGATGAGTAGAAACATCTTATTTTTTTAGTTGTCTAAAGAAAGTGATCTCAGTCATTATTAATTCAGAAAGAAAAACCTTTGGCATATTTGAAAATATTAATTCATTGTCCATGGAAATAATATCGGAGTTCATGGGCTTCTGATAAATTTAAGTGTTGTCATTAATATTTTATTCTTATAACATTTTTTATTTACGTAGTTATGGAGTTTTAAAATGTTTTATTAGGAAATATTTTATGTATTAAAGATAATACAATGTATATATTAAACATGAAGACTCTGTAACTACTGCCCAGCCTAACATGTAAAAATCACCCCTCCCTTCTGAGGCTTTCTGCTTATTACACTTTCCCCTCAAACAGGTAACACAGCATTGAGTTTCGATTGTCGTAAGGTGTCTTAAAGCAATATCTTTCATTTAAAAATTAAAAATTTTTAAATATTGTGGGTAAGTTTAATCTTGTTTGCCATAATTACGATATAAATAACTTTAAAATTATTTTTTATTTACTTGCTAAAATAAAAAGAGTTTTGTTGTTGTCCAGAGGCAATTATTTAAAAGGCAGCTTGATTTTGAAGCTGGAAGTTGGGAAAATTTATTTCAGACATTTCAAATATGGGAGAAGGGAATATTGAGGAAGAAGAAAAGGATTTCATGTGAATCAAGGAAATTACTGTTGTAGCTTTTCTTTTTATTTACTAGGAAAAAGGGAACAAAAGGATCTGAAAACTAGCTTTCTTAAGTTGTTCTTGGAGGGCGTGGTACCACCAGTGAGTAGCTAAAAGACTGAATGAACGTGGCTCAAAAGTTTTATGACAGCAAGTTTTCTAGAGGTTGGAAGTGTTTATTTTCGTTAGGTTTTTGCGTGGTGAGGACTCCTTGAGTGGTCATATCCTACAACTCGTCATTGTCCTTATTGCTGAGTCACTGACATCTGCACACAGTCATATATGACGCTAACTTCTGTTTTCCTGGTAGAGATTGTGTGTGGTCTCTAATGATTTAGGAACTATAATCCTCAACTTCTTAGTTTTAAAAAATGCCCATGGTATAATTTTAGAGGGGCGGTCACTCACATATGTGCGCGCACACACACATATTTGTATGCATCTGCATAAAAGTACTGTACTTTTAAGCATTTAAGTGATGGGTGTCTCGGTTAAGAGTGTGGGCTCGGGTGCCAACTCTCCAAGTTCACCTCTTGGATTGCTGCTAGCTAGTTCTGTAGCTTGGGGTTAGTTATTTAACCTTTGTGATGGTTTATCTGTAAAATGGGAGTAATAAAACATCTGCTCTATTGAACGGTTGGGGACTAAGTAGGTTAGTAGACAGAGTACTTAGAGCTTGGAGTAAGTGCTCCATGAAGGTTGGCTGTTATTTACATCTTACACATAGTGCCTTTTGGTTAGAAGTACTCTTCCTTGCTTGAGTTCCCATTTATTTGTGGGGAGATGTTCTTTCCAGAACCTTGTCACATGATTCTGTGCAGTGTGAGCCCTATTAATACTCTGTCAGCATTTGAGGTTGGAACATAAGTGTGTCTCCATACCCAGTGGAATCCGGCAAGAGAGAGAACTAAGCACCTTAGCAACTGTTGCTATTTGTGTCTTGAGCAGCAGCTGCTCTGGACAGATTTATTTTTTAATCCTGATATCACTGATACCCCGGGATGTGGCCCTGCCTTAGAGAAGTGGATTGGTCGAGATGTCTGCGCTTTGAGGAGATTTCATGACCACATGTCATAAGGATTCTGTTCCATGTGAAATCTGAGGAGCCAGAGCTTTGCGTGTATGAGAAACGGAGAGCGGCTCACCTCAGCCTTCAGCCCAGGAGTGGAGTGGGACTGGATTAATCCCGCGAGAAATCGCGGGCAGATGCTTCATGCTTTTTAGTCAGAAAGTAATTTTACTGTTTATAACATTGTACAGAAGATTTCATGGTTGGTGGTCCCACCATATACACACGTATAATACATGTACATGTATAATAATTTACGTATTAGCGAATGGGATTTCCAATGAATGCTTCATTGCATCTGCTTTTCTGAAGTAGATAAGAGCTTTAAAAAGTTTGTTTCAAATAATAGATTAATTCAATAATTTTCTGATTTTTATTTCTGATGTGTTGAAATATTTGAAACCTATGAGGCACCTTGAAATAGTAACACGACCCATTTCCAGACTTCGGCTGCTAACTTACCTAGGGTTCAGTCCCAGGATATTTATGAGCACCTTTCCGTGCACCAGGCTCAATTCTGAATCCTGGTGACTGACGCCCAGTGAATGTTACTGCTCTGATTCAAGTTCTGTATATAGATCACCTATTTAAAAATGTGATTATTTTCATTTTCTGATTGCCCTATTCAGATTCAGTGGTATGAATTTACTGATTTGGATGTTTTGAATTGACCAATCGACATCATGTTGAACTAAAGAACATGTCACTGAGTGACTTATAAAATCAAAACATTTTTATCCTCTAGGTATTGTTAACCCAAAGAACCCAAAGGAAGCTCCAAAGTCCTTCAGCTTCGACTACTCCTACTGGTCTCACACCTCGGTGAGTGGAGGCTTGGGGAAGAAGAGAACTGTGTGGGTTTGGAACGTTTTAAAGGAAAACAGAGATTTCCGACATCTAGCAAAGTGGAGAGTAGGCCCTTCGCAATATCCTTACTCATTATGGGACATTGTGCTAGTTTCTCGGGATTGTTTCTAAACTAGAGTGTCTAAACTAGAGTTTGCTTCTGCATCTCTTTGTTAGGCTTTTTTGGTTCTTTTTTTTCTGTTGCGTATTGGGTTAGGAGATGTTTTAAACTATTGACAAAACCTAATTGGCAAAGAAGGGCCTGGGCAAGGGGTCAGAACCATTCTTCACTGAAAGCTGTGTTTATTGAGAAATAGCCACACCACCTGGAGCAACTTCAAAGGAGTATTTTTATATGTGGACTTGACCTTTGGTCTTTTAGTCCCATTTTCCAAGAAAATTTTCTTGGAACTCCCTATGAATGGAAGAGCGATACTTCTAAGGTTATGGAAAATGAAATGTAATGCTAGATAATTTCATGTAGATAGTTTTATGTATGGCTGATCTGGATGACTCTGTGTGTGTGTGTGTGTGTGTGTGTGTGTGTGTGTGTGTGTGTAAAATGAAAAAAATAAACTACATGTAGGGGGAACTTAAAATACAGTATATTTTAGGTGACTATTCTGATTCCAAACACTTTTATTTCTTATAGAAGTAATCAAATAAGCATAGGAAAGAATAGGAATAAAATGCCATTTATTTCTCTTTTTAATCTTTACAGCCAGAAGATCCCTGTTTCGCATCTCAAAACCGAGTATACAATGATATTGGAAAGGAAATGCTCTTACATGCCTTTGAGGGATATAATGTCTGTATTTTTGCCTATGGGCAGACTGGTGCTGGGAAATCTTACACGATGATGGGTAAACAAGAAGAAAGCCAGGCTGGCATCATTCCACAGGTAAGAAACAAAAAACAACAAATAGCCTTTTCCCATCATTACTCTTACTCCTCAGTAAGAGTAGCTTCAATAGCTTTAAAAACTACTTTTAATTAGCAAACATTTATTCAGGGACTGTCATATACAAAGCACAGAGATAATCACCTGTCCCTCAGGGGACTAACAGTCTAGTGGAAAATACTGACATGTATACATGTCTACCATTAAAGGTGGGAAAAAGATTTTGCTGTATATCCATTGTTGTATTATTTTGTCTTTTGGACATTGTCACCAGCTTCTTCAAAAAGTGATAGTATGTTAACAGGCTCTGTTCTGAATCCTGGGGACCACTAGTGAATGTTGTTGGTCTGATTTTTTTCTAAATTCTATATGTAGATTACTTCTTAAGAATGTGATTTTTAAAAATTATCTTACAGATACTTTCCTTTTATTGTATTAATTTAATATTGTCACTGAAAGCTTGAACAATCTGAGATTTCTTTTTTTTTTTTAAGAGTCAAAAGGAAATTTTATTAGAAAAGGGGTGATGTTCCGCAGCGTGTGGTCTCCTCTCAGAGGCAGAGTGAGAGGGACTTGAGGTTTCTTTTTTGAAAAGCAGTTAGTCTTTTGCTCTTGTATTGTTTGGGAGTGGAGAGGAGTTGTGACTTAGGTATTTAGGAAGGGCGTCTTTTATTAATAAGAGGAACATTATTAATGTTAATAAAAGACCTGCTTTATTAATGATATTTGGAATTAATTTTAAAGAGTTCTTTTACTAGAAGCCTGATGTGACTATATACTTTGAGAATAAAATATATAAGGGAGCAATAGCTACTTTTCTAATGGATTATTGAACTGTAATTTAAATTTAGCTATATAATTGAAATGCTTAATTATTAATAAAGATTAGGAAATTTTCAGAAAAATGAACACTAGTATGTATTTTTTTTTTGTAAAAAAATACATGTCTGTATTAAGACATATATTTGAAAATTGTCCTTCTCTGTAAATAATAATAGCAGTAGTTATAATACTAATGAAACATCTGTAGCAAGCACAGGTCCAAGTGCTATACAAATACTAGCTCATGTAGTCCTCCTAAAATGACCCGAAGGGGTAGGTGCTATTATCCCCGTTTTCCAGATGGGGAAACTGAGGCACAGAGATGTCATGTCACTTGCCCAGGGAAGTGGCAGAGCCAGTATCCAAATGCAGGCAGGGTAGATCTGGAGTCTCTGCTTTCATCACTGTGATACTTCTATGGCAACAAAATCATCGTCGATTATAGCAAGTTGTACTAAATAGTCATTAATTTATCCCATCATCACACTTAGTTTCTTCTTCCTTTTCCTTGATCTTTTCTGCTGGAATTTTGGAATATTTTATTTTTATATAAAAGTATGACTATTAAAAAAGGTGATTATTACTTAGAAACTGTCATTTGTAATAAAATTTTCAAAATTCTGTTTTGACTCCTAGAGAATCACGAAGTTTATTTTCCAAATGTATATTGATTGCCTTAATCCTAAATGAATAACAAATGAAAGTTCAGTAGATTTTGAATTAATTCTTATTAAAATATCACATATTTTAAATAAGTTCAAGGGATAGGGAGAGTGAAATTTTATAACTTTTCTCATCTAGGAAAATTAATTTTTCTGTTAGAGATGTCACTGTGGTGGTTGCCTTTCATAGAGGTGCGGGGGTCAAGATGGGGGAAGTTTTACAGTAACAGTGATGCTCCGTACATGTATGGATGTATGTATAAGTTTATAATGTATTCAGCAATGTACAGTATATAATAAAATTTATGTATTGTAAGTAATACATGTGCAAAATGTAGTTTAATAGTAGTTTTACTTCTCGGAAGCTAAGCAGGGTCGAGCCTGGTTAGTACTTGGATGGGAGACCACCTAGGAAGCCCGGTGCTGTAGGCGTAAAAAATAAATAAAAAAATAAAGGATTGTAAGATGACAAGGTCCTTGCAATCTGTGAGGTCAACCAAGGGTTGCTTCACGCCCCCCCCCGAAAAAATAGTAGTTTTAATGATAAAATTATAATACTGCTAGTAGATTACAGTTACTCTAGTGTAGTATGAAGATTTGAATTCACGTAAATGTATTAATGACATAATGCTGTAAGAGTCATAATTCTTCCCCTTCCCCTAAATGTGGCTTGCTTTCTCAGAAAACATTAATGAGATGCTGTTGTTGAGGGAGAATGTAGATAAGAATGAATTTAAAACTATCCGTTTATTTCGTGCAAAGCATTCACCTTTGTTGTTAAAGCCATTCATATTTTGAGGAAAAGAAGAGAGAAAGCGGATTTTGCTTATTTGTCGCTCAGTCTTGAGTGTTGTTTCTCTGCTTTATGCTATTCATGCCTCTCTCATTCTGCTTCTGTAGTTATGTGAAGAACTATTTGAGAAAATCAATGACAACTGTAATGAAGACATGTCCTACTCTGTAGAGGTGAGTATAGCCAAAGGCCTCTGTACCCTGTCGCCCCAGATGTTACTTTTAACTGGCTCGAAGTTATGACTGTGCTATATAGTTCACTTAGCCATTCCCCCAGTCTTTATTTATTTTTAAGGCTATTTAGCATTTATTTTTAGGCTGTTTCTAAGTTTTGGTTATAATGAATAATGTTGCAGTGGAGTCCTTATTCATAGTCTGGCTTTGCTTTCAGTTATTTCCTTTGTATGTATGTTGGTTGTCAAACAATACATTTGAATTGCCAGGCGGCCTTTTAGAAAGAAAAGCTGTACCAATTTTCAACACCATCAGGAAGATGTAAGCATCATTGTGCCCTTGTCAACATTCAGTATTTTTGTTTTTTAATCTTTGCCAGTTTGATGAGGGAAAATTTCTCACTTGTGTTTAAACTCACATTTCTTTATTATTATAGTTAATCTTATAAATGATGCCTATGTCTGTTTACATGTTCTGATTGCAATTCATTCGTGAACTCTTTTCTTTTAACATTATTAATAATGACTTTTGATAGGCATAAGTTTTGCAAACACATATAATCAGATCTCTCCCCCCCTTTATAATTGCTTATAATCTTGGAAAGTTATTTGTCACCCATTGTATATACCTTAGTTCTTTCAAGAAGAGGTTTATAAAATTATGTTTATTAGTTTATTTGATGAACTTTTCCACTTTTTGTATGTACTTTATGAAGTTATTTTATACCCGTCCCATTTTTAGTATTTAATTTCATAGTAACTAATATTATTTAAGTTTCTCACTCACACATATAGGCAACTAATTTTTGATATAGGAGCCGAAAACACAATGGAGGAAGAAAAGTTTCTTAATAAATTCTTTTGAGAAACCGGAAAGTCACATGCGAAAGAATGAAACTAGACTGTCATCTGAAACCATGACGCAGTGTTCTGTTTAACATGGGGCTTTTGTTGAGGAATTAAGCTATTTCTTAAGCAAACTAGTTTTCGTGTGTTTTTAAAAAAATGTTTATGTTGTGATTATCTATAGGACTTACACACCTCCTAGTTGACTCACTTAGATGCTTTGGGTTTTTCTCTTTACCTTTTCTTTACATTTATAATTTGAAAGGGGTATATATGCTGCTCTAAAAATATTTTTTTGGCAAAATGAATTCTCTAAATAGCTGGTCTCATCCTATAACTATTCTGTTTTGCACCATATGACAGATGCTTTTGAACTTGTAGGTAGTGAGAGAAGAGCCGTTTCTTTCACATCGGGCAGCGTTCACAGGCTCTGGTGGCAAGCAGTGCAGGTCCCCGGTTGATGCTGTGTGTGGTCCCTTACGTGTGCAGGACCTCTCCCTCCCTTCGTACTTTCTCCCTCCTCTGCTCCAGCCACGCTGGCTTTTTGCTGTTTCCGGAACATACCAAAGAGTGTTCCGGCTTCGGGACCTTTACATTTTATTTTCCCTTCTGAAATTTTCTTCCCTTGTATATCTTTTTGTCGTTCACCTTTTTCTAGTCTTTTGTTCCTGTCTCACCCTCTCAGTGAGGCTGGCCTTGAGTACCTTGTATGACACTGCAGCTTGCATCATCTCCCCCACCCTGGTCTTTTTTTCTCCATAGTACTTACCATATTCTAACTATTTTATAATTTTACCTTTTTTTTTTTTTTTTGAGGTTGTTTGCTTTTGGTCTCCCTTGCCAGAATCATAAATTCAAAGCAGAGACCTTTGTTTTATTTACTGATAGATGGCAGGTGCCTAGAAAGTGTCTGAAATGCCCAACACTTAATGAATTAAATTCGCCAAGTGGGGTCTGTAATGGTTGGTTCAGAAGTAAAAGAAATAGTGATGGCTTTAGATGAATTCAACATTAGAGAATAAGTAATTGAGCACATCAACTTTTACCCAGTTATTTTGAGTCCTCTTAGTCTTATACTCGTGTGAAAAGGAGCAAGTTTTCCAAGAAGATGTAATATCTTCATGGGATTCAGGATTGTATGTATAAGTTTAAGTACATGAGAATGATTATAAAGTACCATTTCACTTTCTAGGGTGACCTGCTTTTAGAAAGATTATTTGTTGTCCTGTTGTTTTATTCTTTTTTAAAAATAAATTTATTTATTTAAAATAGTTTCAAGTATATAGTATATTGGTTAGACATCTATAATGTTCATAAAACGATCCCCCAATTGCTCCCTCCCTCCCCTGGCCCTCCATTTAGCCATCATATTAATGCTGACTGCATTCCCTCTGCCACGCTCCCCGTGCCCAACTATCAACTACTAATTTGTACTTCTTAACCCTTCACCCCATCATCCCAGCCTCCTAACCCCCCTCCCCTCTGTCTGTCACCAAATTGTCCACACATTTGTGAGTCTGTTTTTGATGAGTTTGGGGTTTTTTTTGTTCCTTAGATACCACATATAAGTGAAATCATATGGTATTTATCTTTCTCTACTGACTCATTTCACTCAGCATAATAACCTCTAGGTCTGTGGGTGCATCCATGTCATTACAAATAGTAAGATTTCATTTTTTTAAATGGCTGAGTAATATGCCATTGTATATATATGAACCATAATTTCTTTATCCAACCATCTGTTGCTAGGCATTTAGGTTGCTTCCATATCTTGGCTATTGTAAATTGTGAATATTGGAATGCATAGGTCTTTACGAATTATTGTTTTGATTTTCTTTGGCTAAATACCCAGAAGTGTAATTGCTGGGTCAAAAGGTATATCCATTTTTAATTTTTTGAGGAACCTCTGTACTGTTTGTGGTTTTATTCTTGTTGGATCAGTTCCTTTATCTTTCAGCAGTCTCAATTTTTTTTAAAAACCGATTTTGAAATAGAGTATAAAAATACAGTCAGATCTGAGATTGAGTAAAAGCAAAAGACAATAGAAACGGAGATGAGGTTCCATTAGAGATCTCTGAAAATGTGTCTGTAGAAATCGAAAGTTGAAAGTCGCATAAGTTATTGTATGCTTGAGTAGCTCGGTGATACAGAAGTTTCTGATTCCTGGGGAAGTGTCATAATTAGCCTGCTGTGGTGAATTAACCCCAATTTAGAGCCCTGTTTACTTAGAAATCTGATGACACACTAGGAACAGAACCATCATCTTTCAAAGTCAGACTCTTGAGTGAAGCTCATTTGACTGATGTTATAATCAGCATGTTGGTTTGTTACTTTCCCATGAGGAATAACTGTTACTCAGACCAGACACTCACATCAGCACGACTAGTGTATTATCTTCCAGTGGGCGGATCTCTGTTGGAATGCTGTTAGTTTTTTGGTGAGCATAGAATTAGAGGGAGAGGAGTCAACTAGAGAATGAAATGTGTAGTTGCCTTAAGTGAAGAAATGATGGCCTAACACATTCATCTCCAGGATAGCAATGGTCCCAATGACGGGGCGAGAATTCCTGAAGTATATTGCCTGAGGCTTCTTCTCACAGGAGACTTGGCTGGTTCCTGCCACACGACCAGCCCTTACCCCTTCTGGTAGATACATTTTTTGTCCATAATCAGTCACATTGTGGTATTAGAGTCACCGGTCTCTTTTGTCTTCCTTGCTCTGGAATATTGATATTTTTCCTTGGTTTTAACATTAATGGAAACCTTGTCTCTAGGATTTTGGAGTAAGCTCACTGTAATCCCCAGTTTTGATGACAGCACACATTTCTTAAAAATGTTGATAACTGATAAGTTGCTACTAAAAATATTTTTTCCACGTAAGACAGGTAGTAGCCACTGTGTACTAATATAGCCTGTTTCCCTCCTTTTCCTTTCTGAGAAGATAAGAAGGCTGGTTCTAACCTACTTGGTGATACGTGTGCGTGCTGTTAATAGGGTAAAAAGGACTGGCACTATGGTATTTCACGTCGTAAAGGTTGCTGACGTCCCATTGTCGAGCTTTTAATACCATTTTGCATAGTTTTATCTTTTTAATGTATAGGGTGTCTTTTTCAAAGTCCTGATTCGTTAATAATTTGTTTCTAGGTGAGCTACATGGAAATTTACTGTGAAAGGGTACGCGATTTGCTGAATCCAATAAACAAGGGTAATTTGCGCGTGCGTGAACACCCACTTCTTGGCCCGTATGTGGAGGATCTGTCAAAGTTGGCAGTCACTTCCTACACAGACATTGCTGACCTCATGGATGCTGGGAACAAAGCCAGGTATGGTAGGAAAGGGACTAATGACTGAGGTCTTTGGCACACTCTGAGGCCCTTTGTTCCCAGTGGAGCGTTGAGGCCACAGAGCTGTGGAATGTGCTGTCATGTGGTGTCCGCAGATCCCTTTTTGGCTGCGCTGGGGAAGTGAGGGCTTCAGCACATTCGGTATCTTCTCATCAAAACAGGACACTGCTAAGACACGTTAGAACTTTGGTTAAGTTTTACTATTAGGTTTTTGGTCAATTGAGTCATGGTAAAATAAAGTGTTGTTTATGACGTGCCTCTGGAATAAATGACAACCTAATAAAAAAGTAAAAATTAAATGCCTCGGCGGATTTTTAAAGGGACAGCTAGAATATAAAAAATGATTCTGAGGTGGTGCCCTTGAAGTTGGAGGGTAACTTGATAGACTCATAAATAAGGTGTATTAAGAGCAGTTTGTGTGAAAGTCTCGCAATCTGTGAGTTAGGTTAAAGCTATTGCTTGTTATGCCTACGGTGTAGATTCTGCTGTCCCTTTTAGTTTCCATCTAAGAATTCTGTTGTCACGTGGTCACCTTTCTGTCTGTTTAGGACAGTGGCAGCTACCAACATGAATGAAACAAGTAGCCGTTCCCACGCTGTGTTTACAATTGTTTTCACCCAGAAGAAACATGATGCTGAGACCAACCTTTCCACTGAGAAGGTAGGAGAACTTGAGTCTCTGGGCCGGAGCTGTGTGGGGTGGGGCTTTCTGGAAGTCACCTCTTGCTGCCAGCTGTATTTTGTGGCAGGGAGGAGAGTGGCCCTTTTCCTTACTGGAGAGTATTTTATACCTTCTGCTTATCATTTTTATTCCACCTTAAACCTGTTTTGAGCACAGGTTCTTAAGTGAAATTGCAAGATAGAAAATAGGGTTAAGAAAAAATCCAAGACTTTGGGTCTCGAAAACTATGCGAGAGAGGTAAACAGTTCTGTGGGGAGAAAAATCTTTTCTTCTTCTTGACTAAAACCTCTTAATTACCTTATTAGCTTCTTCAGTATGTGTATTTTATTTTTTTGAGCTCTGATAAAGTTAACTGTAGGGTTAAATATTTAAGCAAATGATGGAGCAGACAAGGTGTGTTTTATTCTTGAAAAATCAAAAACTGCATAGCAGTTCTGATGTTCTTAAGATGCCTTTGCTTGTTAGTGTCGCTTTTCTCCATAGTGGTTAAATGTGGTAGACTTCGGAATTGAACACTTGCTTTAGGCCCTGGCTCTGTCACTTTTCGCAGTGTTGTCTTGGGCAAGTTACTTAACTCTTCATGCCTGTTTTCTCCATCCTCATAGGATTTTAAGTATTAATATAGGTTAAGTGCATATAATAGTGATTGTCACAGAGTATCCACTTATTAAATGTCAATTTTATTGTTATTGTTTTTAATAATAAATTAAAAAATGCTACTCTGCCTACATTCCTAAGTAGCATACAGCTAGATTTTTAAACCTAAGTTAGATTTATTGTATTACAGTTAAAAAAGATCCTTTGCTTTATAAATTGAGTACTTTATGATACCAATATCACTAAAAACTAGAATTACCTTTTACTTGGTGACTTACTTGTTTTTAGCTGAAAGTTACTTTTAAAAATATACTCTTCATATAGGTGATCAAAACCTTGACACTGCTTAGCCAGAGGGTATAATATTAATGTTGTGGAGGAGTCAGTATTTGTCTGAACGGCACCAAGGAACATTCTGTGTGAAAGCATTTTCTCTTTCCATGATGTCAAATCTATAAAAATAGTAATGTTAATCCCATAACCATGGCCTCCGTGATACACCTGTGAAACCAGTACCATAATCCAGATAGTGTGCATTTGTGGTGCCCAGCAAGTTGCCTCATGCCCCTTTGTAATCTGACTATATCCTTCCTTCCACTCTCATCTTCAGGTAATCCCTGCTCTGCTTTCTGTCACTAGAGATTAGTTTAATTTTCCAGAATTTTATGTAATAGAATCATATACTGTTTTTTTCCTGGCTTCTTTCACTTAGCGTAATAATTTTGCGATTCATCTGTGTTGTTGTATCAGTAGTTCACTCATACTCATTGCTGATTAGTATTCCATTGTATAGATATATCATAGTTTGTTCATTAATTCCTTTGTTGGTTGGGCATTTAAATTATGTCTAGTTTAAAAAAAATAAATTGTGCCTAGTATTTTTTTATCATTACAAATGAAGATGCCGTGAACATTTGCGTACAGTCTTTGGGTGGATGTTTGTTTTTTTCCCTTTGGTTGATACTTAGGAGTAGGATGCTTGAGTCTTACGGAGGTATATGCCAAGCTTCTTAAGAATCTGCCAAACTGCTTTTCAGAGTAAAACATATCACTTTATGTTCCCAACATCAGTGTTTAAGAGTTCCAGTTATTGAGGTACAGTTAACATACATTATATTATAGTTATACAACATAATCAATATTCAGATAGTGAAATTGTCACCACAATAAACATCCTTCACTATATATAGTCACAGAATTTTTTTCTTGTGATGAGAACTTTTAAGATTTATTCTTAGTAAGTTTCAAATATGCAGTATAATGTTACTAACCATGGTCGCCATGCCATACATCACATTCCCACGACTTATTGTTTTATAACTGCAAGTTTGTCGTTTTGACACCCTTCAGCTATTTTACCTAATCTGCCCCCACCCCACGCACACCCTGCCTCTGGCAATCACCAGTGTGTTCTCTGTATCTATGAATTATGTTTTTATTTTTAAGATTCCACATAGAAGTGAAGTCATACAGGATTTGTCTTTATCTGTCTGACTTATTTAACTTAGTATAATGCCCTTAGGGTCCATCTATGTTGTTGCAAATGGCAAAATTTCATTCTTCTTTATGGCTAGATAATATTACATTGTACGTATATACCACATTTTTTATATCCATTCATATATCAATGGACACTTAGATTGTTTCTGTATCTTGGCTCTTTTAAATAATATTGCAGTGAGTATCGGTATACATATATCTTTTACAGTCAGTGTTTTTATTTTCTTTGGACAAATATCCAGAACTGAAATTGCTGGATCATATGATAGTTCTATTTTTAATTTTTTGAGGAACCTCCATTCTGTTTTCCATAGTGGCTGCAGAATTTTCTATATTTTTATAACATACCACTGTGAAATATGGTTATTCTAAAATTACTTCTTTTGAACCACGATAATTACTATGAACTTTTGTGTGTACTCTTTAAATTGACAAAAAGCGTATGCTGTCTTTATCTTATGTCATATGTAAGAGCTCTAATCAATATTTTCAGTCTTCTCCATGCTTTAATCTTTTAATTTCCTGCCTCTAAATGTTTTCTACTTCTATGTTGCTTCTGTTTGAATTGTCCCAATGTCATTGTTCTTTACCAGGTCAGTAAGATCAGCTTGGTGGATCTAGCGGGAAGTGAACGAGCTGACTCAACTGGTGCCAAAGGGACTCGATTAAAGGTATTCATTTGCCCAAATGGCCTAGTCAATAATTATTCTGTAAGATAGGTTAGCCAGCTATGGACAGTAGGCCAAATCTGGCCTGCTGCCTGTTTGTTAATAAAATTTTATTGGGACATAGCTACGTCTGTTTGTTTATGTTATCGTCTGTGGCTGCTTTCATGCTACAATGGTAGGGTTGAGAAGTTGTGCAGAGACCATATGGCCCACAAAACCTGTGCAGAAAAATTTTGCCAACTCTGATATATAACTTCAATGAAGTGGTAAGTTATGTAACATAATAATTAAGGAGGACTTCATGGTCCAGGTGGGAGTTGAATTGTGTTTTGAGGAACAGGCAGAGTTTGGCTAGATGGAAGTAAGGGCGAAAACTGGGAAGAAGATACACATGATCCAGACGTGAGAACAGGCATAGACTCCCTTAGAGAGATGCTTAATGAGCAGAAATTTCATGTTGGTGAGTTGTGGGAAGAAGGCTGTTTTGGAGCACAAACATCTCAAAGATACTTTAGCACTGTGCACTAGGCACGTGGTCTCAGCATGTTATCAGGTGGAGAGGAGGGAAATTGAGGATTAAAGGAGGTTTTTAGGATTGGTGGTCATAAATAAACAAATGCTAGCATATGGCTAATTGTATTTTATCTATTACATAAGATGTGGCAATAGTAGAAATTCTTTATCATAATCTTTCATGTTTGAAATTGATTTCAGGAAGGAGCAAATATTAATAAGTCTCTTACAACTTTGGGCAAAGTCATTTCAGCCTTGGCAGAGGTGGTAAGTGTTATATTTCATTATAAGGGGAAATTATTAGTCTGTTTAGCAAATGTACTTGATATTTTATGATTCTTGATCAAAGCTGTCCTTTTCAGCCCTTTTATGTAATCTTGCCTGTCTTTAGAACTCGTCAGTAAGATACCAGGTATAACACACTTTGTCTTTGTACTAAAATAGAAGATAAGGAGAATAAAGGTAAACATTGATCAGTAAAGGATAGATGAAAATTATGTCTTTAAAAGAACCCTAAATTTTTTTTTGAGCCTTTTTTCATATCTCTCTTAAAACCCACTAGTATTTATTACATATTCTTCTCTTATACAGTTTGTTTCTAAGTAGGATGCAATACTTTTTGGAGTATTTTGTGCAGTTTGCCTTGATAAATGCTGTTGATTTGGGGGCCAGTAATGTACTCTTTTAAATAGGTTTATTCTTCCTTATTTCTTAGCAGTGGAATACTAATGCTGAAATAGTTTTTATATAAGGGCTTCAATTTGCAGTAAGAGCTAAAGAAGTGTGCTCTAATTTAGTTTAGCACCTCATTTTAAATCCTTAAAAAAATTAAATACTTTCTTGCTTGTCTCTGAGAAGTCAAATCAATTTATGACTTAAAATTTAAATGGTATATTTTCTATTTAGAAGCTTATCCTATGTTCTCATTTTCTCTTTTAAATGCTTTCATCTGTAGGATAACTGCACCAGCAAGGTACGGTGGTTTGGTCAAAATGAACTAGCTCTAGAATCAATTGTGGTGACTTCAGATCCTCAGCATGTATGGAGGCATAAATAGGAATGGAACCTTCCAAAAAGTTTTTGTTATGTGTTCTTCGGCTCTAGAATTGAGAATTGTTGTGTAGGGTGACCGTGAATCATGAGACTTCACAGCAAACTTAATTTAGGAAACATGATGTGCTTTGGAGAAGGAATTCAGAATCAAGAAATTTGAGGAAGCTTCTGCATTGTGTTACCTTATAATGTTTCTCCTAGTGATCTGTAGGATGTGACGAAGTCTCCTATAAACTTCTCAAAGGGACTGTAAAATAAATTTCTTAAGGAAACCATTCTAAAACATAGCTAGTTGGCTTTTTGAAATTATTAACATATTTTTCTTATACCTCTTTGTATTATCTTGTTTTCCATCATGAATAGTCATGGTTATTTAAACGATTAACAAATTTTTTCTACTCTTTAGTTATACATAAAGTAAAGGCTGTAGAATCAAGTTAAACTTTTATCTGCATCTAGACAACATGATTTACATCCTTTTTAATCCAAATACAATGGATTTTTCTCTTCCTCATGTTTCTGTACAAATACTCTGAAGTTTATAGTATTCTCCTACATGGGTAATATTGGGGATGGAGGCAGTATCTGAATTAAAATATTTTATACCCGTATTTTCAAATATGTGGATTTATTCTCTTTCTACAAAAATAAATTAATACAAAGTAATGCCATTTTTCTGTTTCTCTCTGCTTATTGGAAAAAACTATCTTAGATTTAAAATTTTGATGTACATTTGTGAATATTCTTCAAATATCTAATCTGGGTCCCAGAACCAGAAAGACTGTTGAAACTTAATGAACATTCCAGTTTGTCCTATTTGCTTATCAGTTAATATCTATATCAACAACAAAAAAAAGTTTACAGAGTATTTATATATTTCCCACATTGCTGTGTGCCACAATAATTCGCAAATGACTTTTTGTAAAACCCAGTTTAGGACTTTGCATCTATGTCATAACTATAACAAAAACAGAAATAATTTTAGTTTTTATGTAACAAGATAATTTTGGGTGAATTGATATGTATTCTTATTTCCACTGGGGAGGTAAACAGGATTATTACCATTCACACCTAATAGTATTTCTTTTTAGAAAAGTTACTGCTCTAAGTAAAAATTTTTATGTAACTCCTGAAGCACTTATTTTTTTAAAAAGTTATTGATGTGAGACAGATGAGATTAATTTGTATAAGAGAGCAGATAGTAAAGAAATGGCTAAAATTCCAGCATATTTTCAAATGAAAAAGATTGAAGTTTTATTTATGCATATTTATTTAGCTCCTCCTTAATTTAGTCTAAAAGAAATGAAAGTAGAGCATTTTTGGCAAATGGACACTGCTTCTTTTATAGTATTGTTTGTAGTCATTGTTACTGGCATGCGTTAAATCTTGCAGCATTTTCAGTACTAACCATAGACAAAGGGTGGGGTGTTTAGGCCCAGCAGAGAACTAGAAAAGGATAAACTGAGGTCTCCGTCTCAAGAGCTTTTTAGTGGAATGAAAATCCCACCAGGCCATGAATGACCTTCGAGGTCTGTGTAATTTAGAAATAGAGCCTGCTATTGGAAGTGACTTCTAATATTTGGCATACTGTGTGTCTGTGGGTAGAGTGAGATGAAACGGAGGGTCGTTTTCATAAGTGGAATTAAAGTGCTACTTGCCTACTTCCTTTCGTCATCAACAAGCCAGAGGTCAGGTACTTTCCTGGGTACCTGTGCTTTCGCAGGCAGTACACCATCCTTAGTTTAATCGAACCTCACGTTGTACCAGGGATGGATTCTAAAACTGCCAGTTGCTGGGGAGATATACACCATTGAACTCTGGCTTTCCCCTTGGTGGCTTCTTAACTTATCACAACACAGTCATCAGCCAGCAGATGCTGAGTAGCTATCTTCTGCAGAGCATTTGCGTTAGATTTTACATACAAGGGGTATAACTTCCTCCATTTCAGCCCTGGCTCTGCATTGAAAATTACATCATTTTCTTAGACTTTTACTCTAATTCTGATGGTTGGAGTTATTTTGGGTATAATTTCCATTTAAAGAAACCAGATGTGTATTGCTTTACAAGAGTTACTAGATATTTAACAACCACAATGATTTGTTTTGGCCAAATTCATTAACTAAACGACTCGCTCCAACACATCCAGCCTGGAATGTACAGGATTCATATTTGCCCTTCCGCAAAAGTAAAAATTATTGTTTGAGGATTGGGTATTAGATGATACTAAGGAATTACTGTTTTGTTTTGTTTTGTTTTTTTAATATGGTGATGGTTGCAGTTATGTTAAAAAAAAAAAAAGAAAAGTCCTCTGTTAGAGATCTGTACCTGAACTATTTATACATAAAATGCTTTAAAACACTACCAGCTATAAAAGACACGATACGGGTAGGATATAGTATTAGGATATTAATGTTAAATTTCATGAATTGGGATCTTTGAACTGTGAACATGTAAGAAAATGTCCTTATCTGCCGAAGTGTTTAGGGATTAAAAGGGTATGCTGTCTGCAGTTTACTCCAAAATGGTTCAGAAATAAAACATGTAGAAAAGTGTTTGAGGGATAATTGATAAATATTGTCAAAATACCCATAATGGTTATATGATAGCTCATTTTACTATTCTCTAAACTGTCATGTATGTTGTAATTTTTAAAAATAAAATAGAAAAAATGACTTTGTTGCATGAGCCTCGGGTATTGTGAAGACTCGAAGCTGAGGGTGTTTAATGCCATGGCGAGAGAGTTCTGCTGGAACTGAATTTACTTGGAAATCTTAGACTGCTTTGCATTTCACGTGAATTTTTCTTCCTTAACAGTGCTAAGACCATTTCTTTCTGTTTTAATAGAGTAAGAAGAAGAAGAAAACTGATTTTATTCCCTACAGGGATTCTGTACTTACTTGGCTCCTTCGAGAAAATCTAGGTATGTTGACCACTGGTGTGTGATTATCTTTTTGATTTAAGACGGTTGGATTCGCGCACCTTTGTTTAAATCAGGGTTTTCTTTCATATGTTGTTGACTTCAGGACACGAACCACACACCTGCTTCAGACTATTGCTCCTTCTTCCTCTTTGGAAACTCCATGCTCCTTTGAGGTGCACATAATTGGACGTTACCAACCCTTACTCATTTTGCTGATGTTTGAGGAGCTTCAGGTCACTGTCCTTCATTCACTGTTTCTTTAGCCCTTTTCCCTCCTTAATGAGAAGAAAGGAGTGATCAGCTGCATCCCACACTGCTGATAGAAAGAAGAGGCTGACAGTGGCCCGTTGGACTGTCCATACACTATTGACTTGTCTGTATCACATTGCTAAGAGCAGCTTTGGTGAAGTGGCTGAGGTCTTGATAGGAGTGGGAATAAGAAAACTGGTCACAGTAGATCCAGACACCAAAGTTTGAGTGTAACAGTACCTGGCATGGGGACATTAAAGAAATATATTAAATTCTATTAAATCTTAGGATCTGAGGTTTTGCTGTCTGATTTAATACAGTCAATAAAATTCTTCTAAAAATGAGAATGAGAGAGTCATGATTCTTCTTTTTAGGTGGCAATTCTCGGACTGCCATGGTTGCTGCCCTGAGCCCAGCAGATATCAACTATGATGAAACTTTGAGCACTCTGAGGTACTCCAACTTGATCCCAATAGCTAAATGGAGCACAGGGCCACGATAAGGCATTTTGTTAGGCCATGGATGTTCTTATGCTGTATGGGTGGTCATTTATGTAAGTATTGATCCAGTCCACTCATAAGAGGGATACTGGGGGGTGGGGAAAGATTCTTATTATAATAGAATTTACCTGTTTATGTTTTCAGTTTCATTGGGAAAGGCAGGAACTTTTTCATAAGAAAGAAAATTGTTTATGTAAGATTTTTGGATAGCTTTTAGATAATAGTGAAAGTTTCTTATAGCATTCATTTCTATAAAAAGACGTGTCCCTTCTGGTGTTTGTCATTATAGAAATGCTTAAATCATAAAAAGCAATATAACTATGAGTACATGTAGCCTTTAAAAAATTAGTGACAGGATGTGTACTAATAGAATATTTCTACATATGAATTATTTTAATCCCAAAATTTCTACTCTTCTCCCATGAAAGACACTTTTGATATAATGAAAGGAACACTGTTCTGACAATCAGTTTTGAGTCCTTTCTCTGGTATTTATTTCCTTCGTGACCTTGGGTAAATCACTTAACTTCATCTGAGCCTTCTCCCTCATCTTTACGAAGAACTATAAAGCTTTATACAAATGTATTATTATTAAGGCTCCTAAAATTCGTAAATACTCAGGCTGTTTGGGAACAACAATATGTGACTTATGAGAAGCAAGCATCCTAGAAACGGCCAAACTGAATTTTCGTTTTGGCTCTAGGTATGCAGATCGCGCAAAGCAGATTAAATGCAATGCTGTTATCAATGAGGACCCCAACGCCAAGCTGGTCCGTGAACTAAAGGAGGAGGTGACGCGGCTGAAGGATCTTCTTCGTGCTCAGGGACTGGGAGACATCGTCGATAGTGAGTGATTCAGGATCATGTGAAACCTAATCCTTTCCTCTTCCAGGCTCTTATGTTGAAACTTAGATTTAAGAATGTGCAGAAGCTAGATGGCAGAGAAAGGGTTTTTTGTTTTTTGTTTCTTTTTAACATAATGAAAATTATCTCAGTTTTTTTTTATATTGTACGTTGGTACAAGGCTATTAATTTGAACAAATGAAATTAGTTTTTCATGAATATGCAACTACTTGTATTTTTATTAGATTTCTACTTTAGGTCAACAGCAAAGTTTAGTTGGAGAATGTTAGGCTTGTTCCTACTGAGAAATTAATCACTTCATATAAATCTTACTTGAAATATTTGTTTTTGTGTTATGGGCTTTTCTGGATTAATGTAGTTGCAGTGATATGTGTGTGAATGCTCCCTATCCCGCCCCCTGTGAACATAAAAAGGAGAAAATATCCATTTCCTTTAAATTCAAGAATTAGACTTCCAGAGGATATTGTTTTACAATGTTGTCTTAAAAATGAATTCAGGTTTTTAACCTTAGTGATCCACCTACATAATGTCTAATCAGAAGGTCAGCTGAGTGGGTTAACTAGATTATTCAGGTAGAATAGTATATGGCTTTATTAAATACAGCATGTTTTTATTTTTTGAGTGTAAAATTATTATTTTATTGATTGGAATTCTAATAAGATTTTCAAGGCCTCTTCTGGTCTTCTAGTTTAGTTTATCTTAACTGATTAGCACTTGGTTTTAGATGAATACAGTTTGTAAAATGATAATATATTCTGAGTGTTAATTTTTTCGCCTTCCCAAATGTCAAAGTACTGCTCTGTTCCCTCTCTGTGTCACTACTGAACCTGAACTTTGACCCTTCTTGTATTTTCCCTCCTGCTTACCTTCAGTTGATCCATTGATCGATGATTTCTCTGGAAGTGGAGGCAAATGTGTGTATTTTATGTATTGGTTATTTCCAGTACTCTGATTTGCTAATCTGCCTCCGCTAGATTCGCCTTAAAATGAGCTTTGCATGCCAGCAGTTCTGACAGGGAAATCCCAGACAGAGCACACTGTGGGTAGATCCTATTTTTGCCCTTCTCCACTTAGTAAAGCAATCTTCACTGAATTTGTCCGTGGCTTGAATAAAGTCAAAGGCTTAAGAATCTCTTGCTGCTTCTACTCTTCAGTTTTTCTGCTTAATGTGATTAAACTGAATCCAGTCATAGTTGATAATGATAGCGATGACAGCAGCTCACATTTATTGAGGGTTTATAATGTGCCAGGCCCTGCTCTAGTATCTTGAGTATATTGTCTCATTTAATCTTGTCAGTGGCTCTGGAAAAGTTCCATTATGCCCATTTCACCAATGAGGACACTGCTACCTAGAGTGGTTAGTTGGCCACTGAGATCCCATGGTTTCCTTGTGGTCAGATTGTGTAACTCAGAGCCTTGCTTTTAATCATATTATACCTTTTATGGCCTCTTGAGATCCTTCAGAGTCTGATAATTTAATAGAACATTTCTTTTCAGTTAGCTGTGGAACTCTGAGTTAATATGTGTATAATTAAAGGTAGCCACTTCCATTTGGGGAAACTCTGTGATTGAGTAGCTATGTGAGTGTACATTTGCACTCACCTGTGCTTATGCTAAGTTGGCTTCTTCCATATCTTGGGCCTCAGCTTCCTTGATGGTTAGGTAAACACTTTTCACCCCCTTTTCATGACTTACAAATTGAATTTTAAAAAATTTGTCTAAAATTTATGCTTGAAATGAGGACGTTTGATGAAGGATCATTCATTATTCTCTCCATATATATCACTAAGTCGGTGTGGAAATAATTTCTTACCCTTTTCAGATAATTCATCAAGGAGTTGTTTTCTTAGATGAATGAAGCATCTTCCTTTTTAGGGGTTAAGTTTTATATTTTTATTGATTTGCTTGTTCATTTAATGAGACTCGACAGAGTAAGGAAATACATAGGCGAAACCAGATGTCGCCCTGGCCACTGTGATGAAATTCAGCCGTGAAGACACCATAACGTTCTAATTCAGAGTGATTGTTGGACTGGAACGGCTCTGTCTGAGATTTCCAAAGCTGACCGACACTGGTGTGGGAAAGACACCGTCTTGTTCTTGCTTTTGTGCTCCAGGTGGTGCTGCTGCCAGCCAGCTTGTCGCCTCACTGTTTTCTGAGCAGCTGTGGCACCTCCCAAAAAGCCATGCATGACTTAAGTCTCACTTCTGTATCTGTGCAGGAAAGCGGCCCTGACTGCTGTCGAATTTCCATTTCGTCTACTCTTAATTCCTTTTAGGGTTTGCATGTGTCAGTTGGACCTTCTAACTCCATCCTTCCCTTTCTTTCCCACCTTGCTGCCATCACCTAATGGCTAATATTTTGCTCCAGTCCCCCATTTAAAACTTGCTTGTTTTCCTGTGTTCTCTATTTACAGATGGTGGTTTTCAAACTGTCTTGAAGCAACTGCTAGTTTTAAGGGGCTTCAAGAACTGGCTCTTGAGTCTTGAGTGGACCCAGGGAGAGCTAATAATATTTTTTCTGACTCTTTGTATTGACTCATATCTTTCAAGGAAAGCTTAGTTTTGACAGGAATTTTAAGCAGAGCAGATTTTCCCAAATTTAAAAATGAGCTCATTTTAAAATAGTAATGTACCAGTCCCTACGGTTTACTTCTGGGGTCTGTTTGAGAAGAATGACCAAGAACAGCAAATTAGTGAATTTTCTTGTTTTTGGCTGTTTTTACCAAAACTAAAAAGTATGTCCCTAAAACTTGCATTTCGTACTAGAAATGTGGATCACCAGTGACTCAACATTCACACTGTTAGGAAGAGTAACAGCCTCACTTAAATTAGCAAATATTCAGCCTTAATGTTTGGCACGCTAATAGATGAATGCAAACACCACCAAATGCATTGATTTGCTAATTTATCTCCCTTATTGAGTCAGGCAGTCAGCCTTGAGTTTTTAACCAGGACTTGTACAAAACTCCTGTCATTTCTACAGTTACCTCTCCCTTCTTTAAAAAAAAAAGTGTATTTAAAAAATTCTTTTTAGCATAGTGAAATGTTGCTATACAAAGGACACGACTCAGTGACTCAGTGCTCAGATTTTTGTTTTAACTAGAATTTTGGGGGGTGGCATTTTTGCTAAATGCCATACAACATGGGGCCAGGCCGATGTGTATTAGTGCTGCTTAGTTAAGTGATCATCTCTTTCCCTTATAGCTACAAACCGCTGTGACTGAAGAGTAGTGTAAATCTAAGGCGTTGTAGTTTTGGAGCCATAGAGGCAAGGCCGTGTGGGGAACGTGCCTCAGCAGTGTCCTTTGAGGCCTCGGTTTCCCCTACCAGATAGAACGTCAGCCCACAGTGGAATTTTTTAGTTTCTGAATTCAGAATTGGTTCTCAACCTCCAGGGCACCAGTATTAAAGACAGACATGTTTTAGAACTGCCATCTAGAACAATTGCAACTCGTCTTTGTAGTATAACATATCTTTGTCTTGGCGCTTTAATGCTTTCCTTTCTTACACCGGTGTTCCTTCCTGTCTTTTTTTCTTCCTCTGTTCCTTTCCTTCTTTTCCTCTTTTTCTGCCTTCCCTCCTTTCTGTTTCCTAGATCTGAAAGATTTTCAGAACAATAAGCATAGGTACTTGCTAGCCTCTGAGAATCAACGCCCTGGCAATTTTTCCACAGCGTCCATGGGGTCCCTTACTTCATCTTCATCTTCCTGCTCACTCAATAGTCAGGTGGGCTTAACATCTGTGACCAGCATTCAGGAGAGGATCATGTCTACCCCCGGAGGAGAGGAAGCCATCGAACGTCTGAAGGTAAGCAATAGTTCAGACTGAATGAAAGGTATTCTCTGCACTTCCACAAGGCTAAATGAGGAATGGAAATCACTTGAGATTTTGGTTCAGCATATGGAAGAACTTTCTAACTTTTAGAGGTATCTTAAAAATGGAATTTGCTGCTTAGTGAGATAATTGATTTCTTTTCACCAGAATGTTTGAGTCTGACATGGCCAAGCAGAATAGGAGAGATGTGTGGGCCCATCGATCATAGGTGGGTCACGCAGAATAACCGATACTCAGATATGTCCATCGATTCTGAGGTAGTTATAAATAGTCACAGGGAAATTGTTTAGTTAGAAATTTAGTTGGAAACTAATTAGTTGGAAACATTTAGTATTATTGGAAGATGGACTTTTGTATAGAGTCATGCATTTATTTGGTAAAATAAATATACAATGAAAAGAAAGTTTGAACATTTGAGTAGTTGTATCAGATTTCTTCAGAGACACGTGAAGTGATATCTTCTGGGAGTTCATAGAAAGCCCTGGAACCCTATGATCACCCTATGATCGCCGCCGTGGAAAGTCTACCTCCTTCTGTGCTGATGCACTTGGGTCACAGGCCTTAGTGCTGTGTGCTTGTGTCCTGCACATGCAGGTCACCTGCCATGGGGCCCAGCTCGCTTTCCCAGCCTGTTGCTGGCTCAGTCGGGTACTTTCTTGTCTCTCTCCATGAACGTGAAAGCTAGAGCAGCAAAGCCTTCTGACTCAGAGGTTCTTCCTTCCCCCCCATTGACCACGTGAGAGCAGTCAGGCAGTGGTGCCATCTGTCAAATCACGGTGACAGCATCACAGACGCTTTTTCTTTCCCTACTTGTCACCTCCAGGATGACAGTTTGATCCATATCTTTTGGCCTTTGTGTTCAAGAGTGCCTGGGTAGGGAAACAAGGCGGGCAGAGAAACTGGGGAAGGAGCTGCGAAGGTGGTTGCGTTGCCAGCTGGCTGTCCTCTTGGGCGCACTCAGCGCTCTCCACGGCTGCTGTTCATTCAGGGACCGGCGAGAAGAGTGGAGAGGTTTGCTGAGCCTGCCTCTCACCACTAAGAGGAATTAAAGTTGATCATTGAAGGTGGCAGATGCTTTCATTGTGGTTTTCAGATGAGGCTGGAAAAGGTTTTCTTTGAAAAAACGGGCTTCTGCTTCTTACCCAGCCTAATTTTCTGTGGGCATTTTACTTCTAAAGTAAGGTGCTTTGGAAACAAAAGTAATCGTCTTCTTCCTTCAGAACGTGTTGGTAGAAAGTGGGTTCAGTTCTGAAGTACCCGGCAGAGGAAGAGGGCAGGAGAAACCTTTTTGTGTTGCAGATCTCGGGGTCATTTCTGCTGTGGTCAAATTGGCTCTGAAGTTTTACTAAAGCTGTGAGTGACAGCTGTGTAGGAGGGCTTTATGCATGTGTTCCATCACAGCAGGCGTCAGTGACAAAGCTGCTGTGCAGGGTTCTCTTCAGGCCACCGTGGGAAGTGCAGGGGCTCCGTGGGAAGGAACGGAGATCCCCTGCTACCATTTAGTAGAAAATGGTTTTTTTTCCCTTTGAGGATTTTGAATCTTAATATCTGCTTATTAAAGCTTTACTGTACAAATGAGATTATACTTTCCTTTAACATATATCTTGGTGTACAAGAGTAAATTCTTCCTAACTGCCAAGTGGGAGCAGCTGAAAATAATGTCAAATCCTGGGAATCAAGACGTTAGCCAGCCAGTAAGAATGAGGTCATCCAGTGTCTTCCACATAGTTTCTAGGGAATAACACAGCCGTTATTCAGGGAACCCTCCCCCAGCCTCCCTCCCTCCCACCGAAACAAAATAAAACTCTATTCTTTTCATCAGAAAAAATTTCTCTGTCTTAAATCTTTCTTAAGCCAACAACATAAGTGAAAGCGTCCATTTCCCTAGCTTTAGGAAATAGCTTCTTTACAGTCTCACACTCAGGCTTGAGTTTTTAACGCAGCTGGTAGTTCACTGAAGGAAGCATCAGCGCCTCAGTTCCGCCCTGACTTGTGAGTAGCGGGAGCCCCATTCTGGCAGACCTGCATTTTAATGCCGCAGGCAGATAGCAGCTCACGCCCGCTGTGCAGAGCAGCGGTTGCATCGTTAGAAACGCTTGAGAATTTCACATTTTTGAATTATTTCATTGTTGAGTGTGAGGCAGCTGTGTTCCTAAGACATGGCACTGTAGGGGGAAAACACTGTCGTGGAAACAGTGCTCGAGGTCAGTTCTTTCTCCTAAGCAACACCATTTTTCTTTGCTGCTTTTTCTTTTTGACTTTTAAAAAATGATCAGATCCATGTTATCTTGGGCCCTTCTCTGGCAAAAGAGAGCGACATGTAATTGCTTCAGTTTTCGTTCCAACTCAAACTGAGATGAAATATATGTATCTTTGATGTGGATTCCTATTCAGTTGGGTTTTTAAAATGTAGCCATAGCTACTGAGTGGCGCTCTGGTGTTTATTAGCCTGGCATCAGAGTCAGCACTGCGAGTTGGCTGAGGCTTAGACTATAAATATCCGCAGATACTCATTACAGAAGCGCGAAAGGGCAAATGCTGTGCTGGGCAGCCCGGGAGCCCCATGCTTGGGACTCACTTGTGAAGCCCATGTGTTCAGTACAGTGAAACCTCGGTATCTGATGACTGCAAGGAATGTCCCATATATACGCATTTAACTTTTTAAATATCACAACTGTGACTTTTTTCCCCATGGAAATATTTCTGACTTGTTTTGTGGATTTCTCTGCCACCTTAACTGAATCATGACGAAGAGATTAAATTGTGGTTAGCTGTATAAAACATGATTATGCATCAGTGCTGGGCAAACAGCCGGACACACCTGACGTAAGACTGAAGTCGAATGACGCCGGAGCCCAACATTTCTTGGTGCTTTAAAAAAAAGTTCCTGATGTCACTCAGCTTTTTGGAATTTTTACATGTGTGGCACCTGCAGGAAAGAAGGACCCTTTAAAGATGATCTCTTCAAAGACTCATTTCTTAAGTGAATCCTCATTTTAACTTATCGTAAATTAGGGTTCTGGTGTGGGTTATGGGCAGCTCTGGACACCAGTGTGCCAGGCCGGCTGCGGTGGGTGATGATGGCTCAGAGACCGAAAGCTGTCTTCCTGTTGGGATCTATTTTATTTATACTAAGTTTGTTTGTTATTCAGGCTTAAAGGAAGATTATCTTTCACACTTTTCTTAATTTATGGTGAGCTTTTTGTAGACTGTTTCTTTAAAGCCTATCGATTCGGAAGAAAAAACACGACCAGTTAGGGAACCCAGCTCTAGGCCCAGCTCAGGAAGTAGTTGGCTTCAGGTTAATTGCTTAGTTTCTCTGGTCCTCAGTTTCTTGGTCCCTAGAATGGTTTTGGAATAAATGGTTTCCCAGCACACTTGAAATTATTTTCTCTAATCTTTCTTCATAGTTTTTAAAAATAGCTTTCTAGACAATATACAGATCGCAGCTGAAGCTGTAACGAAAAATAAAAGTAGTTTCTTACTCAGCTTACTCATTAAATCTTTCTTCTACAAAGAGATCGTATTCAGATTTACCCTCCAGGAGGTAAGTAAAACCAGAGAGGTCACGTCAGCTTTGGCAGCCAAGTGGAAGAGGATTCCTAGACAGTAACTTTGCTTCCTTAGGGTGAGTTACAGTTGCCCCAAAATAGAACTGCTTTAAGCCAGCCAGAGAAACCTCTGCTCTGACATGATCTTTTTCTGAAAACCAACCAGGAAAATATATGTATTTTAAGTATCTCCAGGGACAGTTTGTGGTCCCTAACCAGCATCAGTGGCTTGTGGGTCACACTGTATAATAAGCACTAGACTCGGTGTTCTGGTTTGGTTGGGGCATCTTATTCTGTTCCTTTGTTTTCGAAGTTGTCACTTTGATAGTATGAAGGGTTCTGCCCAGCTGTCGTTAACAAGCCTTACTGGCGTAGAGGCTGTGGTGCCGTCTGTCCTGTGCTTGCCCTTTCCCAGTCGTTTGCAGAAGCGTTCAGTACTGTCCTGATGTCAGCGTTATTGTTAAGTCACTTTTCGTGGTGCTTTCTGGTCATGCTGTTGACCACTGGGTACTGGCACACTCCCTTTCCTGCTTGCTGAAATTATGTGGGTTTTTCTTGGTTGCTGGCCCTCTGTGGCGGCCTGTCGGTTCCTCACTTAGCTTTGGAGTGGCGCGTGCACGGCATACTAATCATTCCTGTTTGAGGACTGTGCAGAGATGGTAGTTTGCAGCCTGTGCGTGTTCGGAGGGTGAACAGAGCCAACTTTGATGGTTTTGTCTCTTTCTCCACCCTTCCCCACCCCCGCTGCAGACTTGTTCTAGCTTAACTGACTCTTTTCTGAAAGTGCCCCTTTTGTGTGGCCCCCTTTACGTCACCCTGTCTGATAC
This sequence comes from Eonycteris spelaea, assembly GCA_003508835.1. Classification (NCBI taxonomy): domain Eukaryota; kingdom Metazoa; phylum Chordata; class Mammalia; order Chiroptera; family Pteropodidae; genus Eonycteris; species Eonycteris spelaea. The sequence continues at coordinate 974,497 of PUFA01000119.1, read as the reverse complement.
CCACACGATTTCTAACTCTTGTCAGTTGTGCTCTTTGCTGCGCTTAGCTAGTTGTTGTCTTTCTCCTCTTCCTTCTTTTTCACCATCTTGATGCTCTCCAGGTGGTGTCTCCTTACCCCTGGACGCCTTTGCTTTTGCATCTGCCACCATGAATCTTTGTTTACTCTTGGCTTGTTCACGTGTTCCATGCAAATGCCAGACACCTTCGGTTTATTGTATTACATATTCACAGTTTCCTTCTATGTAGATAATTATGTTTGGAATCCTAAAGGCTTCTTAAAATAGCCTGTTAAATGAACCATACAGCGAACTATTTTGTGAATTATTAAGACTTTTCATCCTTAATTACTATCACTATCTACATCACTGTTACCACCTCATCATCATTATCTTCATCATCACCTGACTTTCTCATTTCACCTCCATGACTAGCATTTTCTCCTGCTTCTGCACATGCACATCTCCCTTTTTGGTACTTCTCCCTCCATTTTTTGCCTAATCAGTTCCTACTTGTCCTTCATTCATCAGTATGAACATATAATGGGCTTATATATAATTATCAAAAGAATGAATCACCAGTTATCACCCCTTTGCCTCTCTCTAGTATACAGTAAGCTGCTTGAGAGCAGGAAACACGTTTTAGTTCTTATATTTTTACTCAATAACAAATACTTAGCAAGAGATTGGAAATGCCACTTCAGTGGTTGCATTTCAGACGAGATGACTACTAAACCTTTATGTATTGGGTATCAGGTTGGGTTCAGAAGGTACTGTGTTGAAGGGGAGGAAAAATATCTTTCCTTCTGCCCTTTTAAGGTTCTTGGCTGTGGTCCTGTAACAAAAGGCAGATTAATAAGAGAAAAGCATACAAATTTATTTAATAAAAGTTTTAACATGACACAGGAGCCTTCATGAGGAAATGAAGACCCAAAGCAATGTTAAACCTGATCGTTTTTTTTTTGTGTTTTGTTTTGTTTTGTTTTGTTTTTTGCTAGCTTTGATGGAGAGTGAAAAGGTGTGGGGAAGTGTAACAGGCAAAGGGGTGTGAGCTCAGAAAGGTAAACTGGGGAAACTTACCCAGGCCTGTTTGTTCACATTCCTCTTGGTGTTCCAGCCTTCTGGGTCCAGCTGCTTCCTTCCTCCGGGTATGGGGAGGGCACCTCTCATGAGGCTCTGATGACCTGCTTCAGGAGGAGATCAGAGTCCTTCCTGCACATACCATTGCTCAAATGATTTCTGCTGAAAATATTGAATATTACATGGTGCTGTGTTTTGGGGAACATGTACTGAACCCCATCAATGTTAGGGTGAAATCATAGTGAAAGCAAAATCAATGAATACTTTTGGAACTTTATGTTTTGTGGAAATGGATGTGGGAAATAGTACCTTGCATTTGGGATGTTAATATTACCCTTCTACACACACACACACACACACACACACACACACACACGGTATTATTACAAAGACTTAAGAAAGCAATTGTGTCTAGGATTGATGTAGTGTTGGGCCTAGTCTTCATGATTCTTACTTTACATATTAAGAAAAAAATCTCATCGTGTTAGATTCTGTCTCATATCCTCAAAGGGCATCATCATCTGTTTCTTGCTGTCCTTTCTAGACATGGTGTGTTAAATTATAAGACTGTCGCCACTCTGACTGTGAACTTCCTCCCTTAGGAGTCCGAGAAGATCATTGCTGAGTTGAACGAAACCTGGGAGGAGAAGCTGCGTAAAACAGAGGCCATCAGAATGGAGAGGTCAGGAGGTCCATCTGGGAATGTTTCTAAATTTTCTAGGGATTTGGATTACTTCTGTAGTGAGAAGGAATAAAACAGAAGTTAAAAACAAAGAACCTTTCTTCCCAAAACAAAACATAAACTTGGCTGGGGATTTATGGCTAAATTAACACTTGGAAGTGAAATTCACATATTTAAATGCTCTAGAGAGTCATGGTGCTTTAGTAGTTATCATTTTGCATGTTGATAGGGATCCATATAAAAATGGAAGATAATTGAGGGATAGTTTTTTTAATTTACAAAAAGACTGCCTTTGATAAAGGCCGAAATGAAAAAAAAAAAAGCTGTCCTGACTATCGTTTTTCATAGTTTTCCAGATCCTCTTTGGTAAGAAATGAAGTAGTTTGAGTTGTAAACGTTTAAAATCCTGTTCCATCTCAACCTCAGAGTTCTCTACCCTGAAGATGAACATAACCCAAAATAATACTTTGCTATTGGAATAAATATATATTTTTAAATGTCAGTTTCTATCCTCTTCATAGAAATGAGGCAGAAGTGAGTTCCAAAGTATTGATACAGTAAGTGTATCAAACAATTAGGATTTTTTATTATAGAGATTTTAGGCTAGAATTGTTCAACCAGTATGATGCTGGGCATGGGAACATAACATTTGAGAAAATCACATGCTTAGACAGTGCTCCATATGTTAAAGTTACTTTCTGATTGCTTTCTTGGATTTTGAAGAAATGGTTCTGTGAGTTGTATGCATAACCTTAAGGAATATCTTTTTCTTCCTTTTTTATATTAATAGACATATTATTTTTGAATTATTGTCTACCTCCAAAGTCAGATGAGACAAAGTTCTCATTTGGGTGAATATAACTTTACCTAACATAGGAACATAATTTATTTTGAGTGTGCTATTTCTCTTAAAAATAATGCTCTTCATGATGGGATAAGCAGATTCTTTCACATACATATTACTAACTTTCAACATGGACGATTGTTTTTGTTTTGCGTGCTTTATTTTTCAGTCCACATTAGACTGATGTAATTGCCATTCTGGTCTTAGTGTTCCAATGTGATCTTGCTTTTTCCAGAGAGGCCTTGTTGGCTGAGATGGGTGTTGCCATCCGGGAAGATGGAGGAACCCTGGGCGTTTTCTCACCTAAAAAGGTAGGAAACAATTTTGTGAAACTCAACCAAACTGAAACACTTTCTGTCTAGTTGCCGAGAACTTCATGTGTTGTGGGTTGTCCCCTCCTTCCCCTCCTTTTTTTTAATCTTGAGATTTGGATTAATGTCAGATATTTCTGATTTCATCTTACAGTAAAAGGGCAGCCTCCTTCTAAAATGCTTGTCACGTTTACTGTTTACAAAGTAGAACCCAAGGCAATGAAACTAACTTGTAGTCACGGTTCAGTGTGTGAAGTCATCTTCGTGGCTGGCTTTCTCGTAACCGCCGGCCTAACCTAGCATGCCTTGCTTCCATTCGGCTCCTCTTTCCATGTAGATTTCCCCACAGTGCCAGCAACCCCGACTTATAACTCTTTGGAAGCAATTTCAGCTGTTCAGGTTTGTGTAGAAAAATATCACTTCCCTTTGCTTCTACACTATGTGTTCTAGACACCATGGTACTGAGCAAAGCAATTCCCGCCCCTGCCTTCTAGCCTCTGCTCCTTTCCCAGTTACAAACCTCCAGTAGTTACCTTCCATTTACATAAGCATAGTTGTGAAGTAGTAACCTGTTAGCTAATTATAGCAGTAAAGCTTGGTTGTGTTGTATTTTACTAAGTTGCTTCTTAGTTACTGTTGGATATTGGATAATTATTATCAGATGATTATTTTGTGTGCTTATTTATATGATAATAGAAAATATACTGATGTACAAAGCATATATTTCATACCAGTAATATATGGTCCTTCATTTCAAATGACTTCAGATTAACTATTAGAGACGTGAACAGCTTCATGTGAAGGTCTGTTGATCTTTCCAGCTTAGCATAGAACAGTTGGAGAGTTTTTATTTGGTTCTTTTGTTTTATGTGATATGGCATATTACTGTGCTTTTTGCTAGATTCTTTTGATCAGGTTTTTCTATCAAGGCTACATAATTTTTAAATAAATTCTGATGTGTTACTTTCAACAAGACATGATTTATTCAGATATATCACTTATTATTATGTTAAGGATTATAGGGAAAATTTTTATAATGACTTATAAAAATGTGGCATTTAACACAAATCATAAATAACTTGAATAAATTTTGTGATATAAACAGCACAAATTCAAAGTGACATCTCTTTCTAAGCCCTTTTTTTAAATTGTACTCATCTTTCTTTAACTTTCTAAACTACTTCCGGAGGGAAAAGGACACTCACCCCTGACCACCTCTGGATTCAGTGTATGCATATATTAACTTTATACACTGTACACCTTTTAGAAATCACATTGTTCAATCTGGATAAATACCATTTTTGTCAGTCATACCTCAGTAAAACCGAGGGGGACATACTCTTAAGGCAAGAAAACAAAAGAACCTGTCATAGAGATTCCTTTCTTCTTAGGCCAGATTAGGCCAGTGTCATGATGGGCTCTAGAGGATGTTGCCCAGAGGCTGAGACTTTCTCACACCAGCGAAGCTCTCCAACTGCAGAGGCAGGTGCTGGTTGAGGAGACGTAGAGGTTTTTCTAATTTTTAATCATCTTTTGCATTCCCTTTTCTTAACCCTCTCATCTGACTCTTCTTTCATTTTTCTACATTTGCTGACATGATCTTGAGTAGATTTTGACCCCAAGACCATGTGACTTATTTTTGGATTCCAGTGGGGTATTTTCACCAAAGAAGGTTGGTTTTTAAAAGATTTTAGAAATATTAGAGTTAGATCAAGAGGATTTTAATAAGGTGTATATATTATTGAATGTCAGTAATTTTAATTTCTTAAGGTAAAGACTAATAAAGGCAATAACTAAGACCATTGAAGAACCGATAAAAATTACAGAGGGAGATGATTGGGACGTGGGGAACATTTTTATAAAGTAAATGAAAAATTAAATGTTTGTTGGGATTGTAGGGGAGGAAAAGTAATTTTCTCTCTACCCTTTTGAGAGTCCTGTAATAAAAGATAGATTAACAATAGAAAAACAAGTTTATTAACATGCGTACCCCATGTATACATGGGAGATACCCCGGGGCGGGAGGCGGGGGCAGGGAAATGAGGACCTTTCTGAGTGGCTCGGAATCCAGATGAGATATTATGTTAATAGGGAAGGGGAGGGGGGAGGGGGGCCTCTCAGGGGAGAGTACATGGTTTCTGGGAAGGCGACTGGGCCCTTAGAAGAGTGGGGGGAGATGCCATGGTGTGTCCGGGTGGCGGCGGCCTTGGTCTTCTCTTCTGTGAGCAGAGCCAGTCTGGTTGTGAAACTCCTAGGGGAGATGCAGGACCATGAAACAGACGCCTTTTGACAGATCAGGGAGGTCAGAGAAAGCCTCCCCCTGCATCAACTGTTGATTTCAAGCACCTACAACTCAAAATAATCTTGTCAAAGTGGCATCTTTGGGGGTAGCATATTTTGCTACCCTTCAAGATTTTTGTCCAGGTATTTACAAAAATTACGATTAACTCATCAAGACCTTTGTCTTAATTTTTCTTGTGTGTTCCGCCAGCTTTGACCTTATATCAATAATTGATCTTGTTTTTTATCCCAGAAATCATGTTCATAAATAGAATGCACTAGTGTAGTTTGCGAAGGCCTGAAGAGAGTGTTTCCTTTTTATTATAGAATTGTAAGTAGGAATAAAAGAAGTCCCTTTTCTAGCCCCTGTGGGTAATCCAAGAAGCCATCAGTCTCCTCTAGGTCCCTGTTATTGTCACAGCCTTTCAGTGGTGCTTGTTCTGAATTGATGATCTAACCTTTTTTTCAGACCCCACATCTTGTTAATCTCAATGAGGACCCACTAATGTCGGAATGCCTGCTTTATTACATCAAGGATGGACTTACAAGGTATATCTGTTTCTTTTGGTCACATTCTATCTGGTTTTTCTATTCTCTTAGATGATTTAATAACTAAAGGAAAGTTGTTGAAAAATTTGTTGTAATGATTTGCCGTTTTTTTCATCTGAAATAGTTACAAACTATCCTCTTTACTCTTCCTAAATTATGTATTTTAGCCAGCTGAACCAGTTAGCACGTAGTTTTCCCCTACAAGACCCCAAATAAAAAATTTTTTTTTCTGACATCTTACATGAATTCATTACGGAGATTAGGTCACATGCATCTTTTTATAATGCTGTGTGAGTTTTATCCGTGTATCATTGTTCTTCGTTTCTTCTGCTGGGAGGTTGACCATATAAGAAAAATTAGAATTTGCGGTTGAGAGCCTCTGATTTAAAAAGGTGATACCTTTTTTGTAGGTACCAAAGAATATTCTTTGGGAGAAAGAGGTTCATTGTTCGTAGTGCTTTTTGTGTCTGAATTCCCCTGGGAAACCCTCTCCGTTGTGTTCAGGGTCGGCCAGGCGGATGCCGAGAGGCGCCAGGACATCGTGCTGAGTGGGGCGCACATTAAAGAAGAGCATTGTGTCTTCCGGAGCGAGAGGAGCGACAATGGGGATGGTGAGGGCTCTTGGCTCAGCTTTTCCAGCAGCCTTTCATTCCGTGTTGCGAGAAATCCACAGGACTCAGTATTCCCTGTCTCTCTCAGTGATGCTTTCTCATACAGTCTTATATTTGAAACTGGAGAAACCTGGGCCGCTTCTAAATGCAGGGACGGACATGGCTACTCTACATGAAAATAGCCAAGACAAAGGGAGCCCTTTCGTTACTGCCAAGAAACGAGCAGGACAGAGGCAATTGGGCTTGGTCTTGAATGTTAATTATTTGATAGACATGTAAAAAGGGAACAAATATTCCGGGTAGGGAGAGATTTGAAGGACCTCTAACTTTAACCGAGTAGAATTTTTTAGCTAAAATAGAAGAGAAAGTCAATCTTGATTTTTGTCCAGGTCATTAACAAAACAAGAACATAACAACATTCTAATCATATTTTTGTGCTATATAATTCCTTCCTTCCTTAATCAAAATGTTAGCTTTGATATTGTTTCTGGTTATGACCTACATCTCATACTGAAGATTCTGATGGTTTTCAGTTTTATAGACTGAACTGTCAGATATCACTGAAACTGACATTTCATATCTTTTTCTGAGATTCATCCAATTTATTTAAATGTTTCTGTCTTAGCCACAGCCCTGATTATGGTACTCTAAAGTCAACTATTATGTAGATGCTCGGCTACTTGGTTACAGGAATCAGAATATTCTGCTTACCCTGAATCCTCACAGTCATCTGCTTTCTGTTATTTTCTTCCAGTGATTTGTGATGCTAATATTATTTTACTCTCCTCTCAGTTATTGTGACACTAGAACCCTGTGAACGCTCAGAAACCTATGTAAATGGCAAGAGAGTGGCCCAGCCTGTTCAGCTGCGTTCAGGTGAGACTGGAGAGGTGTGAGGTTCAGTAGAGATCACATGGCTTGTGTGAGCAGCTCTGTAATTTCTGAAATTTTGTTTAAAGGCCAAAGTGTAAAACCACAAAAAGTTTTATGTTTTTGTAAAACTCCAAATGCTGTCTTTTTGCATTAGAGAAAATGAGGTCATTAACATAGATACTATACATTTCAAAAATGGCTTCTTTACCCTGTTTCTGTTTTGTGCCAGGAAACCGTATCATCATGGGTAAAAACCACGTGTTTCGTTTTAACCACCCTGAGCAAGCACGGGCTGAGCGGGAGAAGACACCTTCTGCTGAGACCCCCTCTGAGCCTGTGGACTGGACATTTGCCCAGAGAGAGCTTCTGGAAAAACAGGGGATTGATATGAAACAGGAGATGGAGAAAAGGTATTGTACAGATATGACATGACTCACGTGACTATCACTTCTTTTAAACGTAATAGGTTTATGAAACAGCTCAGTGATCTCATCGTGTATTCTTTTCCTCTTGTTTTTCTTTTCCTTCTAGGTTACAGGAAATGGAGATCCTGTACAAAAAGGAGAAGGAAGAAGCAGACCTTCTCCTGGAGCAGCAGAGACTGGTAGGAGTCCATCCTGAATCCTCTGTTAGGGAATGGGCAGCTTGCTCTCGTACCTTCCCTGTCCCACGGATGAGCACGTGCCCACATGGCTTGCCAGCTCTCATTGATACCGTACACTGTTCTCTCACTTCCTTAATGGAGAATGAACTACTGGTACCTTAGCCTGAAAAGCTGTCCATAAAGGCACAATTTTGTGCCTTTTTTGTCTTAAAGTCAAATCGTTATTTCTGTCAAAACCAAGTGCTTTTTGAGGAAATATGGGAGCTTCTCTGGTAGGCTTTGCCTCTTGATAGTAATTTTTGAGTATGCATAGTGGTGGTTCTTTTAATAATAATTACTCTGCATATCGAATTTGGTGGGCGTTTGCCTTGGTTTTGTTTCTGATCACCCGATAGTACTAATTCTCTGCTCGTGGGCTGACCTGAGGGGTTGTTCTGTGCTGGGCAGACTTTTACTTTTTTTTTTTTTTTTTTTTAGTTAAACTTTGTCTAAAAGTGTTGCTGCACAGATGCATGTGTTAATCCTTTTCTGTTCCCCTGCATGGAGTCTGAATCCTCTGTAAGGGTCTCCGTGGCATGTGGGTGACAGTGGAAGCAGGGGCCATACAGCCAAGTCAGATAGCAGGGGGAAGCCTGGTTTCTCTGGGTTGAGAAAGGGTTTGGGTGAACAGCTGAAAAGCTGGTTTAAGGGCGCAGCTTGTAATGCTAATGGCTTTAGCATTTTATGATGTTAATTGATTTTTAAAGTTTGATAGAAGTGGAGTCCCGTGAATGAACAAGCTGATCCATTAATTAGATTTTCATTTTTAAAGCCATCCAATTTTGGTTAACAAAGCACCTGTTATAAGAAGTTTCTTGGCATTCGTTTGGTGTGTAGGGAAAAGGTGTCACACGCCTTTGCGTATGGTGGGTGAAGTTTAGGAACTTCCAAGTTTTAAATTTCATGAACCTGAGATAAGGGAGTATTAGGGACAAAGCTGGATACTGGTTTCTTTCCTGAGCACAAAACACAGGATGTAAAATGCTGCGTGTAAACGCAGCCTTACGGCCATGCTTGCTTTGGGTTGGGGCAAAAGCAGCCCTTTCCAGGGCAGCTCAGTTCTCTGGCTTGGTGGTGGGTTAACCAGTTCTTTATCTCAAAATCATATTGAAGCCCCAAACGAATGGATTGTAAGACTAAATCAAGGCTTTGGGGAAAGATAATAGCAGTGTTATATAGAGAGTCTGTTTAGAAGGCCTAGCTGGCATTTAGTTTTTCATAAAAACAAGGATTTAGCGACAGTGTGATTAGGGGTTTGAAAGATTTATCACACATGAAGGAGCCTTTTATCTTAATAATGTAGTATAATGTAATAACATGCCTCTGATGGTCTGTGAGAGATCAAAGACAGGTGTCATTAGGCTGTATTTATTAATAGTAGTGCCGTGTAATTGTGTAGTGCTTTATAATTTACAGAAAGCTTTAACATCCATCTTTTTTTTAATTTTTAACTTCTGAAACAACCCTCTTTAGTAGATGTGTATATAAATAAAATGAATAACATTACTTCCTGTTTATATTACCACCGGTTGAGGAAACCAAGGCTAAGAAATGTTGTTTGCCCACTCTTAAGTACCTATTAAGTCATGGTTCTGAGGCTTAAACTTGGGGTCTTCTGACCTTCACTGTTTATTCTGTGCATAGAATAGTGCTTCTCCCCCACCTGGAAGCCTTGTTAAAATGTAGATGCTGATTCACTAGGTCTGGGATGGGACCTGAGATTCTGTACTTCCAACCACCTGCCAGGTGGTGCCCACGCTGCTGGTCCTGGGACCAGCCTTTGAGTAACTAGGTGGTAAAGAATCGTGCTGGCTGGTACTTTCCTTAACCATGAGCTGGTTCTCTGCTCTGAAAAAAGACAAAGGACATACTTGGTCTGCAAGTAATCAGGTTCTGGTTGTCATTTGCTCTGTGTTTCTCAAAGTAAGCTAGGATTTCAAGAGCAGATCCTTAAAGTAAGGAGATTGCTTTCCTCCCACAAGTCCAACTGTCTATTCCATTTAAATTTCTTGTCCTTAAGAGGAATCGATTTTTAATACTTTCACCTGAAGTATATCTAGCAGTAACAATACCAAATGGAAAATGTATTTTTATGATCCTATATTGGTCATCTAACGGATACATTTTGAACGTGCCCTATGAATAAACATTGAGAGGATACCAAAGGAATTATTCAGTAAATATTTTTCAAATTTATTATATGTAATCATTTTTTGCATAATAACAGTATTAAATGGAATTTAGGCTCATGAGTTTTTTATTATGATAGTTCCCCATGTGCGTCACACTGTTACATTCTCTTATAGTTAGTGCTCTATTATACTCCTGATCCTTTTTGTGCTTGTGTTTTAGATATATTCTTTCTTCTAATTGTGTAAGCTTCTTGCAGAGTCTCTTCAGGAGGCCCACTTTGCATTTGGTTTTTAATTAAAAAGGAAAGGATCTTTTAGTGACATGTAAATTGGACCGACCTAAGTCGTTTTTCCAATGCTGTAAAATACATGAATCTAAGTATCTTAAAGTCTTTGAAAAAAAATGGGATAAGATTTACATCTTGGCACATAAATGTTGCATACAGACTTTTCAAGTATCACAGTCCGTATGTGATGGGGGTTATGTGTGAGCCATGTGGAGAACATATTCTGCAGAGTCAATATGACTGTATTTTAAAAAGAAAGAAAATTATGGCCACTTGATTTAATTTGAGTCCCTTCAGATTTATGTAGACTCCTTTATTTATGTTTTATTTTGGAGTTTAAAGACATAACTTGTATCTCTTAATCATAATATTAAAGCAATAATTACAACATTTGCTATTTCTTACATTAAGTAGTGTTCTCTTTATCCTTAAGTAATTTTAAAAGGAAAAAGGAGCCGGGGGAAAAAGTGATAGTTGTCAATTAAGTAGGAAGAATCAGAGAGTTTGTGTTTTGTAAAACTTGTTTTACATATATTCGCCAGAAAACCTTTTTAGGAGTCAAATGTACTTTTTTCTCTAATGTTAATTAATGTCTATCACGAAAGATGAGCCATTTTTATTTTTGAACTAAAAATGAAAAAAGTGTAGAATCTGTAAATTTAGCTTTATCTTTTTGTTGCTAAATTTTTGAATAGGTAGGGGTTATAAATTGGTTTAGTGCCCATTTATAGACCAACAGAAATAAAACAGATCAGTAGCAACCTCTCCAAATCCAGGGGCCAAATTATTGTCATTATTTTAAAAAATTATTTTTTTGGTCCCTAGAAAGAACTGTACATGAAAATTTTTGGTATAGAAAGCAAGATACTATTTATCAGTTTTGATTAAAAAAAAAACTGCTTTACTAGAGATAATTTTGGTAATCACAGCCAAGTAAAAGAGACTATTAAGAATATTTTCACTTACTAGACTATCTTGGACTATTCTAGTGAATAGTGTCTTTTCCCAGGAACTTTTATTTCCTTAATAGAAATTCTTTCTTAATTTTATTTGTCATAGGGCATTATGAATCTAACATTTCTCCCATTAAGATTCATGTTATCAAGATTTACTTGAGTTAGTTAAGAATAATTGGTTGTTATTCAGTTGGTTATTATCCAAAGTTAGGCTGTGGGTTTAGGCCTAGTAAAATATTTTGGAAAAACAGGGAATGGTGCAAAGATAGCCAAAAAGACAGAGCTAGAGAAAACATTTTAAAGTGGATCCATTTCACATGAACAGAATATGATATTTGTGTTTTATGTGTTAACAAGAAGAGTTTTCACTTAAAGTGATATTTCTCAGATAACTAGAACTGACATGAGTTTTCATAGGTAGAAAACATTTCTTAAATTGTATTTATTAAAATATCGAGGAATTTAAGATGATTATTAAAAATATATTTGCGTAGCTTAATTTATGTTCTGGAAGTGTATTAAAATTTTGAAGGTGATATATTTGTTGATCTAAGCGTGTGTGAAAAATAAAATAGCAGACCCACTATAACGATCCTCTTTATGCTTTCTTGTTCTCTTGATAACGAACTTTAACGGTACAAATGAAATGGATCAATTTGACATAACACACAAAAAAATAGCAAAACCAGTGTATGCTCACAGAAAGACTAGTTTCAAAACCCTCTTGTCGTCTAGAAAAACAGTTTGGTTGATGAGAACCTCACATGGTCTGCTAATAGAGATTCTTAGCATTTTTAACATCATCCCTGTTTGCTTCTTTTTCTACTTTCTCATCTTCTAACTTTTTTCTAGGGCTGCTCTTTTAGTAAAGCTAAACAAAACGTGGCATCCTACAGCCTTACTAACCTTTGTTAATCCGCCTGCTCGTCACATCTTGTATGGCATCTGTGCTCACTCATGGGGGAAAGAGTTTCTGGAAGAAGCAACAGCAATAACCAAGGCAAATGTGGGGAAGTGGCTGCATGGGTGTTAGCATGTACGGGGTGTAGGTTTGACTTCATTTTCTTGAGATAGTGGAGATGTTGTTTCACAACATTTTGTTAATAACTTCATATGACTTTACAGTGAGAGACTCACTGTTTCAGTCTTCCTAAGAAATTTGCTTGCAGATTTCATTATTGATGCCAGCAAGGGGAGATGTGGGTTAGTGCTACTAAACAAGCACATCTTTATATTAATAATCTACAGTTTGCATATGTCTTAATAGACTTGCACATCATTTAGGGTTTTTGTTTTTAGGGTTTTGTTTTTTTTTGTTTTGTTTTTTGTTTCGTTTTTAAATTTGATTAAGGCGTTTTTTGCTTGCTTTTTCTCTTCGATTTGATTTTCATTTTTTACATTTTAATTTTGGTTATTTGGGGGCCATTTTTTGATTTTGTTTTTCCAAAGGACGCGGATTCTGATAGCGGGGATGATTCTGACAAGAGGTCCTGTGAAGAGAGCTGGAAACTGATTACTTCTTTGAGAGAAAAGCTACCTCCCAGCAAGTTGCAAACCATTGTTAAAAAATGTGGCCTCCCGAGCAGTGGGAAGAAACGGGAACCAATTAAAATGTACCAGATACCCCAAAGAAGGCGCCTGAGTAAAGATTCCAAGTGGGTCACCATCTCAGACCTTAAGATTCAGGCCGTCAAAGAGATTTGCTACGAGGTGGCGCTCAACGACTTTAGGCACAGTCGGCAGGAGATCGAAGCCTTGGCCATCGTTAAGATGAAAGAGCTTTGCGCCACGTATGGGAAGAAAGATCCTAACGAGCGGGACTCCTGGAGGGCGGTGGCCAGGGATGTCTGGGACACCGTGGGAGTAGGCGACGAGAAGATCGAAGACATGATGACCAGTGGCAAAGGCGGAACCGACGTGGATGACCTCAGGGTTCACATAGACAAGCTGGAAGATATTTTGCAAGAGGTCAAAAAACAAAATAACATGAAAGATGAGGAGATAAAAGTCTTAAGAAATAAAATGCTCAAAATGGAGAAAGTCTTGCCACTGATCGGGTCGCAGGAACAGAAGACCCAAGGAAACCACAAAGCGAAGGAACCTGTCGGTGCCGGCGTCAGTAGCAAGTCTGAGAATGACGTGGCAAAGGAGACGGCGGGGAGCTTGGGAAAGAAGAGCGTGTTTCCCAGCTGATGAACGGGGACCCAGCTTTCCGACGTGGACGTCTGCGCTGGATGCGGCAGGAGCAGATCCGGTTCAAGAACCTGCAGCAACAGGAGATAACAAAGCAGCTTCGTCGGCAGAACGTGCCCCATCGGTTCATCCCTCCCGAGAACCGGAAGCCCCGCTTCCCCTTTAAGAGCAATCCCAGACACCGGAACTCTTGGAGTCCTGGCACACACATCATCATAACGGAAGACGAGGTGATAGAGCTTCGAATACCGAAGGAAGAAGAAGGAAGGAAAGGAAATAAAGAGGAGAGCCAAGAGAAGGGTGGTAGAGCAGCTTCTAAGGACCCCCAGTTACCATGGGGCTCTCAGGGCACCCGAAGTCAAGATCACATCCAAGTGAGCAAGCAGCATATTAATACTCAACAACAGCCACCTCAGTTACGCTGGAGGAGCAATTCCCTCAATAATGGCCAGCAGAAGAGTGTGCGCTGCCAGACATCTGCCTCCTCAGAATCATTAACCTCCCACGGTGGTCACCCCACCGCCGATCTGCAGACTTTCCAGGCGAAGCGCCATATCCACCAGCATCGTCAGTCTTACTGTAATTATAACACTGGAGGTCAGTTAGAGGGCAGTGTGGCCAGTTCCTGTCAGAGGCAGACTGACAAGGCCAACCACTGTGGCCAGTTTGTGACACCTCCGCGGATGAGGCGACAGTTCTCGGCACCCAATCTCAAAGCTGGCGAGAAACCACAGTATAAATTACTGGACAAACTTGAAATCCCGGCGGAGGAAGCGGGCGATGTTAGCTCATGATTTGAGTTGGTTCTAGCCTTGGCCTTGAGTTCCTACTAATTACGTTTTGATTTGAATGTTGCGTTCTTACAGACATTAACTGATTTTTCATACTGTCAAAATATAAAACACTGGTAAATGTTTCAACACCTCCCTTTTGTTTGTATACCATAAATGGGCAGTTTCTGGAATTTTGGACAAAACACTGAGACTCTCTTTTTTCTAAGACTTTCCTCCTTTCTTGGTGCCTAGATAATATACTTATTTACAGACTGGTCTCATTTGGTGTAAGTTTGTTATGTTTTTATAATGCCAATAAGTTGATCCGATATCCAGAAAGACCTGCCCCTTGGTTTATGCAGACATTCAAAAGGGGAATTGCATACGTAGAATTAAATGTCTGTTGTTTCCCCATGAATGTTAGACATTAGTTTAAAAATAATGACATGCAACTACGTGGACACAGCTTGGATTTCTCATCCGTGTCTGTCCTTTTAAAAAAGATAATTGGACTTTTCAGAAGCCAAAACGAAACGTCTTCAGACACATTTTGTAGTACACAGCTCTGCTTCTTCCACAGAACTTTACATCTTAATTCTACATTTTACACAGAACTAATTTCAGTAGGATTTTTTTTCTTTTGAATGTATCAGTGTATGTATGAAATTTGTCATAATACTGAAATATTTGCACCATATCTGGATTTGTTTGTAGTTTGAATTTTGAAATGATCATTTCTCACACGCACTGAACTATTCACCAAAACTATGCCACCAGAAATACCAGAAAAATACTTTCGTGATACTTTGAGCAGTATATATAAGTTTATAGGGAGTTATTTGGTGGAGAGAGGGAAGAGGTGGGACGTGGGAAGAATGCTGTAGCTTATGGCTGTGTGCTACCTATTTTCAGTAGATGATGAAGTATTGAAGTAGGTTAACTTTGGGTTTAGAATAAAGGAGATGTCTAACGAACTATTCTTTGGTTAATAGTAGTAACGCTCACAGATACACAAGCAAGCAGAGAAAAGCCCTGATGAACGTTAAATGTATCAATACCTCATTTTACTGTGTTGTCTCCGTTTGCCTCACTGGAGAATTACTAAAAAAGATGGATTTTAATGAGAAGAAAAGAATAGTTTTCTACATCTTTCCTCATATCTTGAACTTGTCAGAACTTTTTAAAGAGGCGGTGTGAAGAGCCAGAGATATATATCTGTGAGACTGCCTGACTTCGTATTGTTGAAGATGCCTAAGTCACACTAAGTCATCTATCTATCCAACGCTTGTCTTCCAGATGGTGTGAAAAATTGCAGCCAAGATAGCAATTAGCATTCAAGGAAGCCTTAATGATTTTGATTATATAGTTTTTTTTTTCTTTGTGTGTGGGCACTATGCTTCATTAGAGCACGTTATTTTTAATCATAGTATTTTTTCTTTGCTTCTAAGAAAATGCTTTCTTAATGCACAGAAAGGTGCTTCTAATTAACCTTGGGGAATATTTTTTCTTTCATAGCAAAAGTAGTCCTAGTCTTCAATTGGGTTTTATGGCAGATTAGACTCTGGTGAATGCTGTTTGTAATGGGTTGACTAATTGAGATGACAATCTCCTGTGCCATGTGGTTTGAATGTACTCGGTAGGCTGCTTCAAATCAGTCACTTCATTGGATCTCGTGTAAGAGCCACTTGTCCTTCTTTAGTCTTCTTAGACATAGATACGTTAACTATTCCTTTCTTGCAAAAAAATAATGATTTTCTAATATTAATAATAATTACTCGACTTTCAACTCTATAACAAAAGTGAGCTCTCATTTCCCTAACCTGAGATAACGTAGGATAGGTCTATCTATTTTCTTTTTTGTGGTGGTTTTTCATCTCATTATGGGCAGGTACCTCCCTTTGCCACTAAACATTGGGAGAGAGTTTCTACTGGTGACCAGGTGACACTGTAGAATTAAAAATGATATTTTCATTTACAAATGTGGGTTGTGATAAGCACTCTACCCAAACTGATATTCCAGAGAATTCGGTTTGTGTTTGTGGTTCGTCTGTTGATTCAGGCGTCTTCATCTTGGCCGAAATGTTTAGATATGAAAAGGAGCCCCTAATTTCAGATGACCAGAAAGAAATGAACCAAGGTTTGAAGGGACCACATATGTCCCTTCATGGATTTTAGAACATATGCTTGTCTTAAGAAATAACTGTGTGTGGATAAAATTACATCGTTGAATTTTTTTTATTAAATAAGTAACTAGTGCCATGCATTTATGAGCTATTGGTGTAGCTGATTTTGCTGTTTATTATTGCATTTGACAGTATCTCTCCCTAAACTCAAATGCAACAAGACCAAAGAGAAATGGTCATCATTAAACCAGTATATTATCAAAGTATTCCTGGCTATTATCATAGCGAAATGACAAAAAGTGTTTTTCCTATTGAAATTATATGATGATCTGACAATAATGGAAATGTAGAGGAGTCCTAATTAATTGGTATAGTTTCACAAACCAAAATGGTATTCCTTGGAGAGTGAAAGACATTCTGCTTATCTAATAAGTCTAAACCAAAGGGCTTTTCCTTTATCTTTGCTTCTGGTCCTCTCTAGCACTTGGAATTGCAACTTCTCCTTTCCACTGGAAATGCAATGAAGTATTGTTTATGCCATGAAGTGACTTGAAGTGGCCTCTTGTGCTTTAGGTGCAGGTTGATGCTGAAAAATAGAAAAAAACCACTTTTTTGTTTATTTCATTGAAGTAACTTGAAGTGACCTTTTGTGCTTTAGGTGCAGGCTGATGCTGAAAAAAAATCAAAGCAAAACAGAGTTTGCCACACAGGTGTCTGTATTAAAGGTTACTAGACAACAGGAAGTTATGTAGATTACCTCCGGTCAGCTGCTGTACCCTGTGCCTTACTGGTCCTTTGTAGACTTGCCTTAATGACTTGTACAAAAGACTCTGAGGAGGGGAAGCAGTGTGTCCTGGTGAACCTTGATGAAGACGCCTTCTAGGCACAATGCAAAGCAAGCATTTGTGCTCTGCCGTTAGAGCCACATTCTGCATTGTGAGCATTTTCATAATTGTCCAGTTTTATGTCACCTTCCCGAGATTGAAAAATCTACTCTAGATACTTAGGTTGAACCACTCTAGGTTGTGAAATGTGTTGATTTCCTTCTATTATTACTGTAAAATTTTCCTGTTAATGGACAACGGATTTCTCCCCAATTTCTTAAAAAAAAAAAAAAAGGTTAAAGATCGTCTTTGAGTGTGAGATCTACCTTATCAGAAAGGGAGAGTTTGTAACGGTAAAAAAAATAAAGTCCTCATTGAATAAAAGCTAAACCATCTTTTGAGAGTGTGATTTCTCTCTGATGCGGGAGGAGGGAAAAGTGAGACAATGATGCTAATGGCTTGATCTTGACTTTTATTTATTGCTTTTGCATCTGAAGGTGGTTGCAATCAAGATCTTTTTAAAAATTATTTCTACATGAACTCCATTAGTTTAAGCTTTTGCTTTTGTTACCCTTTTCTATTTATTAAAATTCTCTCTTAAATGGGATCTTTGACCCCTACTTTATGCTACATTTTACTTAAATAAAAACTTTTCTACTATGAGATGAATAAGGGGATGTCGAATATGATTTCTTTGAGTTTTCCTTAAACTGTGTTTTCAATTTTTTATTATATAATAGTGATTTGAAGTTTTAAAAAATGGAGCGGTCTACTTCCCTTCACATGGATGGGAACTAAATTTCTGTAACGCTTTGAGTAACTTCGTTTAGCTTTTCTCCTTTTCCTTTAAGCGCTGCTTTTCTCCACCCAGAGCGTTGGTGGTGTGCTAGAGGTGGAACAGGACAAAGCAGAAGATGTTTCTGGAGTGAACATTTGGACGTGGCATTTATATATTGAGAAACGGCACAGTCATACTTTACACAGTAGAATGTAGAATCTACCTGAGGTCCCTCCCGCCCCCCATGAGTTTTTAATATGATGCTGGGAACTCAAGGGAATGGTAGCACCTGGGTCGACTTCCCACGGGCCTGATGTTCTTCCCCTTCAGATGCTTTGTATCCTCTGCTATCGAACAAACCGGCGGAGACGTTCCGGGCCTGACCGCCGCTTGGATGCCACCATGCGATGCATGCGGTGATAGTTGTGTGCGCGGGGCGAAAATGGGGAGCGTGGGAAAAGTCTTTCAGAGAAGGAAGCCCTGAGCCAAGCACAGAGACCTGCAGTACAACTGGGAATTTCTCCAAGTGAAGGTGGCAGGGGCAGGAGGAAGCCTGGCAGGGCTGGGCAGCCTCAGGTGAAAAAAAAGCCCCAGCCGTGTCGGGGCACGGTAAGGGACGAGGGCCAGGTCCTGCGTGCTAAGGAGTCGAGATTTTATTCTGAATGTGGTGGGAAGCTACCCGATGATTTCACACCGGGAGATTGCAGTATTAGATTCACCTTTAGAAATGGCTCAAGGTCGGAGGATGGGTTGGAAAGAGGCAAATTCAGAGTCCAGTGCTCCAGTTGGGAATTTTCATTAAGAATTCAGTGAGCAAACAAAGGCAGGGAGAAAGGTGAGAAGGGATGACTCTGGTAGATTATTTGCAGGTAGAATCTGCAAATCAGTTTGCGGGTGGGATAAATCCTCTGTACAGACCCACAAGGTGATGAAGGCTCCCGTCTGAGTCGCCATTGGAAAGTAAAGTGGATGAGAACAAGACTAAGTAAGGGATTGTGAGAAAGGGGGCCTTTCAGGTTTTAGGTGACGTGGGCCCTTGAGGGATAGCCCTGAGATGCTGCCTGCACAGTGCTTGCTTTGCTGGTGGAAAACTGAGGTGTTAACAAGAACCGGGGTGTCGACATCTCCCTTCCGGCTATTGCTTGCTAATCTGCCATTAAAAGAGGAAGAAAGTATTAACAAAGGAGCCACGCCTCAAAGGTCAAAAACAGCCTAACCAGAAAACCCAGAATGGGGACACTGATTTTACATTAAATGCCGCCTCCTTCGGAGATGCCTTGTATAATTGTGGCACCGTGATCTCTCACGTAGAGCACTGCGGTAGCCTCCTAACTTGTCTCTCTGCTTCTGTTCCTGACCCCTGTAATCCACTGTCCACGTAGCAACCATCATCAACTTTTAAAAACAAATCAGATCGTATGAGTGGCTTCCCATTGCACTTTAAGATCTGAACTTTTTTGATTTGATCTTTCATTAACTTTATTGTGGTAACATTGGTTAATGACATTGTGCAATCTAAAGGTCTACAACTTTAGAATCTGCCAACTGTATACTCTATTATGTGCTCACTACCCAAAGCCTTGGCTTCTTTCATCACCATGTATTTGATCCCCTTTACCCTCTTCGTCCTCCCCCCTACTTCCCTTCTCCTCTGCTGACCACCAGTCTGCTGTCTGTATCTGGGTAAAGTCTGAACTTCATATCGTAGCCTACAAGGCTTTCCGTGTTTTGGCTTCTTTCCTGCCTCTCTGAACATTCTCACGCGCAAGCGCTTTGGACTTGCCCTTGAACTGCCAAGTTTGCTCCCACCTCTGGGCCTTTGCACTTCCTTTCTCATCATGCTTAACTTCTCTAACAGATCTGCACTATTTTCCTGCCCAGGCTGACTCTCACTCTTGTAATAATGGTACCCTGTGGTTTTCCATGTACTTGTTTGGTTCTTCCACGAGACCGTAAACTCACCGAGAATAAGTACGTCATCTGTCTTGTTTGCGTCACCATTCATCTGCACACTTTACCTTGAAGAGTAGTGCTCAAACTGCAGTGTGCATCACAATTCCTAGGGGGCTTATGGGAACCTGGTTCGCCGGGCCCACCCCAAAGTTTCTGCTTCAGAAGGTCCGGGATGGGGCCTTATCATTTGCCTTTCTGTTAGGTTCCCAAGCAAGCAGATGCTGCTGGGAACCATTGGTCTAGAACAGGAGGAGTTGGCAAGCTTTTTGAAAAGGGCCAGATAGTAGATAGTTCTGGCTTCGTGGGCCCCATGGTCTCTGTCACAACTGTGCAACTCTGTTGTAGCAGAAAAGCAGCCACAGGCAATATGCAAAGGAACAGATGTGGCTGGGTTCCTGGAAAAGTAATTACAAAAGCAGGTAGTGGGCTGGATTTGGCCTCTGGCCATAGTTTGTGGCCCCTGATCTAGAAGATAGTCACTTTTGAGAACTATTAACCAGAAGAAGATCAGTACGTGACTGTGTCCGAGTGACAGACCCCTGGCGTTGTGAACTTCACAGAGTTGAGGAGGAGACAGTCATCAGACAGTCACACTAATGGTTACGCAGTACGTTTGTGGCAGGTGACAGGAGAGAGGAACACAGAGTGCGCTGAAAGTTTCCCAGCCGGCACCGGGATGAAAGATGGCCTTTCCGCGCTCTCAACTGATGGTCTTTTGTTTCACTGAGAAAAAGAAGCAGAAGAAAACTTGCTTTTCTTCCCACTCTGGTTCTGCCCCGGTCCTGCATCCACACCCATAGGTGCTCCACCCTCCTCCTTCTGCTGATGAACCGCCCTTGCTCCTTGCATCCCATCTTGTACCTCCTCACGGACTTACTGAACATTTCCCCCTCTCTCTTACAACATCAGCTTCTCTCCTTGGTTATTGTTCCTGTCGGCATGCAAGCATGTCTTCATTTCACCAGCTTCCCAAAGGCCCCCTCTTTCCTGTAAGCTGTCACACCGTCTCTCTGTTCATTTCTACAAAAATTCTCCTTGAGACGAGATTTCTGTACTTAATTTCTCACCTTTCAGTATTTCTTTTTATTGTCCCCGTTCTTGCTAGCACTCACTGTAGTCAGGCTCTCCTGACCAAAGCCACTCTTAGCAGGACCCGGAGATTTCCTCAGCAACAAATCTGGAGGTGTTTTCTCATCCTCATCTTACTAAATATGTCTGGCATTTGACACAGTTGCCTGCTTTTTACTTCTTGGGACACTGTGTTCTTTTGGTTTCTTATTTTCCTCTGACCTCACTGGCTGCTCCTTCGTGGTCTCTGTGGCCACAGACATTGGATATTTCTGTATCTGTCCATTCTCCCAGGTGATCTGATGCATTTCTGTGGCTTTTCCCTCCATGCTCACACAGATGATGATGAAGATAATAACTTGTGTTGAGCATTTATTATGCCAGTAAACCTTTTATGTGCATCAGCTCATTGAACCCTCTCTGTGAAGTAGATCTCGCCATTCCCATCTTACAGCTTTCCTGTCGCAGAGCTACCGAGTAGGGACCCAGGCCCAGTCTCAGGCGAGCTGTCTGCAAACCACCACCCCGGCTCCTGTGTGGACTCAGATGTACTCTCCAGCTAACTGTTTTCACTGGTGCTTTGATCAGCTTATAAACCTATTCTCGAAGGAATTCTCAAAATTAAGCCAGTCGCAAAAAGCCAAAACTGTGTGATTTCACTTACATGAGTTACTTAGAATAGTTAAAATCGTAGACAGAAAGTAGAATGGTGGTTGCGGGATGGAGGAGCAGGGGCAGCGGTGCAGGGAGTGGGGAGTTAGTGTTTAATGGAGACAGAGTTTCAGTTTTACAAGATGAGAGAGAGGGGTTTCAGAGATGGGTGGTAGTGATGGTTACATACCATGAATGTATTTTAAACCACTGAACTATGTACTTCCAAGTGGTTAGGATGGTACATGTTATGGTTATGTGTATTTACTACAATAAAAAATTGTGGGAAAATGAAAGACAAAAAAGTCCTCAAGATATTAACCTTTTTGTTCATCTGATGATTTTTAGGTAAAGCACCTGTCTTTTTCTTTTTGCTGAAAGAATCCCATGTAATATATAGAGCTTTTAGGGGGAAAAAAAACTGCTCCCTTCCCAGCCTTTTATTTTTAAATATTTCAAACCTACCAAGAATCTGAAAAAAATACGATGAACGTTTGTATATCCACATTTATATATTTTTCCTGAATCGTTTGAAAATAAGTTGGGGACATCACAACAGTTTACCCTTAAATTTTCAAGTGCATAGGCCCCATTCTGATTTGCTGAATAGTTTACTCAAGATCAGAGTTAGGTTAAGCATTTTTGGGAAGAATGCTCTAAAGGTGACATTGTGTACGTGCGTTGTATCCCACCGGTAGACGTAACATGTCAATTTGTCCTGTAATGACAAAGTTTAGTTAATTTAGTTAATGTCATGTTTCCCAGTTCGTTGTTTCTTATTAATAGGTCTCTAGGGTGACACTTAGAATTGTGTGAACAGTCTGCTTTTCATCTGCCTTTCGCTCAATTTTAGCATTTATTAATGATCCTTGCCTGATTCAGTTACTACAGCTGGGATTGCAGTATCGTTATTTTCTAATTGTCATTCCCTAAGAAGTGTTTTCCATTTTTCTTTCCTATCAGTGTCACTATGGATTCGTGGATCCTTTATATACTAAGAATGTGCTATGTTCTTTTTCTGTTATTCTTACTGGCCAGTGGGAGTCTGTGTCCTTTTGAAATGTGGCCCCATTGGTCTTTGAGTACTTCCATGCTTCCTAGAACAAGAATATTCCAGGCTTGTCTTGTACTTTCTTTGCTCCAAACCTGGAATCAGTCATTTTCCCAAGGAATATTGGTTCCTTTTAGGGGGGAATGATATTTAGAAACCAAGATCTGGGTGCTCGGTATACTTAGAAAATAAACTTTTTAAAACATTGCCTATCGTTTTGATAGTGTATTGATACCATTTAAGAGGACTTTCACATGTGTTTTGAAATGGTTTTTCATTTGGTCCTTCCTGCAATCCTATGCAGAAGACAGGTCAAATACTAAAATCTTCATTTTAAAGAAGATGAAAGTGAGGTGTAGAGAGGGTTTAACTCTCCCAGGATTACAAGACTAGTAAGAATAGGTGCCAGGAGCAAAACCTAAGTCTTTTACCTGCTAGTTCAATATTTTTCTTTTTTCTTTATTATTTTTTTAACAACAGTACTGTTTAGATAGGTAATAAAGCTGTGCTGCTGCCTCTTGGTCACTGCCAATTCCGCCAAAGAAGAGAAAGCTTCCCTTTGAGACTAAGTGATTAATGACAGATGACCGGAGTCTTGAGAATATGTGCATCCTTCTTAGCATTGCTATTGGGAGCTGCTTTTGTAATGGAGTTTGCTCGCGAGGCCGTCATTGGTCCTCTGTAATGCTCAGAGCATTTGATTTGTGACTTGGAGAGCTCTCCTTACAAACAGGACGTGGTCAGACCCCAACCCTCTGTCTCAGGACAGCCTCTGATAAGCTCACTCCCAGTATTTGAAAATGCCATGCTAATACTACGATTTGGTATTATTATGTGAACATCTCTCTTCTTAACCTTACTTGATTAAAAAAAAAAAACACAAATTTTTTTTTCCACTAGCACTCCAAGGAACGTTTTTTAAAAGATGTTCTCTCATGCCCCGTAATCTCTCCCCATCATGACATTTTAATCCCTCAGATATACTGTTTACATACTGTGTGTACATTTGTGCTTTGTACATAAAAGGATAAGTTGTTTTTTTTTTAGTTCCTCAAGCTATTTTTTGCCCTCTTTGGGATAATTTCATCCTCATTGAGAACGCATGGAGTAGACGCAGAAATGAAGGATAAATCTAATTTGTATTATAATAATCTCTTCGTATTGTAATAGCATATTTCAAAATAAAGTATCTTTCTTGAATAACTAAATGCAGCCCGAATAGCACTATGATCTTTCAGTTGCCTGATGGCTAAACTCATCCTACAGCTGCGGATAGTTCATCCATAGGGAGCTTCAGAATCTACAGTGCTAGTTTTTTCCATCCGAACAGCTAGATAATTGGAAATGTTGCTGATACGGGTAAATTTCATCTTTCCCAGTATTGCTTTTCTCTGGAATTGCTTGATGCATACATGTACTGCTTAAATGTATTTTAACATTTAAGGGACACATGCATTTTTTCCCTCAGAATCCCCCCATTTTCTACCACAGCCCCAATAAAGAACTCTTGAGTCCGGGGGAGTAGAGAGAGTGCAGTTAATTTATTTTTTAGCCTTTACCCATTACACACTATTCTGTGTGCTTACTTTTTGTATTTCTCTGTATGTCTGTCTGTCTGTTGTTTTTTGCCTGCC
Organism: Eonycteris spelaea; assembly: GCA_003508835.1. NCBI lineage: Eukaryota > Metazoa > Chordata > Mammalia > Chiroptera > Pteropodidae > Eonycteris > Eonycteris spelaea. Next base: position 950,204 of record PUFA01000119.1, on the reverse strand, counting down.
TCTGTCTTCTCTTTTTGTCATCTTTTGCTTTCTCCGGTCTCCCTAATGTGTCTTTTCTTTTCCTTTCCTTCCTGCTTCCTCTCCCTCCTACATGTTGTCTCCTTTCTTTCCCTTCAGGACTATGAGAGTAAGTTGCAGGCCCTGCAGAAGCAGGTGGAGACTCGGTCCCTTGCCGCAGAAACAACCGAAGAGGAAGAGGAGGAGGAAGAAGGTGAAATCTAGACACTGAAACTTTCCTGAGTCTGTCTTTTGGATCTGTGTTGTCAAATGAGTCCTTTGTCTGTGATCACAGCTGGATTTGACCATAGTTGACCCTACCATTTATTGACAATTTTCGGTGCTAATTTACACATGATTTTTAAAAGATGCTCAGTGCCGAGAATCCAGGCTATATTCTTGGAGGTGGGAGTGGGACCGTACTCCCCAGAACACAAGATTTCAGAGCATAGTCTACATATAAATCTCGTGGGCAATTTCCTGATACTGTCCAATATTACCGTGTATATAAAATTCATATATATTGCAAACAAACAGCTTAATCTTTAAGATGTTCTGTTTGCTGGTTTGCTGTTCACATCAGAGATTTTCCAGTGAGGGCTTTGGAATATATTTTTCCAGAAGTTTTTAGCTGAATTAGGCTTTGATGATTAATTATTGGCTTATGTACAGTATAAATGTTTGCCACATTTCACTTCTCCACCCAACCTCTCAGTAATTTCAAGGCTCCAAATTAACTTCGAATGAATTCTTAATGTATGTACTAAATTCTTTATTTTTAAATACGTGAAATCAGACCTTTTTTGCCCTGTACTAAAAAATAAAAATACATATTGGAATTGTACCACATGGGTTTTTCTCTATTACAAGCTACACATTAGATGTATCTTTAAAGAAAGGAAGAGAAATCTGTCTTTTTTCGATGTACTGTTTTAAAATAAATAGGATTTAAAAAGTTTTCGAAAACATATATACTGCTTTCATAATATCAACAGAACTTAGTGAGCTTTGCCATAAATAGAAAAACAAAAGCAGCTGAATGGAGAAAAGCCAGAAAACACCTTAACTTGGTAAAAGGTGCGAGGTAGGGGAGGGACGTCGTTCCTGCGTAGTCGGGCGATCGCCTTGAACTGCACTTCGCCTGCTCTTTCAGTTCCGTGGACACAGCATGAGTTCGAGCTGGCGCAGTGGGCCTTCCGGAAGTGGAAGTCTCACCAGTTCACTTCGTTGAGGGACTTACTCTGGGGCAACGCCGTGTACCTGAAGGAGGCCAACGCCATCAGCGTGGAGTTGAAGAAGAAGGTACGGAGGGCGTGGGACCGTGGGCCACCTGGGGGCAGAGCTGAGCCTGTTGGGGTTCGTGGTGCTCTTCCAGAATTAACCTTCAGCTTGGGTGGGGCCAGCTGGGCTTTGCTGTGAAACAGGTTAACGTGTGCCTTTATCTAATACACGTGCTGGAACATAGTAGGTGCTAATTCTACTTTTATTAAGTGAAATTCTTAAAATTACACGTGTTCTAGCTTATTTTATAAATAAGGAGATTGTATTTCTGACAAGAACTAGAGACATCTATTATGCTTCTTTTGGGTTTCTAGAAATCTCAGTTTCTTTTAGTTTTTTACCATTGTTTGTACCGTAAGTCCTCTGTGCCCCCTCCTCTTCTGGGGTCTGAGGGGCAGTTCCGTGTAGTGGACAAGCCAGGTTCCGACCCCAGCTCTCCTAGTCATGCTGACACTGGTAGCCCTGAGCCTCCATCCCCTCATCTACAAAATGGGCTGACAACAGTGCCTGCCTCCGGGGATTTTGCCAGGGATGAAAAAATGGATGTTCTGTATGTCCCACTGTTTCAGTCTCCCGGCTTCTAAGATTACAGAGGAGCGGGCAGTGTTGTGTATAGGTAAGAGCAGACTCCTGAGCTGGGGAAATTCATTATCTTCTCTTAGGGCTATATTCTAGTTCTGTGAAATGGGGATAAGATATCTTTATTCATAATTTTGACCACCCATCTCATTTTGTAATTATTTATTAGTTACTTCTCTCTTCAAGTAGACTAAATGAAGGCAGGGACTGTGTCTTTTTTTTTTCTTACAGCTGTACATAGCATTTAATTTTATTGTTGGTGAAAACCTAAGGCGGAAGCGAGGAACAAATGACATCATGCACGTAAAGCACTTCGAACATAGTAAACACGTGCAAGGGTAGTCGTTGTAATTCTCTGAATTTAAAATCAAAACTAGGACATAGTCCTCTCCCATCCCCCATCTAGTGAGAAACTAGATAGAGATGCTTTCTTGGGTCTTTTGTATAAGTTCTACAAAAGCTTCATTCAGTCGATCAAAATATATTTATTGTAATTTTAGTTTGTGCAATAATACCATGCCAGGCTAGAAAAACAAAATGTTTAAATAGCTTGATTTGTATGTAATTAGGATTATTCTTTATGATTAGAACACAAGTGGCCTTTTTTCTAGTTAATCACAAGGTGTTTGTTGAGCGTGTACTATGTGTTCGACTTCCTTTCCATTGGGCGTGATTATATGGCCTCACCTCTGAAGCTTACTCACTGCAAACAAAAAGGCCCTTTGGCGATGGTTTTTTCTTCCCATTTAGGTGCAGTTTCAGTTTGTTCTGCTGACCGACACATTGTACTCGCCTTTACCTCCTGAATTACTTCCCACTGAGATGGAAAAAGCTCACGACGACAGGCCTTTCCCTCGCACGGTGGTGGCAGTCGAAGTCCAGGATCTGAAGAATGGAGCAACACATTATTGGTCTTTGGAGAAACTCAAGTATGAAAGCGTTATTCATTAATCTGGTTGTTTTATTAAGGAAGTAGTTAATCCCCCAAACTCTCCTCCCTGTGCTGTCACCGTTACTTCTTGTTTTGTACTCCTGAATGCTGTCGCTGGCCAGCGATACTGTGATCCATCTGTTTCCTTCTAAGAGAATGAATCCCACTCCGCAAACACTACTGTCATTTGTAGAAACAATTTAAATTTACCCTCCACAGATCCTCTCCCATTTTAAATATGCCAGTTTCATGATATCTTTTATGTTTTGTAATTATTCATCTCTTCTGTCCTGGATCTCAGTATGACCAATGATAAACAGGAAAGTTATAATGTAGCTTACTTTTGCATTTAGTATGATGAGCCATTTTCTCTGTTTAAGTGTATCTGAGATGTCATACACCATTGATGTACACTTCTATGACTCAGTAGAGGTTAGGGGCCATTCTTGACTTGATGGCTGATCTCTGGACTCGGACACTTTGGGTACTGTTGGTTTCTGTACTTTTGGCTTTCATTCTTTTTAATATCGTTTAATGGTGGAAGCAGTGTTTTTTGTTTGATTTTTGTTTGTTTTTTAAATCTTGAACAGAAGATACTTCCAAAGTGACGTTTTCATGTAAACTTGTGATGTTAACCCAGGATGCTCTTTGTTTGCTATATAGGCAGAGGCTGGATCTGATGCGAGAGATGTACGACCGGCGCAGGCGAGATGGCCTCGGGCGCCCCAGACGAGAGCGAAGCCACTATGACCGGCAGCGATCCATTTTATGATCGGTTCCATTGGTTCAAACTCGTAGGAAGGTATGTGATGATTTTATTGATCTCTTCTTTTTAGTAACGAATGATTCCAATTGTTTAAAATCTCAGCAGATTTTACCGAAAGATATAAGAAAAAGAGTATAAAAAAGCCCCATTTGTAATCTCGCCCACTCACCCACAACCACTCTGGCATTTGGTATATTTCCCTTCTGTTTCATACAGCGTGCATATTTGTTTTAAGTCTCATATTTTCAAGGTAATTGACAGTCTTCCCTGCCTCTCAACTCGTTCACAAAATGTCTTCCAGTTGAACAAGATAGATGTAAAAGGAAAAAAACCTATGTCTATATCCCGCGTAGGTTTTTGTACGACTTAAGACTTACAGACTGCACCCTCTCTAGAATCCGAAATGTCCTCACTTTTTTAAAAATCAATTCATCTCACTTTAGTCTTTGCCAGGGGGAAATTACTTGCACGCCTTGGTCGTCCCCTTGAACCTCTTTTTTGGTACATAACGTTCAACATTTGATGAAAGCAGTGCTCCTATGGGTCCATGTTGCGTTAAATTCTTAGAGGTTTAGAATTTAAAAAGCAGAGAAATGTAAGTTTTGAGCTGAATGATTTCAGAATTTGAATTGTTTTTCAATTGCAAAAACTTTCTGACAGTTTTAAAGGAACTGGGTAAAAAGTAGGAGCTGACGTCATCGTGTTTTGTAGATGATGAAGTCTTTCCCAGGCCACTCTGATAGTGGAATGTCTTCAAAGAGACGAATGACCAAACACATTTTATCCACGCAAGGCACATCCTTGCTTTGCCATAGACCATTTCCTCCATTTTGTTCTCTGCTCCCAGGTGACATGGGAGTTGGAATACAAATTTAAACCTCATAATTTCACCTGATGTTGAGTGGCTCCTTTGAAGCCCAGCTGTTGATCTTCTGTGCAAAGTGGAGAATATAAACATTTTACAGACATCATTTACCTGGGATGGTCTACTCATGTATTTCCTTTGCTTTTCTTAGTCTGAAGGATCAGTCCTTGATCCCCTCACCTGAACCAGATGATTTATGCTCACTTTATCCTTTTGTTTTTCCACTTGCTTTTATTGTGTCGATTCCTCAATGGGTTCTATGCTGTTGGCACCTGTGGCTTCCTGTTTAACCAACTATTCCTCTCTCCTCGGCTGTGTCACTCGGCGTCTCACCTGGTGTCTAGCTCCCCCATTTTCCATGGCTGTGTGAATGAGCGCCTTGCCGACCGCACACCCTCCCCCACTTTTTCCACGGCCGATTCCGACATCACTGAGCTGGCTGACGAGCAGCAAGATGAGATGGAGGATTTTGATGATGAGGCATTCGTGGATGACACCGGCTCTGACGCGGGGATGGAGGAGGGATCAGATCTCTTCAGTGACGGGCATGACCCGTTTTACGACCGATCCCCATGGTTCATTTTAGTGGGAAGGTTGGTGAGGTTATTGTGAGAAAGGCAAAAAGGGACCAGCTCTTATTGTAAAGAGGCTCCTTGCGCAATTTCGGATGATTATGCTCTCGCCAGTTCAACCCCTGCCGTGCTGATCTGGCTGGAGAGAGCGCCCCTGGGCAGTGTTTGTGAGGCACTGCGCCTGCTCGGCCCAGCGTGTGTGGCAGAGTGTGATGACTCTGCGCGGAGGACCCCTTGTCTAAAATTGCCCAGTAATACTCTTCTGAAAGAGGGAACCCTAAAGGAGAAAGTGATTAAAGCCAAAAATCGAAGGTCGCAGGGTGGGAGATCGTTATTGGGGTATAACATTTCCTTTTTGTAGGAATGTGGGTGTGGAGCTTAGGGGTTAAACCCGAGAAAGCGAGCAAGCCAGGTTAGGCTAAGGGCTTCGCGACACTGGCAGGAATCAGGGAGACAAAGTGGAATCAGAAGTGTTAGCTTTATTCTTTGCTGAAGAAGTGTTATTTATTCTTTAGTCTATGAATCCAAAAAAAGAATCAGGAACTCAAAGTTTCCTTTTTGTCCAAAATGGATGCCTTTCTTTGGCCACGTTCACTGAGCCTCTCTGTAGATCTTTGGCGTCTGCTAAAATTTTACCTATAGGCTTTACAATGATGAGTCTCATAAAAATATTTGTTGACAGTGTCAATAATGGGTATTTGTGCAGCACGACTTGGAACTGCTTGTGTTTAGCTCACCAAACCGAGGACTTGTCTCTGGCCCCATCTGTCAGTGGCACAGGCCTCTCATGCACATGTCCCTAATACTGGCATCTTTGTCCATGTCCAGTCTTCACGCTACAGTAATTTTAATGACAAATTCACCAGTGCAGCACTCGCTGGATTAACCAAAATATCTCCAAGTTTTAAGGTATCAAATTTAACTTTAATAGTTCATTAGAATACATCTTGTTGCACCCTTTAAAATAAGGGAATTAGTGCTAAATGGATAAGCACCAGTTGTCTGAAAATTAAAGTGCTGCGAGTCTCCTTCCCCAGGGGAATCATAAGGTTCCAGAACTTAGCTCATAGTGGTGTCGGTTGCCTATGACAGCTAAGTAACATAGAAGGTGATCACCGTTACAGAAAAAGGGAAAATTAGAGCTTTATCATAGAAATGTAAGCCTCGGTGATGAGTGGGTCGTAATATTAGACAGTCTCTGGGTTCTGCAGTGGCAAAGAGGCATTTATTCAGTTTTTCCATAATAATTGTAAAGGAGTCATATGACCATGAATACTGTTTCCTGGGGTATTGCAGGGAATAGATGCCAAAAATTTCAGAGAAGCTGATTTACATTATAATTGAGGAAGGTATTTCTGTGTACCGATAATGGGACCGTGATGCTTACGCTGTTTTATGGCCGTGTGTGTCCTTCAGCACATTTCCATTCTGTTCTGAGAGAGTCAGAAGTTAGAACCAAGTTTCTGCCCATAGATGCTGCTTGGTCCTAGTGCTGTTTGCACAGCTTCTAACACCGCTCACTGAAGCTCCGCACCCTCACACGGGTAGCATCTCCTTATGTGGCACTGTGGGAAGAACACTGATTTAAGTACCAGGAGTAGCCTGGGTCCTCACTTAGGACAGGCAACTTAAACTGCTGCCTGTTAGGTTCTCAAATATAAAATGAAGTGTTAGGTGGGGGAAAAAAAGAGCCAGAGAGATCTTTTGTATGTTTCACATTCCGTCATCCACACTGGCAGGATGCATATCCTGGTTAAGAGTTCTACACAGAAGCTTTGTATTTTGAGTCAGAATCTCATTTAATGTGGAAACTTACTGGCTTAAGACAAACATTATTTTCTTCCTTGTTTTATTCATTTTAATCATAACAGATTTAAGTGTAGATGTAAAGCCATCAACTCTACTTGGATTTTCAACTAAGATGTTTATGGAGCTTTGGCTTTCCATTCGTTTGGGTTCCCAGGCTCTAAAACTAACTTTGCCGTTTCAAGTACAATTAGAAGAGGCGGTGAAATCATGGCAGTCAGTAAAGGATGGCTCTTTATTTTCACTCTTGACTACATTTCTCATCTACAGACAAAATTAACGTCACCTAGTTAAGTGGCGGTCCTCGTACTTGAGAGAGGAGTCGCTTCTTTCCTGTTCCCATGACTCACAGAATTGGGTTTCCTCAGTGGGCGTGCAGTTGCAAATACAATTCATTTGTAAAAATGTTCAGTTTCTTGTGAAATTCTACTCGCAAGTTTTGTTCCTTGGCTGCCTCCAGTGAATTTTTTATGTGAAAAAAGAGCTTGTCCCTTTAGCTGTTCTCTTATGGCATGCTGGGATGTTATAAACCATTCATCATAATTTGGGATGAAATGTAAAATACTTAAGCTACTCTTCTGGGTTAAAAGGGGCAAAAGATGGGAATTCTGTGACCTTAAGTACCTGAACTGATATTCTTTCTGTAACTAGAACCATAAATATGCTGATTTTTCTTACCTTTATGTTGACAAAATTTGTTTCCTGTTTTGATGTAACGTCACAGAACTTTCTGCTAATATGTCCCTTACATCTTCTCTTTCATCCCTGTTCTCCTTCAGTCTGCTAGGTCAAGGTATAAGAACTCTCAAGAATGCAGTGTAATTTTTACAATTCCAGTTTAAAAACTTCCGAGATTTTTTTATACAGCATCGATGCCCCTGCCACTGCCATAGAATTATAGAAGTCTCTTTTCTAAGGAGAACCTATAAGAATACTTATGTTTTTCCACATGTGGATTAGTCATTGCCATGGGCAGAATAGAGATTCTTGTCTCTAATGTGTGCTCGCTCAAACAGTACTTTATTGTAGTGTGTGTGTGTGTGTGTGTGTGTGTTTGTGTGTGTGTGTAAACATGAGATGCTTTGCCTTCGAGTGGTAAGCTTTTTTAGATTAAAAACAAGGGTTCCTATTTTTCAATAGCTATTTTTAAGTATAGAAAGGTAACTATACAAGTATAGTTAAGAATCTAAACATGTTCCATTTGGTTAACATCCATCATGAGTATGGCTTTGAAAAATCACCTAGTAGAAAGTTGGATGGCTTTGCTTCTCCATCTCTGGTGTAACCCATTTTTCTGGAAAATTACATACTTGAAGTTAGAGGACAATCATTTTCCCGTTACTTGCTCACCAGTGGCCAGCTAGACCATACGTGGTTCCTGGGCGAGACAGACAAATGAAATAATCACATAAGTAAACGTAAATCGCAGCCGCAGTGGCGTCACGTGTGGTCCCGAGATCGTGTGATGTGGGGACCTGTCCTGAGGGCAGTGTCTGGAGTAAGGCCTGCAGGCGTGCAGGCAGAAGGCTGTGGGCGGGCTGTAGAGTGCAGAGAGGGCTCCAGGCAGGGGACGAGCCTGTGTGACGGCGCTTTAACGGTGGAGGCACTGCGGTGGGCAGGCGTGGCCGGAATGCCATTCAGACGTAAGGGTGGTGTCGTGTGTGTGCTGACTTTGGGAGCGACATTATCCATTGGATACTTTATGCCAAATTCTTAGTCTTGAAACTCTGTCACAGTGGTTGATGTTCGAGAGTCTTGTTTGTAATTTTTTTAGACTTCATTTTTTAATTTTCGTACACCAAAGCTTTAAGCCTCTGTTCTTAGCATTGCCCTCCCCCGCCTTTGGAGCAGACTGAAAGGGAAGTAGATCTCATTTGACCTGATTTAATGTTCACTTGCAGTTATTTTTGTTATATTTTTCATTCATATTTCATTTATGCTCTTAAAGTTTTAACATTTGTTTTTCTGTCATGTATTTTGTCTGTTTTCAGAATTGTTTTCATTACTTTGATTTGAAATCCCAAGAATCTACTCATCTTCCTTTTCCCTTTGTTTTAAAATTGACTTCAGAGCAGGCAAAGAAGCAGACAGGCCTACGTGTCACGTTTAGTTATGTTTGATTTCTTGATGCAAATGTTTACTCTGTGTTGTCTTGTGTTGGGAGATCAGCACGTACCAGGTGGGAAGACAGGAGTAACAGCGGGGCCAGAGTCTGTTTCCCTCCCTCCACCAACAGGGATGATAATGGGAATGAACTTTGTTAAGCTTGGTGATCACCAGCTGTAAAATAACGAAAGAAAAAAAGTACAAACGTGATAGGACTTTGCAAGTTCGTTGGAATAGTGAATATTAGGTCTGTAACTTACCTTTTACGTGTGCGTTTCTGAATTAGGTTTTGGACCCTAGGAGCAAAAGCAGCCCTTTAGGGGTTGGCTGTCTTCTTCTCCTTGGCATTTTTTGATGCCCATCTGGAGTCACCTGTAAGCTCACTAGTCTGAAACTTCTGGCTATGTAGCCCCTCTGCCCATATTGTGAGTCACTCTGCTTAAAGATAATAATCATTTCGTAGAGTAAAAGTAGAGACCCATAAAACTGTGACTTGATATCTATTTTACAATTATTAACTGTATTTCAGTCACATTCCCCTGCCTTTTCTGTCTCCTGATTTCTGTTTCATCTGTTGGGGACAAAAACCAAACCTCTTTATAATCCCTTACATTAAAAGGTTAAGCTCTTTGATGGGCTCCCTTCTCCCCGCCCGTAGCCGTATTCATAGAGCCGGATCTTGAAAGTCTGCTTTCAATTGTCACTCTTCTACCCACAGTAGTAATTGTTTAGGGAATAATTTGGTGTAAGCTGGTCTCTGTCAACCGCGTTCCCAAACATTTGCATTCATTTATGTTTTATCTGTGCATAAAATGCAACTGGAGGTAGTCTCAGAATACAGAACAGAGAGGTGACCTTAAGACAGAGCGTAGAAGCCAGCTCATGGTTTCGTGAAGATGTTCTGACAGCCACCTGTCTGTGCGGTGCTCACGTGTCTGTGTCCCGGGTTTTGTCTCTAGGGCATTCGTTTACCTGAGCAATCTGCTGTACCCCGTGCCCCTGATCCACAGGGTGGCCATCGTCAGCGAGAAGGGGGAAGTGCGGGGCTTTCTGCGTGTGGCTGTGCAGGCCATTGCAGGTAGGTGACCCCCTTCTCAAACGACAGCTGTGGGTTCTCTGCCTGGAGACCGAGCAGGCCGGTTCTGTGTGGGCACGCGGCAAGTAGCAGCACAGAAGGCGGCGCCTTGTCTGCCTCAGAGAAGGCCTTCGTTGTTTCCTCACTAACGACTGTTCCCGAACATCAGAAGTAGGTTCTGTGTAGTCTGGGCTACCGCTGTTTTAGAATAATGGAGTAAAGGGAATTCCTTTAACATGAAGAACAAACCTTGGGTGATTTTATAAAAGTCATTTGCATTTTAAATCATATATCTTAACTGCTTCGGAAGTAAAAAAGGATTTTTAGGACTTTTTCTTGCTGAATTTTCTCTCAGGGCACTTGTTCTAGACATGCTGCCCTTCGGCTGCTGTTTGGTAACTAACGCATGGATTGAGAGCCTGACGCTCCTCTGTGATCCAGCCTACATTCTGAGGAAAGAATGGCCATTCCTAAATTTTTCTGTTTTAATTTCCAAACACTGCCCCGTGTTCAGTAACCTTTCAGCTTTTCCTCATGGATGCTTGTGACATAGTCACCAATGTCAAGTTTATGGGAGTCTCCACAAGTACAGTCTAATATTTTCAGATATGTATTGAGTATTATTAAACATAATCTCACCAAGTGAAGGGATCAGTATTTTCAGATACATTTGAAAAATATCAAGAACATTACTGATTCTTCACCGACTGGTCTCACGCGAGCTGAGGAGGTCAGTAAGTTTATCTGAGTAGACTCTGAAGCAGCCCACGTGACTACTGCTTGGGTCTCATTCTTAATGCACAAGGGCTTGTCCTTCAGTGTTGCCTCTTGTGGTAAAGTTCTGGGAGCCCGAAGGCTTCATGCATTACTTGTGCTATTTTATAATCCAGTGGGAGTCATTCCCTCCCTGCCCTGTGTGGAGTCTTGTTCGATCCTTGCTTATTGTTTGTTCTTTCCATTTAGCGGATGAAGAAGCTCCTGATTATGGCTCTGGAATCCGCCAGTCAGGAACAGCTAAAATATCTTTTGATAACGAATACTTTAATCAGGTGAGAAACCTTCCAGAAAGAGGAAAACCTTCTAGCAGGAGACGGAAGTAGACAGAGTCTAAGGAGGGTGTTCAGCACTGGAGACCAGCTCTTCACCTAGAACGACAAAGCGGAGGCCACCACAGCGTGCTTAGTAGAACATGGGGCACATCCGACAGTTATAGCAGCAGAGGGACAGGCCCAGCATTTATGTTTTATCGTATGGCCTTTTCTCAGGCAGCTCTTAATCCACAAACTTTTCCAGTCATTGTTATCTGTTAGGCAAATAAACAAAAGGAGGAGTCTGGGGGACACTACACTGTTATTCTCCTTAGTCATCCACCTCCCCCTGCCTTGTTTGCAGAGTGACTTTTCTTCAGTTGCAATGACTCGTTCTGGTCTGTCCTTGGAAGAACTGAGGATTGTGGAAGGACAGGGTCAGAGTACAGAGGTCATCACTCCTCCAGAAGAAATCAACCGGATGAATGACTTGGGTGCGTAGACAGAGTTTACTATGACTGGGGACATTTTCAGAGGGGAAATATTGATCGTTGTCAAGGGAGATAAATAGTCACTTTCATCCACCAGGAATGGAGAGAACGCCCTGCTCTTTTCGAAGGGCGGTGTGTGCACTGTTTGAACCACGTGCGTTCGTTTGTCCCCCTCTAGATTTGAAGTCCGGCACCCTGCTGGACGGGAAGATGGTAATGGAAGGCTTTTCGAAGAGATTGGCCACCACCTGAAACTGGGCAGCGCCTTCACGTTCCGCGTCACGGTGTTGCAGGCCAGCGGCATCCTCCCAGAGTATGCGGATATCTTCTGTCAGTTCAAGTAAGCCGCCCCGTGCCTCCGCCGCCCCAGCCCCTCACCCAGGTGGCGTCCTTCCTGCTCCGCAGAGTGCTTGACACTTGCGAGAGACTCGCACTCTTGAGAGATAAACGGCTAAATAAAATACTTTCTCCACTCAAGATGGGGGTAAGAACCAGAAATCTGCAGGAATGCAGCATTTCATTGTGGGGAGGACTGGCCACACATCCTGCTGGACGTTCTGTTGTGGACCGTCTCCCTCTGTAGAGCAGTGTGCCTGCCCTCATGTGTCACCAGTGCGGAAACCCAGGGTATGGACACTGCTCCAAGCAGAGCATGGAGGAGTGTAGATCAGAGGTGAACTGGTGCCCTGGGGGCCTCTGGTGGGTACAAAGTATAGCCTGGAGAAGAATGAGAAGAAAGAAAATAGGAAAAGGTACACGTAGTATGGAATGCTGCAGAGCCAGCAGCAGGTGACATCAGTGATTTGGAACGCCTGACCATAGGACACAGAACAGCAGTCCTCAGACTTTTGGAAGGCAAAGAGTTCGTGATCCGCATCTGTCTCTCGTTCAGTGTCTTCTCCCTGCGTTTTTCCCTGCAGAGGTGCGGGCTGTCCTTACGGGTGTTTCTGTCTGGCAGTAAATCTTCATATTGAGAATGCTTTAATTCTGGACTGTTTTTTTTTTTTTCAGACTAATAATAGGGAGAGAGAACAATAAAATCTCACTATTTGTGAGAACAAATAAACACAACCCACTGATTTGAACAAATATCTTAGGAGCGTTTTCTATATTGCAAGCCCTGTGGGAAACACCCACTGTCTTTGGGGAGACGGGCACGTTAATGACAGTGAATCGGTGCTCTGGAAGAAAAAGTGGTTCCTAGTTCTGTGGGAACACAGAACTGTTTGGGTGAGTCAGGACAGACTTTTTGCAAGAGGTGACAATTGAACCTTCTCATAGCTGGTCATAGAGAGACTCCTAGGCAGGTCCAGGCTTTTGTACAACCTTGCAGAAGTTTGAACCTACCAGATATTTTCTACGTGAAATGATGTCATAGTATTTACTCTCAGCGGAAAACTAAACAGTTAACTGAATTCACTCTTCACGTCGTCTAAGGCATCCTTGCATGTACAGCATATACATCCACATAGGGTCAGTTAAGTTTTCAGTCATTTTTGAAATAAAATCTAAAATGCTGCCTGAGTTATTGATACAAAAGCTGCCTTGACAAGGAAGCATAAACCGCTTGGTTTGGTTAGACATCGCTTAAGTAGGTGGGGAGCTGCTTTCCGTGGGATCCAGGTGGAGCTGTTACAGCAGATCATGGTGAAATGATCGAATGCGAAACTCACGTGTCTTATGTTTTCATTAAGCTTTTTGCATCGCCATGACGAAGCGTTCTCCACTGAACCCCTCAAAAACAACGGCAGAGGAAGTCCCCTGGGCTTCTACCATGTGCAGAATGTAAGTGACGTGGACATTTTTGCCAAATATGTTTTGGGTTTGTGGTACCTTGAAGTGGCTGGTGTGAGAGCGTCTTCGAGGGTAGGCTTTGGCTTTCTCAGTGGAGGAGGGCTGACAGTCCGAGCCGCTGTGCTGAGGGGGAGGGGAAGCTCTGTGGGGAGAGTAGACAATGGAGGGAGTGGCCGGAGCAGTGAGCTCATCCTCAGGGACAGAGCAGCTGGCCTTCTTCTCTGAATCACAAAGGCCTATGAATAGTGTCAGATTAATCTGCCCATAAAATCTTCTGTCAGTGTGAACATAGGTTTTAGTGTTTCCTTCCTAGAAATGTAAGCATTTTAGTGTGTTTTATAAAAGTTAATATATTCACTGTACTTTAAACCATGAGGTACTCACACTGTTCAGTTGCAAATAAGATGGAAATTATTAAACACCTTTGTAGCTAAGATCCAGATTCTGTTTTCCTTCCAGCTGATACTGTGATTAATCTATTAATGCCTCTTACACCTGTTTCATATGTTGAGTAAGAAAAAGACCTTCCAGCTTTTCTAGAAGGTTCAAACTATTCAGAAGTCATCATTCTCATCACAATAGTTAACATTCATTAGGAGCTCTTTTGTATCACTGTTATGGTATGAGTGCTTTTTTGGGCCTTAATTCATTTAATCCTCACCTTTATGCCATAGACAGTCATAATCCCTGTGTGAAAGCTGAGATAACTGAGGCACACAGCAGTTAAAGTCACTCACCAAGGTTACAAAACTAGAAAGAGGCAGAGATGGGCTTTGAACCCAGAGAAATGCGGAGCGTGTGTGTACTCGATAATTGTTGATTGCCTACTGTGCACAGGGAGTGTGCCTGACACCCCTGGGGATGCACAGATGAGTCACAGGTGGTTATGTCCCAAAGAGCTCATGGTTCTCATAAGGAAAATAAAATGCTTATCTAAACAACAGTAGAACAAGATACAGAGACAGTAGAAAGGTGTTCATTAAATGCAGTGGGAGTAGAGAGAAAGGAAAATTATTTCCATCCATAGAAAGATCCTTTGAGTTACTTTTTCCTTGGGGGTGGACGGTTGGGTGGAAAAGGAGGTGGAACTTCCCGAAGGATATAGTACAAATAAAAAAAAGGTAGGTCAAACTTGGCATTGTACCTAGCATGGGTCAGTCATGTTTTTCTTATCGTTGTTACATATATTTGAGCTGGGTCTTGAAGTTTAGGAATGGCTTAGAAGTATGGAGATAAGAGAAGGCCCTGCAGGCTGGGCTGTAGCAGCAGAGGAGAAAGCGGGTCAGTTTGATCAAGCTGAAACAAGTTTGAAGGGCAGCAGGGGGTGCCAGAGGTCAGTTGGGGGGCGGATGATGGAGGGTCTTGAATGCCGGAAACTCCATAAAGTTGCTTCAGAATGAAGACCAGAGAGGAGCCCCTGTCCTGTATTTCCGTGTGGGAGGCCTGGCCTGCATACTAAAACACCCGGCACTTACTGGGTACTCAAAAGTGCTAACATTTTGATTGCAGCAAAAATGTGTCTTGTCTTATGATAGACCTTCCCCTACTCTAGCTTGGCTTTATTTCTTATTAGATTGCAGTGGAGGTCACAGAATCCTTTGTGGAATATATCAAAAGCAAGCCTATCGTGTTTGAAGTCTTTGGACATTATCAGCAGCACCCGCTTCACCTGCAAGGACAGGAGCTTAACAGGTTCGTGTCGTTGCCGTCATTGTTGTTACTGTTGTTGTCACTTGCCAGAAAGGAAGAAATCTTTTGAGGGGTTAGGATAACTGAATAACAGTTTTATTTACCAAGTAAGTTGTTGAGGAGAACAACAATGGGAGCTTTGAGATGATGCAGTATCAGTGTTAACGGAAAAATTTTCTCCATTTGTTAGCTGTGACTTAGAAGGGGACTTGTAGTAAAATGTCTTAGCCTCAGTTTTACTGCATGGGAGTATGTCTGGTATCTGATAGTATGTCAGAGTTGAAAGCCCAAACGGCCTGTGTCTAAAGATGATTTTAACGTGCCGCTTATATCAACTTGGGACTCTCTTTAGTCTTGAAGAACTTTGTCTTCCTTCCTTTGCAGTCCACCTCAGCCGTCTCGACGATTCTTCCCTCCGCCCATGCCACTGTCCAAGCCAGGTGAGCTCAGGCTGCGTTCTTCGTGTGATATTCTCTGTGAACACCTCTCTTATTCTGAATGACTTTTCATATGAAAATCATATTCTGATTCCCGGTCCAGTTGTCTGTGTCCTTACATATTCTCGTACCTGGCAGGAACTAGATTTCGTGGCTCCGATTTAAAATAAGGAGCAGTAGCGCTCTCTCTTCCTGCCAGTCCTCTGGTCGTCGTCTTGTAGCTTTAGATGAGCTTCCCGTGCCTGAATCTCTCTGCTTTGTGTGTAACCTCCCATAACTGTCAGGTGACTGGGCACTGCTTTGCATATTAAATTTATTCCGCATGTTCATTTATCCTGTTCTGACTTCTCTTTGTTTGTGTTCATCCTTTTCCTCGTCGCCCACTTGCCACATTCCCTGCCCCACCCTCCGCTCACTCTCCACCTCTGCACTCGTCTCCATCCCGCCTTCAGACCATGAGAGAAAGATTGAGCTGATCCGATTTCTCGTATCTGGCTATGTGACTGTGCATGTGCTGGACACGTTTTCTGAGCACGCCAGTGTGCTCGCATCCTCCGCCGTTGCCACCTTCCAGGATGGGGCGGACCCCTTGCCGCCTTTTCTTTTCCCGCCAGTTCCCAGCTGCCAGAGCGAGAGGGAACCTAAACGAGATGGTTAGTAGCTAAATCAGCCCTGCCTTAGACGTAGAGCCATCATCCTCAGAGCCTTTCCTCAAGCCGGGCGTCTGTGTGGGAAGCACCGACCTTTCCGTTTGCGGCTCGAGCCCACTGTAGAGTTCGGCACGTTGTCGCCATCACGTCATGATCCTGAGATCCTGAGATCGAGCGATCAGCCATCTGAGGAAGCGCCCTCCCTCCTGGGGCCCCTTTCACATTGCCCTCCGGGTGACGGGCTCCCTGTATTTGTTCATTGAATTCTTTGCAATAGCAGTTTTAATTTTACAGATTTTTACTAGCAGGTGGTTTTTTTTTTTTTTTTTTTTTTTGCCGTTTGTTTTTACTGTCTGGTTTTGCTTTGTGACCCTTAGACGACCGCCAGAATCAGTTAGCCCTGTTTCCTTCTTAACTAGTGCCACCAGCTCGTGTGGAGCCATGAATGATGCCACCACGTGGTTTGTAGCGCCCCTTTCGATACATTGTTTTGGCGGATCCCCGTAACCCCTTTTGGGGCTAGCAGGCTAAGTATTACGTCCTACATTTTATAGGTGAAGAGACAGACTCCCAGAGGTTAAGTGACTCAACTAAAGTCACGCAGCTATCGAGTGGTTGGGCAGTAATTAGACGCCAAGTCACTGAGCCCTCATTCCAGTGCTTCTAAGTCCTGACAGGGGACCCCTCTTTGTAGTGCCAAGTTTCAGAATTTCTAAGTAGTGTTTCAAAGTGCCCACCATGTAGAATCTGAAATTTCTGCAAATAAGTGGGTTTTTGGCTAAAAAATCCAGTAAAGTTTAGAATTGGAATTTTAAAAGAAAATGCGTAAGCACAGATCATTTATAGAATCCTGTATTTAGAGATTAGACCAGTGGTATTCAAAAGTGTCTGCACACCGGAGTGCCCAGATGGCCGGGCACAATCCCTGGGGATTGTGATTAGTGGGCCTGGGCTAAGGGCCGGGCTTTGCCATCTTTAAGATCTGTAGATGACTCTGATGCAGGGAGGGTCAGGAACCGCTGGCTTAGAGGGTGGGTCTGTCCTCCCCGCCCCAAGCTGTGACTTGCAGATGCTGCCCACCTTGCCTTTCCCACGTGGTTATGACGCTCTGTGTGCCACAAAATGCCAGAGCCTAAAGAAGGTTTTTCATGGTTTTGTGAGCACGCTTGCTCTGCACGAAACCTGTTTTCTTATCATTGGGTAGTTTGTGGAGAGAGAGGAAGATGTCTTCCATTTTCCTCATTCTCCGAATTTAGAGGTACTGATGTAGTTGATGTTGAAGTTTCTCAGGGTCTCCTCTGTTGAAATCTGTCTGCTGACTCTCGTCGCCTTTCCCAAGTATGTCCTTGAAGACTGACGTTAGAGAAGCTTATACTTTTACTGAGTAGACTAGATTCAGATTTTGACATTTTCTAAAACTTTTTAAAGTTCCAGCCACCAAGTTAAACACCATGAGCAAAACCAGCCTCGGCCAGAGCATGAGCAAGTACGATCTTCTGGTTTGGTTTGAGATCAGTGAATTGGAGCCTACAGGAGAGTAAGTCCAACTTTCTAAATTTTTAAATAAGGCAAAGTTTTCTAACTGAGCAAATGTAATTTGGAGTCTCTCTTCTCGTATTCATGAATCGTTGTCACTGTCAAATTCCAGTTCTGAATTGAATTTTTGTGGTCTCGTGTTCTTTGAGTTAGATGTTTGTCAGAGAACTGACTAGTATAATAATTTGTCTTCTTGTTAGCAACAGCAAGGGCCTGGAGACTGGCACTTTGTTAGGAGGGAAGACAGCCTCCCCAGCGGGTTTATCAGCAGCGTGTCACACACAGTATGGTCAAGACTTGTATTAATAATCTCAGGGACGGGATTAGGGGGCAGGGTATTTCCCAAGACCAGGGGTTTTCAGCCTTGGCACTGTTTGGGGCCAGATAATTCTCCGTCATTGGGGCCTGTCCTGTGTATCGGAGGATATTTAGCAGCAACCGTGGCCTCTACCCACTAGATGCCGGTAGCACCTCTTCTCCACTTGTGATGACCAGAAATGTCTTCAGACAGTGCCAGATATCCCCTAGGGAACAAAATCACCCCCAGTTGAGGACCATTGTCTTAGATCAGAATAATCAACATCAGCTTAGTATAGCTTTCTCTGAATGTGATTGTTATTTATAGTTATATATGCTTTTCGAAAAGCACAAATAAAAGAGATCCTCCTCCTAAAACAGAGCAAGGGGTGCTGTGTCCATTATCCTGAGGGCAGGGGGTAACGTTACCCTGCTGACCCTCTGTGTGTAGTGCCGAGCGTGCCCTCGTGCTCATCCGCCTGAAACATCTGTTGAGTTCCTACTACACGCGAGGTGTGACTCTGTTGGTTCTGTATATAGTGGTCAGTGGAGACATCACTCTAAGAATTTGACTTTCCATAGACAAATCTATAATAGGATTATAACATGCATCATGAGTGAGAGGTAGTTAAGGAGTAGTTTCTAAGTCTTTCTTATTCGTATAAAATGATCTGGAATCTGAAATGATTTCTTATGTCCTCACACTTGCCATCACAATTGTACTTTATTATGGAATATCTGTTATTTAGGGGGCTGAGATGAGCCATAGATATGTGAAAAGGTTCACTGGGTACAAATGACTGTGTCATTAAACACCCGCGTGGTAAGAAGGACATGAATTGGAGTTTAGAAAATCGAAGACCACCGGGGGTGACAGCAGCCAGGGAGGGCCTTGCCAACGAAGTGGCCCTTAGCGCAAGCACCTGACCTGACTTCTTTCTTCTGTTTTTCTGTCTCTGTAGGTATATCCCAGCTGTGGTTGACCATACAGCGGGCTTGCCCTGCCAGGGGACATTTTTGCTTCACCAGGTACTAATGAGGGAGCAAAAGGGAGCGTAGGAGAGAACACAAAAAAGAGTTTAGAATAAGAAACACAACTCTGATTCTCTGCTTTTCCTCTCTATTTCAAGGGGATTTGGAGGTGGGCGGACGTTGTCCTCTCCTTTTTAAAAATTTTTTTGTATTTGTTTTTAATGTTTCTTTCTCATACCTTGGCTTATATAAAAATATATTCTTGCTTTCATATAAATGTATTTTAGAAAAGCTATTTTGAAGAAGTGTGCTTCATTCGAATTACTGTGATTCATGCAGCGTCCATGTCATCCTGTACAGTTTTCCTTTCATTATGTTTGGGAACGCTCACAGCCAACAGTTCTAAATGGGGAGAGAGGATGAGGTTTCAGTGGACTGAAAACCCAGCCCTGGAATGTAGGAACAGAGGTCCCCTTTTGGTAAACCAAACGTAGATTCAGTGAGCGCTCAGAAATGCGTGTGACAATCCAGAAAACAACAAACAGGAGGAAGTCATAGGTCGCCCCTGCTCAACTGCTGCCCCACCCTGTTACCCAGGGCATCCAGCGAAGGATCACGATGACCATCATCCACGAGAAGGGCAGTGAGCTTCACTGGAAGGATGTCCGTGAGCTGGTGGTAGGTGAGTACATTCCACTGGCTGGGGACACAGCCACGCTTTTCAGAGGGGGCCGTGACTCTGCTGGAGACACAGGCCCAGAGGCCTCGAGTTTGCAACTGCTCTTTTTTTCTCAGCTCCATCGTTAGGATACAATATTCAAGCAACTGTTTTTTTTACTGCATTACCCTGGGCAGGGTTCTGTGCTAGAAGTCTCTGCTCATTGTGAGCTTGCAGTTCAGTTGAAGAGACAGTGTATGCGTGTACAAAGCCGTGTGGTGAATAAGTACCAGAATGAAGACCAGCGAGAAAGACCTGCGATAGGAGAGTTCACAACAAAAAGGATCCAGGAGGAGAGGGTCCAAGTAGATCTCAGAAATGAGAGGAGTTTTGTTTGGTTGTTTTGTTTTGTTTGTTTTCCGCACATGGAATCACTTTGAGTAAGATAGCCAGGAATATGTCTAAATGCAAATGGCTAGAAACCCAGGGCCAGAGTGGAGAAATTAAACTAAGGCGTAGTGAGAGGAAAAACTCGGCTGACAGTGTGAGCTTTAGAATGACATGGCAAGTTCTGAGCCTTTTAGTGCCTTGAACTCTTTGACGGTGGGGAAGCATCAGAATTTTATTTTTAAATGTAGAAAACAGAGTACCTAGGATTACCAAGGGAACTAATAATGTTGAAATACAGTTGTTAAAATACTGAACAAATCTGCAGTCTAAGCTCTTCTTTATTGATGCATTAAATAAATAGCAGGTTGAATTTCTATCATTTCAAAGTAGTGCTGAATGTCAATATATTTTACATTAGTGTGACATGAAAACATCTGTGATTTCCACTGGGGACAGAGTCATAGGTACTGCGTATTCTCCAGTGGTTCTTCCCCTCCCTTCATAATGGAAGGAAATACCAAATTTCCGTTACAGGTTCATGAAAATAAAGTTGTAACTTTTTTTCCCCTTCAGGCTCATGGACATCCTGTCCACACAGCCCTTGGGTGTCCATGGGCTGAATTAGCAACCCTGGGGGAGATTATAGTCTCTCCTATCTGGGGCATTGATGTCAGGCTTTTTCAAAGTTAGTTTTGATGTGGAACACTATTACATAAAACAGAAGACATGCTTTCTGACTCGAAAGGGGAGGGTGCAGAGGCAACAGTTCCTTAGGCTTCTCTGAAGAATGATTTATTTGCTTATTTTTTTAATGAACACTTACATAGTACTTACTATGTGACAGGTGCTTTTCTCAAAGCTCTAAAAATATTTATTTAATCCTCATAACAGTCATATAAGGGAAGCATCATAATTTCCACTTGACAGATGAGGAAACTGAGGCTCAGAGAGGTTGAGCAATATGTCCAGGTTTCGCAGCTGGTGAGTGTTGGAGCTGAAATTTGAACCCAGCTGTCCGGCCCCAGAGACGACGCTTGTAACCTCTGTGCAGTGCTACATCCCCTCATGTTAATTTGAAGAAAGTGGTATCGTGAAACAGCGGCTTCAGAAATTCGTTTAAGAGGAGTGTAGGATGGATTGGGAAGTGGGGCAAGTGAGGAGCCCGAGTCAGTGCTACCTCAGCGTTCCAGATGCGAGGGGCAGCCTTTGTGGGCAGGGTGGTGCACTGGGGATCCAATGGAAATGATGTAAGAAACTCTTTGAACAAAGAATCATAAGGTCGCACAGTTGATTCAGTGTGGGAAGTAAAGGGGAGACAGGATGTGGGGAAGAATGGAAGACCATTGTACAGTCAACCAAGTGGCCTCATGGCACCCGAAGTTCCACAAAGGTTTAAAAGGCTCGTTTTGGCTGAATGAATTTGTTTGGTTTTTAAATACGCCCATATTTCGGTTTCTTCATTTTTTCTAGGCCGGATTAGGAATAAAGCTGAGGTGGATGAAGCTGCAGTTGATGCCATCCTCTCTCTAAATATCATCTCTGCCAAGTACCTGAAGTCTTCCCACAACTCCAGCAGGTGGGGCGCCCTGAGGAGCACGCTCAGTCAGCCCTGTGGGCGGATTGGTACACCTTAGATACCTTGTTCGGTAGTGACTGCCATTCAGGTGAAGAAAGTAGTTTCCTCATCAACT
The DNA here is from genome assembly GCA_003508835.1 of Eonycteris spelaea. Taxonomy (NCBI): domain Eukaryota; kingdom Metazoa; phylum Chordata; class Mammalia; order Chiroptera; family Pteropodidae; genus Eonycteris; species Eonycteris spelaea. The sequence goes on along the minus strand of PUFA01000119.1, from coordinate 928,593 downwards.
CAGAAATCCCTACTTCCTCCCCTGCCTGCCCTGCTCTCCAAAAATAAGGAGATAAGTATGGGAGCTATGTATATGTGATCAGTTTCCCTCACAGGGTGAGAATGTTCTTTATCATTTGGAGTTTGGGTAAATATCACACAGTGAAAGAGAAAAAGACAGAAAAAGAAAACTCAGCACTGTATCTAAGGGTTTAAAAATTTTAAAAGTACAAATTAATTACTGCTAAGGCTAAATGTTTTCCTAGAAGTGGGGAAAGTCTCTCAGTCCTAAGTATCCTAGAAACGACCTCCCAGGTATAGTGAACCCTCTCGTGTTTGGTCTTCATGGCTGCCAGTGTGGGCCCAGGGAGTCTCAGTATTTGCTTTTCATTTTCATTTATGCGAAAAGATGACAAACTAATAGAACCTCCTCTGACCAAGATTGGCTGCCATAATTAACTAATTATATTTTATTTTTAATTTTAAATTATTCACTTTAAAATTCTATTTTATAATCAAATGATGACAGACCATGCAGAAGTACACAACCATTCTACTTCCCTCATCAGACTGGACATAAATCGGGGCCCTGCTCCCTCCCCAGGAAGGAGTTACACCGTCTTGTACAGAGATTCCACAGAGACTCTGTTTCTTCACTTAGGGCTGGGAAGCGTGCGTGTTCTGACGTGGGCTTAGGACATGGCCTTTGCAGTGCAGGACTTCTCTGTGCTTCTCTCTGATCCCGAGATAACTTGCTCACATCTGGGTCGGGAAGAGGGAGAGCAAAAATAAGACAATAGGCAGAGACAGATAAAAGTTTGGGCCAGGATGAATTTTTTCTCATTGTTTCCTTGTGTTATAGTTTTGCAAGGAAAGAGAAAAACGAAACAGCTGCTTTTTGCCTGAAAGGAGCTGGCAGGGGCTGTGGAGGGAGGGGGAAGGAGTACAGAAGGTGTGTAAGCCTGGCGAGGGGGCGCGGAGATGGAGATGGCTGCTTTGACCCTCCCCGGCCCTTTCCTGGGTAAAATCTTGAGCAATCCTGTTTCTCTCAAGTCAGCGGTTACCAACCCTCATAGCGTTTTCTCTTTTGCTGGACATTTATGGTGAATATTCAGCTGGCATCCACCACACTTTCTTTGCAACTATGAGAAATATTATCTTAAATTTCTCTAGGGTACTTAGCAAAATACACAGGGAAAGGTGGTGTTTGCTTGAAATGCTGGTTGTGCTAAACTTGCCTATGTTAGCATGACCGAGAGGTCCCCAACCCCTGGGCTGTAGACCAACCAGTATGGTGTGCGGCCAGTTAGGAACCGGGCCGCACAGCAGGAGGTGAGTGGCGGGCAGGGGAGCGAAGCTTCATCTGTATCTTGCAGCTGCTCCCCAGCGCCAGCATCACCGCCTCAGCTCCGCCTCAGACGCATCAGGCATTAGATTCTCATAGGAGCACGGGTCCCTAGTGCCAAAAAGTTGGAGACTACTGGTAACCTTCAAAAGTCCCTTGATTCATGTCCAGCGGCAGTTCAGATGCTTTGGGAGGTGAACTTAGCTTTGTGAAAGCAGCTTATCTTTCACAGTAGACAATCAAAAAAAGTTGACTAAAGAGTAATTAAAAGACACGCACTTTAAACATTTTTGTTTTAAATTTGGTGGCACAAGAAGTAGACCTATGAAGAAATCTAAGCGCAAAATCTTTTAAACTTTTTATCATTTATCATTAAAATTTTATCATTTCTCCCTTTCTTTTACATCAGTCTCACTCAAACTTAACAGCTGTTTTTTAAACAATTCACCACTATCAAATCTTTTAAAAATGTTGAACTGCGTTTTCACACTTAACTTTTGCTTCAAACTAAACAAATTTTTTTTGTCCTCACATCTCATCGATTTGCCTAAATGAATTCAGTTAGCTAATTATAATGGATACGGCTGCGTAAACGAGTTTGGGACTAAGTGCAGCTGACACTTGATGAGCCTGCAGCTCCCCGCTTTGGAGCGGATAGTCTGGGCATATGAGATGCCTGTCTAGTGTAGAATGTTCAGTGAGAACAGACGTCAGTCGTCTGTATGTTTTAGGATATGAAGAACATAATGTGGTAAGTTGCTAAGTGGAGTTTAGTTCGAGAGCTTTAAGTCTATTTGCCTGGGGTTTAATGTTGACAGTTGAACTGACAGCTCCAAGTTAGGTGTGTTACGTGTGTACATATTCCATACGTTGGTATGGGGTGTGATTCCCAGGGCCCTCATTACTCCTCCCTGTCCTACGTTTGCTACCTGATTCGCTTGTCCCCTTAACTCCACAGCGACTTCCTACCATTTCTGATACTGTCCCGTCCGAAAGGGATGGCGGTAGAGGCGGTCTCCGCACGCCTTCTGTGCCTGGCATTTTCCTAAATTGACCATCTCGGGAGGGGGACCCATGTCATTGTAAGCCCTGCACCAAACTGTGTCGCATCGAGTTCTCGCGTGTGTCCACTTGAATTCACTTTGCCTAACAGTAGATCTGTCCTTTTTTATATATTTTTTTCTTCTGCTTTTCTCTCTCTTTCCTTTTTTTTCTTCTGTTGCACTAACTAAAGCTTTTTTTTTTTTTATGTTTTTGCAGGCTCTTTCTTGATAAGGATATTCCTAGGTATTTTCTGTTTGCTTTTTTTTTTTTTTTTTTGCACTTAAAGATTCTAGTTTATCAGAATGCTTTTTGTCTTACGTTGCTTTGGCTGCTATGTTAATTTCATGTTTCTCCATGCGAACCTGAGCAAACCTGGGCAAACCTGGGCTAGAGCGAGACCTAATTCTACACCCTTGTGCCCTGGTTTTTCTGATGCGTGTGCAGGTTCACATGTAGCTTCTTAAATGATTTGTAGAATTTTATGTCATTTTCTCATTCCATTTACTAAACTTGTCTATTTTATTCTTAGGGCTCTTCAGGGTTTCCTTTCCTACTTACAGGTAGAATGTTACTCCCCTCATTTCGTAGGAGGTCTCGGGCTTTGTTTTCTGCTCTTTGTCTGTCGAAGCTTGAAAGTTTTGTTGCTGTGTATATAGCTTTGCATAATTGTTCGCTTTTTTCTTTGTTTTGTCTTGCCCAGTAGTAGAGACCAATTTAGCTATTTAGGTAGCTGAGTCTGTGGAAATATTTTGTTTATTTTTAAACTTAGATCCACTTTCTCCTGTCAGGGCTGCTCGTCTCGTTTTTGTTTTTGTTTTTCTTCTTGGAAAGAGAAAAAAACCCTGACTCGGTGGTGAAGGAAACTCTTCCCATCCATACGTGCTGCCTCAAAAGCGAGTTTTGCGAGAGTGTCAGGCACTCGGAGACTTAGGGCTAGAAGCGACTACAAAGCGGAATGAGCAGCTTCACGAAACTGGCGCCTGGAGGCTGCGGGGTGGTTCTTTTAGAAGTGTGTTGTTTTCTCTGTGATCGTTTCTGGCGAACGAAGCATGAATGAACATGTGTTTGAAGATAAGATACGCCAGCTTTTGTCATAGGACATCTAGAAGAGACGGCAGCAGTGAGCTTACCATTTGAGGAGGGGCGAGGGGAATGTTTGGGCAGGGTCGAGGTGTGTGAAAACTTCCTAGTTGAGTCCCGTGAGGCGTATCACACGCGCAGAGAGCTAGCGGCGATGGCGAATCCACGGTGCTGGCGTAGACGAGGTGTCTCTCCCCTGGCGCTCGTTATGGGGGTCTGAGAGGACACGGGGTGAAGTTGTGAGCTGATCTGTGACACTGCTGTTACTCAGGGTGGCGCTTCAGGGGAGGCTTGCTGAACTGGACGGCTTCATGTCGTTTAGGGTCTAGTAAGACAGAGAAGACTTTAGAACTTCAAAAAAACAGTTTAGGGGTGTTTGTTAAATCAGATGTCTAGATGTTTAAATGTAAGATTGATTTTCAAGTGAATTTTTTGGAAAACTGACAAATAGTTGGCTAGCTCTGATGTTAAAAATCATTCTCTTTTAATGAAACATCAGCTAAAAATAACTTCTTGTTGTTTTTTTGTTTTTTGTTTTTAAACAAGCCTGTTTATACTGCCTCTTCCATTAATTCTCCAGACACGTTTGTGACATTTCCGAGGCTCAGAAGACTGGACTGTGATAGGGAGACTACAGCTTACGAATTACTGAGCTCTGCTTCCTCTTCCCATCGTTGACTGACTGAAGAGCGTAGCCTTCCCTTTTGGTTTCTGCCCATACTGTTTTCTTTTTCATCTTAATCCCTTTGGTTGATCTCACTATTTTTGTGTAGGCAGAGGAGAACCAGGCTTGTCTCCCCCACCCGCCAACAAAAAAAGTAGCGCAGCTAAGTGCGCCTTGATGACGGATGGGGCAAATGAAGGGGCCTACCTTTTCCTTCTAGAGGTCAAGGTTCTGCTCTGTTGTTAAATTTCAATAAATTGAAGGTGTTTATGGGTGCAGGATCCCATAGTATCACTGACGATGGCAGGACGCAGTACGTGAACTAAAGTGACCTGGCTTTTGGATGACTCCTTGTTGTCTTTCTGACCTCAGGACTTTCTACCGTTTCGAGGCCGTGTGGGACAGCTCCCTGCATAACTCCCTCCTTCTGAACCGGGTGACACCATACGGAGAGAAGATCTACATGACCTTGTCAGCCTACCTAGAGGTGAGGAAACCCAGCCCTGGACCACTGGCAGGTGCCAGCAGGAAACGGGGAGGACAGTCGACTGATTTGTCCTCCTTTCTCGCGCCACACCCTTAGTTCTTTGTTATACTTTGCAGACTGTTTTGGTTCTATTACATTCTGTTGCTAGTCTCTAATCAGAAAGTCATGTAACTAGTTTTATAGTTTCAGCTTTCATAGCCTAATCACCATTCTTCACAGAATGTGTGATTTTAAGAAGACTTCACCGCCCGATTTTGTAGTTGTGGACAGAGCCTAGTAGCGGCTAACAGCATAGACTCTGGGAACAGCCTGAGTGCAAATTGCAGTGCTGCCACTTACTGCCTGCCTGTCCTTGGTCAGGCGACTTCATCTCTCTGTGCCTCGATCAGGGGTAATAATAATAGCATTCACCTCTGAAGTTGTTGAGATGTCCCCTAAAAGGATTTAGAACACTGCTTGGCACATAAGGAATACATATTAGCCATTATTACAGAAAAAAAACTTTGAAAAAATTTGTGAAAAATAAATGCTCCTGCGAGGAACACCACCTCATCTTGCCCACATTATCCGCCGAGTTGCTGTTGAAATAATGGGTGAGCTGAACAGCTCCAGCCCCCATGCCTGGGGCCAGCGCTCCAGCCGTGGTAGCGCACACACCTGTACGACGTCAGGTGCTCTGTGTGCATCTGACGGGGCCGCTCGCGTCTGCTTTCAGCTTGATCACTGCATCCAGCCGGCTGTCATCACCAAGGACGTGTGCATGGTCTTCTATTCCCGGGACGCCAGGATCTCGCCGCCGCGCTCTCTGCGCAGCCTGTTCGGCAGTGGCTACTCGAAGTCGCCAGACTCGTAAGTTTTTGACGATTTAGCTTCTAGTTGGTTTACGCAGTGTAGAATCAGCAGAGCACTAGGTGTCCCTGGCTTGCTGTGTCAGGAAAGGTTAGTCTACAGCCTGTAAACCAGTGGTCCCCAACCCTTGTGGCACCAGGGGCCGGTGCTATGAGCATCTAATGCCAGATGACCGAGGCGGAGCTGAGGCAGTGATGCCAGCGCTGGGGAGCAGCTGCAGACACAGACGCGTCGCTGGCTCACCCACTGCTTGGGGGTTGCGACCCTCGTTCTAAACCATTATGGTTACTAACGCCTGGAATGCAGTAACTTGAATGCTGGCATTTAACAAAATATTGACGGATAGACGAGTTAATGAAAGAAGGAGAATGACATGGTGAACACTTCTAAAACAGTTTTACAGGGACTAAATTTTGTTTTTAATGTCAACATTATTGTTTCTAACAGATTACCATTGGGATTTTCTTATTTTAAAGATTTATTCGTATTTAAGACATGCAAAAGTACATCAAGAATAATAGTGAATACCTATGCACTACCACTCGGCATAAAAAAAAGTATTACTAATATAGTAGAGGGTTCAGTGCCCAGGTATTCCTAAACATGCTCCCCAGATTTTGATGTTTATTGTTTCATGCTAGTCAGACTCCCCTCCCCCCATCTGTCTTGCAGTAAGAAAAGGCAAATTTTTAATTTTTATATTTAAATTATAAACTAGGTTTTCATTCATTTTTATTCATCCTTTTAAAGTAAGAATGGTCAAAAGATTAAGATGAAAGCAGATTCCTTGTAGGGAAAAATATGCTTCTTAAGTTCGGAATAGGAAAAGAAATAAGACAGTTACATTTGAGGATGGCTTGCAGCCCCTACAGAGGAGACAGTGTAGAGAGAATTGAGATTGTCCTGTTTTTGTGCTGCAAAAAATTTAATGAATCATTTGTTTTAATTCAAACAGCAATCGAGTCAGTGGAATTTATGAGCTCAGTTTATGCAAAATGGCAGACACAGGTAGTCCAGGTAAGCACTCACGCCTCGGGCGGTGATGGCCGTCTTTGTGTATGTTTGGAGTATTACTATGGCAGAAATGTATCCTACCCATGTAAGATAGATATAAAATTTTTTAGAAACAAGACATTTTACAAACCAGGTTTTTGGTGGTGGGAGTTATCTTTTTCCGAGTTGTAACACTGCTGGGTTTGTGGCGTACAATACAATTATAAAACTTTTATCAAACAAAATGTTACTGGGCTTTGGAATATTATAAAAAGTTCGAGTGTATTAGAATGAATTTGGCTTGGAGATGTTTATAACCATTTCCCTCTCCACCTAAGCCCCAAAGATAACTTGGCAGTCTAACTTTGCAGGTGCTGTCAAACTAGAATTTCAACTTCCTGTGCCCTGGAAACAGAAATTATTAAGTTGACTTGTTCTGTGTCCTTTTTGATGTCTTTTTGGGCTTCCGTTGTCCTTTCCAGCTCAGTGGCCTTGAGCAGCACTTTGCATTTTTATGTTTGTAAACTGGAACATGAACAAAAGGCGGGGTTTTAAAAAAATTTTGATTAACGTGAGTTTGAATCATTTTAGAGAATATATGTGGAATAAAGTCAGGGCACACAGGAAATATTTGGATTAAAAACAAGACGGGTCGGAGGGAGGTAGATGGGGTAAAGGGGGTCAAATAATGTGGTGACAGAAAGCAATCTAAGTATGGGAGGTGAACACACAATGTAAATATGTATATGCCTTACTGTTAAAGTATGCAGCTGAAACTTATTGGATTCCGTTAAGCAATGTCACCATAAAAAATAATAAATAAATTTTTTTTAAAATTAAGAAATAAAGACCAAGTATGAATTTAAATCCCAATAGCAGCTAATTATAGTGTCCAGATAGTATCTTAAAGAATTTTTTAAATTGACATAAGTTTATTTCTTTTATATGTAAAAACGGTATAACATTTTTAAAATCTATGAGAAACGATGGAGGCTAAAGCCATATGTCACCTGCCATCCTAGCTGCACGACTGAAATGTGGGTGTCTATGTGCGCGCAGGTGTGTGGTCCCATCCCACTTTTTTCACACGGGTGTTTTTATATGTTTGGATCATAGTACACAGACTACTTAATCTCCTGTGTATTTTCACGAACATAACCTTGGCATTTTCTCAAGTTGCTGTGCAGTCTTCTTGTCAAAGAATATAACACTCAAGTTTTAAAAGCAATTTAGAGTCACTTTCAGAAAAAAGGGATGCATTGTGATTGACAAAATCTCATGTATCTTGAGACCAAACTGTCTCAGTTTGCCATACATGTGAATTTTTAATTCATTTTAGGTAGACTTGGAATTGGACTTTCTCTTAAAAAAGGAATCGTTTCTTCTTGTCTCAGGCATGCAGAGGAGGAGAAGAAAAATCTTGGACACGTCAGTGGCGTACGTGCGGGGAGAGGAGAACTTAGCCGGCTGGCGGCCCCGTGGGGACAGCCTCATCCTTGAGCACCAGTGGGAGCTGGAGAAGCTGGAGCTCCTGCACGAGGTATGCCAGGGCCAGGGACGCCCAGACCAGCTCGGGCAGGATTCCCAAAGCGTCAGTCACCCGCTCACCTCCTCTCTGTGACACTGGCTTTGCAGGTTGCGGTCACGCTGAGGTGTAGAACTTCTTAGAACCGTAACGAGCGTTGTGTTTGCTGAGGCAGTAGTTTTGGTCTTCTCAGGTGGAGAAAACCCGCCACTTCCTGCTGCTGCGTGAGAACTTGGCGACAGCATCCCCAAATCCCTGAGCGACTCGCTGTCCCCCAGCCTCAGCAGTGGGACCCTCAGCACCTCCACCAGCATCTCCTCTCAGATCTCAACCACCACCTTTGAAAGCGCCATCACGCCCAGTGAGAGCAGCGGCTACGACTCGGCAGACATCGAAAGCCTGGTGGATCGAGAGAAGGAGCTGGCTACCAAGGTGCGACCCCTTCCCGTGGCTGAGCGTTTTCCCAGTGAGGCTGGGCTGGTCTGTCCGCTTCTTAGTTTTCATCTTTAAGGACCTCTGTTTTAAGGCATGCGCTAACACTATGATTTTGGAATTAACAAGACCCTGTTTGTACCTTAAATAAGCTTACAGACAGTGGGTGACAGGCATATAATGGCAGAGAATGTGTGGAGCCTGTGGGTGCCGAGGAGAGGCCTGTGCAGGGGTGGCGTGGTATGAGGCAGGGTGCCCACGGTGGGGCCCGCGTGCGGGGCCTGATCGGCATGAGGGAGTCCTGGGGGAGAGAGACAAGAGGCAGCCAGGGCCACATCGTGAAGGCTCCGTGCACTGCCCTAGAGGGTTTAGAGTGTCCTGGTGGTGACGTGGAAATATTTTAAATAGGTATTTAGTTTTAGAAAGACTTCTCCGGAAGCAGTGAAGAGGATGGATTTGTGTGGAAGAGATAGACTAGAGACAGAAGTCTTTATTGCAGTGATCCAGATGGAAACGATAAAGGTTTTTAACTAAGGTGGAGTTTTTAAGGGGCCCAAGAGGAAGAGCATCATGGAAGAGATTTGGGAGGTAGAATCAGCCCTCTTGTCGCCAGGGGGGTTGAGGACGATGCCCAGGCAGGTGGTGTCTGAGCAGCTGAAATGAGAAGGAGTTCGTGTCTCTCATTTCAATAATCAAATAAATGGTCTTCTAGTTGATTTAGAAAGTATGTCCTTCCAGAAGTCTCCATGCCTTCAGTGCCAGGGGAATCAAGAATGAAAGCGAAGCCTTTGCATTCTTAAGTACTTCCGAACAGGGATGTTCGCAGTATTCACTTTTGTAGACTTGAGGATGCTTTTTTAGTGACTCATTTATCTTCTTCATTGGCATACACCAGGCTTTCCTTGCCATGTGCTTATTTGTTAATTTCTAGAGCTGTTTGGGCAGCATATCTGCGCCATGTCCCTTCCTGCTTCACATCTGGGGTTTCATTTAGCCACTGGAACTTAAGCTTCTCTCTCTCTTCTCTAGTGCCTGCAGCTTCTCACCCACACGTTCAACCGAGAATTCAGCCAGGTGCACGGCAGCATCAGTGACTGTAAGGTAAGCATCTTAGACTTCCTGTCCCCAGCTTGTGCTGCGTTTAGATGGCTTGAGATGGGCACAGCGTGGTTATTTGAGAATATGTGACGTATCTGCTCTCGTATTTAATTTTTCTGAGTCAGAACACTGACTGCTGAAGATAAAAGAATTTCTCCATGTCTCTTTGAGTGATTATCAGATGGGAACTGTTTTGGCTTTTCCCTAATTCCCTTGGAGAATATTCTGTAGGGAGTGATGTGTTATTGTGTGACAGGGCACAGGAAGTCCTGAGGTTCTTGGTGGCATAAAATTTTCTTGCCTCCCACAAAGAGTGAAGTGACCACTTTAAAGAACTGCCATATCATTCACTGTATTCTAGTCATCTTGACCTTTTTTGCTGTTTTTAAGATACTGGAAACTCACCCCTGCCTCAAGGTCATTGCACCCTTGCTGTTCCTGTGCCCGGAATAGTCTTCCTCCAGATGTTCCCACGATTGGCTCTCTTATCTGTTTCATTTTTCTGTTCAAATGTTGCCTCCTTTACCACCCTGTGTAAAGCCAGCAGCTCCCTGAAACTTTCTAACCTCTTTCCCTGCTTCCTTTCTTGCAGTAGCATTTATCACTATCTGACACTTCTTAACATGTTTGGTGATTGGTTTATTGTCTGCCTTTCCACCTAGAACATAAGCTCTAGGAGGTCAAAGCCTCTGCCATGTTCTTAGAACAGTGCCTGTTGTTCTAAGTGCTCCGCTCACATAGGTAGGATCATTCAATTAATGCAGGAGGGGAGTGCCATATAAAAAGCCAGCCTCGCGCCTTTCATTAATGTCTTGATTCCTAATGGGACACTCAGGCCATAAAATATTTGTAAAACTTATTTTCTTGAATCACCCTGAAGCAGAAGACTTATGAAAGCGAGGTCCCTGGTTGTCAAAGCTTCCTACCACAGAAGCAGCTGTTGTCATCTGCATCTCACGTGCTCTGTTCTGTGTGCCTCTAGCTGTCTGATGTCTCCCCGATTGCTCGGGACCCCTCCGTGTCCAGTTTCAGCAGCGCGACCCTCACTCCTTCGTCTACCTGCCCGTCGCTGGTAGACTCCAGGAGCAGCTCTGTGGATCAGAAGTAAGTACCCGCATGTCACCAAGAGAAGCTAATCTAAGAACCAAGGGACATGCCCCTCCTTCTGGCTCGGTGATTCTCACCTTGCGGGCAGCACCACCTCCTGGGGGCATTCAGAAATACGTGGGAGCCTTTTCTAATAACCTCCGTGACTGGGGAGGGGCTGCTGACATCTAACAGCCTGTCTCCCTGACTTTCGGCATCAGATCGTTGGCTCCCCTTCTTGAACCCTTTCTGCCCTTCCCACGCTGCCCTCTCTCCAGTCACATCAGGCACAGGAGAGCCCCATCTTGGGAAAAATATCTTGAAACTGCTATGGAAAAAAATATTTTCAGGACACACGAGATAATATTGGTAAGAATAATAGAGACAGATCGAGTCTAGGTTCCCTGAATTCATCACTACGCTCACTTCTTTGCAGTGCGCCGTCTGACTCCTTTGCCCTGTCACCATTCATTATGTGCACCTGTCAACCCCCTAGTTACTGTCCAACTGTCTGTCTTACGTACCACCCCTGGCACAACTGAATGTGACGGGGGAAGTACACAACCAGGTTATTTAATTAAACCTAGGATGCCAGCAACTGTAAGACGTGACTTTATTGCCACTAAGAAAAAGTATCGTCACTATAAGGCGATATACCTTCAATTGTAAGACGCATCCCAGTCTGAGAAATGCTGAGGTATTTTAAAAATGGGCTTTTGAGGAGTGGTGAAACACAGGTAATTGGGCTTCCGGGGCTCTCCGAGAATGAATGACAGCACAGACACAGGGGTTACTTCTGTGGCCACAGCCCCGGGCTGGGCCAGGCCGGAGGGGCAGCTCTGCCCCTCGGTCACGCGGGAGCCCAGGTTCCTCCCAGGCATTCGCTGTCTCTGCTGGTCTCTTGGGAAGAGGGTCTCAGACCGCAGTGTCCGCAGTGTGTACCACCTGGGAAGCTCGTACACCGCAGGTGGCTGCACCCTGCCCACAGTTTCCGATGCTGTCAGTCTGGGTTGGAGCCTGGGAATGTGAATTTCTACCAAGTTTCTGGGTGCAGCTGATGTCGCCCACCAGAGGGTCACGCTTCGAGAGCCACTGTCCTACGTGTGAGCTCGGGACTAAATAGAAACCTAGGGAAATGAGTTCATACTCCAGACACTTCCATTCAGAGCGCTTCAGGACAGTAAGAAGGACTGAGTGACTTGGTCATCAGTGACCAGTTTCCTTTTGTGACCTCTGAAGGGTGACAGCAGTTGAATTTGAAATTAGTTTCCTGACGCCCGCTCTTGTTCTCACCGGGCCCTCTGAAACCAGCGTCGCAGGGCCCACTGCTCGGGGAGGCACGTGCAGCACGCGCCGACCTCACTGAAGCTCTCTGACCCCGACCTCTCTCTTTCAAAGGACCCCAGAAGCCAATTCCCGGGCCTCCAGTCCCTGCTCAGAATTCGAGCAGTTTCAGATCGTCCCAGTGGTGGAAACACCTATTTGGCCCGAGCGGGAAAGAACGAATTCCTCAATCTTGTTCCAGATATTGAAGAAATTAGACCAGGGTGAGTACTGTATCCACCAGAGATGCTGGGTGTAAAAGACGAAGCAGCAAGAATGTGTCGAGGCCTCCATCACTGTCTCTTGCAGGTGGGCCGGGGTGACAGCGCCCCTGGCGTCTGCCCAGCCGGGCCCTGGTGGCCCCCGCCCGGCCCCGTGGCGCTTCGTGCTCTTCTGCCGCGTTACTTTGGCAGATGAGGTTCTAGGCCAGAGAGATCGTTCGCCTGTTTGGTTCCTACTAGGGTCTTGACTGAGGGGGACATATTTCGCTGACCCCTCGGCTCATGATCACTTTTTTTTTGTGAGAAACTAACCTCTCTCGTACCATCTCGTTTCAGCTCAGTGGTTTCTAAGAAAGGGTACCTGCAGTTCAAGGAGCCGCTTTCCAGCAACTGGGCTAAACATTTCGTGGTGGTCCGTCGCCCATATGTCTTCATCTATAACAGCGACAAAGACCCGGTGGAGCGTGGCATCATTAACCTGTCCACAGCGCAGGTGGAATACAGCGAGGACCAGCAGGCCATGGTGAAGGTCAGTCCTGCCCTCCCTGGGCTTTCACCGCCACGCACGCCCTTCCTTTTTGAGCTCTGGACTCTGGTGTGTGGCGCGGCGTCTCCTGTATAGCTGGTCTCTGAGCCTGCAGTGCGAAGCGCTGTCAGCCCCCTGAATGTGGCAGGCTGGTCCACATTGCTCACAACTTTCTCGTCTACCTGTGTCTCTTTCAGACGCCTAACACCTTTGCTGTGTGCACAAAGCACCGTGGGGTCCTTTTGCAGGCTCTCAACGACAAGGACATGAACGACTGGTTATATGCCTTTAACCCCCTTCTTGCTGGCACAATACGGTAAGAGGTGGTCCCCGTGCTGCCTTCCTCTCCGGGGCTTTTGGTCCTGATGACGGCAGCATAAGCAGGGAAGGAAATCTTATTCCAAACAGGTTTAAAATAGGAGGACAGGGTGTAAGTGGTTCTGGGTGGTGATGCTCCCTGAGGGTTCATCTGGCATCCTGGGCAGCTAAGGAGACTGGTCACACTTGCTCCCATTCGATCTCCTGCTTTGACTTTTTGTTCTCAGGGGTCTGCAGCTGGGGCCTGTGGGCTGAGTAAAGGGAAGACTATGAGAACCTTAATGGCCAGTGCTCAGCCCTGTGACCCGGCCTCAGATCCTGTGAGGGGCTTGTGTCCCAGGGTCCGCTGATGGGGAAGACCACCGCCCAGCCTGTCAGTTCAGGGCCTGCAGTGCAGTTTAGGAAGAAGTCTGAGGAGGGAACCTCGGAGGAAGACCGTGAGGGAGGACCGTCTGGCCCAGTGTTCTAATCCTGCCTCTCCCCGTGTTGCCCACAGGTCAAAACTCTCCCGCAGATGCCCCAGCCAGCCGAAGTTCTGACTGCCGAGCGCCCCCACTCGCCTTCCAGAGATAAAGTGTTACCTCTCATTCTCCTTGTGATTCTTGCCGGTTACTCTTGTGTGTGATCCTGTGGCTTGACTACTTTCCCTCCTCGTCCAGCACTTTTTCCAGCTCCTGTTCCCCATCGCCATTGCTCTGTACTCTTTCTTTTTTCCTGTGCTGAGAATCTTGTTAGTAGCATGTGGCCTAACAAAAGGGGGGAAAAACACAAACAAAAAAAACAAAACCCGGAGGGGATCCAGCGACTCTCCAGACTATTCTTTAGTGTATTCTGGCTTCCTTTTGTGTGACGCGTCCTCATGGTGACCACCCCCGGTGTCTGTGCCGCTGTCTCTGGATATGTCTTTTTTTTTTTTTTTTTCAAAAAACATAATTCTTTTCTTCTTTTCTATATTTATGAGATCACTTTAATTTTTCTTGGGTGGCTTAGAGACAAAGGAGGAGACATCTGGCTTTTTAGAACCTGAGAGGAAAAATCTTACCTTTTTTCTTTCTGTTGCTTTTTCCATCCCTAATCCCTGCGTTTTCCATTCAGGGAAAAGGTCGTGGTGAGCTTGGAAATGTGGCGGGCGTAGCCTCTGAAATCGGGCCCTGTTGAGAACACAGTTACGCACTTCCCGGTTAGTGGGAGAGAAGAGAGGACTCTTTGGCAGCCTGGGACGTGGCTGCTGCTGTGCTGCTGACCTTGTAGGAAGGGAGGAGCCGAGGATATTGCTGGTGGGTTTCAAAGGATCGCAGGGTCTGGCGGTGGGCCGTGAAGGCGGGCGGTCAGCAGCCTGTGTCCAGTCACTGACTGTGAACAGTTTTTCTCACGGGGTAGGAAGCGGGGCGAGCCTTCAGAGTTTCTCAGGTCTGTTCTTGGCTTTAGCAATGACGGTGGCTCAGTTTGGAATTCGTGTGATGTCGTACACAAATATCCCACAAGGGGGCAGTGTTTCGCTTCTGATGAGGAACCTGATGGTCGTCATTATAATTATGGTAATGCTTAATAATGACATTGTGATTATTAGCTTCTTTTTGATTAAAGAAATGTAGCTTTCAGGCATAAATTTGGAAGTCTTTTCTGAAGCCAGTGGTGATTTTCAATAATCCTTGTCAAATTGAAAGTATCAGTGATGCCTGCCCCTTATAATTAAATAAGCAAACATGGCAGGCTTTGCTTTCTGGATCCCAGGATTAAAACCAACCCCCCCCACCACTGGAAATAAAACGAAAGGACATCTTGGGGCAGAAAAGAGGATCCACCTGAGCCCAGGCCTCGGTGTTTTGTTGCTTTGTCTGCCTGGTTCGGCTTCCTCCTTGGTTGTCACCCTGTCCGAGGAGAAAGGAGGAGCCTCCGGCCGAAGGTCAGTCTCCTCCTCTGACAGAACAGGGTAGGCCACTTCCGGAGGCTGCTGGGAAGATACTCTTTCTCTCTCAGCTGCCGGTGAGTTTTACGGGAACGACGTGGAGGAAGAAGGCCTGCGTTACCTTGACTTGCTTTGCCAGTCGACTTGGGTTGTTTCGTACCACCCTCTGCTTCCCTTGCACACACTGCCCTGTTTGACCACCCCGCAGGCATTTCGGAAGGTACCTGACCGCGCCCACTTTGTGGAGAAAGCGCCTTTGGCCTTGAGGCTGCTGACTCGGGCGCCAGGGAACTGACGGCTTTGCTTCTGGTGGCAAAGGGCGAGGGCCCGTGCACCCTGCAGGACAGGTGCTGAGTGGGCTCGTCTCTGAGAAGAGAGCCCCCAGCTTCACCCCGTAAAACTGGCTGCAGAGAGGAGGAAAAGTGAGTCACAGAGAGCTTAATAGAAGAAAGGACAGAAATCACAGGCTGTGACCTTATTGGAAAAGTGATCAAGAAAAACTCTAGTAGATTTTTAAAAACTTTTTTCTTCTTAAAACATAGGTCACTAACTGTAATGTTATTTGTTTTCTAAGTGATATGTAAGATTTTTAACGTAGTTAGAGGTTTCTTCATTGTCTAATGGACGCAATATGCCCTTCTGGTGTATACTCAAATCTAGGGTCTGTCGGTGCTTAGAGACAGCTTCCTGGACTGGAATCAAATCTAATTTCAGGGAAATAAAGATGAAATTTGAAAGTTGCTTTTAGAATTAGATCATGGATGCTGCTGCTGCTGCTGCTGCTGGGAGGTTGGACAGAAGGGTCCACGTCTACGGCGAAGTGAGGAAGGCCGAGGGAGAGAGAAATCATGTGACACACTGAAATGACTTTGGCTTTTTCTTCTAACTCAAACAAAAGTAGCTTGGAAAGTCTTTGCTTTGAAGGCAGGTACTAGAACAGGCCGAGCTGGATTCTCACATGCCCAGGTGAGAAGGCCTCGTGAGGAAGCAGGTTCTCGGAAAGCGTTTCTGCCGCCTGAGCAGCCTCTGCGGTGGCGGATAGGCGCAGGCGGCCCCTTTGGTACCCCTCTTTCTTTAGGGCCCCACCTGCAAGCTGGAGTTAGCACAGTGTCAGGGCGATGTTCCCTTTTCAGACAGACCCATCTCTACTTTGAAGCTCTCAGAAAGGACTCATGACAGGAACTATTTATGAGGCTTTAGCTGAAGCCAGAGTGGCAAGAAAGTTGAAGAATGAACTTAACCTTTAAGGAAACTACTTTTTGAGGGTTTTTAATTTATTTTTTTCCCCAAAGCACTACTTTAAACAAGCAAAAAAAAAAGAAAAAGAAAAAAAAAAGAACTCTTAAATTAAGGAGAAGTGAGTGCTAGTTAAAGCTAATCATCTCCTCCCCATCTTTCTCTCTTCTGCCACAAGAGCATGGACTCAGCCCACACAGACCCGTGCTCACCCCCTTCTTTCCCTGCACCCACCCGCCTGGGGGTCAGGCAGCTCTCAGGCCAGGCCGTGCGGGGCCAGCCAGCCCCTGCCCACAGCCAGGGCCGCAGGGAAGGGCTGCTCCCAGCAGCCAAGCGGGCACCAGAAATCCCGCACGTGGTCAAAACACACTGATGGTGAGAGAAAGTAATTTTCCCAACTAGGAAACCACTATCATTTTATATGTACATATACAGATATATATTATCTTTTCCCTCTTCATCTCTGTAGAACTTACGGAGATACTCATATTTTCAATGAATTTTTTCCAGCTCTTTCAAGATGAAGGACTAAGCTAAATCATTGGGAAAGGTCTTTTGGGATCTAAAACTGAAATGACTTCTCCTGGCTCATGTTTCAAAGCAAAGACTTTGTTGCCTGCTGCTTGTTCTCTAATTTACAGGGATATTTAATTTTGTAAGGTATTTGTATATTTATACAGCTGTAATTAGTTGCGCATGGGCCCGGGAGGAGGGCGGCCGGGCGCGTGGCACCTGTCGGTACTGCCGCCTCCTCGCACTGCCCGCTCGGCTTCCCCAGAGTGTCAGGGCTCGTTTGTTCCTTCGCTCGTTCCACTTGGGCCCTTCTTTTCTCTTTCGGTTCCCTTTTTAAAATGTGATTGTTAGCCTGTTCCTTAAAAACAGTTCTAATTCTGCTGCTCTCAGAAGGTTTGCCGAATGTATTTTAAATAGGACCCCGACGTGTGCGCACTGCAGATGGCCTCGTGGCCACACGCGATGCACCCAGCGTGTGGCCAGACCGTCGCTGTATGAAGTGGGAATGTACTGGTTTGTGTTTCCTTAGTAAACTGAGAGATTATCTGCTTTTGTTGTTCAAAAGGCCATTTATGAAATTCATATTTGAGTCCCATAAAATCTTAAGAAAGCCTCTGGTCGTTCAAAGGAAGAAATTAGAGTTGATATAAATTTCATGTTAAAAATCACAGCCAAATGGCTCCTCTCAGATGGAAAGTCTGAGCTGAGGTTGGTCTCTTGCCAAACCCTGGCTGTCATGTGTTGTTTTCATGTCTTCCGGTTAATTTTTTTCATGCTGCGTATTTTGGCTTCAGTTGACCTGAGGACTGTCTCAGCCTTCTCACCTGTAAGGCATCGTCTTAGATCTTGTGGCTCTAAAGTTCTTGTCCGTCGAGGTTTCGAGTCCCTTGTCACCATCCTCGTGCACTACAACAAAACCTGTGAAGCATAAGTGGCCTTTTCGAACCAAGACTTTGCAAACTGATCTCTCCCCAGAGAAGGAGGCGAGCACATTAGCAACAATGTACATTATTAATTTCAGATTTTCATTTTCATGTTTTATTATGTAAATACCTGATGTTTGGAGCTTGAGTATACAGAATGTAAATATAGTTCTTGTATTTGTACTAATTCTGGGTCTTCTGCTGTATAGCCTTAGACGTGCAATGCAGACATTATCTAACTGTGTATGGTAACCTTGCATCACAGAACTATTAGTGAACGAGGTAAAATAATAAAGGTACAACCAGTGCATCAGAAGGCTCTCGATGTGCATTTTTTCTGGCACTTTTGAAGGCTTCGTACACAGGTTTTCCTTGCCTTGCGAAGATGCCGTTTCCTAGGACGGAAGTCACAGCGCTGTTACCTTCGTGTTCCTTTCTGATGGTTCAGAACAGCGGTCATTACATAACCAGGAAGCTGGTGCTGTTTCTGAGAAAGTGCTTTCCTCCCCAGTATGGAAGTGGCGATTTTTAGGTAGAAGATTTGTGTTTTTTTCTCCTGAAGCCTCTGCTCACACACCTACCAGCGATTCTGTAGTGGCGGTGGTGTTTTGTGTGGGGGCAGGGGGTTCGGAAGTGTCACCGTGTCAGCTTCATTGAACAAGCTCGCATTGTGAGCAGAGCAGGAGCAGGGGCCCCTCTCATGGGTGTCTGGGAGACACGAAGAGCAGGGGAGGAGCAGCATCCAGGCAGGAGGCAGCGATGCAGTCCACACATCCGTGCGGCCGGATGCTGATGGTTCGGGGAGGTGCCGGGAACAGAACCAGCCCTGGCACTTGTGGTCCCCCCAACCCATTCCAGTGGGGACCATTCGGTACACAAATTATGTCAAGTAGTAAGTACCACAGAGCAAAATAAAGCTGACTGAACAAAGGGGCAGGAAGGAGGTCATTTTATTTATTTATTTACTTAACTTTGTTTAGGTGAGGTGCCCTTGGTTGACCTCACAGGTTACAAGGACCTTGTCAGCTTACAATCCCTTATTTTTTAATTTTTTGCACTTAGAGCACCTGGTCTTCCTAGGTGGTCTCCCATCCAAGTACTAACCAGGCCCGACCCTGCTTAGCTTCCGAGACCAGATGGGATCAGGCACGTTCAGGGTGACATGGCCATAGCCAGGAGGTGGCATTTTAGATTGCGGGTCAGGGGCGGGGCCTCTCAGGAGAGGACCTGTGAGCAGTCTCCAGAGTGAGGGATGGGTAAGCCATGCAGAGCCCTGGGGGAGAGGTCTCCAGGCAGAGAAAGAAGCCCTTGAGGCAGCAGTGTCCTCTGCAGGTTCCAGAAAGAGCGCGGAGGCCGGTTTGGAGTAAGGGGGAGAGCACGGGGCCCCGAGATGATCTCAGTCACGCCAGGACCGGGAACGATGGGGACGGTCGTGAGAAATGCGGCGCGGCGCCGGCGCACTCACGCAGACCCGCACACCTGGGCCGTGCCGCGCCACCGTGGCGCGTGTGGTCTGTCGTGGAGCGGAACACCGCGAACGGGGCCGCGCTCAGGATGCGTCGTCACGTCAGAGCTGCCAGTCGTGGCGCCCGAGCGAGAGTCAGGTAACTGAGGCCGGCCTGGCAGTTTCTGAGGAGGAAAAGGTCGGCAGAGGAGCAGGTAAGGGCGGAACGGAAGTGGGGATTTGATTTTGGTCCTGTCTGCTCTGAGATATCAGCGTTTGCACCTGCAGGTGTAGTTGGTGAGGCCGTCGGGTACACTGGGTGGACTCGGGGAGGCTGGGGCTGGAGGCGGACATTTGGGACTTGTCAGCGTGGTGGGCGACAGGCGAGGGTGCGAGGCGAGGAGGTTGGGGGAGTGAGCGTAGCTGCGAGAGCCAGGGCTTGTGTCTCGGAGCACTCGGAGAGGGGGAGGCGAGAGGACCACCCCGCGAAGACGAGGCCCCTGCAGAGGAGACAGCGACACCTGGCAAGCAGGTAAGGAGGTGTGTGCGGGTAGAGGGAGTGGTAACTGTGTTGCTGACACATTAAAATAAAAACTGAGCAGTGACCACAGGTTTTGACAACAGGGAGGTCTTAAGAATTTTGACGGAGTCAGTGAACATCATTGCTTTTCCCAATTTCAGAGCCAACCCAGAAACAAAAGAATAAGGCCATTGGGAGATCAAAATGTCGTTTATTTGTATCTTTATTACTTAAAGTGCGATTAGACACTGTGGCTACACCGAGCCTCGGGAAAGAGGGTTGGAAGCGGTGCTGCGCCACCTGCAGCCTGCGCCAGGCACACTCAGCTGGGGGCTCCTGTAAAACGCAGGTTCTGGCTGAGCAGGCCCTGCGGGGCCTGAGAATCTGCATTCCTGAGACGTTCCAGGTGACGTCAGTGCTGCTGTTGGGGATGGGGGGTGCCCTCTTAGCAGCAAAAGTCTGGAGGAGCAGCAGAGAATGCTCCAGGAGGCAGCGAGGCCCTCAGAGAGGCAGGACGTGGCAGGCTGTCCATGCCTAGGGGCTTCTTCTAAACTCACAGGATTATCGTTTCTGTGGGGGTCTGTGAGGGGTGGGCAGAAGCAGGAGTGTCCCATACGGGGAGCTCCTTCCGTGGGAGGAGGTATCAGCAGCCCCTCTACCCTAATGGTCCAGTGATAGAGCATTTTCGTGGGTGAAGCCGCAGAAAGCCTAACGAGTAGGTCCGAGGGAAAGAGGAGGTTGAAGGAATGAGTACAGGTGATTCTTTCAAAGGCTTTTACTGTGAAGGGGAGAGGAGAAGGGGACGTGGGGCCCAGAGAGGGTTTCGTTATAGAGAAGAGAGCTGGCCCAGCGTGTGCGCTGATGGGGATGGGTGACCTGGAGGGGGAGCCTGGTGGTGGGGAAGGAGTTTGCCGGAGTGAACCCCGGTGTAGGCGGTGGGGTTGGAGCTGACGCACCGTGGAGAGGTAGGCCCTCGGCCTAGGGGCGCACCGCAGTTTACCCACAAACCCAGGAGGCGACGCAAAGTTGAGCAGGCAGCAGACAGCGGAGGGACAGGAGCCAGCACGGGTCCTCTGAGCGTTGCCTTCCTGGGGCTGGTCTTAGAGTTAGGTCGGTCTAGGGGTTGCATCGGGCCATGTCTTCCTGAGCTCCACTGTGTTTTTCATTTAAACAGAATTCGTGTTCATATAAACTTGGTTCTCCCCTGCAATAGACCCCACCCAGCGTCACACAGGATTGGTCCCTCACCTGGGCCCCTCGCTGTGAGTCTCCACGTCTCTCCCGGAGCTGACAGTGCAGAACATCGGGGTGTCCCAGGGTGCGTGCGCATTTAACGCATTACTTTTCTCGGATATTTCTTGCCGTTCTGCTTTGGGTTGGGTGCTGAGTTTCCCACTTTCCCTTATGAACTCCTCACAGGACTGCGGAGGCAGAGTCCTAAATTTTTAGCTTTTCTAAGCATGTCACATGCTTGCCTGGCTTTAGAATATGTGGTCTCTGGGTGTTTACAAAACCTTGTTCTTTCTACCTAGCATGTGAACAGACATTTGTGTTTAGTTGCAGGAATTATATAGCAAGTAAGTGGCAAAGCTGGGATTTTCAAATCTGCCCCAACCAGTGTGTTACACACCCTCTTATGTAAGGCAAACAAAGGATCCAGCCCTAGGAGGTTTGCAGAGAAGGGCTGTTTTTGTCCGCTCCCTGCCCATGCCTTCAGTTGGGATTTGGGGAGTTAGGGCAAGGCCAAAAGTTGTTCAGATAAATAGTAATGTGTGTTGACTTTCTTAAGCAATCTAAGCCAAGCATTTGAGAATTTTCTAAAAACTAAAGGTCAGCATGAAGCCTAGCACTAGGAAGCCCTGGCTTTACTCTGTCCACCTCTGGGGCCCACTTGTCTTTTATCCCAGCCCTGCTCTCTTTAAGCCAATTTGCTGTAGTTCTCCAACAATCTGGGAAGCAGTAAATTTTGCTGGTGGTTAACACCTTAACCAAGAAGTGAGAAGGGTGTGTTGCAGTCTATAACATTAGTAATAGAAGAAAAAAATTATTGGCTATTTGATTTGCTGTTTAAAGGTTTGCTTTAAAAGGAGGCGATTTAACAGTAACTTGGGTGTGTCTAGATATTTAGTCACATTGACTCAGCATAACTTCTCCCTTGACAAATCTCAGGCCAGAGCAATCAATTTGTTGCTGCAACAGAATCTGATGGTAGGCTTTTCTCCTTAAGGAACCCCACAGAAAGAGGAAATAGTTGCAACAAAGTTGAAAGGTGTGGGGGAGGTACCGAGGCTCTCTTGAAGAGGGCCATTGTGTAAAGTGCCACCCATAAAATTTCTACAGGTGCTGTTTGTTCTGCGAAACTAGTCATCAAAAGTCAATTTCAATTCAGCTTCTGTTTAAAGTCAACTAAACATCTTTAATATAGAGCTAGCTATACCCAATTTCACTGGGAGGATATGTCTGTGAGTGTGCATGATTATGGCCTGCTAATCTGATTAGGAAAGAGCTCTGGGCTCCGCCCTAAGTAGACCTGGGTTAAAGTTCAGTTCCTTCGCGCACTGGCTAAGAAAATCAGCTTCCCTGAGCTGAGTTTCTTTGTCGTATTAGGTGATAGTAATAATGGCGTCTTAGAATCACATAGCAATTTGAAGTTTATGAACTCTCCTAGACATTAGCTCATTTCAACACGGGAAAGGAGGCCGGACAGACAAGGGGTGGAAGCCCCCTGCAGGCCGGAGCCTGCAGACTTAGCCCCTGGAGAACAGCAGGGCCTTGGGAGGTCGAGTCCCTTTGTCCTTTCTGAAGCTTCTCTCGGCATTTCCTGCTTCTGGATCTCTCTCATTCTCTACAAGGCTGAGGTGCCGAATCTGGCCTGTGAAAGAGGAATGCCGGAGGAGGCGGCACCCCGCGTGGGACCTTGTCAGTGTCAGCGCCTTGAGTACAAGTCCCCAGAGCCTGACTGACCACTCTCTGGTGGACTCGAGATGAGGGCTTCCCTGCAGACAGATGAGGCCTTCCCTGCAGACAGAAGGCCTATGCCGCGGAGTGCTGACTGTGGCAGTGGGGAGGGGCATGGCATGCTCACTGCAAAAATAAAGCATAAAATTGGGGGGGGGATGGAATCCTAAAAACATTTTAAGGCTTTTGAAATTGACCAAAGGCAGACACATTAAAAAACAT
Organism: Eonycteris spelaea; assembly: GCA_003508835.1. Classification (NCBI taxonomy): domain Eukaryota; kingdom Metazoa; phylum Chordata; class Mammalia; order Chiroptera; family Pteropodidae; genus Eonycteris; species Eonycteris spelaea. The sequence continues at coordinate 905,899 of PUFA01000119.1, read as the reverse complement.
TTATTCCTGGGGAAAAAACCCACTAGGGCTTCAGGTAAGAGCAGCGGGAGCCTGCGACTTCTTGTTTGGGGCTGCTCCCCATCTTGCCTTCTCTCTGTTAGTAAGAAAAGTTGTTTTACCAGCTCAGGGCTTTGCTGGGGGGTGGGGGGCAACCTGATCACGTGTGTTTGGCGGCGGGAGCTGGTAGTCCTGTAACTTCTAACAGCTGCAAGTGGCAACCGTGGTGAGAAATGAATGGGAAAGACCCACAGCTTACTCGCCTGAGGTTTCGAGCAAGCAGCAGACTAGCCGTAGCTTTAACAAGGAGCCTGGAAATGAGAATGCGGGAGGACTGGATAGGCTCTCAACACCTCCTCGATGACTGGGACACTCCAGAAAGCCCAGCAGAAAGTTAAAAGCCCAGGAAGACTTGAGAAGTGGGTGAGCTGTGAATGACCTTCCCAGTGCCCACGCAGACGCACAGCCCAGGTATCTAAGCACAACATCTCCAAATTGGCTGGCAACTAAGTTAAGGAGACACAGGGCGACCCTCGGGAGGCCAAGTTAAAAACAATTGTGTAGCAATTTAGTAAATACAGTAAATATTTTTTACTATATAGCAATGTTGTCAAGAATCTGAACAGAGTACCAACTATGTGAAATTGGATTCCAGAAGGAGAGGCGAGAAAGACCAGAAAAAATTCATTTGAATTAGTGGCTAAAAACTTTTAATGTGTTGAAGGATAGTAACCTACAGTAATAACTCTATTAATACCAATAGGATAATCACATGAAATCCACAAGTAGACACATCATAAACTGCTGGAAACGAATGGGAACGTTTTAAAAACAGCAAGAGAGTGTGCAGGAAACTGACTGTGATTAGTGGTTTGACTGCTCATTGGAACCTGAAAGCCGTAGCTGCTGAAATGAGATACTGAAGGTGCTGAAAGGGAAACTGCAACCAGGGAGTTTTATTCAGCGAAACCGCCCTTCAAAACTACGGGCAAAATAAAGACATTTCCAGATTAAAAAACAAAACTAAGTAATGGTGCTAGCAGAGCTGCTCTGCAAGAGAGAACTGCAAATCCCACTGGTCAACCCCATGGAACGAAGCTTGCTCAGACTGAGGCCCATTGTTTCCAGACGTTGTATCAAGGTGCTTGGGTGGTGGGGGATGATACTTTAATAGGACGTGCTGGTGCACCCTATTTAGGGCACCCTGAAGGGTTGTAAAACAGAGGTAATAACCATGGGGAAGACATAAAACACCTGAGATGATGTGTATTTGGATCGGAAGACAGATAGGCCAAATGCATGGCTATGTCATGGTCAAATGGGAGCTTTTCTATAGCAAACAATTCGCGTAATGGATCATTTTCTCACCAGCTTAGCTGGAACTGTGGGAACCTGTCAGCTTTGCAGGAAGCTGCAGGGGTGCGCGTCTCTCTCCCAGGTTTCACAAGGAAGCCTTGGAGCAATAGTTTGATTCGGTCTTATTTCCCACCACCGTTTACCTCTCTTCCGAGTCCTTCCCATAAAAAAAGTGGAAACTCATAAATGGATACTAAGTGTCGGACACAAGTTTCCAGAAATGTTTCACTGAGCCCCAGAGCTACCTTGTGAGATTTTGGTCATTCCTATTTAATACATAAGGAAACTCGGATTCAATAACTTGGCCCAAATTGCACAGGTAGAAAAAAATGGAACCAGAGTGAGATAAGGTCAGTGGGACAGAAAAAACCCATTCATTCCCTAACCTTTCCATCAGGCAGTTCCCGAGAAAGACATTCCAGACCATTTGGGAAGCCATCTGTTCTGACTTCCGATAACTGTGCTGTCCCTACCACTGAGGCTGGCTCTCTGAATCCTAGGTTTTATTGAGAGGGATCTTGGCGAGCATTTATCCGTCCCCGAGGGGCAGTTCTAGTGACTACGTGACTCAGCAAGTTTCAGCCCATTTTCCTCAACTCTAAAACACCTGGGCTACATCAGAGGTTCTTAAACTGGTTGGTCCAGGACCCTTTACACTTAAAATTATTGTGGACCCAAAGAGCTTTGGTTTATGTGAGCTATATGTATCGATGTTTACGATTTAAACATAAAAACAAACTTTTAAGTCACAGTTTCCTCAGCCGTACAGGAAGAGGTTCAATGACTCGACCTCCAAGCCTGGCCCATCACATCCCAAGTACATTCAGCGCCTGCTCTCCCTGCGCCCGTTTCTTCACCTGCAAAAAGGGGCTATGTTCCCGCACGGGGTCGCGTGAGGGCCACACGGGGTCGTGTGAGGGCCAACGTTTCCTGGCACCCATGGCACTTGCCCAATACCCTAAGAGTAGAGCTCGGTCCCTGCCCAGAGCTGAGCGACACGATACATGAGCCCCACAGCGCAAGGCAGCACGGGGAGGAAGGAGTGAGGGACCCTCGGGTGACGGGCATTCATGTACCTGGCACCCTGAAAGCGCGACCCAACCTGCCCCATCGTCCTTGCGGCGCGGAGCCGGGCAGGCCGGACGGAGCCGGCCCTGGACCCGCCTCCCCGCGCCCAGCCCGCGCCGGTCCGCGCGCCCCGGCCAGCGCAGGAGCGATGTCATCGATGTGCTCGGCGCTCTCCTGAGTCGGCCGTCCCCGGGAGGGGGCGGGCCCGCCTGCCTCGGGTGGTGTAACAGGCGCCCGGGAGGACCAATGGCGTGTCCGCACGGCTCCACCCCGTGCTTCCGATTGGTCGGCGCCGGCAGGCCGGGGCCGCGGCCTCGGGAGGCCAGCCGCCGCGGGTCTCAGTCTCGGTCGCCCGCGTCGCGCGTCCTGTGCCCTCCGCCTCTCTTCACTCCCGCCGGGTCCGCCGTCGCCGCCATGGCCCAGTGAGTGACGGCCCACGGGTGGCCGGGGACTTTCCGGAGGACGGAGCCGCCCCCGAAGTCGCCTCGGCCCCGGGGGTCGCGCGAGCGCGGCCTCGTGGCGCCCAGAACCCCAGGCCTGCGGGGTCTCAGCCCCTTGGGCCGGGGTCCCGGATCCCGAGCCAGCCGCGCAGCCTCGCGGTTCCCTGGGGCCGGGCCGTGTGCTCCTCGCGGCAGCGCGGGCGCGGGCGGATCCCGGCGGCTGGAAAGGGCGGCGAGGGGGCCGGCATGGCCAGGGGGAGCCGGGCGGGTCTGCAGGGCAGGGGGCTGGCCGGCGGCGGCTCTGCCAGCAGAGGCCTCTCCCCGCTGCAGGGGACGGGCACTCTTGGAACAAGCCATTGCCAGATAGAGTAGTGCCTACGTGCCGTGATTACATGCCTTAAATACCCTCGTACCTGCGTGGTCAGTTGATCTCAAGAGAATTTGAGGTCCCTTGAAGTGACAGAGTAGGGGAGTGGTCTGTGCATAGTTTCATGGAAGGCGCATACCTGGGTTCTAAAGTGAAAGGGAGTAGGGTAGGGGGACAGAGGAAAAGTTAAAACAAGTTATTAATCATAGCAAAAGCTGGGAAACTCTGGGTCCTGACTTGGAATGGATTAAGTGGAACTGACACTTTTTCTTGGTTCTTTTTTCTGGTCTTTCAGAGCTGATATTGCACTGATTGGACTGGCTGTCATGGGCCAGAACTTAATTTTGAACATGAATGACCACGGCTTTGTGGTAAGTCACAAGGGACACATTCTTTTAGGGGATCTTGGCGTACATTAGCCTGAGTACTGGTGATTGACCTGCTGATTTCAAAGATGCCATGTAACAAAAAGCATATTTTTCTTTATATTTGCTCTGTTGCTGCTTATGATGTTTTTTTCCGAGGAAGGAGAAGCACCACTTCACTTGTGGGTGTGGGAAGCCAATTTCATAATTCTTTGAGGAAGAGTCCTGTTCAACACACTTGTCAGTTCTTAAGGTTTGCAGCCTGAATAAGCCCCTCAGTATTTGAGGAGGAGAAACCCTGCTGGGTGTGTGCAGCTCTGACTTTATCTCATCTTGAGAGCCGAGGATAGTGAAGAGTTTGCAAATAAATATTAAACCAGCGTGGACACAAGTGTTATCAGTGGCAAAAGATACACGTTTGGAACCAGCTGATTCCTAGATTCGAGTTCTAACCAGCTGGTGACAGACTCGCGCCTGATATGCCGGGGTCGTTGACCTTTGCTTAGATTCAGTTCCCTGCCATTTCATCCTCTAAACTTAAGTTTAGAGTGGTTGTTCAGAACTCGGGTGGAGAAAGGCGAAGGCAAAGGCAACCTCCTCAAAACCTTGGGCTAAAGAGAAAGTTCATTGTTGCTTAGTCCACAGTCTGAAGGTCTTGTATGTCGCGGACCTCCTAATCAGCTTTTTTGCCCTTTTAGGTCTGTGCTTTTAATAGGACAGTCTCCAAGGTTGATGACTTCTTGGCCAACGAGGCGAAGGGAACCAAGGTGGTTGGTGCTCACTCCTTGGAGGAGATGGTCTCAAAGCTGAAGAAGCCTCGGCGGGTCATACTGCTTGTGAAGGCTGGTCAGGCCGTTGACGATTTCGTTGAAAAATTGGTGAGGTCATCTCTGCTCCCAGCTGCTGCTCATGTGACAAAACTTTCCACATTTTTTCCTTTAGCTGTTTCACTTCTTTTTACTTCAGTTTTTTTTTCTCCTTTCAGTTTCTGAGTATGAACTGCCCCGTTCCGATAAAATAATTGCTTAATTGGTACTAATTAAGTAACAGCATATCCTCTGGTGGTAATAATTCCTTATATATAAAATTCTGAGGACACCGAGAGACGTTTCAAGAAGAATTCATTAGAAACAACACAGCCACGCGCCACTCGGCAGTGGGGCACGTTCTGAGAAGTGCATCGTTAGAGGATGGTGTGGCCTCTGGCCTCTGGCACGCCTTGGCCGCACGGTGTAGCCAGCTGCTGCTCTTGCAGCCTGTACACCATGTTCGTGCACAAAACAACACGAGATTAAGTCGTCAAGAGACAGTGATGCCATCAAGAGATGCGAGATGTGTGAGTGAGGCTGCCAGCATCACACGGCACACTGTTTTACAGCAAATTTTTTTTTAATCAGTCAGATCAGTGCAGGCTAACAATAGATAGTATGGTACAGTAAACACACAAACCAGTAACAGTCATTTATCATTATCAAGTGTGATGTGCTGTGTACATAATTGTACGTACTACGGTTTTATACGACTGGCAGCGCAAGCTCGTTTACACCAGCATCAGCGCCAACACATCACGAGTCGCACTGTGACGGCATGCTGGCTGCCACCTCACCAGGCGGTGGGAAGTTTTCAGCTCCGTTGTAATCTCATGGCAGCCCCGTCGTACAAGTGGTCCAGCCTCAGCCGAAACGTCGTTATGCAGCGCGTGACTAGTAATCTTAGTGGGCTCTGGCGCTGACCTTCAAAATAACTTAGTTTTGATTGTGTATTATGATCATTTAGTGGTATTCACAATAAACCTTAGTGTCCAAATTTAGAAATAGATTGCATTTTCCTCGGTGTTCCTGTAAGGCAGCAATTCCAAAATCGTATAATTTAATATAAGTAACGAGAGATCTCAGGGAGCCCTAGCAATGACACACTGGGTACTTATTTTTGTACCAGTTTGTTAGCTTTAGCGAATGTACGTTTTTTTGGGAGAAAACAAGTACGGACTGCAGTGGCCCTGCCGGTGCCCTGGTGCTGAGTCCCCTAAAGCGTCTCGGGGAGGCAGGCCTCAGTTGCCATTCTGGTCTCCGATCATTGGCCCGTGTGGGGTGGGCGTCACGTAGGGGCATCACGTAGGGTCTGCTCCTGGTTCTGTAACCACAGTCAGGTGTAGTCTGCCTCACCGAGGCTTTCCTCCCCCATTCCCCAAGGCTAGGGGACAGCGGGCTCATCGCCAGTCTGTCTCATACTTATCTGTTGGCCATCCTTTCCCCAGCTTGTTCCCACCGAAGGACTGATGGCCACTCACCCACTGGGATGGCTGTGGCAGATGGGGCCACCAGTGGGGATAACAGCAGCTCTGACCTGTCCCGATAGTTTCCAGGATGTGTTTAGGGCCCCTTCCTCAGCCTGTCTAGGAAGAGGACTGTATTAGCTGTGTGTTTTTTTGGCGGGGGGGGGGGGGATTTCCTCACCTCACTACCAGTGCCTTGCAGCCTCGGGGTGCTTGTCCCTCCAAAAAAATCATGCACATGGGTGAAGGGGAGCCAGTGGAAATCATTTATTTAGATACTTAAAAACGAGTATCTGCTCACGGCTCACGCATCCTCCACGTGCACGTGCAGGCTCCCTCCTTGGTTTTCACGGCTCTGAAAACCAAGACGCTGGCCATTTGGAAGGATTGTTTTCTTGTGAGAAATGTAGTGACAATAAACAAAGGCGGGACGAACATTTTGAGTGGTGTTAACACGGGTTGTTTCTGCAGGAAATGTGTAACCAGTATGCTACCATTTTTAAGAAAAAATGACCTAGAAAGGAAGAATGTGATAGAAGACATAGTAAGCTTTTTGTGTAGCCAGCTGTCAGGCTGCCCATGATTAACTAGAGACAAGATGGACTAGAAAAAGGTAGATTGTTCTTCAGCGTAGGAAAATATTAAGTGCTGTGAACTGGAGCCTCGTGGGGGCCACAGAGCAAGAAATAATAAAGCAGTCCGACTGGCATACCATAGGAAGACGTTCAAGGCCTGTTTGGGAATATAAACCAGGCAGGTGGTACGCGTGAGAAATACGGAATTTTCCAAGTACGTTTTGTTTGTTGTCAAATCCTAGTTAAGAGGAATTATTTCAGTTGTGGAGAGTTCTGACTGGCTTTGCTAGGCTGAGCTTGTAAACAGGGTCTAGCTCTAGTCACAGAGGATTATTGAAAATTTGGTAATACGTACTTTTAGACTAGGTTTTTTGGGGATGAATTCTTGTTTGTTTTAATTGGCCAAGGTATGTTTTACTTTTGTCTTTCATGTCCCTGGGCCGCCTTAATGCTGGTATCTGGTTTTAGGTTCCATTGTTGGACGCCGGTGACATCATCATTGATGGAGGAAATTCTGAATACAGGGATACCACAGTAAGTATTCTTCAGTCCAGATTCTTCCATGTTCTGAGAACATTCTAGAAAAAAAGTGTCAGCCTTGCACACTTGATGGGATAGTGCCCTGTCCCTCCATGATGCTGACTTGGGGGGCTGGTACCGGTGCAGCAGCTCCCAGCCTTGTTTGACGGATGAAGGGCTCATCAGTCACATGTAACTCAGAAGAACAACTGCCACCGAAACACCGCAGGCCGAGCGCGTAGGCGTAACTTTCCCCCCTCCCCCGCCAGCGCACGGTACCTCCGCGTCTGGCGGGGCCGCCGGCCACTGTGCTGGTGGCCCCGTGTGCTGGGGGAAGTCCCTGCATGGCCTGAAGTGCCGAGGGGTGGCAGTCGTGCTTGTATTAAACCAACACTTCGTCGCATGATCGTGCAAGGTCCTTTCCAGTGAAATGAGAACGTTTGTTTGGCTTTATGACTTCCCTTGGGGACGGGGACAGGATTGCTATCTTAAACTTCCATGGTTGTTTTTTTAACTCCCAAACTGAGGAGATTGAATTTCTTCAATGATCAGGTTATGCTTGGATTCCTGAGTCATTTCCTGTCACATATGGGCTCTTCATACCTGTTCCTCTTACTCTCATTCATTGGTAGAAACTTACTTTATGAAAGCATAATGAAATCATTTCTCTCTCATGCAGAGACGATGTCGAGACCTCAAGGCCAAGGGAATCCTGTTTGTGGGGAGCGGAGTTAGTGGTGGAGAGGACGGGGCCCGGTATGGCCCATCCCTTATGCCAGGAGGGAACAAGGAAGCCTGGTGAGTACCAGAACCCCGCCCCGTTTCAGCATGAGGGAGCCTGCACGTGCACGTGGAGGATGGGTGAGCCGTGAGCAGAGCCGCCGCCCCGCTCTCCGGGATGACTGTTAGAGAGACGAGATGCTGGAAGTATTTTCTCTAGACGTTTCGTTGCTGCAATATAATATAAGTGCATATTCCTCTTTGGCCTTTTTTTTCCCTGTTATTCCCACCAAGACGGATAATGGAAGTTCTAAATAGGCTAAAGGGGTTCGAGGACTTTAAGGAAGCAGTTCAGACGTGTCCTGTGCGCTGTCTGGATGGAGGAGTGAGGTCTGCCCCTTGAACTGATGTCTGGTCCTAAAAATAACTTGATTTAATAATAGTGAGTAATGGAAAAATCTGACAGGGCCTCTTCTGTCCCTGGGAATGAAGGGGAAAACTTTTATTTGACTTGGGAAAAAAACAAATTTTACACCGTTCACGGTGCTATATAAGGGCAAGTGTGTCCATAGATGACTCTGGATGGGGGGGTGAGCGGGATGGAGAATCAAAATGAAAAGATTCAAGGAATCCATCATACGTGACCGAGGAGAAACAGCACTGCCGAGACTACGGTGAAAGAGGAAGCCAGACAGAGGTGGAGCAGAAGCTAAGAAACAGAAAAGGAAGGCTCCGTTCGAGGGAGGCACGGGAAGGAAACATTCTTTTTAAAATTAGTTATAAGTTGGTTTTCTAAACATGCTAGAATGTTAGAAGGCGTTAAAGTAAGGAGTGATCAAACCTAATCCCCAGAGGTGAAAGGTTTGCTGGGGAAGACTGTTCTTTAAATTACCTCTCCGATGAGTCAGTCTAGGGTTCTCTTCAGTACGTTACATCTCGAGGCAGAGCCCTTGCTTCTCAGAAACTTAAAAGTCTTTATCTCAGAGTATTTGCCCGCGGGCTCTTAAAAATGCCGACGGAACACAGAATACACATGACAATGTTTGATGTGTGAGGTGCCCCAGCCGCTTATTAATTCACTTTCTCACGTGGTCTGGTGGAAGTGGAAATGGCATTTTACCCAAAACACTCAGTAGAAGTTCAGGGAAATTCTAAAGCTGACAATGTAGGTGTCTTAGCCCCCTGATCCTAAGTGTTTGTTAACTTTACAGCCCTGTCAGGTTTTGTATCTGCACCAAAAACTTGGTGAAGAAGCCTTCACTGGTCGGTAGTGAGAACAGTAAGGAAAAAGCATCAGGAGTTAATACATCCTCCTCCTCGGGGCTGTGGGAGCCGCGAAGAGAACAGCTGCTTTTTCTCTGAATACTGATGAGTGTAGCTCTTAGAAATGTGCACGGTTCTCTGTGTCGGGAATGGAGTGTACTTGATAACGTGCGTCCTGACCAATAGTCGGGTCCCTGCAGGAACTTGCGCCTTGCTCGCTGTGGGGACCACAGCCTTCTTTGACAGCGCAGCAGACATTTCTTCCGGAGCTTTGGGGGAGCTTCCGCCCTGCCCCTCTTTGTCTCTCTGCTCAGATTGGTCAGTCTGCAGCTTCTGACCGGTTCACCTGGAGGACTAGACACTTCATTACTTTTTTGTGGGCATTTCCACCCCCGTTAGAAAGAAAAAAGAATTAGCATGGCAGGGGGTGGGGCGGGTGTTCGAGGCCTCAGCTGCTAAACTCTGCGGTTCCTTTCCACAGGCCCCACATCAAGACAATCTTCCAGGGCATCGCTGCAAAAGTGGGGACCGGAGAACCCTGCTGTGACTGGGCAAGTACTGGGCCCCTCGGCAGAGCCAGCTGGCAACATGGCCATGGACCTGAGCAAGTGCATAGGACCGGTCAGCTTTGTGACATTAGTGTCTCAGTTCTTAAGTCGCTAGCATAGCTGAGGTGTAAAGTGCGTGCTTATGGTGCACATCCTCATACCCTGATTGACTGTGCATAGCCTTGAGGTTGGTCCTAAAGGCAATGTTCCTCAAATCATAAAAGATGGAGTCCTTAAAAAGGAACGGGAAGGATAAGGTGGAATAAGATTATTTTAAGCCATGTTTCTTCATGGCTAAGGAAAGAATTTTTTTTTTGCCTGCCTTGGTAGGGACTCTGCTTGAACAGGGTAAGCTGTGGCCTTTGCCCTGAACGTAAATGTGGCTGGGCTCATTCACACACACCTCCCCTGCCTGTAGTTTGTGTTGCCATAAAAATGACTTTTATCCCTATCACAGCCTCAGTCCATACCGTGGATGAAAAAACAGTAGGCTGGGAGACCTCACTTGTAATTCTGGCTTTCCGTTAACTCACTGGGTGACATTAGGCAAGTCACTTTCCCTACGTGGATTTCAGCTTTCTTACCTGTAAGATACAGGGCTTGGACCGAATGATCTCCAAGATCTCTTTAGCTGCTACTCCCCTTTCATTTTATATAAGCATTTGTATGTGCTGTTTTTATTATTATATTTTATGTGAGATAAAAAGTAGAGAAGAAACAAGAATGAGGCGTATGAGGAGTGAGGAAGTCGTCCCTCCTGGGTCTCACAGTGCTGGGTGACTTCAGCTATAGCAGCTAAACTGGTCGTTGAGTTTAAAAGTTAGGCCAGTGCTGTGATTTCGTTAGTTGAGTAATTTTCTTGTCCGTATGAAGGATCGGGAGGGGAACTTTCATTCCTTGACAATAGAGTACCTTAGTAAAAGTACGATGACGGTAACTTATTAGATACGCTTAGGACAAAATTATGAGCCCAAAACCAGTACGTGCCTTACGTGTCTCAGTCAGGTCAGGCTGACTTTCCGTAACCTTAAGGCTTCGTCTTGGTATCGGAAAACCTGGTATTCATAAGCAGACTGGGCGCTCCTTAGTTCATTTTTGAAGTTATAGGAAGGGAAGAAGTAAGATGTTGTTAGCAGTGTTACTTCATGGCCAGAGAAAGTGTCAAAATCAGAGGGGGTAGGTCAGCGCGTGGAAGCGGACAGAGGAAGTCTCTGGTGTCAACGTCTGCACTGTCGATTTGAGCAGTGGCTGCCAGGAGAGACGGCTCAGGCCGGCCGCACATCTGGTCCCACTGGGCCGGAAGATCCTGTCATGAGATGGGTGCATGTGACAGGTGTCATTAAATTTTTGACCCCTGTCACTCCCTTTGTTCTGATTCCTTGCCCACTAACGAATTTTCAGATAATTGGGCTTCCTAAGTAGCTCATCTATAGGGACGGAATATGTTGATCAGACTGATGATACTTGTAGCCACTCAGATGCCGTAGTTAAATTTCTCATCATAAACTTATAAACTGTATTCTGATTTTATACATCTTTCCCTGACAAGAACGCATTTCTGGGCTTTCAAGGTTGAGGGCCAGACCTGGGACCTAAGGTCATTTAATCTCTCAGCCATTAGAAACAACTACAGTACATTTGTGCTTTTAAAGTTCAAATGATTTATTCACACAACATTGTGATCTCTAGGTGCCAAAAAAGTGGTAACTTCAGGAAAAGTAATTCTTTTGTGAGTAGGGAATGGGGAGTTCCTTTTAATAACCATAAGAAAGTATGGAAAATATAGGCTAAGGAGCCATAGGTACTTAGAGTCAATTTCAGGATTTTGAAAAATCTTTAGAGGAATGAATTTGTAGTTTTAAATAACATTGGACTGGATTGAAGCTTGTTTTGAATTGTTATATAGTGATTCTTATTTTTAAACTACTATATTTGTTTTGCATTTGCTATTTTCTGTATAAAAGGGTTTTTTGCCAAAGAATTTGGTATGGGTTTTTCTGGTGTATTATCTGCTTCTCTGATGGCCTCCTGGGGCTTGTCGCTCCGACAGGTGGGAGACGAGGGAGCAGGACATTTTGTGAAGATGGTGCACAATGGGATAGAGTATGGCGACATGCAGCTCATCTGTGAGGCTTACCACCTGATGAAAGACGTTCTGGGCATGGAGCATAATGAGATGGCGAAGGTGAGCTCTAGGCGTCACTGCTGAGATCACGCCCAGATGGGTAGGAGTTCACTTGTGCCAAGGCCTCCTTCCTCATTCTTTTTCCTTTGGTCATTCTGGTGGCCTGATTGGACTCAGCCTAATTGAAGGGAAGCTGTCAGTACTAGGACTATAAAATATGATAGCTAGTCACGAAGCCGGAAGTTCCCAAAGCCTCAGCACCGTTTGTGATCTTTACCGTGTGTCAGGCCCTGTGTCACTCTGTGTACGTCGTCCCATTCGATCCTCTCATTGTCCGTGGGCGAGGTGCAGCGGAGGCTTTCTCTCCTGATCAGACTGACACTGGCTTTTGACAGTTAGCATTTCCTCCGACATTTTATCATGAAAACGTCCCAACATACAGCAACAGTGAAAGAATTGGACAGCGAACACACATATACACACTACTTAGATACACCATTAACATTTTTACTGTGCCTGCTTTCAAATATCTGTCCATGCCTCCGTCAGTTTTATCTTTTTATGTACGTTTCAAAGTAAACTGCAGACATCAGTATTCTTTTCTCTAAATGCTTCAGTGTATTAGTTAGGTAAATGTTTATTTTAACCGAAAATATAGGAATATGCATTCATTCACCAGTCAAGCCCTTTCTTTAAATATGGCCTCGTTAGCATTCTCGCTGTCTTCCCATCTGGAATTTCTAGTTGCAGTTATTTCAAGGGGAACATGATCTAAAGACACTTAGTTGCAAGGTACACTACAGAGTCCTCGAGTTTTTACATTTTTTTCTCATAATTTATGTCGTTCCCACTTACTTTGTTTCACTGACTTGCCCTTATTGTTCTTTCCAAAACAATTCGACTTCGTTTTCATAGAAATAGTGCTTTTCTTTTTGTGTTCCTATTTAATTGGTTGGCATAATATTTAATATATTCACTCAGTATATGTGTATGAGCGCCTTACTGTTTGCCAGGCTCTGTTCTAAATGTTGAGGATACATAGCAAAAAAAAAAAAAAAAAAGTCCCTGTCCTCGTGGAGCCAGGAAGCCGGCCAGCCGCAGCTCGACACGTAACGTGAAACTAGTTAGCGCTCACTGTGAAGAGAAGGACACTGGTGTAGCCGGTGCCTTTAGGTCGGTGACCAAGGCGGCGGGGCACGGACACCTGGGAGGAGAGGGGGCACTTGCCCTGAGGGAAGAACCGTGCTGGCGACCCGGAGCCAGCAGACTGTGCTGACCCCTGGTCAGCGTCGGCCTCGGCCGGTGGGAGCAGACGGGTCCGGCTGTGCTCGCTGGGGAGCAGCCTGTCGGCCCGCAGCGCTGAGCACACTTGCCGGGTGGTGTCTGCAGATGGTAGGAATGAAGGGGTTCAGGGAGCCGCTCCTGCTTAACCGGTTTCTCTCCCGTCCTGCACAAAGGCATTTGAGGAATGGAATAAGACAGAGCTAGACTCATTCCTGATCGAAATCACAGCCAACATTCTCAAGTTCCAAGACAGCGATGGCACACACCTGCTGCCGAAGATCAGGGACAGCGCGGGGCAGAAGGGCACCGGGAAGTGGACTGCCATCTCGGCCCTGGAGTACGGCGTGCCCGTCACCCTCATCGGTAACGTTCAGGCTTTCACCGAGCCCTTTGGCCTCACCTCTTGACCTTGCCGGCCTTCTGGAATATTGGTGGAAACTGGCAGCTAAGAACCAGGTCTTTCATTAGAATCTGTTCAGCCCTCATCAGCTTTTAGGGTGCTTCCTATGTATGAAAAACTTAGTGGGAGAGAGGCCGAATCTGCTTTTGAATCTCTTCTTTATAATCTGCAGTCATGGGAGCTTTGAGATAAATTCAAAGTTACTGTCTGTTCAGCAATTTCATCTTTGGGATAATTTTAACATTAGTGGTTTAATTATAGCCAGTGACCTAAATCTTTTTAATGGGCAAGGTAATTAATAGACTTTTTCATTCAGAAGTTTATAGAATAACATAAGTGTGTGTACTCAGCACTTATTTTGAATACTTTTGCCGAGATCCCCCCAAATATTTAAAAAGTAAATATACAAAAAGTTAAATATGTACATTTCAAGTGCTTGAATATTATTTTCCTAAGTTTTTTTACTACTACTGTCCTGAAGTGGGTGTATAATCCTCATTCATGTTTTCTACCTTATATTAATACACTAAGTATCAAACTCAAAAACTTACGTAGAGAAGGAAGTAATGAAAAGCAGAAATAAACACAGAAAACATGTAATAAGAGGACTAACAAAATTACAAGTTGGTTCTTTAAGGATAAAATAGATAATTCTGACAAGATTGGAAAAGAATGAAAAAAGTGTCTGTTACATTTAATGAAAGGCTAATCTTTGACCCCGGCAGAACGGTCCCCCTGTAATGACATGGGAGCTTTCTTGTTCATTCTTCCTGGTGCGGGTTGCCTCTCCAGCCCTGGGCTCCTCCCGCGATTTCCTCATTAATTCTGCCTCTTACCGTGAGCCGTGTGGTTTAAGGCCCAGTCAGCGGGGAGGGAGGCTGCTTGGTCCCACACTGCGTACACGGAGGTTGGCTGCTTTTTCTGAGTGACACCAGAGGCAGGGGACCAAGGAGACAGTGGTTGGGGGGAGTTTACTCGTTAGCGACTCAAATATGAGACGATTACAGTCTTGAAAAGAACCCTGCTCTCGTTTGGGGAGCTGCACCTTTTCTGCCAGTTGGAGGTGGACTGGGCTGGACCTGGTTCCTGGGTGGGCACATTTTTGTCTGCCGAGCTAATGGGGAAGTCGGCGGCCCAGCTAAGCCTGGGGTAACGCTGAGGGTTTCGCCACACTCGCTTCCTTGCGCCAGTTCTTACGAAGCTTCCGCCCACAAATGCTAAGTCATCGTGTGCTCTGCAGAAGCCACCGAGTGCCTGGCAAGGACACAAGACACCGACCCGGTTCTAGTTACATAAGTTGTTGTGAGTCTCTTATAAGGGATGATGTGTGAAGATACTCTGTGTCTTGATAGTAAAATGCTGTTTTGAAAGGTTTATATTCAAATGAAGTCGAATCATGACACTAATAGTGACCGTGGATGCACTGAGAACTAAACTAGGGGCGCACCTCGTTATTGCACCCCACCTCACTGCACTTCACAGGCGTTGTGTTTTTTACAAATCGAAGGCAAGGCCCCCCCAGCAAAAAGATTCCAGCTCCCTTTATTGTCATATTTGCTTCATTGCGGCCAAACCTACGATATCTGAGCTATGCTTACCTGCAGAGGAGTTAGAAAATTCAGTGTCTTAAGGGTGAGTCTGTAAGTGTTACTTTCAGTGTACTAGTTATTTCAAATTGATGGGTAGTTAGCGCTTCAAAGGACAGTATTGAATCTTTGGTGAGCATTTAAAAATTAAAGTCCTCTCAGTTGAAATTGAAATTTTACTCGTAGATCAACACTGAGTAATTCTGAATAATAGTTGTTTCACTGCTTCATTTTTCCCTCAAAACTTCCCTTTGAGTAAGTTGATGTTTGTGGTTGAAGCCCTGTATTTCTGTTGGAAGACTGACTCTTGGAGTTTTAATTATCAAATTAACTGTTTAGAACATTTCCTATAAGTTCTTTCTGATCCTGGTGAAATCTTGTGAACGAAGGTCAAGTCTCTCAGCTCTTCAGAAATTGAGAATCTTGCTCCTTCTGTTTCCCTGTGTACTCTGGGTTTCCGTGTGAACTCTGGTAACATACGTCTCCCCCGCAGGAGAAGCGGTCTTTGCTCGATGTTTATCATCTCTGAAGGACGAGAGGATTCAAGCTAGCAAAAAGCTGAAGGGTCCTCAAAAGATCCAGTTTAAAGGTGATAAGAAATCATTTCTGGAGGACATTCGAAAGGTGGGGCCCTGTCCCTGGCAGTAGCCATTGTTTGTCCCCTGAAAGGCAGTGGGGGGCCGGAGCCCTGCAGGAGAGCACACCGAGGCCACAGGGTGGGGGCGGAGCCCAGCCCAACTCCCAGGTCCGATCCGCAGACTTTGCCCCACCCAGGTCCTTGCTGGGACCTGTGGCGCGTGCTGGGTAAGGCTGAAACCAGGTGGTTACTTTGCTAAGTGCAGCTCTTCGTGTCATCCTTCAGGCCCTCTATGCTTCCAAGATCATCTCTTACGCTCAAGGCTTCATGCTGCTGAGACAGGCGGCCACTGAGTTTGGCTGGACCCTCAACTATGGTGGCATCGCCTTAATGTGGAGGGGGGGCTGCATCATCAGGAGGTGAGTGATGGGAGGACGCGCCGCCCCGCTGTGCAGGTGGCGGGGGTCTTGGGGCACTGCGGGAACAGTGTCCCTATCACTGGTGCAGTCAGCCCTCTCACCGGGACACAGGGCACCAAGACAGGGTTAGGTGGTCGCATCGCCTTTTTCCCGTAGAGCTGTTGTCCTAACGGGAGTGTCTGCACTCCACCCTTCAGAGTAGTTCTGTGGGAACCACCGTGCCCTCCGCCTTGCCTGCTGGGACTCCGGCCGGCTCTGCATCTTCACCGAGCATCTGGCTAGCTTGCGGGGGCGAGAAGCGCGACTTGGTGCCTCCCCAGGGCATACGTCGTCGGCTTCCCACCCCTGCCAGGCCCTCAGCCCGCTGCGCGTAGGCTCTTGACTTCTCCCTCTTGATTGTCGCAGCGTGTTCCTAGGAAGGATCAAAGACGCGTTTGATCGAAACCCGGAACTTCAGAACCTGCTCCTGGACGACTTCTTTAAGTCAGCCGTCGAAAACTGCCAGGTGCGTAGCCCGGAGCCGCTGGCACGGGGACTGTCTTGGCGGGCTTCACTCTGGGGCATCCGTTTTCCACTTAGCAGTCTGGGGCGGGTGGAAGTCTGTCATTTCGATGGGCCAGTTACCTTCCCGGTGGGCTTTGCTCTCGGCAGGAGTCCTGGCGGCGGGCAGTGAGCACGGGCGTCCAGGCGGGCATCCCCATGCCCTGCTTCACCACTGCGCTTTCCTTCTACGACGGGTACCGACACGAGATGCTGCCGGCCAACCTGATCCAGGTGAGGACGCGGGAAGCGTTAGCCGGGCGGGCACCTGAGGGTGCGTGCCTCCACTGTTCCCTAACCAGCATCGTCTCTCGCTTTCTAGGCTCAGCGGGACTACTTTGGGGCTCACACCTATGAACTCTTATCCAAACCAGGGAAGTTCATCCACACTAACTGGACAGGCCATGGGGGCAGCGTGTCATCCTCGTCATACAACGCCTAATCAGAGCCGTCGTGTTACGCACCATGATTCCATAGACAAGGACATTCCATTTGCCACACAGCACTGCTTACATGGCCCTTTGCCCTACTTTCTGCTCAGATCTTTTAAAATAAAGTGTCATAAGAGACTCCAAAAAAAAGTCAGCCCGAACTTACTTGTGAAGTAGTTCTCTGCCCTTGCCTCTTGGGACTGACCGGGAATTGGCCATGTGCGATACACACCCCAGCTCCTTGAAGCAGCGACTTTCCACGTGTCCCCTGTGATGTTCCCGAGATGTCCCCGGTGGATTAGGGAGGCAGCAGCTCTTATCACACAGAAGGGAGGGTATTTTTGGAATTTGATCACTGGAAACTTTGTATCATGCAGCTGAATTCCCTTTCTCCTCTAATCAAAAGCTACATTATATTTATGCTTTTCTTCTAGACTCTTAAATACTCTCACCTCAGCCACACTGAGTTGTTACCCACTGGCAGAATGCTTTGCAACCACTTTCATTACATTCGAATCAGTTTGTTTCCTTCTAGCCTTAATTTTTCCCTCTTAATTTTTTTTTTTAAAGAGACTCAAGAATAATACAAGAAGGAAGGACGAGGAGGCAGTCAGGGAGTGAGTGGACAGGGGACTTGAATGTATTGGTTATTTTTTTTCTGAAGTTGGGCAATGGGTAGATGGATGATCATTGTAACGTGCTTTTTTGTATTTCAAATATTTCATAATAAACATTTTAGAGAATTACATTTTAAACGATGGGCTCAGCGTGGCCTGGTTCATTCTCTCTCCCTTGTGTGTCTACTGTTTGTCCCTAAGCCGGGCCTGTGGGTTTAGTGCGGGATTTTTAGCAACCAAGGGCCTTTTCATGGTGGTTCAGGGCTCCAAAGGGCAGTGTTCCAGCTAACGAAGTGGACAGAATGGTGCCTTCTCAGACCTAGCCGTAGACGTCACAGCTGCATTCTCTCAGGAGCGAGTTATAAGACCCCCAAATTCAAGGAGCAGATTAGACTCTACCTCTTGATAGTGGAGTGGCAAGGTTCTAGAGGAGCAAGTGGGTCAGGAGATACTGTTTTTGTTTTCGTTTTGGAAAATATAGTCTGCCACATGTGCACATGTGCTTCCCTTGAAAGGAGGACTTTGTTACATGGGGAGTCAGGGACTCTGGCTCAATTTAGGGATTTTCCTGAGGGTCTCATATGGTATAAACAGCACAAGTATAATAGCTAACAGAGTGTGTGCCAGCCACTATTCTAAGTTAACTCTGTTAATACAACACACTCTGAAGTAAGTACTATTCGTATCCCCAATTTACAGATGAAGCATGTGGGTATTAAGTGACTTGTCCAAAGTCACACAGCTCCTGAAGAACTGGAACTGGAACCTTTGGCAATTGGTGCCAGAGTCCATGCACTCGATCATTAGATTGTCTTACCGCTCAGTGTGTGCAGTTCATTTACTCATTGGCATATTTGCTGTATACCTACTATGAGCCACACACGGTGCCGGGTACCATTTGTCCTGGGTAAGAGAAGTAAAAAATCCTGACCTCATTAGCTTATAAAATACATATGACAGCTAATGGAGATCGATTTTTGAATCGGCATTTTACAGTTCAATTTTAGGGGGAAAAAATGATTGCTCTTGAACTCAATATTTATGGTACCCTATTTAATGCGGCTGAAAAGGATTCAGGAAACCCGCCAATGTCCTTTACGGTGAGGGCAGTGGGATGAGAGCAAAGGATAGGGGCGTGGATCAGAAACCAGGCTGCTTCTGGTCAGATCTGGACCCTACCACTTTCTAGCAGTTCAATCCTCGGGCAACGTTCTTTTACCTCTGTGACCCTCCTCCCTCCCTCACATATAAAATAAAGGTGATAGAACCCATGTCTGGGCGCAGATGAAATATAAAATTGGCGCCTAGAACAAAGCTAGCAGCGTAAGCTCTGCGTGATGCGTGATTACAATGATTACCGGCAGCAGGACCCGCCTTGTTTCCTGTCCGGCACAAGGCTGACATCTGGTGGCCGCGCCCAGGAATAGTAGTTCCAACCATATTCATTTTCTGTATGTAATGCCTCGGCCCGGGACCTCGCTTCAGACTCTAAATTGCCAAGAGTGAAGTTGAGAAGGTGGGAAATAACTGGAGGAGGTTCGGAAGCAGTAAAGACCCAAAGTTGGGGTTCATTTGCCCATGGCAACGAGGCGAGCGACGTATTCGTTGAATGGGATAGTAATCGAGCATCTGCCCGGAGTCTCATTTTGTGACACTACTGTTGGTGGCAGAGTTTAAAAACTCGCAGTGGATTTTGCAAGGCATGCAGAAGTTAGAGCTGTATGGAAGTTACAATAAAGAATGTTGCGCACCGATGTCGTCCCTACACACCACACCACTCTCCGAGCGCTGGTGTTAATAACCACTGTGCCAGGCACTGAGCTGGGTCTGGGGTTCACGGGGAGCTGGGCTTGGGTGGTCTGGTCCCTTCGGGGAGAAAAGCCGGGGAGGGGAAGCAGCAGGCGGGCCTCGAAGGGCCCTTCCCCGAGCGGCCGCTGGGGGGCGCGCGCACGCGCGAGGCAGCGTGAAACGCGCGTTTTGTCCCTTCGCGCGGCCCGTCGTCGGACGCGCCGCGGCGGGAAAATCCGAGTGCGCCGTCGCGGTCGCTCTCTTTATGAGCTCGCGCTCCTGCCTGGGGTGGCCGCCGGGATGGAGGAAGACGAGGGGGCTGATGAGCAGCAGCAATTATCCTATCGACAGGTAGAGGAGAACCGCGTCCCGGCTGGATTGGGGGAGGACGGCGCCGCGTCTCTGAGCAGGAAAAGCCGCGGGGGCCCCGGCCGGGCTTCGCTGTGGTGCCCGCGTCCCACGGGCGGGGGGCGCTCTCCGGCCGACTCGGCGGCCGCGGGGGGTGCTGGGAGGCGGTTTCCATGGTCACGCGGGTTGGAGGGAGACACCTGGGGCGGGAGGCGACGCGCTCGGGTGTCTGGCGGCGGGGCCTCGCCGGGCGGCTTTGTGATGGCCTCAGTCTCCCCTCCTGCGACGACGTGGTCGTGCGGGTGCGGGGTGAGCGTCCCAGGGAATGCAGCGCTAAACGGCGTGCCGGGCACGTGGCGGCCGGAAGCGGCGCGCTGCGTCCCGCAGGCAGGCAGGCGGCGGCGGCCTCCGGGCCTGCGTGCAGACCCGCGCCGTCCGGTGCCGGAGCCATCCTCCCGGCGGCGTGGGTCCGCATCTGGGCAGCCTTGACTGCCCACGCCCGGCATTCGCATATGGAAAATTGGAGTGGTAATGACCTCCCGTCGCGGGTGTCGCGCGTGTTCAGCCCTCCCTGCCATCAGTAGCGGGAATAAATGGTGTGGCGGAGTCCCGAGAGCGGAACAGCGCTGTAAAGAGGTAAAAAGCAGAAGCAGGTGACAGCCTCGAAGAGGGTTAACTGGAGAGACATGTGAATGAGTTTAGGACGTGGGCGTTTTCTTCCTACGAAGTGTTAAATTTCCTCTTTTATTTTGAGACGGTTCAAGCCTTTAGAAAAAGTTGCGAGACTAATGTACCCGACACTCATATGCCATTCACCATTCATTGTTAACATTTTGCTGTTTTTGCTCCCTTGCTCCTTTTTTTCTGACTTAATTGCAAATATCTTTGCCTTTCCATGTTGCTGTTTTAGTATGCACCTCCCAAGAACTGGGGCATCCTCCAGCTTACTCTCCATGATCACCCTCACGAAGTTTCACATTGATAAGAGTCTCTTACCTAATGTTCCGTCCCTATTCAAATTTCCCCAGTTGTCCCAAAGGTGTTACTTTTACTGGACTTTTTTGCTTGATCCAGGACCCAGTCAAAGATCCTGCAGTTGCCCTCAGTCCTGTCTCTTTGTCCTTCCCTGGAACCGTTCCAGCCCTTGGTCTTTCATGGCAGTGTAGAGGTGCGGGAGATCAGCTCTTGGAGATCGGGGGCTGTCTTTTGCATTTTTATATTCTCAGCCTCTAGTACACAGCCCGGCTCTCAATAAACAATAAACGCTTATTGATTAAATGAGTGAGACTGCAAAGATGGCCGAGACATTTGAACTTTGTTCTCTGTGCAGTGGTCGAGGATCATTCGACCAGCTGGTCTGGGCACTAGGTGGATAGTAGTGAGCGAACCTGACGGGTCCTGTCCTTGAGTATAGGGTTGCGATTTCGCCTCTGAGTGTCTGCGGCATTGAAGAGGGCCCTTCGCCCAGTCTAGGAGGTGCACAGGAGGAGGGACAGAAAAGTGCAGGAGCATTCCGAAGGATCTCTGTCCTTTTCTCATTCCTGTCCCCCCACTCCACCCCCCATGCACCTTAAAAGGATGGCCTCAGAGGGTCTTTATCCCTCCCAGGTAAGGGTCCCTTCGTCTCCTCCTACCAAAGGCCTCAGCTTACCTAGTCTTGTGAGGTCTGAAGCTAAGGAAGGGCGGTTGGGGCCTGGCTTGCTGCCTGGCCCCTGCGCCAGGGGTCCTGGACTTGTCGTCTTGCAGTCCCTCTCCTCTTGCCTCTGCCGAACGCTTGCTGGTGCAGTTCATAGTTCATGCTGGCTTGGGCTCAGCTGTCGTCATGTCCCGTTCAACTCTCTCCCGCACAGAGACGGAGTCTGCTCAGGGGCTCAAAGTTCGTTGACATGAGACTGAGACCTTGGCTTCGCCTGCGTTGTGTTTTCACTCCTCTGTGTGGGGAGGAGAGGTGTTTCCTGACATCTAAAAGGCTTGCTAAGGAGCTGTTAGGGTCCTGCTGAGGTGCGCCAGTAATCCAGCCCCTCTGGTGTCCTGATTATTTACCTTTCGTCACTTACAGGCATGGGGCTGGCAGGGCCTTTAGTAGGGGGACTGGGTCCTTTCGCATTTATTTGATTAACCCCCATCAGCATATAAAATCCTTGTCTTTTTTTCATGGTGTGTCCCAAACACCTAGCATGTGCCTTCCTCTGTGGGAACTTGGCACATATTCGTGGACTAAGAGAGTAAAGTCACACAGACACTTTGTAAGTGCCATCTGACTTCTCTCCCTACTGACCTGCCATCATAATTCTTGACCTAAATCATAACCATTAACCAGGAAGTAATGTTTCCACAAGTCACACTCCAGAGGGCCTCATTAATTTATTAGTACAAGGGAGAAGTCACCGGGCCATTATGGGGAGTGCTGCAGGAGTTAGGCTGACAGGCCCTCTCCTCGGTCTTACTTTTTTAAGATGCGAAGGAAGAGCTCTCGTTTGCAACCTCCCTATGCGGTATTTTGGTTTTCGCTTCAGAGGCTGAAGGCAGCGGTCCACTACACTGTGGGCTGTCTTTGCGAGGAGGTGGCCTCGGACAAGGAGGTGCAGTTCAGCAAACAGACCATCGCGGCGATCTCGGAGGTGACGTTCCGACAGTGTGGTATGGAGCCCGGCCTTCCTGCATATGTGTAGAAGCCCCAAAGGTTGATTTTGCCTGGGAGAAATGCGGGGTGGGTGCCGCGTCGGGTCTCACCGCCAGACAACACTATCACTGGACACCGCTCGTGACACAGTCCTTTTCTTGGCTGTCACATTTGGATATTTTATAGAAAGAACTTTTTTTCTATTACACTAACACTGGGACATTAGCACCTTTACTTTATTGTTTTAAACTGCCTGGAACATTAGACATTAAATTTTTTATTTCATTGCTTTATAACGTTTTTTTATCACCCATAGTTTATTTGACAGTTGAACTTGTGGCATTGGTATTTGCTTGACTTCACAGGAAATTAATGTCCTTGCAAGCCCTAATTTGCAGCAAAATTTAAAGTTAAGGGGTACTTTCTAGAAATGAAAGATGTAGCCACAGTTACCAGAAAGCTCGTGATAAAGGGTCAGGGGTGCCAGGAAGGACAAGGTGGTCGGTCATAATCAAATGGCTAGGCGCCTGAGCAGGGATGGGGCTGCCTGAAGTGGCTCCCTGTCGCCTTTTAAAGGGCTTTGCGGTATTAGTCACTGCCCTCGCTGCGGAAGTGGAGGCTTCTGAAAGAAGATGAGGTGAGGGTAGCTAAAGCACATCTCTTTTTCTCTTTCAGAAAATTTTGCCAAAGACCTCGAAATGTTCGCCAGGTGGGTGAAGAGCGCGGCCGCCGGACGCAGTGCCCGCGCCCTGCCGGCGCTCCGTCCGGCGCTGCGCTTCTGGAGAGCTTGAGCTCGTCTTTTTTTTTTTTTTTTTTTGTTATTTTTGGAGGCTCATCTCTAATTATGATTCTGCAAGAATGAAACATCTGCTTTAATCACGTCCATTCAGACTTGATTTGGCATTTTTTGAAGTTTTCCAAGTATTTTTTTAAGAGAACTGAAGTTATTCAGTTCCAGGCTAAAAAGACATGAATAACGTCTCTAGGGCTCTGAATGTGAATGTGCGAGGCGTGCGTGCTTTTCAGGCCATTTCTGCAGGATGGTGTGATGCCAGGGTGTGGGCCCCGCACCCAAAGCTGGGCTGCACTGTGCTCCAGGCGCTGATTGCTGGCAGGTGGCCGGATAATGACAGCAGGCGTCCACATCAGGCTTGCATTTGCCGCGTTTGTTCTGAGACTACACTCCTTGAAAAGAGGGTGACTTGCTTTCAGCTGGTAAAGCTTTAGCTTTTACAGGAGATTTATGCTCATCTCTTCAATTAGCACCTCAGGTAATTGAAACAATTGCAGCGAATTGCTTTTATGAAGCAATCTGAATGACGAAAGCCTGAAAGGACTAGAGCTTTCTAATTTGCTACCACTTGTGATTTGTTGCAGCCTCTCCCACACCCCATACTTTTCACCTTGCTCCTATTAGCTCTTTGTTTCTCGGGTGAATGTTTTGAATGAATTAAAGCAGTAGGTTCTCAGAGGGCAGGCTCTAAATCTTTCCTATTCCTGTATATATGAGTCCCTAAAAACCGCTTAACATCTTCAACTTGGCCAAAAGGGATAAGATAATATTATGGGATACTGATAGCTCATGTGGTTTATTCTTTGTTAAGTCAGGTGGTTGCCCCTTACGTGTGGCCCATTATCCCCCACCCCCTGTGTCTCCGATAAAATAAGTTTATTATCTTTGTTTGCCATTTTTTCCTTTTCTCTTTTTTGAAAATACGTCTGTTTTATTACAAAGAGAGACACAAAATGTAAATAAGTAGACAATTATTTGATTGGAACATAAAGTTCTATAAATATAGAGCCGAGTTTTTCTGCCTCAGCACTAACAATATTTTGGACTGGATTGTTCTTTGTGAAGAGGCTGTTCTGTGCATTGTAGGATGTGTATTGGCATCTCAGGCCTTTGCCCACCAGTTGTGTGTGTGTGTGTGTGTTGTTTTTTTTTTTTTTGCTATTTCCGTATTAGCTATGGGGAAAAAAACAAACATTTTCAATGCTTCTGCAAAAATACCAGAAACAAAAATGAAATTAGGAACGTTTAGCATTGTAGTACATTAAGCTTTCAGGTACTCTAATGTTTTTTTATAATCACGTTAAAAGGTTGATTTTCTTTTGCTGGGTACTAGGGGAGGAAATGGTGTGTGTTTGTGTCATTTAGACTATAAGCTCCACAAGGAAGGACATCAGCATCTTTCAAATAAAGGAGTCTGTGTAAAAGGCTGCCAGCCGCTGCTCTCTGAGTGAGGCCGTCCGAGGCTTCACTCACTGTGAGAGTTGCCTGTCTTCCGCTGTGTCCAGGCGTGTGCCCCCTGCTTCTCCGGCTTCCTCTCGAGAACCATAAGTGAATGCAAGAGCAGATTTTCTTTGAAGACTCATTCTGTGTCTTAATTTTATGTTGGTTTTCATAGTATTCCAGTTTGCTCTCATATTAAAAAAATTGTGTTTTAAATTTTATCACTGAATGAAATTGATAGTTTCAGAAGGTCAGCTTTGTTAATCCTGTGGCTTTGAGTTCTCCCTGTTACCCAGTCTCTACTCCGAGGACTATGGTTACTTCGAGAAATCCGAAATATGTACTATTTCAGGTTAAACATTTAGTAAATAGTCTTTGTAGGTGGGCTGGGAACCTAACTGGTATTTGTAACCTTGTTTCTATGACAAATACAGTCCACGTAATCAATTCACCTTTAAACTTTGGAAAATCATCTCTCGGTTTAAGTTATGAATTTCCCTTCTTTACGTTTGAACTCTCTAGTCCCTTAATAATGTTAATATGTTAAAGAGGAAACATTTTAAAGAAGATAAGTTCTCTATAATGAATTCTAAGAACATTTCGGGATAATCGTTAAAGCCTGTGTTGCATGGAAAGTTGCTTTGTCATTTTCCCTGGAGTGATTTTCTGGAGTCAGGTTTGTGTCGGAGAGTCTGATGTGCAGGCTGGCGGTGCGTACACCCGCCCCTGCGTCCAGGAAGGCATTAAACACGTGCAGAGATGCCAGAGGGCAAGCCGCGTGGTAGAGAAGGCCGACGTGGTTGTTTCCTAAACGCTTCTTTGTGGCCGGATGAGCCCGCCTTGCGGTGTCGGTGCGCTGCTTTGCTTTTCTCATTTACTGCACTCTCTGAAGAACGCAGAGTCCAACAGAGCAGCCTGACGGTGTGGTCGAGACGAGGCCACACTGTGTCCTCACATCCTCCGCCCGTGACGTCTGGACTGGCTTCTTGCTTTGTGGCTACTATTATTGAATCACCTTCTGTCTGATTCCCCCCCCCCCCCGCCGCCCTTTATCCTGGTCTTTGCAAGTGGCTAATTAGAAGTATCTTCTAAAATGGGTATTATCTCAGGACAAGCAGATATTGTCAATCATGATGAGAGGACACGTGATATTTGCACATTGAGCAGGATGTGAAGAATTTGGCTAAATGATGAAGTATAATTTCTGTGATTTTAACTCAACATATACTCAGTGTGGACCTACTAGGTGCTGGCCACTTTGCTGGTTAGTAAGGCTACACAGATTCCTGTCTATTCATACAGAGTTCCTGCTTATTATTGGAGGATGTTAGAAATGCGAAGAAAGGGTGTAACTGGAGTAATTATTGAATAGAGCTTATCTCAAGTACCTTTTAAAGTAAAGATGAGAGGACTGGAATGAGAAGTCCATGTTGTGAACAAGAAACATTCCTGTTTAAAGGACGGTCTTTGCGCTAACTGGCCTTAGACCTCCTTGTTGGCAAACTGGCGTTTGGAGGCGTGTGCATAAGCCTCGTCCTGTAACTCAGCCCTCAGAGTGAGCTTCAGGATCTTGGCCTAGGTGAAGCCAGGCCTCATGGAAATTCTTCATTCTTCTGTTTAAGGTCTCTTAAGCAGACGTGATTGTATCGTGCGACCGCCGTTTTCTCTTTTCGCTAAAAGTGCACGGTGACCTTGCTTTTTTCTCTGGTGTTGCTGCGACCATTGTGACCAAGCAAGTCCCTTCAGAAGACTTAATGCCTCAGACCGTTCTGTTCTTGCACTCTTCAGGCACCCTTGGCCCTCGGTGGAGGTGGACGGATGGAGCGTCTGCATTTTCTTGGTCTCTTTATTTAATTGGTACCTTGGGTAGTCACTTCGTTCATTTTTGTGTCACTGGTGTTTAATGACCTTAATCTGAAAAGATGGGCTACTTAGAGATCCCTGCTAGCCTGAAGTCTGACCATGAACTTTTATGTTTCATCAAAACTTTAAATAACACCAAACATTTTGGTGAATTGTTTCTGTCCTTTCTACAGACACGCAAAAAGAAGCACAATTAACACCGAAGATGTGAAGCTCTTAGCCAGGAGGAGTAATTCACTGGTGAGAGACGAGTTTCTTCCCTCGCCCCCCTTTCCCACCAGAATACATTATTCCCAGTTAATCACTTGCAGCCATGAAGCGATTCCCCAGGGCACCTTGCATAAAAAACGAGAGATAGTTGAACTGTTCAGACCTGCCCGTAATTTATAGTCTTTCTTTCATTATGATGGATCTTGCCAAGCCAATTTGAAATTTTCTAATCAGCACTCTCTGGATTTCATAGTTTGCCTTTTTTATATCTCAAAACTTTGGTCCTGTGTTTCATTTACAGCACGATGTCAGACACAGGTCACAGGCCAGAGTGTATGGGGATAGTTTCATTACGGTGCCCACAGTTTTCCTGAGGGGCCAGCTTTGGAAGCAATATCTGTACAGCTGGGATGGGCAGGACATTTTCTACCTTTTTAAAGAAGTCTAGAGGTCATCTTGACCCAGCCCTCATTTGACAGGTGATGCTGTGGCAGAGATTCAGGATGCCTGAGGTTTCCTGTCCAAGTCTGATCCTAGCAGTTAAAATGCTTGTTTCTCCCTATTATGTGAGTGCCACGAGGGCAGGATTTCTGTCTCCTTCTCTGCTCCATCCATTGTGCCTAGAACAGGGCCTGGCACACAGTAGGTGCTCAGTACGTAGTTGAAGGAATGAATTTGTATAGTGATTGGCAGTTTCAGGGGGCTTTTGTAAATATTTTACGCACTTTATCGAAACCTCACAACCACCTTATAAAGGTTTTTAATAACACAACTAGCCCATTTTACAGGCTAGGCAACTGGAGTTAGTAACTTTCCAAAGGTAAATATGAAGCCCCGTGGTCGACAGCGGAACCTTGACCTTCTAACCCTGAATCTAGTGCCGTTTCTACAAGGCTCTTTTATGCTTTTGATCTTCTAACATCCTTCCTCCCAAGTTTAAACCAAGGTTAAGGATAATATGATTCCTAAGTAAAATAGCTAAGCTGCCTGATGGTGCTCTGTGTCAGTGGAAACGACATTTCTCTCCTCATAAATTCTGTGTCGTAACTTTCTTTTGCAAAGGAATGGTCAGTGCAAGTCCTCCTAGAATATTAATTGTGAAGCTCTCTGCAAATGTTTTTTTTTTTTTGGACTCGACTTTTTTTTTTCCATTAGACAGAAGCTTATTACTGAAGATTTGCAGCTAAAGTTGTACATTTGATAAATCCTCCCTCAGGGCAGGGCCTTGTCTTAGTACCCTGTGTCCCTTGTATCTGGTACATAGTAATGGCTCAACAATTTGCCGGACAGTGCCCACCTTGGCAACACATGGGCAAAAACAGGAATGATGCCGAGTTGATTGGCATGGCCTCTGTGCAAGGATGACACGCAAATTCGTGAAGCGTTCAAACCCCTCCCCCCCAAAAAAAGACCCCAGCAATTTTAGTTGGATAAATTTAGGGGGTGCTGACTATATTTGTGCTTTGTAGAGTACATTTGTGACTGGTATGCCTTCTGCAAGCCCCAAGTTATAATTCATTAATTACTAAGGAAACCCCTGCCTGTTTGGTAGGGTATGTGCGTAGCTGTGAGTTGGCTTTCGTAGTTGATTCCTTCTACCAGAAACAAATTCGAAGCTCTGTTTAACTCTAAAGAATGTAAACCAGCCTTTTCCACCCAGATTCTTTGGGCGAGAGTGGTTGGGAGAGTGTAGATTTTTTTTTTTTTGCCCCAGGCTTATAAAATGGCTTTACAACCAGATCAAAATACAATTCTTTAATTTTTTTTGTAGCTAAGATACATCACAGAGAAAAACGAAGAGATCGCTCAGTCTAACCTGGAACGAAGAGCAAAGAAGAAAAAGAAGTTAGAGGATGAAAACAAAAATTCAGCGGAGCCAGCCGAGGAAAGTGAGAGTTAAACTCTATCACCGTTTGGAAAAAGTGGCCTTCAGCAGGTAGAGCCACCAAAACACATATTGCCACACAGGGAATTTGGAAAGGATAAGTGGAGATTTAAAAAAAAAAAAAAAGGCTGAGAGGCTTTTGTGCTGTGTTCTCCTTGTCATTGACTGCAAAAAGCTAGTTTAAAAGAGAACTGGAAACTCTTAGCAAAATACTCCCTGTGTCTTACTGAAGCCCCTAAAAAAGGCTGTGTGTGAATGGTGTGTGTAGGAAATTATATCTATTGCAATTAATAAAAATGTATTAACAGTTAAATAGGATTGATTTTTTCCAAGCAAAAATTATAGTTATTTCTTTATTCTTTTACATGATTTTTCAGGCTAACAATTCCTGAAAGATAAATAACGCTATATGTAGTTCTTCAGAGTATTAATGCTTTAAACCCATGTCAGTTGTGATCACAAGATAAAAAGGTGGATGTTGGGAAATCTTCCTTTTTCCTTCATAAAGGTGATTTTCTCCAGAAACAGAGTTGATGTGACTTTTCTCGGGCTATTTGGTGATTATCCCTGTGTTACTGGTGGGCAGGCTAGAGCTTGAGGTTAACTGACTCCTTGGGGCCCGCTGACCAGTAGAGACTGTGTGTATATTTGGGATGCTGACCTGAGAGGGGCCGAGAGAGAAAAGGTCACCTTTGGGTAGAATGTATACCCCATGACCAAATACGATGAGCAAAAGACACCCCAAAGTCTGACTCTGCAAAGGAGATGGTAAGCTGTGGTCATAGTGAAGCATTGCATTCAAACTTCAGTTTCAATTTCTGCGAATAACTAATCACTTGATCTCAGATAATAATTGTAACATTTGTATGGCACATCAGTGAAGGAAAAGGGAGCCATAAAGCCTTCTACCATCACAGCGCATACGCTCCAGCCAAAATCCTGTATGCTCTGATTTTCAGATACGCTCTCTTCGAACTCATCAAGGAAAGTTTAGAGACTAGATACATGGACTTCCCAAAAGTTGACAATCTAGATGTGCATCTTGCTTTTTCCACTTTAGTAACTGACCTTCTGAAACTTTGTGTTCTTATCGACAAGGCAGGGTTATAAACACCTCACAGCGAGGTTACATGTGACAATAATAGGAAATGGGTAGAACCATTGTAATGCGTCTTATTTTTGTAGATTTCTGTGTTCCAGAAACTCAGTATACAAATGACATGAAATAGCGAACCTGTGTGTGCCATGGGTGTCCTGTCGGACTAGAGGGCGTAGAGGGTGCCATGGGTATTTTGACATGAAGTTTTCTAGCCAGATAAGGCTGTCGACTTGGTGTTCATCTGACCTTTTGGTTTATTTGGCATATTTATATGTGCCCTGTTTGTATTTTAGACGAGTGGTCCTAACCTCTGTTAGGGATTGTGACCCAGGGCCAGACTTCATAAGGAACAGCTGGTTCTTTTCCCTGTGTCCCCATGAGCTGCCTCTCCCCACTCCACGTTCCAGTTAGGGTTTAGTTTACTCTGGAATGTCCGAGATGATGTCATCCTCTTTTACGGTTCCATCTTCGGTGACAGTTGGCAGAAAGGTGTTCTTGAGCAGCAGTCTCCAACCTTTATGGCATAGGGACCAGAGCTCCTATGAGAATCTAATGCCTGCCGATCTGAGGCGGAGCCAAGGCGGTGATGCTGGCGCTGGGGGGCGGCTGCAGATACAGATGATGCTTCGCTCACCTCCTGCTGTGCGGCCTGGTTCCTGACAGGCCACATCTGATCTGCAGCCTGGGGGTTGGGGTCCTCTGTTCTAGAGGACTCTTTTTCATGGACTTGCTTCCTCAGAGTCCTGGGAGCACACCTGAACTTTAACTAGACCTATTAACCATATAACCAGATGATTAACTATAAGGAAGCAGATGTCTTTGAAATAAAGGTGGCCTAGTAACATAGTTGGGGGCAATTTACATTTATATTATTTATTACTTAACTTATTATCCCAATTCATCAAAAAGCTTGAAATAAAAGATCCGTGTTAACTTTTTATTACACACTGGCTCGTACGGAGCTGGTGCCTGAAAATCTAAATGTCCAAGAAGGGTTAACTGGAGCTTGCCGAGTCTCTCCTCAGTGGGGAGCCTCTGAGGAACCCTTAGAGGCCATTTAGTTCTCCCTTGCAAGTCGGACCCCTTCTGCAGCATTCCTGATGGAGGGTCCCCAGGCTCTGTCGACCTCCAGGGACAGCGAGCCCTCTCTGCTGTTGGACATTGATTATTACACGTTTTTTCTGTGTAGAGAGGAGAGCCTTCACCTTCTAACTTCTGAGTCTTCAGTCTGCTCTTTAGAACGAGCAAAGCAGTCTTTGTTTTTCAAAATCATTCAGTACTGAATTCCTTTCAACCAAAGTTCCCATTTACATCTTCTCAGAAACACACATTCTTGTGTCAAACGTTAGGTTATCAGCTCCCCGAGGGCAGACTTCGGGGTGGTGAATGTGACCTCTCGGGCCTTGTGTGGGGCCTGGCATGGCAGGCGCCCGGTGAATTCTTGTTCCCGGCGTCTGTGATGTGCGGGTGGGATGAGTAGCAGCCCTCACTCGGGTTCCTCGGCTCTGCCCAGGGGTTTCCAGCATTCGGAGTGGGGAGCTCGTCTTCGTACTGGGGCGGGGGGCTGAAGGAACCTCAGGAACAGTCCTCTCTCGCCTGCCTGCTATGCGTTGCGCTTGTGTGAGGTGCTTTACGTGATCTTACTGGCCCTCGCCACAGTTCTGCGAGGCAGGCCATACTGTTCTTATCCCCAGAGAGGTGAATTAAGTGGCAAAGCCAGGATTTTAGTTTAGAGCCCTCACCCTGAAGCACTAAGGTACGTTGCCACCTCCGTGAAAACAGCCGGTAATAACGTGAAACGAACCCTTCCCCAGCCTGCGGCACAGGACCCCCCTTGGCACACTCGTGACACTGAAAACGTACTTTTCTTTCATTTGTGGGTATGTCTCCTGCCCTCAGCGAGGCCGTCACAGCATGGTCGGGGGACGGCGCGGCTCCTTTATACATGCGAGGTGCTGAGAATGCTGAATGAGGCTGTCGAATAAAATCTGCTAAGTATACAAAGGGTGTAAGAAGCTGGCTGGGCCGCCATGACTTTCTCATCTGCAGATACATCTGAGTTTTTAATTTGTGAGAATTATCTTAGGCAAAGGTGTGTCGGCACAGAAGAAAGGACCAGGCACCGCGCGTGTGAGCCACGGGTGCTCGGCCGTGGCGCTTCTGCCTGGGATCTCAAACAACAAGTCTGTGATGAAATGAAATCTGAGGCTCCACTTCCCTGAGCAAAGGGCCGTGAGGCGGGCCGTGGGAAGCTGCGCTCGCTGACGTCCACTTCCGGAAGGAGCCGCCGGCTCGTCGGTGGCCGTCCGTCCATTGGGAACCTCGCCGTGGGTGCTGGGCGCCTTCAGGGGTTTGCGCTGCTTGTTTCAGATTCTTCAGGTTGTCTTCGCTGGGGGAAGAGGGTCTGCGTGTGTGTTTGATCCTGAAAGTGGGACCTGCGAGGAAGAGCCCGGAGGCACGGAGGACTTGACCGGCAGCGCCTGTCAGCACCTGTCAGCGCCTGTCAGCAGTGGCACCGCCGTCAGGAGGAGCTGGTCCAGTGCAGGCCACTCGGTAAGAAAGGACATGTGCTCCCGACACACGGAACAATCCTCACGCCCTGTGATGTGCTCTGATTTCCATTTCATTCAAAAAAGCGCTAGTTTATGACCCACTGGTGAGTGGCCAGCAGCGCTTTGAAGAGCTGGCTCTTCCAGTGTCATCGTCGCCCAGACGCACATTAGAATTCTGGAATCTTGGCGGCTCCTTGTACCACATGGAAATCTGTCTTAATCTCACTTTTAGTAAAGCGGTTCGGGCTCACGGCACGGTTTGAGAAGGCCTGGGTAAGAGGCCAGTGTCTGGCCTGTAGCGCTGGGAACGATCACTCGAGGCGTCCTTGCCTGAGACCCGTGAAGCCAGGGGAAGCTGCAAGCGGCTCCCTGAGCCCTCACTGCCTGGTTTCCTCCTCCCGTAGCAGATCCAGTCATACTTTTCTATGGGCAAAATTTCAGATTGTAAGCTCCTCATCCAAGGCTAAATTTATGCTACGTTGAATCACTTGGTTTTGTTTTCATGGCTTCCTGCTTGCTATAGGCGTAATTATGAGGAAGTAGAACTTCTTCAGAAACAAGTGCACTTGCATTGCAAAGTAAGAGCGAGTCCATTGTCAACACAGGCACGACCCGCGGCTTTAATGAAGGGGTTAAGCTCATCCCGAAACGCTTTGTGGGCACTGATTGCTCTGCATATGCGTCACAGAGTGTGAGGGGAGGGGGACAGGCTTTAGACAGGTACATGTACAAAGCAACAGCTGCAGGTTTAGCTAAAATTACCCCCAGTCTTCAAAGAAGAGATCCACGTCCACAAAAACCGAGATTCCGGGCCTGCCGAGGAGGATGAGCAGCCACAGAGCTGGCACGAAGTGCCAGGCAGCCCGCAGGATGCCGCCGCCCCTCTGCCTGCTGCTGCTGCTACTGCTGCTGCTCTTAGGGGCCACCGCTGCCCTTCCCCTGGAGGGTGGCCTCGCCGGGCACGACAGCGGGGTGAGTAGTCCCTGCCTCGGCCGCATGCTAGCCCACTTCTTGGCTGTCTCTCTGTCTGGCTGATTTGGCCATGCCTGTGGACTCCCCAGCATCTGCACGGCTGAGGGTGTGTAGGACAGGCTGCAGGGCTGAACCCCGTTATGTTCCCGTCATGGTTCCTACAGACCACTGTTTCTCGTTTACCCTCAGTTGTCTTGACCTAGGAAGTTTGTTAGAAAGCTCTGACACTTGGGAACCCCTTCCTGCTAGTGATCTCCATCTGTGGTCTTTGAAACACTGAGTGACAGTACCAGTCTATCACAGTGTGATCATGGACCTGCCATGGCAGAAGTAGTCACACGTACTCTTGGAATCTTAACTTATATATGCAGCATGTGTTCCCACTCGCTCAGGTTAATTGACGTCATTACATTTTTCACTGTGAGAATTTGTAACTTGAGATGATTTATTTTTTTCCATTTTGAAAAAGTTCCAAGAAGAGTACATAAAGTTGACCATTAAAAATGGATTTTTCTCTGAAATTACCCAGATGCGTTTCAGACAAGTCATTTATCATCGGCTTTCTCCTAGAAGCTTTCTAAGGAGTTTGAAAGACCAGAATATAACATCTCAAAAAGAGCCATTTGTAGACAGCCAGGAGTAAGACCAGAGATGGGGAAACCGTGCTAAATTAGCCCAATTCACCTCAGGGGCTTATTAGTTGCCAGCCACTTATCTGGGAAAGGTCCTCAGACCTTTAGAATTGCGGACCTTGGCAAACATTATGGGCAAAACAAGTTTTTGTCCTTGATTGAAAATCCTCGGCTTTTTTCCTAATTAGCAATTTTGTTAAGGTGTCCTCTTAGCTTTCTCATCCTTTAAGTAGAAATGTGATTTGTTGTTTTGGAGCATTTTTTTTTTCAAAGAATTATGTGTCTTTTAATGCTGGCTGAGCCAGATGGTTGATTTTTCTTTCCTGTGCTCTCTGCTTCTTTTAAAAAGCATATGCAGGAAGTGGCAGAAATACAGAAAAACAGCCTGCTGACCTTCCTTGCTCAGTGGTACAAGTGGACCTCCCAGGCCCGCGCGGCGCCCTTCGTAGGGGCAGCCAGGGAGGTGTCCAAGCGGCAGGAAGGCCCGCCCCCTCAGCAGGCCCCCGCCCAGAGAAAGCGCCCTGCAAGAACTTCTTCTGGAAGACCTTCTCCTCCTGCAAGTAGAGCCCCGGGCACGGTGACTCGGGCAGGGAAGTGTGACGCTGCCCCGAATAAAGCCTGTCAAGCAGCCCCGAGCTTGCTTCATGTCGTCGTCTTCTCCCGCCTGTGTAATTTGAAAAGTGTTTTTGATTTAAACCTCAGTCACCCCCAATACTGAGTGTCTTGAGTAATCCGGAACCCAAAGTGAATGTTTTGGGGTTTTGCTGTATTATACCCCGTGTGGCCACAGGTTTCCACCCTCAGTATGTGCTTGGCAGTTCTGTCCTTGTCGTCCTTCGATTTAGACTAGTAAAAGCTACAAATAACATCTTTGATATAAATTATCTAATTTAAATATTCCCCTCCTATTAAAAGCAACTTTTTATCACTATGCTAAAAGAACAAAATGGTTATTCTTAATTTTAGCTAATATTAATTGAAAAACAAATATCATGCTATTAAACAAGGCAACATCATGCTGCCATGCTTATAAAAGTTACATTTGGACCTGCTGTTATAAAATACCCATACTAACTTTAATAAGTCAATACTTTGTTAAAATTCTTTTCATGGTTTACAGCTTTAGGTTTATTTCAAACCAAAAACAGTGAGCACTGCTGCTGCCCTGCCCGGCGCCTGCCTGCCTCGAGTACGGGGTTCCCGTCACAGGACCTGGGCTTTGTTCAGAGACAGGTGCATGGTATCATGTCTATAATTGTTATACTTCCCCACCATTCCTCAGTACTTTCCCACAGACAGTGAATGATGGGTAGAGGCAGAGACTTCTTTTTCTGTGATATTAACACAGAGCAACTCTCAAGCACCATGTGGACCAGGATTTTGGTTTGCTTAAATGAAGTTAGTAAATAAGTCGTTCAGTTTCAAAACCCTAATCAAATTTTTAATTCTCTCCCACAGCACCGAAATCCCTGCTTGATTATACATGTTTATGACTCTTGAATCATAAAGAAAACATCCAGAGTGAGGTTTTTAGATGCTAAACTTGAAAGCTCAGAGATTCCTACCTGGAGTTATGGAGAGTTTCTGAGGGTCAGGCGTAATATTGGGAAAGCTGGCAAAGACTGGCTAGAGGACACTAATATTCTCTGGACACCAGGGGAGCAGACTCACGGAGTGTGACTGCTGACCGTTCCGTTCTGTTTTCCGCAGAGCTGAGCTCATATTCATAATTACTAGCTGAGTAAAGTAAAATGTGATGGAAGAGCCCTAATGGCATCCACAGCTCCAAACACAGCAGCTTTGAGACTGGTAACTGGGTCAGCACGCTGGTGAAGGTGTTTTCCTGAAAGGCCAGCTAACCTTCAGAACTTTGTCTTACAAGCTATTTCTAGAAGAAAAACATGACCATTGTTTTTCAGTTTCCATTAGGGACATACATACACTGTCCTTAAGGTAGGGATTTTAACTTTGAGCTAAGTAGTATCTGAAGGATAATGAGGCCAAACTAATGAGACTGACTGCCAGGCGGTGCATCCAGTCTAAGCCTGGCTCAGTTCAGGGACATTCATAAGACGTTAACCTGCATCAGCGTGTGTTAGGCTGGGTTAATATGCTCATGATTAGTAAATTAGGGTAAAATGAGTAAATTAGGATAATTTCCTACTGTTAGGTTTTTGGTAGACTTTATGAAAGTCTACCTTTCTGTGGTTCAATAGGGTCAGATGTGTAGATCCTGGGACGTCAGCACCTGGACCACTTCTAATTCATTCTCGTCCATTATTTCCAGCATCGGTCATCAGATTAGAGGCTTAGCTGCTGAGGAAGAACTGGGTGTGACATAAGCATTCGACGGAAGTCCCTTCATGCTACTCATGTTTCAGGGCTGACAGCATGGCATCCCAGGCTTCAGGAGACTCAGACCAGCAAGCTCATGGGTGACACTTAAAAGGTGCAGTTGGCTTGACCAGCATGTGCTGGAGGGACCACCCGCGTCAACAGTAGTAGCTTCTTTGGTGGAGATGCAGATTCCATTTTGAACAGAAGAGGAAGGTCACATAGGTGTTAAAAAGAAGGAAATTGTTTCTAGACAGGAAAGTTGGAGGCTAAGGACAGCTGGGCAAGCCACTGATTTGTTACTAAGAAACCAAAAAAATGAACACATATCTGTTATCTTTACATTTATTATTAAGTGATCAAGAATATACATATTGTGCGATCATAAATTAATTGTAAGCTGGAGAAAAAGCTAGACGTTTTGGTTTTAGTTCTTACAACATGGTATTGGAAGATACTGAAGAAAACCCCATATCTGCATTAACCCGCTGCTTCACTTTGTAGTTGTGCATGTGTCTGATGCGATTCGAGCAGGTAGCCAGCTTTAAGGTTCTGCAATCTGAAAATTCGATGCACATTTTGGGGATTGAGTCTGTTCCCCTCACTGGAGGCTTTTGAGCAGGACGGGATAGTCCACAGCTATGCAGAGGTCTCAGGCAGCGGTCGGGGGCTCAGACTGGATCACTTTCAGGGTCCTGAAAAACCTCGAGTAATAACGAAAGGCAAAATCCTACAGGTAAGATGTTGAAAAACCTCGAAGGCAAGAAAAACAAGAATTAGGAAATTAACAGTCAAACAGTCTGGTTAGTAGGCATGTTAATAATTCTTGTATTAATTCAGGGGTTTTTTTTTTTGTTTTTTTTTTTTTTGGCAGACGACTATTTTATTCCTTTCTCTCTGGAAAAGAAAAATCCATTAGTTTTTTTCCTCTTGCTTTTACCCAGGATTAAAGGTTGGTAAGTGGTAATTAGCACAGCTCCTGTCAAAGCCAATTGCCTCATGGGGACGGACACTTGAGTTGAAAGGACGGAAAGTGGCTCATGTAGAGCTCATAGTCCCAGCTGCTCTCTCTGACTTTCTTTTCTCCTGCCCTAAGAGGCAGACCCTGCTCGCCCTCCTGTTTTTAGAGAGATTGTGGTGCTCCCAGGTTGCTATTTCAGAAGGCCTGGAGGCATAGTGGAGGGCAGGTAAATGGTCACCAGGGGCAATATAATGTTGTTTGCAACTGCTTTCTCGACCCCTGTGGGCTGGAGTTTGCAGACTAAGGCCTTTGCCCTAGAGACCCACGGAGGGGATCCTCCTCAGGACACATTGCTGGCTTTGCCCCACCACTTCTCTGCCCCGTGCCCCTAGGGAAATGAAAGGGAACCACTCTCTGGTCTGCTGTGCACTGGGTACTGTGCTCTTTCTCACATTTCATTTCACCCTTTCAATCTTGGGGGCTTAGCCTAACCTTACATCTTGGGAAACTAAGGTCCCAAAAGGTGAGACTCAGCATGGATTTGCCCACCCCAAACCCACAGTGCTCTTCCCATTCATTGTCCTGTGCAGCCGAGGCGCTTGCTGAGTTTGTCTCGAGTACAGAATCCCAACACCAACAGCCAGGCCAGTCAGCTAGAGTCTGCTGTGCACTTGAGAAATAATTTAAGAAAACATTTTTAATTCAGCAGGGCAAAGGTGGAGATGTTGATATAACTGGTGAACAGATACCGTTCTGTAGCTTCTGTTACGGTTGGCTAACTATAGTGTTCCCGAGGCTGACTGACCTCTTACCCCACCAGTGCAATGACTGTAGTGAGAAATCTTTTAGCAATTATGTTGCAGACATATTAGGCCTTTCCCATGGGAGTTGATTCCAACCTATGACACTGGATAACAAAACCAGTGATCTGGATGTAGAATGGAAGAGTGTATGGACCTAAAAGAGGATACAAGTGAAAAAAGCACTGGAGTTAGAACCAGGAGACCTGCCTTTGAACCCTGGCCCCCCAGTTAGCCTGTGACAGGAGGCAAGTCACCGAACCCTGCTGAGCACAACTCTGCTCATGTGTAAAATACAAGGCGACAAGCCACCGCCTGCCTTACTCAGTTTTGTGAGGTGCCAGTGTGGCAGGTGCTAGCACATGGCTGACTGAAAGCTGCCGTAGAAAATCCTCCGCGGCCACTGCTGCCCCTTCAGGGGCATTTTGGCAATGTGCGGGGCTGCTTTTATCTCAGGACCTGCAGGTTGCTCCTGACATGGAGCGGGTGGGCGTGGGGGGTGGGACGTGCGTCTTCCCACGGGCGGAGTTCCACAAAATGAATTGTCCCATGTCCCGTGTGGTTTCTGAACGTCATGCTGAGCATTCCTATGGATGAAACCCTATTCCAAATTATCTTAGCCTAAAACCAATTTTTTTATATACAAATACAAAGTATTTTTCCTAGTTTTAATGTTCCCTGGATTTTTCAAGAATGCAGTTACCTTGGTGAAAAAAGGGTAGCTGTTATGGTAGTTCAAGTTCAGTAAGTACAGGCATCTGACAGCTTCACGGCGGCGGTGGTACAGTCATGTCCAGACAGAGACATACTGAGACACGTGCCATTTTATTGGAGATTATTTTCCTCTTGTTTCTCCCTAAATATTACATTTGGGGTATTATGTCGATGCTTTTCAAAGTATATGTGTAGGAAAGTTAGTGGCTCCGGCTTTCATTTAAGGGATAACTGAGGAAGCATTACAGATGTGTTGGTAAAAAAGGGAATGTTGGGGCTACTGAGAACCAAGGGTGTGAACCACTGGTAAAAGGATGCTGAGCACATCAGAGCCTTCCTTGAAGATCACAGAAAGATACAGTTCTTTTTGTTCAGTTGCTGTTTCCTGCACCCACCCTTGCCCCAGGACTTACTCTTATATTTCTTAATAATTAGCCAATGTTATCTCTTAATACATCTTATTTTCCTCTAAGCATGCTTAAAAAAAATTCACATAAGTCAGTGATAACTTATTATCTTTTCCTTGCAAGGAGATTATATTGTAGATGACAAAACCCAAGAATGAGTTGGTACAGAAACAGGAGGCACAGAAACCAGAAGTCTCGCTTTGCACCCAGAGACTTGGAGTCATAGCGTAGAGAAATCGACTTAATGACCTTTTATACTCCCTGCTGATAAAGCATATTAGACACTGAAAAGCATTTCAGATATAATTTCACAATACTGAATTAGCTATTAGAAATAGCGAATTAAGACTCTCCATTCGTCCCTGTGGTCTGCAAACTTAAATGTGCCTTTAAACAGACAAAAAAAGTTCATTGACTTGAGAAACAAGTTCGTGGCCACAATCAGCACTGTTGTCACCTTTTCCATCATTGTGCTGAATTTTGCATTCTTATCTTTGAACGAGGATAGCCGGAGATGTGACAATTTCTTTTCACTGCCTTTCACAATTACTTTTAAACAGAGAGCAGAAGAGCATGTAATTAGAGGAGCTAGGATATTATTGGTGGTGCTTTATCATTCAAAATAGGGAAAGGGCTTACACTGAGATCTAGAATAGCTATTCTGGAAGGGGCAGGAAGCCAGTATCAAGCCTACTCCAGGAGAATGTGCTTTAAGGCAGGGGCAGAGTAAGTACTATAGGGGTGGCTAAAAGGGCTACCAGGGCTTTACTGACAACAAAGACCGAGGCCACAGAGCTTTCTGTGCCATATTTCCCACTCTAGCTACGTGGGGTCTCGTCTGGCTCGTTTGGGACTCTGCAGTTCTCCAGGCAGTGAATTCCTCCTTGCTGAAACATTCCTGAGAGAATGTAAACTCTGTATCTGCTGGAGGCGCAGGCTCAGCTCCCGCTCACAGGCGTGTCGAACAGTTTCCGTCTTCTTTACGTCCCAGTTCAAAGCAACAGCCAGCGCTTTGGGGTCTTCCTTGGTAACCAACTGTGGCAAGAATAAGAAGCACTGAGAACCAGTACGTCCGCCCTGCTCACCGGCTGCTCTCACGGTTTTCTTTACGGGGGTGAGGTTAGGCAGCACCAGTTTATGTCGTCTTTAGGCTGAAATGCCAGGTTTCCTGCACTAGACTGTCAAGGGCCTTTTCTTACCATACGACACCAACAGGCAAGGATGTCTGGGAAGAAGTTTACTTGGAGCAACTATCAAGTCCACTTACAAGAAATTTAGCAAAGCTCAAGTCAATACAGTTTCCTTCCCTTCTAGCTACATTGGGGAGGTACTTGGGACAGAGATGAAGATGACGACGAAGAAGTAGCACCCACTGTGATGGGTTCTCCCCCATCGAGCTTCTAGTTCCCTGATCTCAAAAGCCAGCACAGTGATCCTCAGTGTGCCTTCCCCTGGGATCATTTATGTGCCTCGACTATGAATCTTCTTCAGCCACAGACAGAAGCAGAGGTGAGGTCAGAAGCTTGAGCTCTGCTATTCCTCCCGTCAGGTTTAGCCATTGCATTACCTGTTTGGGATCACAGAATAATGTTTGATGATCTTAGGGAGCACGTCCATTTTGTTTAAGCCACTCTGATTTAGATTAAGATGTTTGCAAATGCTCTGGCATACGAGAGGCAAATCAGTAGCTAAGCTTCAGGGTCTGCGGACGTGGAAAAACCCATGCGTGCCTCTGCAGGGCTACCTTGCACCTCTGCGGGGGGTCGTTCTCTGAAGTTCAGGATCCCTGGTTCTTGCCCACCTCCAAATCCTGACTAGACAAACTCAGCTCCGGAGCCGACTTCTCCTTCAGTGCAGAAAGGATCTGGCTTGAAAGTGCAATTTCAGAGGAGCTGTCTGTGCTAAGAGCCGGGTCAACTGCATCCGTCTCATCACTGAAGCCAGCTTTGGACTCTGCAAAGCAGACGTGAGATGGAGGTCAGCGCACTGTGTACACATACAGCCACACAAACAACCAGCCAGAGTAATCAGGTGCGCAAGACAGAAACCTGTCATTGCAAAATCCCAGCAGCTGTGGCTTCACTGTTTTGCCTACGTTATAAGCTCTTGGTTCTCCCCCACAAACAGCTCTAAACACGGAGTCCTACCTGGCTGCTGTGACAGGATCCTGCCCTCCTTTTCCAAGGCCTGGAGGTAGAGCTCCAAGAGCTGCTTAGACTGGCGGGCTTCCTCTCTCTGGTCAAGGACCTGCTGGAGGGTGTTCTGGAGCCCCTGGACTGTGACACGGCTTTGGCATAGTTCCTGAGCCAGGTCTGAACATGGCACATCAATGAGCATCTAACAAACAAATATGGACTTTAGGAAACCTCACAGTACTTTCTAAACATGTATTATATCTCTCAAATACATCAGTTTCAGAGACTCATTTCATCTGCTTTGCAGAGTTATTTAATATGGCTTTTTAAGAAACAAAAGAGAGACGTAATTTTCTTCAGTTTTCCTCTGGTGAAAAAACTTGAAAAATAACACCTTAGTGCTCATTAAAAACTAAACGAAATCCAGATATTAAAAAACCCAGTTGTACAGGACATAAAGGAGGAAGTGCATGATCAATTATACAATGAATCAATACAAGGTTCTTTAAACAATTTTTTCTAATGATTTTAACAAACATTTTTATTATACAGGTTTGTAGCTTTAAAAGACTTTAAAATATGAACTGTACTAAGCTTTTAAATAACATTTTTAGTCTGTGACATATGAGACCTCGCATTATCAATATACTATAAGGATTTTTAAAAAGGCTCATTCTTTTTGCATATGCAGTACTAGATTTTAAAATTGTCTTTATAAGAGAAAAATCAAATTGTTGAAATGCTTGGACAGTGATTCTAAACTCAGTTGCACGTCAGAATAGCTGTGGAGCTAATAAAAACTATAATAATAAGAGCTTGCATTTATTGAGCACTTACTATGTACCAATGGGAACTCTTAGAACAGAAAGTGATAGGGAAGCCGACTCTAGATTGAGGAAGGCCCCTTTGAGTAGGTGACTTTTAAAGTTATTTTTAAGGTTCACGCTGCATCAATTTTTGAACAAGTAATATTAATACATTCACAAGGCTCAAAGTTCAAATGTACAGACCTTATGAGGTAGGTACTAGCACGCACCATTTTACAGATGATGAAAATGAGGCAAGAGAGTTTAGTTACTTCCCAAGAATCAGAGTCGTGCTTTGTTCCAGCCTTCAGGACCCTGGGTAATCGATCCGTGTCCTTCCTCCCATCTTTCTCGCTGCCCGTAGTCCCTGCCTTTCCTTCACCTGCTGCGGCCAGCCTCCGCGAGTTCCCTTTGAGTGTCCCAACTCCCCTATGGAGCCTAGCTGTCAAGGGCTCAGGTTCACTCTTATCCTGATGTCCGCATTCTGGTAAGGCCTATGGTGCTCCGTATACTACGGATATAATATGTGAGTCTGTTGGGATGGCGAGGGATCTTACGACCCCTGTGTTTCTTAAAAAAGGAAAGAAAAACTCAAGCCTGCTCATCGTGCCTTCTGCCTGGAGCACTCCGGCCCCAACCTTTCCATGGCAGGCTGTCTTGTCCTTTAGCTCTCAGTTACACTGTCACCTCTTGGGAGCTTGCCAATATTTATCAACACACTTCTACAAATGTATTCTATGGACGTGCATGTGTGCAAAATGACACTGGTAGAAGTTCTGTCTGGAATAGCAAAACTAATGACAACCCATATGTCCACCAGTGGGGGAGACTGGTTAAATAAATCATGGTACATGCATGAAATGGAATATTATGTAGTGGTAAAAAAAGAACAAGCTATCTCCTATATACTGATCTGGAATACCTTCAAATATTGCTTGAAAAACAAGAGTAGATATGCTTCCATTTATGTAATGTAAGGGGGGAAAAGGAGAAAATATATATGTATTTGTTTGTATATAAAATATCTCTGGAATAGGAAACTGACAGACTGGTTGCCCCACGAAGGGAAACCTGGGAGTCAGCCTTTCTTGTATATCCTCCCCCACCAGACAGCTTTACTGAGATATAATTTACTTACCATACAATTCATCCACGTAAAGTACACGATTCAGTGGGTTTTAATATATTCGCAGAATTGTGCAGTCAGCACAATTGTTTTTAGAGTGTTCTCACCATCCCAAAAGAAACCCCATACCTATCAGCAATCACTCCCTATTTCTCCTCAGATTTCCCCAGCAACCCAGCCCTAGGCACCACTAATCTAGTTTTTGTTGCTACAGACCTGTGTATTCTGGCCTTTTCATTATAAATACAACCCTAAGATAGGTGACCTTTCATGTCTGGCTTCTTTCCCTTAGCATAATGCTTTCGAGGTTTATCCACATTGCAGCATGTATTAATACTTCATTCCTTTTTATGTCTGAATAATCCATTGTATGGATGCATCACATTCTATTTATTCATCAGCGATGGACATTTGGGCTGTTTTACTTTTTGGCTACCTGGATACCCTTGTATACTTCTTGGATTTTTAAACATGAATGTATTCATAGCATTCATTCAAAATACATAGATAAGTTTACAAAATAACCAAGAGATCACCTCCTTCATGTCCCAATCTGAAGTAGCCCCGTCACTCAGCACACTGCCTGCCTGATTCGCTTCTCATTC
This sequence comes from Eonycteris spelaea, assembly GCA_003508835.1. Taxonomy (NCBI): domain Eukaryota; kingdom Metazoa; phylum Chordata; class Mammalia; order Chiroptera; family Pteropodidae; genus Eonycteris; species Eonycteris spelaea. The sequence continues at coordinate 862,334 of PUFA01000119.1, read as the reverse complement.
TGTCTGCCTCCCTTCATCAGAATCCCAGTTCCATTAGTGCAGGGACTCTGTCTGCCTCATTTGCCCCCTATGTACAGAGCCATGCCAGACATAGGGCAGGAGCTCAATCTGAATTTTTTTGAACGAACACATTTTTATCTCAACTGTACTGGAAAGGAAATGCAAGCAGAGACGCCAAGACACTGGCTCAGTCACAGTGATGGAGCCGGGACTCAGTCCAGCTCCTGTGGCTCCATATCCTCTGGCCGCACAAGCCCCACAGTGTGCCTGCGTGGGTCTAGGCGGCCTCTGGGCATCTGCATTTTTACGAAGCTCCACAGGCTGATTCTGATGCAAGGTGAAGGCTGAAAGATTCCTATTCTAGGTGAGAGAATCAGAAAGTGAGGACTGCTGGTTGTCACCTAAGAAGTATTTAAAAATTAATAAGTAAACATGTTGTGGCAAGATGTGTAGAAACTAGAAAGAGGTTGGGGGCAGCGGAGGCCAGACGAGTGGCTGTGAGCGGTGGAGGGGGCTTACCTGGAGGTCCTCCTCTGACAGGAGGATGATGCTGGACAGGTCTTCCTTTAGCTGCCTGGCCACGTTCTTCCACTTTGGCCCCGCCCCATCGTCGGTTTCGTCTATGCTGAAGGACTCTTGGGAAATCCAAGCGGTACCTCCATCTGATACATAAGGGGAAATGACAGTTAGTTAGATTAGCCTGAAGAACTGATTTCATCTCCTCCCAACTTGCACAGCCCTCGGGGATGTCCGCACAGTCTCTGACTGCCACCTTAGAATAACATCAATGGAGAAGGAAGCACCTTTCTCAAGGATTTATAGGAAAGCCGATCCCCATCTAGAACCTTAATTTTCCCTCTTCTTTCACCTTCAATTTATTTTTGTACAAAACTGCTCTTAATCTTTAATGGAAAGAAGCCACTTAAACCCAGTGTGTGGTCACGATACCCAGGGTCCTACCACACTTCCCTTTAGGTAGTTTTTGGGTCTCAGGGTGTGTTGTTTTTGTACACAAAAAACACTGATTCTCACCAGCACTGCTATGCTTGTGGATTGGTCTTAGCCTTCACTGGAGGAGCTGTGGCCACTGTTTGCTGTCCCCAGGGTCCAAGTACAAAGGTGGCTGATACAGCCATTGCTGAAAGGTGCCTTCCTCAATTTAGTGGCATGAACTTTTATCAAGACATTTCTTTAGCTTTTTGATCCTTGCCCATCAATATTAGTTCCCTTAGAAACGCCAGTGATGACGACGGAGACAGGTAACATTTACTGAGCCCTTGCTGTATGCTAGGTAAGATCTAAATGCTTTCTATAAGTGGTTCTCAACGGAGAGTGATTTTGCCCCCCAGAAGACATTTGACAATTTCTGGAGGCATTTTTGATTGTCACAATCCGGGTGAGGAGATGCTACTGGCATCTAGGGGGCAAAAGCCAGGGATACCACTAAACTTCCTACGGTGCATAGGACGGCCCCACAACAACGAACGCTGCAGGCCAGCACGTCAGAGTACTGTTGAGAAGCCCTGGTTTGATGTGTACTATGTTCTATTATCCTAACAACAACCCTAGGAGACAGGTACCATAATCATCTCAATGAGGTGCCGAGAAGGTAGGGAGTTTAGCCAAGGTCTCATGGCAAAGCCAGGATTCAGATGGGGCAGCGTGACTCCGCCTGGGGCACTGATCTTCTGTCATGCTGAATTTTATTTTTATTTTTTATTTTTATTTTTTTAATTAAAATTATTGGGGTGATATTGGTTAATAAATGCCAGGCTGCATTTTAGTTGCTGTCAGCCAGTAAGTGATGGACAACTGGGCCCATGTCTCATTCATCTCCCCCCGCAGACTTAGCACCACCTGGCATGGAGACTGTGCTCAGTAAATGTTGGCCGCGTAAATGCTTACACAGCCAAACGGTAACTAGGTGCCTGTGCAGTAAAATGAATTGTAACAGATGTTGTATTGCACAGATCATTTTATACACGGCCAGCATTTCTTACCTGAGTTTCGGTATGCCCACTTCTCGTTACCGGCCAATGCCACAAACTTAGTATTGGAAGGTAGACACAGAAAGTAATCGTCATCATCCACTATGGTGCCATCCTCTGCCAGGACCAGAGTGACTGGTGCCAGGGACTTATCAATGGACAAGATGTCATAGGCTGAGAAGAATAAAATATTTGGCAATTGATAAGTATCCATAAGGTGACTACATCCATCCTGTACTCTCAGAGCCTAGCAGAATTCCTGGTAGGTAATAGTAACTACAATAACAGCCACAACTACTAGCACTAATATACTTTGCGTGTGCCTGGTACCGTCCTAAGTGCTTTTCATATACGATATTTAATCTCCTAACAATCTTATAAAGTAGGTACTATTGTTATTCCCATTTTACAGACATCAAACCCAAGGCTCAGAGAAGTTAAGTAACCTGTCCAAGATCACACAGCAGGCAAAAGAGCTGGGATTTACACCTATACAGTCTGGGTCTGGCTCCTGAAAAGGTGTTTCTACAGCTACTCCGCATCTACATTAGCAGGCACTTGAGTCTTGACTGGGATGAACAACAAACCAAGGTCTGATGTGATTCCTTGTAAACAAGCAGTCTTTCATTTACTCAGTGGTCATCTCAAATTCTGTGTCAAATGTAAAGAAAAAAGTAGAAAAATAAAGGAAATGCTTTTTGTCTTTTGTAGTGTCTTTCTTTGCAGCCTTTATAACCTATATGAAAATTATAGAAAAGCTGCAGCTTCGATCAGTAGCTTTTCATATTTATTGTCACTGGGCAAGAGGCTTTGTCCAGGGCAGATCTGTGCCATCCCATTTAGTGACAGCAATACTTCAAACGCTAGTGGGACTAGAGTAGGCCGAGAAGTAGCCAAGAGACTACAAATAACCTCGGGCAATGTTGTCTATCATTTAAATAGAACAGCAAACCTATATAGGCCTAGCTCCAGAGAACACAGCCTGTGTGCCAAGTGCAATCAGGCAATGCACTGAGATGCATTAAAACTTTATTCTAATGCCAAGAAAAAATATGTAAACACCTATCTGGCAAGGCCATGTCACTAAAGCACTGATAAGTGCTTTGGCTGCTCCTGGGTTTCTGAAAGATTCTGTCTGATATCTGCTGGGGCTTGACATCTTGGAGAGAAAGCACTGAACTGAACGCTGTCTGCATGCCTGAGACCCGCTCACCTGTTTAGCAGGTCAAACTTCTTTGGATAAACAATTAATTGTTACAGGCTAATAATACTTGTAAATCATCTGGGTTTATCATCTCCCTTGAGAGTCCCAACAATCCTGGGAAGCAGGGCTGGAAATAGTATACCTACTTGTTTACTAGTATGCCTATGAGAAAACTGAAGGTTAAGAACCGATAAAGTGCAAAGTCAGGCAGCTAGTAACATCGGGCCGGAACTCAGAATTTGTCAACCCCGTCGCTCACGACACACGGTTCCTGAATGGACCTCCAGAAGGGTCGGTAGCAGCTCCCTCTTTACCGCACAGGTACCTGCCAGAGCTGCTGGTGGAAACCTGCCCCACCCTCCCTGGGCGCCGCTGAGCGCCGCACAATCACCTTAGGAGCACTCGAGTAGCAGGGATATACACTGGGTTGGGTTTGGTCCAAAATCTAAGCGCTAGGTTTCAGGCAAGGTACCCAAGTAGAGTCTGCATAGTGCTTCCGGTCTACCTTTTCTCCATTATGAGTCCCACACGAGATATTTAAAACACTTGTAAACGCTGTGAAATTTGTAAGTCACTATACCCACGTGACTCATTTCTGCCCCAAGTCTCCACCGGAGCTATAAAAATCCCCAAGTCACCTCTCCTCATCCCGCTTTGCCCCTCCGCCCGACAACCTCACCCGGCTCCGGCTCCCCTTACTCCCCGGTCCCGCAAGGCCTCGTCCCGGTCCCTTGCCAACCTTTGCTCCTCAGATCCTCGAGGCAGGAGGCCGCCACGCCGTACTGTTCGCAGCTGTGGTTGCGGCGCAGCAGACATGGCTTCAGACGCTGATTCTCGCCGGATTCCGGGGCCGATGCGTCCCCGGCCACCTCCATCCTTTTCAGGGTGAAACTTAACTGCCTCGGGGAAACGTGGGAGGCTGGGCGCCGGCTGCCCTCATCCCTGCCCGCAGCATGCCGGGACTTGTAGTTCTCTTTAGTAAATCACGCGTGGGACCAAGGCATGCCGGGAGATGTAGTTCTAATGGCCGCTAATCAAAGGCGGGTGGGGGGTGGTGGGCGGCCTGCGCGGGACATTCCGGGAACTGTAGTCGAGATGCGAGGCCGATTTCCTTACGTGCGCAATTCAACTTAGGAGGTTATGTTTAGGAGTTTCAATCCTGAGTTCAAAATGAAGTCAGTAGGGATTTATTTTGCATTACGAATGGCACTGATGAATACTCCCTTTGTTAGAGCACTCCTATTTGTATACATAAACACATAATATTAATACTTAAATAAAAGTCTGTCATAGACCTGTGTTAATTTGCTTTCCCTTTCCACCCTGAAAAGATTCGTAAAATGTCCCAACTTCAGGATGATTTGAAGGAAGTCAAATTTAAAAATTGATGAGTAGTTTTCAGTCTTCCTGAAAATGTAACAGAAACATAAAATACTCGCACATTCCCTTTCAATTCCCTGCTTCAGCTGTGCAAATGGGGTTGGGACTCCTAACAAAATGCTTAAATAACTAGGTTAAACATTACGATCTTAAATTAGAGAGGAAAGTGGAAATGCGAGCCATATCACTGTTTGAGCTCGTCCAGATGCTGCTTGACAATGTATTTGTCCTAGTTCTGATACTGTTATGGAAAAGTTTGTGTTCGTTCTCCATGAAAATCTAATCTTTAATATTAAAATAATAAAAATTATCAAAATCATTGCTCGCTTAAAGGGGGTGGCATTTTAGGTAAAGAAGAAATAATTGTCAGCTCATATTTATTCAGGGTCAGTCTCTTTTTTTGTTTATGAAAGGAAACGAGATGATCTCATATGAAAAGGATAGCCATGTAAGTGGTTGGAGAAACTGTTGAAGCAACACAACTATGATATGAACTGATATTTCTAATGTACGCAACTTTCGTGTAAATTTCACATGTACGCTCTCTTTTCCAAGAAGCCCCACTTTCTTTGATCTAATAGATCTGCACACTATTCGACTCCTAACTCCAGGATGCTGTGAGTGAGTGAGTGAGTGAGTGAGTGAGTGAGTGAGTGTGTGTGTGTGTGTGTGTGTGTGTGTGTGTGTGTGTGTGTGTCTTTGGCCCGGACTTGGAAGCAGGAGTTGAGTCTCTCAGATCTTTTTATTTCTAGCGCCCATCAAAGTGCCTGGCAAAGGCACTCAACAGATGGTACTGAACTGAACCGTTAATTAATTAAACTTAATTAATTTCCAAGTTTCTTCACAGTTATTAAATACTTGGCGGGTCCCACACTACATGTGTCCAAATCCCTCCCTACATGTATGTGTCCAAGGCAATGTAGGGTTGGGCAGAGCTTTAATTCAATAAGAATAATACGCGTACAAAGATGCAAAAAGGAGCGACCTCGGATCTTCCTGGAAAGCAGAGACCTAGTGGAAATTATGAGCGGTGACCCGAACGTGGGACTCCCCGCTTCTTCCCCGAGTACCCCAATGCTCCCCATCGACAGGTTCGGCACCGGCTACTTTAGCCTGGGCGGGAGAGCAAGAGCAAGGGCACCTGGGAGAAGCCTCGCCCAGCGGCGATAGATTAGTCAGGCCTCAGAAACATGGCGTCCTCGGAGCAGGCAGAGCAGCCGAGCCAGGTAAGGGGAGTGGGACTGCCCTGCCGCGGTGACGGAGACCCCAGTTGGAGGGGGCGCTCGGCGTGCGGCCGGGAGTCGGGTAGGAACCCGGAGCCTCCGAAGCTGGGGGCCCCGACTTCTTGCCCCCCTCCGGGCCCCGCCCCTCCCCAGGTCCTCGCCGCCGGCCCCTGCCCCGGTGACCCCTCTTTGCCCACACTCTGGAACCGGGCTCCGGGCGCCTTCAGGCCCCCACTTTTCGCCTGCCTGCCCGTGGGGTCTCTCGAGCCTGGCTGGGATGGTGGCGGGGCCCTTGAGCCCCCTGCCATAAGCTGTGAGGGCCCCTGGTTGAGAAGAGGAATGGGAGGCTCGGTCGTTCTGAGCTGTTCCTCCGGGGAGGGCCCCGACTTTGTCAGGGTTCCCACTCCCCCACAGCCCCGGCTCTCTGGGGTGGCCCCGCTGCTGGCCTCTTCATCGTTAGTCACCTTTGCGCTTCCGTTGTCAAGTTGGAGGGTCAGAAATGTACTCGGACCTTCTCAGTGCGTTGGTAGGAAGGGGACTCACTGTAAACAACAGACGCCACCAGGCTTTCGGCTGAGGATCTGTCCTTGCTTCCCAGAGTTTGGTTGTCTCGGCCAAGGGCTCTGATCTAGCTTTTCAGCCACAGATTCAGCCACATTCCACCCCAGTAAGGGGATTTCGCGGACCAGTGCCCATGCCTGTACGTCTGCCGTCCGGAGGCGGTGGATAATAAGGCCTCTGAAGCTGTTGGTGATTGATTCAATGGTGAAGTGAACTGGGGTGAGGATGGGGGCAAGCCGAGGACAAATTACGTTTATTATCTCGTTTAATGCTCATTACAACCTTTATGGAGTGCATGCTATTAACCACCATTTTGCAGATCCTAAGAGTCTGTGTAACGTGCCCTTGATTGAGTGCCTGCTTGAGCCAGGATTTAAACCTGGTGTGTGTGATTCCAGTAGTCAGCCAGAACTGTTTCACGTGAGTTAGGATTAGGCAGGAAGAAGAAAATGGTTTCCTCCTGGCCCTCTCACTCATCTCTCACCTCCTTGAAACGCCTGTGGACTTTTTAGCAGCCCACTCACTGTATTCCCTTACTTCTGTGGAAAAACACCGCTTAGTGTTTCCTACGGTTTTATTCTTTATGATAAATTTATTATAGGACTTGCACTTAGAGGAGTTGTGTGTTCCCCAGACCAGCTTCCGTTAGCAGAGTGAGTGATTCAGAAAGATGTCTGGATTGTAAAACATGGAATAATTAGGGCTGATTCTGGCCTTCCTGCTATCACGAATTCTGGAGTGTGGGGATGTCCTGAGAGGAGAGGCCCTGCTTTTTTGCCTTTACCCACTTAGCTTGCTGGAATGCTGAGGTTCCTCAGAATCCAGTCTTCTCTAAACTGTTATATGCTAGGAAAGCCCATGGGCGGGATTGAAGCGTGCCTTTAGTCCCTCGTGCTTCTGGGACATCTGATTTGCCAGGGCTGTGAGGATTACTGAAAATCTTGGCACTTGGAGTCATTGCAGTACCAAGGATTTCTTTGGTTCAGGAAATTGTCCTCTCCATACATGTGGGAAGGATCTCAGGTCCTTGGCTAGCCCCTTTTTGGGAGTTTAACTCTGCTACTCCTTTGCCCTCCTTTCCAAAACTGGTAGAGATGGGATTGCACCAGAATATGCTGGCAGCCTGGAGAAAAACTTGAACTCTTTATGACAAATTCTGTCACTCTCTAGCAGTAAGCTGCAAATATATACTTTTTTAAAGGAACCAGCTCTTTTAACCAGTTGCTCGCCATTTCGTTTGCAAGTCCTGATCAACCTAGTTTCCCATTTCTCCAGCCAGAGCAGAGTGGGATGGAAAGGACTGGTTAGAGAATTCCCCCAACTTGGTTTATTTGTGAGAAGAGGTGCATTACGCCCGTGGGGCCGAGCCAGCATTCTCTCATAGCGTTTATTAGCCAGCTCGTGGCATCAGTATCTCATTTCGAAAGATTAGGGTGAATAAACCAACCCATTAACGGGCAGTGTAGAACAGTGGTTAGAAGCATGACTCTGAAGCCATTTTCACTGGCTTAGAATCTGAGCCCCACCATTACCAGCTGTGTGATCATCTTGGATGAATTCACTTATTTGGCCTTAGATCCTTCCTCTGTAAATTAGGAATAAAAACAGTGCCTGTCTCATGGGGTTGCCCTGAGGATTAAATGACTTATTTTAGAATAGTGCCTGACGTAGTGTCATCTCTATTATTGTCAGTCCGTTCAATAAACTCTACATTTTCATTCACAAATGATCTAAATCTTTCCTCAGGTCCTATTATAATGTCTTTTGGGACATGATTTTTTATGTTGATCTCTAGTCCACTAAAATGGTTCTTTTATTTGTTCTGAAGTAATTTCCTTAAAATTTAAAGGAACGCCGCGAATGCTGTTGTTTATCCTAGCAGTCTTTTGTGACTTTTAGATTTCAGCGACAGACTTACTTTTTTCATAAAGGCATAGTCTTTTTAGTCTATCTTTAAGACAGTCTGTTGCTTCATAGCCTTGTTCTGTTTTCCCCACATTGCTCTGCTTTGCATGGCTAATCTCTGATCAAAGTCCCTTCTAGTCTGTACATGTTATGGTCCATGGGAAGAGGCTGTCATCGCTATTTCCATACTTTCCCATCGGCTTTTTCTCCTCGGTGAAGAGCAATCTGTTTGTCTAACAGTTATTGAATATCGAGCATTATCATAGAACGAAGATGTCAAACCTGTTTGACACTGATTGCAGCAAAGTTTGGGTCGAGACAACACAAGCAGGGGAGGGAGAAGAGCACAGTGAAGACGTTTCGGAGTAGAAAAGCAGGGCCCCGCATCAGACAGGCGTTGAAGTCCAGCGCTCTAACTACTGGCCTTGTCGCTCCGCCTGTCTGAGCATCGGCTCTCTGCTCCGTAAAATGGGAGTAATAACAGTTACCCTGGAGGGTTTTGCTCTGAGGGCTGACTGAAATCACAGATATAAAGAGCACCTGGTAATACTAAGTGCTCAGTGTTAAGTTTCCTTCTTCAAGTCTCTGCATACAGTTTTGGAAGTCTGAGAAGTCTTGAATGACAGCAGTTCAAACAAGGTGTTTTCTCCCTCAACTTTTTATTTTGAAAATTTTTCAACCTGTAGAAAAGTCGAAAGAATAATACAGAGAACTGTAAAACTTGCATAAAAACTTCACCAACCTACACTGTTTATGTTTTCCTGAATTTGCTTTATCTGTCTCTTTGACTTTTTTTTTTTAAGGATTTGATAATAAGTTACAGACATCACAATATTTCATCCTAGAATACTTCACCTTGTCTCTTGGAAGAATGAGGTTATTTTCCTGCATAAGCACAGTATCACTATCGCACAAGATATTTAGTATTGATAAAATATATTTAGTAATACAGTTCACATTCAGATTTTTCCCAATTAAAAGAGTCAGGATTCAATCAAGAAACAGATTGCATTGATTCATTCATCTCTTTAGTTGGCTTTCATCTAGAGTGATTCCCTAGCCTTTTTATATTTTTAACTGTTACTGAAGTTTAACATATACCCAGGAACTACACAAATTGTGTGCCCAGCTTGGTAAATTTTTGCGAAGTGACCATATTTGTGTAACCAGTACCCAGACCAAGAAATCAAACATGACCAGGATCTCAGAAGCCCCAGTGGCGTCCCTCCCATCACTATCCAATCCCCAGAGGTTGCCCCCATTCTGACAGAGGTTAATTTTGTCTGTTTTTGAGCTTCATATAAACAGAATCATAAAGGGTGTCTGGCTTCTGTCACTCAACGTTATACTTCTGAGATTCATCTATATTGTGAACAGTTATAGTTTCTTCTTGTTGCTATCTATAATTATTACACGGTGTGAATGTATTTGGCCATCCATTTGTTATTAACCGTTCTGCCCTTAATGGACATTTAAGTATTTCACCTTTTGGTTATTACAGTTAGTGCTGCTGTGAAAACACATGTCTTTTTGAGAACATATGCAAGTATTTCTGGTGAGTTCATTGGCCTTTTTGTTTTTCATGATGGTGGATTTAGGAGAGTCAGGGCTTTTGTTTTGTAGTGTTCTGCTATCTGGGTTTGTCGGATTCGTTTCTTCACATTTATTAGAGCCAGGTTAAACATTTTTTGTGAGATTACTGTGTAGGTGTGATTGTGTTGTTCTCGGCGAATCACATCAGGCACGTGATACCAGTTTGTCCCATTATTGAGGTCCATCAGATTTCTCCATTGTAAAGATAACCTTTGTAAAACTAGCCACTTTCTTTGCAACTTTGCTAATATTTTTGATACCTTAGGTTTGATCTCTCATTTAGTCACAAAGTTCTTGTGGCCAAAAACTTTACTGGAGAATTCCAGTAGTGTGTAGTGGTCAGTTTAATGAGTTTTGACTAATACATATACATGTGTAACCAAGATCAAAAAAATTCCAGTATTCTTAACTGTTCCCTTAGCAGCTTTCCAGTAAGTTCCAGCCTTTGGTCTCAGGAAATCTGATCTGCTTTCTATTGCTATATGTCTGTGTTTATGAAACTTACATTGCTGGGTGTCCTTAATTCATTGCTTTTTATTAGTATTCCATTGTATAAATATACCACCATTCGTTGATCTATTCACCAGTCGTTGGACATTTCGATTATATTAGCGATCTGTTGCTGTGTGACAGTATCACACAAACTTAGCAGCTTAAAACAACCTCCATTTATTGTCTCATTTTTCGTGGGTCGAGATCAGGACACGGTTTAACTGTGTCTCGGGCAGCAATCAGGTTCCTACCAGAGCGTGAACTCATCCGAGTCTTCTAGCTCTTGTGGGTTGGCAGCTCTCAGCTCCTTAATGGCTGCACACCGAGGGCCTCAGTTTGTTACAGGCTGTCAGCCAGGGGCCACCTTCAGTCTTTTTGCTACATGGGTTTTCTCATGGCCAATTGCTTCCTCAAAGCCAGTAAGAGAGAGACTCTCTCAGCAAGTCGGACATTGCAGTTTTATGTATTGTAACCATGTACTTGTAATTACATGCATCCCGTTCCTTTGCCATATTCTGCTTGCCAGAAGCAAGTCATAGGTCCCACCCACACTGCAGGGGGACAGAACCTGGGCATGAGTACCAGGAGGTGGGGATCATCAGAGTCACTTCAGAGTCTGTTCCCCGCATGATTGGTTCTAGTTTGGAGCTGCTATAAATATTCATGTATAAGTGTTTGCGAGGACATGTGTTTTCATTTTTCCTTGTAAATATTTATGAGTGGATTGCTAGGTCATATGTAAGTGTATGTTTAGCTTTATAATAAACTGCGTAAGTGTTTACCAAGTTGCCCCATTTTTCATTCTCACTAGCAGTGTATGAAAGTTCCAGTTGCCCTGTGTCCATACCAACACTTGGTATTGTTTGTCTTTTAAGTTTTAGCCATTCTAGTGAGTTTGTAGTGGTAATTCATTGTGGCTTTAATTTGCATTGCTGCGATGACTGATAATATTGAGTGTCTTTTCGTGTACTTAAGGGTAAAGGCCAAGGTTCATTTTCTTCCCCCATGTGGAAATCAGTTGTTCCATCAAATTTATCAAACAGGTTACCCTTTCTGCATTGAATTATCTTGCTACCTTTGTCAAAAAAAAAAACGTATATGTAGAGATCGATTTCTGGACTCATTTGTTCAATCTGTCTATGTCTATCCTAATGCAAATGAAATACTATCTCAATTGCTGTAGCTTTATAACCTTGAAATCAGGTAGTATAAAGTCTTCTGACTTCATTGTTTTTCAAAATTGTTTTAGCTTTGGTTTATTGCATCTGTATATAAATGTTAGAATCAGTTAATCAACTTCTACAGAAAAGCTTGATGGGATTCTTATTGGGTTCGTGCGGAACCTGTAGATCAGTTTAGTGGAGAATTGGCATTTAACAGTATTGCTCTTTTAATTCTTTAACATGGTATGTTTTTCCAGTTAGGTCTTTTTTGATTTTTTTCAGTAGAGTTTTATAGTTTAAGTATGTAGGTCATGTATGCATTCTGTTAAAGTTCTTTCATTATTTCATAGTTTAGACTATTATTGTCTTTATAGATTTTATTATTTAAATTTTATTTTTAATTGTTCAATGCTAGTGTATAGAAATGAAATTGAGTTTCTTTATATAGGCCTTATATCTACAACATTGTTAAGCTAATAATTCCTATAGCTTTTTTGTAGATTCCTTATGATTTTTCTGTAGATAATAGTGTCACCTGCAAATAAAGACAGCTTTACTTCTTGCTTTCCAATTTATATGCCTTTTATTTTTCTTGCTTTAGTGTACTGTCTAGGACTTCTTGTATAATGTTAAAAGGAATAGGGAGTACACATTCTTGCTTGTTCCTCATCTTAGGGGAAATAAATTCAGTCTTTCACATTTAAATATGTTAGCTATAGTTTTTCTGTAGGTGCCCTTTATCAAAATCAACTAGAGGAGATTCGACTTTAATTTGCTGAGTGTTGTCAGGTACTCTTTTTGCTATCTGTTGTGTTGATGCTATTGTTTTCCTCCTTTATTCTGGTAATATGGTGATTTATGTTGATTGATTTTTCAAACGTTAACCAACCTTGCATTCGATGGATAAGTTCCACTTGGTCACATGTGTTATCCTTTTTATATATTGCTGGATTTGGCAATATTTTGTTAAGGATTTTTACATTTATGTTTATAAGGGATATTTATAGTTTTCTTTTTTGTTGTTTTAGATTAATTATGTATTAAAAGTAGATATAAGGGTATTAAACTTTTCTGTTTTCTTTTCTAGTGTCAGTTTTGGTATGTTGTGTCTCAAGGAATTTGTCCATATCATTTTAGTTGTCAAATTTGTGGTTTTAAAGCATTTCTTATTTTAAATGTTTGTAGAATGCAGTGATTTTCCCTTTTTCATGCTTAATATTGGAAATCAGTGTCTTTGGAAAACTAGCTTTTATTTCATTGATTTCCCTCTGTTTGTAATTTTTTACATCGTTTTTTTTTTTCTGTTTACTTTGGGTTTTATTTGTTCTTATCTACTAGCTTCTTTCCTTTTTTTTTTGCTTCTTTTCTAAATCCAATATTTAAAACTAAATTTCCCTCTAAACACTGCTTTAGTTGCATTCCACAAATTTAGATATGTTGTGCTTTTCATTTTCATTCAGTTCAGAGTATTTTCTAATTTCCTCTCTTATGTCTTCTTTGACCTACAGGTGATTTTAAAAGTCTGTTGTAATTTCCAAATATTTGGGATTTTTCCAGTTTTTTTTCTTGTTATTGATTTCTAGTTTAATTCCCTTGTGGTCAGAGAACATACTCTGTATGATTTCAGATCTTTTAAATTTGAGATTTCTTTTGTGGTCTGTCTTGGTGAATTTTCCTTATGAACTTGAAAATAATGTATGTTCTTGCTGTTTGCGGGGAGTGTTTTACAAATGTCAGTAAGGCTTTCTTGGTTGAAGGTGTTATTTAGGTCTTTGATATCTTTACAGACTTTGAGGAGAGAGGATTATTGACATCTCCCTGTAATTTTGAATTTGTCTATTTGTGTTATTAATTGTGCCTGATTTTCTAAATATTTTTTTTTTTAGGTGAGGTGACCCTTAGTTGACCTCACAGATTTCAAGGACCTTGTCAGCTTACAATCTCTTTTTTTTTTTTTTTTTTGCGCCTACAGCACCTGGTCTTCCTAGGTGGTCTCCCATCCAAGTACTAACCAGGCCCGACCATGCTTAGCTTCCTCCAAGATCAGACAGGCTCAGGCTTGTTCAGGGTGGCATGGCCGTAGACTACTACTGCAGCTTCCTTATCAATGGTGTTTGCATGGTAAATCATTTTCCATTCTTTGGGTTTTTACATTTATTTTCTTTATGTCTTTTAGTTTAAAGTGTGTTTTTTATAAACAGCACACAGTTAGGTCTCGCTTTAGCCACACAGCCCAATCTGCCAATCTCTGCCTTTTAACTGGAGCATTTCATTTATGGTTGGATTTAAGTCTGCCACATTGCAGTTATTTTTCAATCTGTTCTTTGTTCTCTATTTTCTTCTTTTGTATTGAATTGGATTTTAGGATTTCATTTTATCTCTACTATTGGTTTAGCTATACCTCTACTTTTTTGGCTATTTTTTGTTTATTAGTGATTGCTCTAAGGTTTACATGTTACTTTAACTTATCATAGCCTACTTTCAAACAATATTACACCAAATCACATATAATGTAAGAACCTTCTATCCCCCCTCATCTGCTATACTAGTGTCATTGATTTTACTTCCACATGTGTCTTAAACCCCATTGTACACTTTAAATTTTCTTTTTAAAATAATATATATTTACCAACGTATTTATCATTTCTGGCATTATTCTTTTGCGTAGACCGAATTTCCGTCTGATATTGTTTCTCTTTCTCCTTTGCTTTTAAAGAATTTCTTTTAAAATTTCTTGTGACACAAGTTTACCATTGACAAATTTCCTCAGCTTTTTTTTCTTTCTTTCTGAAAACGTCTCATATTCATTTTTGACAGATATTTGCACTGGATATAGAATGCTAGGTTGACTTATTTTTTCTGTGGTCATTTTAACGATACTCTATCATTTTATTTCTTTGGCTTGCATAGTTTCTGATCAGAAGTGTGAAGTCATTCTCAGTCTTGATTAATATCTGTAAATAATATTTCTTTTTTTTTTTCTGGCTGCTTCTAAGATTTTCCCCTTTTCATTGGTTTTTAGCAATTCGATGATGTGCCTTAGTATGCTTTTGTTTGTTCTTGGGGTTTGTGGAACTTCTTGGATCTATGAGTTTGTAGTTTTCATCAAACATGGAAATCTTTCAAAAAAGATTTTTTTGGTCTTATTTTCCTCTCTGTTCTTCATTTTGGTCAGTTTCTGTTACCATATCTTCAAGTGCACTTACCTTTTCTTTAGTATCTAATCTGTTGTTATTCTATTCAGTGAAATTTTTATTTCAGATATTATATTTTTCATCCCTAGAAGTTCTTTTTATACCTTATAGTTCTTTCCTTACTTGATCTTGTTTTCTTTAAAATTCTTTTTTTTTTTAATTAAGATATATGTCACAATTTAGTTTTAGGTATACAATATGATTCAATATTTGTTTTTTTGTGTGTTTATCTTGAATAAAATTATAACCCTGTCTTAATGGTCTTGTTTGCTAATTATTTTTTTGATATGTTGTTGTTCTCCTGCTTCTTGACAATGTCAGTGTCTGCAAACAGTGGTGCTATTTATTTTATGTTGAGATTTTTGATTGAATTATGGCTGTTGTGAATTTTTGTTGTGTGTCTGGATTTTTACTTTACAGTGTGTTGAGCTTTGTTCTGGTGGGTAATTAAGTTACTTTTGGTTTATTTCAAGTCTTTCAAGTTCTGTTTTTAAGCTTTTTAGGGCGGAGCTAGGGAACGATTTGAACCCCTACCAAGACCTGTCCCTGCCAGGTGTCTACCGAAGTCCCTGAATGGGCTGTGAGGACGCTCCACTCAGGTGCTTGGCACTTGCAAGGCCTGTGAGGGTTCTGGGCCCTGGTCAGCTTGCCGCTTCCTTGTCACTTTATTTTCAGCCTCATGGAGTTTCACTCTGTACATGCACAAATTTTACTGTTCAGCAAAGACTTAAGGGGACCTCTGGGCAAATTTCCGGAGCTCTCTTTCTGCTCTGCCCTCTCGAGCTCTGTTGTGCGGCCCCATCTGCCTCAGCCTCCCTGAACACCAGTCTCTGTTTCCTTGACTCAGTTGGCCTGCCGTCCTCTGCTGGGGCTCCCTGCCCTCTCCTTGGTCTGCAAGGTGCCTCCTGGCAGAATGCCAGGATCATCCTAAGGAGCATATCATTCGTTTCTGTTCTGTCAGGCATCCCAGCCCTGTGCTGCCTGCTGTCCAATGTCTGCAAAGAGCGGTGCCGCTTATTTAGTTTTCTAGCGGTTTACAGTGGGAAGGTGCATCTGGTCCCTAGTTCTTCATCATACACAGAGCAGAAGTCTATCGGTTGATTCTGAGCACAGCAGTGACGTGGTATAGCTCCTGTTATCTTATCTGAATGTCAGATGCTGGTATTACTCCCATGATTCCCATAGATGAGGAGACTGAGGCTCGCCGGGGTTGACAGTGTATCCCCAGTCACTCAGCTATTAATGCCAAAGTTCGTGCACCTGCCTCTCAAAAAATATTTGTTGAATTGAATCTTAATCTTCACAGCAAAGAACTAGGCCAGACTGGCTTGGGACACATCCAAAGTTCACACAGCCACTGGCAGGTGTGGGATGAGCCCGTCTAACCCAGGCGTTCTGCCAGGTGCCCAGACCTGAACTGCATGTGCCGTTGACCTTTGTTGGGCAGCAAGGTCAGCACATGGACACACCTTCTGGCTGGGGAAGGTCAGTGCCTGGGCGGCAGGAGCGAGAGCACTTTTGTCTGTTCAACTGAAAGTGTTCCTCTCTGCCACTGTGGTCATTTTTGTTTCCTTGCTTTAGAAAGCTGTCGTATGGGGTGGCTCCATAGTGTCGTGGTTAGCACGTCTGCTTGACACACAGAAGGTCCTGGGTCCGTGCCCCAGGTGGAGCACAGACCATACTGCGAGCGCGTGGGAGGGGCCTGCCTTCAGGGATCCAGTTCTTAAGGGGGGCAGCAACATCCGTAGGTCAGGGGTGGGGCGGAGGCGGGGTGAGGATTAATTAAAAAAAAAAGTCTGTCTGATGCTTTTGCTCTTTTTCCCTCCCTGCTCTCCACATCCTGGCTCCTAAGGATCCTGACTGGATGGCCTAGAGCCTCCTTCTTGCATGTCAGCTGTGATTTCTAAACCTTCCTGTTACTGTTTTAAAAGTCAAGATTTCCAGGATCAAGTTGGAATTTAATTTGTAGGAATTTATGTCAAGCCAGAAAACAGGCGTGACCACTTCCAGGGGGTCTGTGCAGGGACAGGTGTTTCAGAAGCGTTGGGTTTTCCTAGAGGCTGGACCGGCGAGGCTGGGGATTCAGCTCTGACGAGCAGTCGGGGCTCGGACCTCTGGCTCCTTTGATGCAGCATCTAGATGGAGGTCCGTCCTCCTCCTCGGCACGTGGAACCCGAATGGCCAGGAGTCTCTGAGCGGTCCGGTTGGTGTTTGGGGCGGACCGTTCTTCATTGTGTGCTTTGCAGCACATTTAGCTTCGGGGGTCTGCCCTCTCAATGCCCGTGAACTCTCCGGTCATCGTGCCAGCCAGAAACACCACCACACATTTTCAGGGACCCCTTAGGGTGATTCTGAGCTGGGGCTGGGAAGCGTCAGGCCACAGTGTTGCTTTGTGGGTGAGCCAGGTTTGCGTGAGGTCGTCGGGGAAATGATCCGGGGAAAGAAACTGCTGGTGTCCTCCGCTTGCTTCATTTGGGCTTATGTGTACAAAGCGGTTCCTTCGTTTTACTTTTTTTTTAATTAAAAAAAATTTAAGCATGTATTTATTGAGTACCTGTGAAGATCAGCCGTCGATAAGGTGGTAAAGTGCCCACTTTCAAGGAGCTTCATATCTCGTGCAGAGAGAGAGATAACAAACTGGTTATCCAATGAGGAATTTCAGATGGTGTTGTCGATTAATGTGGACAGTAGGAAGAATGAAAAGTAGTAAGGCTCTTTTGGTCATCAAGAAACAGTCGTCTAAAGGACACAGACAGGAAATGGGGGGTGGACCAGCTTAGACTGCAGATATTTCATCATGAGCTGGAGAATCATCTAGAATATAATCACTATTGAGCACTTCCCAAGGAGTCCTCTGTGCGTTCACGGACAAGGTCAGGCTGAGCTCACACAGCACTGAGTCAGTATGCCGCTTGGGGACATGTTTGCGCCGCTCCTTGTAGCCCCGAGATTGAACTTGGAGGCCTGACTTTGGTGTCCTGGTACCCCAGGAGGCTCTGGGAGGTCAAACCCTGAAGAATTCAGAGAGCTGCTGTTTGAAGTTCCTTGGTGGGGACATGTACACACAGACATGCTTACACCCTTTTCCTATCCTCGCAGGAATATCGAAGAAGCCAGCGTCAGTGGTGGGTCCCTGGAGAAAGAGGGGACTGCCTGTTGGGATGAGACAACAGCTTCCTTTTTTAACTTTCTTAATATTTAATTTTAAAAAAAGCAGGATATGCCTACATGGCTCACAATTTTAAAAGGTGCAAAAAGGTATATGATGAAAGAGACTGACTTGGTACTGTAAATTGTTTAAAGTTTCCCCCCTGGTAAATATGAGCTATTCAAAAGCTAAACTAATTTTAGGGGAAGTTCCTTGGTGATGATTCCCTGTGGTCTCAGGAAGAACGTTTGGGACTCAGTCAGAATTGAGACCTAAATGGTAAAGCTGTTCGCATTCGTTTGTTTTGTCTAGTCAGAAAACCTGCATTGTTATTTATGGGGTAGCTTTGAGATTGTCGCTTTATAAAATGTCTAAACAAAACTCGATTATTTCAATCAAGTGGAAAGGTTCAGATCCCTCTAGTACTGTTACTAGCTGAGTCATCATGGGTGAGTAATTTAACCTCCCTTGCCTCAGTTTCCTTATCAGCAATCGTTTCATAAATTTACTGTGAGAATTAAATGAAGGAAGATAAATAAGCGTTAGCACTTAGTAGTTACGAAATGGAGCAAGGAAACCCTCTGGAAGATAATGAACTTCACTCTATATCCATTCAGTTGCGTTGGAAGCATTGTTCTCTGTGTCTCCTGTTGGTCCATTCAGCAGGCATTTGTGGGAAGCCTGATCTGTGCCTGATACTGTCCTAGGCCTAAGGGGGACTGCGAAAAGCAAAGGCAGTTCTGGAGTTTATAATCTGGCAGGGGACACAGACATCAACCTGATCATCGCACACATGACGTTGAAGTTCTGCTCAATCGTTGAAAGGGAGGTGAAGGGTGCTGTGTGTAACAGGGGAGTCGACTCTGTCGTGGGTGTCTGAGAAGGGATGTTTCCCTGAGGCAGTGCCTTAGCCGAGATCCAAAGGACAAGTCAAACCGTCAGAGGGGAGGAGGGAACAGCATGTGCAGAGCCAGCGCGTCTTTTGAGGGCAGAGCTGGGTCCCGTGGGGCACAGAGCCCTGAGTACACAGTCAGAGTTGGGAGAGAGCCAGCGTGGGTGGGGAACTGACCAGAAGGCTGTTGCAGTGGCCCAGGAGGGCGAGTTTGGGAGCTTGGGCCGTCGTGGGTGTGGAGAGGCATGAGTGGACTGACTCCATGGATGTTTAGGAAGGAATGCTGGCAGGACTTGATGATGCTTTAGCTCTGGCAGGTGACAGAGAAGGCGCGGTCGAACACGGCCTTTTGGATTCTGGTTTGCACGTTTTGGTGGAAGGTTGTCCCATTCACTCAGAGGGAGGATGTGTGGCGGAGGGAGAGGATTATGAATCTGCTGTGGACTTAAGTCCAAGCACAGGCAGGAAGGCAATTGGTTGTAGAACTCAGAGGGGTCTGGGCCAGAGGTCTAAACGCATGAGCTTATTTGATACCTGG
Organism: Eonycteris spelaea; assembly: GCA_003508835.1. Lineage (NCBI taxonomy): Eukaryota > Metazoa > Chordata > Mammalia > Chiroptera > Pteropodidae > Eonycteris > Eonycteris spelaea. The sequence continues at coordinate 843,053 of PUFA01000119.1, read as the reverse complement.
AGGGGAAAAACGGGAGGGAGGAAGAGACGGACAGGAAGGAGCTCTGAGACAGGACTTCGGATGAGGAGGTGGAGTCCTCCTTCCAGCAGAGTCCTTGCTGCTGTGCGGTGCGCCTGCTGTGTGGTGGCAGCTGGGCGCAAGGAAATCTTTGGGGACCCTCTGTGGAGTGGACTCTTTCTGTTCCATTTTCTGGCCTTCCTAGGAGGCCTGACAGTGCCATCTGACCTAGCTGGAAGGAGAATGGATGCTGGGGGCTGGCTCCTGGCTCCCGAGACCTACATATTAGCTGCACTTGTCTGGGTATTATCTGTAGATAATTGGAAATTGGTTTGAACATCAGTAACAGTAAACTAATCACGACTCTCAAACTGCTTGTTTTATTCTTTTGGAGAGTTTTAAATTCCCTCTGAGTGTGTCTGTCTCTGTCTCTCTCTCTTAATGTTGATCAGATCAGCCAAGGGTCAAAGGCACTTGTGAGGGTGAGGGAGAGAGGTCCAGAGGACACAGACCAGCGCCAGGCGTGTGGGCCGCAGTGCTGCCCACCTGCTGGTTGGTCTGTTTATCTTTCACCTATCACTAGCTTATTTTAAAAGTGGATTTAAGCCTGACTTGCTTTTCTACTGAATTTGGTGTCCTCAGTGGCTGGTATAGGAACCAGCGTGGATAGTTCTTGCTTCCTGGCTGCAAATATAAAACTAATATATGCCCAGAGAAAATCCCAAATGTGGGCAGCTGGGGCCCCCTGGTGGCTGCATCTGGTTCTTCACTTTCACTCTGCTTTTCTTGGTCAGCGCGTTGGGGAGGTGGCGAAAGGAAGTTTTGTCTCACTTGAAGTCTTTCCTCTGGACTTCGCTGTTTCCCTGGATTTTGTGGTGGCCCTCAACCCCTGCCGCTCAGCTGCTGGTCTTGGGCCTTCCTGAGCCAAGCCCAGCCTTCCTGAGGTGCCGTGACAGTGACGCAGTGTCTTCATATTTGCTGGCGGCTTCAGGCTTTGGGCCACTTCTTACGTGTAGCCCGCCCAGCACACTCTGCAGTATGAAAAAACAGCGAGAAATGTGAGAAAGAGCCTTGTGTGCGTTGCCTGGGAATAGAACATCTTTGGGCGTTGATATCCATCAGGTGGCACTGTGTTCTTATTTTTGTTTATATTTTTCTTCACAGCCCAGCTCTACTCCAGGAAGTGAGAATGTGATGCCTCGAGAGCCACTGGTAAGAACCCAAATTATATACGCATCATTTTCTAATGACTAAAATATGGTGTGAGTTCAAAGAAACTGTACGATCTTACAGTTTTACATCAGTAGTGTCCCTTCAAAAGCAGGTGTTGTGGTGGAGACTAACCCCATCAGTGACCGCTGCATTTCTGGCATCAGGGGTGAGTGCGATCTCCTTAGCAAAGCCTGGTCTTTTCTGGAACTAAAAGTGTCCACCCCAGTTGGTGAGGTGCCACTTGGTTTGGTGCTGGTCAGTAGTAATTAGTGGGATGCCTGAAACCTTGAGGGGCTGAGTTGGAGTGAGGTTGCTGGGCCTAACCAGTCTGCTGCTTGACTGGAATAGCCATTCTCTGCCCAGCAGGTTGAGGGCACCTCAGGTGGCCTTAGAAAGACAGGTGAGGGAGGAGGTCCCGTTTTTGCCCGGTCAGTAGTTAGGCTGTGATATCCATTACCAACATTATCTGCTTGTACTATTGACGGGGAAGAGGCCTACTAAGTACCGAGGGTAATTTTCTTTACCAAGTGCTTTTGCTCTGGTGGCCTGGGCTGGAATCCCTGCCCACCTGCCCCATTTTCATCCCAGTGTGCATTTTAGGGCTTGCTGTCAGTCCTGTTGGCTGGATAGTGAGACCTGTTCTCTACGAACTAGGTAAGTTTTATGGTGGGGCCAGCTTTAGGTTGAATTTATTTTGAGCTTTTTCTTTCTTTGGATAGTGACAGCAAGCTCAGGGAGGTGCCGCCAAGCTGCCGTTTCCCCGGGGCCCGGCGTTTCCCTGATTTTCTTCTCTCTCCTCCGGCAGCAGCCGGGGGGGAGGCGACGGGAGGTCCTTAGCTGGACGAGCAAGTCTGCTTCCTCGCCTGTACTGAGGCTTTCCGAAGCAGAAGATGAGTTGGATTTGGCTGAGCTGTAGAAATGCCAGGGCGGCACATGCCCTGCGGGACTGTTTCAGGAAAGTGCTACTGTCACCGTGTCACCTGCTGTTACCAAGTACGGATCACTGTCCGTCCCCCCGCCCCCTGCGACTTCCTTTCACTCCCTTGGTGTTGCCCGGGTTCTTCCTTGAAGCCATAGCGGTGTGAGAGCCAGAGGAGACGCCACTCTGCCCCTCTCTTAGGTTGGGAGCGCGCGTTGCCCGCGGGGCCTGCCACAGTGCCCCTCGGACTGAGCTTGTGGTTGGCTTTGGACTAAAGTCCTCATCGAACACGGTAGCCCTCTGCAATCCTTTACTTCCTCAGTCCTGTTTTAAATTTCCATCTTCTGATTTAACTGTCGATCACTGGAAGAGTGGCCGGTCCGTTCTGGGGGGCCACGACTGGACAGAATCTTGGAGGTTCTCTCTGGCAGGGAGCCCTACGCACTGGCAGCCTCGCTGAGTTCTGGGCGTTCGGAGCCCTGCACCCCTTCACTCCGTTAACGTTTCTGTGCACGGCCCTTTTCCTGCTGCACTGTGCATCTGCCGGTTGGTTGGTTGTATTTTTATTTCTTTCTTTTCTGGGAGGCCCTGAGCAGTCTTCAAACCTAGTAGCCTGTGATTGTCCAGAGTTCAGACTCATTCTCTCCAGGCCAACTCTACAATTACCTTATATTTAATTAATATTTTTCCTCCTCTTTACGTACTTGCTGCATAATTGCTCAGAGGAAAGAAAACACATAGCAGCAATTTATATATATATAAAAAAAACAATAATTAAAAAAAAACTCGAAATAAACTCCCATCTCATTTGGGCTGTTCCTATGAGTTGGGTAATTAGGGCCTATTAAAGGTAGACCCCTCTTTTTTTTTTATTAATTTTTTCATATTAAACTCCCACAGTCTCTCAGTCATGCCCTCATTGCTTTTGGCCAACCATTTGCAGCAGCCTGATTAAATGAGGGCACCCGCCAAGCCACGCGGCCTTGTGTGAGCTGCTTCTGCCTCTTGGGAGTGGTGCTGGGAGGGCGCCAGGCAGAAGAGCCCACCGGGGGGCTAGCGAGGGCTCGTGTGGCAGGTTGTGGGCACAGGACAAGCTGCTGTGAAATGGCAGCAGGCTGGACGAGAGTCACAGGGGGCTGGGGAAGTGACGGGTGGAGCTGCCACCCACAGTAAGCCTCACAGCCCTCAGCCCGAGTCACCCTCCGCGGGGGAGGTTCCTCAGGCCGTGTGTGTTAGCCACCTCCGGATGCTCAGGAGGGAGAGACAGTCGAAGACTAAAACTAAGCCTTCTCCTCAAGTAATTCATGTATTTTCTTTGGGGGAGAAAAGGCATTCGTATATACGAAACAATTAGCAAACAGCTCAAGGCTGTATGTTTAGCAAACGTACAAAATGGTATGTGACTTGGTGCAGCCTTGCCTGGCTTGGGCTGTGAGAGAGCCCTCATTATTCAGAGGCAGGCGTTCTGCCCGGGGTGTGTGTGGGGTGTGAGGGGGGTCCTCGGGGGTGGTTTTTGTGGAGCTCGAAGTCAGGTCTGGAGGAGCAGGGTATTTCAGTGTTGGGAGAACACCCTGCCGTGCTATTTTTGTTTTTGTTTTCAGCTGAATGAAAAGTTCCTTAATGGAAGCTGCCCGTGCTCAAACTAAAAGGGCCAGCATGGGACGCTTACTCTTCGTTCTCTAGAACAAGACGATCGCTTTGGAAAAATTTCCCCCCTTATTTAAAAAGGGAGTTACGACAGCAGCTCTGTTGAGTCTTCAGTACAGTGCAAATGACGCTGACAGGTGGCCGCATTTGGGCGTCTGTTTTATTGTGCTGCTTTATTTGCTAGGGAAGGAGGGCCTGGGTTCCATTTCTGTCCTCTCTGGACGGTAAAAACTGGCTTGTGATTTTGAGGTGAGGAGAATCGTGTAGTTTCCAAAGGGCGCGTTTGTGTACGTAGCCGTCCCCCGTCATGATTCTATCAAGCAGTGATGCTGCATGTTACCTTCTCTTCCCCCTTAAATCTTCTCCCCGCGCCCCCCCCCAAAAAAAACCCCAGCAGCTCCTGCTGTGGAGTGAGATAGTTGCTTTACAATGTCGTAACATTCTCAGGGCTGGAGACCAGTCTTGATAAACTCTTTAAACTCCCATTTGAAATTCTGATCGTTAATGACAAAACTCTGTGCCAAAGTTGAAATGGCGGATTACTTTTTCTCCTTTGTACTTCACTAGGCTTTGCCTCCTAGGGCGGAGTTTTGACCGCCCTCCAGAGTACTGACCTGCAGGTTCCCCCAGACCAGTTCAAACCCTCCTGTGAGTTTCCTGCAGACCCGAGCTTTCTCGTCCCCTGTGTGGACACATGCTCAGGCTCACGCCGAGGCTCTGGGCTGGGTCCTGCTCTGCTCCTGCAGCATCAGGTCCCGCCTGTCATAGGTCTTTAAGAAGGAGGGGACAGTCGGCCGCCCGGAGCAACTCAGTGCTTGTCGTGCTTGGACACAGGAACTGGGGTTAAGTAACCTCCCGAGAGTCCTTTTAGTCATATGACTTCAGGTTATTTGAAGGAGGCAGCACGTGAGCTTCGTTTACGTGTCTGCTTACTTGCTGCAACGCAGCAAGCGCCTCGGTACTCAGCAACACTATTGCTCATCGGCTTTGCACCCCATGTTCGGGTTTGGGCTAAGCTAGAATTTCAGCTTTTTGGTCTTTGACGCCAGGTTCTTTCTGATGGAGGACACTTCTGCCATCGTCTCTTCCTGTGGCTTGAAGATATAGGGTTTTCTTGTTTGCTTTTTTGTCATCGTTGTTTCTGTCCTTTCCCCACATCCATCCTCCAAAAGAGTGCCAGACTCCAAAGAGTATTTTTGTAAGTGATGATGGTAACTTCTACTTTATCACGTTCCCTAGGATTTTGCAGTTTTTAGTATGCGGAATTCTTAAAAGACGCTGCGCACTTGCGATCCAGGCCATGTCTCAGCAGTTTTGTCCTCTTAGTACCCTCAGGTCTGTCCTCGAGGCTGAGACGGAGCCTTGCCCAGGGGGTTCCCCGTTGTGCATTTGATCGCCGCCCTCCCTGGGGAGCTCATACGTCTTCCACCTGGACACCTGTGGATTGATTTTCTCTTTGGATTTTAAGTCAGTTACCCAGAGGCTGGTCATCAAAAGGCCACTGATATCTTGCGTTCAGGAAGCTAGTCCGAGCTTCTCGAAGAAGAGCTGCGGCTTGTTGCCCGTCTTCCAGAGACCCCCCCGCGCGGCTTCCTGGCGGTCGCCTCGTGCCTGCATCTCTGTGGTCAGAGCGCTTGCTGTACTGTGGAGAGCTGTTCTCATGTTTTTCCCCACCGAGACATTTCTGAAGGGTGACAGTCACGTGCTCAGTGCATTTCTTTGTGTACCCTCATGCACATATGGGTGCGTGTACATACATATGTAGAAAATATAACACACACACATACTTATTTTATAAAATTCAAAGCACTCGGTGGGGAAATAAAGTGGAGTTTAACACTGTGTTCGTGAAAGTGTTTTACAAGCAGAGGACGATGAAATTAGCCATTTAGAGATTTCAGGAGATTTTTGTTTTTCCAGGAAAAATAAATAAATATGGCAAATCTAAGGTATTAAACATTATTTTAAAAATCTGTGGTGGTCGATTTCTGTGGGCTGTAGCAGAGTTAGGTCTACTGACATGAGCTGTAATTTCTACCTCTGATTCCCACTCGGACGTCTGGATGTAGGTGACTAGGGATGAGATTAGAGGGATGACCCTACATTGGCTCTGTTGACTCATTTTTAAAAAGGGAATTGTCAGATTTGAGTACATAAACTGTTACTAGCAACACATTATGCGGGGGGCACCCTCATAACTCCTGCTGAGAAACTTGAGACCGAAAACAAGTGTAAACAGTTGGGGCAGGGGTCCTGGGGCAGCTCTGGTGGTGACGTGGTCATGTGGCCAGACAGACTCGGGACCCTGGGCCTGCAGCCTGGGCACCCACTGTTCAGATAGGAATAGAGAACATGCCCTCCTCCTCCACTCCCCTCTCAGCGACGATGGAAAACCTTGAGCGAAGCAAACACTGCTCTTTCAACACTGATGCCTCTTGTTGGGATGGTCCCCGAGATTCCCACCTGGCCTGCAGATCTGGGGAGGAGACCTGCGTAGAACTACGTGCTGAGAAGGATGAGCTTGAGAAAAGCCTCATCCCGTCTCTGGGTGGCCTCTGTAATCTCCAGGCCACTTACTGACTTTTAAATTGCTGCCTCTCTCTGCTGGTCCTTCCTATTAGGGACTAGAGGGTTTATTGAATAGACAAGGCGGTGCCCTGTAAGTTCTTTCCTGCTTCAGGTAAATGAAGAGGTGGTTTCTTCAGTTTTAAGGTATCCTTTTACAAATAATTATTAGATGAATCGAAACTCTTCGGAGTAATAATTAGAGAAGTGGAATTCGAAGTAGTCGCTCAGCTTTGTTTATACTTTGGGCTGCTGGCTTTCCTGGTAACACTATTCCTGCTGTGGTTCCTGTAACCCGAGGCCCTGGCTGTTGGCTGAGCAGAGGCGTCCTCGTCCTCCTTTCGGAGGTGTGGGGACTGAGAAACTGAGCGCTCGAGGGTCTCTCTTCAGAGCCACACCGTGATGGGGAGTTCAGCCTTCCGTCTTGTCACCAGCACCATTTTTGAGAAGAAGCGAGTCTCTTTCCTCCCTTTTCTGCCGCAGGTCTGTCTGTCTGTGCAGTCCGTCAGGCGCCCTGCCCCGCCTGTCACCTGGAGATGGGGTCCGCAGAGCGTTTATTGGGCAGAAGGATGTTCTGAAAGGTTCTTCTTTTGTTTAAAATTGATTATTATCTCATTTGAAAATATTTTCACTTAAAAGCGTCTTTTTGAGCGTGACCTCCCGGCTGGGAATTCGTGTGGCAAACTCAGTAAACCCCCCACAAGCCCCACTTTGAGAGCCGCGGCATGACATGTCGTACCTCGGATGACCGTGCGGCCCGTGTTTTCCAGGACAGTTTTTAACTTGAAATGTTTTAGCCCATTGTCAGACCAATTTGGGTTTGAAAAATACGATCTCACAGTCAGTCCCACTCCTGCTCCACGCGAAGCCGCAGGAAGATGAGTGGCGCTCTGGAGAGGGACGCGGCCGCCGCCCCCCTCCCTCCCAGCTCCCCTTTCTTTTACGGTTTGTAGTTATAACCAAGATTTATGCCTGTTGCTCCACAAATCTTCTCTGCCATTATGAGTTTGTCTGCACGGTCTAGAGATGGGGCCGACACTGAGTGATTCTCGAGGTAAATCTACGTGAGGGCACTCTCTGACACTCAGAGCCGAGAGCGGCCGGCTCAGAGCCCCCGCTGGACGGGGAGCCTGGACAAATCGCCCTTGTCGAGAAGAAGACATGCTGTCACCTTTGTGACCTCTCGCCGCAGCGACTCTGGTGGTGCAGCTCTCCTGTGTGCGCTCACGGAGCGCGGGGGCGCTCGGAGTCAGCGACCCCCCCTTCACCCCGCAGCGTCCGCCAAGAGGCCTTTCCCGTCTCTCTCTGTGTGTGTCCCCTGTGGCCCAGTTGGGCCACACAAGAGGGTCTTTAGGGGCAGGGCCGCTTTTCCAGCTTGGTGGGGAGGAGCTGCTAACAGAATCAGGCACGCAAGTCCATTATTCGTACAAATGGTTTAGTTTTTCCACACTTCACTGAAATGGATTTTGATGGAGAACGGGAAAGAGTAACAATGCTTATTAAACGTCTTTTCTACCCTTCCTTATGCTTCTGTTTTCATTTAAAATCTCGTGTGAGACGAAGTGGCGGCATCAATACATACGTGTTTCTAAAAACGTGGTAAGAGTTTGCGGTAGACGCGGTCCTCAAAGCTTCCGACTGGCCGTTGTGGCGCTGTGGGCCTCATCGCCCAGGCCCGGGCGCCCCGGACGGTCGCAGCCCACGCGGTCTGCAGCCCGGGGGCAGCTGCTCGTCCGGAGCTGTGCGTCCCACCACACTTGTTAGTCAATTAGGCAGTGTCACTAGAACGCCATAAGCTGGTGAAGTATGAATAAATGTGGATGGGGGAGATCCACACACAGTGTGTTTTGTAACTGTAAACGTGAAAACAGGGTTCTGTGAAAACTAAGCTGAATGCTTTGGTAAGTGTGAATGGTTAAAAAGATTGCTGTCTTCTTAGGCGTGAGCAAGACAACAGTTAAGCCAGGGGAAGATTATAAAAATCTAGACGTATTTGGTACTTTGATTTGCTTTACTAATTTCTTTCTGTTCTCGGTTTAGAAATCATGAAAGGTGTGTTATGGGTGGGGTTTTATGCAAGAAAGACGTCTGGAAACTTCAGTCTGTGGGCCCACACTCAAAGAAAAGGTCTTGGCTCTGCATCAAAAGATTAGCAAATGACTGTACGTTTATAGGTTTTAAGTTAATGGAAAATGTTTAAGGTATGCAGAGTAGTCTCCGTTTTTAATGATTCCCTGCTTTACCTGACTTTCTGATTAACTGACCAATTACAAGCTCTGATCACACAGGCCGGGAGGGCTTGTGCTATGGCATATGTCGCCTCCCTGCTGGTTTCTTTATTTTTGATATCTTGTTTTATCCTAACACACTGGTGAGAATTAGTCTTTTCTTCAGTTTAAAGTGAGGAAACAGGCCCAGGGCAGTCAGGTCCCTACAGCTAGTAAGTGGTGGGACTGGGATTAAACCCCAAAGTGTGGACTGCCCAGTCCTTCTCTGCGTTAGACTTGAGCGGGTTAGGGGCACAGGACCTCGCAGTGCCGTGGCGTGCAGGAGAGGGGCTTCAGCTTCACCTTCAGCTTCGGCTCCGTGCTGCCTGGTGATCTTTGGTTCCTCTGAAGCTGCTGCCTGCACACTCCCTGGTTGGAGTCTTTGTATGCACGGTAGCTGTTGAAAAGGCGCCTATTAATTTATCACAGGTGATGTGGGCCTCCTCGTTGCTGGAGGAGGCGTCTGCACCCATGTACCTCACTAATGACAGGTTACGGGATCGAGGCGAGATAATAGGATCTTTTCATCTTCTGTCTGCAGAGCAAGGTGCTATGTCCCTGGTAGCGTCTAGGGGGCAGCAGCCACTTGTTATTCCATCTCCTGCTGGCCGAGCTAGAGAGACGTTCCACTTTGCTTTTGACGCTAGCTCTTAAAGTGGCGCGGTGCAGGTCTTCAGGGAGTCACCTGAATCCACATAAGTAAAGAAACTACAGTATCCAGCATCTTCCACCTCTGCTCTCTCTGACCCCGCAGGTAGGTAGATTCTTTGTCTGCGTCCCCATCCACATCCACGAATCCCTCACCGTCAGCGTTAAGGAGCAGAGTTCACTAGTTTTGAAATTAAGAGAATACAGTCGTCTTTAGACAGTAAAATCTTTTTGTCAGATCTTGTTGCCATTGATCACCCACTGTAATAATGTGTAGATGTTTTGAAACTTTCCCCGTGGGTGCGAGGCTTCATTCTGTTGGGAGCATCACCGTCGTATGGGCGATGGCCTGTTTTTCCTGTCCGCACTTCCCTCAGCCCCCATCCCAGTCCCCCTGCTAGGCCAATAGGGCTTTCCCTTCAATTCTAAATGACTCATTTCATAAGCATATTGAGGAGGAAACTTTGGATTTGCCATTTTTTTTAGGCTTTGGGACCCAAGACTGACATGTGGCCGGCTGGTGCCTGTTGAAGTGAGTCATCACGTCCCCGTCCTCCCGGAAGCACGTATTTCCCTGTGGCCCTGACTCTCAGCTCCGCAGGCGAAGAGGAGGGGGTGGCGTGGTGCAGTGGACCTGCATGGGTGCTTGCAGAGCACGCCTAGGGGCCCGTGGCCTGACGTGTCAGCCCTGTGGGCTTTTGTTCAGGGTCAGCTGAGGCTTCTCGGTTCTGCGTCCGCTGTGGGAGCAGCAGCTGGTGACTAGCACCCCGTGGGGCTCTGCGCTCCCGCCAGCTCTCCTCTGCAGGGGGGTCGGCTGCCCCCCGCCCCAGCAGTGGCTTTTCCCAAAGACACAGGCCTCTTAACCTCGCCCCTTCCGCTCTTCTCTGTCGTTTCTCTGCTCGTGAATGGAAGAGATAACAGAAATGGTGGCAAATCAGTTGACAGTAAAGTTGTTTGTTACTTCTGTTTATCAGATGATTATCATTAACGTTATTGTTTCTGTTGGATTTTTGATGAGTTCAGCCTGGTCTCCAGAGCCCCATTTATAAGACATTTTATTTCTTTCTTTGTAATGCCTAGAAATAACTTTATTTCAGAGAAATGCAGACCTGTGCGCCCGCCCTCCCCCTCCACTTCCCTTCTGTAAGGCCTCCCCAGTGGGCTCCATCAGGTGGGGTATCCCCCACTGACCAGGCTCATGCCGGGGGGATGCCGCGGTGCCTGTTCTTGCCGTTTCTGGATTTGGTTTAATGTACAATTGATTTTTTAAATGTATTTAATCATTTTCTTCTTACCTCATAAGGATTAACCTGCGCAAACCTCATTTTATCCTAAGTGTGGCTTTGGGAGGAAGGGAGAAGAAAATTGAGTTTCTCTAGCTTATTTTATTCTTTCACTTTTTATTTTCCGAATGGCTCTTCCTGCCGAAGCAGCTCTGTAAAATACAATGTATTTTAGTGGCCATTACTTACTCATTACTAACTGGTCTCTCCTGCTTCCCTTTGTCTGTAAACTAAATACAGGGGCCTAACGATAATTGGTAGCTCCATCACAGACTCGCCGATTACAGACCAGGGGAGGCAGCCCAGCGATGGTCTGTGGTTGGCCCTGGCTGCCCACCTAGCAAATGCGAGTCATTCTGTAAATGCCACCGAGTTGGGCTTGACTAGATGGGTCCCTTCCTAATTTTGTACCTTGGCTTTCCTAATTGCATGACACGGTCTTCCTGATTTACAGATTTCAACCTCGTTTTTTATCTCTAGTGTGGTTCTCCTGTACACGTTGCCCTTTCTTAGTTCCTGCCTCTTTGTCATGTCTGTAAAGTATTAACATAGAGGTTTTTTTGTTTGGTTTTGTTATTTTTGCGGTTCCCTGGTGCCTAGAATGGTTAGGTGGCAGGCTGCAGATAAAAGATTCTCTTGAAACCGGTGGTTTTCTGCAGTTTTGTCTGCTGAGTCCAAGTAAAGGCAGATCTTTGAGGATGCCAGTTTCATCCCCTTTTTGAGCGTTTATCTGATTTGTATTCTACGTTATCTACTTTGTGCTGGCTTACGAGGGGGAAAGTTGCATCTCACTGTTAGGCTGCCAAGCTCTGTATAAGACTGTTAGATGCTGAAGTAGCAAAGGAGTCCCCATGTTGTGTGGCCATATTTCCAAGCGGAATTCGTCTTTTGTTTGTTTCCTAGTTATTTGGCACCTTAGGCACCTTGTTAAACCCTCTATGGGATAAGCATGTATCCTTATTGCTTAGCTCCTGGCAGGAAGGAGGCAGCTGGTACGTATTTGTAGGGAGCGTGCGTGCGTGTGTATGTGTCCTCACTTACGTAGATAGTGATGTTGCGCCCAGGGACTGGAGTGCACAGTTGCCGTGTGGCTGCCCGCTGGGAATGTAGGGTGCAGCATTCCCACGGGTGTACACACGTGTGGATGTGTGGTGTATCATTGCCACGTAGGCAGCATAAAGCCGGCGTTTTATGAAAGGGAACATCAGAGGAAACATTATAGCGGGGACCTTTATAGCCTTTCCATTATTATGGTTTAAATCTTGACAGCCTTTATGTGCAGTGACACTGGGACCAGCAAAGACAGTGCTCGCTCCCACCTCCCCGTTCTCTCCACATCCTGTTCCGGAGCTGCGATAGGCATCGTGAAGTGTGCAGGCAGCAGAGCTGCTTTGCAGCTTGTCTAGAAACAGCCCCTTTTGACTCAGAAGTTGGAAACTAGATGACTCACAATTCTATTTGTTTTATTGCAACTGTCATTTCATAAAATGCCCTGAAAGCTTCAAACTGTAAATGCCGAAGTGAGGTTTTTGTCTTTTTTTTAACCTCTTCTGTTATCTCTAATCTTTTCTTTCATGTCTCTATTCTCCTTCCCTTTCATAATTATTTTCTCTTTCATTACTCTCTCTTGGTCTCTTTCCCTTCCTGCCTGCCCCCACCCTCACTTTTGATGACTATCATGCATCTGTAGTTGAAGTAGTTTTTGCTAGCATCATGGTGCGTTCTCTCCAGCTTCACTGTCGTCTGACGGAGAGTGTACACCCTCCAGTCCTTGTGCGTGGGGTAGAAGTGGAAATGTCCATGCACGTCAGAGTTTATACAGTGCCCATTGACTTCCGCTCTGGAAGCTGAGTGCCATGTCAGATCACAGCAGCCTCACTTTTTTGTGCTGCCGCGTGTGGTGGAAAGGGTGTGCGTCCCAGCTCTCCGCCACATCCCTTGCCTCCCTCCCGTGTCTGTCACAGCCGCAGGAGGACTGAGAGCATTAGGATCCAAGGGCGGACCGTAGGACCTGCAACCGCCGGTATCCCTCATCGGGATGTTGTTTGCCAGGAGAGGGCCCGGGCTACGGTCACCTTCTCTCTCCTAAGATGTCATTTAACGGGAACTCCTGAAGCGGGGAGCACTTGCTTCGTCTTCCAGCGTAGGCAGGGTGTGAGGATCTAAATGTTTCAGGACTCGAGCTCTCAAAGCAGAACTTGCAGGATCTTTTTCTTCCTGCAGTTTCTGATGCTGCGGGACTTGACTGAATCACCTGATTGATGACATGCTCATCTCTGGGTGTTAAACACCTGGCCAGGGCCACAGGGACCCTCTTCGGATTCACCCAAAGGATGGCAGACAGATTGTGGCATTGTAATGAAGGGGGCGCGTCCCCGACGCTCGTCTGCTTCGGGGCCTTGCAGCCCCAGCATTCACCCCAGGAGCGCTGGTTGGACATCTGCACGGTGTCGCTGGTTGTGTTCCACATTTGTCAAATTCATGATCCAACGGAACTAATTTTAGAAGTAGCTAGTTATAACAAAAGAGAACGTGACTTTAAATGCACAGGAACTTCTCTTAATGCTCTTTGTCGTTTTCTTTTTCCTCTTTTAAAAAGGCCTGTGGTTTATTTGGGCCTTCAGAATGAGCCGTTCTCTGAATTCTGTAGTAATAAAACTTTCCTATGTTGTCTCCAAGGAAGGAGAGTATTTCCATGTTGTGAGTAGGGGGAAATATGGTATCACTTCAATATTTAATAGATTTGTGGCTGTGAATTTTAAAAATGAGTTCCGAATTTCTGCTGGGCGGCATTCCGCATAGAATGCCATGTTTTTCACGCATTTGGCTGGATGTCTGACTGACACAACCGCTGTCCTTGCTGCTGGAAAACAGAAAACCACAGACTGTTAACTTAATGCTCTTCCTTTCCGGGGCGAGGACGGGTTCGGATCAAGTACTCCCTCCCCACCGGAGACAAATGTTCCCTTATTCCAGCTGACAGTTTTAACAAGGATTCTGGAATCTCTGGCCAGTTTAATTAAGCCTCAGTGTGGGGTGCCCTCCAGCCTGCTTATGATCTGGGCATTCACTCTGTGGGACCAGGAGCAGCCTGCCACGTGTCCCTCGCAGGCCCCCTCTGGAGTCCCTGACTATGATGTCTTCTTCCTTCCAAGGCAGGACCTGTTCGAGGAGAAGAATCATTTAGTGCTCACGGCCTGTTCATTCCTGGGCTTCTCTGCTGAGCTATCCAGCAGGGGTGCCAATTCTTCCATTTAGCTGACTATTATATAGCCCTTAAAAGGGAAGGGTTTATTTTAGCTGCCGCTATATTGATTGCTATAGGGACGTTTCTATTTTCACTGGCTGCTATATTGACTGGGGAAGGGAAAGGGGCCGTATTGCCGGGAGCTGTCATATTGACTGTTACAGAAAAGATCTGTATTTAAGCAGTACCACTGCACTGGGATCTCCCAGGCAGGATATTAATGCTAATTCATCCGCTCACCCCCTGCTGCGAGTGTTATTTGTTTAAATCTGTAGATTCCCACAGCGCGTTTATATCCTCACTAGAGTGAGCTCCGCTCCCTGTAATTATTTAACATTATATGCTGATATAAATTGTAACAGTTAAAGAATGGTAATGAGTGGCCAAAACAGAAAAAAGAAGAAAACAGAAAAGAAAGAAACAGGAAAAAACAGAAAAAGGAAAAAAATACATTAAAAACACATAAAACATCTGTACTATAAGTGTGTGTGTGTGCGTGTGTGTACGTGACATGAGCAATGAGAGTCACATTCTGAAACAGCACTGAACAACTTCTGGCATCTTTTCCCCCACTCCAGGTTGAGTCGTACATAGTTTTCCAGTCCACGTATTGTGTGTGTATGTGTCTGTGCGCATGTGCACACGTGCTCACGTCACCACCAGAGACTCTACTGTGCAGCTCGTACACGCGTGCGTATTACACACGCGTGTGTGTGTTCCGTGTAGCAGCAGGAAATTTAGCCATTAGTGACTCAGCTTTTGATGAGTAACCGATATCTGATTTTCCTTTGAGCTTCCGTGTTCCCACAGGAACTCTGGGCCTAAGACCCGTCTCTGGGGAAAGCCATGGGGAATGCTCACCGGGATTGAACTAACAGGCCATTGGGTGTCACTGTCGCTCTATTGGCTATAGTTGAAAGAGGGCTTTTCTGCTGGGGAAACCGGATTTCAAAAGAAAAGTTTTTCTGCTCAAGTTCCAGGTGTTGTCCGTCTGCTTGTCGAGGTCCCTGTTTTAAAAGTAATTGTGGTGTTCTTTCGTCTTTGCTGTGCTAAGTCCTGGCATTCCGGTTGTTCTTGAAAATCGTGAGCAGATTGCGAGCTGTGTGGGTGTCACCCAGAGCCCCCGTCAGAAGAGGAATGTTCCACCTTAGAGAGGCCGCTGAGCAGCATTCTGGAAACCCATTACCGGGGAGAATGGGCCTGGGCAAGAGCTTTAAGGAGGAGGGGGAAGAGAGATCTTCCTCGCACAGCCTCCGTTTGGCAAGCGCCCGCGCTGCCCCGCGGCCCGGCCAGCCCCGCGGCGGTGGGCTGCGCACCGGGCTGCGCGCCGGGCTGCGCCGGTCACGGAGGAGCGGGCGTGCTCCTCCCGCTGGCTGCTCCGGCACGTGGAGCCGTGCCAGGCCTCACCACAATTCATACTGTGTCAGTTTAATAAATGCACTACTTAAATTATGAAATTACAAAAGAAAAAAGAGAATGCACTTATTCAGACTCTTAATACATTAAAAATAAGGCATTAAAACTCTGACTTTTTTTTTTCTTCCAGAATCAATAATGAACAGGAAGGGTTGTAGACATTAACAGTCATGGACATTCAAACTCTTATACATAAATTATCTTAGAAAAATGCACATAAGACTTGAATAATGTAAATACATTAATGCATTTAATAATTTAAACATTAAAGCGCAAGCAGGAGTTTGAGGCAGAGGCTGCTCTGAGGTAAGGGATTGGTCCTAGAACGCGTGTGCCCTAGGATCGATGGGCAATTTCCCCTTGAGACACCCCGGAAAGAGAGTGCCTGGCCGGCTGGCGTGGGCTCCTGCGCCAAGATTCCCTGGACGTTCCCCATCTCGGCTACCCCCAGCCCCTCGTTTTCATGCATACTGACCTTCGCCCTCAATCCCATGTTCTTTCTAGTCCTGTGCTTTGTTTGTTTGTTAGAGAATTAAATGCTTCCACTTCAAAGAACAGTGAACTTTGAGAATGTCTTGGTTGGAAAACCAAACCAAATTAAAAACCCTCCGCCCAGCCCCAGCTGCCTGTGACTTGGGGTTACGGCCGGTCGCCTCTTGCAGGCAGGCGGTCGGGCTGCAGCTCTGTGCTCGTGGATCCGGCCGCAGCGCGCTGACAGACTTGGGGGTGGGTCGCGTGGGAGAACAGCGATGCTGTGCCGTGTCAGCCGCTAGGTGTCGGGTCCAAAGATGGCGGGCCGCCGTGCCAGGAAGCGGGACGTGCCGTGGTGGCCTGGCTTTGATTTGCGGGTTTACTGTGGGATAGACAGATGTTACTGTGTTTCCCCTTTCTTTCAAAATTGAATTTGCAGCAGGAGCGACTATCTGGAGTGGTAAAGACTACGAATGGCTGTGTTCAGTTTTTGAAATCTGTGCTGTAAAGTGCCCTGGGAAGCCCTCAGAAGCCAGCACAGGGTGCCTCAGTTTTCTTCTATTCAGCCCGGTGCTGTTCCCTGGTAGTTCCCCAGCCTCATTTTCTAGCCTGAATCACAGATGAGAAACTGGGAAAGCCGCAGAAAATGTGTTCCTGGGCACCGAGTCTGAGAACGTTTCCTCTCCCCGCAGCGGAGGTGTGTTTAGGTCAGTAATACAAACATTGTCCCCTGGGTTTGCTGTGGGCCTGAGGGACCCTTGAGAAAGGGTTATCAGATGGAAGTGACTGAGCAAAACCTGTTGTCATGATTGCCAGAGTGTTGGAGTCTTACTGGATCTCAAACCTCCTACCTGAAACTTTACCTGGGGTCACCTTGGTTTGACCCAGGCCTGGTCCGTTCTGGCATCTATGGCTCCGTTTGCAGCCGGGTCCAGTCTTCGTTGCAGCCGAAGGCAGCCTGCTTTGCAGCGAGCGTGCTCACGAGCCAGCTTCGAACCCCTTGTAGGAGGGCGGCTGCGGGCGCCCTGGCTGGCCAGCAGATGCGAACGGAGCAGCCGGAAGGACAGCCAGTGCTTCAGAAACCGGTGCTCGGGTTTAGAAAGGAGGGGCATCAGGAATGGGCGCGGACCACCCGGGCACAGACCTTGAGGGTGGTCTGTCACCCTTGGAACACGCTCAGATTCTTCTCCAGACCTCGTGAACAGTGTCTTCTTGTCACAACCCCTTTGCCACCTGTTTTGCTTTCAAAAGGCACAGCCTTTCTTACCAGCTTTATTTCAGCTTTGGGGAGAACGTCAGTTCCAGGTCTGTTGCGTTCATTTCTCTTCCGGAGCCTGCAAAGCCCAGGCCTGCTTCCTCTGCTGCTGGTCCAGCCCTGAACAGCAGCTGTCTCTCCTGCACCCACTCCCTGCTTCATCCCGGCAGAGGGAAGGAACCAAAATCAGGGGAGCACCCACACCAGGAAAATCTGATCCTCTTTGGATTTTGCTGGTCACACCCAGGAAAGCTTCCTTCTCTTCCCTTAAGGTCCAAGAGATGTTTTATGGCCTTAACTGCACAGTAGGCCTGTTCCAGATGGGGATAGTGGGGGGGGGGGTGGTGGCGGCAACGTCACTCCTTTTCGAGGTGCAGAGTGCTAGTTGCCATCAGGCAGAGACAGCAGATAGCACTGATCGGGGGTCAGTTCACCCTGTGATATATCCCTTATGCAGATTTCCTTTGAAGAGAGGAGTCAGGTTCATTAATTAAAGGAGCCTGGCGCGAGCACCCTGTGATTATAGGTGCTAGAAATCTGAATTTTAAGAGGTCTGTGCAGCTGCATTTTGAAAAATGTAGGGAGGCACCAAGAAAGTACAGGCCATGGGCAAGAATGTGGCCAAACCAGATTTGGGAGGTTTAGGTTTTGGCAGAATTCCCCTTCAAATTCATATTTATTCTTTCTGTTTTTCTTTCTCTACTTTTTTCTTTTCATGGGGAAGCTGAAGCTTTGGATTAATTTTTTTTTTGGTTGAAGATTACACCCCTTGGCAGAGAGGCTGGTGCTGTCGGTATGGAAGGCAGAAAGGAGTTGCTGATAACGAGATGTGTGCTTTTTAAGGAAGCCAGGGATGTCTTGGGCCTTCAGGATGCAGTTTTGAAAAAACTGAATTATTTCCTTCTTGGAATGAGTGAAAGGAGCAGGAAGCAGGAGGTAAATTTGAATACAGTCTGGGGAGATGAGTCCCGGACATATGTGGGACTCTGGAATCTCGTCCCCACTTTTCTCCTCCAGAGCAGTGTCCCCTCCTCTTTTTGATGTGAACCCAGAGGTACACACAGGAACTTTCAGACTTCGTGGGAAGTCCTGACCCGTCCCTCTTCTTTCTCATTTCCTCAGTTATTTGTAGGTTGACTTTTTGCTTTGGGTACTTTCTTTCTTTCTCTCTCCTTTTTTAATTTTTCTGTTTGATTTATAAGATTTCTTTTCGCTCTTGTCAAAAGTATTTATTTTGGTCCGTGACTGTTGGCATCTTTGTTTATGAACCGTGGAATTTGGGGTGTGGGTAGCAGGAGGGAGAGTTGGGATGAGTTGTGGTCCTCCCCTCACCCTCCCCAGAAGGAAGGAAGGGACTACTGGTGGCTCACCGAAGACCGGTGTGACAGAACACGTGCCCATCACAGCTGAACGCAAACCCCATGCCACCGTGAGCCTCCTTTCTCCTTATTGGCTCTGTCTCCTTGGGTATTGCAGACATTATCTCATTTCACAGCCTAGACCCTCTGTCCCTCCTTTGAGGATTGCAAGGGGCTGAAAAAATTATAAAGATACGTATTTTAGGGTAATTTTCTCTACTCTTCTCTTACAGTCTTATATGGATACGTACTGGGAGATCCATTGGCAAACCCATAACCTGGAGTAGGGGACTCCAAGACCGTCGTTCAGTGCATTTACAACATGCAGATTGCAGTTCCAATTAGATTGAAGCCTCTATTTAGCAGAGTGGTTTTGCGAAATAAATAACTTTTGAAGAAGGCCGGCTGCATAGAATAAATACATATTTTTCCTTCAGTTGCCGGCATGGAGCTTCCTGCTTTCCAAACGCTTGCCCTGAAACGCCGATTCAGAAGCAGGCGGCACCTCTGGGCTCTTTACAGAAGAAATGCTTCTCTCCTCTGCTTTCCTCGCGCAGGGATTTCATCCTTGATTTACAGTGCTCGGCTTGTTAGCGCCGGCCAAGGGGAGCCGGTGTGAAGGTCATTATGTCCGTTTTGTCCTCTCAGAGAGAGCGAGGGGGTGTGTTTCTCCCTGTGTGCTTGTGGTGGTCGCGGTGGGATTCGAGTGCCCCCCTTCTGTCCGAATGATGAGTTGGTCAGAATTCTTGCATCTCTTTTCCACCTTCCGAAGTACATGTCATCCAGTGGGGGCGGGGGATGGGTAGGGGCAGGGACTCGGTTTGGAAAGCCTAATTCAGACTTTCAGGAAGAGGAGCACACCACCTAGTAGAGAGCTTCCTCCCAGCACCCCCCTTTTCATAATCCTCCTTCTCAGCCCAGCCGTGACAAACTGACAGGTAATTAACAGATCAGGTCCTCCTATTAGCGAGTCCCAGTGCTGGAAGCTGCTCTTGCTTTATGCAGGTCCGTTAGCAGCTCTGTGCCTGTGGGTGGTGGGGCTCTAAGTGGTCCTAGCAGAGGGCACTGAGTGCTTTGGGAAAAGCAGACAGAACGCTCTCTGGAAGAGAAAGTGCTTAAAAGGGAGAGAGGGGGCAGTGCGGTGCCCGGCTTGAAAGCACCTGGTGGAAATGCTCGTCGGACTTGCAGGGTTGCGGTCCTGAACACCAGCCCCTGTCCCAGGGAGCGGCGATCTGAGTGAGGATAGGGTGCCTGATTACAAAGAACGTTTCGAAGGCCACTTAGTCCTGGGTCGGGTTGTGCATTAGGCACGCTAATCTGCTGTCGTAACACTGGACCGGGATTGCAAAATTGCAAGTGCACAGTCTGTTGTGTTTCAGCTTCGCCATTAAATATTTCTATACAGATGCCACCCTGTGTGGCCTTTTCTAAGCTACCCAACTTTTCTTTCCCCAGCGGAAAGAAAAATTCACTGTGAGAATATTCTCCTCTACTGACCAGTGACTTTTAAAAACTACTTTTGTACTCCTGTGGTCACTTTTCTCATCTTCATGATTTGAAATGTTAACATGTAGAAAAATATAGCTACGTGTAGGGGCTACACATGGGCTCGGGTCTTTGGGCCTGGCATGTTGGAGCAGGAATACCTAATTGCATCACAACCACTCTAAGTTCATGTATGTGGAGCCCATCAAGCTGAAAGCATCCAGACAGCATCTGCTGTTATCAAATCACTCGTGAATCCAGCTAATTAAAATAGAGCTTCATTTTTCTGAACCATTGTTTGGCAGGAATTCGAAACGGGCCTAACCCAATTTCTGCGTGTTTATGAGCCTTTATTCTATCAGAGGTACTTTTCTGTAGATGTACAGGGCAGCGTTAAATGAATTGATCCACGCAGCATCACTGTAGACGCGCTGTGGACTTGCCCATGGTTTTTCTTCCATCTTTCTGGTTTCCAGACATACTCTTGAAAGCTTTATGTTCTCTTTTTCTGTCTTCTACCCTGTCCTTCTCTCTTTTAATTGTTAACTTTTCCTTTACTTGTAGCCTTTTTTATCTTTCATAGCAGGACATACTTTTTGTCCCCTTAGTGAAGTTTTCTTTTCCATTTCTCTTTGTTTTTCTTTTCTTCCTCGTTTCTGCTTTTCTTCTCTCTTACTGTTTTCTGTTTTCTTCTGTCCTTATTTTTCTCTCTTAACTCTCCTCCCTTTTACATTTCTTCAGTGCCTTTCTCCTAATCTTCTCTTTCTCCTCTCTTTCTTCTTTCCACCTCCTCCTATTTTTCCTAATAAAACATTCTTATACCTTTGTCTCCACATGTAAATACAGATTAGGGCAGAAAGTGGGTGCCCATGAGGTAGAGGGATCTGGCTGTTGGGAGGTGATGTCAGCCTGTTTTGCTCCTCTGAATTTGCTTGCATGCTTTAGTTTAGGTTTTTAAAAGATTTTTTCAAACCACATCTACTCTGCTTTATAGTCTAATAATCCTACTTTGAAGATCAAAAGTATTATATAAACGCTAACTAATTACTCCTTGTAGCACTTGGGTGAGCCTCTCAGCAGTAGTAGTCCATTTTACAGATGAGGAAGCAGAAACAGGAAAGGTAAGAGACTCTGGAAGTCACTGAAGAAGTCAGTGGCTGAGTTAGAAGTCAGACCAGCTCATCTTTGTCTTCGATTCTTGACCAGCACCTTCTGGGAGTTCCTTTTGCTCCCTGTAAGAACCATATATCTTTAAGATGAGGGTGAGAGAATATCCTCCCTTTACCCCTTCTCTTCATGTACTTCTAGCCTTCCAAAGTTTCATTTGTAGTCTTCAGATGTTAAATGAATTTCTAGGTAATTCCTGGGAAAGAAGGATGCCAAACCACTTATGGGCTGGTAAAAACCCCGTCCATTACAGTCTCAAAGCAGAGAGCTCACTTTCTGTTTCCAGCGGCTTCCAGTAAGTGGGCCCACGTCACATGCGCTGGCCCCAGTGAAGCGCTGCCATATTTGATTGAATTTAGCCATTCTGGAATGACGCGTGTATGAAGTCGTCTCTTGCATTACTGTGGCCTTTATTATTGCTAATGCATTCTGACATTACAGGTATAGCCTTGGCTCTCCCAGAAAGGGCAAGGCTGCTCTTACCAAGCTTAAGAGCAGAATTCATGAAACTGTTATACAGTGAAACTGGTGTTCACATTTAGTTAATAAGCAGAGTAAGGGAAATGCTTTTATAGGAAAGATAGCCAAGTGACAGAGGCCTATTGTAATTCCTCACCCAGCCTTGTTTCAAAAAGTGGACCAGTTAGTATTTTTTTCCTACTACAGAGAACTAGGGCCAGTGGATAGAGGCTTCGGGAAAGTAGATTTCAACTCAGTTTAAAGGACTCTTGAAAATGAATTGACGATCTCTTAAGAGAGTGAGTTCTCTGTTCTTTATAAGCATTCGAATAGAGGCTTAGTGTTGAAATGGCGAGTCCTAGATCCTCTGTGACCCTGGAGGGCCTACGATCTCCTGGCTTCTCTCCTTGTCCTAGATTGTAACACCAAAAGCAGCATCTGTGCTCCTTCTGCTTGCTCTTCTAAGTGCCTGGTGTACTGTGCAGACCCAGCGAATGCTTGGTAACTGTCCGTCGTTCCATCTCTGGCTTCCTACTTCCTAATCTAACTTGAATAAAAACTGTTCTTGTTCAGTGTAGGAAAACCACCATCTCTGGCACCCTTCTGGAATGAGTTAGTCTGGATAGCCACATTTTCTAGATGGCCATCTAGAGATCCATGTGAAAAAGCAAAACACTTTAAAACTGTTGGCTGGGAATTACATGAAATGGGTTACATACTTTCTTGCTTTATTAGGCAGAGTATGTGGAATATAGTTTACTCCGGATGATTCAATATTGTCGTTTTAGATGTAAATGTTTATATTATAAGTGTAGCTCTTTTCAAAACCTGTTGAAATATAGATGTTGTGTATTCGCCCTGACTCTGAGTGACTCCACCTATGCTAAATGACCCAAACTAATAAACTTTTTGAGGTTTTTGTTTGTTTTTGATAGATGTTTCTCTCTTGACATTTGTTGCTTGGCTTTTTTTTTTTCCTTTGCGGTCTTTGTTCCGTAAGTATCTCTTTAGAAGCTAGCTTGTTTCTACTTTCTCATCTTCGTTTTTAATCTTCTGTAATTTGGCCGCCAGATAACTAAACTTGTATATAAAATACATAGTAGTGTGAGTAAAGCTTTGCTGTGTATGGAATATATGGAATTCGTAATTTTCTTTTTGGCTGCAGTGATTTTTCTCCCTTTCCCTCTCCTTCCTCCTCTCTGTTGCTTTTTTTTGAATGGGATGAGATTGGAGAGCCAAGCTCTGAAACAGTTGGGTCTTGTCCTTGACCCGAGTCCATATTCATCGCCTGGGTATCAGAGGCAGCCTCATGGAGTTAACCTAGAAATTATGAAACGGCATGACAAGGGGTCCAGAAGGTCATCTGTTTAAGCCCTTGGTTTACAGAAATGACGGCATCCAAGGCACAGCAGGACACTCAGTGTCAGGGCTGGGCCCAGTGTGCTGGCTCCTCAAGACCCAGGCCGCTTTCTGCCCTGCCTCTGTGCCAGGTGCCGTGCCCGACCAACTTAGAACAAAACGTGTGTGAATGAGGAAATACAGGGTTTGCGTATGATAAAATCGTGGAGAAAAATTCTCTGCTGGCTCTGGGCGGCTTCGTAATTAAAGTACATAAACCAGAAAAGCCTTGTTTGCTGCGGCGTTCGGCTGTGTTTGCACTCAAGGCCGGTATCGATACTGTGGGAGAAGCTTTAATCATTTCATTCAGGCTTACAAGAAATGCTGTTTCCTTTTAGTTTAAAAAAAAAAAAAAGAAAGAAAGAAAGAAAGGAAAGGAAATCCAAGAGAGCATTTGATTTGAGGACCCAAAAGTCTAGAAAATGTATCCGGGAGTCCTCGTCAATTCGGGGCATAATGAAATATAAAAAATACTCAATAAAAGCTCCTTTATTACTTTAACTGTTTAAATGTGGAGTTTTTAGCCATCAGGTTAATGTTTTGGTATCATTTTTTTATTTGATTGTGAGCACTTTTCCAGGTAGCTCTGCCACTCGAGCGCTAATCAGATTCCCACAGATGAATGGTGCTGGCTGCAGCCTGACGTCACCGCGGTTTCGCTTCGACATTATTTTATTTGGTTTTCCTGTAAAAGTTAATAACTCTGTGTCCATGTATTTAAACAGGCAAGAAGAGAGAGAGAGAGGACAGTGAGCAGAAAAACAATGAGTGATGTCTCAGGAAGCTTTTGCCAATTTCGGAAATGTAGGGACTTTTGTCGTTTCAGAGTGTTTCAAGTCTGTGTGTGGAGGATCAAGAAGGTTGCAAAGCAAGATGGTAATTCATGATCCTTCAGATAACAAAAGGTGAACTTCTCTCTGCTTCCCTTCCAGACAGAGCTGGAAGGAATTAGAAATGAGTTACCATTGATTCAGAGGAGGAGGAGGGTGCCCAATAGAGCTGATTTGCTTCACGGCAGGAACGGTTTAAATTTCGCGTTCCTCGTAGGTCAGTTACGTGCTCACGCTAGAGCCACGGTTGGTGAGACCACCAGAGGCGGGGCGCGCGGCCCCTCCCTCTATCCTCCCGTTAGGGCAGGAGACCTGGAACCAGAGCCTCATGGCCAGGGTGGCCCAGGCGTCTGGTAGGCCCTTGTTGAATCATTTATTTTTAAAAGTGTGTTTATTGGTGGCTGTGGTTGTTTAAAATAAAATGTTTATGATGTTTAGTGGTTCAAAGTCACAATTGCCATTTGAGTCTTCCTGTGTGCTACAGCTTTCCTAACTGAGCTAAAAATTACTAAATTGAGGTTTATTAGGAAAGGCGGCTGGAATGAGATCTTTTGATTCAGTTTCTCCTCCCAGTTTGCACCTTGGTACTGTGGGTACAAATCTGACGATGGGTATGAGAATCAGTCACTCAGCCCTCATTTTAGTGCCTCTGAAAGATGTGTAAAAAGATGGTGACTCTTTCATCACCTGTGTCGGAGGCAAAGCTTCTCTCTGCCGTACTCTGTGGGGATGAGTTACTTCCGAAGTCATTCACAGAGCTGTGACCTATGTTAGACAGCCCTTTCTTAGCATGTGGATCCTGGCCACCAACTTACTTCGTATGGATGTGAGGTACAGATGTTACCCCGTTATTGGCCAGAGTTGGTTCCACTGACCTTACGGTTGTGGTAGGTAACCTGTCCTGTCCACTCTCGGGGACGTGTGTGCTCACCGAGGAGAGGGACTTTCCTCTCAGAGGGCCCGATTTCTTTCGACCATTGAGTAGAAAGCGTTTCTAATCCCTGTCATCTTACCGTAAATTAGGAATTTTTGAGTCTGCCAGCTTACTCTATTATGAATCATACTTTTGGAACTCATATTTTTATTTTTTCCCTAAAGCAAGAGAAGAAACTAAAATAATGGCAGGAACTAGGACTTGGTGGGCTTCTGTTAGTAGCACATATTGTTTACTTTCTGCTTTCCAGTTGATCTAAAGGTGACTTAAAGGCGACCCACATTTGTCATTTTATCTTTAAAAAATTTTTATTTTTGTATGCGAGATATTTAAAATAACATACCGTCCAGTTAAGGAGTACCTAGCCTAGAGGCTAAGCCTCTTGCAGGGTAGCTGGAAAGAAGTCCAGGTGGGC
Organism: Eonycteris spelaea; assembly: GCA_003508835.1. Classification (NCBI taxonomy): domain Eukaryota; kingdom Metazoa; phylum Chordata; class Mammalia; order Chiroptera; family Pteropodidae; genus Eonycteris; species Eonycteris spelaea. Next base: position 818,080 of record PUFA01000119.1, on the reverse strand, counting down.
CTAGCTGAAAATTCCTCTTTTTGGGGGTGGGGGGGAGGTGAGTACAAATTAATTCAGCAGGTTAAGTAGGGAACACTGCATGCAGAGAGGGAACATGAAGCATAAAAGCCACAGAGGGAGCAGAATGTGACCATATGGAAAGAGCGAGACCTCGTTTCCTCATTTGTCTTTGGCACAGCACAAAGGAAGGGCTCAGGGTATGCTTATCTCTATTAAAATTTTTTTTTATCTCTTCTTCTTACCACTGCCCACCTTCCCTTTGCTTATTTGTACAGCGCTGGTATACACATCTCGTGGTATCAGATTAGGTAAGCCGGTATTCCCGTGGGAAGCAGCGTTATTAACTCAGTACCGAGTTTATGCACAGTCCTTTGGTCTGGTAGAGTCTGCTTGTTTCCTGAGTTGTGTAGGTAACTGTCCTGCCCTCTCCCATTGCTTTTATTGAAGTTATATCATACTTTCGTAACACAGGTGAAAAAAATAAATTTATGCCCTCTTTAACCCCGCCCCGCCCCCAGTCTCTGGAACCACCAGTCTGTTCTCTGTATCTATGAGCTTGTTTTTGTTTTTGTTTTGTTTTTGTTGTTTGTTTTAGATTCCACATATAAGTGAGATCATATCTCTCTGACTTATTTCACTCAGCATAATGCCCTCGAGGTCCATCCGTGTGGTAGCAGAAGGCAAGATTTCATTCTTTTTTATGGCTGGATAATATTCCCTTGTGTACACAGACACACACACCACCGTTTCTTTATCCATTCCTCCATGATGGACATTTAGCTTGTTTCCATGTCTTGGCTATTGTAAATAATGACACATTTGACATTTTAAATTCTTTTCTTCCTATCTTTTGTATGCAAGCTAACTAATTCTAGGCTTTGACTACTTTTTTTTGTATTCAGATCAATTTTTTAGCATTTAGTCTTTCTCCCATTTCTTTGGACTATTTAGCATTTTAGTTTTGTGCTGTATGTGGGGTGATGGCAGACAGAGTTTTTCGGTCCAGAACTGATCTTCATTGGAGTCTAGGAGCCCACCTCATTGCCCTAAGAGCAGAAAGCACTAAGCTGTCATGAAGGGCTCCTGCCCTGTACCATCTGGTGGCCATCCACTCAGCATCTAGCCCCAGCGATGACTTACTGCTTGGAGGTTTCACTCTGCATGACATAACCTTTCTTCGTCCCCTTCCTAATCATCCCACATCTCAACAGTAAATGCTGGAGAGAGCTTTCCCCATCTCTCTGGCCCTGACTTCAAAGGAAGTGGGGACTGGAGCAGCACTTCATCTGCTGAGCATCTGAAGGGTGTAGAGGGCGGGAGAGGCAACCTTCGGATAGCGTGGGATTCAACCTGCGGCGCAGAGAAGGGGACTAGGAGGTCGAGGCGGAGGTGTCGTCAGGAGGGTCTAGGGGCTGCGTGCTGCATGTTTTTAGTGTTGGAGTCACAAGCCACCGTCACTGGGTGAGCTCACAGCTCTCCTGGGGAGCATCTTGGACACGGAGTCATCACATTCCTGTGGAGTGATTCAACTCAGCAGCTTGACACCTTCATTAATTTTACAACACGAAGCCTGGGTGCTCTCTGCCTTTTTAGCAGTGCAGAGAAATTAGAGGAATATAGAAAATATAAAACCAAGGGGAACTGGAAGAGGGAGCAGTTAAGAAGCTGTTGAAAGACACTGTGTTAAGAAATCGAACGCCTCGCCTTTTCTTAGTGTCTCCTGGGACTGAGCACCCAACTCTTGCCACATGTCTTTGGCACATAAACCTTTTATTTCTGTTGCTGGCACGCCGGCCCAACCTTCGACTTGCAGCCAGCTTGTTTGCCTTCTCCGCTGAGGTCACTGCTACCGTGATCCGTGTATAATGGCATTTTCCTCCTTTTCAGTATGGAGGCTATTACAGCTTCTTCTCTAAACAGGACTTCAAACAATTTGCTGCCAGTTGGATTTCAAAGCCAAGGAAAAGGCAAATGTCATCCTTTTTTTCCTCCCCTCTTTGGGTAGCTGCTTTGTTGGTCGTATCAAAAATTAGAGGGGCTGCTATCTAAATTCAGGTGGGGGAGCACGGGGACAAGGCATTTAAATTTGCTTTTCTTTCTCCCTGAAGGAGAAAAACCCCTTCCCTTCTCAGCCTCTCCTGAAAAGGAACTTTGATCTTCTCCACCCAGAAGCAGCCGTTTTCGTTTTCTCCAGGCGGGTGTGAGCTCTGCAGCTCTCGCTGTGGCGGGTCTCCGGGCGGCCTCGCTGCAGCTCTGCGTTCCAGGCTCTGCTTCTCAACCGCACCAGCTCCCTCCGAAGTCACCCTGACGCCCTGAAATCATGGTCACTTGGTATTAAATAGCACACGTTGAGTTAAATGCGTTTTATTCCCACATACGTTCCTGGAAGAACTAGTTTAATAAAATAACCAAACAGTGACATTCTGCCTGACAAGCAGTTTATGCAGTATTTTTAACTAGGGCCAAGAAGAAAAATTTAAATGCAGAGCTATTTCACTTTGAAAGGTAGTTTTTGTGCATGTGACGTCGCCACTTTTCATAAAGGCTCTCACTACATATATCGATGTGTTTCAAGAGAGGCCGGGGTCAAGAATGTATGCTTCGGAATTCCCTAAATGCAGATTTACACACCGGACCTTAAAAATACCCGTTCTTTCACGTCAGCTCTCCCAGAGTTGTGTACTTCTACACGAGATATTTTATTTCTTCAATGTGAAAAACAAAGGGACGGAGGAAAGTAAAACAAAGGAAATTAGGGCCCATAGCTTAATTAGTATAGGGTTGTAACCCAGATCAACAATGGGAAGGACACAATGACAAAAACCAGGAAATTCCAAGTTGAAAGAGAAGCTCTTTCCTTTAACTCCTTGAGTGCCGGGGTGCTTGCCGAGGAGGCTGCCGCAAGTACAGTTCACTCTTTATTTTTGAACTTCCTGGCTTTTGTTGACTTTCCCCTCTTCTTTCCTCCCCTGATGTAAATGAAACAACTTCACGCGCCTGTGTGTGTGTTAATTGTAGATAACGGGCTAAAAGTACCTCTTGATTTTGTAACCCTCAGGAAGGAGAAAGAGTAACAAAAAAAAAAAAAAATAAATCCTGTCACTGTCATCTGTTCATATTTAATGAGCAATTTTAAAAAATTGAAAATAAAAGAGGAAAATGAATAGGTGTTGAACCAGCCCGTGATATGTAAATGCCAACTAGTAATTACCTAAAACCTCAATTTTCATTCTGTTTCATCTTGCAAAACATTTCATTTTCCCTGAGTGAAAACACTTCATCTGGGCTGTGCAAGTTAGCGGAGCGGCCGCCCCTGGCCTGCGCGGCCGCCGCCTCCGGCTAGGGGGCACTTTGGCTCCGCGCTCGCGCCGCCTGAGCGCGCGTCCACCTCAAGGTTATCCCCTCCTGCCATTCCAGTGCTTTCGCTCCGAGCAGCCCGGTGGCGCCCCGCCCCCCACTCCCAGTCGCCTGGTTCCGGGGAGCGTCGCTCCTGCTTGTCCTTGCGAGGATCGAGGATCGGATTGAGGTTTGGCCGACCGGCCTTCTCTGCGTAGCAACTTTCCCCTCTCACCTGCCTGCTCGACCCTCGACCCTCGGCTCCCAAGCCGCATCCCACATTCCGCGAGCAGCTTCCTGCCAGTCTCCCCTTCTCCCTCTGAGACGGCAGACACAATGGTCTCTATTTTCTGTTTATGGCCTCTTTTTCATTCTTTTCATTTTGGTGGCTGGGGCGGCTCTCCTGGGTTGAAGCTCACACCCATTTGCTCTCCTGGCAGGCACACTTAGAATGATAATTCCATTTGTTTTGCACGCACATAGATTTTCACTCTGGTTTAGGACCTTTTGGATGTATTCCTGCAGCATCTTGAAATGTGGCTTGTGGGTGGGTGGTGGGCCCTGCTTCCAGGGTGGCTGGCTACCTCAGCTAGAAAGAGGTCCTGGTGCTGACCCGCAGAATAGAGAGGATTCTGGATGCAGAAAACCGGAATTTTGTTGTCCCAGGACCCTGGCTCCGAGAGTGCCTTGCCTGGAATCTCGAGGAGCACGGCCTCTTTAGCGAGATATATAGCTTCATAATTAGCCCGTTGCATTTTTCCACGAGTGCTAGCATCAGCGTTCTACGAGGCGTTTCTCTGATTAACAGCTGCTTTGCAACTATTTCCTTGCCACCGATGACCATATTTGTCAAGGAACTCCTGGCAGAGTACTGATTTCTTACTAAAACGCAGCATTTCTGTTTGGAGAGGGTTCCCTCATTCTCGCCAGTGCCTGGCTTTTAAAGTCGATCCTTGTTAAAACTCGAGTTGGCTTCAGTTTAACTTGTTAACAGCATCTGGGTATCTATCTGCTTTAGAGTACCCGCGGAAGAACCTTTCCCAGGCGACTTAACCTGAGCTGCGCACGCGCGTGGCGGGGCAGCGTTGACGTGGCCGCTCGGCCTGCATGTTGGTCATTTTCTTTTGTCCTCTAGATGTGATCCCTCTGGGTTAAGAGGGGCTTGGCTTTGGTTGTTAGTGTCATTAATTTTTGAATATTTTTAATATTTTAAAATGGCTAATGAATGCTCACATTTTAGGAGATAGATGTGTATGTAGCGCACCGGGTGCTGGAATTGGTGACATTCCAAATACGTGTCACTGGAGACAATGCATCAGGTTTACATGTCAAGTGCTAAGGCTCCCTCAAACCCCAGGATCGTTATTAGGCAAACTCCGTTCTCCCGTCCCCCTCGTGTGGAAAATGAAGTGTGCGTTCCGAAGGTGACAGTGTGCAGGTCTTTTGTAGGAGGGTAGAAAACACATGGAAGCCGCTCTTGCGTGAGGACTTGTCAGGAACCTCGCTTCTCCTCACCAGGGATTTCTTCTCCCGCACAAGGCACTTAACAGCACATAGTTCATCGTGGGTAGCCCCTGAGTATACGTACTCCATTGATTTATACAGTTACAAATCCTGGGCTCTCAAACACAAATCTCTCTCAATTGGCCAATCATCTTGGATGCAAAGGTGTTTTCAACCTGAAGTTCCCTTTCTTTCCTGGATCGCTGGCTGACAGTCACTCTAGCAGAACCACTGCGAAGGCAAGAATTCACTCCCCTTCTTTGTACCTCGGTTTTACCTCTAGCTTCAAGTCATAAACGGTGAAAATCATCAGATTTCCCTAAAATGGTGGAGTTGGCGGCAGGGTTGTTTTATTTGGTTTTGGGGGAGGAGGAACAGAAGGTAGGGTCGCAGGAACAGGGGTGGCGGGAAACTTCACTTCTGTTTTCTTCTGAGTTCGTCGTCTGTGTATTTGTGAAGCCCGCGACTGGTAATTCGGGGCGCTCCGGCTAAGAACCCTCTTGAGAACCCTCCGGGCGCAAGGGGAGGGAAGGGAGCCGGCTTCGTGTTTGTCGTCGGTGCTTGCGCCGGAACTTCCCCGGCTCGCTGCGCCCCCACAACGTGCGCAGTGAGGTTCCTGTCGCCCGTTGTACATCTCTGACACTGAGGCGGAAGATTTGGCCTGAATTTATGTAATTGAGTTGGGCACAAACATAACCCATGAATAGTCACATTCATCCCCTAATTAGAAAATCAAACGATAACACAGGACAGGCTGCAGGCACCCCATCCTTTCCTCCAACAAAAGCGTGTTGTGTGTGTTGGTCCTTCACAGAGGAACGAGTCAGTTGAATTGCTCCATGAAGTTAATGAAAAGTGTCCAACAATAGGGGAATGAAAGATGCAAACGAAGCGCACTGTCGGTTATTTAGTGTGTTAAAATCTTTGCATTATGGTTAAAGATTTTTCGGAAATCTTACAATCTGTGTGCGGATCGCAGGGCTTATAAAATTCCAGATTGGACCTCCGTTCCCCCAACTTCTCCCCCCCCCCCATAGTGCTCGTTCCTCGTGTGCAGGGAGAAGAGTAAAGAGTAGTTGGGGAAATAATTAGCGAGAGGAGAGAGGTTTTCATATGTTCACACTCACATGTAGCTGCTTATCTGGGTCTCTTTCTTATTCAGCACATTATGTTGAGGCTGTTAGGTTGGATGCTTTATATTTTTGCATCTGGCGTAGTGATATCGACGCTGTTAAATATGTGATTTGCCTGTCGCCTGCATTTTCAGACAAAGATCGAGAGGAACATAAACAAGCCCCAAATATACTTTATGTAGGTGTTTGGCAGTATTATTTTATATGGCTTGAAATTAGTGAATGGAAACTTTAAAAGAAATTGTTCATATTTTTGCAAGTTTGAAGTGTGCCGGGACTTTGTCAAATTCCCGTTAAAATAAATACGTCAATTTCATCTCCCTTCCAAATTCATTTATCTTGCTTTTTTAAAAGGTGTTTTCTACTTTACCTGATGTTTAAATTGGATTCGCTCGTTTATGCTGTTCTTTGCTATATCCCCCACGTTTTTCTTAAATGAATTACTAATGACAGAGCACTCCATCATTCCCTCTCTACAGCCACTTTAAGGAAAGCATGGTGATCTAAACCTTTTAACCTATTAAAGATGATTTTTCCCAATTGAATCAGACCCACCACAGGTGTAATAACTAATCATTTAAACTACACCTGCTATTATGTATTTTTAAGCCATTATGCGTGTTGGATAGATGATAATTCATGTTTATTGCATTGTCCGATGGATCCGTTTTGCCTACACTAGGCTGATTAATGTATTTAAAGAAATAAGAGATGCAATTTTTAAAAAAAAAAATGGATGGAATGCGCCAAGCACTGCACTGAGTGCGCCATTAAACACATCAGAACTTTGCTCTCTGACCAGAAATGCATATACCAAGGACTGTATTAAAAAAGCAAGGTGAAACCTGTGTGCTTTCGTGGTGGGATTCTGTTTTCTTTCTCTGTCATGGAAAATTTTGGAGGGATGAAGGAAAGGTTTCTGCTTCGGTGGGTAAATGAGCAAGCTGGGCCATTCGCATCTCCTGCCCAGGACCCGCTCGCCCACATTACCTGACACCCGGCACACGTGCCCCGGCGTGCGGAGACTGCCGTGGGACGTGAACGCCCTGTCTTGTGTGTCGAAGGCGTATTTTTTTCTCCAGGTGAAGCGTAATTATCCCCCAGCCATCTGAGCTGTGCACATTGGCATTGACCTGTGGGGCCGGCGACTGTGTTATGGTCCCTTCTCTTCCCAGGGCACGGGCTTCTCCCCCTCTTGTTCTTCTCCGTCCTCCTCCACCACTTCTCTTTCCTACTTTGCCTTTCCTGGCTCTTTTGCCCCTTCTGTTCCATCGCCTCTTGTCCCATTGCCACTTCCTCCTTCTCCCCTCCCTTCCTTCTCCCCATATCCTCTGCTTTTCTTCTTTCTCTCTCATCTCTTCATTAAAATGCACCCATTTTTGTGGATCTTTGTCAGATTATTCTTGATTTTGGTGCAACCCCGAGATCTGGTTGAGGGGCTGAGTATGTAGTTTTGGGGTTCTAAACTCTCTAGTGCATCGGTTTTTCTCAAGTCTGGAACTGGTCGGTGATCCCTGCACTTCTTGATGGTGGTTAAAGCATTTGCAGTGTTGGACAGATTATAACCAGTCTCAGGGAACACTGGGTGTCTAATCGCTGACCAGCCCACGTGTGCAGATGTGGGGCGCCTGAGTTCATCCTGCAAAGAGAAGGTGTCAGGAAAGCCCCCCAGGGAAGGACTACAGGGAAAATATATGAAAAACTTGCCCTGGCTTTTTGTTTTTCTTTCTGATTTATTCTTGTATCTTTTGTTACCAGAAAAGTCTGACTGGTCTCAAAATTAAATTTATGTAAAATCTGAGAGAGTATTTGTAACTCGTGTTCCACTTGTAGTCACAGTGCTTCTGTTTGAATTTCTGTAGAACTGCTACCCTTAGTTTGAAGGATCTTAGAAAGCTTCCTCATATTTGGCCCCTTAGAATTTTTTTCTTTCAATAACTTATGAGTGAACTGCTGGGCCTGTAGGTTTTACCTGTAACATGAGACAGTATTGCTCTTCTGGTTTTGACGAGATGAATAATGCCAGTCACTTAAAATAGCCCCTTTCGACTTGGGGCAGGTATCGTTGGACTAGAGTCAGAGATGGAGAGCAGACAGGTGGTGCCTCGTGCAGGCTGAGTGATGTGATGGTTAATCCCTTCAGCAGTTCTCCTTCCGTTCCGAAACTACCTGGCTTATTCGTAGACATGACGATTTCCTTAAGTATTCCAGAGGTGGATAGAGAACCTGTCAGTCTGTCAGCTCTTAGCCACGAAACGCCACACGTTGTGCGAAGCCTCTTCGGAGTTGAGCGCCATTGCGTGGCTGTGAGAATGTGTGCCATCTCTCGTATGACCCTTCCCAGCGTCTAGATGCTCAGCACTGTGCCAGGCTCTGTGGAGGCAGCTTGGGATCTTCCCTTCAGATGCTTGCTGTGTATCTGGGGAGGCGGCCCGGGCATAAGAAGACAGTGTAATTGTGTCTTCAGTTGTATGGCGCACTCTCCAAGCACTGAGGATGTTAAGAAAATAGAGAGATCAGAGATGGTTTGCTTATTCAGGGAAGGCTCCGAGGGTTAGAACAGGCTGTACAAGGGATGCGCTGTGTGTGTGTGTGTGTGTGTGTGTGTGTGTGTGTGTGTGTGTGAGAGAGAGAGAGAGAGAGAGAGAGAGAGAGAGAGAGAGAGAGAGAGAGATGTTTAGACAGGTAGAGGAGGGAAGGGAGGGGAAAGGAGGTCCTCTAGAAAAGGGCACAGCATGGGCCCTGGGTAGTGACATGGCCAGGCATGGCCAGGAGAAGGCTACCTGCCGAGGAGTGTGAATAATCAGCTTGAACAGGGAGAACAGGCAAGATTATTGCAGGTCTGAAAAGCGAGGTAAGGGGATTAGATTTGCTAGGATCGGGTGCAGGAAGCCAGTGAAGCTAGGAACCAACATGGCCTTCTACCCAGGTAGATTTTAAATGTGAGAAGTCACTGGTTATAAATGTGACCACACTGGTGTGCTGATTTCTCTGGGCCTGGGATCAACCTGTGGAGTTTTTAGCCTTGAAATTCAGACTGTTGACGTTCACTTTTCTTTTGTATCTCCCCACCAGATTGCCACAGCGGTGAAATTTCTGCAGAATTCCCGGGTCCGTCAGAGCCCACTTTCGACCAGGAGGCATTCCTTAAGAAGAAAGGTACAGGTTCCCCGTGGCCGTGCACAGTGGCCCGCAGAAGGGGGCTGGGGCTGGGGCTGGGGCAGGTGGAAGCTACAGAGCGGATGAGAGGGTCTCCTCTGACTGCCCTGCCAGGCGGGCTGGGAGTGCAGCGGCCCCTGAAGGGGACGCAGGCTCCTTTCTAACGGTGCAGCTGCGCTACTGAGCACCAGAGAGAAGATAAGCTGGTGGAGGACTTCTGCTTTCTGGTCCTTCTTCTGACTGTTCCTTTAGGTCAGCTGCCTCAGTAAAGAACGAGGAAGAAAGAAATGTAGGACAGGGGAAATGAGATGTCTAAAACAAGGTCAGGTGAAGGCGAAGCTGGGGGTCAGTCAGATTTACGGTCGAAGTGGTAAATTACTGGTTTTATGGTATTTCTGTAAGCGAGTACGAAATGGATCTTGACAAATTCAGTATCGTCCAGAACAGATTGAATGTATTCTGGCTCTTTTGAAATTTGGGATATTATTCTTTTCTATAAAATACAAAGAAACTCTCCAAGCCCCCGTAAACAATCGCAAAACAGAAAAAGGAATCTGACTTTCGTCCCTTGAACACTATTTTCTAGACAGCTAGGAGGTTGTTTAAAGGCCTGCAGGGCACCACGAGGGAGGAAAATGATTTTTCTTCCCCCCAAACAGAACTCTTGTTCCATCCAGAGCCAGAATGCCAGCCTCGAAATTCTGGGTTGTGAGCTTTCAGTCCCCCGAGGCCGGAAGAACCGATGCAGTGGCTTGGTGGTGCTCCCTGGGCCTGCTCTGCGGGGCCCCATGTCCCAACGCTGCTCACAGGTCGGGGCAGAGCAAGCCCACGCATTCCACTCACAGGCAGCCTCAGGGCCAGGCCCTGTGACTGAGCAGAGGAGGGGCGCTGTGCGCCTGCTGGCGGCACCGTGTTTGCCCCCGTCACTTGGAGATTATTAAAATTTGGAGTGCGTTGGCCGGCCTCTCCACTCCGCAACCATCATGCCATAAAAGAGTTTTTCCTTGAAATATGTGTACCTATGGGGAGTAATTAATCATAAAAGCTTGGGGATTTCAGCTCTCTCATCAAAGCACTGAAGCCGGGGAAAGCTGAGCCTAAAAGCTGTGTTGATTACCCGGGGTAACCTGAGACAAAATCTATGGTTGCCGAGAGATCCTTCGCCCCAGTATATTGTGCAATATTATAACTGCTTGATCTTCTCTTCCACTGACAATGACCAGTTATTCCTCATTTTCTCTCAAACGCAGCTGGGTTAGAATTTCATTTGCAGAAGGTATTTAGAGCAATTTGGAGACAAATGTCTCTGGTGTTTGCTCGGCACTTCCCCACCGCAGGCTTTGCTGAGCAGTTTTAGTATCAGGAGCTCCATCTAATCTGTTTAATTTTAATAAATCCCTGACTGGGAGAGAACGAGAAAAAAAAAGAGAGAGAGAGAAACTCTGGACCAATAATACTTCTTTTGAGTTAGTTGGCTAATAATTACGGTAGAGAGGAAACTGTTTTGTGCAATTATTATTTGTTGCCCCTTTTTAAAAGAAAACACAACCAGTTAATTCAATTATTCACCTAGGGGTGAGTGCTTACCCCGTGCCACACCCTTTTTTAGACAGGAGCAGGCAAAACGCCTGCCCTCTCGGAGCTTAAATTCTAACAGGGAAGGCAGCGAGTCACAGAAGAAAAACCTGCAACGTGGAGTATGTGGAATGGCCCATGCCGTGGGGCGAGGTTGGCGAGTGCTCGTGTGCGCCTGGCGTGCAGTTTTAAGTGACGATCAGAGCATGTCTCTCTGAGAGGATGACACGTGAACGAAGGCCGGAGGGAGAAGAGTATTTGTTGATGGGGGCGCAGTTCCTTTTCGACCCCTCGCGTGGGTGTCAGCCCTGTAAGCCCGGGCTCTCTGCACTTAATTGCCCGTCTCCATTATCTTCTAAAACTGCTTCAGTCAGGAACCACCCGTTCCCAAGGTGAATCCCGATAGGCTGAGTTTCTGGCAGGACGTTTCTGGGCAGAGAATTCCAGGATTTGATCGGTGTCGGGGGAAGAAGGGCCCCTTCATGGATTTAAGCTTCGCTTTTTTAATCTCCAGCTTTTCCCAGGGTCAGGACGGAGCAGCGCCGGGCCCACCACCTGGCCCCTGACAGTAGTTGGGAAGGAAGGAGAGTTGGTCCTTGGGGGTGAGGAGGGTATCTTGAGTGGAGGGACCTGCGTCCTGGTGTCCTGGCCAGCGTGTGCCCCCCGAAGGACACGTTGCAGTGGTGGGTTTGGAGCTGGCTCTGGGTGAGCTCACAGCCACCGTGGTCTTGGCTTCTCCCAGCGAATGTCACTTCGGGGAATCGCAGTGGTGCACTGCCTTGAATTATAATCTTGACTTTCTTTTTTTTTTTTTTTAATAAACATCTCTTTCCTGAAAAGGCAAATCCAATTTTGTTTTTCTTTTAATATTATTTAATATTTAATATAGAAATTGAGGTCCCTGTAGTGCATGTCAGTTCAGTGGAAAATGAGGGTTACTTTAGGCGCATCAGCCGAGTTTGTGTAATTGTGAAACCGCAGCCCGGAGCAGGGCTGCCGCCGCCTCTTACTGACGGGTTAGGTGTGCGCGCTCTGGCTTCGGGGGTGGGGGGAGTGTGGCTGGGGGGAGCCGGAGGAGAGTGGATGGGATCCGGATGGAAGAGCTCTGGTTTGCAAAGGCCTGTGTGTTTGTGTTCTTTCATTTTTGTTTTTCTGAAATCTCTTGGATGCTTTAAAGTCTGAATATGGAGTCATTAATGAGAAACATGAAGTTATTATTTTCATTTATCATTTTCTTTGAAGTTTGTACTGCCATTTTGTATAATTTACAGCATTTCTTTTATCAGGATTTTTTTTTTTTTGGATGAAAAAGGAAAGCAGCTGTTCACCTTCAGAGTATTAGAATAAATGTTTTTATTTCCCTCTAACCACTCGATTCTGCAGATGACACATCAATGGCAGTCAGCCCCCCGTGAAGAGAATCGGACCGTGCGCGGGGTTGAAGCCCTCATGCAGCGGGTCTATATATAGAAGCACTTCTTGCTAGGCAGGCGTCAGATCTGGGGCCGTGAGCAGCAGTCCGGTCGGCCGGGGTGTCGTCCAGACAGCGATAGGACCAGTCCAGAAGGTCGGAGGCGTGCCACCGTTGTCCACAGGCTTGTGTCAGTTTGACACCCTGTCCAACCACAAGGCGTAGGAGGCAGGCTGAGCGTAAGGCGGGGAAAAGTGGTGGCTGGCCGCGGGGGGAAGATAGAGGTGTCTGGTAGCTGTTCTGATGTGTCCGCTGCAGAGCAGCTTCTGAAGAGAGATGAACACCACACGTTTCTCTGTGTAACCCTCATAGTGGGGCCATAGTGGTGGCGGGAACGGGGGGTCCTGACTGGAGATAATGGAGATGGGCGATGGAAGCCGTCGGTTCGGGTGTAAATACGGGGAAAACCCCTGGGGTCCCCCCAGAGGGAGAGGGGCAGAGGCCTCGCAAGCTCCTGCTGCCTAGAGTTCTGGAAACGCTGTTGCGCCCTCCCCAGGTGCATGAAAGTCAAGGGCTGTGTCCCTGCTCATCTATACGTGGTTCGGGGGCGAGGAAAACCACACATAAAACACCGCCACACTCTCTCCTTCTAAAAGGGGAACAAGATCTTGCCTCTCTTCTGTTCCTGGAAGCCAAACCCCCAGCAGCAAAACTGCCTCCTCTCTGGAAGTGAACTCAGGGAAGAAGCCCACTGGGCTCAACCTTGGAAGTGGGTCGGGGTGAAGGGCTTCTCTCACTGGAGCCTTTTCAGGGGGAGTCAATTCATACACAGATTTCAATTTGGCTCTCTTTTATTACTTTTCTTTTTTATCGTTTACGTCCATTTCATGAGGTAGTTTGCATGTCCTTGAATGGAATCTCGTTACCATGAAAGCTTTTTTAGCATTGATTTCATAACAGTCTTAATTTAATAGCTCCGTCATTACTGAGATGCTCTGGGAGTGGGGCCCTGGCTTTCCAGGTCACTGACCTTTTAATTACAAACCTTGTTCTGATGGCCAGGTTATCGACTGGACAGCTCCCAGCTTGTGCCCCCAGGATGAAAACGAAAATAACTGCGTTTCCTCCCCCATCTCCAGGAAGGAAAAAAATTGTAACCTCGTGTGTTTCTAAAATTAATTTTCTCCTTCAGCTTTACTTTATAATTAATTCTTTAATGTGTCTTAGAGAAGCCAGAAGTCTCTTTATAAGGCTGTTTCTTCCTAGAGCCGGGTCCAGCAGGTAGCTGGGAGGGGCAGGGAAGGGGCGGAGATCATGCCAGCTTCCACCCCGCGTCTGAGGGCGGCCCGGTCCCTCGTCCTCAGAAACTCCCGGCAGAGCTGGAAGGAGCGGTGCTGGCCCTGCGAGAGGCTGTCTGGCCCTTCCGATCTTTGCTAACAAGGCGCGGGCTGTGGCATGGGGACTTAGATTCATTCCTGTGTCGCTGGAGTAATGGAGCCCTGTCTGTCACAGGCATTTTAAAAAGACATTCCGTTCTGAGAAAAGACAGGGTCGGGTGATTTGTCTTCCGGCGTCTCACCTCGCGGTTAGTCTCAGGTGGCTGGAGGAAGCGGGTGCCCTGCACCAGGAGTTCTGCTCAGCCGTGAGCTCGTACTGATAGGTCGATCTCGGTTCCCTCTCGCTGACCATGAAGAAGGAGAGAGAGAGAGAGGACAGTGGCCCATAAGTAGGATGGCCATCGGTTCCAGTTTGCCCCAGACTGCCTGGTTTTCACACTGGAATTCCTACGTCCTGGGCAGCCCCTTAGGCCTAGCAGCAGTACCCGCTCAGCCAGGAGTGAGAACTCCCAGAGATGAATGGCTGTGCTTTGGGAAGCCGGGGACGTCCACCAGCAGCCAGTCCCCGGGAGTCCTCAGACACCTCCTGCTGTTACTCCCCCGGCCTTGCCCTGGTGTGGGTCCAGTGTAGAGAGCCTCCGGGGTGGGAGGCCGTGCCCTGCAGGCGAGTGAGCAGCCGGGGCTGTGTGTGGCAGCGCGTGCTTGTTCCTGAGGATGATTGAGCATCTCCATCCATCTGTTGTGAACGGACCGTCTTCCTTCCCTGCCAGTCTTGCATCTGCATATCTGTCACCTGCTGTTTTGGATCAGCCTATTCATCACGCTGACTGGTGTTCCCCCCATCAATTTTCCTGCTCCCCTTGTTATCCAAACTTGTCTTGAACTCCACAGATTTTTCTCAGCATCCAGGACGAGGGCTGTAACAGCTAGACCAGCCGATGCTGTGGAATTAGGGACACTGTGGCAGCCCCATTCCAAAGGGGAGCCGAGAACACTTGCTCCCCAAAGAAGGCTGAGTCAAGTAGGTTCCTACACTTCACCTGACAGTGAGAGGACAGTGGCACAGAGGAGCTTGGTGGGGAATATCAAAGCTCTTTGGATTTACCCAGTTGCTTTGGGATTTTTCCCTGAAAATGAAGAATGGTTTTTAAACTCGTGTGCCTGCACCAATACCACGAAGGAAAGCAAAGTGCCATTGTCGTGTGCGGTGGCATAGTAGTCTCCCCTGTCTGCAGGGTGCCCTCGAGACCCCAGTGGATGCCCCAAACCACGCACAGCACTCAACCGTGGCCACGCCGGCTTTTCCCCTACACACGCCACGTGCGCCGTTTCACTTAGAGGAAGCGTCGTCCGGCTTCTCTTTGGCACATCCGGTTGCCAGCGTCACTACGCTTGCTTCTGTTAGGTGAATCAGGGGTGACTCAGACACAAGCACTGTGGTCAGACAGCCGAAGTGAAAACCGAGGCGGCCGCCGAGTGTCTGACAAGTGGGCAGAGCGTGCGGTGCGGAGACGCTGGGCAGACCGGGCGGGACGGAGCGGAGGGCACGAGCTTTCATCACGCTGCTCGGAAGCGCACACAATGTAAAACTTAGGAGTTGTTTATTTCTGGAATTTTCTGTTTACGATATTCAGACTGTGGGTAACTGAAACCATGGAAATCAAAACCCCTGATAAGAGGGGTCTATTGTATTAAAGTTCTTAAAAAACTGTTATGAGTACATGGCTTTAAAAATTCAAATAGTAAAGAAGGATACACGGTGAAAAGTAAGTCTTCCTCCCACCTCTCATTCCTGCCCCCCATTCTCTTTCCCAGAGGGTGCTGCTCTTGACAGTTTCTTACGTATCCTTCCAAAGATAACCTGTCCATATGAGAGCACGTGAACATTTATTGCTCCCCCACAGAAACACGAACACTTTAAGTACAGTGGCAGCGTGTTTTACAGTTCTCCTCTGCACTTGACATTGTGTCTTGGCCGTCATTCCACATCAGTACATACAGATTTGCTTTGTTCTTTTTAGTGGTTGCATAGTATTCCATTCTACACATGGATCATTTTTTTTTAACCAGTCCAAAATAGCGAACATGTAAAATGACTCCTGTCTTTTAAATAATGCTGCAGTGAATATTCTTGTGTAGACATCGTTGGACATGTATTAGTTTGGCCCTATGCTAAAGTAAAAGCATTTTGTAAGTAGAGGAGGGTATATTTTTCTTAAAATTTCATGAGATTTTGTCCCCCCCAAAAAGAATTATAAAACTGTTTTCTAATATAAACGTGACAGTAGGTAGAAGGAATCAATAAGAGAAAAAAGACAGCATAACATTATTATTACTGCTTAGCACAGATTTGGGTTCCGAGGGAATATTCTGGTCATTGGTTAAGGAAAAATGCTTTCTAAAAGAATTCTTTAAGCCCATTTTTTAAGTGATATGGGCTCAGAAATTTAATTTTTGATTCAAAATAAACATTTAAGTAAATGGAAAGCGTCAGAAACTTAGAGGTTACAATCTGTTTTCAAATGAAGTGTATAGCTTAGTTTTCTTTTGTTGGACATTTTATGCGTCCTAGGCCATGAGTTAGGTGGTCTTCCTTTATTTAGTGCCTATTGTGTGCAGAGTATTATCACATTGGGCACTTTATGAAAGAAAAACAAAGTCTTTTGAAATTGCAAAGGCTCATTAGGAGGTGGAAAGAGATACTGAGTGTTGATCAACTATATCCATATATATCTGTGAAATATAGTGATATCTCAGAAGTCAGCAAAACCAGACCAGGGAGAGACTGGAGTATAAAGCTTGCTGGACTCTAGTGTGCGTGTAAAGTAGCCTCAGAATTGCTAACCTATATGTCTTTACCAACAGAGAACAGTGTTTATAAGCAGCTCTTTTTGTCTTGAGTCTTACCGTATCCAGCGAAAGCACTCTTTTCCAAAGTGGCTGAGATCAGCAGAGCTCAGTTTTGACCCTGACATTGAAGGAGGCAGTGGGCTAGGGGTGGAGAGCAGTGGCAATGGCAGCGCTAGTGAGGGAGGCTCCTGCAGAGACGTCTGTGTAAGGAGCCGGGTTGGCCGGTGGAGTCTGCAGGAAGGAAGAGGATCGGGGTGGGTGAGGTAGGCAATGAGGGAGGGACTGGCGTGAGGACTCTGTTGCAAGTGACAGTCAGTGGCACTTTCCGAACCCTCTGAAACTGTGAAAGCTGCACTTGGGGACGTTTACTCGGGGCTCCGTGTTTAAACTGCATTGGCCCAGAGATAATAGAACCAGCCACAAGGAAGGTCCTGCGGAGTTCATTGTCCGGTGTGGAGGGTCTGGACTGGGAAGGCGGCGGTAGAAATGGAACTAGAAATGATCACATATTTACGCAGAGAATCGTGTGGCTTATAAAACATGTTAATTTTTTCTTCACTATAATCTTGGCAGCAGGCAGGTTAGTGAGTATTTGTTGAATGGTTGAACACGTGATGTAACGACTCTCCCGTTTTGCAGAGAGGAAACTGAGGCTCAGAAAGGTCGACTAGCGCCAGTGAGTGGCAGAAGCGACTAAGACCACGTCTTCTGAGCAGAGCTCCTGAAGCTGTGGCCCGTGCTTTCTGGGAGGGAGGACAGACCCACAGACATCGTAGGGGAAAGAGGGACGCGCGCTCAGTGGTGGGCTGGGAGGGTGCGGTGCGGGCGGACCGAAGGTGCCGCCCAGCGTGGCTTTGCTGTGCCGGCCGCTTTGTCGGTTGCGTGGAGAGTGCTCTTTCTGAGGAAGGAAACACAGCGAACGAGACATGTTCATTTGTACACTTAAAAAATTTGACATATGTATAGACCTGAGAAACCATCACTGCAGTCAAGACAATGAGCACACCGATCGCCCCCACACGTTGCCTCACACCCCTGGAACGCCTTCCTTCTGCCTCCCCGCAGCACACGCTGGGTCCCAGGCGCGCCCTCAGGGGCTGCTTCTCACTGCAGGTTGGTTCGCATTTTCTAGACGTTTATACAAAGGGACTTGTACGCTACGTGCCCCTTTTTTGGTCTGGCTTTTCTCACTCAGCATAATTATTTTGAGGTTCATCCACGCCATTACATGAATTAGTGGTTCTTTTTTATTGCTCGTTGGTATTCCATTATTTGTATACAGTATAATTCGTTTACCCATTCACCTGTTGATGGACATTCGAGTTATCTGTTTAATGCTGCTATGAATTTTTGTGTGTAAATCTTTGTAGGGACATATGTTTCCTTTTGGGCGGGTGCAGCGAGGTTGAAATGTCTGGATCATATGTTTGCCTCTTTAAGAAGCTTCCAAACTGCTTTTGAAAGTGGGTGTGCCACCTGATGTTCTCCCCAGTCACGTGCGAAGGTACTGGCGTTCGGGCCTGGAGAATAGGAAGGTGCTGGTGTCATACTTGTCATTGCTTTCCAGTAGTGAAACCGCATGGCTTTGGCAGCGTTCTGAAGAGTGACTAAATGATAGGTCATTTCGAATCCTTCCCTTGGGGAATAGCGCGTGGGCTGCCTGGGTTCGCACCCCAGCCTGACCGCTTTCTCCTTGTGTGGCTCAATAAAATACTCAGCCTCGCCGTGCTGTGATTTCTTAATCTGTGAAATGGGCATAATGATAGTATTTACTGCAAATAGTTCTCGCAAGAATAAAAATAATGTGAAAAGTGTTTAGCAGAGCACCTGACACAAAAATAAGGGCTTACTAGATGACAGTGATCAATAGTATATATTCTCTTAGAAGGTGTATTCTTAACAGGCTCTAGTCAGCTTGCTGTAATGTTATGATAAAAGGTAAACTTGTTGGTGTCATAAAAATTCAAGGAATCTCCCGCATTTTGAGAAGAGAGGGATTTGATATAGGCAGTTAGGTAGGTGCTCACTCACTGTTGAAGGGGCCGGAAGGGTGAACTCAAGGTCAGGCTGCCAGGAATGGCTTCCAGAACATTGAAGGAGTAGCTTTCCAGGGAAGCTGCTCCCTCTGTTCCGTTCAGGAAATTGGGGGATCTGGAGGCTACCACCGAAAGTTTTGAGTTCAGGAGCATACTCTCGTAGCTATGACACAGGGATCAGGAAGTCCCTGCTGCCACCACTGCAGTGTGTTCTGATATCCATAAATACTGGAACATGAACCTGGCTTCTGCCTCGGTCAGAGTTGCCTCTTGACCCCCATGAAGCTAGAGGCTGGAGACTGGGCGCGGCAGTGGGGAACCTTAGCGTTTCCATCTCGGCTTGCCGGGCTGCTGGTGTGTGTCACAATCAGCAGCCGGGGCCTTCTGCCTCCTTTCCTCTTTCCAGATCACCTGTGAGCGCTTCAGATTCCCATCCAAAGCCCCAGCTGCCAGTGATTCTGGGGTGGGGGGGGTAGCTTTTAGCGCTCCAGCCTCTCTGATGCCGGAAGGCACAGTGGGGAGATGGAATCGAGAAGAAATCAGATTCATAAATATTTGCCCCAAAACAGCGTATAAGCACTTTTTTATCACAAGCCTCTTTCTTACTGAAGGCTTAACTTGGGATTTTCCAGATCATTTAGACAAACAATCCACAAAATGAGGGAATCATTCATTTTCCTCCAAAGCTTGCTAATAAAAGTCAGCCAAAAGAGAGTTCGTGTTTTTAGTCTGTAAGCAGGTGGCAGTGGTTTATTTGTAAATCTAAAGTATTTCACTCAACACAGAGCAAATCGGTTGTATATATGAGGGAAGGATACTTTTTTAGTCAACTATTTTTGTTGTTTTTGAGAAGAGCTGGGTCTTTAATTGTTAACAAAAGCTGTAGTGATATTATGTTTGATTTGTCCAAGATATAAATATTGAGGTATTCTGTATCACCACTGGCTTTCTGTGATGATTTTAAGAATCCTTGTCACTCCTTTTTGGCTTCACCTAGGAATGGGAATTCTAATGAGATTTATTTACTAAGGGCAGGCAAAGGAGTTTTCACCAAATGGACTACATGATGTGTGGGTTTATTGGAACTGTTAGAAAATGTGGAGCTAGGGGCTTCTGAAACTCAGCATAAGGTACAACATAAGGCATTCCCTGCCGAAAAATATTTTATGGTGATTGGACTATAATTAGAAAGATTTTAAAATAACTGGGATAGTATTCATTTACCAATCCATTGCCATGTTACCATTTTTGAGACTATGCCTTGTAAAAATAAATTTATGTGCTGCTGCTGTGTGTGTTAGAATATCTGTATTTGTAAAGCGTAAGTTGGTGTGCTTTCATTTTAAATTTACTTTTCACTATAGGATTGCTTGTGGGTCAGTCAGCTTTATCTTTCCATTTTTGAGGTGCGTAGAGGTAACTCACTAAATGTCCTCAGTAAATAGAATAGCTAGGGTCTGCAGGCTTATATCTAAATGGTGCCGACGAACAACTCTACTAATTTTCCCTTCCAACTTCAAACAGACCTGTGTTTGCTTTCTAAAACATTCTGGTGGGAGCTAATCTCAGATCTCACACCTTTCATCAGATAGAAGACTTGGGAATGCTTTAGTCTCTTACTGTTAATTCTTTTTAGTTTTAAAGCCCTTTAAAGTACTCTTTCGGTAATTAGATTGTTGAATAGATTGTCTTTAGTAAGTCATATGGTGGTCTTTAAATTTCGTGTAGATTTTCAGTTTGTTAAGTGATTGCAAAGGCTTTCATTCATAAAGTTGAAGTTTACCTTATCATGGCATTTCAAAGGAAAAAAATCATGACCCTCTGTGATAAATTAAATATCACAACCACATAAATGTCATCCTTTCAGTGAAGCCTAAAGTGCATAGGAATGGGGCTCGCTTCCCCTGTTTTTGGTTTCAAGTTGTGTCTTTACTCGTAACCAACAAGGAAAATATTTTACCACTGGCAGCGTAGACCTGTGAAGCTGAAGAACAAAGCTACGCCCTCTCCTGCTTTGTGTGTCAAAACAGAATTATCAATTAAATTATTCTAATTGCAAAGTTTGGGGTCTTGGCCCAAAGAACACAGGTTGAGTTTGAAGAAGTGGCAGTTGGAAAAATCAGTTTAACTTTACAAATGGAGCTAATTTGTACAGACCATAATTGAAAGAGAATAAATATGGAGCTTTAGGATGACCTCTTTTGAGTCCATTTCTGATATTTACTTACTTTTTTTTCTTTCAATGAAAGGCTCTCCTTTGAGCAGTCCTGAAAAGAGGAGACTAAGTACTAAATTAGAAAAAACAGGAAATAGCACTATTGTTTGAAAAGCCTTAATACTTGAGTTTGAAAGACTTTTACTAGTCAAGTCATCAAGTATTTATTGAGTGCATGTTTTTTTACAAGGCACTGTGCTGGCCCTGGGACTGAGAATATAATGGTAAATAAAACTGTTTTGGGGGACACAGACTCCCTCAGAAATGTGAAATGTGTGAATGGTTTCAGTGCCGTGATGGAGAGCAGGAGGATGGGGGGCGGGGGGCAGGAGGTGGGGAAGTTCGCTCCAGAAGGGCTGCTGAGCCCGGAATAGGAAGAACAAGAGCATGGTGAGGGACAGCCGCTCAAAGACCGAGCAGGAAAGGAGTTTGCTTTCGTCCAGGGACCCGTGGTGGGGCTGCAGTTGTCAGGGAAAAGAGGACTGACATCTTCCCAGCCTCCCCGCCTGGAGGCGACGCTGAAAATCAAAGTTCTGTCAAGTCGCACATCGTCCGGTTTAGACATTTTCGTATCACTAGTGACCAAGTGCAGTGGGGACACAAATGTCCATGTCCTCAGAGCACTTGGTGATGAGGCAGTGGAAACTGCTAGTGGTACAGTTATAATTTACAAGCAAGGCTGAGATGATCCGGCGCAGTGTTTCATAACCACTGGCATATGCATTCCGCTGTGTGGTTTGAAAGCGTTCTCACATACGTTCGCTCCTTTTATCTTCCCGGTAACCCAGGTCCTTTCTGTGAAATGTACGCGTGGAGGCTTACGGAAGTCCCCGGGTCTGAGAAGCAGGTCTCTGTCATCTCCGAGTTGTCGAATTTCAGTGCGTTGTCTGCTCATGTGGACTAGGGCTCTCCTCGAAGAAGCACATTACTAGAACCTCATGGTTATTTATTTCATCTACACCTTTCCACATACATTTCTGTTATCAGGAATGGAAGGTGAGTTTGACTGCAGTGTGATTTGGTTCTGGAGACTTTCTCGCTGCCTTCCCAGAGGGCTCTCACCCGGGGCGACGGGGAAGGCTCGGGCTTGAAGCGATGGCTCTGTCAGTAAATGCCGGTGACTGTGTCGTCTGTGCGGAGGGTTTTATCAGGACAGTAAAGGGTGGATAGGGTGATCTCTCCTCCAGCGGAGAGGTCAAATGGTTACATTACACAATCTTCTAGAGCATCTTGCAGCAAATACATGGGTTATATTAAAAATTGCAATCATATCATTTTTTATAGTAAATTGCTGACCTTATGCAGTAGAATCAGCTTTATTGAATTTCGCCAAAAATGCGTTTATAATTCTGCCACACACACATGATATTCATGTCCTTGCTGTCCACGTGGAAATGTCCCTTTTCATGATGTTAAAATTAAATCGGCTTTCTGCGGAGCCGCCGTGCCTCACCTTTAAGATCCACTCGAGGGCCGGACCCGAGCGCCGAGCTGCCCCCGTCAGCACGGCCGTCCTCACTCGCTGGGGGCTCTGCCCCAGAGACTCCGGCCTGGCCTTTAGATTACTGTGAGGCGTCCGGGGCGGGCAGTGGACACACGCGCACTGCCGAATGCTCACACAGCCTCACCGTAATCACTCTGTTTGTTTTGAGGAAATGATAGGTGTTTGTTGGAAAGGGTTTCATGGTCAGCCAAGAGGACAGTTAGTTCTCAGCTATTCCCTTGTGACTATTCATCACAGAAGTTTAATCTTAAACCAGTTTTTCTTTAATTCTCTGTAGCTCTGTTCCCTTCCCAACCCCTGTGGGATCAGGTATGCAAAGTATAAATTTAATGTTAAGTCTAACAAAAAAACAGGTCAAAGTTGTAATGCATATTTAAATGAAACTTATAATTTTTTTAATTTGCTTTTTTGAGTCATTTGCTCCAACTTTGTTACTCCTTTTTATAAGTCCGTTATCTATATACCTGTGTATGTGCTTGTATAAATTGCTCGTTCCGAGACAGTTCTGCACACAGAGGCAGTATGATACAGTGCAAAAGTCACCCATCCGTCCATCTGGTCACTAAGCATCTATTAATCGTGCATTTCCTTCGTGTCCCAACATTTGTGCAAAGCACTGAACATACAAAAATAAGATTTATGTTGGTAGGCTAGTAAGCAGGTATAGTAGGGGTGGTAAAATATTGAGGTGCTGTAATAGGTATTCACACAGAGGCCCAGAGGAGGGAGTGATTAGTTTTGTGGTGGGCGATGAGGACTAGCAGGGAAGGATTAAAAAGGGGTCTGCATAGAGGAGGGTCCCTTTCTAGGAGTCTCCCGAGAGGATTAGTTGTATTTAGGGCTTGGGGAGCAGTGGTGACTTTATTCTGTGCAGGGATGGGATGGGAACACAGTCTGCAAGGCCAGCAACGCGCCGGAGATTCTGGAAACAGGCTGACGAGTTGGAGAGGTGGGTGGGGGCCAGCCTAATGTGTGCTCACTCCAGGGTTTGGATTTTATCTTGTGGACAGTGGGGAAGCCATTGAAGAGTTTTCTGTAGACTAGTAATGGATCCTATTTGGATTTCAGAAGCCTCTCTCTGAAGGTGGGGTGGGCAGCGAGGAGTTCTCCGCAGTAATTCAGGTGAGAAATGGTAGGTGAACGAGGGCAGTTGTGGGGCTGGAGAGGATGCATTAGGGAACGTGAGGGAGTGCAGCGTGTGGGAATTGGCGGCACAAAGGATGCAGGGAGTAGGAAGAGGGAGGAGTCCGGGCTCGGGGAGCCCGTGTGGAGGACAGACAAGAGTGGGAAGCATGCTGGGCCAGGAGTCGGAGAGAGCGTGAGGGGGGGGGAAGGCCTGCGAGGGGCGCCGCGGAGACCCCGGAGGCCCCGGCAGCATGGCCAGCGATCCTGCCGTGACACACGCCACGGCCAGGCTGTGCCGCGCTCCTGGCTTTCAGAGTCGCTCGCACAGGGGGACTGTTAGGCTCACACTCTTCACACAGACACTGCTAAGTGGTTTCACTGAAATTTGAGGCCCTCTGAAAAAAGAGAAGATGGCATTTGTGAAGCAAGTGTTATTTTATCTGGAAATGGCTTCTCAGTGAGAAGCCTGTCACTGCTGCCTGACGAAGCCAGCCTCTCCTGCCAAGCGAGTCCCACCGAATGGGACCATGGTCACAGTGGCCCGCACCCTCTCCTGCCACTGGAAACTCGTCTTCCCGAAAGTGCTCCCCGTCTTCTCCTTCTTTGCTCTTCCCCGGTGTGTCTGTCTGTGTCACGTTTGTATGTGTTTCCACTGCTGTTCTCCGGACAGCCGGTGGGCTCTGCCGCCGTGGCCTCCACGGGGCTAGGGGCATGACGTGGTGGTTACAGCGACCCGACCCTGCGTGCGCCTTGGTTTGCCGGCAGCAGATGGCCTTCTTGGCCTTTTCTTACAAACTGATGAGTCAGAGGGGTAAAAACTGTCACTGTCACAGAGTTAAGGCAGAAAGCCCGAGGGCAGAAGCTCCTACAGGAGTGAGGGCAGAAAGACCTGGTTGGTAATTAAGTGGCTTCCTGGAGACCCCAGGGGGACCGTGGGGATACTGATTTCCAGGCCTCCGGGGCGGGGGGAGGGTGGGGACAAGCGTGCCACTTCTTCGAGCACCTCCTCTTGCACTGGCCCAGCCCTACCCGTGCGCCGTTTAAACGGCTTTGGCCTGGGACGGCCCATGCAGCTGTCCCGGCAGAACGGACTCGTGTGGGCGGTGAATTGTGGTCTGCAGTTTTGAAAAGCATGGAGGGTGGATCCGTAAAAAGTGTGTCTGCAAGCACTCTCCTGCTCCGTAGGCCTCTCGCTCGGTTTTGTGTCCATCTAGCCTCTCCATGGAAAACGGCCCCCTTGCTCGACTCGGGGTGGCGTTAACGTGCCGGTCCGCGACCGTTTTGGCACTGGAGACCGGTGCTGCTAGGAGAATCTAAGGCCCGATGATCCGAGGCGGAGCTGAGGCGGTGATGCTGGCGCTGGGGAGCGGCTGCAGACACAGAGTGAAGCTTTGATCACTGGCCCCGCTCACCTCTTGCTGTGCGGCCCGGTTCCTGACAGGCCATGGACCAGTACCGGTCCACAACCGGGGGTTGGGGACCCCTGCTCTAAATCATATGCTAGACATCTCTGGGATTGGTCCCTCCCGTCTCCTCATCAAGACCACCTTCGGGACGGGACCACTCCCCACGGTGACTCACACCAGGTCCGCCTAGCGCACCCGCACAGTCTCTCACTGGCCATTTCCTTCCCAGAAGCGGTCACCATTGTGGTCCTCTTTGGTCACTTTCAGCTCTTCCTTCTGCTTTTTTAATTATAAATTTTAAATATTAAAAATTTTTTAGTGAATGGTGTGGATGTCGGGTGCTATTATGCATTCACTCCGGTAACTAATTCTTTAAGACATCGACCTCAGAGCCCTTTTCTCTTTCATGTTTCCCTTTATACATAGTGGGGAAAAGACAGGGAAAATGATAGAGAAAAACATGTTTAAAAAAGAGGGAAAATCATGGGTTTCAGGGCCTCCCTGCAAAGGAAACCCCCAAAAAGCGCCTCTCATTACAGCAGTGAAATGTCAGCGTGTAACCCGGCGGAATGTTCTGCACGGGAGAGACGAGCCAGGAGCTGTGTGCTCGAAACTGGACTCTCATATCAGGGAGGAGAAGAGTTAAATAATTTGTTTTCGAGGTGCAGGAAACAGAGTCGGCGAGGTGTGCGAGGCTGTGTGCGCACACGCGCGTGTGTGCGTGCCTGTGTGCGCGGGGCCTCTGTTTACCGAGAACTCCCTGGA
Organism: Eonycteris spelaea; assembly: GCA_003508835.1. Lineage (NCBI taxonomy): Eukaryota > Metazoa > Chordata > Mammalia > Chiroptera > Pteropodidae > Eonycteris > Eonycteris spelaea. The sequence goes on along the minus strand of PUFA01000119.1, from coordinate 792,725 downwards.
GGTCGATATTTATCAGCACCTGTGTGCTGTCATGAAGCTCACAAGCTGCTGCTGCTCGTTCATTAGGTTTTCAGAGGAGTCTGGGCCTCACCTGTGGCCAGGTGTTGCATCATAACAGCAGAACTTGCTTCATTCTGGCCCCTGGGACACACAGGAATAGATTCGAAAGACAGGACGGAGACAGAGATGCAGGAATTAGGGGAAGAAGAAAGTGGAATAATTTTGGAGCGTGTGCATGGCACTGACTCTAGGACAGAGCGTTCCCGCTCACTGGGCCAGCGCCCACGAACCAGGTGGCCGTTCCACAGAGCCCTGGGCAAAAGGGACAGCTTAGAGGCAGCCTTCTCCGTGCAGGGGTCCGCTGGCAGTGCCCAGTGCTGTTGGCGGGGTTCTTCTGTGCCATGCTGCGGGGTTGGGATTTGTGGGAGTGACGGGATTAGCAGTGTGTCCTGTCTGCCCCTTTCGTGGCTCCTTTGTCTTTCTGCCCCGCTGGCTACAGTTTGTGTATCGTTACTGCTTTGCCCCTCTGGAAGGTGCTCCGTGTCTCCCTGGGTATTCCCAGAGCTGGGCAGCCGCCGTCAAAATTCCACAGGATAGGCCGACGCGTGGCAGAGGGGAGCTGCGCACATCTGGCCCCGTCCCCCTCATTAGGGGATGGGCTCCTCAGTGACGTGTGTTCCTTTTAGGCTCAGTCTCTGCCGGTCTCTATGTGAGCATGAAGGGCTTCTATTATACTAATAAGGAGCCCTGGGGACGCTGGTTACAGTGTGATAATTGTCCCCGCGGAGGCCAGAGCAGTGGGTGTTCGCTGACCTCATCCTGGGGGAGCGCTGATGAAACCGGGGCTCTGCCGCACCTCCTGATGTGGGGGTGATGGGAGAAGGCTGCCGGCGTTTCTTCTCCTGCTTCATTATCATCAGGCTTGCTTGTCTTTGGGGCATTTCATCCAAACGTCTTTAGTTTTGCTTAAGAACCTTTAAGAGCTGATGAGCCTGATGGAAAATTTTCTATAATAACTCAGCACAGCAACACACTTCACAAATACCCACTAATTAATCCTCAGAGCAGCCTGGGGACAGCGGAGGGGGTGATAGTGGCACTGGTGTTTTTATCCCCATTTGATAGTCCGAGAGACTGAGGTATCTGGAAGAGTCTATGACTTGGCGCCGTGGGGCGAGGGCACAAACCCGAGGTCAGAGCTGTCTGCCTTCTGGCTGCTGGTGGAACTGTTGGGTCCTACCTTGAAGTCACTTAGAAAATCACCCTGGGGTTTGCCTCTCCTCTCATCCCCCCGCCTCCCCCCATAACCACCACCACGTGGTGCTGCGTCTTGGACATAGTCCATGTCCAGAAATACAGGTCTCGATCATCAATTTTAATTACTCCTGGTGTTCTGCTGAGAGTATAGACCATAATTTATTTTAACCAGTTTCCCTGATGGACATCTAAATTATTTTCATTTTTCACTATTATGACTCTTCTTTAAGATCCCTGAAAAATAGGTATTTTCTTAGTTTTCTGATTACCTTGTTAGGGCAAAAACCTTAGAGTTGGAACCCCGGGCTAAGAAAATGGGCTCGTTTTATTCGACTGCATCGCTCCCCTGCTCTTCACACAGGTTCTGCGGCTGCCGGTCTCAGCAGCAGGGGTCAGCGCTCTTGGTCAGGAGTTTAAACTCCACGTCAGCAAGTCTGCCATCTTTTACGGTTTCTTCTTTTGGTGAAGCGTAGAAACCCCCAACCTCACGAGCATAGAAGTATTCACCTACTTTTTACTTCTAGTTTTAGTTTTCTTTCCTGGAATTTGCTTTGTTAATAGAGCAACAGGGCAATATAGCTAAATTCGTTTTCCTGGTGACCAGCCTGATTGTCCTAGCACCGTTGAGTGAGCAATTTCTTTCTTTCCCCAGTCATTTGTCACTTTTACCATATATGAAAGTCTTCAGTACACCGATTTGGGGTCTGGGACATTCTGTTCTCATTCTTGCTACACGTATTGGTTGGTATGGTTATACTGCAATGTCTGTTATTGTAGATTTGTTACACATTTTTTTCTGTTAGTGTAAGTTATACTCTTTCATTTTTCCTTTCTAGCATATTCCTGGCTCTTCTGGCCCTTGTACACTTCTAAACTCATTTTAGAATCACTTTATCACATCTCCTCTTCCTCTTGATCCCATCCCACCTTTTGAAATGTTGATTATTACATTCAGCGTAGAAATTTCTTTGTAAAGAATTGGCATCTCTGCGATATGCTGGCTTTCCATCCATGAATGTGGTGTGTCATGTAGTTCCTACACATTTTTTTAAGTTCTGAGTATTTTTAATTTATTGTTGTTGCTATAGGGCCTTTAATTTCCCTATATTTTCTAATTGATCTTTGCTAATATTTAGGGAAGCTGTCGATTTCTGTGTGTTTAAATCATAGTGTTCTTTTTAATAGTCCTAATTGTTCGTATTGGTTCTCTTAGCTTTCTCATTAGCATATCATGTAAAAATAATATTTTCCCTTTCCAGTGTTACATGACTTTATTATTATTTTGGCCGGGCCTTCCAGAAGAGGATTAATTAAATACGAGTGCTCAAGGAAGTAAATGGTTATGATCTCAGTACCTCCTTCTCTTCAAAGCATTAATTTAGAAATGAAGGACATAGGAATATGAAAGAAATAATCATAATGATCCCTAGACACTTGCTCTCCAAGGCATTCTATTTTTCACTTTTGGCCAAAATTGTTTGACATGCTCATAACAGCCTTGTTTGTATTAGAAGAGAAAATCTGCCTTTCTTTTTTCTTTTTTTCCCCCCGATGGAAAAACTAAAAGACAGTGGACATGACTTCCAAAGTCACTTGGCCAATAGATCGATGACAAGACCATAATTTTTGCACTCCGTGGGAGACAAAGCCACTGCCTTAGAGGGTGCGTGAGGGCTGGTGGTCAGTAATGGGAGCTGCTGCGCTGGCCCACACCACGGTAGCCCTCCTCACAAACAGAAGCTCCGAGCTGAAAAGGGCGCGTTTTGGGCTGAAGGAGTACATAAAACATCACACTGTGGGACATCGAAAGTGACCACTGTATAGAAATAGAGACCTTTCCCGTCTCAAGGACAAGTGTACTGGTGGCAGCGTCTGTGCCGTCGGGCTGCTCTGACCCTCACCCCGAGACGGGTAATGGGAATGGATGGAACTGTGGGGTCATCTTACTAATTCGGGGCTGTGGATCCGGGTAGGGCACTGTGTCCAGCCGCCACCTCTGGTTCCCTCAGTGCATTGCCACCGGGTGTAAGATGCACACTGCTTTGCCTGTCTCTTCCCTGCTCAGAGACTTTGGACAGCTCTTCATTTCTTGCAGGATTAAATCCTGTCCGCGTATCCTCTTCCAGCCTCTTTTCTCCATTTTTAAATTTTGGACAGTTTCAAATTTATAGAAAAATTGGATGGTTCAGTGAACACCCAGATGCCTTTTATTCAGTTTCTTAGTTAACATTTTTCCACATTTATCTGTCTCTCACTCTCTTTCTACACACACACACACACACACACACACACACACACTTTTTTCTGACTTTAAAAGTGAGTTGCAAATATCAGGACACTTCAACCCTAATTACTTCAGCATATAGGTCCTAAAATAGGACGTTCTCTGCATAACCACATCACATTATCACACCTAAGAAAATTAACACTAATTCCATAAAATCATCTAATACATCCTCCACATTTAGATTTTCCCAGTTGCCCCCAAATTTCTTTTGTAGCCTATAATCAGGGCTCACGCAGGGCATTTCGCTGCTACGTCTTCTTATCAAGAACTGTCCTCTTGCCTTTTCTTGCTTTACTTGTCATTTTGACTTCTTTGAAGTGGTCAGGTTAGTTTTATAGACTATCACACATTTTGAATTTGTCTCATTGTTTCCTCTTGATAAGAATAAGCGTAATCATTTTTGGTAGGAATACGTCATACATCACATCAGAAGGCAGCGATGCCAGTCTTCCCACTGGTGAGACTGCGTTGTCATTTGGTTCATGAGGTGACTGCCAGCTCTCTCCATTGTAAAGGTGTATTTTCCTCTTTGTAATTAATAGGTAATCTGAGGAGGGCTTCTTTGAGAGCATGTTATCTTGTTGCTCAACAACCTTTCATTCTGGGGTTTCGGCATCCATTGAAGTTCCTTGTTTGAATCAGCAATTTCTTTGGGATTTTAAAATTTGTGATTTTCTAATTTTGTTATTTCTTACGAATTTATTACCTAGTATTCTTCTGTAAAGAAGAGCTTATTCCCCTCCTTTCTCCTAGCTCTCTCTCTTCCTCTCATTCTCTATCAAGCATTATTGTATACTTAGTTTGCAGTGTTATAATCCATTATTATCATATTTCTTTTTAATGCTCACGTTGTTCTGAGGCTGATTGGTAGGCGCCCGTTCAGGTTGGCTCCTGGGTCCCTTGCTGTTTTGCAGATTCATGTGTCAGGTATACCCTGTACTGTCTGTGCCCCAAGCCTGAAATCAAACGTTTCCTCAAGGTTTCTTGTAGTGAGAATGACACTTAGAAGCCAGGGTCTGGACACTAGTTATGTGTGTTGCTCTTGAGCTGTCATTGCTTCCTTGTCTTCTTTAGTGCATAGAACCACCCCCCCCACACACACCATACACACAGTTCTGTTTGTATTTATTCTTATGTTATGTGTGTGTACATATGCATACAATCTAAACTTAACATGACAGAATTTTCCTTTCCTCTCTAATTGTACATTTATATTTCTTTTTTCTGACAGTTGAAAGACTGGGTTCTTAACAAGTTTGATAGATTGTCATTCATTGTGTCCCATGATATAAAATGGTTTTTAAATTCCAAAGCAAATTATCAACATTTTTGGGTAAAGTGTAAGGTTTCTTTGCATTCTTTTTGTCCTTAGATTAGATCAGTAGTTCTTAAAGTGTGGTCTGCAGAGCCCTGGGGGCCCCCAAAACCTTCTTGATCAGAACAGTTTCCACAGCCAGTAGTAAGGTGTTACGTGCCTTTTTCACTGTGCTGGTGTTTGCACTGCTGGCCTCTCACTATTTTTACTGCTGTGTACTTACAGTTTTAGAAAAAGCCCATCAAGCGTCCTTGATGAAAGAGTAAAAATGATGAATTCCATTCCGTCTTGCCACTTGGGTGTGCATCTTTGTAATATTCTGTATGGCTCGACAGGAAACGCATAAGTGCCGCACACCGGAGGACAGTGTTGTCCTCACTTGTGTGATCGTTTGACTTATGAGCTGAACTAGCTGCTGTTGTCTTGGATATCATTTTTACTCGAATGAATGACAGAGAAACTGTGATAAGTCAGACTGTAGTATTTGGAAGATGTTTTCTCAAAAACGAACAAAGTGAGCTTGTAGTTTCAAGGAAAACGTACTGACAGTATTTGTTTTCATTAATAAAACTTAAGCTTTCTGATGAAATTAGAATTTTGAAAACATTTTTCGACCACCGTGAGGTAGGCAGTTTCCTGATACTTAAAGAATTCTGATGAGATCATGATGGTATCAATGAATGTGCTTTTTTATATCGTGTAAGAAGTATATCAACATTTGGAAGCTCGGCATGCGTAGTGAACCAATATTTCACTGGTTCGCTGATTTTTCCGAATTACACTTGAGTAAAATGGAACAAGCTATGAGAGCTTATTGATACGGCTTCAGATACCACATTGCAACTAATCCTTAAGAAACTACCACTTTCTGGTTTGGGGGTAATATCACAGAGGAAGACCCACAACTATCTGAGAAAGCCATTAGAAGACTTCTTCCTTTTTCCACTGTATATTTGTGCTAGGCTGTGTTTTCCTCATTTGCTTTAACCAAACCAACTTATCACAACAGATGAAATGCAGAGCAGATATGAGAGGCCCCTTGTCTTCTGTTAACAGACATAAAAGAGATTTGCAGAAAAGTTAAATTGTGCTACTCTTCTTAATTATTTTTTTGTTATTGGAAACTTGATTTTTAAATAAAAATGTTATTCATATTAACATATAAGTTTATTCTTTTTAAATTAATTAATATTTTTAAATTTCTCAGTTCTGATTTTTAATGTGACAAGTATCAATACGTGTGATCCTCACTAACAAAAGTTGTTTGGGACTTTTAACATTTTCTAAGAATGTAAAGAGGCGTAGAGACCAGAATAGTTGGAAACACGTCCATTCACCCTCTTCCTGCCTTTTGTGTTATTGCAGGTTTTTTTTTTTCTTTCCCGTTTAGTACTTCATAGATTTCAGACCCTACAAGACGTTATTATTTTACACAGTCAGCATATTTGTATTCTTTCCTTCGTTCCTTATACCCTCCTGCATGTCTGTGCTTCTCTCTGGGATCACTCTCCTGTCTGACAAACCCCGTCAGTATTTTGTTCAGTCAGGTCTGCTGGTGACGAGTCTTCTGATTTTGTTTGTCAGGAAATGACTTCAGTTCTCTTCGTTTTTAAAAAGGCTTTTAAAATTTCGACATGATTCTTTTAATACTTACTATTTTAAAATAAATTGCAAGAGTAGTCCAAAGAATTCTCAGATACCTTTCACCCAGATTCCTGAATTGTTAACCTTCAGTTTATCAGATTTATTCTTTCACCCCACTTCCTCCCCCCTCCTCCCTCTTTTCTCCTCCCCCCACCTCTTGCCCTCTCTCTCCCTCCTTATACATACATGTCTACACGCGTGTGTGTACATAAATCAGGAAAATAATTGATAAAATCCTGTTATGTAATCCACAGACCTTGTTCAAATTTAGTCAGTTGTCCTAATAACATCCTCTATAGCAAAAAAAAAAAATATTTTCTAGTTCACAATTCAGTCCACGATCATGAATTGCTTATGAATCGCTTAGCCTCCTTTAATTTGAAACAGTGTTCCTCAGGCTTTCTTTGTCTTTTGTGACCTTGACATTTTTGTAGGATGTAGGCCAGTTTTGTACCCTGTATGTGAATTTGGATGTGTCTGTTTTTTCCTCATGACTAGACTCAGTTCTTGCACTTTTGATAGGAATACCTCAGAAGTGATTTTGTGTCTTAGTGCATCATATCAGGAGGCATTTGACATTGATTTGTTCCACTGTTGGTGATTTCACTTTGGTCTGTTGGTCGAGGTGGCATTGCCCTTGTTCCTTTATAAAGTTATATTTTCTCCTTTGTAATTAATGTCTTTTGAGGAGATACTTTGCGACTGTGTAATTATCCTATTTTTCATCAACTTCTACCCACTATTTTTAGCATCCATTCATGACTCCTAATCAATTATTATGAGGGTTGCTGAATGGAGAATTTTTCTAAATCCTTTCCACTTTTGAAATATTAGTGAATTGTGCTGCAGAGTGACGTTTCAGACCGCACGTGTGTCGGTGGTCCCATGAGATTATAATGGAGCTGAAAAATTCCTATCGGTTAGGAATGTCTTAGCCCAGGACTTCAAAGGATTTGCCAAGGATGAGGAGGCTGCAGAACTAACAAGGTGTGATTGAGATGGCAAGTACCTAACCTGGGTGTGGATGACAGTGACATTGAGGAGCCCCTAGAGGTGGTTCCTGAGGAATATTTGACTGAAGAGTTGTTGGAACGCATAGCTGATGAAGGGGCAGGAGAAAAGGAAACTGCAGGGGAAGAGAAAGGAGGAGAAAGGAGGAGGACCCCTGAGAAATTCACAGCGAAGCTCTTAGCAGAAGCCTTTGCAGACCTCATGAAGCTCCTTAAAAAGTTTGCAAACATGGACCTCAGCACCGAAAGGTTTTCATTAATAGTGAGGGATGTTCATGGAGCGTGATCTGCCAACAAGCAAATCTGTGATGAGAAAAGGAAAAGAAACGAAGCAAACCACCGTGGACATGTTTTGGAAGACCGACATCTTCTCCAGAAGCACTTCCGGCAGGTCCTGTAGGAAGGCATTCCAGAGCAAGGCATTGTTATCGCAGGAGGTGGCCGCTCCGTGTGTGTCATCGCCCCTGAAGACCTTCCAGTGGGATAAGATGTGGAGGTGGGAGACAGTGACACTGACGATCCTGACCCTGTGCACGTCTAGGCTAATGTGTGTGAGTTTGTTTTTAACAAAAAAGTTTAAAAAGTTAAAAAAATTTTTTAATTTTAAATAGGAAGAAGGTTATGGGAAAAGGATATAAAGAAAGAAAATATTTTTGTAAGCCGTACAAAGTGTTCGTGTTTTATACTAAGTGTTATTACAAAAGAGTCAAAAGTTTAAAAAATTAGAAAGTTTATAAAGTAAAAACATTACAGTAACCTAAGGCTAGTTTGTTATTGAAGAAAGAAAAATATTTTAAAATAAATTTAGTTTAGCCTAAGCGGACAGTGTTTATAAACTTCGGGAGCGTACAGTGACGTCCCAGGCCTTCACGTCCACTGACGCACCCGAGCCGTCCTCCAGGCTGCGCTCAGGTGAGCGCCCCGTGCAGGTGAGCCATCTGTCATCTTGAGACCATTTTGCTGCTCCCTTTCATGTGCAGATGTGTTCACAGACAGATGCTTACCATTGCGTTGCAGCTGCCTACAGCACTCAGCACGGTAACATGCTCTACGGGCTTGTAGCCCGGGAGCAATGGGCCGCGCCCTGTGGCCTAGATGTGTGGCAGGTTATACCGTCTGGGTTTGCGTAAGCGCGTGCTCTGTGATGTTCACGCAATGTCAGAATCACCTAATGACACATTTCTCACAAGATATCCCTCATCATTAAGTGACGCATGACTATATTCCTGCTGGTACTGAATTCTAGATTGGCAGTTATTTTCTTTGAGTAATTTAAAGATGTTATTTCATTCTTTTCTGACTTCCATTGTCATTTGTCAGTCCTGTTACTGCTCCTTTGACGGTAATGGTATTTTTTTCTTCGCTGGCTGCTTTTAAGATTTTTTTCTCAATTTTTTTAAAAGCAGTTTTGCTCTGATTTTCTTAAGGTGATTTTCTTTGTAGTTATCCTGTTTGAGTTTTGTAGAGCCTTTTATGTTATGGCTTAATTGCCTTTTGCTAGTTTTATAAAATTATTGACCATTATATCTTTTAAGTATTGTTTCTCTCTCTCTCTTGTTCGCTTCTCTTTCTTGGGCTCCAGTTATGATTATGTTAGAGCATTTTTCCATCTTCCATATGTCTTTTATGCTCTACTCTGATGCATCCTTTTCCACCTCTTTTACTGACCTATCTTCTGGTTTACTAATACTCTCTTCTGCTACGTCCAGTTTGCTTTTGAACTGTTGAGTTCTTAATTTCAGTTAGCGCATTTTGCAGTTATAGAGTTTCCATTTGATTCCTTTGGATCTGCTCTGATTGGTCTGTCTCTGTGTGGTAGTGTCAAAACTGTCTTATCACGTTTTGTTGTCAGAGTTCATCTTCTCTCACTGTTTTTCAATTGGCAGAATCTTCTTGGCTTTTCTTGTTTATTACTTTCTGTATAATTTTCAAAGTTCGCACGTTCAGTTAGAAAAGAAAAAAAATGCTGTTGTATTTTAAAAATTGGAATCAGATTAAATCTATAGATTAAGACAGATGACATCTTTATAATATTGATCCTAACTATATGATAATAGGTAATCCTTTCTATTTGTTTGTTTTCTTTAGTGTTCTTTAGTATTTGTATATAGATTTTGCCCATTTATTTTTAAATTTTTGGGTTGATATTTGTCTTTTGTTGCTGTATTGAATGGTATATGTTCTCATGTCTTTCATCCAGTTTTTAAATTTAAGTGTGATTTTATATACTATTTTTGAATGTAGACATCTGGCTAAATACTTATATTGCTTATAATAATTTCTTTTCTTTATCAGTTAATTCCTATTAGTTTTCCAGATACATCAATTTTTCAGGTACTATCGGGCGATAATATTTTTACCTCTTCTTTTTTTAGTTTTTTTTGAGATTTTTCATTTTTGAGATTTTTCTCAAATGTTTGGTGATCCCTGGCTGTTTATTATTTGGGAGAGAGGCCCTAAAAGACTGATTAGAAGGTCTTTGGGCTGGATCCTTTTTCTCAGGTTAACGCAGGGTGAGTTAGAGTCAGAATCAGAGCTCTGTGTGATGCTGCCACGTCCAGCTGGAAGTCTCCCTAAAAGAAAATTTCAGGAGCAATTTTGACTCTACAAAACTTTAACTTTGGTCTCCTGCTAAGGTTCGATTTTAGTTGATGTTCAAGATGTTAACAGTATTCGCTTCTGGACGTCGGGCTTGTGATTTTTCTTACCTGGCTCCTTTCAGCTTTTCTCTGTTAAAACAGTTGTTTGCAATTTTTGAATATTGCTTTCATAATCAGAAAACTATCAAAAGGAGTGACTTTTCTTCATGCTCCTTCTTTCAACCACCATCAATCTCTGGGATATTTGGAAAAATCAAGCAGAACATGGAGTTTTCAGTAAATTTTGTGCAATCAGGTAGCTAGATAATGGACACAAGTTAAAGAGATTTTATTTAGCTGTTTTCTCAGATCAAGAATTTTCTGAAATTAAGGGCTGACAGACCCAACTTGTTGATACTATTCATGAGATTCCACGAAGGCAAAAACGAAGACTTCCTTATTCTTTGATTTACCTCTGACTCCAGCACAATGCCTGCCTCAGTAGGCTCTCCATGATCATATATATGTTGATGAATAAATAAATCAACAGAATGTGCCACTGCTCTGAAAAATGGTACTGGGGTAATCAGATACTCGTGAAAAAAATCAGCTTTGACCCTTAGCTCATGACATACATAAACAAGAAAGATAAATCTATAAAGCTTCTAGAAAAACACAGTATAATATCTTCATGACCTTGGAGTAGGCAAATATGTCTTAGTTTGAACATAAAACCCACTGCCATAAAAGGAAAATAAAAAGCTGCAATCCTGCATCAAGACCGAAAACTTCCGTTCATGAAAAGCTAATAGTAAGGAAGGAAAGGACAAGCCATACACTGGAAGAAAATACATGCATCTGACAGAGGTCTCGCGTCTAGAATATATAAAGAGCTTCTACATATCAATAAGAAAAAGCCAAATAACCTAATTTTAAAAAGCGTACATAGGATCGAACAGATATTTTATTACAGAGCATTTCTAAGCGGTTAATGAGCACGTGAAAACATGCCCAGCATCCTTGCTCATCAGGGTGATGTTGTTCAGAACCACAGCAGGTCATTGTGTACCCACCAGAACGGCTAAAGGTAAAGGCCCTGAGTGCCAAGTGTTGGCACAAATGTGGAACAGCTGTAACCCTCATACATTGCTCATGGCAGCGCAGCCACTTTGGAAAAACTGGCATTTTCTGCTGAAGTTAAATACATGCTTGTTTTGACACCTAGGTGTAGACTCAAAGGAAATGAAAAGATATGTACAAGAATGTCTGAAGCAGTTTTATTTAAAGTAGGGAAAACCTGGGGGAATGTCCATCAACAGAAGAACGAGTACTTCATGGTAGACACACAATGGAGTATTACATGGAAAGAAAAAATGGTAAATTACTGGTCTGTGCAGCTTCATGGGTGTATCTTAGAGAATTCTGTCAAAGAAGCCAACTATAAAAGAATACATATGTTTAGATAAAGTTCAAGAACAGGTAAAACTAGTACTGCTGTTACCTGCATGAGGGTGTAGAGGGGAATGGCCGCCTAACTGAGTCCTGGGCAGCGTTCTGCATCTTGGTCTAAGTGGTGGGTATGCAGAGCATACGTTCAAATTCTTCAAACAGTATCCTTAAGACTGTATTATTGCTCAACTAAAAAAATTAGGCTTCATCATTGGACTAGAAGGAAATAGGATTTAGAACTTTTAAACTACATTCAGAGGTATGAAAAGACGATCAGGTCAGCAATGCTCATGAAAGGAAACAAAAATCTATAAAACTAGAGACAGTGAACACAATAAATATTTATAGAATTAAAAAAAAAAAAACCTTATTAAAAGATCCCAGACTCAGTACAACCCAGGGAAAAAGCAAAGGCCAGTTTTATGCTATTTACAGGAGATATATCTAAAAAAAACAACATAGGAAGGTTTACAGGGGTTGGCAAGATGTAGCATGCAAATACAGACCAAAAGAAACAGACTTGGCAGTGTTCATTTTAGGCAGATTAGAAAATATTAAAAAGAACGGTTAATTTATACCATTTAAAGTTCATCTAGGAGGCAATAATCATAAAACTTTATATACTTAAAAATGTTTTGTCAAAGTATATAAAGCAAAGACTTTTAAAAATACAAGAATTTAAAACCACTTAGTTGAAGATATTAACATACTTCAGAATTTAATAAATCAACAGGCAAAAATAAGTAATGAAATGATTGGATAACACAGTAAACTTGTTTGATATATAAATATATAGACTTTTATGCACATAAAACAGGATATTCAATTTTTCAGTACTCATGGCGCATTTATAAAAAGTTATGTAAATTGGCCACAAAGGAAGAAATAGTCCAAGAGGCAGAAATCAAAATCTCCACAAGGCAATAAAACTAAAATTCACAGTAAGAAGCCCTGCAAGAAAAATTTGGCTGCTTGGAAAATTTAAAACACTCTTCTACAAAATTCTTTTCATCTACTTCATTTGGATTTTTCTGAAGTTGTTTTAGCTTCTTAAAATGAGTACTTAATTTATTATTTTTTTATGTATAGGAATTAGGGCAAAAAAAAAAGGGTAATAGCACTGTCTGGTATTCCCTCAAAATAGAGTCCTAAAATGAGGACGTGCTGAATCACAGGGTATGACCTTAAGACCCTGGATGCAAAACAGTAGTTTTCCGAGTAGTCATACGAGGTCCGTCCCGAGAGGACAAGAGTACCTACCTGTCTCAGCACACTAACTGTGTCTGGTCACTAAACCAGCCAGAGAGCAACAGGACTGCTTTCTCAGATTGTTTTAATTTGCATTTATTTGATTAATATCACAGTCGAACTTTAAAAGTATGTTTAGTCTTAGAAATGTTTAATTTTTTATTTTCTATTGGGATATTAGTGCTTTACTTATTGATCTTTAAATGCCCTTTATATGTTAAGAATATTAATTCTTTGTCATGTTTGCAAACATTTTCCCCATTGTTCCTTGCCTTTTATGTTTTTAATATGTAAAAGTGATTATTTTCCATAATCAAATCTGTCAATCTTCTGATATTTTATCATTTTTATGAAAGCAATTCCTTCCCCATAATTATTAATAATAAATTACAGTAGCAACAACAGTAACAGCTAACATTTATTGAGGGCTGATTATGTGTCAGGCAGTGAGCTAAGTGCCATATTTAAATCACAAAAACCCTATGAGGTAGGTATTTTTGTTATCTTCTTTTTGAGGAAAAAACAAGGGAGAGGGGTTCAGTAGTTTGTCTACAAACACTGAACCAGTGATAAATATTCACCGCCATTTTATTTGCTTTTATGATTTATGTTTTTATATTTAACTCTTTAATTCTGAAATCAGTGAAGTGATAATGAAGCGAAACTCCTTTCAGACATAACTTTTTCCAAAACTGTCCTTCAAATAGATAAGTAATTTTTCCCCATTTATTTGTTATACTTCCTTTATTAAATTTCAGTATATAACAAGGACTCTTGTGACCTGTACACTCTTACGGCAGTGCCACAGTGTTTTAATTGCTGTATCTTTATCGTTGGTTTTCATATGTACAAGAACAAGGCTCACTTCATCATTCTTCTCTTTTAAAAACATTCCGAGTTCTGGTTTTTAATAAAGCCTGAGTAGCTTATATCAGAAAAACATTCCCACAAATAGCAAATATAAATTCTGGACAAAATATTTTAGAAACATCATTTGAAGGCCCAGGAGAGCAACCAGAAGCAGAAATCAGTGGATTTGATTCTTGAGAGAAGGAACTACTCTGGCAAGGACCAGCTAGCTGTATATGGCCTGTTCCTTGAGACATTCCCCAGCTCATCAGCTTCTAGTACATAGAACTCAAGCAGAAAGCTGCCATCATATTGGTTTGAGGAATTGGGGAGTGGCTGGGACTTGAGGATGTATATTCCAGGAAGAAGAGAACCTTGAAGGAGGTACCCCCAAGCTCTGCATGTAAACACCCCTCAAATTCTATGCTGACTCCTGAACTGCCCATGCACAGGGAAGGTGCCACATATTCCAGCAGAGATTTCAGCAGCCACCTGCTGTAGGAAAGGCAGAATTTAGAGTTTGAGTCTTACCAGGTTAGGGGGCTTGGTAAACACTTTGGGCTTTCCTTTGAAACCGCAGAAGGACCACCCTTTAGAAGCAAACACTACATCCTGGAATTGTGGTATTTTCTCCAGGACTAAGCACAAAAAAGAAAGAAAGCAGGGAGAAAAGGAAAATAAAGGAAAGGAAAGAAGGAAGGAAGAAAGGAAGAAGCTAACTGAGCCTGCCTCAGATCAGGGTGATCTGCTAGTAATTTAACTGCCTACTGGGCCAAAACTCACTTCTTCAGAAGGAGAAAACAATTCAAAGCCTCTACAGCCTGTCATCCACAATATCTAATATAAAATCAAAACTTACTAGACATGTGAAGATGAAGAAAGATGAACCTGTGACTTTTGCTGAGAGTCAGTCAATAGAAATAGACTAACAGACAAAAAAACCCCTTTTATTATGAAAAATTATGTTAAGAGGACGCATGTGAACAGAATAGATGAAGGGGTAAAAAGGTGGAGAGTTGCAAGAGAGAGATGGAAGTTGTAGAAAAGAACCAAGTGAAAATCTTAGACCTGAAAAACATAAAACCTGTTCCTGAAATTTCACTGGGTTGGGATTAATAGCAGATTGGACACAAGAGAAGAAAGGATTAGTGATCTTGAAGACAGATTGTTAGACATTATCCAAACTAAAGTACATACAAGAAAAAGGGATTGAAAAATTAGGGCCAGAGCCCTAATGACCTGTGACACAAAATCAAGTTGCCTAATATAAGGGTAAGATTGAGAAGAATAAGGCAGAAAAAAAAAATGTTCAGTGAAAGGTTAGCTGAAAGTTTCCCAGTTTTGATACACACACACACACACACACACACACACACACACACACACACACACACACACCACACACCCGCCCCCCCAGGAAGCATGGCGAACCCCAAGCAGGATAAATTAAATACAAAGAAAGTTACATCTAGATATATCATAGTGAAACTCCTGGATACTGAAGATAAAAAGGAAACAGCGATCAGAATGATGGCTAACTTACATCCGAAGCCATGTAGCCCACTAAACAGTGGAATGATATCTTCAAAATGCTGGAAGAACTGTCAGCCTAGAATTTTATACACAGGGAAAATATTCAAACGTGAAGAGGAAATAAAGGTAATTTTAGATAAAAGCTCAGGGAGCTTGTCACCAGCAGACATGCATTATAATCAATACCAATGGAAGATCTTCATACTGAAGAGAAAATAATATGAGATAGAAATTTGAATCCCCAAAGAATAGCACAGGAATGTCAAATATGTGGGTAAATATAAAATACTTTAAAAATATTCTTAAATTCTGTAAAAGTCAGTTGTCTAAAGCAATAATAACAAGCTGTTGTTGTCTTTATAACACTTACATATGTATATGGTGAATATTAGAACAATAGCACAAATGGCAGAAGGGGTGTAAGTGAAATTATTGCTTCTTAATGGAATTTATTGTTATTTATAATTATATTTGTCATGTGGCAAATATGTGTACATTAAGATTCTTAATATGTAAAATGGTGTAATATTAATCTAAAGTTGAATCCAATAAGAATGTATATATGTATAGAAACCATAGAGGAACCAGTTTAAAAAAAATATGTAGAAGTGTATCTAAATATCTAGTAGGGGGGACAGAATGAACTGCCAGACATTCATTGTTATTCTTACTTGTGCATTCTTATATGCTTATGCAAGATAAGTTTTAGGAACTTTTGAGAAAATAATTGAGCTTTTTATTGGAATTGTGTCAAACCTTTCAAATTAATTTAAAGAACCTCTTCCATTTATTTCAATACCCTTTATTTCTCTTTATGAGTTTTCCTTATATAGCTCTAATATACTAAATGTATATTTCTTGAGGTTACTATGAATTTTTTTTAAAAAGTATTTCTGGTAGATAGGAATGCTACTGAATTTTTTTTAAAAATCTATGTATCTATATATCTAGCCACCTCCTTAATCTTATCATTAAATTAATTTTTCCAAATATGTAGTGATTTTGTTTACAAAAATTATTTTGTGACTTTTCAGTTCTTAGACATTTTAATTTTATCTCCTGCCTTATTGCATGGGTTGGAACTTCAGAAATAATGTTAAATGAATAAATATTGAGTGAATGCCCATTACAAGTTGATCACTGTTTTAGGTTTGGGGGATACAGCAATGAATAAAGACAGACGGTAAAATTCAGTGATATTAAAATCCTTTGATACTGTTGAATTGTACACTTGAAACTTAGGGGATTTCATTAACCAATGTCACCATAATATGAATGAATGAATGAATCCTTCGGAAACCATGCAGACAAAAGAAGTGTTTCAAAGCAATCTGTCTGACAACCAGAGGAGTATTTATGTAGGTAGCAATCGCTGTAGAAAGGCGCTTCTGGCGGGTGATCAGAGAGCGGTCTGGTAGAGGGGGTGCCCCAGAACAGCCCAGGGGTCCGAGTGGTGGGCGGGGCAAGCTGCCACGGTGGGTGGGGTCGGGTCCGAAGCCTGGAGAGTGCAGGGCATGCGGGGCTGAGGAACAGACAGGGGAACGCATGCTAACAGCATGCGCCCTTGCCTCTGGGGCCCCTTGGAGGTTTGAGAGCTGTTACAGGGCAAAGTGGGGACAAGCAGGTGGGACTCTGGGTTTTCTCCCTGCACGAGCTGGGGGAAGAACCTGAGGAGCATTACTTTGATCTGCTTTGCATTTTGGATTTCTGTTTTATTTTTTTCTACACGTTTTTGCCGAACACCTAGCAGGTGCCAGTAGAACCTAAGCACTGTTCTAGGTGCTGGGAATAATAGCAGGGGCTAAAGTAGCCCCAAATCCCTGCCTTCATGGAGCTTGCCCTCTGATGGAGGGGAGAAAGGAAGACAGCAGCAAGCGGAATAAAATGTAAAGTGTCAGTGTGGAGTAAGGGCACTCAAGAGTCCTTGGAAGGTTGCAGTTTTAAGTAGAATGGCCTGGAAAGGCCCCGCTAAGGTCCATTTGAGCAGAAACTTGAAGAAAATGAGGAAGCGAGCCAGGCAGATTTCTGGGGAGAAAGAGTTCTGGGAAAAGGGAACCTCCTGGGCGGAAGCCCGAGGAGGGAGCCCGCCTGGCCCCTCTGGGAGCGGAGGAGGCCAGTGTGTAGTCGAGGTGGGGCTAGGTGAGAGGTGCGCTCACAGCCTGGCAGGCCGTGAGGCAGTGCAGGGCGGTGCCGACCCACGTGAGGGCTCTGCCTTTGCTCTTGGTCAGGTGGGGACCAGCGGGGTTTTAAGCAGGGGAGTGGTGTGCTCTGGTTTGAGCTTTTCTAGCATCCCCCTGGCTGCTGCCTTTATAGCAGATGTGTGGAGAGCAGGCGTGGGAGTCGGGGGACCAGCCAAGTGGAGGGATGTACTCAGTCGGACCCCCGAACGTTGTTTCAAAGTACATCAACAGAATATCCTGATTTGTTGGATCTGGAGTCTGAAAGAGACTAGAGGGATGGACTTGCTGTTAACCAGGCGCGCGTGGAGCAGTTTGGCAGAGCAAGCTCGGGAGCTCAGTGTTAGACATACTACGTTTGAGATTTCTGCCAGTGGTCCCCAACCTTTCTGGCACTCGGGACCAGTGCTCTTATGAGCATCTAATGCCCAGTGATCTGAGGCTGAGCTGAGGTGGTGATGCTAGTGCTGGGGAGCGGCTGCAAATACAGGTGAAGCTTTGCTTGCTCAGTCACCACTCACCTCCTGCTGTGCAGCCCGGTTCCTAACAGGGCATGGACCAGAACTGGTCTGCAGCCTGGGGTTGGGGAACCCCTGAGTTAGACATCCAAGCAGGGCTATAAGGCAGGCAGGTGGTTTTCATGTGAATTGAGTTTAGAAGAGAAGTCTGAGCTACATATAGAAATTTAACAATGTTAACTTCGTGATTTTGATACTTGTACTGTGGTTATGTACTAGCAGGAACTACCGCCTCCCCGCATCAAGAAATGAATACTGAAATATTTCGGGAGAAAGAGACATCATGTCTGTAACCTAGATCTCAGACAGTTCAGGGAAAATAAACATATCAGTAGATTGATAGGGAATAATAAAGAAAAGGTGATATATCTAAAGAATATGAGAATTCTTTGTTCTATTCTTGCACCTTTTCTGGAAGTCTGAAATTATTTCACAATGCAGCACTTTTTGAAAACGAAGGACAATACAGGCACTTGCAGGTAAACAAAACCGATAGAATTTGTTGCCAGCACACCCACACTGAAAGAAACACTAATGGAGTCTTTGGGCAGAAAGAAAATGATTCTACATGAAAACACAGAAATGCAGGAAGGAACGAAGAGCAAAGGAAGGGCATAGAAAGGAGTGTTGGCTGTATTATACAGTGATGTCTTTCTTGTGGGGTCTAAAATGTGTAATTGAAATGACAGTAACAGGTGTAAGGATGGAGTGAAAGTGTTCTAAATCTAGAATTGTTGGCAAAGTGATAAGATTCACCAGGTACATAAAACCATAGTACATCAAGGTTGTACTGGGACATCCAGGGCATGGTTCTCAAACATTTTAGTCTTGGAGTCCCTTTCACTCTTAAAAATGGAAGATTCCCCCATTAGGCAAACACCACAGTAATTATCATCACAGACGAAATCACTGATGGGTGCTAAAATTAGCAGGTGAAAGTTTAAAGAGAAAAAGTATCTCCTCCAAGGTATTTCATAACTACAAAAGGAAAGTTAGTAACTTTACAGTGGAGAATTCCATCAAAAACCACCTTGACTACAAGTTAATAGAGAGAAAAACCAAATTTAAAAGTTGGCAAGAAGAGAGAGAAAAGAGGGCATTAAAGAGATCAAAAGCAAAACAAATTGTGAGATGAAAGCTATAAACCCCAAAATTGCAGTGTTTACATTAATGGTAAATAGACTGCTCCATTAGAAGCAGTTTGTCAAGATTAGCTTAAAAATGAAAACCTAAACCCGATTCAGTGCTACTGACATCAAACACACCTTTAATGAAAAGACATAAGATTGAAAGTAAAGTGATGGAAAAGAGACCACGCAAACTTTAACCGAAAGAAGCCTGGTACTAACCTCAGACAAGATGGACGTAGAAGTGGAGTGAGAAGTAAAGGAATTTCAGAGTGGCCAGTCACCAGGAAGGCTTCACGTTTCTAACTATATTCCTGGTGACATAGCTTCAATGTGCATAAAGCAAAAATGGGCAGAACTGAAAGGAGAACCAGACAAATCTGTCATCGTGGAAAGTTTTAAAACACCTTTCTCGATAATATGGTAGTACAGAAAAACAAGATTCAACAACACAGTTAACAAACTTAACCCTCTTTTATATGGATATAAATACTATGTAGGATGATCATTTCATAAGATGGTCACTGTGTTACACCTGAAACTGATATGATATTGTAAGTCAGCTGTAACTGAAAAATTTTGAAAAGTATGACGTATCACATACGTATGTATGACACTGTTCCTGAGAAAGACAGAAAATATACGAGAAGATGTTCACCTTCATTAGTGAGCAGAGAAATGCACGTTAAAATCAGCGTGGCCTGTCACCGCATACCCACCAGAATGGCTAAAATGGAAAAACCGAGGGCTTCGGTGTTAGATGGGGGACAGCTGGGACTCCCCGCCACTCCTGGCGTGCGCCGAGCGGGCATAGCACTTCGGGAGCTGTCGGAGCGTCTGTTAAAGCTGAAACCGTGCGTGCCGCGGTGGTCCAGCGGCTCCTGACGCGCAAGGGTTTTGATAGCGGCAGCGCTGGCTGGTCGCAGACTGTCCCAAACTGGGAGTGAATACCGAGATCGCGGCCCAGCGGCCCATGCTCGTCCTGGCTAAGAACGCCGCGCGGCAGTTCAGGGCGAGCGAGCCGGCCTAGGCGAACCCCCCAAACAGCGCCGAGCCCCAGAGGCCCCGTGGGAGGGAACGCGCTCTGTGTTCTTCCACCGCGTGACGAGCGAGAATAAGGGGACTCCGCGGTGGTGCCGGAAGTTAAGGGGAGCCTGGGGGGAGACACGAGGGGTGCTCCTGGAGCCTGCGTTTCTGTGTTTTTCTCTGGGTGGTAGTTATATGGATGTTTTCACCGTGTGACAATTCATGAAGCCATACGCTTAGGATCCGCGTGCCTCCCTGTTTATAGAATGCCGACAGAAGTTGACTCAAAACTACAATGAGACCTTTTTTTTTTTTTTTACCTTTCAGAATGACAGTTAAAAAGCTCGATAGCAGCGTAGCATCACGCAGGCGAGGTTGTGGGAACGGGCACGCGCACACTGGTGGGGCGCTAAGTGGAAACCAGCTCGGAGGGGGCAGTGCGTCTGCACCTGTCGAAGTTAAAACCACGCATCCGAGCCTGCTCCCAGGGGACACACTTGCACGTGCGCAACGGCACGTGTCAGGGTGTGTATGGGGCTGTGTCTGTAACAGTAAATGTTCAGTGGGGGACAAGGTAAATGAATTATGGTACGTCCATTTAGTGGAATACCTTCTAGCCATTGAGCAGCCTGAGGGAACTCTATAGATGCTCACGTGGAGTGCTCTCTAAGGTTTATCAGAAATAGCAAGGCGCAGAGTAGTATTTATACCATACCATGCTATTATTTGTATGAAAATATGTATACACATACATACACACACATATAAAATACATATTATGATGTGAGTCCATGAACGCATTTGTACATTCATAGACTTTTTCTAGAAGGCCCACATAAGAAACTAGTAGCAGTGCTTGCCTCTGGAAGATATAACTGGGTGACCAGGTGGCAGGAGTGAGAAGGAGACTTTGCTATATACCTTTTTGTATCTTTAGGATATAGAATGTACTATGAGAATATATTAAATATTAATTTTTAAGATAATTGCTGAAAACTCCTTAGAAAGGAATTCTGCAGGAGAGTGGCGTTTCGCCTCTCAGTAAGTGCATTCCAACCACATTTTCCTTCACGGTGAAACAGGTCGTTGGTTTACCAGCAGACGACATGCTTTGCTCTGTGGACAGGTGCCAAGACGTACGGAGGAAAATGCCCTGTAAAGAGGTGCTCAGCCTGCGAGGCTGTGTGTGCGGGGCTGAGTCAGGGAGCGGACAGTAAATTCAGGCCCCCTCTCTCTAGCTCACTGAAGACACCACCCTCCTGGGATGGCACGGAGGGCCCTCCCCTCTGTTTATAGTGTCATTTCCCTTCTCTTTCCTTCTGAACATTGTAAGTTGAATTCAGATTAAGTTAAAATGATGCAACCCTACTGCTTCCTTTTGTTCTTTTAAAAAATGTAATTGAGATCATGCTGTGACTATAGCATCTGCTTTTTATGTCTTAATGTATCAAAAGCCTTTTACCATGTCATCAGAAATTGTTCATATGAATGCGAACATTTGAATATTATTACATTATCGAAATATGTCATAACTTGCCTAATCATTCCTCTTTGGATATTTACATTGTTGAAATTTTTGCTAGTATTAAAAATATAGTGATGGACTATCTTTGTACATTATACTACATTGTTTTATTATTTCTTAGAAGTAAAATTATTGAGTCAAAAGGTATGAACATTTTTAAATACTCCGGAGATAAAGAGTTCCGAATCGCCTTCCGGAAGTTTCTCAGTTTTCACTTCCACAGAACCCTTGCCAGCTTTGAGTAAAAAAGTCATTTTTAATGTGAGAAAAATTGAGTCTTAATAACTTTACCAACACATCTGAATGGTATCTTAGGAGTCTCTTTCAAGCTGAACGAAGATCTGGAATATTCCGTCATGTCACGGCGTCGAGGGGAGGCCCTGGCTTGGAAGTCCGCCTGGCCAGTCTCAGCCCTGCTTCCCGCCGCAGGCACTGGAATCATAGGGAGGCTGCTTCCCTTCGGTCAGGTGGGGGGAGTGAAGCGCCAGTTTCGTGGGGACACCGCTGCCCCCGGTGTCCACGTGGGTTGGGCACTGCACGGTTCCACAGGTGCCACAAGCACCTGACATTGTGTGGCTCAGGGCCCCTGTGCAGGATCAGTGCTGGGATTCAGAGTTAACGATGTAAAAAGCTCCGGAAACATTCTCTGGCACTGTAGTAAGTTGTGGCTGTTATTTCTGGCTGGAGAGTGGAAATGTGAAATTTAAAAAATTTCTATGCTTTTATTTTTCATGTTTTCTGCAGTTGTCATGTGCTGTTTTTATTATCAGTAGGTATATCTACATATTATAGATCATGTTTATATATCATATAATACTACGTGCATTATGTGTAGAAAATGGACAAAACACTCATCCAGCAAAAGAAATTGGGGGGAAGAGGTCTCACGGAGGTTGCCATTTCACAGGCCGGGAAGATGAGGTCCCGGCTCTCACGCTGTCTGGCAGAATAAGCACTCAGATATGGGCGGATCTGCTGAGTGCTACGTGTGCGCCTCTCCACTAGCAAGGCTGCCAGTAGCAGCCAATACCAGATTCATTTGAGCTACATAAATAGATGGTGGCAAAATAATTTATGTATCGACCTATTAGAACATAGCATGTTTTAATGTCTTACTATCAGATTGATATGAGTACTTAAAAAGAAATCTGACAGTTGCATGGTAATTTAAAACTTTAGGAAGTAAGATGAATGCCAAATAATAAGGCCCCCGATCACGTTTTTAAGATTCAAGATGAAAAGAAAACCCCAACGAACATGGAACATTGTAACATTCGGCTAACCAACCGGTGGAAGAGTGTGCTTCGGTGCGCTGAACTCTTTCTGGCAGGGTTTTCCTATGGAACAAAAATCCCCGCTTGATTTGTGTCCTTCAGGACAGTTGTCTCATAAACCAGGCTGTTTCGAGGGACACAGGAAGCAGCGCCACGGCAGCGTATGGCTGTCCCCGCGATCCCAAAGCAAATGTTTGTTCTGTTGCAGTGATGGAAACATTTCCATTGGTGAAGCAAATATTTAGAGCTCAAAAGAAACATTTGGGCAGCCAGGATGTGTCAAAATAGAACAGATGCCTGCCTTTTAAAAACACATTAAAAAAAAAAAAAAAGCCACCTTGTACTTGGCTGCTGTGGTTACAGCCACAACGGGTTAACAAGAAATCAGAAATTGTGCCTGTCATTCTAATGCCAGCGCTGGGCACGCTTCTGCGCCTTCTCTTCCGTCTTGGCTTTTCTCCTCCAGAAAATGGGGATAACCATGCTAAGTGATTCTGTTGAAAATTAAGGATCTTTCCCCCGGAACACAGTTCATAAGAATGTACAGTGAAAAACAGTCTTCAGTCTCTACCCCCAGCTACCATCTCCTCTTCCTCCACAACCAGTGTTGCCCATTTCTTACCTCTGTCATGTGTGTGGACACACAACGACATAGATGTGTTTGTGTGCATGTGTACATCCATCTGTCTGTCTGTCTATCAATCATAGAGGTTCCATGTACCCTTTGCCTAGTTTCTCCTACGCTCCACATATTCTTTCTGTTTCTCTTCTTTTTTTGAAGTGGTTGAGTCTCAGCCTTTGCTTATTTAAGATGAGCTGTGTCAGAGCGCAGGGGAGCCAGCCTGCAGACTGCCTGTTCTTGACCCGGCTGGGAACCCGGTCCTGCCTCCGGGCTTTGGGACAGTCACCACCCCTCACTGTGGTCTGTAAAACAGAAGGAAGAGAAGAGAGAACGGAATAGACCAGATGAGCTCTCTAGGTCTGAATTTCTTTGGTTGGTTGTCAAAGGTGATTTTTTTTTTTTTAAACAAACTTTACCTCCCCTTCCAAAACAGGAGCGAGATTCGGGTATAGTTGAAAGCGTTTTATTAATTTGGTTTTTCCACATATGCATAAACACACCTCTGGCTGACCTGGCTTGTGGCATTCAGGAGGCAGTGATTCCTGATTGGCACAGTTCCTTCCCTAGGACTCGTTCAGTGCAGGGCCGACTCCTCAGCCTGTTGCTAGGGTCCTGCCCGATTCCACACCGCTGCCCGTGACAGCCGGCAATGATCTTCATTATGCTATTAATCCTTTGGAATTGGTGGTCAGATATCAAAATCACTCCTCTTTATTTTTGTTTTCAATTTAGCAGAAAGATTAAAAGAAAAAAAACCCCTTTAGATTATAGATCTAAAAATAGACATCATGGATGCTGATTGGAAACCCTCCCAGTCTTTCGTGTGAGAGATCTCAATTTGTGTTACACGGAGGGGCCGCTCACTTCTGTCTTGTTCTCCAGTTATACTACTCCCTGGAGAGGCCCAATAAATTTTACAGGGAAGTTTCCTCCTCATGCGGAAGGAGCGGAGCTCAGTGCCTGGTGTGGCTGCAGCAGCCGAGGGCTGCAGGGGGGTGCGCCTGCCTCGTGGAATGACGTATCAGGAGTAAATGCACGAAAAGTTCTGATCGTGGTCGAGCCGGCCGTGTCGTTGATACCACGGGGCCCGGGACCCTGTGACCCCAGCCTGTGTGATTTGAGATTAAACTTGCATTTCATTCCCTGCCACAGTGGCCTGCCTGCTGGCTGGCATTCTGCCACCTCCACCCCCAGCCCTCCGGAACCTCCAGACTCGGCCCTGGCTGAGGTTTCGTGTCCCCCTTCGCTCCTCCGGGAGGCAGAGGTCCTCGCCCACCGACTTTGGGAGGGCAGAGCCGCCCTCTCTCGCTGACCGCGGGACATGCGCCTGCCGGAGCCCTCCGCCTGAGCCAGCCGTGCAGTGCGCTCCGCACGGGCTTTTTACCCAGTGATTTATACTAGGAGACGTGGCCGGGTGATAGCCAGTGTCCTTTTGTCTTTGTGTTTATTTTTCTTGCACATTTAATGCATTTAAAGGATATATTGTCTTTATGGTTCACTGGGATAAGGAGGGGATCGGCGCGAGTTTTAATGAGAGGTCCCCGGCTGCCTGTGTTGAGACGAGAATTATATTCTTGGTGAGAGATTTTTCTTTCCTTAGGTGGCAGGAGGCAGTGTTTTGCTGCTTTTTGAAACAGCGTTTCTGCCTACCGATTTTTGGAAGGGTACCGAGAGGGCGTTCAGTGTCAGGGTATCCCCAGCAACTCTGTCCCCCGCCGCTGGAACTTTCCTCCTTTAGGAGGAGAGAGAGTCTCGTGTCTTATTCTCGAATTTACGTGTTGTGTCAGGATGGTGAAAACCAGCTCCGTCCTCAGATCAGTTTTTACTTGTAAAAACTCTTTCATTCAGGCTAATGATACTTGGAACTAGTTTTCTCAAAAACTGTTTTCGCTGCCCAGGGACAGTTCATCAGTAGAGAAGAGAGCATTTGGCTTATTTACTTAATATTTTAAGCAAGTGAATTAGACAGGTTGGGGGGCCGGGGGAGGGGATTAGAAAGTGGGTGGGGGAGGCCCCATAAACAAGGTGATATATAATATTTTTTTTGTTCTCCTTTTAAATAAATACCGATCAGCTTTATGTTCAGAGACAATAGGAGCCGTTGGCTTAAATTTGCAGTTTACTGTATTTATGGCTGTAATATCAAGGTGCTGCCGTCGTAATTTCATGCCCCAATGAGAAGAGCAAGGTCGAAGCAAATGCTTCCATCGGCATCTGCTAGCACACTAACTCATAAACAAGGCCCGGCTGGATCAGGTGGCACGGAATAATACAGGCTAATGAAATACAG
This sequence comes from Eonycteris spelaea, assembly GCA_003508835.1. Taxonomy (NCBI): domain Eukaryota; kingdom Metazoa; phylum Chordata; class Mammalia; order Chiroptera; family Pteropodidae; genus Eonycteris; species Eonycteris spelaea. Next base: position 766,995 of record PUFA01000119.1, on the reverse strand, counting down.
CACAGCTTTCCATTACTGTTAGTTTTTACAGTGTCGTCATTACGTGTAATTTATGTTTAAAAAATTCAATTTTATACAAGGCACTGGGAAATAGGGGTCTACAGGTCATCCAACGACTTTTAGAGGCTCTGAGAGTCCTTATTGTACTCTACTGTTCCAACAAAATGTTAATAAAATAAGATAAAAAAAATACTTTTTTCCCTTTCCCCTCCCCTAACCTTTCCTAGGAGAGTTGGTTTTTCTTTTAATTTGGGGAGTATTTTTAGCCAGCTGTCTCCTCTGCCTCATCTCCTTCCAGAGTGTGCACGGGTAGATAGCTGGCTGGGTTCTGAGAGAGGTGACCCCGCTCAGTCTCTGTGAGTCCCTGATGGAGGACGATGGCCAGCCAGGGTGGCCGGCCCGGAACCGCCACCCTTTGCCACTGGGCCTCCGGCCCTGGTCGTTAGTCCCAGTCCGGCTGCATGTTTTCATTATAAACCTGGAAGGTGCTGTCGGGCACTCATTCCCTTGCTCATTTCCAGACTATTCCTAAGCCTGCCGTCCTGGTGCTGGTTTGCCCTGAAAGAGACAGAGAACACCGCTCTCTGCTGTCCTCGGTCTTTCCGCTTCACCTGCACAGAGCCAGGCCTGTGGCGGTGCTGGGCGGTCCCTGCGGATGGGGTTGGGGTTACTTGTTCTGAGAAGCTCTGGCCCAGCCGGTCCCACAGGAAAAAGTTGGCCCTTCCCCACGCCAGGTTTTGTCTGACCTATGGGGAAGGGCCCTGCGGCATCCTTCTCAGGGCCGGAGGCTGCAGCTCACAAAAGTCCAGGGGTTTAGGTTTGTTTGCATTTTAACGGAAGCCTTTAGAAAAAGAAAACAAATTTGTGTATCTTCTAAGGGATAAAAATAAATGGGTGTGGCAGCCCTGAGGCCATTCTGTTCAGTGGTCTACAGAATGTAGCTCACTTGTCAGCTCTTCCCAGCCCTGGAGAAAGTGTTGGAAAGAAGTCTCTGGGGACTTCTGCAGGCGGTGATGGCTGGCTCCCTGTAAGGGGAGTCTGACTCCCTGTAAGGGGAGGGGTTTGGAAGGCAGTGCCCTGAACGAGAGGTCAGGAGGTCCATGCTGATTCCAGGGCTGGGGCTTCATTTGCACACTTGAGTCTGAATTGAGAGCTCTCAGTTTTGCAAATCAGGCAGTCATGGTCTTAAAGCGAAATGACACTCTGCCTCTCAGAGCCAGGCATCCGGCTCCTGCTCACCAGGTCCCCTGTCCCTGCGCCTCTTGACTAAAGCTAGTGAGTGGGTGGAGTGAGTGAGCAGGACTTTTAGTTTTGCTCTTTACCAATAATATATTTCAATTGTCAGTGTCACAGCAGGAGATGAGTGGGGGTCTGATGGCCCTTGGAATCATCAAGCGGCAGAGGTGAGTTTACTGAAACAGCCTCGAAATGCAGTGCTGTTGACACCCCAACTAAAAGAAGAATTTGGGCTTTATTAAAACTGGCTCATTCTCCCAAAGGCAGCAGCCAAGGAAGGCAGGTAGGGGAGGGAGGAGTTTCGCCTGCCACAGGACGGCGACACCCTTTGCTCCCATCTCTGCTCAGCCCTTGCTCAGTCCCTCTGCGGTTAGATTATTCCTTGCAGATAGCAATCAACTGGAAGGAAGTGTGTGTGTCTAATTTGCATGAGATTATTTAAAACAAAAAAAAAAAGGTCTGCATTAGTCAGGGTGATGGTAAACAACGCGAAGAGATGCCTTTTATAATATAGCCTGTGCCTCAGCTTTCAGAGCCAAATATAATTCACTTACAATTGGCAGTTCCCTTTATTATTTCGTTTAACCTTTTGGATTCTGCAAGGTCTTCGTCTGAGCTCTCCAGTGTGTCTGTCAGCGGGGCAGGTGGGCACTTGGCTGTCTTGGGTCCTGGGGCAGCACCTTGTCCCTAAAGGCAAGGGCCTTTCAGCTCCTGGGGCTGAAGAGATGGACCGCCCCCCACCCCACTCCTCAGTCTCCAAAAGTCCCAGATGAGTCACCAGAGTGTTTGACCTGTAGAATCCTGAGCCTGCCTGGTCTGTGGAATCTTAAGCTGGGGACACTCAGAGGACGAGGACGCCAGGAAAGCGTAGGCACCAATCTGCGAGTGGCCTTTGGATTTCTTTGGGGGTCGAATATTAGAATAAGATGAGATCACTCTACCCTTGTCACTTTGGTCATGTTCAAAAAGTACAGGTGTCGTTTGCAGGTAGGACCCAGGCGTTGTGTTGCTGTGTTGCTTTGACACAGCCCCAAAACTGCGTTCCTGGGCTCCTACCTGTGGATGGTGTCATGTGGGGACGAGAGAAGACAGTTTAGCCCTTAGCTAAACCTGTTTCACAAGATCGAAGACTTAAGACAATTTTGCTGTCTGCCGTTTGATGTTTTTGTTAACTGTGCTGTTGTGGGAAGTCACCAGGCTGGAGATGGAGGGCCTTGGGTTGTCATCCGGTGGTACCATGCCCTGACTGTATGATTTGAGGCAGATTTTGTACCCTCCTTGGGCCTCAGCTCTTTTTATCTGTTAAATGGAGGCAGTGGCCGGGATAATGGTCCAGCTCTGAAATTATATTATTCAGTGAGATCATTAAAATGCTTATTTTTTTAAGAGAAGAAAAATGATTCACTTTATGTAACTGAATCAAAATCCTGGCTCTCCGGAGAACGAGGGATATCAGAATTCCAGCCAGTGTAAATTTAGAGCATCAAATGATAAGGTCTCTGAAAAACAAGAGCTTGGAAGGATGTGCTGATGCCCTTTAAACTGCGGCCTCACTAGTGGGCTCAGCTGCAATAATGCAAGGAACATGTTTTATTAGGAAAATAGGCTTCATAAAAGCTCGGGCCAGAGGGCAGAGGCTCGGGCAGGGAGGCCTGTCCCTTTAACCGGCTCCAGCTCTCGGGCCGCAGCACAGCCTGTAACTTACTGCATATTTCCCCAGCGTTAAGCATTATCGTACTTGTTTATATTTGAAAGAGCCAAAAGGGAAAATGAGAATGCAACTGAATGCTCCTTTTGGGAAAATTATCCTCATTTGCAGCCAGCGGCTGACAAGGCACACGAACCACCAGGTTTAGAAAGTTCCGTCGCGTACCAGTGACCATCGGCCTGTGCTGACGTCGCGTGAGCTGCTCTCTCCCCTAATGGCCGATTGCGAACTGGTTAAAGCAGTGTCTTCCTCGCACCCTGAAAGGGGTTCCCCTTCCCGTTTAGGAGGGGTGACTGGCACACGCCCGAGAGGAAACATGTTCTTCTCTGTTTTGGCCTGGCTCTTCTGGCTGCCCTGCCCTGTTCGTGGGAAGCGAGGGTTAGAGCAACCCCTTTGCAGCAGGCTGGGGAGTCTGGGGCGGGGGGTGTCTCCCCTCCGGCTCCATGTACTCAGGTTTAGCCTTCGTATTTGGAAGGTGCCGAGCGTCAGTAAATGACCCCCTTTGGCACCCCGGCAACCTTTCCACCTGCCCATCAATGTGCTGAGGGCCTGGTGTGCTCGGGGCCGACCCGGCAGCCCTCGGACCTTGCAGAGGTGTGGCCTGGCCCGCGTGCCTGGCCAGCTCCACTGCGTGCAGGGCAGGAATGGCGAGGGGCCGCACTGTTAAATGGGACCTGACCTCAGCTGCCCAGCGCAGGGAGGAGGAAGGGGCCCGGGGCCGTCCAGGCGATCTCCCCTGACCACTTGTGGTGGGGCACGGAAAGATTGAGGGACGGCGGCAGCCGGCTCCCACGCAGTGTGGTGCCGGGCGGCGCTCTGCTGTGGGGCGTGAATGCGCAGCGTCCATCAGCCCCTCGGCCCAGAGCGAGAGGCACCAGGCTCTGGAAGATGCTGCTCCTCAGAACCTCCCGGTGCTTCATCCACCCCCAGGGGCAGATACACCGTGCTGCGGCCTCTAATGGAGAGCCGGCCAGCTGGGGAAGCGCTCTCGGCCCTGGGTTAAAAGCTACGTGTTGCGGCTGGACTGGGCGTTGGGATTCCCGGAACAGCGGGGCTGGCCGGAGCCGTCTTTCGGTCTTCTGCGGACTGGCAGTGACCTCCCAGCTGCCTTTCCCACCCGCGGGGCTAGAGCACACACCGCGGCGCTTCCTGAGCCCACCTGGCGGGCAGTTATGTGCACACCTGGGTGCCACACTGCGCCCTTGTTCTTGGGGTTGGTTGGTGCCCTGTCTGCTGCCCACAGAGCCAGCGTCCCCCGGCTGCCTCAGACCCGTAGAAAATATCCCAGCTGTGTGCCCACTGGAAGCGTCTTCATGGGGTTTGCAGTGGCCTTTCACTCCTCCGTGGGCAGATCCTCTCCACACGTTGTGGCCACTGCAGGTGGCGCCCCGCCATGTCCTGATGTCCCATGTGCAGTGTGGTGTACAGTGTCGGGAAGATTACAAAAAAGGGGGAGGAAAGACGAACTAGCCAGAGGCGATACAGGCTGCCTGTGATAGGCTAGGGTAATAATCATCTGAAAGTTTGGGCCTGGCCTTGTTTTGATCTGTTTTCTTGTTTTATTTTCTTCTTTACATCCTATATCCCATTCATACTAATCACAGTCAGTCCTGATTTTTCTTTTTATTTCTGCATTTGTCATAAAATAAAGCAAATTATTCCCGTCTTCGGAAACGATCTAGACTAATTAGTCGTCTCACCCAATAATTAGTTTTTTGTTTCCCTGTCTGTTTTCATGCATTATTGTTAGTTTTTTCCCCTCTTTTTTTAACACCATTACAGATTAAAATGAGCCACATTTGCAGTTGATGGTATCTGTTTTCGGGGGAAGAATGGAGAATTGCAGTACGGAGCGACTTCAAAAGCAGCAATAAACTCAAGGATAAATTAAGGAAATTGAATGAGCCACATTTGGAAGCAGTGCTGAGGCTAATATTCTGTCGCTTAAGGTTAAATTGCAGCTCAGAGAGGTTCCAGAGAATCCGAAATCGGGGACGTGGCGTTCCAGGGTGTTGGGCGCTCTGTGGCTCCGAGGGTCTTTTCTTGGTGGAGATTTCGTAGCAGCCGCGGACAGTGGCAAAAGGTACTCACCTGCCGTTCTGTGCTCTCCTCCCCCAGGGCTGACGGATGAAGAGATCGATCTGGCCTTCCAGCAGTCGGGCACAGCTGCCGTCGAGCCGGCGGCCTCGGGCCCGGCCGCACAGGTGGTTCCTGTCCAGCCCCCTCACCTCGGTTCTCAGCCATACAGTAAGTCGCCCGCTCAGACTCCTCCTTTCGCCTCGATTGGGGTTGAGGACTCTGGGCAGAGAGCAGAGCTTCCCATCTTCTGGTCCCCTGGATGCTGCACCCGGGGAGAAACTGGGAGCATCACCTGCCAGCCCGTGGGCTTTTCCAAAAGAATGTGACACACCCACAGCCTCTTCTAGACAACTTTTCAGTCTGTGACAAAGCTTTAAGAAGAGACCAGGGGCCAGAATAAACGAGAGCATCGTGTTTGGTTACAGGCAGGAATCTGAAAGCACTTATTGGTTCAGTTTCCATTTTCTTCTGCCCGTGCTTTTGCATGTTACCTTTTCACTAATAAGAACACAAACATCTGATTCACAAGTGCGTTCGTTTGCTCCCTGAATAACTTTCCTCTCAACTTTATTTTTAAGGTTAATATTAGTAGATTTAGACTGCCCCTTTCCTTTTCCTCCTCTCTCTCCCTCCCTCCTTCTTTTCTTTCTTTCCCTGTCAATAACATGCATAATTACATAGTGGCCGTCTGTTAGAGAAGTTCAGCTTAAATGTAAAGGTCCTTTTTGAATGTAGCTTCTAATTATTACATGAAACAGTGACCCACAGGAGGTTTTGTTTTTAAATGAAAATATTTTAGGAATAAAGGTTCATCAAACTAGTGATAAATGTACACCTCCAAAATACAGCTAGAACCCTTTCTTTAAGTCACTTGTACAAAGTCTGAAAAGGTCAAAATTGACTCCCAAGTGATGGAAAATAGCTCAGTTTTGTGTCTTTAAAGTAACTCAGCCTTGGATTGGTTGTCTTTCAAATTGCCTTTTCTATAATTGTCTTCTTTTTGATTGTCTATCTCAAAACTTTCATTTTTTTTCAAAACACGATTTAAAAGTGTTAGATACTAGATTTTAAAAGGCGTCATTTAAAATGCCAGACTTGTTTTGCCGCTCCTCCCACGTGGTCTAAAGCTGCCTTCTGGCCTCACTTCACTGTCCTCACTGGCTCAGGCGCAGCTGGGGCAGCGAGATCATTGTGTAGACAGCTCAGGGGCCAGGCAGTGGGTTAGAATCTGCTTTGTGTGTCACAGATCTCATTTCGATATCTCCTTTCTTTTGCTTTCTGGATAAGGTTGAATGGGTGAGGCCAGGTCGCACATACCCAGATTGCTCTCGTCAGTCGTCAGTCCGTGGTTGCCTTGTCTGTAAAACTGTTGGCATTGTGTGACATCTGAGACCAGAGAAACAGTGCTTCCTGGTGAGCCTTGTACTGGGGCTGCTGAGTCGGGAGCAGCTACTTGTCAGCCTGGGACTCATTCCTGCTTCCTGGCGAGCATTCTTTCCCGTCCATTGTGTTTGCTTTGGGTCACTAAACATACTCTGCGTGTTTCTTTTTAACCAAAGGTTAAGTCTCCACACTTCTTCTTTAGTTGTGTCCCTGGCCCAGCCGTTTAATGGGATTTGTGGAGGACAAGCGGTGGCAGCTGGGGTGCAGAAGTCTCTAAAATGCACATCTGTTCTAGTCCAGCTGTTTCCTCTATGACTTAATACCAGACAGGTCTCTCGGCTACTTGGAAACTTCTTGCTCAGAACAAAGTGTTCTGGTGGTTCTGGTTGGTCACGGAGCTGGCCCCAAACAGCCGGTGTTTGCCGACTTTCTGGAAGGACAAAGGGTTAAACTGTTAGTCTTTCTGAAAGAGGCAGAAGAATGGGCCGGGGAGGGGCAGTTCAGTCATTTATATCATTCTGCCTTCCAGAACTCTCTGAGAAAAAGCATTACCCGGTTAGGTATTTAGGTAGGAGTATTTTTAAGAGTCTCCCAGCCCTAAAAATAAAATACATCTTCTTAGAGACAGACTCCTTCCTGCTTTGACGCTAGTATAAAAACAATGGTAATGGCACTTTTAAATACCTGAAGTTCTTAGTCGTCACTGTGGGCTGCTTGCTCGTACCACAACGCTGCTCCTTCAGCTCGGGGGTGACCCTACCTCTTCACTTCTGCACTTTTGCCAAGAGGTGTCAAAACTGCTCCAAAAAAAAAAAAAAAAAAAAAAAAAAAGCTTGATTTTGATTAATATAGAGAAAGAAGACTTTGCCTGACTGATAATAAAACTGATAAATGACATTTGAATTACTTGTAGCGGTAATTTATTACATAAAATATCTTTTATTTGACATGCGATTAGTTGCTGGAAGCATCACTCAATCTGACTAGTTTAAACATGCTCTGAAATGAACCCCAGTAAAAACCAGGGCTGTCTGCTGCTGGCATTATGAAATATACTAATCCTGGAGTGAGGGAAAAATCTGACTTTAAATATTTAAATGATTAATTGGGTTTATATATTTTTTACCTTTCTAACCCCCTTAATTACAAGCAAACTCAGGGGAGTTTCTGAACTAGGTGTGCAATTGCATGCTTATCACGAGGCATTGTTGCATCCTGGAGGGATTTATGGCCTCCATTCATGTGTGTTCCTGCTGCGTTACATCTGGAGCTCCCAGCCCTTCTTCTTCCCATTCCTTGGCTTTTAAGGACGTTCTGTCTCTGAGCCAAGCCCAGAAAATGGGATTCTCTGGGTCAGCCCGCATGTGCACATCGCAGGGAAGGGCAGCGTCTCCGAGGACCACTGCAGGAGCCACGGCTCCTGGGCCGTCACTTCTGGACTTGCCGTCCTGCCCAGTGGCAGGCGTCCAGTGTCATTTTTGACATCTGCTCTTTGGTGAATGAAGTTGCCTTGAGATGCTAGTAAATGCGCTGGCGGCAGAGAGAACGGGAAGGCCCAGTGCATCATTAAGCACTGGCTGTATGCTCGGTACAGTATCGTGAGACTCAAGCAGGATCCTTAAGAATACGGGCCCTGGAAGAAGTAAGATAAACTCTTAAGAGGGATGATAACACAAGGAGTGATTTCATGCCAAAATTAATTATACAGACAAGAAATTCCACAAGAATACAGAAAAGAAAAAATTAGTGTGGGATGAGCAGTCAGAGAGAGAAGGCTTTGAGCAGGTGGTAGGAGGTTGACACAGGGGAACTTGGTGTCACCTGCTGTGAGTAGACCAGTGTTGTCGTGGCTGAAAGTTGGCTAGAGCTGAGGAAAAGCCAGGCCAGAATTTGAGAGCGAATTTGAGAGCGAATTTGACATCCTGTGCTTCGTATTCTCGTTTCTTCTTGTTTGACTTTGAAGCAGAAATCAGTGTGCGTGCGTGTGTGTGTGCGTGCTTGATGCCTGGCGCAGTCCTGGACGGAAAGTCCTGATAAATGCTTGCTTGATCGATTCGTTCCAAGCTGATTTTCCTTCTTTCCTCCAGAGGGACAAGAAGCAGGTACTTTGAGATACAGGCAGGGCCAGTGTGAATTTTGTAGGAAGTAATTTTTTCTTAGGCTTAAGCATTCCCCCCTCCTACTGCTTTGATAAACAATTTAGGCCTTTCAAAGACTGACCTATAGCTTCAGTTGCCTTTAAAATAGGATGTAAATATCTGAGGTTGGGGAAGGTTTGACATTTCATTAGAAATTATGACGCAGAAAGTGTGTCTTTCTCAGTTTGTTTTGTTGTTGTAGCCCTGTTTAGTAACATACACTTACCCTTGCTTATCTGATTCACTGAGCAAGGCATTTATTATCGAGTGCCTGCTAGTGCCTGGCATGGTGCTGGACCCTGAGTTGGCGACTAATAGCCAAGCTAGTCCCTCGCTCCAGCTGCTCCTACATAGTAGGAAAGGCAGCTAAACAAACACAGCAGTGCCTGTGAGCTGCCCGGGTGAGGACAGTTGCACAGACGCGTTGAAGGGGTTGCTTCAGAGAGCAGGAGGTGTAACGGGCCTGGGGGGTGGTGATTGATACTGTGACAAACAGAATGAACAGGCATATCGGGCAAGGGCATGCGACCTGAAACCACATGACACCGAGGGGCTGGAGCTTGGGGTGGGAGTGTCAGAAGAGCGAAGGCCAGGCCATCACCTGGTGGAGGACAGTCAGAAGCATGTTGATTTTTTTTTTTTTTATTATTTTGAAATGCATCATCTGGTTATTTAAGGCTGTATAACTGTGTAACCATGTTACTCTTTGGCTGGTATTAAAGTTACTTGTCTCATTTGAGCAGATGCTGTGGGGGTTAGGGATGACATCCTGGGAGGTGGTCATCCAGGTGCTGTGTCTGGGGGGAGTTGGGACGACATCCTGGGAGGCAGTGGTCCAGGTGCTCTGCCTGCAGTGCCCTGCTGCTCTTCTCTGCCTGGCCAGCTCATTGCTCTTCTTCAAGGTTGGGGTCTCCTGCGGGCATCCCCACCCCCTGCTGGGAATCCCAAAAGCCTCCATGCCGGGAGGATGGACGCTCCCTTGCCTTCTCACTCAGCCCCCTACTCCCTGCACAATATTCACTGTCTTTCCTGTTAAACTGTGAGTTCCTAAGCTCAGAGGCTTTAAAAAATATTTCTTAATCTGTGACTCAAGACTGTGACTTAGAAGGTGTTCTAGAAATACTTGTTGAATGGGTAAATGGTGATGGACATGTGCTCAGCATTGCAAGGCTGAGCCGGTCAGTGAGGCCTTCTGCGTGCTGGGCCGTGTCGGCTGGCAAAGTAGAGGACAGGCTTTGCCTCCAGGAGGCCACCGATGAACTAGAGGGAAAGTTTTAGCTGGCAAAAACAGGTGGGTTTAGGATTGCTAATTTTTATTATTTTTTATAACTATTGTAAATGTTATATTCTTTTATATGTATCAAATATTACAGGGTGTGTTTTAAAAAGTTGAATTAGAATTCATAGGTCTTGCTTCTTCCCTTGGTATCTCAGCTGCTCACTGAGCAGAGTGAGAATCTAACCTGCTGGGTATTGTTCCCAGTCACCGCTGACTTCCTGTACTTTTTTTTTTTAAGTTCTGACCAGGCTTTTTTAAAGCATCAGCCTTTATTAAGGTATAATTTACATAAAATAAAACGCACCAATTCTAATTGTACAACTTGAGTGTTGACAAGTGCGCACGCTGTCACCACACTGTACACATTTCCAGCTCCCTGAATGGCTCCCGCGTGCCCCGTTTCCGGCCAGCCCCAGCCACCCCGACTCGGGGCAGCCACTGGTCTGCTTTCTGTTGCTCCTGATGAGATTCGTCTTTCCTGGAGTTCGATATAAATGGAAACTTACAGTGTGTACTCTTCCGTGTCCAGGTCTGTCGCTCAGCATGACGTTTTTGAGATTCATGTCGTCGTGCGGGTCAGCAGTCCCTCCTTTTTTATTGGTGAGTGGCGTCGCGTGCTGTGGACGCACCGACGCTGGCTCACCCGTTCACCACTTGATGGGCTTTGGGCTGTTTCCAGGTTTGAGCTATTATGAGTAAAGCTCTTGCGAACATTCGTGTACAGGTCTGTGTTTTTATTTTTCTCCGGTAAATGCCGAGAAGTGGAATTGCAGGGTTATCTGTTAAGAGCGAGTCTAACTTCATAAGAAACTGCCAAGCTGTTTTCCGAAGTGGTTGCACCATTTTGCAGACCATCAGTGAATGCGAATTCTAGTTTGCTACCTGCCTGTCCTCACTAACAGTACTCCCAGTCTTTTTAATGTTGGCAGTTTTAATGTGTGTGTAGTAGTATCTCATAGGCATCTGAGTTTACGTTCCTGCGATGACTAATTTGAACGTCTTTTTACGTGCTTATTGTCACTTGCGCAACTTTTGTGAAGTGTCTATTCCAATCTTTTGTCTGTTTTTAATTGCCTTATTAAGTTAGAAGAGTTCTTCTAAGTAGTCTGGATTTAAGTTCTTGTCAAAAGTATATATTGTTAGCATTTCTTCCCAGTCTGCGGCTTGCTTTATTCTCTTAACAGTGCCTTTTGAAAAGCAAAAGATTTAAAATCTGATCACACCCATTTATCTTTTTTTCCCTTTTACAATTTATGGTTTTTGTGTCCTCAGAAGCCTTTGCTTACCCCGAGGTTCAAAAGATGGTCTCCTATGTTTTCTTCTCGAATTTTCATAGTGTTCACTTTAATGTTGATTCATTCTCAGTTACTTTTGTGTGTGGTATAAGGTGAAGGTCAAGTTTGTTTTTCCCTATGTGGATATCCAGTTGCACTAGTACCTATGTTCAAAAGATTATCCTACCTCCATTGAATTTCTTGCCCCTTTATCAAAAATCCAGTTGTTTACATGTGTGTGGCTCTGTATCTAGACTCTTCCTAAAAAAATTATTTTTTAAACAAAGCTATCGAAGTGTATTTTACATATCATGAAACCCAACCACTTCAAGTGTACAATTCAATGACTGTCAGTAATTTTACTGAGTGATACAACCACACATCATTTTTAGAGCACTTATAAGCCCCAAATAAGATCCTTTGTGCTCATTTTACTGTTAATCTCACCTCCAGCCCCAAGCAGCCACTAAAACTTTACCTTTTCTGGGCATTCCGAGTAAATGGGATTGTACAATATGTGATCGCTTGGTTGCGGTTCATGGATGAGGCAGCATGTAGCAGTACTTCACTCCTTTCTGTAGCTGAGCAGCATTCCACAGTGTGGATGGACCACGTTTTGTCTGCTAGTTCGGACTGATGGACATTCAGGTCGTCTCCAGGTTTGGCTAACACGAATCGTGCTGGAAGTCTCGTGTGGACACACGTTTTCCTTCCTCTTGGTAGAGATCTGGGAGCCGAGTTGCTAGGTCGTATGCAGTTTTGTGTTTCTGGATTCCTTTCATTTTTTTCTTTCTAATTAGCATTTTTGAAGTAAAATTGAAGACATGATAAGATTAATCATTTTTAAGTGTACAGTTTGATGAGTTGTACCAGCTCATCATGATTTACGTCACCAACATGACAGTCACAACGTAGAAAATTTCCATCCTCCCGAAAAGTTTCTTTGTGCTCTTTACATCACTGTTCTCCTCAAGTTCCGGTTCCTGTCAACCAGCACTGTCCTCTCTGTCACTGAAGTCCTGCCTTTTAGAAAATTTCATGTGAATGAAATCATATAGCATGTAGTCTTTTGTGTCTGGTTTCTTTACCTTCCTGCATACATGCATAGATGATAGATAGATAGACACATACATACATACACATACATACACGCATACATACATATGTATGTACAGGACCAGGTAGTAGATATTTCAGACTTTGTGAGCTACGCATTTCTATCACATCCCCCCCCCCCACCGCCCTGTCGTGTGGATATACCACATTAGTTTCTCTGTTGACCGGTGTCCACTTTGGTGCTATTATGAATAATGCTGCCACGAACATACGAGTCTTTGTGGGCAGTTATGCTTTTCTTTCTCTTAGGTAAATACCTAGGAGTGGAATGGCATGGTCAAACCTTATGTTTGACTTTATATGACATTGTCAAACTATTTTCCAGAATGGTCGCACCCGTTTCCGTTCCCATCAGCAGTGTGTGAGGGTCTCGGTTGCTCCACGTCCTTGGCAACACTTGGCATCCTCCGTTCTTAAGTGTAGCCACTCTCATGTGTACGTAATGGAAGCTTTCTTTCCTAGTGACTGATGATGTCACATATTTTCGTGTGCTTATTGGCCATTTATGTATTGGCGAAGTGTCCCAGTCCTTAAAAATTCAACTTGTTTGTCTTTTTATTAATGAATTATAAGAAGTCTTTGTTATTCTGGCTAAGTCCTATAGCACATATATGTTTTGCGGATATTTTTCTCCCAGCCTATGGCTTGCCTTTTGTTTTCTTGGCAGTGCCTTTTAAAAAGCAAAAGTTTAAAATTCGAAGATGGCCATTTATCAACTTTTTTTCCTTTTATGGTTTATGCCTTTTGTATATTCAGATGTCATCGCCTACCCCAGGGTTGCAAAGATTTTCTTCAGTGTTTCTTTTTCTTACAGAAGCTTTATGGTTTCTGCCTTTTAGAGGTGTGTGATCCATCTTGAGTTAATTTTTGGCATGTGGGTGAGGCGTGAGTCGAGGTCTGTTTCTCCTAGTCCGGAACGTCCAGTTGTCTGCGACAGTCGTTGCGAAGAGTGTCCTTTACCCGTAGCATTTCCCTCAGCTCTTTGTAAAACCAGCTGACCGTATAGGCGTGGGTCTGTTTCCGGGTCCTTCTGAGATTCTGACAGTGTACATGAGGGTTCATTAGTTTCAATCCGTGAGTGACGATATTCCAGATTTGCTTCAGTGTCTTCCTGGCTGAAGATGGCGCCGATAGGATTGGAGGCAGGAGGAGTGGAGGATGCTGTCTCTCAGGGGTGTGCACGCGAAGGGTCGAATTTTCAGATGTGAGTCTATTGGCACGGCTGTGCGATCCTGCGACTCACAGGCCGCCAGGTGCTTCTTCATTTCAGAGCGGAGCCGTTCTCGTTCCTAGTTGCTGCGCCCTGGTCGGTTTGTTTTCTGCCCTGCGCCCCTCTGGCTCAGCCTGTGGTGCCCTCAGCTGGTCACCAGTTCTCTCCGTGCATTTAGCCCAGCGTCTGGCTGGGAAAAATCGATGTAATTTGCGGACTGGCTTCCTTCCAGGGCTCACTGTGGATGCGCCTGTCTCATCTGATTTAAATATCCGGGTGGCTTGCAAGCAAGATGTGGGGTGATTGAGAAGCTGGGAACGGCCCGTGTGGAGTCCTGGTAACAGCCCGTGCGTGTGGAGGGACCACAGCTGGCTTGCCCAGTTTCTGCCCCTGCCTCGCCCCGTGCGAGCTGGCAGCCTCCCCGAGGATTGGCAGTTCTCCTCGTCGTCAGCCAGCACGTCGCTGGATGCCACTGTCTTCCGCACGAGGATTTTGTGAACATGCTTTCAGCTCTGTGCCCATGGATCTTTACCAGACTGTGGCCTTTCTGTGCTGTCCGTGAGACTCTGACTTCTGGTTTCGAGTTCGACGTGGCAGAGCTGTGAGCACGCTCGCCCGGCACACGTGTTTCTCACTCGGTGGTGCTTGCTCCCGCCTGCCTAGTGTAGGGATTTTTGGTTGGTGGAGGTGCAGCTGAAGGAACTGAGGAACGTGGCTTCTGCTGCTGTTCAGGGAGCGTCGGGAGGCATGGAGGGGGTGCCGCTCTCTCTCCCGATGGGCGCCATACACGGCGGAGTCGCCCGAAACCTCTGAGGCTGGCAGAGCAGTGGTGGGTGGGAACCTTGGAGGCAAGGAGGGTGTGGGGTTTGAAGGCCCACACCGTGCTAGCAGAGTCTGGCCGCTGACTCTGCGAGGGCACAGGGAAGTCCCGGAAGTGCTCGCTTAGGCAAGAAGAGACTTGCCGCCATGGTCGTCTCCGTCTAGATGAGACACGGCGATGCGCTGTGGTTGGTAACGTGTCGTTAGGCCAGTTTGCCGGTCATGCCTGCGAGAAACGCTGTGGGTAATTTGAAGCTGAGTGACAGTAAAAATCTCATCGTGCCGGGGCTCCTTCAGTATAGCGGAGCTCTGCCATTTAGTCACGTGGTTTGTGCTTCATAAGAAGGGGAAAATGTCTTCGGGCACCATCTGGTTGGTGACAGGGAACCAGGGCCTCTGCTCTCGGGCTTCTTGCCCCTCTGTGCCTTGTCCGCAGACACCTGCTTCCAGACGGCGCAGGAGGCGTGAGGAGGCGTCATTTCTCGTTCCAGCTGGAGCTGGAAAGCGTGGCCCCGCTTTCTGCCTTGACTGTCAGATTCTGGACATTCAGGTCATGGCGACAAAGAGGTGGTACCTTCCGGTGCTCTGCTCTCAGTTCACTCGTGGACGGTCTGCCCTGGGCGTGAGCAAGGCAGGGTGGGCCAGGGGAGGACTCCAGCTGGCCCAGGGTGGGCCAGGGGAGGACTCCCGGTGGCCCAGGATGGGCCAGGGGAGGACTCCAGGTGGCCCAGGGTGGGCCAGGGGAGGACTCCCGGTGGCCGCAGGGAGGGTGCGAGCCAGGTCGGGGTCACCCCGAGTGCTTTCCCGGTAGCCCTGGTCTTCACTTTTGAAAGGCGTGCAGGGGGTCACGGTTCTCTCCGTCGTAGGTTTCTCTTCGTTCTGCCACAAGACAGAATTGTATCACATCTCCAAACGAGTCAAATGGCATTTCAGCTTCGTGTCTTTATAGACTCTCTGAACTTTAGGAAAGATCATTCTGGTTCCTTTTCATTAATAATGAAAACCAGGGGCGAGAACATGTTCTCGACGTGAGCACGGCAGGCACGGGAGCAGTGCGGGGCGGGGGCGTGGCCGCGGGGAGCCGCAGGTGTTTCCTGGTGCTGGAGGCCGGCAGAGGTGTGGACAGGCCGGGGCGCCGTGGGTGAGGTCCGGCCTCGGCCTCTGCTCAGCCGCGGCCCAGCGAGAGGCCGCGCTTCCCGAGGCTCGCGGTGTGCAGGGGGAGGGTGGCGAGCTTTCGGGTTCTGGTCCGGCTTTCGTTGCAGCTGTTTTTTTGTCAGATGTGTAGCGGGTATTTGAGGAGTTAGTGGCGAGTATGACAGTCCGGACGCGCGCCGTCCTGGAGTCTCTCTCTCTCTGCGGGTCCGGCCGTGCGGGCTGCGCCCTCACGAGCACCAACGCCCTTGACCGGTCTTCACTTTTTCCTCCTAAAATGAACTTGCGCTAGGTGCTGGGTTTCGCGTCACGGCCTCTGAGCATTGGCGGCCGGGGATGAGAACAGAATGGCACACCTGGGCACACCTGGGCCCCGCGTTCTGGACGGAATGTAACAAGCCGCGATTGCCCGTCTGCTCAGATGCCTGTTGGGCGGGGTGTTTCCACAGGGTGGAGCAGCCCAGCGCCTTCCGGAGCCGGTTTCTGACGTGACACTAGGGTCACCACATGACTTGGAAGGGGGCAGGGAAGCCTGGCAACCCAGATCCCAGAGCCCGTAGAAGAAGAGGTTGGTAATGTATATGAATATGAGAAACACCTGCATGCCAAGCAAAGACACGACCAGAGTCAAAGAAGAGAAAACTGGGACAGAGTTTTGCAACTCCCGCCGTAGACGGGCTGATTTCCCTGCTATAAGGAAAGTTTCTGTGAATCAGTAAGGAAGTTGACAGATGGAGTGGAAAAGTAAGGGACATACACAGTCCCTGAAAAGTCGGTCCTCACTCATAATATGATAATGCAAATTAAAACTGGAGCGAAACATTTCTGCCCTCTGCCATGGGCGGGAATGCGGCTGTGATTAACCGTTGTGAGTGTGCGTGGCTGGTGCAGGGAACGGCGTGGCCCCCGGAACGCGGCCTGGCCATGTCCGTCAGCACTGCAGGTGCTGGCCCTCTGGCCCCCCTCATAGGAACCCACGATTACAGAGGAATTGTACATCGTGTGGGAGGTGACTGTGTGCTCGGTCACTGATGGCAGGCGGCATTGTGTGAATGGGAAAGACTGGAATCTGCAGTAGGGAGGTGGTTAATGGAATAGTAAGCAGCGTAGAAAAAAAGAAAGAAAAAGAGAAATAGGGGGAAAGAGAAGGAAGATGTACATATCCACGGTGCCGGACAGACGAGACGCGATCGGCAGTGGCTGCTGGGGGCGCAGGGCGCCTGCGTGTAGCAGACCGGCGTCGTCCAACGTGACGTCCACACCGGCGCGTGTGTTGCCTGTGCAAAGCCTGTAACACCAACAGGGGCTGAGGGCTGCAGGAGAGGCCGCCTGTTGATCAGTCTGTGCCGGAGCTGGGGGGTGGCCAGAAGGGACTCTTCACTCTCCCTCAGCGTCTCCTCTGCGCCCGAGGGCCCTCAGCTGGGGGAGGGAGCATCGCGCTCGCCCTGGGCTCTTTGCCTCTCGATCACGGCGGCGCGCAGCCGCCGCTCCCAGCGCTCGTCCTGCCCTGGCTTTATGAGCGGCCCTCCTGCTCTTTGGCCTGCAGCGCCGGGGTGGCCGTTCAGCGCGGGAAGATGAGCATGAAGCGCAGGGCGTCCGTCTGTTGAGCCGGGGCTGCGCAGCGGAGCCCGAGCATGGTGCTCCTTCAGGACTCGCGGGGGTGCGGCTGCGCTGCTTCGCGCCGCCGTTCGTCGTTCTCCAGCCAGGCCCCGTCACGAGGTGCTCGGGTGGCTCTGTGTACCCTTCGGCACTGTGGATGATTCCGCGGGCGCTGGGCGTCACGTGCGTGCTGGTTCTGGAAACAGCGGCATCCCCCCGCCCATGGCAGACCTTGAGAGGAGGCGGGGTGCAGCTGGTGGTGACACGGCGGCTTCAGGTGGACAGGGGACTGGGGACAGTGCTTTCCCGTGCGCTCTGAGGGTCATTGGGGTGTCGGATGGGATTAGGGACGCGGGCTGCTGGAAGGGCGCTGGGCCAGGAGCGCTCCTCGTGAAGACTGGCCGCCGTGCCCGGGTCGTCCTGGCAAGGCGCCAGCCCGCCTGGCACCTGTTCCTCGGCCCCTGGACTCCCGCTTCGTCCCTGCTGTGACCCACCTCGGGGCTGCTCTCTCCGGGGGGAGCTGGCCTGTCACTCCTCTTCAGGCCCGGTGACCCCATGCTGTGTGAAACGACATTGGGGTTCTGGCGCGGTCTCCTCCTGGCTTTGCCTTTTCTCCCATCTCCTGCTCAGTACCCCACGGCTCCCGCACCTGCTCGGCTCTGTCCTTGCGGCTCCCTTGGCGGCAGTCGCCTCCGTTGGTCGGCCAGGGACTCCCGTCGCGCTGGCCGCCTTCGCTCCCTCGGCAGGTCAGCTGCTGCCTTCCCTGGGGCCCGCGGGCCTCAGCCAGCACCGCCTCCGAGGCCCCGCCAGAGACCCCTGGCCCCTCCCCTGCCCCCCACTCTCCCGTCGCCCTGTTCGGCCGTCTTGATCACTTGGGAGTCACTTCGTTGAGTCACCCGTAGGTTGTCGCCTCTCCACCAGCTCACGAGGAGAGCCGAGCAGTCCGACTCGTCACTCCGTGTCCCCTTCCTGCGCCCGCAGCGTAGTCAGGCACACGGCGCTTCGTAAAGCGTTGAATGAACAGGTGACGCAGAGGCCCCCCTCCACCCACCCTGCTTCCGAGGTGGCTCTGAGCTTCTCCCTGTCCGTGGCAGGCACATGGGCGTGCTCTCGTGTGCGCCTGAGTGTGCTCACGTCCCCCTGGCGGGATCCCTGGTCCTTGCGAGTGGACTCCACTGTCGGTCTTCAGGTTGCCTCTGCCGCCGACCCCCACGCCGGGGCCTGGCTCACGCCGGACGCCACAGCAGGCTCTTGGAGGCAGATGGCTCCGAGCACCCGGCCAGAGGAGGGGACGCGGCTGCCCGGTGTCCTGACGGTCACACCATCCCCTGCGGTTGGGTGTTGCAGTGGCCAGTCCTGAGAGACGAGGGCACTGAACGCGTGTCCCTGCCCTGGGGAAGGACACGTGTGCCTCTCCCCCTGACGCGCCTTCTCTCCCAACCGCAGGCCCCGTGGGTTCCCGCTGGAGAGATTACAGTGCCTTGGCTGTCATCGTGGCCGGAATCGCGTTCGGATTTCACCAGCTCTACAAGGTAAGCCCCGCCGTCAGCCCCGTGGCCTGCTGTCCTGAGCTTCATCCGCGTGGTGGCCCCCCGCCCCCGGGTGCGGGGGCAGAGTGGGGCTGCGTGTGGAGGCAGGCTGCAGTGAGGAGCACTCTCCCGGGGGGGTTCAAGTCCAGGTCCGGCCCGCACCCGGGTGGGTGCACTCAGCAGGTTCAGTCCCCGCCTCATCCACTGGGCTCGGCATGTCCCTCAAAGTCCCTGCCCTGCAGGGCGGCTGCGGGGCCCTCGCTCGGTCGGCCGTGTCAGGCCTGCGGTGAGCAGCACGGGGGTTTTGGGGAGCCTGGATGGCATGGACAGGGGGGCCCAGCTGCCTGCGTCGCATCCCGGCCCTGCATCCCGTGGGAGACGTGACCGCAGGCTCCGTGGTCCCGTCGGTAAAGTGGGGACGACAGACCCTGCCTCACGAGGCTGTTGAGAAGCTCACAGGTGCGTCTTGGGGGAGCACAGGGCGTGGCGTGGAGGACGCTCTGCGCTGTTGTCCCACCTTGGGGACCAGCTCTGAGGGTCCCAGCACAGTCGTGTCTGTGAGGCCTGTTTTTTTGTTTCCTGTGTATTGTGTTGGCATCGTGTAACTCTAAGATTATTCCCAGACTTCGTAGCCCTCAGGATCCTGGGGGCACTGCCGCCAACTGAGTGAACATTTACCTCCAGATCCCAGATACTAACTACCAGATACGAACTTTGATTTGAAGCAAATGCGTCTTTTCTAGAATCTGCAGAGCCAGGGTAGGTCCCCAGGACAACAGGTAGAGCGGTGGTCAGAGGACTTGCTGGTGCTGATCCTGGAGAAGAGCCCCTCTCTCCCTCGGCCTGCCGCTCCGCCCTTACTGGGGGATTTTTTTTTTTTTTTTAAGAATCCGGGTGAATACCCAGACTCACCCGGACTCGCTGTCGTAACGTTTCGCGTGTGAAACGTGTTTGAACATTGCACTCTGAGATTCTTAGTGCAAAAGTGAATGATAGCGTCATAGCAGAATACGGGTTTGCTTCAGCATCGCATCTGTTCCTGGAGTTGGGCATTTCCATGTCAGGAGCCCGGCAACGTGAAGCTCTGTGTCCTGGGACTTCCCTCTCTGGCCCGGTGCCTCCCCTCAGCTGGTGTGAGTGAAGCCTCTTTCCGATCGCTGACTGTACAGTCACCGGGACGAGCAGAACGTCAAACTCAGAGTCGCCGGGGGCACGAAGCAGCCAGCACCCAGCGGCACACGCCGCCCCCTCGGCGGCCGTGCTCTGACGGCCGCTGACAGCAGAGCTCCCCTCGGAGTGGGTGGCCTTTCCACGAAGCTCTGATCTGCCCTCTCCGCTTTAAAAAGATACAGCAAGAAATCAGTCCCGGTGGTGACAACAGAATTTCTGAAACATTTGCTAATAGTGTCTTTAGATTAAAAAAAAGAAGGTCCGGAGCATAAGCTGTCATCGCGTTTACAGATATCTAGAGACTTAGGCGGGGTAGTGCACGTTTCCTTCTCTTGGCATGTTTGATCTCAGAAATGGAATTTTTATTCATTACATGTATAAGAATTTCTTGACTTTTCCGCTTAGAAAATTTTCAGCCCGGAGCGTAAGGCTGCATCTGATGAGTTTCAGCTCAGTTGTAGGTAATGACTCATACGGTGGTTGAAAAAGCACGTTGCAGAGTAGAAGATGCTTCTATGTGTGCACAATAACGCCCCCACTTAGGGGTGCTCCCGAAGCGCGGTCTCCCGCAAGCCCCTTGTGAGGGCCCGCCTTTGCCTTCCCCAACACGGAACCTTCCTGGGCAGTGGCTCTGTTTTCCTGTCTGGGCCCCAGCGGAGTGGGAACCAGAGTCCTCCTGCGTCCCTCTGCAGGTGTCCTCCCACCAGCCTGCACTGTGCCGCCCCTGGGGCCAGCCCGTTCCAGATGGTGGCCAGCCTCACGCTCTGAAGCGGGGGGCGGTGGGGGGTGTCAGGAGCACACGCGTTCACCAGCCACAGACACCCTGCCGCCCACCCGCTGCCCCTTCACCCCTCAAGCCTTCTTCCTGAGTGTCCCGAGACCTCACCCTCCCTAGCATGGGTTCCCCGCATTTGGGCCCCCTGCTTGGTGGCGCTCCCCCACCGCCATGGTCAGTTTCTTCGGGTCCTGCCCTCTCCGCTCCCTTCCGGCCCTGGCCCTCAGTTCTGGGGGAGTTTGCTGCATCTGATTCAGCTGGAGGAAGCCTGTTGGGAGGGGTCAAGGCTTCATTTAGAAAGACTGAGGGACCCTCCCGACGGCCTCGGAATGTCCATGCATTATCCCCAGTGAAAGGACCGGAGAGCCCAGAAATCTGTTGTGGATTCTCATCTAGTCTTCCAAGTAATTTTTTATTTAATTCCACTCATTCGTTTGTGAGTAGATAATTCATTCACGTGGCTCAAAACGTTACGGGTTCCGAAGAGTGCGCATGAAGCCTCTCTCCCCGTCCCCCGGAGGCCACCGCGATCGCACTTTCTCGTGTGGCCTTTTACAGACTCCTCTCACAACTTTTAAAGCAGAATTGAAATGTTCTCATTACAGAAGTAATCTACATTATAGCACCGTTAAGAAAACCAAAAGAACCCAGAAGTTTTCCATGAGAATGCATCGAATCGGCTTTACTCGCCCCCATTCCTGGTCTTGTCCTTCCTCAGCATTGTTACGTGGTTGTGATCAGTCGCATAACTTTGGTATAGCTTGTTCATTTCCGTTGGCCTGGGGATGACAGAGAGAGAGTCGGTCTGTGGAATGACAGACTGTTGGAGGTAACTCGAATACGCACCCATCGCTCCTGCCCACCCTGCTTCTTGTAGAAATACCTGCTCCCCCTCATCATGGGCGGCCGAGAGGACAGGAAGCAACTGCAGAGGATGGAGGCGAGTCTCTCGGAGCTGAGCGGCAGCGTGGCGCAGACAGGTGAAAATTAATGGGTCCGTCAAGTCGCCCCTCAGAGCCTTCCCCAGCAGCCCCTTCTCTGCCCCCCCCCTCTCCCCTCGTCTCCACTTTATGTGGTGACTTCATTTATCTGCTCTGAGAATCTGTTCACATTTGCAAATGAAGCCGCCGTCATTTCGGTTTAATTTGAAATTGCTTGTTTACTGTCGGCGCGGCCTCAATTAATTATGTTTTTACGGAAGGCTCCCAACCTCAGAATATTAATAAGGGGAATAAAATGACAGCCTTTCTAAGGGCTGTAAAGTTCATTTTTAATTTCTGCTTCTATAAGGTTTTCAGGGGGGTTTTCAGCAATTTTCCCCCTTCCCCCAAGAATCCAACACGGGGTCAAGAGAGGCTGTAATTACTGCGGCTCTCGGGGGGCCCGGCCACGCCCTCCGCCATCGACTCCCCGGGGCTGGCGTTCGTGTTACCGGCGCCCCAGCGATGGCCCGAATTAGCCGGGACCTGTCGCACCAGAGGTGGCTCTTCCTTATAAACTTGTTTACTAGGCGGAGGCTCTGAAACTAAAAACTCGGGCGAGCGAGAGAGAGTCGCTGTCCCAGGCACCCTCAGAAGCCCGCCAGTGGTGCTGGCCCCAAGGCCCAGACTCACGCTGTGACAGGTGACACGGGTTGGGTGGGAGGAAGGAGCATCAGGGAGCGGGTGGGGACGTGGCGAGGAGGCCATGAACGGTGGGTGGCCTGCAGCGGCCCAGCAGGGAGTCAGCAGATGCAGTTGGGGGCAGGTTTTGGACGGATGTAGTGTTGACCTTGGACAACTACACAGTAGAAAGATAAAGCAGAAGTGTTAGAGGTTAGACTCCCAGGATGCAGATAAAACGTGGGTGTGGGGCGTTGGGTGTCCGAGTTAGATGCTGCAGCGTAGGGTGTGCGGAGCGAGGGAAAGGGCGTCCGCGTGTGTCATTTAACAGGGTCGCCCTGCTCTTCTCGCCCAGTGACTCAGTTGCAGGTGACGTTAGCCTCCGTGCAGGAGCTGCTGGTTCAGCAGCAGCAGAAGGTGCAGGAGCTCGCCCGCGAACTGGCCACAGCCAAGGTACCCGGCCCTCACGGGTCTCGGGTCACTCCAGGTGCCTTGCACGGTCCCGTCCTTCACCCCTAGCTCACTGTGTCTGTAGGGTCTGACTTTGTCAAGGGCCCGCACTGCCCCAGCGGAGAGAAGGGACATTCAGCGACAGAGGCCACGTCCTTCCTGTCTCCCTGTCCCCCCCCCACCCCCCGCGGCAGCACACACGCCGGCTCTGGAGGCGGTTGGTGGGGACACAGAATGGTCTCCACCTGCAGTTTGGGTCGCTGGTCACAGTCGGGGGGCGGGAGGCACAGGGGCGCCGCGGAGATGCCCAGGTTCTCTCGCCCCAGGTCTCGGGGTCGGGGAACCTGACGGGGAGCAGCGCCAGTGGGGCTCAGCTGGGGCAGCTTCCACGCCTCACTTCCCAAACCCGAAGTGGCCTGAGCAATATCAGAGCCCGGGCTCAGACGGCCTGGGTTAAAGTCCCCTTCGTCCACATGCTAGCTGTGTGGCCAGGCAGGTTGCCTCGCCTCCCTGAGTCTTGGTTTCCTCACCTGCGCGTGGAGCTGTGGTGGGACCTCGTGCCTTGTCTTCGCGTGCTTAGAACCGGGGCTGGCGTGCGTCAGCGCCCAGGATTGCAGGCTTGTGGCCGGGGTTCGGCGGGCGTGTGACAGGGTCGTTCCCCAGGCACTGCCTCAGGCAGGCGGGCCCAGGAGACAGTGTCCCGTGGCGCCAGGACCCCCACTGCCCTCCCTGCACCGTCCCTGTCTCCCGCGTTGCTTTCTGGCTGCTTCTGCCACCAGGGGCTGTCAGGGGCCCCCTCCGCGTGTCTCTCCCAGGGGAGGCCCCACCCCGGTGCCAGTCAGCGCTCAGATCCTGCGCATTCACAAAAACCCAGCAAAATAGGAATTTTTCTGTTTCAGGTGGAATCTGGGGTGAAGAGAGTCCCCAAGAATCCCGTCCTCAGACACCCCCCCCACACACACACACAAGCGCTGCCTGCACTTCCCCCTCAGGTGGCCTGGTTGCCGGGTGGCCAGCTCCGGCCACCGCGTGTGCTGCCCGGGGGCAGGCGGCTGTAAAGCACCGGGAGGCTGGCTGCAGCCCCCACCCCCGTCCTCTGTTATCTTCTGGAGTGGTGGCCTGCCAGTGGCCAGAAGCCATTCCGGAAATTGGAAAACTGTTTTCAGACTTTAACCATTAAGATTGAGACCACATGTTTTGTTTTAAGAGTGGAGGGAGCCCAGGGTTGTGCCTGGTGGTCGGAAGCTGCCTGAGCTCCTCCTGCTTGCTTTTCTGATGGCCGCCCCCAGCCCCCGGCCCCTTTCATTCATCGTCCCAACACTGACGCGGGCTCCCTGGCTTGGCATCTAAACCCATGTTGTGCGCAGGACGGCCGCCCCGTAAACCACGCTCGGCACTGTGTTTTCTCAGCTGTAACGTAAGTTTTTATATCTGGCTTCCAAACTCCTACTGCAGCACTGTAAAAAATTAAAAAGAAGAGCGTTAAGTAATTAAAAAACCTACATAAAACTGAAGGCTGGGAGTTTTCTACAACTGTTTTTTAAAGAGACTGGCTAAAAAGCCCCAGATGTCAGATTTTATTTCTAAATCCCGGCATCTGGCACCATATGCGTTTGGAAATCTGAGTCCTTTGCCGGCCGGTGAGTGGAAACGGCTCCCTCATTAATGGGCCGCGGTAGCTTTCGAGGTTTCAGAGAAGCCAGAACAGTGGCTCCTGGGGCTGCACTGTCTGGGGGTCTGGAGCGGGGGCGCCCGGGGGCTGTGTGCGCGCGTGGGTGTTTGCGCGCGCCTCCCGAGACCGCCCGCTTTTCCTTCGCAAGCCCTGCGGCCCCTCCGACGGGCTTCTCCCTGCAGGGCTGTGCCCCGCCCCACATCGGAGCCGCGAAGCAGGCCCGCGGGGGTGTTTGGGGCCCTTCCCTCCTGCCGGCCGGGACACCCCGCATTCTCTTGCACTGACGGCACGGGTCGCTGTGTCGGGAGCGGGGGCTTTGCACGATTGATCTGTGTGCTTCAAGCCGCCCCGAGGTGGCCTCCAGCCTGGATCCTGCAGGCCCGCACACCTGAGGCCATCACACCTGGAACTGGCCCATAAACACTTCCTAGGCGCCTCGGCAGCCGGCAGCCGGCCTTGGGAGGACCACACTGCTGTCACTGCCTCCTCTCCACCTGTCCCAACCGGCTTTGCCAAAGAGAGGTGTGGTTTTGTGACGCTTGTATGGAGAACAAGTCACACTCAAAGGGGAAAGGTGTGCGTGGAAGGAAGGCCTTTGTCAGAGGTTAGAGCCCTCCCTGGGGACGGAAACTAAAGTGAAGTCCTCGGACGGCTGCTTTCTGGGTGCCGAGCCTTCGCTGCCCTCCCACAGGAGCGGCTGCAGGTGGCTGGCTGGCCTGTCTGCAGGTCGCAGCTTTGCAGACCGGGGCGCAGGCCGGGGTGCAGGCCGGGGCTCACCCCTGTGGAGCCGGGAGCCGAGCTCCCGAGGTCGTCTCTCCGACCCTCCAGCGGCTCCGGGTACCCGTCTGGTGTCTGCAGCCTGGGTGGCTGCCCGTCCCAGCCCCAGCCTTCTCTTCTGTGTGTGGGGTGACCGCTCTGGAGGGAGAAGGACTTAGGTGACGGGCGTAGTTGGTGTAGAGATGGACTTCATTTATTTTACTAGTTTTAATGGAACATTCCGAACACAGAAACAGAGGGGCGCCCACCCCCCGCCCCCCGGCTGTCCCGAGGCACGTCCCTGACTTCCCTTTCCTGCTGCAAACGCTCAGTTTCTGCCTCTGCACGACAAGGCTCTTCTGGTGTCGTGTCGCTTAGTTTCCGGGGCCAGAGCACCGTTGTTCCACCCGCGTGCATGCACGGTTCCTCGGTGTTGTCAGCCAAAGAGCCGGAGTTCTGGGGACATTCGCTCTAAGGGTGTCATCATTTAAACAGAGAGGCCCAGCCAGGCAGACCCCTGATGGGCAGGGCAGAACCTCCCCGAGGGGTCGCCAGGCTGGGGCACAGGACACAGGGTGCCCCCGGGTGCGCCCGCCGTCCTCCTGAAGTCACAGCCCGTCCTGCCCCCAGGGGCCTGAGCTCAGTGGGGGACAGGTGCCACTCTGATCCCTGTCCCCTGTGTTTTGACTTCCAGGCCACCACATCCACCAACTGGCTCCTGGAGTCCCAGAATATCAACGAACTCAAGTCAGAAATTAACTCTTTGAAAGGGCTTCTTTTAAATCGGTAGGAGACAAGAAGTGGGGCTCCCGCTCTGGGCCTGGGGGGCGAGGGGCGTGGCGGCTCCTGGGCCAGGCTTGCTGTTGTGGGAGGGGGTGCCCCCCAAGGGGCCCGGTCGGCTGGTCCCTGACTGAGCCCCATGATTCAGGCATTGAGCTCGGGGACCTTCTGAGCTTCTATTTGCCGTCCCCAGTGTCCCCCAGGGGGACAGTCTGTAGCGCCCCAAAGAGTTTTGAAATACAAACGGTTCCTCAGTCCTGTCAAGACCTGGGCAAGGGCAGCTGGAGCCAGAAAGCCAGGCCTTGAACAAAGGAGAATGTCCCTGTCCCCTGAGACGGGGCCACCTCCTCTGTGCTCTGTGCTGAGCCCAGCGGGACCTCCAGTGACAGCTCAGTCCCAGAGAAGGTCCCCGCAGAGAGCCAGGGGCGCCTCAGTTTGAAGGTTCCACCAGGTCAAGGCAGGGGCAGTAGCAGCGCCCCCTCCCTGCCCCTGGCTTCGGTCCACTCCGCTGTCGCTCTGCCGTGAGCCCTCACGGGGGGGTGGGGGAGATGTCCCCTGCACAGCTCCAAATGGCTTGCCTGGACTGTCTAACTTTAAAAGTCGTCTCAGGAGCTGCGCAGTCCCCAGACCCTGGGCCGGGTGGTGTCTGCAGGGTGCCCCAGGTCAGCCTTGCTCAGGCTCTGTGGGCCAGGGTTCAGGGGGTGCTGTGTGGGGGCACAGGGTGCCCCTCCTCCCGACCAGAGCACGCTGCACCCTCAGCCACGTGCTTCCAGGCTCCCTTGAAGAAAAGGGCGTGGCCTGAAAGAGGCATGATTGTCACTGGGGGAATCCACTTTGCTTCTGAACCCAGGAGACAGCCTTCCAGGCCAGGGGGACAGGGATAGGCACTGGGTGACGTTGGGGCCAAGGGAACTGCCAGTTGAGTTTCTCCTAAGTGCCCTGGCCCGGCCCAGTGCTCGGGCCGGTGGGCGGCCTGCGGGGCGCGGGCCCCCGTCCTCTTGGCTCCCGCAGAGGCCGGCGCCTGTTCTGGAAGGCGAGTTCCGAGCCTTTGCCAAGAGGGCCCGACCTCCCCGGCCCCTCCTCGAGTTGGCTTTGCTCCTGGTGGCCGCTGGCCCGGGGCCCAGGCAGGGAGCGGGAAGGGCACACTCTTCCCCAAGTGCTGAGCCCAGAGGTCTTCCAGGAAAGTCGCCAGTGCTGCCCTTCCGGTTTCGGGGTGTCCCCTAGGTGTTCTGGGGTCCCAGTCCTCTGGCTCCCCACCCCCCCAGTTCCCTCTCGTGGGGCTGGAGGTAGGGGCAGGGTAAGGACCAGGAGGAAGTGACCACCCGGTTGTGGCGGGCCCTCAGGCCGGCCAGCAGCTGCCAAGGAGGGCAGGCCTGGCTCAGGGCCGGGAGGGCCCGGGAGGCCCCCGCGTGGGGCGCCCAGTGCTCTGTGGGCAGCGGGGCCACCTCTGGCTTCCGTCTCCAACCTGCAGCGGCCTTGTTTCTGCGAGGAGGGGGAGGGAGTGGCGTGGAGCGTGGCCAGCTGAGCTCGGCCCTGTCCCCTGCTCGTGGCACCGTGGCTGAGTGGGGTCCAGCGGGTGGGAGCCCCAAGATGCTGCCACGTCACTGTCCTCTCCTCCCTCTGGCCAGGAGGCAGTTCCCGCCGTCCCCGTCGGCCCCGAAGGTCCCCTCCTGGCAGATCCCGGTCAAGTCGCCGTCACCCTCCAGCCCGGCCGCCGTGAACCACCACAGCAGCAGCGACATCTCGCCCGTCAGCAACGAGTCCACGTCGTCCTCGCCCGTGAAGGAGGGCCACAGCCCCGAGGGCTCCACGGCCACGTACCACCTGCTGGGCCCCCAGGAGGAGGGCGAGGGGGTGGTGGACGTCAAGGGCCAGGTGCGGATGGAGGTGCAGGGCGAGGAGGAGACGAGGGAGGACGAGGAGGACGAGGACGAGGACGTGAGCCGCGTGGACGAGGAGGACCGCCTGGGCGTGCAGAGGGAGGACCGCCGTGGCGGGGACGGCCAGATCACGGAGCAGGTGGAGAAGCTGCGGCGGCCGGAGGGCGCCAGCAACGAGCACGAGCGGGACTAGGCCGGCCGCACCGGGCAGGGGCGCCGGGGCCGCAGTGTCCACCCGCCTCTCACCTGGCCCGCCCGCCCCTCAGCTCCACCCGACGGCCAGGCTTTGACCTTGGTGGGTTTGACCTTGGTGTGACCATGGCAGGCCGGGGGCGCCGGGTCCTCCGGGCTCCGGGGCAGACGTCGTAGCTAACCCAGCACCGTGCATGACAGAGGCGGTGTCCGTCCCTGGCTCTGACCCTCAGGAGGGCGAGCCGCTGCCGTGTCTGCTCCTTCCCCCTGCGCCCCACCACGCTCCTTCCGAGCACCGGCCCGGCCCCACGTGCCTGTCGCCCTCCCAGACACACGAACGAGGTCACTGCGCTTTGCCCATCGCGCCCGCCGCATCGTGGCTCGGCTCCCGGCACCGGGGCCGCGGCACGCGGTCATCCGTGAGCCGGGCGTGGGCCTCGGAAGACGAGACGCGACTGTACGTAACTGTAATAAATACAAGTCGCCACTGTTCAGTTCCTGCCTGCGGCTCCCTGTCTGCTCAGGGCGCCCCGTGTCCGGGGCGGACGTCGGCCAGGGCTGCACCGGGCGAGCCCTGGGGGTGGCCGCAGGGGACATGGGGCCAGGCCTGGGCGTTCCTCGGGCTGCTCGCCCAGAGCCTGGGGCTTCGTCCTCAGTCCCGAGTGTCTGCCGAGGGCGACACCCCGCTCCAGGAGGAGAAGGGCCCCAGGGTGCTGTGTGTAGCCCCGAAGTGCAGCACAGTGGAGCGCGGCGAGCTCCCTTCCTTAAATGGGCGGGCGTGCCGTGTTCCCCGACAGTGTCTCGCTCTTCCCCCCCGTCCGCCCCGCCCCCCCCTGCAGCCCTCACAGCGCCCAGCTGCACCCCGGACAGCGGCCCTGGCCTGCCGCGTCGTGGCTGGGCGCAGGGGACGGAGGCCGCGGTCACGTCGGGGCGCCCTGTGGAGACAGCAGGGGCCGTGGGGCCGCGGCGCAGGCTCCGCAGTGGGCGTGGACCCCCCCCCCACCCCCGCACCCCGCAGCGGGCGTGAACCCCTCCGCGCCCCGGACCACAGCGCTGCCACCGCCCGGAGCCGAGGGCGAGCGACCTGGCGTCGGGGCTGCTGCGCCTCAGAGGACACCTCGCCTCCACCCAGGCCCCTCCCCCCGCAGCAAACCCTCCTCTGACGTACCGGGGGCCACGGCGGAGGAGTCGTGTCACGTGGGTCGCGGCCGGCGGCCCCTCTCCCTGACCCCCTCAGGGTCTGGCCCCAGGATGGTTTCCCAGGCTTTGTCTCTGATGCTCATAGCCTCATGTGACGAGCAGAGCCCTCAGTGTCACCTCTGCCTTCTCGCTGTCGCCAGAGAAGCCAGGGTTCTCCACCCCAGGGCTGCCAGCCTAGCCCAGATGAGGACCCATGACCAGGAGCCAGGTGCACAGCCCTGAGGTGGTCGGACAGAGGCTGGAGCCTTGATCCAAACCTCCCTCGGCCCCCACGGGAGGAGCGACCGGCTCTCCCGCCCCCTGACCTTGGCCAGTGGAAACCCCTGGTCCTGAGTGGGGGGTCACGGGGCCTCCCCCTCAAGCTTGGTGACGATTGGTCATCATCTCCCGTTTTCCAGAAGTCTGTCCTGCAGTGGGACCAGGCAGGGTGACCGGAGGACCCACAGCCTGGGGGCAAACATGGCCAGAGCTGGGGGCAGTGCAGCCAGGGGCACCCGCAGTGGCCGGGGGGCCTCACTGTCCTGGGGTCACACGGAGAAACCTGGGCCCGAGGCCTTGTGAGCACCCAATGTCGGCTTTTGAGGACAGAGAGCCTGGCGTGATTTCAGGGAGAAAAAAACCCCTCCCCAAAACGGCGTGAGTGCTGCCTAATAAAGGCAGCCGCTGGACAGAGGGAAAACAGCCCTTTGGAAAAAAGCCTTTCATTAGAAAAATAATGCATTTCATCCAAATAAGGTAAAAATATTTGGAATGGGGCAGAAGTGAGCAGCAGGCAGCGCCTGTCAAGCCCTTTCTGGAAGGGAGAAGATTATTCTTCTCCGGTACGATGTATTTTCGTAGTGTCTTTCAGGAAAGCACCCGCCCGGCTGGGAGCTGGGGGGCCGCAGGCCGCCCTCCTGGCTCCGGGGCCCCCACCGCCCGCCCAGCGCTGCCCTGGGCTCCCGATGCCTGGGCAGGTGGGCAGTGTCCGGGCCCCCGCCCCGGGTGGGAAGGAGACTCAGTGAGGGGAGGGGGATGCTGAGTGGGTAGAAGTCCGTTTTGTTCTGCTGTGCAAGTCCGGATCACAGGTGTGAAAACCGCAGGATCAGGGAAGGAGTAGGACCCCTGCCGCCACCCGCGCCGGTTCCCAGGGGCAGGTGCCCAGGCTCACTCGCCGCCCCGCGCATCCAAATAAACACAGGAGACTCGTGCAGTGCTGCGTGACTTGCTTGTCTCGCTGAGGAGTCCTGTGTCCTTGGGGACTCACACCAGTGGGGCGGAGGGTTCTCTAAAGGCTCTGAGGCTCTTCTCGTGGCCACTGTGCCAGCCAGGATACTAAGGTGCTTGCTGGTTCCCCACCTGTGACCAGAACCTCCCTCCTCTGGTGACTGCCCCACCTCTTCCCTGCCACTGCCCCGCCCCGGCCCAGCCTAGCCCTAACCCTGTCCCAGCCCCAAACCTGCCCCAGCTCCTGCCCTGTCCCCAGCCCCTGTCCCAGCCCCTGTCCCTGCCCTATCCCTGTGTCTGGCCCCACCCCCGGCCCCCTCCCCACCCTGCCCCACCCTGTCAGCCTGGTCCCAGCCCCAGCCCAGCAGGCAGGAGACTTCTGACCCTCAGGAGTTTACTTCCTCTGTAGTTTCTCCGCTGGTTTAAAATCGCTTCTGCTGAGGCATCTGGAGAAGAGGGACAGAGGCTCTCGACAAGTGAGACCCTGCAAGGGGGGGTGACTTCAGCTTCGGGTGAAGCGCTCACCTGGGGGTAGACCCGAGTCCTGGTGGCCCCTCGCTGCCCCAGCCTCCTCGCTGACCCCTCCGCTTCCCCTGCACGGGTGCTCCCCACCCCAGGATCCCCGATGGCCGCCCCCTGCCGGGAGTAGCGACCGGGCAGACACCTCCAGGGTGCTGTTCAGCATGCCCACCCGTGAGCCGCCATGCGGGCGTGCGTGGATCCTGCCCTCCATGGTCCCTCTGCCCCCGTGCTCCAGCCCTCAGCTCTGGGGCGCTTTGCTTCCCTCTCCCCCAGCACTGTTGGAACCTCTCACCTGAATCGTAAACCCTGAAGTTTACTTTTACCAAGCACTTCGAGTTCATGCTCTTCCAGAAAGATTTTATTATCATTTCATGAGAAGAATGCGCGAAGCCTTTCCCTGCTCCCTGCTGAGTCCTGGGAGGCTCTTTGTAGTGACTGGGCCATGTTTTAAGTACACTGTGGAAATTCATGTGCGAGCCCTTCGCATCCCCACCCGAGAAGCCCTGGGAGAGCTGTCCCCAAGGCCTCGGTAGGACAGGGATGCCTCAGAGATGCCTCGAGATCCCCGTGTGGCTGCCAGGCCTCAGGCCCAGGGCAGGGCCTCAGGGTTCTCTGGTAGAAAAAAGCCTCCCAAGGCCAGGGGTCTCCCCTCAGTGGGGTGTGGGGCGCACAGGAGGAGAAGTAGCTGCCTCAGGCTGCTCCAGCCACCGTCTGCCCCCATGCTGCCTCTGGGCCTCCTGGAAGCTGCTTCCTGTCTGGCCTGCCCCACAGGGTGGGGTGGCTCCTCCAGCCTGAGCAGTAGGAGCCTGGCCCCTGTACATTCCCAGCAAGGTCCTCGGGACTCCAGCCCATCTGGGAGGTCCCGCTGCCCCCCTGCTCCCTGGAGGCCCAGTAGCACATCATCCACCAACCCCTGTTCCCCAACCTTGAGCCACGGCTACCTTTCGGGCCACAGCCACCTTGTGAAAGTAGGTGGACAAGCTGCCTTTGCCCAGCATGACGCGTATAGCTACACGGCCCTGTCCAGGTGGGCTGGGGCAGGCCGCTCGTGAATGCCAAGGCCTGGCTCCCTGGATGACTCAGCTGTTGGCAGCACCCAAGCCCAGCCAGGTCTGTGGGAGGTAGGCAGGCCGCTGAGCTAGCTTGAGCCTGCGCAGCTGGTTCTGGCTCTTTGGAAGACGTTACAAAAGTCTTGAATTTGCCCCAGTTTGAGTGTAGGAGCATCACACCACCACAGCTAATTAAATCCCAGAACGAAAGCATGTTTAACTGCATTTCCCACTGAGTCTAACAAGCCACAGGGAGTGTCGTGGGGCCTGCGCCCACTCCGCACCCCTGGGGTGGGGTGCCGCTCCTGGTGGGTGTGGTGGGCACCTCATCTGAGGCTGACCTGGGTACAGCGTCCTGTGTCACAGGCCCTTCTCCCCCTGAGGCTTTTCTCAGGGGTGCCTGAGGCCCAGTGCCCCCTTCTCTGGACCAGGCATAGGGCCCAGCCTCGTCTGAGTCTTGCCTGGAAGCTGGCCCTGCCCGTCCACGGTGTGTGGGTCTGCTGAGGTCCACCTGGCCCCGGAAGACCTGGGGGCAGTTTTGGGGGGGTCCGCCTTGAGTGCCCATCCTCCCATGGGTCTCATGAATCCCTGAGAGGCAGCTGAAATCGGTGCCCCTGGGAGCTGCACTCCAAAGCCCCTGTGGGCTGATCTGCTGCCCCACTGCAAGGCCCAGAGGGAGCCCTGTGGTCGCACCACCCACTCACCCGGCTGAGGTCCGGGCTTGGCTCCCTGCCTCCTCCTAGGCCCCAGGGGAGGGCTGCTTGGCCCACCAGGGCCTGTGAAGCTCCAATAATGGTTTTAATTTGTTGAACTTGTGTTTTATCCCATAAATTAGTCACTGTTTTATTTAACAGAATCGAGATATCCACAAACAATAGGCGAGTTCCGACTTGAACATTTTAATAAGACAGAAGAAAGTATATATTTTCGCGTCTGTTACAAACATATTTATGTAAATAGCCTGTGGGCTACGTTCCAGGAGGAAAGAAGAAAGGGAAGGGCCCTGTGTGCTGGGCTGGGCCTGAACGAGCTTCGGTGGAGGAGATGACAGCGAGCAGGGCGCTGGAAGGGGCGCCCAGCCAGCGGGGAAGCGCTGGGCACCCGGCTGGGCCCTGTGGGACTTCACCTTCCCAGCTCCTGCTTCCGTCCTCAGGAAGGTGGCGTGCTCACTGCAGGGGCGCGACACCCAGCGCTTCGCTTCTCCAAGTGGAAGAACTCCGTGGGTCGCAGACACGTCCCCTCTCCCAGGCCCTGGCACGTCTGGCCACCCAGAAGGTCAGCTCAGGGCGAGGCTGGCAAGAATGGTGCGGATGATGGGTTTAATGAGACGCGGTGCACCATTTGGAAGTGTCCGGGGCCAGCGAGGCGTGAGGCCTCATCTGGGCAGGGCCTGGTGGGAGTGCTCTCCACCATGTGCCACCAAGGCTGACAGCGCAAGGCTGGGCTGGTGGCTCCAGACCCAGGAATAGGCCTCTGGCTCTGCGCGTGCTCCAGGCAGGAGCCGAGCCAGCATCCGGATAGGATCCGGGTACGGCCGTTCCCAGCCCGGGCAGGTCCTTGCAGGAAGGAGGAAGGAGCCGAGGGAGGAGGCAGAGGGCTGACCCTGCCAAGCGCCTGCCTAGTAGCCCTGGCTTTGAGGGGAGGGGGCTGACCAGGGTGGGGGCGTGGGGAGCCATGGAGTCTTCGCCAGAGGCTTGAAGCTTCCATGCCAGTTGCTCTGCCCACAGGTGGCTGCTGAGTCTCACGTGGGGCCTTCAGGCGGGGCTGGGGGATGAGGCCGCCCTTCAGCAGAACGGGGCCCAAACCTGCCATCTGTCCCCAGGTCCCTGGGAGAACTCAGCCCAATCCCAGGGGCGAAACTGGTCTTCCCCACTCCCCACCAGGGTTGACAGGTCACCGACTCCCTCCGCCCCTCCCTGCCTGGCACTCGAAGCTGGCTGTGGTGACGCCACCCTGCACAGCTGGGTCATCACCGACTGGGGCTTTTAAGAATAAAAGGTAACTTGACAGATTTTTTTCCAGTTTTTATTGAGTGAAAATGTCAAACCTTGCATCAGTCATGCAAAAAAAAAATAAATCAAATAAATAAAACACATATATTAAATTTCTAATAGCACTAAATTCAAGTGGAAAAATATTCAGTTCTTAATAACCAGGTGCCGAGGAGACCAGATTCAAGTAATCAGAGCACACGCTGTTCAGTTCGGTTCTCACGTTCTGCCTTTTTCGTCTCAAAACTCTCTATATATCTCTATATATCTATATATGTATATACATATAGATATATACACACATATGTGCATACATATTATCTTATATTTATATATATACACATACATAGTTATAAAACATTAAAAAGAGCATTGGTGGATCAAGCATTGTTTTCCCCACAGAAAGAAAATAAAACAAAAATTACACATTAAAATTCAAAATGAGCTAGCAATGGCTTATAGTCCTAGTGTGCAATATGAAGGTTACAAAAGGCTAGACTTCGCACTGTCGGCGTCTTTTTTTTTTTTTTTTTTGATTTTGCTACATTGAAAAATGTTTTTGTTTTTTTTTTCCTTTACAAAACTCCTTGCACAGACTCCCCGGTTCTGTGGTTGGGCACAAAGTCTGGGCGAATGCCCACACAGTTCAGGAGGCTCTGGTGGGGGCTGTTGTAGAAAACGATACGTTTCCTGTTGAATCAGGTACACTCCGTCTGACCGCACTCCTCCCGCCCTGCTCCCTCTCCAGTTCGGGTGGTCCTGGCTTTCTGGCTGTGGGCGGCCAAGAGGATGAAAAAGAAAAGAAAAAAGGAAAAAAAGGGAACCACTGCTCCCCCAGTTGGGTAGGGTCCCCCTTGGAGACCTGTGGGGAGGTGGCTCTGGGTGACAGACCCTCCCCAGGTTGACCCTTGCTCGCTCCCTGTTGCTGAATCTCGGGGTTCCAGGCTGGTGGCCTGGAGTGGAGAGAAGGTGGACAGGAGGGATCTCGGGCTGCCCACCCGGGATCCCTGGCACCCCCAGAGCCACTGGCCTGGCATGTGCCTGTCAGGTGGGGCTCCCCCGCTCTGGCTCGGTGACATCATCTCCGGGAGAGGGGTTTTGAAAAGGGAACCCAATCTGGGTGGGTTGCACCAGCGAAGAAGCATCCCAAACAAAATAGTAAAACAAACGGGGGGAAAAAAGCCCTATAAAGCCACACGCATAACCAATAGAGAAAAACTCAAATGTTAAATTAACTACAAACTCGTATGAACAGTAATAGTCCTTTCGTCTCTACAAAATTCAAGTTAAAAGTTGGAATCACGCAGCTCGCATCAGTGCTAGTGTAAAGACAGCGGCCTCACGCTGGTCAGGCCTCTAAAACGCTAAACAAAACCCCACTGAGCAATTGCACCGGCGTCTCCAGCCTCGGGCGGTCCGAGGCCGGTCTGCGCTCTCACTGCCCGCATGCTTTTTGCTTATTTTTGTTCTGTGTAGAATAATAACCTTGACAGGAAAAATACTGTACAACTTTCTTGTATTTTTTTCCATTTGGAATATTAAAGCCCCAACAGTCGCATCCTTCCTGTTCCCATCCCCCGGGGGGGAGCGCCCTGGGGAGCCCAGCGCCCCAGAGGGGCTGCTTTTCCGCGTGTGAAGGAACACAGCCTCCCTCCACCGGGCAAGGCTGGCGCCTGGCAGTCACCGAGCAGGCCCAGGGGCGCCCCTTCCCAGCCGCGGCCCTGGGGAGCAGATTCCGGGGCCAGGCCCTGCGGCGGGGCGGAGTGACCGCGGCCGTCCGGGCTCCGCTCATTCAGTGAGGTTTTCTGGGCAGCCCCAGTAGTGCCACCCGCTGACGCCTCTCCCCACCCCCCACCCCCCAGGGCGAGGGGGGCGGGCCTAAGCTGCGCAAATGGGAGGCCCTGCCAACGCCCTGCCAGACGCCGCAGGTGCCGGCGCTCTGGTGGTTAGGGGTGGGGGTTGCGGTGACCACCCCCCGCCCCGCGCCCGCCCCCGTCCTGAGCAATGAGGAATCCCACCGGGGTGGGTGTGGGGCCGGGGGTCTGCCGCAGGGAGGGGCGCTTGGGGCAGCTGCCCGGGGGCTGCGCGCGCCTCACCCTCGGGGACCCCTGCTCCCCGCTCCCACCCTGGACAAAAGCACCTTCTGTTTCCCTGAAGAAGATCCCGAACTGCAGCTAGAAAGGGGCACTCGGCAGCCTCTGTCCTTCCAGCCGCGGGGCTGCGCGGGCGCGGGGTGGCCCAGAGCACCAGAGGGGCCCCGCCTCTGCCCTGAGACGGACTCGGGGTCCGGAAGCACCGGCGGGGCGGCGGGGGCCCGGGGCCCGGGGCGCCCCCGACGCCGGCACCACGACGAACATCTAGCTTTGTACAGAGGGAAGCCTGACGTAGAAAGACCGTGTCTGACAAAATCACACAGCAACGACAGTAACACGGAGGGCGGGGCGCGGCGGGGCCGCGGCGGCGCCGGGCGACTAGGGCGACGCGGCGGCGGGCGCGAGGGCGCGGGGGCGCCGAGGGCCGCCAGCTCGGGGCTCCGCGGCCCCGGCCCCGGCTCGGGCAGCGACTCCTCCGAGTCGGTGCGCAGGTCCTCGTCGTCGTCCTCGTCCTCGTCGTCGTCGTCATCCTCTTCGTCGTCCTCGTCCTCGTCCTCGTCCTCGTCCGCCTCCTCCTCGTTCAGCTCCAGCTCCTCCTCTTCGTCCTCCTGCGACGACTCCCCGGCTGCGGGGCCGGGCGCGGGCGCCGCCGCGGGGCCGTCGCGGGGCCCGGGGCCATCGGGCAGGCCGGGGTCGCCCGCATCGGCCAGCCCCAGGCTCAGGCCGGCGGCCGCCGTCGGCAGGAAGAGCAGGGAGCCGCCGGGCTCGGCGCCCAGCGCCAGGGCGCTGTCCGGGCCGCCGGCCGGGCCGGGGGCGGGGCCCTCGGCGCCGGGCTCGCCGCGCTCCTGCTTCTCGTGCTTGCGCTTGTGCGAGTCCATCTGCGACATGCCCACGACCGTGTGGCGGCAGCCCGGGTAGGTGCAGTGGAAGTGCGAGCACTTGAGCTTGTACTTGCAGTCGGGCACGGCGCAGTCGGCGCTCGAGCTGAACTGGCAGAAGCCGGCCGCGCTGATCACGTCCTGCTTGCCGTGGTGCTTGCGGTGCGCCGTGACCTTGGTGCTGTCCGTGCAGCGGAAGCGGCAGCGCAGGCAGTGGAAGTGCGTGCTCGTGCCCGAGAAGGGGCAGTCGGCGAAGTGGCAGCTGAGCGAGGCCTTGAAGCGCTTGAAGTCGTCCAGCACGAGGTTGTCCACGCGGTCGTGGTGCTGCGCGTGCTTGTACATGTGCGTGCGCCCGCAGAACTTGTAGCCGCAGTTCTCGCGCGTGCAATGGTAGTGGGTGACCTTGAGCGAGAACTGGCAGGCCGCGTCCTTGCAGTCCTCGTAGAGGTCGAAGCGCCGGAAGCCCTCCAGCATCATGCCCTCGTCCAGCATCTTGCGGGAGGACGCCGTCTTGCGCCGCTTCCCAAACGGCGACATGTCCTCAATGATCCAGAAGCGCTTTTTGGCGCCCGAGGCCGTGGGCAGGGAGATGGTGTTCCCTGGGGAGGGGCAGGGGAGGTTAGTGGCCCTGTGGGCACCGTTCCCAGGACCCCACCCACACGGGGTCCCCGAATCTGGCCAGAGGGCAGCATTTAGGGATAACTCATCCTCCTGTGCCTCTGGGGGCCTCTCCCACTACCCCGCCCCCCTAGAACAGCCGGGGAGCCCCAGGCTTCCCCTTGCATCATGCATGTCTGCGGGGTGACCGCACAGCCGTCTGCCGGGTGGCAGAGCGAGCAGCTCGGGGGGATGTGGTGGCTGCTTCCTGACCAGTTTGGGTGGGAAGTGAGGACACGTCCTGGCGCTAATTGAAGCTGAAGGGGGAATCTAGGTCGGCAGAGTGTAATTACCCAAGTTGGACGCGGGCCAGGATGCCATCACACGCCAGCCTGTAATGAGGGACAGGCCGACTCCTTTACCCGCCCACTAACCAGTTTCCCTGGTGGCCCGCCCGCCCGTCTGCGCAGGGACGGCCTGCTCCTGCAGCGGGGATGCCAAGCGCCCCGGGGCTGTTTGGCGCTGTAACTCCCTGCCCTGGGGAGCACCGACTTCTCCTTAAGGTCTCGTAGGGGTTTTCTGCCCCCATAAGCAAAGGCGGCAGCTCTGCTGCGGGACTGACTGGCACGGGGGCTCAGGTAGTGGGTGGGGACCTCTCTGTGCCCTCCCTCCTGGCCTCAGCTGCTTCCCTGGACTCAGGAGGTCCTGCATTGCAGGGCCGCCTGGTCAACTGTGTGGTTGTGCTTTGGTCACTCCCCTTTCTGGGAGCCACTGCAGCCCTACAGGATGAGGGGGGACCAGCCCCAGGACTGCAGTCAGCTGGGGGAGGGACAGTGGTCCTGGCACTCTGCCGCATGCCCCAGAAACGAGAGAGAGGCCCCCAGGCCTAACCCTACCCAGAGTGGGGAGTGGGTGTCCTCCAGCCCTTCCCATGAGGCTGACCAGGCTGCCCCCTGAACCTGCCTAGAATGCCGGCCTCTGGGGTACCACCCTGCTGTGCTGTCCCCTTGGGGAAACAGATGCAGTCGCTAACCCTTAGCAGCTGAAAGAACCAAGGACTGCAATAGGGTGGGGGTGCCCGGCAGGGGACAAGGGAGAGTCTGGGGCCCAGAGATCCAGGTGGGTGAGGAGTGGCTGCTTCAGGTCTAAGGTCACAGCGCTCCATCTGGTTAATGCCAGTGACAGCTTTCCAGGGTCTGAATTCCACCGGGGGGCGGGACCCTCTACCCTGCTCTCTGCCATGCCCCTGGGCCCAGGCAGAATGTGAGGCAAGGACCAGTGGACGAGAGGCAAAGCCGG
Source organism: Eonycteris spelaea (assembly GCA_003508835.1). Taxonomy (NCBI): domain Eukaryota; kingdom Metazoa; phylum Chordata; class Mammalia; order Chiroptera; family Pteropodidae; genus Eonycteris; species Eonycteris spelaea. Next base: position 728,362 of record PUFA01000119.1, on the reverse strand, counting down.
CTGATGTGTAAGGACACCGCGGCACGGGAGGGCAGGTCCTATCCGCGCGGAGCATCACTAGGGGGTGGGCTGGGAGGTGCCTCGGCCACTGAGCACTTCTTGGGGCCTGGGCCACAGAGTGTCCCTTCCTGCCTGGCTCCAGGAGTGAGGGTTCAGGCTGCTATCAGGACTCTCCAAGCTGGGCGGGTCCCGCGCACCACCAACCCTCCCAAGAACAGCCTCCGCCCATCCCTCATGCCAGTCCTGGTGAACCCCCGAGAGCAGAGGCCACAGGAACCCGGGGCTGGGGCAGGCACCCGCATCTGGGCCAGTTGTTGAGAGGGGGTGAACCCCAGGGAACCCTGGTGGAGACATTCTGGCCTACCCAGTGCTGAGCAGACGCAGAGAGGAGTAGACCTGGAAACAGAGACCAGGCTCTCTGGTCTCGAGGGTGCTGGGCTGTGAGGGGCACTGGGGGGCCCTGTGCTTGGCCCGGTAGGCCACGGAAAAGGGTCAGGTCCTGGACCACGGCTTTGAGGGTTGCCTAGAACAAGCACTGGTGAGAAGGCATGTGTGAGTTACCTGCAGCATCCTGAACTAGGGGGACGTCACTTTTTACTGGAGTTGGAGTGGCAGTGACGGGCGGGAAGCTGGGCGGGCTGCTGATGGGGTGGGCCAGGCCCCGGGTTGCTCCAAGAGTGGCACTGAGCAGAGAGTATGAGAGACAGGGCGGAGAAAAGAGGCATGGGAGAGAGGGGAGGGGCGCCCGGAGCACAGCCGGTGAGAAGGATGGGGTCAGTGGGGGCTGCGGAGCCACGCAGGCAGCCTCGTCACCAGCGGCAGCAGGAGGAGGAAGAGGAGGAGGAGGAGGAGCCGGGCAGCCTGGAGAGGGTGGAGAAAAGCAGAAAAAAAAAAAAAGAAGAAACAAACAAAAAAGAACCAAAATGAGAAACCCAATGGCAGAAGCAAGTATGATATGAAAATACACGGACAGATGAGAGGCAGAGGTGCCACGAAGAAGAGAGGGGAGGAGGTGGCAGGAGAGCGAGAATGGGAGGGGGAGGCCGTGCAGGGGGGGGTCGTGGAGGGCTCGGCGAGGGCCTGCAGCGGAGCCCAGCCCGGGTGGGACCCTGCTCTGGGGCCCAAGGACCATGCTGGGGCAATGGCAGAAGGGCCAGAAGAGGTGCCAGGGCTGGGGAGGGCGGGCCACCTGCCCAAGCCCCTCCCGTGCACGGGCTCCTCTGGCTGGGGGCTGTGCTGCTTTATTCTATCGCTTTCAGGGAGGACAAGCCTGGGTCCTCTCCTGGAAGCTGAAACCAAGGGCAGAATGCCGGGGAGGAGGGCAGGATGGCAGGAGGTGACTTCAATGACCCATGTCCCCGACCAGCTGGGTCTGCTGCACGTTGGCCTGTCTTCCTTTGCGGACATTTGACCATGAACCTCCTGTCCTAAGAGGGACTCAGCAGTGCTGGGCCTTGGGAGGAGGGGCCTGACGCAGGCGAGAAGGTCCCAGGCCCCCACTGTCCCTTCCTGGCCTGCCGCTCACACCCGCTGGCCCCTGGCCCCTGGCTGCAGGCTCACCTGCCGCGGTGCTCTCGTTGCCCACAGGGGTGCTGGAGCAGCTTCGGTCCATGGTGGACGACTCAGAGGACACAGCGCCCGGGCTGCAGCCAGTGTAATCCATGTACTCGTCTGTCTCAGTGTCCATCAGGCTTGGCGGACCCTGAAAAGAAGCAGGGGTCACTGAGGAAGCTGGGCTGGGAGCCGCACTGCCCACAGGGGGCAGACTGTCACTTTGGGTGGGTGGCATAGCCCACCACCTGGAAGAGTGAGACATGGGTGATGCCCCTTTGCCACACGGGTGGGGGAGGGGATGGCCTGGCGGAGCACGGCTCTCACCTGGGAGGGGGGCACACGATCGAAGTTCTTCCCCAGCATCCTCCGCATGTGCTTCCGGGCGTGGGAGGTCATCTGGTGCTTGAGGAGGAAGGAGAACTGGCAGCCCTCCCGGATGCAGTGGAAGTGGCTGTTCACTTGGTTGTACTTGCAGCCTGTGGACACAGCCCACTCGGCATGAGCCTCCCCAAGCCGGCCAGAGCTCAGGACACCGTTCTGGGCATGGGGAAATGTGGCCGACCAGGCGGATGGCAGCTGGGGAAAGGGCACTTCCCTTGTGATGGCATTCCTATGAGGAGGACTCGTATCCCACCCCACCCGCAGGAAGTCCTAGGCCACCTGGCTCCCCTCTGGCCTAACATAGAGGCATGTGACAATGGCAGGCTGGCCCTGCCATCCCTGACCCAAAACATTGAAAGCTCCAGGGGATTCAGGGCAAGGTATCCTAATGATCTCTCCACGAGGTCAACCACTTCCCAGCAAGCCACCTGTCGCCACCTCTCCTCTGGAGAGCCTGGGTGCTGCCTGCCCCCAGACCTTGTTCAGGTGGCTGCTGGCCTGCTGGCCCTCTGCCCTGCCCCTCCCACCTCTACTCTGCTCTGGGCTGAGAACAAACAGAACAGGCGGGATTGAAACAGTATCAGCAAAGGGCAGGTGAAGGCCTGTCCGTTGCCGTGGCACCTGAGCTGGCCAGGTGTCTTATGTCATCCCCCAGCTTTGTTTGGCCCCAGGTACCACCAAAAACACCCAAAGTTGAGTAAATAACAGCAACTACAGAATGCCCTGACACCTGTAAACTGAGCCCAGGAACAGCATAGGCCACTGAGTGTTGACATCTGTTGCCACGGTAACCAACCCTCTCCCAAGCCATGAGTTCTTTTTGAATTAATACTTGAAGGAAAAGTTTGTTTCTTTTCTTTTCTGGCAGTTGACTTTGAGTATCTCACCCTTCCCCTAAGGAAAGGCCAGTCTGCAGCAGGCAGTGGCCCCACCTCTGTCTGCTTCCCCAAGACCCTGCTGCCATGACCACCTGAGTCACAACAGGGCTCGCCTGCAGCACAAGTCTCTCTGCCCAGCTAGCCTGGCCCCCACCTGCCCTGGTCTCTGGTCCATTCTTGGGCATATTTCTGCCCCACATCTGCAGGTCTGTGAACGTGAGGCTCGATTCTAAGGCAGGAGGGTTGGCTCTGCCCTCTGCCTGCTGGTGCTGGAGCCCCCTCTCCATAGACATCCCAGAGTGAGCTTGGGGAGGCTCTGTTCTGGGACTCGGGGGCAACTTCCTTGCCCAGCTCTCAGCAGCAGAATTAATTCAGGCATCTGCTGCCAAGCTTGGGGCCATCTGCGGCCTTCTCTTCCCAGCTCCATGCCTACCTTCTCGTGGGTTACCCCAAGTCACAGAGCTTTGGGCTGAGCCCACAATGTACTTGTTTCTCCCACCAGGTCCCCAGCACTGAGCAGAGTGCCTGCCACAGAAGTCGCCAAAAAAATTAGTTGCCGCCACTGCCACCCCCATGACCTCCTGCAATAGTGCAGAGCTCAGCACACGGCCGTTTCTCAGTGTCTGCTAAAAGTGAATGAACGAACAAACCACGGTCCAAAACCCCCGTACTACAGTTATGGAAAGAGATCCCAGACGGGGAACTTCCGGAAAGCCTGCTTGAAAAGGAAAGAGAACCAGGTCCAGGCCCGGCCGCCCAGTGAGGCCCAGGCATTTTCACTGGGGTGGGTACAGTGCTCTGAGTCTCCCGTACCCCTTTTTGTGGGCTCTTGGGTTTTGGCTATTTTCCCAGTTTGACAATGCTTGGCCTGTGATATCTGTGACATTTTCAACAACACATGGAGCCTGATGTGCAGGAGCAGGAGAAATGACTCAGGCCACAAGGGCCTCGGGAGCTAAAGCCACAGCCCTGCTACCTGCTACAAGTCCCTGCCCCCGGCCCTGACTATCAGTACCTAGTCGGCCGCACTCCTCACGCTTGGTGAAGTACTTGAATCCGTTGGCTGCCCGCCGCTCCGCTTTCTCGTGCTTCTTTATGTGCCATGGCAGCTTGGTGGTGATGTTGGTCACGAAGTAGCAGCCGGTCCGGAGACAGTGGTAGTGCCCGCGCATCCGGAACTCACAGTGCTGCAGGGAGGGACAGGAGGGTCAGGACCGGCAGGTGACTTCCACCTGCCCCAGGCCTCTGGGCTGTGGTGGGCCCCTTGCACATGTGTTCTTTCGTGCTCAGGATCAGAAAAATAATCTGGTATCTTTTGCATGTTAAAAAGCAGTATGTCCCTTTTGTCATTTGCCTAAAATATCCTACCTGGTATTGGTGCCAACCCTCCCTAGTCCCACATCCAGTGCAGACATCACTAATCTATCCTAGCTCTCTTCTCTGTATGCCCCAACCTAGGCAGACATCACTAATCGAGCCCCACATTCTTCTCTGTAACAGATCTAGGCTCAGACTCTTCAACGTGCTCCCCAGGAAGGGAGTGGGCCTTTATGGAATCCGACCTGCCTTCCTGTCTGGGGCATGGATAGTTCAATCTCTTTATGTATCCAATGGACCTATTTTAAAATCTAGGCCTCTGGGGAAAGGGAGCATAGCCAGTTCCAGAAAACAGAATGATGCCAAGAGCACAGTGTCTGCTCGGCATATAGTCACCATTGAGGGTTAGGATGAAATGACAGACTTCACCAGCTGAGTACCAATCTGAACCCCTGCCTGGGGCCTCCAGGGCCCAGGGGCAGAAAGCGTCTTTCCAGAGTCTGGAGGAGGCCAATTCCAAAAGGACATGAGAAACGGAATTTCTGCCAGGAGGAGCTAGTCCTGGGTCCTATACCTACCTCCCTGGCCCCTGCACCCCCTGCCCCTGCCCCCGTGCTGACCTGGTTGGGACAGAGACACTGCAGGGAGTAGTAAGCAAACTGGTCTCGCACGTTCACCAAGTTGTTGTTGGGGTTGATGTGGTCCAGGCAGTGGGACTCGGCCTTGCCTGAGGTTTTGCAGACGTACTTGCAGTTCCCAAAGAGACAGTGGAAGTGGAATTTGTTGGCATACTTGCAGTCCGTCGCGAGGCAAGGATCGCTGGAATGAAACCATAGCCCAGGTCATTGGCATTCCCGGTGCCCTGCCCGCCGATGTGCTGACATTTACTCATGTTGGGGTTCTGCTCCCAGTCCCTGGTGGTGCAATCAAGAGGAATGGCCCCTGGGCTGCCCTCCTGCTCAACAGGATGTTTTAGCCCAAGGAGACTACAGATCCCAGCATGCATTGCTACCTTCTTTTTGGAGGTCTGATGGTGCATAAGGGATTACAGTCGTAAGGTTGCCCAGAGCATTGCATGCTGGGACATGTAGTTTCCATGGCCACACCTCTGGATTATAGATAAGGATGGTTGCAATAACTTCTTGGATATGAAAATGAGGGATGGTGCTGCCAGCCCTGGCGGGATGCCAGTGAGGGCCTGGCTGGCACGCCACGGGCACCGCCCTGGATGTGGCTGACTGACAGGGTGTAGATGAGTGGGCAGCCCCGCCAGAAAGCGTTGCTACCCACGGGTACTTGGCCAGTGGGAATGTGTCCCTGGCGTCAGATCCTGCTGAAGCTCATAACTGCTGGGGCTCTCGGGGTCCGCTCCGGGCTTGGGGCACCCACCCACTCAGAGAACCTTACAGCCAGCTGAGCAGCGGGGCTGGCAGGGGCGGGAAGAATGCTGGGCTGAGCCCCCAGGGCTGGCCTGCCCTGCGAGTGGCAGAACCCACTCCAGGGCTGCAGGGAGGAAGCTGTGCTCCTGCCTCTGCCCCAGCTGAAAACACAGATGACCCCCTCGTCTGACGCCAGTGGGAGCTCTGACCGGTCTGGAACACTAAAAGGGCTGCCACTTTGGGGGAGGCGAATGGAGGAAGGGAAGCTGGGAGGGACGGAGAGGAGCACAGGTCCCCTTCCATGCTATGGGCCCAACCCCAAGTGCTCAGAGAGGGAGGACAGCTACCACTCAGGTGGTGTATGTTCACATCCAATTTATTACTTTTATTGAGAACAGGAAGCCGCATACATAATGATACAGAGTCACCGTTCTCGCCGCAAGCAGCCACCACCATCCAGTGAGAAAGGTCCCTTCCACCCGAGAGCTCAGACCACTGTGCCGGCGGGTATGGGCCTGGAGGAGGGCCTACTCCCTTCACCCCGATCCATGACCTCGCCTGCCCTGCGGAGACTCAGCCACAGCAGAGACCAACAAGGAGGCGGGAGGGAGATGCAGCCTTCCTTGAGGCGCGAGGACCACCATCCCCAGCCCACCTAAGTTGGTTCTTGCAGCACTTCCGCCAGTGCTCTGGGATAGTGGACCCTACCAGCACCACCTCCGCGCCCCACCAAGCCCGGCCCCCTATTCCAGGAACAGGCAGCAAGGTCAGAGCAGCAGCATCTTTGGCTAGGATATCGCCTGATGAACGTGTCCCAGAGAGCCTGGGGACAGCCAGGGCTAACTGCAGGCTGAGGAGCAGGGCCTCCTCGGCTGCCCTCGCTAGCACCTACTCCTGAGACACACGGGGGACACAGGACTCCCGGCTCATCGAGGGACTCACTTCTCCTGGAACTGGAGGAATCCGGGTTTGACCTGGGGCTTGGCGTTTTCTAGAGAAGTCGTTGCAAGGGCGAAGTGGGCAGGTGAGGCACTGACGCTGGAATCTGAGGCATCTGGGGTATGGTGGAAGCCAGCTGCTTCCAGGCGAGCAGGGTTGGGGTAGAGGGCACGGCGGCGGGCCGGGAGTGGGCCCTCCAGAGAGGAAACCGTGGCTGTGGTGACAGGAGGCGCCGGAGGGGATGCGGGGGCCAAAGAAGGTTTGGTCTCAGCAGCTGAGGCTGGGAAGGAAGCCTCAGTGTTTCCTTTCACTGCTCCTCCCTCCGTCCGGAAGTGGAAGCTGCAAGAGGCAGGAAAGAGTGTCTCAGGTGGGGTGTGGAGAGTGCCCTGAGCAGGTCAGCCATTCCTTGCTGGGCACCCCAGGGGATGGTGGGCCCTGCCTGTCTGCCTCAGAAGCCTAGGGACCCAGTGTCCCCATCTCGTCCCCGGTGCTAGGCATGATCCCATTAGGTGAGGAGGACTGACAGCAAATTGCGTCTTCCAGTCCTGAACTTGGACTCCTGGCTCAGCCCTAACTATGCTTCCTACTTGTGACCTTCCTGATGTGTCTGTTCCTATCCTCCTACACAAAGGGGGCTCTCGAGGACAGCAGGCCCTGGATCACAAAGCCCATCCTTCTAGAACCTGCTCTGAAATTTAAAGATGGGTCTCAGTATTCAGAATTGGTTCTTTGCAGACTAGCAGCTAGGGCTGCCTAACAGTGAGAGAGCCTGATCCGGGGTTTAGGGAGCAGTGAAGGCCTGATTTAAATGTTTGCAAGTTCTGGGTTCAATTACAATACGTGGCTTGGCTTGCCACAGTTCAGCTCCATGGATTTTACAAATTAATTTCATTATTTTCAGGTCAAAAGGAATCTACAAATACAGCATTTTGGCTGGAAAAGGCCTTCACTGAGGGTCCTGGGTCAGAGCTAGGTTCTCCAGCTGGCTCTGCAGGGAACATCTGTGGTGGGCTTATGGCTGCACTGGCCTGGGCGAGCTCAGAAGACCTGGCTGGTGGCTGAGCAGATGGAGGATGGGGAAGCCTGCCTTTAGTCAGACAGCACCTTCTGAGAAGAAACCAGCTCAGCTTCTGAAGTCTGGTGGGAAGGACACACAGGTCTTTCATGGAGGGCAGCAAGAGGCCTGTGAAGCGTCCAGCCCCACTCAGCCCAGAGCCAGGTTGGGATAAATGGGGATGGGTTTATATGGGCCCCCTCCAGGGACCCCAACTCACTTGGCATGCTTGATGGCCCCGTCCAGGGTGCTGAAAAGTGCGCCGCACTCCTCCACCACGCAGTGGAAGTGGGCCTTGTGAAGGAAGTCACACTGGGCATCGCAGAAGTCCTTGGTACCAAACCTGGCCAGAGGAGCCAGCGGGTTAGAGGAGACCCTGGAGCTCTGTCGAGGCCGGGATGTGTGGTAGGGCCGGGTGCTGGCCACCAGGATGGATGGGCACGGCCCCTCCCTCCCCTTTGCTCTCCCGATAAGCCGCTCACCTGCGAAGGTACACCTTCCAGGGCTCTGACAGCTTCTCCTGGACCAGCGCCTTCGCGGCCTTGCCCAAGAAGGGCGAGGACTCCACGGCGGGGCTCCCCTCCGCTTCCGTCTTGATGTTCAACAGGCTGCCGAGGTTGGGGTTGCCCTGAGACATCTGTGAGGAGGACAGAGGCGGTGCTTGGGGCTGGGGGACCTCAGGACACAGGACTGGCTACCCTGGGAAGAGCAGCAGCTCTGAGCCACTCGGGCCTCTCACAACCGAACAGAGCATGGCGGCAGTGCTGGCAGCAGAGAGGGGAGGAGGCCCGGCCCACGTGGCTCTGGCTGTGGAAGAGCCGTCTCTGAATGGACGCTGCTCCGGCCCTGTGGAGATGCCAGGGCTCCTGCACACAAGCCCCTCGCTGCTAGGAGCCATCACTCAAGCTGAGGCCGAGACTCGGGGCACACACTCCAGCCCAGCTTTCCCCAGACTTCGTGGCTCCCTGGTTATTTTCCTGCCAGATTTTCAAAAGAAGTACAGGAGGAGGAGGGGTGGGGGAACCCCTACGAATTCCTTGAGAACAAGAGAAGGCACACAAAGGAGGAGCAGAGAGGGAGGGAGGGAGGCTCGCGGGTGAGAGCAAGACAGCTGAATGCTGCCGGGAGGAGGGGGGCGGGAGGGGAAGCCCTCGTGAAGGCTTGACTGGAGCGGGTGTGCGGCTCTGCCAGGAGGGGACCGGGGGTGCCGGGGCAGTGTCCTAAGAATGGGAAAGGAGAGCACAAGAGCAAGCAGGCAACGGAGGGAAGAAAGAGGCACGGGGTGGGTGCTGGGGCAGAGGGGAGTGGCGGGCTCCTGCCCTGCCGAGGGCCCAGCCAGGTCCCCTGCCCCGTGGGGTCCAGCCCGGGACCAGCTCCCTCCGCAACAGTCACTTGTGTACAATAACCAAATTAATCTTGCTGCAGTCAAATTTATCATGTGAAGGAGAAAAATATATTTGAGATGATGTATAATTTACAAAGACCCTGCATTATTTAAAATAAATATTCTGGAGCGACCTCTGCGGAAGGCGTCCAAGACCATTACTCACCCCGAAAAGTGGAAATTGATGCTTTGCTCCCACTTTGGTCCCCCTCACCCACCCCCTTTTGAACAAACAAAATATATAAAATAAATAAATAAAATTAATAACTAAAAGCGGAAGAAGTTAGAGGGCTTTGGAAAAGCTTTTGGAGCCCTCCATCTGAAGGGAAAAAAAGGGTGTCAGAGGCTAGAATATATTTCTTCAGCCAGTTCATTAAATTAATTTGTAAGCAGTGGCTCTGAAATTATATCCGATGAAAAATGGCCTCAAAATTTAAATGGTACAAACTCATCTTATTAGAGGCAAAACATTAAAAAACAAACACATCCCCCCACCCCCAGCACAGCTTTAATTTCTCTGGGTGGGGGAACGGGAGGCGTGTGATGGATGGTTCTTACCTTATTCATAAGCGAGGATAAAAGAGATGAATTCGCCGGGACTGCGTGGCCATTTGATTCATTACTGGAACACACAAGCCAAGGGGCTTTAGTCAGACGTACGTGGGACTGAGCCCAGAGCCTCGCCCCTCCCAGCCCGGCCCTGGGGCTCCAGCCCGCCTGCTACATCTACCTGGGCAGGGGGATGACCCCTTCCAGGAGGGCTTGGCCCCCGGCCCCTGCTGGGGGTCTGGCTCTGAGGGTGCAGTACCGGAGCCTCCTGCAGGGGGGCGGAGCTGGGAGACCGCTGCCTTGCCTCACCTGGGCTCCTTCACAGTCAGGTCTAAACTGCGGTCCTGGGAGGCCTCGTGGGAACCTGGGGTGCCAGCATTCTCGCCGGGCTCCTGCTTCACCGGGGCTGGGGGGAACCTGGTGGGGGTGGCCTGCTGCCCGTTTCCTACAGGGGAGGGGAGGGGAGGGAAGATGGTGTTAGAGGGGCTGAGGGCTTCATATGGGCACAAACCAGGGCCTCTGGGAGAAAGGGCAGCAGGCCGGGTGGGCTGGGGCCCTTGGGGAGCCCTGACTGCTGGTCAGCGATTCTCCCACTGACAGAATCGCTTGTGACGCTTACCCCTGTGTGGCAATTCTTCAAGTGATAATTATTGCAAAATTATGTCAAAGTTGTCCAGGCTCAGGGCTTCCTGGAGGAGAAGGGCGAGAGGCTGGGGAGGGGGTTGGGACGGGGGTGGGGGCCCTTCATTTTCTCTACCAACTGTCACAGTCAATTTGTGGGGCTGCCGCTTAGGCTTTTATTAAAGACTCTGTTAACGCTGAGGGAAAGTGGCAGATCTAGACTGGGAGCTGCGCCCCCTCCGCAGGTCCCTGTCCCACTGTTGCCGGGGCGACGGCCCTGCCTTCCACTGAGCATGCCTAGGAGGGGCATCTGCTGGGTCAGGGCTATGGAAGCTGACAGCCAATCAGAGTGGTTCAAACTACGTGACCTCGCCCCGTCAAGCTGTCCAGGGCAAGGCTAGGAGGCCCACCCCCGCTGGCAGGGCTGGACCGGGTCGGTGGGAGTTGGTGGGTGTGGGTGTTGGGGGAAAGGCTGGAGTGGGGTGGGCAGAGGATTCGGGAGGCCAAGCAGAGTAGGGGCAAAAGAAGTTGCTGACAGGAACATGTCCACTGAGCCTTTCTCCATAATCCCCAAGTGACTGAAATATTAATCTGCCCCAGGCGCTGCAGCTGACAGAGAGCTGCTTCACAGACAGCAAGTGGCATTTTATTAAAAAATAAAGGAAAATGAGCCCCCTTTCTCTTTGCTTGACCTTTCTTTTGGGGGAAGGCGATTTTTCTAATGAAAAGAAAGTACTTGACAGTCTGGCCACCGAGCCCAGTGTGGCTCTGCAGGGCACCACCTCAGCATGCAGGCACCTGGCCCGAGGGGGTGGCCCTGGGCAGTCCCCTCTGCTCCTCCCAGCAATGGAAGGTTGGGTCACTCCAAGCTACCAGCTGACAGGAGTGTCCCACTGGGGACACGACAGTTTTCAGAATCAAAGTGTCCACATTCCAGCAGCTCACCAAAGTCACTTGCCCAAGGTCTCCAGGGAGAAAGGGCCCAGACCCTTGCCAAGTGCTAGTGGCCCTCTGGGAGGTCTGGGCCATGGGGCCCCTCAATCTTCGCTGGTCTCGAGACAGTCTCGCAGCAAAGCAGGGTGCATGGGCTCAGGAGCCAGACTGCTGAGGTCCGAGTCTCAACTTCGCCACCTTCTAGCTACATGCCCAGGAACAGACTATGCCCATTGTTCCCATAGCAGGACTTTTGTCTGTCTTCTTCCCTGCCATGTCCCCAGCACCAGCTAGGTGCCTGGCCCTCAGCAAGCACGCAGCAAGCTGCCCTCAGCAAGCACCAGCAGCTGTCGAATGAATGAATGAAGTGAGCTGCATCCCAGACCTGAGCTCACTCTTCTCAAGGATTCGACTAATGCTAATTACCCAGAGGTGGGGAAACAGAGAGAGAGGAGCGAGGTAAACAGAAAAGCCAAGGCATTCCAGAGAAAAAAGAGTAGAAAAACTACTAAAAGAGCAGAATAGTTGAGAAAGGAGGATCGCCCCTCACAGTGAGCCAGCAGGAGAGATGTGACTGGCTCCATGGCTTCCAGGTAACAGCCACTGGTGTGGCTGAAATGAAAGAAATTCCAACTGAATCCAGTTCCTTAGTCACACTAGCCAAATTCAAGCACTCACCAGCCACGCGTGACAGAGCAGAAACGTTTTGTTGTTGCAGAAAGTTCTGCTGGACAGGGCTGACTGGGAGGGAGAGCCTGGGACAGGCATCCTCAGATGTGAGGGGCTGGGCAGGCATGAATCTCCCTGAGTGTCCCTGAAGTGCAGCCACCTGCCACTGGGCTGAACTTGCGTCTCCTCCAGGTCGCCTGGAGGAGGCCCTAGGGTAAACTGGGGCTCTGGGACTGTTCTCATCAGGGGTGGGACTTGTGAAGGGTGAGAAGACCAGGACAGGGGACAGCTGGCGGTTGCCCTGGGATGCCTAGATGTCCCATGAGACCAAAATTATTGCCCCCACTTCACAGGTGAGAAGCCAGAAGCAAGAGCTGCTGGGGGTGGGGGCAAGTGAGGATGAGGAGCCTCAGATAGAAAGTGAACAAGATAGAGGCACAGACAAGGCAGAGAGGGGCGGTGGGGGGACCAGGGACACAGGGGCAGGGAGCAGAAAGAGGCCTCTGCCAAACATCCCCCGACTGTGCTCTGCAACCTGAGGCCAGGGCGCTCCCTGGGTCTGTGAGGTGCTCGCTTCCTGGGCAGGGCCCAGCCTGCTCACCTGGGTCAAAGGTGGCAGAGGGCTTGAGGGCGGCTGCAGCCAGCCTGGCCATCATGGGCGAGATGAGGCCCTTGCTCGCAGAGATCCTCTCCATGATGGAGGCGGGGCACTGGGACAGAGGCGGCAGCCACGGGGGCAGAGTCGCCAACTCCAGAGGAGGCCAGGGCAGGCGTGTCAGGTGTTGCCGAGGCTCCTGCCCCAGAAGACATGGTACCCATGAGGCCAGGGGCACCCACAGGCAGGGAGGTGCTCCCGCGGCCCGGAAGGATGGGGAAATAGGGCGCAGCGGTGGGCAGGCCTGAGTTGGAAAGGGCAAGGGCCAGGGGGATGGAGCCGGGCAGGCCCTGGGACAGCAGCCCAGAGATCTTGCTGTTGGGAGGCTTGGTGGCACTGGGCACTGCCTCAGCAGTAGCGGTGGCAGTGGCCAGGGAGGCGGAGGACTGCTGGCTGGTGGGGGAGGCGCTGAGGCTGGAGTTCTTGCTGCTCAGGGCAGAGAAGTCCACCAGGTCGTCGTTGCTGGATTGCTTCCTCTTCGTGCTCCGTGTCCTTGGTGCCCAGCAGCGAGGGCGGCAGCCCCAGCACGCCCGAGGAGCGGATGTGCCTGCGCTCGTGCTTGCGCTTGTGCGAGGTCATCTGGCTGGTGGAGGTGAAGGTGAAGCCGCAGCCGGCACGAATGCAGTGGAAGTGGTTGGTGGCCTTGCTGTACACGCAGCCCTCGTACTTGCACTCCTCGTACTTGTAGAACTTCTTGAAGCCATCCTTGGCATAGGCGTCGTCCTTGATGTGGTAGCTCTTGTGCTTCTCGATGTCACATTTGTTCTTGAAGGTGAATGTGCAGCCAGGACGCCTGGATGGGATATCGGGAACCTGTCATGGGGTCTCACGGGGCCGGGAGGAGGCCCTGCTGTGCTCCCACCACGACTCCAGGGGGGACAGGCCTCTAATGGACGCTAAGACAGTACCTCGGAGCAGCCTCCACTCCTATTCCTATTTACTCCCTTGAGAAAGCAGGGCCCTGTGCCATCCCCTGGGCCTGGCTCCCTAACGTCCGTCCCTCCCCCAGGACAGGAAGCCTCCCCGGCCAGCCTTCCAGCTACCTGCAGTGGAAGTGTGTGGTCTTCTGCCCGTAGAACTGGCAGTCGGCTGTGCCACAGTCCTCAGTGGCTCGGAAGCGCTGGAAGCCGTCGTTGATGAGCTGGGTGTTCTTCTTGTGGAAGTTCTCGTGGGTCATCACGTCCGATGTGCTCGTGTACACCTTGTTACAGCCCACCTGCAGGGACCAGAATGGCGGTCAGGGGAACTGAGGTCAGGCACCCCTGGGCCGGGGTCAGAGAGGCTTCTTCTGGGTGCAGCTGAGGCCATGGGGCCTCAGGCCGCTGACCTCCCTGCTCAGGGAGCTTTTGGGAGCTTTTGCACCGGTACACATCCAGCTCGGGACACCCAGAAGGTTTACTAGGAACCTCAGCAGAAAACCTCTATCAACCTCTCAGGCCCCCAGATGCCTCCCGGCACAGGTGTGGGAGCCCGGATCTGTGGCAGGTGGGTGTGGAGTCCCAATCTGTGGCTCCACCTCTAAAGCCCCCAGGGGTGGGCAAGACTGGACCTTGGGGGCTGGTGGCCACCTTTAGCCCAAGGACTTGCTTAGTGACTGTTTCCTGGCACAGGGCCCTCCCCACCCACCCCAGCTGGGCTAAGGCAGGCAACGTTGCCATATTGAGTAAAAACCAGTGGAATCTGAACACTCTTGAAGGCTGGGCCGTGCCAGTGTCTGCACCATCTCAGAGCCCAGAAAGCGAGCCCCCCTCCCCTCCTGGGCCAGGTTGTTTCACAGAGGCCATAACAACACCCTGACAAATACTGGGGGAGGCGCAGTGGCTGCTATTTGCAACCCAAAGTTGCTCTCCTTGGACCTGACACCTTGAAAAAGCCCAGACTCTGCGTGGCATTAAAACAAAGAATTAAACAAAAACCTCCTCAGAAACCATTTGCAATACTGCTCTTGGTATTAAAGCCTGAAAAGTGTCGGTCTGTATAAACAGCTCGCTGAATTTCACCAACACCAAGTATGGCCATGGGGAAGGCCCCGCCCTGGCCCACCAGCCGCTGCCCAAGCCCGAGTCCCCGGGACTGTCCACCTGCCTGCCGCCCCTGTCCTGGGGTGGGAGAAAGGGAGCCCCCTTGTCGGGAGGATCCCTGCTCCCGGGGCAGCCGTGCCTGGGGGCGGGCGGGAGGGTGAGGCACCTGCATGCAGTGGTAGTGGGTGCTCTTCCCGTTGAGGTGGCAGCCGTGGTAGTAGACGCTGCAGTCGTCTAGTGGGCTGAAGCGCATGAAGCCGTGCTGCAGGGAGTTGTCCCGCTTCTTGTGCATGTTGTAGTGCCGAATCACATCCTGCTTGCTCGTGAACCTCTGCCGGGGGAGGGCCAGGTTGGCAGGAGCCTGAGCTTCCCAAAGGCCCGGGGCGCCAGGGCCGGGCGCCAGCCCCAGGGCTCTCGGGTCTCCCTATAAACAGCCCCGCTTGGGGTCCAGGAGGCCCAGACTGCCCCCAGGCCAGTGCACTGGACCTTGGCGAGAATAATTCCAAAGGGTCCAGAACCAGAGACCCTTCCCTAACCTCCCCCCAGGCTCCTAAGAGCCATGCCCGGGAGCAGAGAGGATGACCTGAAGCAAATGTTTAAGGTAGGGGCTCTGATGGTGACAACTCATTTTGTCCAGTGCCACCTATAAGATATGCCAAACTGGGCTCGGTGGCCAGAGAGGGAGCGGACACTGCAGATGGCCCACACTCCTCATTCGCTAGCCTTGCACTCACTAGCTACTGGCTTTGAACATAAGTGACAACCTGTCCGACCCTCGATGTTATTATCTATAAAATGGGGCAGTAATGTCAACCCCATAAGGACACTGGGAAGAGTCTATTAGATAAGGTACCTAGGCTGTCTGGCGTATCCTTGGTGCATGGTGGACTCAGGGAATGGGAACCTAAATTATTATCACCAGGGTGTAGATGGCTCCAGATCCTACCAGCTGCCTTGTGAGCAGGAATCTGGGAGTGTGGTCAGGCTGGTAGTTTTTCCGCCTGCCCGAGTTAGGTTCAGGTGGTCTGAGCAGAACGGAACACCCGTCCCACTCCTGAAAGGCTCCTCTGCTGCTGTGCCAGCAGGCGGGGGCGGGAGCAGGGTGGGCGCCCGGGGGCATTACCTGGTAGTTGCACTCGGGTCGAGGCAGTGGTAGTGCTCGCGGTACTGGTAGGCGCAGTGGATGTGGCCGCAGTGCTGGCTGCCCGAGAACCTGCAGGGAGGAGTGGTAGGCTCAGGTGCCAGCCTAGGGAGGACTCTTCCAGGGGCTTTGGCCTGAGCAGCCGAGGAATTTGGTACCCATGCCCCAGGGACACGTGCTGGGGTTCAGGGGGCCCTGAGCCCTGTGTGAGGCCGTGGAGGGGCAGAGGTGGTCTACTGCGGTGAAGAGAGAGAGAGGCCCGAGAAGGCCAGGACAAGCATCGAGCCGATCAGGAAGCCCGGAGCTGCTGAGCTGCAGACCCATCCCATAGGCCCGCAGAGTCCATCCGCCCTGGGAACGGGTGCCAGCGGAGGTACAGAGGCCTGGCACCAAGGTGGCAAGGAGGAGCCTGGGCAGGCCAAAGCTCAGAGCAGAGGCAGGGAAGAGACCTGGGATGGGCTGGGATGAAATGGTGAAGGCAGGAGCCGCCACGGTGGCCCAACCGCCTTTTGTGCAGGTGCCACTCACCCGCTCACACCCACCAGCACTGGGCGAGGTGCTGGGGACCCTGGCTGGGTCAGCTCAGAGCTCTGTTGCCCAAAGGTGTTAAAGGGCTTTCTCTGTCTTGGGCTTTCCTGACACTTGAAACAGTGCAGAGTGATGAATTTTTAAAGCACAGCATCTGTTTGGTTTCCCGTGGCAGGGAGCGCGCTCTCCAGCCAGCTCTGCAGCCAGGAGCCCCAGGAGCTGCCCGGCCACTGCCACCTCCCAGAAAACCCTGTGCCTTCTCTAGGCCCTGATGCTTCAGGGTGTGGTTCGTAGCCTTGGGGACGGCCACCCCAGGGAGAGCATGCCATGACGACAGTGGAGAAGGTGGTAGGCTCAGCCTGCCTGCCCAGCCAGGATGGCACGAGCCTGCAAGAGTGAGAGGAAACCCCCTTGTAAGGGGGAGAACCACTTGCAAATAAATATTTAAGCTGAAGCTGCCAAAAAGGCCATCTGCTGAGGCACTAATAATAATAATAATAATAATAAAGAGAGTGGAGCAAAGCTGAAAAGACAGAGATGAACAGCAGAGAAGGACGGGAAGAACCTGGAAGATCAGCAGAAAGACAGCTGCCAGGGCAGGACCCCTGCCGTGTGCTGCCCTATCAGGCGCTGGCAGCCAGGGGCATGATTTGGGGGAATCTGTTAAGGTGAAGGTTCCTGACCTGCCCATCTCGCTGCCTTAGGATGTAAAAGAACAAGTCTGGAGTTAGGTGATGATGGCCAAGGCCTGGCCTGGGGGAGTGCACCGAGGCCATAGCCACTTCCCATCCTGGACAGTTCCACGGTGGCTGGCACCCACCCAGGGCTTCGTCTGAGCTGTGGAGCAGGGCCATGCACTCACCTGGGGCCAGGCCCTGCCACCAGGTCCCTTCAGAAAACCCATCCTGCTTGAGACACAAGCTTAAGGGCACATGGCCGGGATCACATCACGGGGATGGGGCCTCTGAGATGGAGTAGAGGGCAGTCCCTCAGGGGAGTTCGGGGACAGGAGTGCATGGGGATGGGGAGGCAGCAGGCACCTTGGCACTAGCGGTCAGATGGATGTATGGTCCCACCATCCTCAAGCATTCCTGATACCCCCCCCCACCTTCTCTCCATGGCAGTCTCCTCCCCAGGGGCCTACCTGGCAATATATTTCTGGTAAATGTTTACATCTTCGGTGACAGCTGGTTTATCTGTGGGCAATCCGTTCCTGGCGAGAGACACACAGGGCACAGCCGATTAGCCGACAGGGGGTGGCCTCATGCCCCAGGAGCGTCTGGGGGGCAGCTCCCTGCCCTGAAGCCCTGGCCCTTCTCTCCCTCACTCTGTGGCGTTAGGAGGCACCCAGGGTGAGACTGAAAGTCTTTTGGTAGAAGTCTGGCACAGGTCAGTTACTCAGCTCCAGCAAATGTAGACCTGTCTTGAGCTGGCAGGACTGGAGGGTTCTACCTTAGGTACAGGCCTGGCCTAGAGTCCAACCGGGCAGAAGCCTTGGAAACTGAGGACTGGACCCTCTCACACACTGGGAGTCAGGAGGCTGCTGGCTGAGGGGGGTGCCAGGTACCACTGGGGAAGACCCCAGGGGAAGGCGCAAGAGCAGCACCTAGCAAGTGAAGCTGGGTGGTCGGAAAAGCCTCCCCCACAGCCAGAGGGCAGCTCCCTAGACCCACCCCAGGTCTGTGCCCAGAGGGGAGGGCCTTGCTCGGCCCCATGAGATCTGCAAAGAACCATTTTACCATTGCCTAGGGTTAGTGCTGAGTGTGTCCACTGCCACCCCAGCCTCCTGCCTTCTCTTGCTGTGTTCCCCATGGCCCAGGCTTTGGACCTGGGAGCCATGGCCACCAGATTAGACTCTGGAACCCCAACTCAGAGTAGGGTTTTCCCAGCCAACCGCAGGCCTGCATTTGGCCTTCACGGTGGCAGGCAGGGAAGGCCCATCACAGGCAAATGGGGGTGACAACAGTCCGCGGGATGTGTGTTAGCAGATGAGCAGATGAGCATGTGCGCAGAGGTACCCAGTGTGTGAATGTGTGTATGCACAGCAAGGTGTGTAGTGTGCAGGTCCAGGAATATGTGATCATGTAGACAGAGGAATAAGTGTGCATAAGTGTGCATGTGCTGGTGTGTGGCCATGTGTGTATGGAAGCACGTGCTTGAGAACCTGAGTGTGTCTGGGTGTCAGCGCACAGTAGATGTGCATAAGATGCTGAGTTGTGTCCTCAGCATGGGCTTCGAAGGCAGGGCAGTGGGCCTCTCAGAGGCTCCAGTCCTGGCTCCGGGCTGGCATCAGGGGTGGGGCGTATCTTACTTGACAGTGGAGACGGTCCCCGTGGTGATGGAGTCTGTTTTGGAGAACGTCGACTTCAGGTACTCGGGAGTGTTGAAGGACAGGGAGGCAGGTGGCTCGGGCCCTGGCCCGGCAGCGCTGGGAGCACTGGGCACACTGGCGAGGGGAGCAGGAGCCAGACTCGGGGTGGGTGGAACCTTGGCGGGGCCTGGCTTCTGGATGGCCCGGACGTCGTACTTGAGGGGCGCCCCACCTTGCCTGTCTTGAAGGCGATGGCCCCACCCATGTCGGGGCTGCCCTCCCCGGGTTTGAAGAGGTGCAGGTATTTGACGTTCTCTAGGTCATACTTGGATGGCTTCTTGTAGGTGCTCCCGTTCTGGGGCCGCAGGTTCTCGCCTGTCTTCAGTTTCTGGATGAAGAAGTCGTACTTGGAGGCGCGGGCCACCAGGCCCTGCATGGGGACGCTGCTGTGCGAGGGCAGGGGCAGGATGGTGGCCTTGGTTTCCAGGTGTGCTGTGCTGCTGGGCAGCCGCAGGCCAGGCAGGGGGCCCACCGCTTCCTTGCCCACCCGGTCCTCAGCCTTGGTGCAGTGGGCCGGCCAGGAGAGCTGCTCGCCGGCCTTGAGCTTGCGGATGTACTCCTCATACTTGGAGAAACGCGCCCGCTTGCTGAGGGCATCCTCAGAGGTGGGCAGCACAGACGAGGTGGCCACCTCGGGGGTGGGGCCCGCATGCAGCTTCTCGAAGCTGATCTTCCTGGCCAGCTCATCCCTTGTGTTCTGGTCATCATAGCCAAACATGCCGAGGAACTCGGTCATGGTGGAGGCCGCGTAGTCCCGCAGTGAGGAGGACTCTCCTATGGTAGAGAGGACAGGTAGTCACCTCTGGGAGGGAGCAAAGGAGCCAAGGGACAGGAGCTCCCCTCAACTCAGTGTACCCCCAGCCATTGAGGGAGGGGCCCAGTGTAGGGAGGGGCGGAGCAGGACATGATCTATGGACATTTGGCTCACTTGTTAGGTTTTACGACTCTTAAATTAATTTGTTTTAAAAAAAAGTAATTAATACTGGGGTAAAATAAAACGAGTTCATCAATGCCAGGAAAATCAATTTCCTAAATGTTCTGGCCGATGGCTTTTCAGTACATTAAACAAAGTTTCATAAATGTCTCCGCTCTCTTGCCTTGGCCTAATATGAAAGAGAAGTCATTTTACTGGAAGTAAGGCCAGATTCCAACCTGCCTCTGGAGGTGGGGTGAGAACAGGGGCCGGGGACAGGTAGGGGTGTGGGCCTGTGGCTGGGTACTCAGGCAGGAGCTGGGGGCTGAGCAGGCCACTGTGGGTGATTAGGGGTGAGACTGGCTGAGCCTGCCTGGAGGACCCTCTCCGATTCCCACGAATGGATACATAGGCCCCTAATCCCTGGGAAGATGAGGGCTCATCTCAAGCCTCCCAGGACTGGGCCTCTCGGCCCTGCCCCAAACCCCAGACAACAGGGCTGTGCGGGACAGAGACCCTGCTGATGTGGTTACGCGGATTCACTCAGGGTCCGCGACCCCAGCCAAGATTTATGGCAGGAGAGTCCTTCAGATCTCACCCATTGTCCTCTGGTTACTTGTGCTCATGCATAAGGGTGGGCCACCCATACAGTCAGGACCAGAAAGGCTGGCCCTACTGGCCTAGGGCAACGGGTCCAAGTGTGACCCATTCACCTGCTCCACCTGTGTCCACTCCTGGGCACATGGAGAATCCTGGAGCCACCTCCCCACAGGGAAATGCGTGCACACACACTCACAAGCTCACACTGCTGCTACCTTCCCGAATCTATGCACACAAACACATACACAAACCACCCAAACCCCAGCCCCGCTCCCTAAGACTGGTCTCAGGATGGTGCGGGGCAAGATGACCCTATCCTGCCTGGGGTTTTTCTCTGGAGATGACCCTCCTTCCACACATGAACTCCTACCCTGCACACATGAGACACTCCTTCCTGCACTGAACTTGCTAAGCACCTACTATATACTCCAGCCCGAATCAGGGGTGGGTGCACACAGGAGGGTAAGACCGACAGGCCCCAGGAGACATGCACGTTCTCTCCATTTGTGTCAGAGCCAGTACACCAGGGCACATTCAAAGTGGCAGCACCCCAGGCTGGGGGTCCTAACAACATAGCTAGGGGAAGATGAGGCCAAAGAAGGGGTAGGAGGTCCAGGATTCCAGATAGGGGGGTCTCCTTCTGAACCCCATCATATCTGCCAGGTCTGTGTTTCTCAGGCCACAGCTGGAGGTGGTCTCACAGAGAAGGGCTGGGCGTGGGCACAGAAGACCAGCGCGATGTGGAAAGAGAGGCTCTGAGCTTCTGGGGTGGGGGAAGCAGTCTTGAGAGGACTGGGACCCCACTAGGTGAGGATGGTCATGGGCAGCACCTGGCACCTGAAGTGGGCAGTGACTCAAGGAACCGACAGACAGCTGTCATCCTGGGGTGGGGGTGTGGCAGTAGCCAGTGGACTGCTATCCTGACCTCAAGCTACTTGGTGCTGGGGCCCAGCCTGGGAGGAGTGGGCTCTGGCTGCTAGAGTCAGTGGCTCAGGGACCAGGGAAAGGGGCTAAAATAGCTGGAGGCAGCTGAGCCCTCGCTATGGGGGGCAGAGAAACCAGAAAAGGCTTTGAAGGCAGGCGGCCTTAGAGCAGGGAGGGGGCCAGGCAGGGTCCCAGGGGCAGCCCACAGGCCTACATTCCTCAGTCTCAGGGCCCAGAGAAGGTGGCCTGGGGGCTGAGCCCACATGGGTAGCTAGGGCTCCGCCTGGCTCTCTCCAGTGCCCAGGGCTGAGCAGGCCTTCCCAGGTGTCACACTGCAGTCCCACTGGGCTTCAGACCAGAGGGGTGAGGCCTGGGGCCATGAGGCCACTGGTATTTCCAGCCCTGCCGCCTGCCACCCCAGCTCTCTACTCCCCAGAGGAGAGGAGGCAGGACTGAGGAGTCCTGGGCAGAGCTGGGTGAGGGCAGAGCTGGGTGTGGGAGGGGTTGGGGCACTGAGGGGACAGCGGCCCTTGTCCCTGTCCCTCCCCTCTCCTCAGGCCCAGTGTAATCACCTTGTGTCTGGGAAAGGCAAGGGCTTTTCCTATCAGAGGAAACTGAAGGTCACACTTTTCCTCATTGATCTTGCAATGTTTGTTAATTACTCTGTCACTGATGTGGCGAAGGATAATTAAACAGCTCTGTTTATATCTTATATGCATAATTATGTGGCTGCACAGGGCTCCCCGCAGGGAGGAGATGCGCCCCCTCACTGCAGGGGGAAAGGGGTAGGGGAGCAGGCAGGGAATGCTCAGGCACCGGGTACAGGCCTGGGAAGGAGGCTGAGGTGCTGAGAAAATATCCCAGGCCCTGGGGCTCCAGTCCCAGGGGTGACCTCCCCCCCTCAGCTCCTCCCTCCCGAGCAGAAGGAGCTCAAGGCCACTCTGAGTCTAAGGACAAGAAGACACCAGAAAAGCCCAGCCTCAGCCACCTCGTGGAAAAGAGGTCAGCCAGGGGACTGTGTCCGGGGCAGGTGGGTGTAATGGGATATGTGATCTGGGCCACCCTGTGGCCCTGTGCCCTGCCTGAGAGGTCCTGTTGAGGATAGCTGGGATCCCTGGGAAGGAGAAGGCGGGTGATGAGTCAGTGGGGAAGACTCTCAGGACAAGCAAGGGAGATGGAGAACAGCCTATCTCAGAGCTCCTCGGAGAAACCTCCCTGAGAAACAGCCTTTGCAGGCGGCGAGCTCCGTGGTATGATGCTGGCTGTGGCTACCCAGACACCGTCCTGGTACTAGGTCCCCCAACGGGCTCCTCCCTACACAAGTGCGTAGACAGTTGTCCACCTATACCCATCTACTTGTCCATCCGCCCATCCATCCATTGCCTCCTGCGGACCCGCCGCGTGCTCAGACCTGCTCTCCACTTGGGAAGCTGCCTTTTCAGGCCCCTCCCTTCTCACCCTTGGTTCTCCCCAGTCCCTGCCCAGCTAGTCTCCCCATTCTAGTCATTAGCGTGGCCCCGCCCACCCTCCTCAGGAGTCCTCGCTGGGTCAGAACAAGATGACAGTATCTGGAGCAAGAGCGAGCGAAGCAGGTGTGCTCTGAGCCCTGTCCCCATCCCTGCGAGGCATCCTCACCCCGTTATGTCCCACCCGGGGCTTCAGGTACCCACCTGAAGCCTGCTTGGCGCTGGGGCCGCTGTCGTCCTTGGAGGCTGCCCTGTCCGTGTCCTTCTCCTCCTGCGTGCTGCTGTCCTTCGGGAGCGCCTCGCTGTGGTCCTCCTCATCGCTGCAGCCCCGGGGCTGCACCATGTAGACGCCCTCGGGCGGCAGCTCCAGGCCCTCGCGGGCGGTCCGCCCCAGCACAGGCGTGGGCGCCGGCTCCTCGCTGTACTCCCCGTTGACCCACTTCTCTATCACCGCTCGCCTCTTGTCTTCTTCGCTGCGGGGGGCCCGGGCCACCCCCAACTCAGGGCCACTGCGCTCTTTGTCCTGGGGCCTCAGCGGGCTGCCCTCAGTGTGGGAGCCAGCCTCTCCTCCCTTCTCCACACCACCTGGCGGCTGAGCTTGGCGCAGATCGCATTGAGTTTCAGGCCACCTTTGCGCTTGGCCGCCATTGCGGGCTTGCCTGTGGGTGGGTCGCTGCACCGGGCGCCTTCAGCTGCAGGGGAGGAGAGAGAAGTCAGAGGCATGGCCACCCACCTCAACGGCTGGGCAGAGGCTCTGTCCCTGTGTCCCCAAACCAAAGGTCTTCCCAATCACGGTCCCATCACACTGCCTGGAGACTGCCCGGCGCATGTCTGAACCCCTCACTGGACTGTGAGCTCCAAGGGGCCAAGCTCACCCATGGCTCTATCCCAGGACCTGGTACCACACTGGGCGTGTACTAGGTGTTTCAAAAAAATATTGTTAACTAACGAATGAATGAATTTGCAAAACAAGGGGCAGGCTTCTTCCCAGCACCTGGCTCCTGGAGGCATTTCCTACCCTTGTTTGGGCTCTGGATGTCTCCTCTGAGAGAGAGGCAGGCCAGCCATGCCCCAGATAGTATAAAGGAGGCAGAGTGCCTCTGACAAGCAAGGATACTGAGGCACAGAGGCTGAGGAGCTGGTTGGGGGGCAAAACTGGCAAGTGACAGCAGCCTGCTCCACTTGTGAGCATCCGCCCCACCACACAGTCTGCTGGGGAAGAGACAGCAAGAGCCAGGAGAAAGCCAGTGCCAACCTCTTGCCTTACTGTCACAGCAGCACTTGGCTGGCACCCGTCCCTACCTGAGCATCTCATCCCTGCAGCTCCTCGGCCCGGCCTGGTCCCTGGGCCTCTCCTGACCCTGACCTCTGCTAGCTGGAGAGCCTTGAGATCACCTTTCCTCCAGCCACTTGGGACCTTCCCTAAGGCCTCTGGTTTTCCTCCTCACAGACGCTTTCTTGTCTTCTCTGGGCATTTCCTATCACCTCCCTCCTTCTCTAGGCCTCTATCAGGGCAGTCCAAGGGCAGAGCTCCTCCGAGCCCCTCCGAGGGCCACTTGTCCCCACCTGAGGCCCTCGCTGCTTTCTCTTCCTCGGCCGGCTCCTGTAGCCCTGATAGGCTTGGCTGGTCCCAGGAAGCCCACTTCCCAGCCTGAGAAGCCACAGCCGAACAGGTTGGGACTCCTCAGATCCCCAACGGAAAGCACAGAAGCCACAGGTGCAGTGCCTAATCCCTGAGCACAACGGCCCTACGCGAACAGCCCAAAACTTAACGAGACTGCCTGAGTGCCAGCCACCCTCACGGCTGCTGAGCGCTGTCCGTCCAGGGTCCTGGGACCTGACACAAAGGCCAACAAGGGCAGACACACATACAGTTTATTTGTGTGTATGTATGCTTGTCCGTCCTTCTGTCCATCCATCCATTTAGTGAGCACCCACTGCGTGTCCCTGTGGTAAAGGCAGGGGCAGGGTGGTGGCCACAGCAGACACAATCTCAGCTCACACTGACTGTGCACAGGGAGCCCCATCGAAGCTTCTTGATGGCAGGGCTCCCTCATATGTCTCTCAATAGAGGAGGGGCCCAGAGGGGCCCAGTGATCACAGCCAGCCCAGCATCAGAGAAGGGTCTGCTTGGCTCACTTCAGACCTCCTGGGCCCGTGGCCTTGGCTCTGCTGGCCCCACCCTGCCCAGCCAGATGCCCACTCTACCCATGTTTGTTCACATCTCCAAGTCTACGCTGCCAACGTCCAACTCTCCAAGCAGATATGGGGCTCCTGCTCAAAGCTAAGTGATGGGGTCCCTAGTCATACATCTCACCCAGCCTCTGGGCCAGCTGCCAGGCTCCGTGACACCAAGTTTCCGCCAGCAGGCCTATGGGGAACAGGCCTCACCTGGTCCCCTTTGTCCCCTGCCCTGGTGGGGAAGGGAAGGTTGGGAGTGGGGAAGCCTGCTCTATTTTTACTGGGAGGTAAGCAGCCAAGTGTGTATGGCAGACAGCAAATGAATCTATAAATATTTATCCCAAGGAAGAGGGAAGCAGAAGCTCCCAGTGCTGCACTTGCTGCTGGTGACACCCCCTCCCTCGGCCCCCACCCATCCTGGAGCTTCCCGGCACTTGGGCCCACCCAGCCCAGCCCACCCTCTCCTGATCTCGGCTGTGTGCCTGGCTTAGTCCCTCCTGGGCCCCCCACCAGCTGTGATGCAGCTGTGCACCCCAGGCCCACCCCCAGCCTGCAGGCCCCTTTGCTCCGCCTACACCCCCTACACCTGCCCTCCAGCTGCTGCTCTGCCCCAACCCACCTGCCTTCCAGATGTTGCCCTCCCTCTGACTCTATTGCTGGTCCCAGGGGTGGAGGTAGAGAAGGCACGTGGGCCTGGGGTACAGGACTGGAGGCAGAAACTGGCCTCCCTCATAAGAGGTTCAAATTGCCTGCCCCCTGCCCGCCTTCCTGCTTACCCCATGGGGCCTTTCTCCCATCCCTGTCCATCAGGGCCCTGGGACCTGCAGACTACCCCCTCGTGGTCTGACCCCAGGCTCCTGTCCATGTAAACATTCCCTGACTTTCTTCCCTAAAATATAAACGCCGTGGCCAGGCCTCAATGGGAGGAAGCCATCCGTCCCTGGCCCTGTCATTGCTTCTTTCATCTCCTTCCCGCCACCAGCCTGCCCGCTGCTCTATTTACACTGGACACTTCCTCTGGGAACAATACTGCCCAGGCGGCAGGCTTGGGTTGGAGGGTGGAAGGCGAGGGGACTCCCAGGGAGTCTGCTTACCCAGGGACAGGCGCCCCAGAGGAGGTGAGGGGTGGGGCAGCTTTGGGGAGTGAGAGTGGGTGGTGGCCGGGCCTGGGAAAAGAAGTGGGGCTGAACTTACACATAGGCAGCGAGCCCAAGGTCTCTCCTAGCCTCCAGCCTCTGGCCCAGTGGCTCTGGACTGGCTGGGGTGAGACCTGGGAGGTGGCGCAGCACCATGGTCATGGCCTGGCCTCTAGAGTCAGATAGTCGTGAGCTCGTGGCCTGACTCAACCCTTTGCTAGCTCTGGGCCCTGGGCAAGCTTTCTCCCCATGAAAGGGCCACAGGACTGACCGTAAGGTGAGAGGGTATTTGTTTGTGCCAAGCACAGGGCCTGGCAAGCAAGGACCCGAGAAAAGGCAGCTGAGCCCTGGGAGGGGACGGACAGGCATGCATGGTGCCACATCTGGGCACAAGATCCTAAGGCCAGATAGGGAGGAACGGAGAGGCTGGAGGGCTGAGCCAGGAGCGGGCTGCCCTCTCAGCAACAAATGGCCCCTCCCCGGCTCCCAGGGTCTGACCCTTCCCTTCCAAGGCTCCAAACTCAACAAGCCCCCAGCAGGCAGCTCTCTTCTCTGACCTGGGCGGATCCTACTCAGGGTGGAGAGCAGAGGGGCAAGCCTGGACTGTCCGTCCCTGTACCTTTTCGGGCACCACCTTATGATGCCTTGCAACGAGCCATTGTAGCAGGTGCTGGCATCGTCCCATTTGATAGAGGAGGAAACTGATCCTGGAACCGTGAGGATACCCGAGAGCCTGGGTTCGCCAAGGCTGGGGCTCAGCCAGGTGCCGGGGCCACCACGGCGTCTCCATTTAAGGCTCCTAGGAGGCTCTAGAAGTCCCAGGCCTCCCTGCCCCTCTCTCTTCACCCCCACTCCCGGCGCGCGTAACATGGAGCCCCCTAAAGTGTTAACTGCGATGGGTAAAATGGTGCAGCAGATTGCTACAATAAATAATTTACTGATATTTATAAATATTCAAATCAGCCAGCTTCAGAAATCGAATGAAGGGAGGGCCTTGGGAGAAGGGGCCCGTTATGGCAGGAATCTCATCGCTCCCTCCAAAGGCTGGGGAAGGCCATGGCTCCTGCCAGTTCTGGGAGGGAGTGGGGAGGCTCCTGCAGCTGCACCTGGGCCCCTCATCCCTGATCTCTGGGGACTAAGGGGTTGGGGGTGACTGGAAGAGCTCCACCTCCATGCCTGGTAGGGCCAGGCCCTCCCCTGCTAAGGGCCCAGGGGGACCAGAGGTCTCGGCGTTGCTTGTCCTGTCTGATGGGGGGCAGTCCTCAGGGGCTGGGCAGGCCTGGCAGCCCCTCCCCACCCATGAGTAATGTGTTTCGAGGCCAGGCGGCCTGTCAGCTACCAGGCACCGGGTGCTTTATGGGCTCTGCCTGGTGGCTCTGAACTCCCTGGTAGGAAATAAAGTTCTCCCTGCACGTCCCTTCTAAACATTTCACTCAGTGGAAACGGTGTTTAAGAAAAATGAGGACATATTTCTTCCTAAGGATGCAGTGTCCCCTTTGGGCGGCCTAATGCCCGTTGTATATCAGGAGGTGGCGAGGCAGGGGCCAGGCACCCATCCCCTGGGGTGGGGGTGGTCCGGGGCCTGCCTGTCTGCTGCCAGGCAGCTGGGGACCATGGACACCACCCGGCCACTGTGTGGCTGCGCCGGCCCACACTGCCTAGAGCAATACGGTGGCTGGTACCCTCAGAACACCTCCCCAGAGTGAGGGATAGTGCTGAGCACTTCACAGTGTCACCTCAGTGATCCCCCAACATTCCCATGTGGCCACTGTCCTGTCCCTGTTTCCAGATGAGAAAGCAGAGCACGGTATCAGTGCTGGACCCAGATTACTACTGGACTCAGACAACCAAGGACAAGGATGGGATCTGCCCTGCCCCCACCTCCCACAGCCTGCCTCCCATCCAGGTGGCAGCAAAGTTGACTCTCCACTCTGCCACCCCTAAGAACTTGAACTTGACAGGCCACGGCTCCAGTGTCCGGGTGCTGTGCCTATGTTCACTGAACACACTCTCTGAGCACTTTCTACATGCGAGGCCCTCGGCCGAATCCTGAGGGTACGGTGTGAGCAAGAAACCGTCCCATCATTCCTGTATCGGGGACTGTTCAATTCAGACGAGGGGCAGACGTTCAAGACGTTACAAGCAAAATCGCCGTGGTGAAAAGTTTCGATGCCACAGGAGCGACAAGTGTGGGAAGCAAGGAAGGGCTCCTAGAGACATCTGCTCTCCCGCGAGCTCCCTCTGTGGCTCTACAGCTCCCCACCCCCTCTCCTCCCCTACCACACAGCCCATCTCCATCTCCTATCTCCTGCATTTGTGACTCCCCTCCCCAAACAGGACCTGTCCCTGAGGAGAGGGGTGTCTTCACTCTGGGGCCCATTCTCACCCCAGCTTGGAACAGAAGGGCCGCCCAGCTTTTGCGGGTAGGAGGAGTGGTCGCTGCTCCCCTACGGCTCTCAGCCAGGTCCCCTGGTCCCCAACAGCTCCAAGTTGGGGGGAGGGGGCCACTGGGCCTTACTTGCCCCCCTTGGTTTATTTATTTATTATGATTTTTTAGTCCAGTTAAAAGGTTTACTATCCAGACGCGTCTAAGTGGCCTCACTTAGCGTAAGTAACTCTATAAATCAGGGAACTGTTAGCATCCACCGCACAAGCTGGCTATCAATCTCCCCCAGGTCACAGCCAAACAGGAAGGGGAGAAAAAAAGAGTTACCACCCAGGGGAGATTTAAAACACATACACAGTGCACACATAGACTGTGCACGCGCACACACTCAAGCGTCTCTGTACCTGTACAATCATATTACGTTCCCATGTGCACACGCAGAGGGGCCCGAGAATTGGCAATGCTGCACGTGGTCAGCGCAGCGGTGCACAGACACGGCTCCTGCAGCCCGAAGGGGAACGGAGCCTGGGAGAGGGAGTCTCCGGGGCGCCCCGGGGCTTTGCTCTCAGTGCCCGAGCTGCCCCGCCCAGGCAAGTGGCTCCGAAGCGCTGCGGAGGGGCTCTGCTTGGACCCCCTCCCTCTCCGTGGCCTCTGCCCCTGCCAAGCCCAAAGAGACCAAGCTTTCCCCTTCTGTGTGCCCAAGGTAAGCGCTCTGCAGGGAGGAGGAGCCCGAGGAAAGGGGCAGGGATGCTGTCAGCTGCAGGGCACTGCAACGAGGCATGCTGTTGTCCCAGGTCCTTGCCCTCCATGCCCAATGCTGGGCATGCCCCAGACATGGCACAGGACTCAAGAAGGCGGCACCACCCAAAGGAGCGGAGGACTGCAGGGTGCCAAGGCGAGGTGAGTGCCTGGGGTGGCCTCAGGAATGCCCTACCTTTTCACTTGAGTAGGTATGGCGGGATATGCACAGAGCCTCGACACAGGCTCCCACCCCATGCCCAGAGGGGCTCCAGACCCAGAAGACCCTACTGAAAACTAGAGTGGGGAGGCCACTCCTGGGCACACCTCGGCCTCTCCTGACACCCTTCTGGATCCCCAAGGCAAGGCAAGGCAGCCAGAGGGTGGAAGACCCCCAGGCCCACCTCTCTCCCACCTTGCCCCAGACACCTCCCTGGCTTGCCCCCGCCCGCCCGCCGCTGCATCTCCCCATGAACTCTATTTCTCTCTCCTCTCTGAAAACAACTGAGCTGTAAATACTGTTTAACCTTCTCCCCCCTCCCCCCCCCACCCCTCCCCTCCGCACTATAAAAACACAAATATGCCATAACTCAGCCGGCCCAGCCGCCCAGCCTCCAACATGCCCCGCGCCCGGGCCTCTCAGGAAGGTCATTACAAACGACTTTCCGATTCACTGCTCCTGAAATAATTTTGTGTATTAAAACCTGAATCTGCACTTTCTGGGCCGAAAGCCTCGCTTAATTATGGCGGGTGTCCTTGGGACGGACAGTGATCCTTCACTCGCCAGCCCGTGCTCCAGCCCTCCTCCCGCCAGCCCGCCCCCTCCCTGGGCCCAATCTGTTTTCAAAGTGTGTCTGTCCTTTATTAAATTGTTTTCTTTTCCACATTATCAGTTGCCATGGAGACCTCATCTCTCGGATTATTTGAATTTCATTATATCTATTGATTTGGGAGCATTTCATCTTTTTTATTGTTTTTCTGTCAATTTTCAAAACGAATAACCATCTAATTTTGCGTCAGTGCTGATTATGTTTGTCCCTCATAGAGGTCGGCAGCTGCGCTGGGAAAACAAATCAATGAAAAACCATCATATAAAACTCCCCACTCCAGTCTCCAGGATGTGTGGGTGACATTCCACGCCTGCGAGAGACACACCTCATCAGCTCCAAGTTCGGCTACGGTGGCGGCAGCTCCGCTCCACGTCCGCCTCCTCCGGCCTTAATATTTAATTTCGCGATTTGGGGCATTATTAGTGGTGTTTTTATTAGTGCGTGTGCATGTGAGTGTTTGGTAGTGGGCTGGGTTCTGTTTAATTTGTGGGTGAGGCAGGGAAATCCCGGGCCGGGCAGGGTGGACGGTACTGGGGGTATGGTCGGAAGCGGAGAAAAGGGGGGGAAGCCCGAGAAGGGGACGGCCTCAGGACAGAGGACCACAATGAGGGGCTGGAAAAGGGGGGATGCAGAAGGGGGACCGAGTGAAGGGGAGGAAAAGAGGGAATTCAAATTGCTTACTTTGTTGGTTTTTTTTAAATAATTTATGCAATTTTAAGCATTTATGTATAAATTTTTTAATAAGCCACCCTGGAGCAGGATGGCCATTAACATCCCAACGTCCTTCTGTCCAATGGGCTGGCGGAGAGGATCAATTTCTGAGAGTACTTTCCCTTTTTTATGACATGATAAAATGCTTTTAAAGCAACTTACACAAATATGGAAATTTTTTTTCTTTTTCCCCGTCCCCTCTCCCTTCCCCTAACAGCCTTCTTACCCACGAGGGAGGGGGGTGTGTGGGCATGCACGCACACTTGTGCTTGTGCTCTCTCCTGCTGGGGAGGGGGGCAGCGGGGGCTGGCAGGGAGACAGCCCCAGTTCTAACTGGAACTGGCCGCCTGTCCTTCTAACAAGGGCATAAACTTTCATTACCCATGCACGCAGTCAAAGACAATTTAGGGAAACGCACTGCTCGGAAAAGGAAAACCTCAGCGATTCGTGGCCCACGCCGCAGCCATCTGGGGGCTCTCGCCTCCAGCTCAAGGGAGCTTGGGCCCTGAACCCCTGGCCCTGCCCCACAGGAGGCAGGGGGAGGGGCCCTCGTGGGTGGCAGCCAGAGGGAGAGGAGCGACCAGCAGCGCAAGGGTCTCTGCCTGGGCGAGACGAGAGTCCCCTGGCCTTGGGCGGCTGAGCCCCCTTGGACATGCCCCCTCCACACCCCTTCGCTAATCCCACCAGGTGTGGGCCCTTGAGGGCAGGCACAGGGCTCTTCGTTTCTGCCACCCAGAGCTGGCACAGAGCAAAAGCTCGGCTCTGCAGATGGATAGACAGAGAGAAGGATCCAGTGAAGACCAGGTAGAAAGCTGGACCCAGACGTCCTGGTAGAAGATTCACCAAAGCAGGGGAAAGGCTCCCTCTCCATGGTCACAAGCGCCGAAAGTGAGTCTGGGCCAGGAATGCCTCTGGGTGTAGAGGACTGGGGACATCAGAGCGAAAGGGGGTGGCCTGGCTATCATCACCCCTGTCTTGGGCCTCAGCCCCCAACTCCCTGAGATGGAGCCAGGCCTTGTGAGAAAGGGGACAAGTGGCCAGTGGCCAGTGCCCAGACTTTGGAACAGTCCTTACTTTCACGTCCCTTTCAACCTGGAACCCTTCCTCCTAATGGGGAGCGAGAGGAAGGGCCTGAGGGATGAGCCCTGCTCAGGGGCTGTGGGGGCGACCCTGGCTCCCGTAGCAGGCCTGGGGCCCTTGCCCACCCTGCGTGGCACAATGATGTCCACTCTCTGAGACCACATGGGCAGTTTCCAAATGAGACAAACCGACATTAGAAACTTAGTCCCTTCCTAAAGCTTGCCACTTTAAGCAAGTTACATCTCCGCTCTGGGTCTCAGCGTTATCACATGAAACAGGGTTGCTGATAGGATGGCGTGGGTGACATGTCTGGCACACAGCGGCATAGTGCACGGTGCCTGCTGCTATCCTGGCTGGTGACTGTGAGCAGGTCCCCACCTCAGAAGTGGAAAGGGCTGCGTCCAGCCTTGCAAGGCCCTGCCCTTGCCCAGGGACCTGGAAGCCCTGGTGTCCTCCTGCTTCCCCATCCCTCAAAGCCCAAATTTCTCCCCGGGTCTGCACATACCTAGGCTACCCAGGCCCAGGGAACCCCCTACCCTGGAGCCCTGGGCATCTCAGGAGGCATCCTTCCCTTGGGGCGAGCCTGCCCACGGGTAGCCCAGGAAGGACCCCACAGAATCCTGGACCCTAGGCAGCAGTCGCAAGGGAGCACCCCTGGTGTGGCCAGGCCACCTCCAGCCCTCAGTGGGGACTTGAGGGGAGCAGGGCTATGCCCACCCTCCTCCTCTTCCGTGCTTAGATCCCCCCCACCAACTGTCATTAAAATAACAAGTTTCTGTTACAATCTAAACATTCCCACATCACATAAAGGGTTATATTACACCCGAGTCACTCCCGGGCCGTGTTTGCACAGAAAAGCTCACGGCAGGTCCCCCCTCCTGACGAAGTGACTTATTAAAGTTTAAACAGTAATTAACAGAACAATAAAAATAAAGGGATGTTTGGGGAGTCATAGCACACACAGGGTTTTTGGCAGTGCCAGCAGTTTTTCAGTGCCCTGCGCTGGCAGCAAAATGCGACTGTGAAGCCAGGGGGGACAGAGCGTGGGGCCATGGTTGGGCCAGGGAGACTTCAAGCCTAAAGGGTGAGGAACTAAGGCCAGACTGGAAGGAGGAGACGAGGGGTCCAGAAGGCTCCTTCGGGGTTTGTGCAGGGCTGCCAGCCCCACTGGGATCTGGGGTGGCAGGGTGGGCATCGTGTGAGGAGAGGTCTGACACAAGCAGGAAATCCACCAAGCGGGGTTGCGAGGCTTTGCAATGCCAGAGCCCAGCCTGGCCCCAGGCACTTCCGGGAGCCCAGTGCCTCAGTCACGTCCAGCCAAATCCGGCATGGACCTGGCTGGGGGAGGTACTGGGTACCAAGGCACCGTGGGCATCACCAGACCCTACAGTTAATGACTCCTGGGGCTGGACCCCAGCCGCTCTGGGCTTCTCTCCTAGTCAGACAGGTACCTCTCTCTGCTCCTGTGGCTGAGGCAGTGGCTGCGGCACACGACTGAGAACTCTCCTGAGCCCTTGGACCCTACTAAACATGAGTAAAGACTCGGGGGAAGCCTTCCTCTCCACCCGCTGGGAGGTGGAGACCAGCCATCCCGACTCATGCTGGGCCCCGCACGTAGGGACGAGGCACCTGGGCTAGCTGGGCCAGGGTGGACCCCCACTGGTAGGGTCCTCATTTGCAAAGGTTTTCAGGGAGCCAGGCCTGGGGAGCTAGTTTAAGGCCAGGGCACCCCGAAGCAGGCAGACGAAGCCAGTCACCCGTTAGCTGCTCCTGTCCTCCCCACACAAGTTCCACCTAAAGGCTCAGACACCTGGCTGTGGAGGATGACAGAGGGCCAGGGAGGAGTCTCGGCGGGGAAGGGGCTCCACCTGGAGGAGGCCAGCCAGCCTTCGGGCTAGGGAAGAAGGGACGGCAGGTGGCCATAATACATGTGTGTTATCTCATGCCAGCCAGGTACTGGACACTAAGATATTGCGGGGCTGGCCCCGGACTTATCGTACCCCAAGCTGCCCTCTCACTCCCCTTCCCCCCTGGGCCCTGGCTGTCACAGATTATGCTGGGGGGGGTGGTGGTGCTCTCCAGGGCTGTCCTTTGACCTTACACTACTCCCCAGAGCCCATAGCCTGTCTTGCTGTCCTTGCCTGCCCACCACGCATGCTTTGTCTTCTTCTTTAAGAAGAGCCACTACAGAATCAAAATCTCCCCTTGGCACATAGCACTAGTTCCCCAAAGTGGTTTTTCAGTATAGTGTCCCCAGCTCAAGTTCTTCCCATCAGGGCAGAGCAAAGGGTCTACTGAGGACTCCATGAGAACCATGAGAACACTCTCTGCCCTTCTCTTGGCCTCCCCCATCTCCCTCTGTGCCTTAGTGTGCCAATCTGCCCAGGCCTGCCATTGATAGCCTGGACCAGCATCAAGCCTAGAAACCAGCCCCTGGCCCAGGGCAAGCAGCCCGGGTCCCTGGCACAGGCTCCTGTGCTGGTCCATCCACATCATAGCCTTAAGGGCTAACCTGAGTATCTCCGAGCCACACGTGAAGGTGAGACCCTGGGCTGGGGCTGGAGACTTTTTCTAATCTCATGTCTCCTGAGACCTGGTTCCTGGGCAGCTGGCAGGCACAAAGGGCAAGGTCTCTGGCCCTGGCTGGGCCCCCAGGGTGCCTGGCCATGCCACTGCCTCTCACCAAGACCCCTGCAGACACAGCCAACCAGGCGAATGCAGGGTCCCAAGGACCTCAGTGATGCCTGGGCTCCAAGCACAGAGAACCTTGCCCTGAGGATGTGAAGAGGAGCCAGCAGCTTTCCTCCCCATCTCTCCTGGGCAGAGCTCTTTGGGGCTCCACCTCCTGCCCCAAGATGAATGACTCACATGAGGGGAGAGTAGAGGGTTGAGACGGAAAGAGAAGGGGGCAGGAGATGCTACCTTCGCCCCAGCTGCTCTGCTTGGGAGCCAGGCTGGAAGGAATGGCAGGCACTCAAACCCCCTTGCTGCTGGAGGAGGCCAACTGAGTCACCCGGCACCAAAGCTGGGGGAGGGCATGGAAGGCACACTCAGGGTTAGGAGGACTGGCAGAAGGCAAGGCACTGAGGAGGGCTGGTAAGGACAGAGCCCTTCTAACAGGTGTGCTCTCGGCTGGGCAAACTGGGAGCAGGCTGCTTATCCTAATCTGCTCTGTTTCTAGAACCCCAACCTTCTCCCCTTTCCCTGGGGCATGGCAAGGAGCTCCGGCTGGACAGGGATTTCCTGAGGGTGGCAGCTACAAGGCAGAGGCTGTCCTAGATTTGCAACGAACTTTAGAACGAGAAAGGGTCTGAGGCCCGAGAAGTTGAGAGGCTTGTCGAAAGCCCAGGTCACTCACTTTTCAGGACCAGACAACTCGAGAGCCCCAGTTCCCAATATGGGCTCCTTCGTGACCAGTGGATCACATTGCTACACACGTGTTTTAAAGGGGAACTTGCTACAGCCTCTGCTTCAGGGCCCACCAGCTGTGAATGTCACAAGGGTTCTCTGCGGGACAGGCTTCTAGCCCCACCACTGGCCTACCTGGGAAGGACCCCAAAGGGCTCTGAACCAGCACCTGTAGGGTACAGAGCCTGGAATTCGGGCTCCTCGGCTCTCCTAGGAAGCACAAACAGAGCCTGGTTCTCTGCGGCCTGGCATACCCCTAGAAATGGGCAGGACATGTGGGCTGGCGATCACATGAGAGAGTGTGTGTCAGAGGGAGGGGGCCTTGCTCTTGCAGGGACTTGCGAAGTGTACTATGACGGGAAACCGCCATTCTGGGATGAGAGGAAGGGCTTGGGAGAGAGAAGCCCCCCAAAGCAGCCCCAGGGGAGAAGGTGGGGATGGCAGTGGGGAGCAGAGGGATGCTATAGATGACGTTGCCACCCACCCTCTCTACAGCCCATCTCCACAATCCCCTTGCTGAGGCCAACAACGAGGACATGGGGGGACTAATTTAGGAGTATTTTTAAAACTGTGGCTCTGGTGGAGGGGTTTAGCAGTTGTCAGCCATCTGGAGTAAGGAATTACTGTCACCTCCCTGATCCTATAGTCCCTAAACCCAAAGCTGGTTATAGCGTGTGGTGGGGAGGCAGCAGGTGGGTGGGATGGAGGGCCCACTTCAAGGAGGTGCCCACAGGCCGAGGAAGCACCTTCCCTCGCCCTCGGTGGGGGCCTGGAGCCATGGGAGGGGCCTGGAGAGCCAGTGTCCTCTGTGCCCACTCAGGCTCCCCCACCCGCTCACGCACGCTCACTCCCTCGGCCGCGCCAGCTCGCGCAGGGGCCGTCAGGTAAATTAGATCTGAAAGCTGACAATTTCTGACCATATTTCCTTGATTATTTCAAACAAATGCACAGCAGCCGCTGTAAGGAGATTAAAGTGACATAAACGTCCCGAGTGGGAGGGGGGAGGGCAGAGGATTCAGGTCACCCCCATCCGTCCCCCGCCTGACAGACGCTATATCGCTATCCAATCCAATAAAAAATCCCCCCCTTTTGCTTTAATTAATTTTACAGCTAGCTTGCTTAATTACTTTCAATCAAAATCCTCCTGCCATCGCAAAATTAGAGATGGTTGAGCTCCATTAGCCTAAATTCTTCATTTCCATATAGAAAAGAGGCTGTCTGCATAGCCAGCCTGGGCCCCTGGCAGGACAGACGCCCGTCTGCCCGCCCGCTGCCAGCCAGCCCACTCCTGGCTTCCGCTCCATGGCTGTCTCTGGCCTGCGCGTTTCCCCTCATTTCCCTCCACCGCTCCTCCTTGAGCTGGAGGACTTGAGGTCCCGGAGGGGTATACTCTGCCCCCAATTCTCCCTGATTCATGTGGGGGCCACAGAGCTGAGCAGGCCGCCAGGGCTGGCTATTCCAACCTAAAGGAATGGCCGACCCTGGGATCCTGCTTCTCTGCTAAGGGACGCATGGCTCCCCTCACAGAGCTTAGTCTTCTGGCTGCCCAGACCGGGGCAGACAGTTTACTTGGGCCCTGTGCCTCAACCCTCCTCAAGAGGCAGGGCTCCCAGCAGGGCGGAAGCACTTCCAGCCTGGAACTCTGGTCAGTATGACCCCTAGAACCAATGGCACCCAGAGAGCCCTCTCTGCTGGTTCCTGGCTGGAGTCCTTCCCCACTATCAGAGACTCCAGGGCCAGCTGTTTCAGTGGTGCTAAGAGGCAATGAAGCAGCCCCCACAGACTGGCGTGCTCAGGGGGGCGCGTCCTCGCCCTGCCATTTCCCTGGTTCCCAGTCTGCAACAGCTGCTCCTCCACCCCCAGCCTGGGTCAGGTGGGTGGTAGGTCTGGGCTCTGTCCACATCCTGTGCTTGCACTAGCTCCCTTTTCCTCCTCTCCACCTGCCTCGTCCTCACAGCCCCTAACCCTGGAAGCTCCATTTCAGGTTTTCCATGCTACAGCCCCGAGTGTCACCACAGGGTCCAGCCCAACCTGGGCTCCAGCTGATTAAGGATCTGCAACAGGATGTAGGGATTACAGTAAAACCTGGCTCCGGATCTACAGGGGCAGCGAGCCAAGTCCTGGCTCTGGGACTACCCCCCCCCCCCCCCTACAATCAGTATGCCCCCTCCCTCCCAGTTGCCAAGTGCCTAGGAAGGCTGAGCCTCTGGGCCCTTCATAGGGTCTTGGCTGGATTCTGGGAAGTGGATGATGAGGGGCAGCATTATGGAACCCAGGCCAAGTCTGGCAGAAAGGCAGGACCAGGATGGGTTAGGGAAGGTGAGTTAAGGCTGAAACCTATTCTAGATCCTTTATGGACACAGAAAGCCAACCTGTTCCTTCTTCGCAGGGAACTCATATGGAAGTGGGGAGTCCCGGATCTGACTTCTGGGCAATACAGAGCATGGTGGGAAAGGAAGCGTGCTAAGGGCTCAGCGAGGCCCTTCCAGGCAGCAGGCCTTCCAGCTGCCCCATGGCTATGGCTGAATGACTGCTCCGGAGCTGGGGGAGGAAGCTGAACCTGGACCTCCAGAGCCCGTATTCCTGAACACCGGGAACCCACAGATCAGTCTGTAGGCTCCTCATTGGTCTTGCTCTATGGGTTAATGCAAGTCCTCTGCTTCCTGAACCAGCTGAATTTCTCAAACATATCCCAAGCACCTACTGACATTGGCCCTAGGGACCCATGGAGAATGCTTTCAGGTGCCAGGGAGGTCAGAGTCTAATGGGGAAGACACAGCACCACCAGAGGGTTCCATGTACAACCGAGGGTACAGAGGGTAGGCCAGCTATGAGTTCCAGGAAGGCTTCCTGGAATCCAGGCCTGGGCTGGTACAGAAGTTAAAGAGGATGGCAAGCAGACACATAAGACAGGCTGCCAACACCAGGGTCCCCTGGGCCCTGCTCCTCCTGCAGCTCTGTCCTCCAGGCAGGCAGGTCTATATCCTCTCTCCTGCCCCCTCCTCAATAAGTCATCAGCAGAGGGAATTACGGGGCAGGAAAGGCAAGAGCAGCCCCAGTCCTTGGTGGCACTTACTGACCTTCCTGTCCGCTCTCCCTCCCTCTGGGGCAGGGCTGAGCCATGTTCCTGCTCAGCTTCTGCCCCATGTGCTAGGCACAGATGGGGTAAGTTGGTAGAAAGGTGGCTGGAAGAGCAAGTTCTGGGCCAGTTATCCAGAGCTCAAAGGGGCACAGCAGCCGAGAGGTGGCACAACTCCCATCCATCTCTGGCCTGCTAGCTGGCACCTGTGGAGCAGGGAGCACCTGCCTCTTTCAACTCAGGGCCTGGCGACCCCTCCTGTTATGCATCCTTCAGGGGTCCCAGATGAAATTTTACTCTGCAGGGCCCCCTTCCTCTTCCCACTGCATCCTGCTCCGTGTAGCAACGCTTCTGTGATGACTTGTTTAATTACCCCCCCTCTCTCACTAGACAGCGGGTCTGTGGGACAGGACCACTGTTTTAGCACAGTGCATGACCCAATAGATATTTACTGAATGAATAAAGGAAACTAAGTGCTTCTCAAGTCCATTAGGGGAAGAACTGGGATGGGGTGGGGTGGGGTGGGGTGTCTGACTTCTGTACCAAGCCCTGTGGAGCACTAGGAACCTTCCCAGTCTGCAAGGGTGGGGACTCCCTGAGTGAAGCTGAGGCTGAAGCCCCTTCTCTTGGGTCTCTGACCCTCTTGAGCCTCACACTCACCTCCAAATGCCCTTCGCGGGCTCTACGAGGAGAACAAAAGAGGCCACAGTTGTTCCAGCATTTCTCTGGGAGAGGAACAACTGTTGCTGGCCAGGCCCTTTCTCTATAAATCCAGCAACTGTTTGCAGTGCGGTGCAAGTCTCTCCCTCCACCTCCTGTCTCTGTCCCAAAAAGGAGAAAAGGAAATCGAAAAAAAGATGGGGAAAACCTCATCCCAAGGCCCACAATCTCCCTTCACCCGCTATCGAGTCTGTCTGAAAATGTTACTAACACAAAGAAGGCAAAGGGACAGCCACCTGCCATTGCGGACAACTGGGACAGCCGCAGCCCAGGGTGCGGCTGTGAGGTCAGGACCCAAAAAAAGGAGGTGAGGGACTGAAGGGT
Organism: Eonycteris spelaea; assembly: GCA_003508835.1. NCBI lineage: Eukaryota > Metazoa > Chordata > Mammalia > Chiroptera > Pteropodidae > Eonycteris > Eonycteris spelaea. The sequence continues at coordinate 689,492 of PUFA01000119.1, read as the reverse complement.
AGGGCGTTGCGGAGCACTGGACTGGAGAGAAGGGGTGACAGAGAAGAGCAAAGGAAAGGGAGAGAAGAGACTCTGGAGGGCAGAGGAGCCCCTGGCCCTGCAAGGAGCAGACTCTGAGGCTGAAGGGATGGAGAGGCCGGAGGCCTGCGGGGACGCCAGGAGTCAGAGGGGCCTGAAGGCTCCTGGAGGCCAGGCTGAATGTGGGGGGGGGGGGGGGTTTACATAGGGGCAATGGCTAAACCAGGGAGGAAGGCGAGGCTCGGGAGCGGGAGAGAAGTCGACTGGGGAAGAAGGAGCGAGGTCTATTAAAAACCTCCCAGTGCATAACGCAAAATGTCAGGGTTTATAGCTTCATTCTTGGCATTGCCGGGACTGAGAACCCTGCACAGAAATGTCACCGCTTGTCATGTTTAATCACCTGCTGTTTGTTAACACCTTCTCTGCAAGGAGCCTGTCTCAATCTGCCCCTGGGCCCCCAGGGGACCCGGAAACAGAAAACATCCCCGTCTCCTTTTCTGGGCTCTTGGTCCTGCCTTGGGGTCTTGAGGGAGAAGGCCTGCCAGGAGCCCCCAAAGTGACCCTTTTCTTATCAGGGGAAGGAATCTATGTGGTCCTAGCAAGGGGCTGTGACCTCCGGCTGGGGACTGTGTGCTTACAGGGGCCGGGGTGCTCCCAGGCTGACTGCCTTTCTCTTGCTCCTCTGCCTGCCTTTCCAGGCCATCCTGTCTCCGTCACCCGCTGTCCCTCACTCTGGGGATAAGAGAAGATAAATAAAGGAAGGCCTGCTCAGATCCCCATAGCCTGGAATTCACCAATCTGTCCGCTTAAACAGCAACTGCTACATAACATCTAACGTTCAAAGCCACCATCCTTCCAGTACAATCCTGGATCACACCATCTGTGGTTCTGGCTTGGCTCTGTCTCTGAGCATGCTTTGCTGGGTTGTTTAGACTAGGAATTCTCAGTCCTACTGCCCCATAATTCCTTCCTCTGGAGTGGGGGTAGGTGCGGGGTGGGAGGGCAGAATAGGCCACTCCATCAGAGCAAGTCTTCCCAAGAACACCTGGTTGTTCCCCACTTCTGAAGGCACACTGTGGTCAGCACGAGGAGCTGGGTCCTCCCCTCAGGTTACACCTGCACAACTCCATACAGCCCCCGGGCTCCACCCCCATGCAGGGACAGCAATCTGCAAAGCAGCAAGTTCATCCTGTATGGTCCCCAAGGTGGCCCTGTTCCTTCTGGCAGCAATGAAGGCCAGTGGGGAGCTGGGCTACAAGGGTATCCCAGTGAACCAGGGGCGATGTCCTGATCTTCCCTTTCAACAAAGTCCATGCAGAGAAACCTGCCGGGCAAACATGCATCTGCAAACCTGTTCACTTAAGACTTTCTTCCTGAAGAGCCCTACGTCCAGTCCATTCATTTCCATTTCACCCGAGACAAGTCAGAATGTTTTCCAACTCCCCTTCACTCTGCCCTGCAAATGGATAGGAGTGCCCCTTTCTCGGGAGATAGGCAGTAAAGGATGCCTTTAGAGGAGGCTGCCTCCAAAAAGCTCAAAATGCATTTGCATCAACAATCGCATACTATCTTGCAGGGAAGGCCCCAGGATGTGTCCACATGTTATAAGCAGGATACATATGGGGCTCAGAGACTTGGAACAGGCAGCAAAGTAAATATCCAGGACCGGAAGTGTTCACTCAATGTTGCCATTGGAATGGTCCTGGGGAAGTCCTTCTTCCCCATGAGAAGAAAGTCCTACTCTGACTCTGTCTCCCTGTATTTAGGAACAAACCCATCAGTGTCTCTGGGTCTCCTGTTCCCCCACCTATAAAACAGGACAGCTCTCGGTATCTCTCTCTGAGGGAACTGATGAGGGAAAATGGGATGTTAGACGTGGCGTGCTCTGAACCTCTCAGAAGGAAGGTTCTATGTAAACTCACAGGGTCCGCTGTCATGAATCGGCATGGTGTACCATGTCCTCCACACAGGGGTAGGGGGTCAACGTTAGAGGGTCGGGGAGAGGTGTGGTCACAGCTGCAAGTCCTTTGCCATGCCTGGCAGAGATCTTCAAGCACTGCCCTATCGTGCTTGGGGAGGTGTGTGTGCACACTCACCTGAGTTCACGTGTACCTAGTGGAACGCAGCTGCCCACAGAGCACAGCTTGGTTAGTGCTGGACAGTTTTAGGTAGAGCCAGTTTAAGCAACCCTTCCTGAACGGAGACTATTATAGTTCATCAGGTGCTTGGGCTCTCCAGGACCCCGAGGAAGGGGCATGTCAACCAGCCCATCCTCCTGGGGTTCGCAGGATGTGGGTCTTTCCAGCCCTGGGCAAACCAGGGTGGTTGGTCACATCACTGGCTACATAGTGTGACAGCTGGAAGCTGCTCCAAAAGCCCTGCCTTCCTGGGTTTCAAGAGAAGTGCTGCCTCCTGGGTGAACTGATGACATAGGGCCTTCCAGTGACATAGGTAGGGCCTGCTCAGGCCCAAAACAGGTCGGAGGCTGCCTGACCTCAGGGTTTTGAAAAGCTGGTGCCCGTCATTGAGAGGGACCCTAGGCACACATGGAACACACCCTCCTACATCAGCAAGCCACGTTGGGGCCCCAAAGGACCCAGGGAGCTGGCCTGCCCTGAGGTCTAGGGGAGCCCCCTGGCCAAGGACTGTTCTGCCTGAGCCACTTGGACTTATCAGATGAGCACGGCCTCCCAGCCAGGCCCCGGAATAATCCTTTCATTAATTTACTATTCGATGGAAAATTACTCCTCACCCAGGAATTTAAGTTTTCATCTTATTTTAAGTTAGATTCTTAAAGCAATTACCAAGGCATCTGGCGATGACTTCACCGCGGCGGCCAGGCCCTGGAGGGGAGAAGGGCAGCCCTGAAGCTGCACAGACCCCTGGCTCCAGGCCCCCAAGGGGAGTGCGGGGAGAACTGGAGAGCCTAAACACCTGTCCTGGGCCCTGGGAGGGAAGTGGGGCTCACGCTGTCATCTCTGGGACTTGCTGTTTGTGGAAAAACTCCTTTCTAGCACCACCTGCCCCATGAACTTACTGGTGACAGTTGTTGAAAAGCCTTAGCAGCTGGTGCCGCGGGAGCATTTTCTATTTTTAATTGTTTGATCAGAATATTAACTCATCTAGGCCCATTCCCCAGACACTTCCCAGCCACAGGGTTTCCCCCATTTCCCAGACCTTTGCCTTCTTTTCCCTCTCTAGTCAAAAATAGACTTTGAAATTAATAACTGGAGACACAGACCTCCACGAGTTTGCAAAGGATCAGAGCACTGGAAAGAAAAAGAAAGTACAGGTCCCCAGGGCAGCGGGCGGACCTCTGCTCCTCTCTCTGAGCCACTGACCCGAGGCTCCGGGGAGGGAGTGGCTGGCTCAAGCATCCAAAGTCACAGCCGCTCCTACCTGACCCCACTTTTCCTGGCTAAAAGAAGACTCGGCCTTACCCTCTCCCCTCTAGTCAGCCCCACTGACCCAGTCTGCTCACTTGTCAATTCTGAAGGCCAAATGGAGGGGATGGGGATACTCAGGAGGCCCCCAGGGAGGGGACAATGGGAGGGAGGCACATGCCCCTGGGCTCAGAGGAGCTGGCAAAAGGCTGACTTTCCTTTTAGCTTCCATTTCCAAGAGAAAAGGAGGGCAGCATCTCTGTGGAGCCCACGGGAGAACTTGCCAGCAACTCCCCTGGCCCAGCCCACCAGGGGGAAAGTCACACCACTCAGCCCCAGCTACATGTCACTAATGCCTGAGATGGACCATGCTGCCAGGAAGAGACTGCTGGGGACCAACTCAACCCTCCCTCACCCTTAGGAAGGCCCCCCACCCTGCACAGGGACCACTTGGCCTCTTGGCCTCCTCTCCCTACATGCCCTTGGCCCCCCTGCCATGTTCTTCCCTCTCAAGGTCACAGGGCTGTCCACACCAGGAATATTTACTCACCAGACTGGCCCTGTTAGCAACACTCACCACAAATATGCTTTCTGATAAAGTTGGCAGAAAAAAAGTTCTAGAGCTCAAAACAATGTCAGAAATCATCCTCCACCCCCACCAAGTGTGACTGAGGTGGGGCCTGCAAACAGGTCACACAACCAGCCTGAAAGAGTCCTGGGGGAGGCTTTTGTCACTCTCACTCTCCTTCCTCTTTTATTTCCCAGCATATAGCCTGTTGCCAGGGGACCAAGGGCTGGGGATGGTTCTAAGCTAGTACTAGGTCTTGTCCCCCAAAAGGCACAGCCCAGAAGCTGGGGCATGGGGAGCGGGCCTCTGCTTCCTCCAGCGACAGCTCTCTGGGTGGCCTCTAGAGGATGGGGCCTGGCGGCCTCTTACCTCTGCTTCTCCCCAGGCCGTCTCACCTCACTGAGCCCCCTTCCCGCCTGCCCTCCCTTTGTGCACATGGGCTTTAATGTTTTTATTACCTGTTTGACTCGCTGCCTTATTGCTTCTCCCCTTAATGGGGCCGTAACCGTGGAAACGAGGAATAAACGGCCACCAGAAAATGAGATGATTAAACAGGTCACCCTGGCAAAACAAACTCAGCCAAGGAACCTCTGGGGGTGGGGAAGGTAGGCTTCCCCTCCCCACTGCCCATGGCCAGGAGACCTGGACCAGACCCAGGACCAGCGTCCCTATCCCTAGAACTGGGGCAGATACAGTGGGGCGCCCCCTGCTGGGCAGTGGGGCACCTGGCCAATCCTTCACCAAGGCTCCCCTGTCCCCTGGGCAGTCTTCCAGGCGGGCTGTGGCTTTGGGCTCCTGGGCTTAGGGAGTGGCAGGGAGAAAGGCTCTGATCTAGAGGGAGCTGAAAAATCGCAGCCAAGGAGAAGTGCACTTCCAGGTGCCACAAAGTTCCAGAATTCTCTCCCTGCTGGCTTCCTAGATGCCTCGTGTTTTCTCACTGTGCTGGAGTCCCCCCACCTAATGCATCTCCTGTTCTCATGCAGTCGTTCCCTCCTGGGGTCCCCTTACTTCACTGAGAAAGCCCTATAGGAAAAGGCCAACACAGGCCAAAGCTCGCTGTGGGAAGGCTTCCTCTGGAAACGGTCTCTGGAGCCTCAGAATTTGCCCGTTCTTCCTCTGCCCACCTTTCCTAAAGCCAGGCAGGGCTCTCTGCCAAGAGAGGGCCCTCTTGACTTTAGAAAGGGGTCTCAGCAGCCAAGCGCCTATGACACTGGCTGAGACTGGGGCCAGAAGAGCCCCCAGAAGGCGGCCTGTGGGAAGCTCTAAGAACGGACTCCACAGCCAACTCAGGAGTAGCCCCAACACCACTCCAGGGGGACAGAGGTCCGAAGCCCTGGCAGTGTGGGGTGGGCCCTCTTCCTGATGCTGGGTCTACCTAACTAGAGGGGTCCCGGGACTGGGAGCAGGACCTAGAGAGGATGGGCACGCTGCAGTGAAGTCTGCTTGGGGGGACGTGGAAACGGACAAGGAAGTAGAGGAGCATCCCAGATCACCCACTGGCTACTGCTCTCCTGCCTTCACTGGGCAACGCAGTTCACGTGCCAAGTCCGACTTCACACTGAGACCCTCCCAGCCCCGAGCCATGATTGTGGTGAGTAGTTAATGAGGAGCTCCCATCCACCGCCTATCTTTATCTTTATGCCCCTTGCTCCCTTCATGTCATCCTTAATCCCAGCCCCACTTATTCCTGTAAATCAGGCCATAGAAAGCTCTCGAGGAGCTAAAACCCAGGTCCCAGGGGAATCGGCCAATATTTCCTGCCCGCCTCCTTCTGCCCCCACCAAGAAGCTCGGGAAGCACTTGGCGAAGAGGCACATCAATCAATCAATTCCACCAGCACTAACAGTGGGAAGGCGCAAGACCAGCCCTGTACCAAGCACTGGGAGGAGATGTCGATGCAGAGGTAACTCTAATGGTCGTCATTATGAGCTGCAGCAGCAGAAGGAAGCGGGGTTCCTGGCCTCGGCCCCTTGGGGTATAGAAGTCTGAGTGCTGCCCTGACATACCAATGGCATGGGCATAACCTGATCCTCAGAGGAGCAGGTCCCCAGCCAGCCTCTCATCTCTTTGCAGGGTCAACTGGGTATGAGGATGCAAAGGGGAGGAGACAAGAAAGGTAGGCAGGAGGGCCTGGCTTTAGAGAGCTGGTCAGCCCGGGCAAAAAGAACAGAAAACCGTGGTTGCACAACAAGAGTTCTGCTCTCAAGGTGGGTGAGGAGCACAAGGCAGGAGAGAGAAGAGGCTGGAAGTCTACAAAGTCTGCCTACCTCCGTCTGTCCCAATACCTCCCACCCTTTATCCCACCCTTTGTGAAGGAGTGCTGCCCACTCCTTCACAAAGCTCCCTGGGCTCTCCGCCCCTGTGCTCCTCTGCCTGGTGTGACAGATGAACACACCTGTCTCCTTCCACCAGGCAGCCAGCGGAAACTGAGAAACACCAGGTGGTCTTCATTTCTATAGCTCCCAGAATGGGTGTTCCTGAATGCTAACTGAATTGCAGACCTCACCACCTGCATGGGGGCTCCTCCCCAACAGGGGACCATACGTCCTGATGAATCTGGGGGTGTGAGGATGCTATGCTGTGGTCAGGCAGCCAGAGGGGTGAGCAGTGGACCACCAAGTTGCCACCTTTCACAACCAAGCCAAATGGAGCAGTCTGTTTCCTACACATTGGGGCCACCAGCCCGCCTCACCTCCCTAGCTCCTTCTTCCTCCCGCTGTACCCTGGCCCAGCTACCCCGGAACAGCTGCTGCTTGCCTTGGGGACCCACAGGCTGTAATTACTACAGAGCAACTTCCTTCCCCTCGAAGATGAGGAGGAGGAGGAGAAAGAAAAGGAGGAGGAGGAGGTGTGGCCACAGTCAGGGCGGTCAAGGTTTAAAAACCAGGGCAGGGAGGGCAGTGGCAAAGGGCAAGCCTTAGGCTGGAGGGTGGGGGTGGGGTGGGAGAAATAGCTTGACCCTGGTAAGAATGATGGGTCAGGCCAGGGGAGGCTGATTGAGGGGGCAAGCTCATCACTAACCAGGCAGGGTCCAGGAAGAGGAGCCAGGGCCCAGAGCCTTCCCAGGCCCCACCCAACCCCCTGCCCAGGGAGTAGAGCCAGGGGCAGCAGCTTTAATGAGGAGATGTTGCTGCCGTGACTCAGCCCTCAAAAGGTGCCTCCATTTATTTTATTTTTCCATCATAAAAACTCAAGCTGCAACTCAGCCAGATTCCCCGGCTGTGGGGGCTGGGAGAACATGGACAGTGATGGCGAGGCCTGCAGAGAGGTCTAACCAACACTGGCCCCAGTGCCTTCTCGAAGAGGAGAGTTCATGGGCTTTTCTGGTAGGTTCCCACAGGGAGAAGGGCCTGGGGTGGGGCCCCTCGAGGACCCTTCCGGACCTGCCCTCGCTGCCTCTGCCTCCTGCTAAAGGGGAATGGCTACACCAGGTCTGTCCTGAGCTTTGCTCTGCTGTCTCATAACTAGTGCCAGGGCTGGTTCAAGGGGCCATGTCACAGTCCAGAGCTACTTGTCTCAAATGCCATCTTCCAAAGAAAAGGTCCAAATGATGTGCTTCTCACCTTGTCCACTCAACCCCTCCCCCAAGATGGCTCCACTAAATCCTCCTGGTATCACCAAGTCAACCCCTCCCCAAGATGGCTCCACTAAATCCTCCTTGGTATCACCAAGCCAGAGATCTGAAAGGTTATGGGATGCTCAAGTCCCTTCAGATGTCACAGCCAGCCTCTGAATGGTACCAGGAAACTCACTACTTCTAAGACAGCCCATTCTGTCCTTGGCTCTGACTGTTCCTCCTTGTCAAGATGGCACTGAAGCACCTACCCTCTGCAGCAGACTGGCAAAACCGGTGCCCAACCTGACTGCAGGGACTGGCCCCAGCTTAGACTGGTCGGGTGGGTGTATCTGGCCAAGTAAAGGCTTGAAGAAGAAAAATCAAGGACAACCTGCTCTGCTCCAAACCCGGCAAAGAATCTCTCCTCCAGAAACAGCACAAGAATCTTCCCAATTCTCAGTACACACTGGTTCTAAGGTGTGACCAAAGCCATGAAGGTTCCTAGAAGCCTCCACTCCCGGCAAGGTGCTGGCCTTGAACTGGAGACTCACAGAAGTCCTGAGAGTCTGGACATGGACTGACACGCAGGACAGCAGGAGCCTGAGCAGTACACACAGGGGCTGGGTTGGGAAGGTCTAGTTCTTTGCTCCCTGGGGTGAGAAACCATCTGGAAAAAGTCTGCAGCCTTCCTTCTCCTACCTTGAGTGTGTGCCCTCGAAGCATGTGGCTACGAGGAATTCTACTCCAGGAATCAGGCTACTGAGCCAACCTGGCTCAGCTCCCTTGACGCCATCCTCTCTGGCCTCCACCACAGCTGAGGCCAGAGCCGGGATGCAACGGGGGACCTGTATGCAGTGCAGGGGGCTCAGCCTGGAGTCCTAGCGGAGCTTAACCCACAGAAAAAGGAGCAAGCCTGGCTCAGCGAGTGGCACAGATTCCTCCCCCTGACTTACCCCTACAACATGGCTGCAGCCATGGGCCAAGTGGGCAATAAGGCCCCTCACCAGCTCCCCCTGTGGTCCCTGGCCATCACTTTGAAGCTGCCTATTTGGCCCTTTACCTGGCAGAGCCTACCTACCTTGAATCCTCTAATGTTAAGTAAGCTCTAACCCTGGACAGCCCCTCTCCTTCTTCTCAAATTCTCCCCAGGGAGAGTGGGGTAATTATAACGAGATCCCAGAAAATCAAGGGCAAGTTCCTTTTTAAAGCTCTACTAATATTTCACAGCCACTTTTGCCCGGCCTCCAGTTTTGTCCAGGGCCTAGTAATCAGCCTAGTGGGGCCTAATCCTGGAGCTTCCCAACTGCAGGATGGATTTACCTGTGTCAGAAAGCTTCCTCCCACTTCCCTTCCCCCTCTCGGCTCCCTCCTCCAGGGAAATCACTCTAAAAGGGCCTAATGGAACTCTGTCCTCCTCTCTTCCTCTCTCTCCTCCCTCCCTCTCTTTCTCTTTCCCCTCTTTTTTTTTATTAGCATTTGTGGAATTTATTCCCAAACTCTCCTAATCTTCCGTACACAACCATTTGATTTGCATAACCCAACCCCCTCTCATAAAAACTGGCTGCTAGTTTAATTAAAAAATGTAAATTTGCTGTCATCTCGGGGCCTGGTGAATTAGGACGACATCGGCATTTTTTATTGCTAAAGACGTCCAGATTGATCCAGCCCTTGGCTGAACTATGGTGGGGGAAAAGGGGTCCACATGGCCCCTGAGGGTCTTGAGGTGCTGCTGTCCCCTGCTAAGAAACCTTGGTTCTCCCACCACCGAATCACTTACTGCTGGACTGCTTCGGGACCTAGACCCCTCTGCGGCTGGAGGCGAGTTAACCCATGATCCAATGCCTAGTGGGTCCCTGGTGCCAGCGGCCCTTTGGGACCTGTGCCTCCAGCCCTGTACTGTGCCAGAGAGGCCCTCGGTGGAAGCTGCTTGCAGTGCCCCAAAAGAAGAGAGCCCCTCGCCACACCAGCAAGGAGCTCTGGCCAGAAATGAGGCCCCTGGCCCTGGCTCTGTCCAGAAGTACATTCCAGAGGTGGAGAAAGATGACATGGAGTTAGCCCTGAGATGGCTCAGAGGGGATCTCAGTGTTCTCACCTGCTTCCCTTTTTTTGTGAAGAGGGGAAAAAGTGCTTTTCTTATGAAATTCTGAGATTAAGTGAAACTTCCAAATTCGAAGAAAAGGCTAAGATGGAGTTACCAAATGACTCCTCCAGGAAAGAGACAGAACTCTGACACCCTGGACCTCCCGTCACTGAATGACCAGAGTTTAGGCCTGGGTCCAGCTGGGAGTGCTCCCCTCCAGCTAGAGAGAGACCAGCTGACCTCAAGGGGCCCTTCTAGCTTCTAGGAAAAGTTTCCTGAGCCTATCCCTGGAGTACTAGGAGAAGTGAGTCTCCCTGAGGCCCAGGAGAGATGCTACAAGAGGTTCTGCTACTCACGGGCCCAGGAGGCCCATTCTCTATCTTGGGACACCCTGCAGAAGGGCTTTTGAGTCATGTTCCCAGAGCAGACTGGAACTGGGCACCAGGATGGACAACAGCTGCAGCAGGCACCGAGGTTAGGTGGAGGAAGATGAGCAGGGCCAGCCTTCCAGCTGAGTAATGCCTGGGTCCCATGTGCCCGCCCACAAGTAGAGGCTGGCCGCCCCAGGTAGGGGGTGGTGCATTACAGATCTATAAGGTCTGCTTTTTAGATGGGATGGGTGGGGGCCCCATTTCCGAAGAAAGGGGGTGGGGCCTGAGAGAAGAGGGAGAAGATGAGACATCTGATTAGAGGTGGGGGCGGGCTGTTTCTCTGTGGGAGTGCAGGACAGGGAGGGGCAGGGAGGGGCAAGGTAGTAATGGCCTCAGACACCTTCATCACTTTGCCCAGCAGGGGGTGTTACACCCTTCTTGGGCACAGAGGTCCTCAGGACCTCCACATCAGATAAGCCAAGATCACACCTGGCTTAACACAGCCTTGAAATTGTGAATGACCTCTTCCCTCCCCAAAGCTGGCCACCTTGTCAACCACCCTGGGCCCCCCAGTGCTGTCCTCCTGTTCTCTCTGCCCAGTTCTCTTGTTATCAGCTCATGGGTTGCAAGGGTCAACGCTATGAACTTGGGCCCATCATATACTGTAACTCTAACAGCCACCAATACCACTTATCCATCTACAAATAAAACAGGATTCAGAGATCAGTCCCAATGAATTATCAACCTGTTTATTACTGAGTTCTTTTAAAAACATTGAGGAAGTCAGCTGCTTTTGTCAGCTTAGGATCTGAGGATCCTGGTCAAAATTATTATCAATAGAGAAGGCTACTAGAAAGACTGAGGAGAATATGGTGAAATTTACTATATTCTCCTAGACTCAGATTGGAACCCAGGTGAGAAGAGAAATATTGAATAATATCAGATTAAAACAAATAAAACACCAAAATCTCGGGATAAATTCTTTCCCAGGCAAGTATCATACTATCTGGACCCCTAGCCTGGGTGCCATACTGGGCCCCGCAAAACCCAGACATCCAAATGTAGTAGTTTGCTTGGTCTGCCTCCTCCCAGGATGCGGGGATGGGAGGGAGTCCTGGGCCCCTCACTTTGAACTGATAACAGCCTCCTCATCCCACGGATTCTCAGGTGAAAAATACTCATTAGCCATAATAAGCAGCTTGATCATCCGACACAGCCTTGTCCCAAATAAATTAAATTCCTTTACCTTGAGACAGTCGCCCCGAAACCAGACTAACCACCTTTCCCAACAGGACGCTGCTTTCAAAAACTAAACCACCCCCCCCCCCGCTAAAAAAAATAAAAACACACACCCCAGTGCCAGACACACAGGGATCTTTGCCGGGGGGGGGGGGTTCAAAAAAACACAGAAAAAACACGGAGCCATTTAAAAAACACGGAGAACAAAAACCCCCACAAAAAAACCCCTAAATCCTCTCTCTGGATGCCCCCCAGCTCCCTCTCCCCTCTGTTCTTTCGTAATGACAAGCATCAAATTAGTCATAGTTACTAAGCCTGTAACAAATAATAACAATAATATCCGAAGCCTCACAATCCAGAAACCAGGGCGACAAGTGCGGCGGCACCGGACCCTCTCCTGGCCAGCCCCCGCCCCCTGCCCAGCTGCTACCTCATTGGGCTAAAAATAATAACTTCCGTAAAAGAACCGAAAGAAAAGTGAAAGAGCCCCCCCCCCACCCCCCGCCCCCGGTTCCCACCGGCCGGTACCTGTACCGAGATCCATTCTTCTCGCTTTGGTCCCAAACTCTTCGAGGATCGCCAAAAGCAGAAGAGGAAAGAAAAAAAAAAGTCTGTTTAATCTCTCGCAGTGGTCCCCACGGCACACCCCTCCGCCCCCTCCACCGCCCCCTCCACTCGCCGCAACCCCCATCGAGGGGTGGACAAGTCCCCCGGGCTGCAGCGGAAGGGCGAAAGGGGCCCGGGGAGGGAGAGCGAAACTTTTCCTCCCTCCCCTCTCGCTCTCACGCTCCGGCATTGCACACTCAGAGCAGCTCTGCTCCGCTCTCGAGTTTATTAAACTAAAAGAGAAACTATTTATAGACGCGGCCCGGGTCGGGGGGCCCGGCCGGCCCGCGAGGCCGAGGGGCGCCCCCGCCCGCCCGGCCCGGCTCCCACCGCCCCCGCCCGCGCCCTGCGCCCTGCGCCCCGCGCCGGGGGTCGGAGCCCCGTGGCGCGCCCCCGGCCCTCCCCCGCCCCACTCGGGTACTCACCATAGTCGGAGAGTCGAAAGCCGAATTCACTTAAATAATCAACTTTCATAATACTTAATTAATGCCTAATTGCAACTGATTACTCCCCGAATAACAAGTTGTTTTAAAGCCCTGATGTCATTGCTCCTGACGGTAACACTCAGGGTAACAGTTTGGCAGGAGGGAGCGGGCGGGCGGGAGCGGCCGGGGGCGCTGCCAGGCGCCGAGGTGATTGGCAGGGCGGCCGCGGCGCCGCCTTCTCTGGGCCAGGCCCGCCCGCCCCGGCAGGTGAAAGAGCAGAGCTCGGCCCGCCCGCGCGCGCGCCCGCCGGGATGCCGGAGTGAATGGGCTCGCGCTCGCCCGTCCGCCCCGTGCCCGCTCCGTCACGCGCGTGCGCTCCGTCGCGCGCGCCCCCTGCCCGTTCCCTCACACGCGCGCGCTCTCCGCTTTCCTCACACGCGCCGGCTCGCGCGCGCCCGCGCGCTCGCGCGGCCTCAGCGTACCGGCTCAGGCGGCCGGCCTAATAGGCACAGTGATTCCCCAAACCTCAGACTTCGGGAGCAGGGGGCGGGGACTTGGCGCCGGGGCCGGGCGGGACAGGGTAGGCGGTAGGGGGCCCGGCGGCCGGCGCTTACGCCCCCGCGCCAACTCGGCCGACGCCGGCGGGCGCGCTCTCGCACGCTCCCCTCTGCGCGCGGGCCTCGCGAGCGCTCCTCGACGGCGGCGGCGCGCGCGCGCGCGCGCGCTCGCTCCCGGGCCTGCCGGCTCAGGGCTCGCGCGCGCGCGCCGCGCGCGCGCGGCCGGGCAAACTTTTTCGCGCGGGCGGGCGCAGGTGTGGGCACCACAGGATCGCGCCCGCTGAGCCGCGCGCCTCGGACTCGGGGTGTCGGAGTACCGGGGGTTTTGTTTCCCCTTCATTCCCGAAGCTCCTCCTGTTGTTTTCTGAGCTGCTTTCTTAGTTCGAAGAAGAAAAGACTCGGGGCAGTGGGGCTGGGTGTGTCGGAAAAACAGGCGCGTCAGCCTCGTGCGGCTCCACACACACCGCGCGGGCTCCAGGCTCCACGCTCCAGGAGTGTGGGTACCCCGGGGCTTGCTTTTAAAATGGGCCCTGGCGCATCCCCAGCCCGGCCCCTACATAGCCCTGCTCTACGGCCTTTCTCCTCCTCCTGCCCCACGGTCAGCCACCAGCCCCGCGGCCGGGTCTCGAGGGGGGCCAGCACCTCCTTCCTCCCTTCCTTACCCCGTCCGGGCAGCCCTTCTTCTTTCCTCTGTCGGAGTGTCTCCATCAGAGACCTGAGCCATCCCTTGGGCTTCCTTCCCGCCCTCTGCCTTTGCCGTGCCCGTGAAGGCTCTGCCCGGGCGCAGGCACCCCTCAACCAAGGAGCTAGTGTCCTGCCACCTAAGCCTCCGACATCGGCCACATTTCCTGCTTGCCAGCTCATCACTGGACCAGGGTGCCCTGTCCACTCCTTGCCCCTCCTCCCTTTCCCCAAAGAAAGCACCTCGGTGGGCTCCTTGCCATAGGAGATGGCCCTGATGTAGCTAGATATATTGAGATTCCTTAAATTTTAGTGATCCAAGTTACTCACTGGGCCTGGGGGCTCAATGGAGGAGGCAGTTGTGCTAGTCAAGTACCTGAATCTCACTGTCACCAGCTCTCCCTCTGTCCCTTCTGCATCCACCCTGCTGCCTGCCTTCCCTCTCCTTTAGTCCTTCAATGAGGAGAAAAACAGGACCCTGGCTTCCTCTGGCTTTGGTCAGCATTCAGCAAAATGGCCTATTCCTGCAATATTTCTATTTTGCAAAAGGGAGGGACCCAGGAAGGCTTTGGAGCAAAGAAGTCAGGGAGTTAATTTATTCTTTCTTCCACTTCCCCCTTATTTTTCTTCTTTTTATAGATTGCTCTTTCAAATGCCCTCCCAGGGAGGTTAGCATCCCTGCCTAATGCTTTTGGTGACCCCCATTCCTGTTTATCACACAACTCTCCACCCTTCAGGTCTGTTTGTAGGAACTGTAGGCGGAGGCCCAGAAGGTTAACTGCATGTCCCTTGGCCCTAAAACCCTTAATAAGGGAGCAGAGCTCCTTAAACCAGGCACGTGCTACCCAGAGGTTGGCACTGCTGGCACAGGGCAGGCAGGTAGAGAAGACCACGAGCTTCTGCTCCCCACGCAGGATCTCAGGGCATCTGTGTGTCCAGGACTGCTCAGGGGTACACACGTGCCTGTGGGTGCTCCCACCCATGGCTCTCCAAAGCAATGTCTGCAACTTTCGGTTGTAACAACAGGCAGTCAGTCCCAAACCCCAATTCTGAATGTCGGTTCACCCATCTGGGCGACTGGGGTACAGAAGGAAGCCTGAACACAAAGAGGCGGCAGGGCAATTTCTGGGTGCATTTGAAGATGTCTGCACACATGGGGAGCTCCCTGCATATGTGACCCACACGGCCTGCTGAATGTCCAGTTACCAAGGCAAGGCCAACTGAATCGGCTACACGATAACTTCTAGGCCTTGGTGGACAAAGACTGGAGAGGAATAGCTGAAGGGACAGAAGTAAAAGAGGCTAGAAAGAAGGCAGAACAGGCAGGGCCAGCCAGAGGGACCCAACGAGCGCAGCCAGTGGCGCGAGGCAGCGGCTGCCTGGGGAGCCTCTGCTGTGCCAAGACAATGGCCATAGTCAGCCGCTGCAGATTTAAGAGGTTCTGCCAAGGATGAGGGCCTTCACGGAGAACAGGCCACAGAGGCACAGAAAATGAGGCCGTCTTGGCATGTTACAATTTGAGAACATCTGAGAGGAAGGCTGAGGCATCGAGGCTGTGCATGGGTGTGAGTCAGAGGCCGCATAATGGAGGGGTCACCAGATTTCTCTGTCGCTCTCTTTGCCTTTGGATGTGTGCTCATACAAATGGGAGAGGCCCAGAACCCTAGCATCTCTGAGGCTATGGCCCATTTTTGACGTGAGAACCCCGATGTGGTGACATCTCCTTAGACCCTGAGGCCATGCCACAGTGAGAACATTTGTGTCTGGGACTCGGGGGATGGAAAACCCAATGCCACAATTCCTCCTGGTCTCAAGGCCCTGGGCCCAGAGCCACCAGGTCCTCCTTACACACCTCACCCCCAAGAGAAAAAGTGGAGACCTCCCCAGCAATTCCACCCACCAGGCCCCTCATGCGAACTGTCGGCTCTCCTGTCAGGCTTCCTTCGCTGGCTCCCAGGCCCTCGCACCCCCAGTTTGCCCACTCATTCTCTCTCCCTCCCGAGCCCGGGGCCTTCTCACTCACCAGCCTGTTTACACACCAGGTATCTGATGCTTTATCTGCTCTCATTTTGAATTTGTAACTTTCACATAAACTCGAACAAAGCTCCTTTTGTTCCTACACCCCACCCCAGGATCCCAATAAACTGGTTCCCTCTGAGGCGACTGGGCCAGGGCACAGGAGCCTTGGCCAAAGGACTGTGTGTGCATGTGAACAAGCATGTTCGCACCTGCGAGGGAGTCCGCATGTTTGCGTGTGAATGCACTCCCCAGGCTGATGGGAGCGGGGGGCGGGGGCCGGGGGAGGGTGTCAGGGAGCCAGCAAGCGAAGTGTGGACAGGAAGCACGGCGGGGACAGAGGGCAGAGCGCAGACACCATGGCATGGGGACAGGATAGCCTGCCAGCAGGGCACGAGAAGTGGTAGGCCACGGAAGGGTGGGTGTCACGGCAGGGGATAAACAGGGATGAAGGAAACAAAGGGCAGAGAGGAGCTGCAGGGCGGGTGGAGAGCGAGGGGCTGAGGCCAGGCTCGAGCTGAGTGTAAGGCAGATACAAGGATTGCATTATGGCGGTCTAGGGGCGGGCACAGCCGCACGCTCGGCCCCGTAATCCTGTTAGCCAGCAATCTCCATTCCGAAAGAGCTTCATTTCTTTGTGAATATTTGTAAACTAGATATCTAATGGAAAATTATAGGAAAATTATAGTGAAATTCATGACGGAGAAATCCGATTATCCCTAATTCAATTATGCCATCTTAGCCCACACAGCACATTTCCCATTTTTTTCCCATAAATACCGATGCCAGGGGTCCCGGTAATCAAATAAAATTGAAAATCATCTTCCCATTAAATTCAATTAGCCGCAATTTCTAAAGCCTATCAGAGATTTTAATTACTAAATTATAAAATTCTCCAATGCTAAATTGAAACCAAAAAAATTGCACATCCTTATATTTCATAGAATAAAAAAGGGCCAGCAAAATCCTTGAAAAATGCCCTCCTCTCTGTGCCCAGCTCCAAAGCAGGTGCCTCACCTGGAGGGACCTCACATCGTTTACTTGTCCAGCTGGGGATGAAGCTACGGGGGCAGAGGAGATGGCTCTGTCAGGGGCAGGGTGAGGCATAGTAATTTAGCAGAGGGGCAAACCACACCTCCCACCCTCTAGCAGCTCTGGGCTGGGCTGGCCCCTGGAGAGGACCCGCCTTCCTCACTGGCTGTCCTGGCTCCTGAAATGCCCTCAACTCTGTCCCTGAATAAGAAGCCTATAACTGCCACCTTCTCCGTCTGTGGACAGGGCTCAGGCCCAGGTCACAGCTTGGCCTCAGGGCTCTGCATGATTCTAGGGCAGCAGACCAGAGGCAACTAGCTTCTTACCCAAGTGTTAGCTCTCTAACCACTCTGCCGGCCACCAGGTGGCCTGGGCTGGTCCAGAGGTGGGAGGAGGATGGAGCCCGGGGTCTAGAGTGGACAGAGATCATGGAATGGTTCTATGGCCCCAAGTCTTCTCCAGAGCATTCTCCAAGGCCATGGGTCCTAGCAGCATACCACTCTCCTGGGAGAAGAGCTGTAAATTGACATGGCCCAAATCTGGCCTCTCCCTATACTTCCAGTTCATTCTCTGTTTTCCTTACCCTCTCTGGGAAGCTGACAGCCCTGAACCAGCCAGAAGGCAAACCCCTGCCCCATGGGATTTCACCTTCAGCAACTTTTAGTAAAGTGTGGGCCAACCCCAAAGGGAACTCCTCCCCTTTCACCCCTACCCTAGACCACTTACCCTGCTCTAAAGGCTGCTCTAGGAGTCAGGAGAGCCTGGAGACGTGGCATCAGTGGTGGCATAAAGTGACCTTGGATCTGAAACCCAAGGTAGGTGGCTAGGTGGGCAGCCGAGGGGCCCAGCAGCTTCAGGGCAGCCAGCAGCAGAGTTGCCAGCAACCCAGCACCCAGGGAGCAGGGAGCAGGTTTAATTTGCCAGGCAGTCAGGAGTGCCAGCAGGGGAGGCACCCGCAAACAAAACAAAAACAAAAAAGTTAATTATCTTTGGCTTTTTCTTAATAAATATCCAAACTGGCCCGGCCGGATCCTCCGCTTTGGAGGGAGAGAGAAGAAGGAGGAAAAAACCCCAAACCAACCAAATCCAACAGACACTCATTCTCTCTCATGTCTACCTTTCCCTTTGTCTCTTGCCCTTGTATTTATTTCTTATCGGAGCAGTAAGTTTCACATTAATTCCCAAATTTGCAAGTGCCAGAGTGTGGTCAAAAGCCCTCCCTCCTTTTTTTTTTTTTTTTTTAAGTTTTGGAGTGTGAAGCAAAAAGAGGGAGGTGGGAAGAAAAGGGTAAGAAGGAACAGGACAGAAGCAAAAGAAAGAGAGAGAGAAAGATGGAAGGAAAGAGAAAAAGTGTGATTCAGGTAACTGAGCTAGTCGCATTGCCCCTGTGGGCACGGCCCAGCCTGTGGCCCCAACCCTGGCAGGGACCTGTTCTGGAATGTGGTGTTGGCATTTTATTTTAGTTACAATTATCCCCACAGGAGATATGGGACTTCTCATTTTAAAATTCCGAAACCACCCAGGTCTCACCGGCCACTTCGGCTCCCCCCTTGCTGCCAGTTCCTGTGCCAACCCTCCCTTCCAAGAGCTTGGCCAGGGAA
Organism: Eonycteris spelaea; assembly: GCA_003508835.1. NCBI lineage: Eukaryota > Metazoa > Chordata > Mammalia > Chiroptera > Pteropodidae > Eonycteris > Eonycteris spelaea. The sequence continues at coordinate 671,359 of PUFA01000119.1, read as the reverse complement.
GAGAAGGTTCAAAAGGAGGGGGAGGTTGGCTGTCCCTCTGAGGAGAATGAGATTTTTCTGTATGGAATCGCTAGTGTACCTGGGGAAAGATGCATGTCACCACCTGGGCCTACGTGTTTGGATGGTGCTCATACACGCCTGAGCCCATGCTGTTGGAAACATGTGGCTGAGCATGTGTGTTGGGGGTGGGGGGCAGCCAGGACATCAGGGCTCTGGAGACCTATTACCTCGGCTCAAACCCCAGCTCTATTGCTCACTGGCTGTGCAACCTTAATCAAGTCACTGATCCTCTCTGAGCCTCCATATTCTCAGCATCAGAGGGAATAATCATGAGTGGCTGCCTAAGGCTAGGGGTCGAGAGCAATGGAGAGTGACTGCTAATGAGTATGGGGTTTCTTTTGAGTGATGAAAACATTCTAAAATTAGATCGGTGTGATGGTTATAGAACCTTGAGAATATGCTTAAAAAAAAAAAAAAAAAACCCACCGAATTGTATATTTGGCAAGTAAAGTATGTCTCAATAAAGCAGCTCTTAAAAAAGTGGGCACAAAAGCAGGGAATAACCATAGCACTCACTGCACAGAAATGCCGAAGGACACAGAGTAAGTGCACAATAAGGATTAACGATTAGTGACTATTAAGGATCTGGGCAAACGGGTGGCCCTGGGTCCATGAATGTATACTGCTGGGTGCTGCCACCTGGGTCCCTGGTGCCAGGCCAGCAGGTTGTCAAGCAGCTGAGCTGCCCTCATACTCAGTCGGGGCTCCTGCGCGGCTGCTCCCTGGCAGGGATGGGAGGGTGCATGGCCCTCCCTGCCTGGGTCCCCGGAGAGAAGGCTGCCCACCGTGGCAGGCAGACTGCCGTTCGTTCACTCTCGCCGTCTCACAGAGCACTCGTATTTTCCATGTGCAGCAGACCATGAATTCACCTTCATACTAGTTACAGGGTTATTTAGCTTCTCCTGACACTGACAATCACCAAACTTTAATTCGCTGCTTGGCTTCTCCCTGCTGCGCCCTCTGCCCACCCCCAAAATCCCTGGGAGAGGATGGGAAAGACCTAGATCAGCTCACTCTTGCCAAAGCTTGCCCTTCTGAGTGATGGAGTGATGGCAGGAGCGGGGGTTGGTCAGAAGGAGAAGATGATGGGCAGAGGGCGGCGGGGAGAGACCAGCTTGGGAGAGAGGAAGTACCACAAGGGCTAAAGGGACCTTCCGTCCTGCTCCTCCGGCCTGACACTAATGTATTCAATCCGACATCCATCCTGTTGTGAATGAAGACTCAGCAGACGAGGCTGTGTGTCTGAGGGCGTCCAGGGCTGGCGGCCCCAGCCAGAACCTACGGGCCTGGACTCACTGAGCTCCCAGGACCAGGCAGCTGGCGCAGGCTGGCTCCTTTGCCTGCTGCTAAATGAGCAGGTGCCTATCAGGAAACCGACCCCAGGGGGCCCATTCTCACCAACCTGAGAAGCCAGCTCTCATTTTCTCCTGCCTTCCCTCTGCCAGTCTCCTGTCAGGCCGAGCCATCCTGCCCTGCAGCAGCTCCTCTCCAGGCTATCACGCTATTGCTCATAGCACGTCTCCTTTTGATGAAGGCGGGTAGGGCTGCTCAAAGCTACTGCCAAACATCAGACGGGAAAGAGAGACTCTGAGACATCTCCCACCGAGCACCCAAATCATAGTCCCGGGACCAGTGCAGGAGATGGCCCAAACTGGGCATCTGAGTGCCCGCTTCTTTGCTTACTGCGACAGGCCGTTGCTGCCCATGACCATGGCTAGCCCCATGGTCTTCGTCTCTCTCTTCCCTTGGCTTTAGCACATCTCCTTCATTCTGTCTCCCTTGTTTTCCCACATCCTTTCCAGGAGTGGATCCGGCTTCCAGAAGGTCCACAGAGGCCTGGGGTTGGCTCAGGGGACAGGAGAACCCAGAGATCTCAGGCTCCTCTTGGCCACTTCTACCTCCTCAAGTGGTCACCGTCATCTTTCCCCTAAAGCCTCCCAGGCAAGCAAGGGAGCAATGATTTGTCCTGAGAATCTTTCGATGGATTCAGGGGACTCTTATTCCCCAAATTCAAGCTGGCATCATCAGCCACTCGCTAGGCAGAGTCCCAGGAGCAGAGTGCTGAGCTGAGAGGACTCACGAAGACCAGAGGCCGGCAAACACCTGGGTCCGGGAGCTTGGAGAAGCAGAGGCAGAGCTGGGGGCTGAGCCAGGAGGCGGGAGGCAGGGAAATCCACTGTGGGATTAAGCTGTGTCTGCTTCCTTCCAGCCCCACTGCACTGCCCCACTCCTGCTGGACAGACAAGTGGCCTGGGTGGCCTGGGCAAGTGAGATGTCAACGGGACCAATGGCAGAGATGGGAAAAGGGGCTTGTTGACTGCAAACTGTCCATTATGGCTCAGATTATAAGCATATTGCGCAGGGCTCTCTGCACGATGCCCAGGAAATCCAATACGCTGAAAGGTTAATGCAATCAATTAGGGTGACAAGGAAGTAAAGTAAAGCCTTCGGAGTAGATGAAAAGGAGAGAGAGCACGCGCCGTGGAGTTGGGGGGTGGCAGTATGGGTGGTGGGAAGGCAAGGAGAAAGAGAAATAGGGGGATGCAGAGAGAAGGTTTGGAGGGGGAAAGGAGCTATACGAAAGGCCAGAAATCCATAAAAAGAGGACAGTAAGACAGCAGCAGGAGAGGGCGGCCAGTGAACTGTGCCGGGACACGCTCCGGTCTCAGACCTCTGACTGCTGCACAGCTTCATTTCCTTCCCCTCCCCCCCCTCTCCCCACCAGCCTTTCCTCCAGGGCTTGGAGCCTGGCTCCCAGATTAGCTCACAGCACTAGTGATATGTCGGAGCAGCCTTGGTCCCTGCCTCGCCACATAACCTGCTGCTGCACCCTCAGCAGCACCCACAAACACGACCTTCACAGCTTTCCCCTGAGCGCCCTAGTCCCTACTTGCAACAAGCCTGTGAAGCAGAGAGCATGATGGTCAGGACCCCTTTTACAGACAGAGAAACTGGCACTCAGAGAGGTTATGCAGCTTCCCAGGCCCTGCAGCCGTCACGGAGGACCCAGGGCTGACCAGAGATCTCCAGCAGCTCCCAGGTTACTACCAATGGGGAGGCAGGAGCCCCACGCTTTCTCTAAGAAGTCAGACTTAGGTCCTGGGGCAGGGGAGGGGACGCCATGGACCTGCCCAGGCTGCTGCTCTGTGAGGAGAGAAGGCATGAGGGAAGGAGGGGACATGGGCACTTCCGGCTTGTCAGGCCCCAGGCTAGACACCTTCAGCTACATTAACTCCTTTGCTGTCCCGATAACCTCGCAAAGTAGATATTCTGCTCACTTTCCAGAAGAGGAAAAGACGGATCTAAGAACTTGGTAAAGGGTACAGGACAGACTCAGGGCTCCTGGGATGACGGGGGTAAGAGCTTTGAGGAAACAGTGGCTGTCGAGAGGAGGACAAGTGAGGACTGCTAGGTAGGTGGGACTGAGCGGAGGATGAGGCCCTGGGGAGAGGAGAGACAGAGAGGACAGCTCCCGATGCATCAGGACTACAAGCAGCCCACGACCTCCAGGACGGGGCTCCCAGATAACTTCCCGGGCCCCTCGGAGCAATCCCACGGAAGACAAGGGCACAGAGCAGGATGATGGTCACACATTATTGTGAACGTTCTTAATACCGGGGAACCGTACACTTAAATGGTTACAATGGTCAATTTCATGTTATGTATATTTTATCACTTAAAAAAAAAAAGAAAAAGCAGAAGGCAGGAGCCAGAACCTCTAGAGCAGGAGCCAGCAAACTTTGCTCTGTTAAGGACCAGATGGTAAATGTTTTAGGCTTTGCGGGCAAACATCCTCTGTTGTAGCCACCCGCCTCTGCCATTGTAAAGTGAAAGCAGCCACAGCCAATACGAAAAGGAATGGGCGTGGCTGTGTTCCAATAAAACTTTATTTACAAAGGCAGGCGGTGGGCTACATTTGGCCTGTGGGCTGCACTTTGCCAATTCTTGCTCCAGAGAATGGAAGCACCTAGGGCTGACTTTCGGGACCAGTGATGCTGGGCTCTGTTCCAATGTCTGGGGACAGAAGTATCCGATCTGGACCTTGCCAAATAGTGGAGGGAAGAGATGGGTGGAAGTCAGGTTCTCATTACCAGTAAAGGGTGGAGGAAAAGAAGAGAAAAAGGACAAGCACTGGCATGGGAAACAGATGTCCAAGAACCTGTCCGCCCCAGCTGCCAGCATCCCAAGAAGCCCTTCCCTGTGCTTCAGATTCTCATGGATGACATGAAGGGGCGGAGACTTTGCAGCTCCCAATATTCTAGGAGTCTCCATGCCACGAGAGAGGTGTGAGGCTGTGGTTAAGAGATAGCAGGAGCAGGCCAGGCCGGCGGGGATGCCAGGGCAGAGGAAGGCGAGGAGAGAGGCCTGGGGGAGCGGCGCTGTAACCAGGGTGGTGCTGGCAGCAAAGGGAGGAATCCATGGGCCCCAGTGAGAGCGCAGGGCGCTGGCCGGGCCTGCCCTACACTGGCCGCCTCTGATCACGTTTTCAGGGCCACTGCCCGCCGGCACAGACAATGCTGGGGGAGCCTTTGAAGTCCGAAAGGGATGCCGCGGTGGGAGCCTCTCGAATCTCCTCCCTTCCCCCATCCTCCCAGGGGAGGGGGCCAAGCAGGACGAAACTGGGAGCCGGTCGCAGCCGGCCGAATCGCATGAGACAAAGGGAAAACAAACAGGTTTGGAGCCAGGCGCACGGTGCCGTGTCTGTCCCCCGCCCCGCCGAGCAAGGATGATGGATGGCTGCAGCCAGCCAGCTCGCCTGCCGCGCTGGCCCCTATATTTACATAACACTGGCGTTCCACCGGTCACCTCTGACACAGCGCTGCCTGAGGCCGAGGCCCGGTGGCCCTGAGGTTCCTCAGCCACCGGGGACTGTGATAGCCTGTGAAGGCCCGGCCAGGCCTGGGGAGCCCTGGGCCTGGGGAAGGGCAAGACAGCAACCTGCCCTGGGCTCAGGGCCTGAGGCCTTCTGCCTGCCAGTCTCTCACGCAGGAAGGAGGAGGCGGCCACAGGGCCCGGTGCCTCCGCAGAGAGAGGGCTTTCAAGTCCACGAGGTCCCCCACGCGCCTGAGCTAGAAGCAGAGCTTCCAGGGAGAGCCAGCAGCAGCCACCACGGCAGACTGCCCGAGCTGCAGAGAGCTGGGCATGGCGCGACCAGGCAGGCGAGCCCTGGCACCGCAGAGGCCCCTTCGCACTGTTGCCTTGAATACATTCTGTGCCCAAAGCCTGCAATCCAGGTGTCCCCAGCCCATTCCCAGCTTAAGAGCCAATCTGGGACATTCCCGCTGAGGTCATCTCTTCCACCAGGTTCAAATGGGCAATGTGGCTCCAACTCCCGGTCTTCATCTTCCCAACCCTTCTGGATGCTCCGCGCAGGGGGATACCTGTCCTAGGCAGGCCAAGGTTGACCAGTGGGGGAAGGGGCTCAGGCCTTACCTTGTAGCAGGTCCTAGAGGCTCCTCTTTTACAGCAGGGGCATTACTTCATCCTGAAGGGGGAGAGAGAGGAGCCCCATTAGCCTTTCAAGGCAGGAAGCCTGTGACTCCCCACTGCATGCCCCCCCCCCATCCTGCTGCGTGCCCAAGGGCTCGCTGACACTCCAGGGCTGGCCAAGGGGGTCAAAAATTCAGATACCGATTTGGGCCCATTTAAGTATATGCCAACCAAAATTGGAAAAATCCAGAAGTCAGGAGGGGCCGATCACAGTAGGAAAGTGGTCCTCAGGGCACCCCTAACCAGAGATCAGAGGCAGAGACAGGGGTTTGTGGGTGGAGGTGCTCCCGTGAGCTGCAGGCCGAGCATCGGGGCCTGCAGTCAATAACAGAATGCAGCAGCACCCACTTCTTTGCTCTCTTCCCCTGGCCCCTGAAAATAAAAATGGCAGATGCCAAGCTGTTCATTATAGCAAATGGGTGACAGAGGGTCAAGGGTAGATGAGGGGCCATGGTACTGATAAGCCTCAACTCCCGAGAACAGGCTGCCAACAACCTTCCACCTCTTACCCATGGGTCACGACCCACGATGGGGGTCCACAGAAGGAGGGTAAATGGTGCAACAGTGTGGAAGGTCTTTAAGCAACTCACGTCTTGGCCCAGCTTGCCAGGCCCAGGCCCTCCTCCCCAGAGCAAGTTTGGGGAGCCAGGCTCGAACGGGAGACTCCTCAAGTGCCTGCTGACCTGGGGCCCCCCGCCCTTGCTTGAGCCAGACTCTGCCACCCCAGCCCCAGCCCAGCCCCACCCCTGGGCCTCTGAACTCTACCCACATTCAGAAAGGGTTTTCTCTTTATTATGTTTTTTTTTTTTTACTCCCCACTCTCTCATTTGTAGCTTATCAATGATGCAAGAGGAGTAACACCAATTTCCTTAGGCTGTGTAATCCGCAAATCAGATTGGGGGATTGCGAGAGGTGAGGTGACCTTGTACAGGGCTCCCGGAATGCCACCCAGTCCTGCCGCCCGCCCACCCTTCTCAGGACATATTTAGACAGATAATGTTAATTGTACTTGACACATCTCCTAAGGAGGGCCGGGTCCTCTGTCAGCTTGCGCGGCCTTTGCTGGGCTGCCTGGGCAGAGGGTGCCCACTGGGGCAGTGCCCACCCTGCTGGACAGGGCTCTGGGGGCATCCAGCAGTTGGAGAGGTTTTCCCCACGGGCCTCTGACACCTGCCCATCTGATACTGGTGGTGAGAAGCTGTGGGTCTGCAGAGAGCTGGCCAGACTGAGATAGGGGCAGCAGAGAGGAAGGGGGAGTCATGCCAAGGCAGAAGAAGGGCAGAGGTCAGAAGAGTGGAAAGGGAAGATACGGGAGATGAGAGCTGGATGGAGAGGAGGCCAAGCAGGGCTGGGCCACAGGGCAAGGACTGGAGACCCCAGGGCTCCGCCGAGAGGCTCTGGGCAGCTTGGCTGTCAGAGCTCATACCCCAGCCAGCCAGCCCGGGACCCGGTGGGTGGCCCCACTGTCTCGCCCACCCCACGCTCACTTGCCCGAGATCTCTCAAGGCGTCCCACCAGCCTCCCTTGAACCCCCAAAGCCCCCCAACTCCACAACTCCAGTATCTCCCTTCCACCACCTTTTTCCCCCCTCCCATCCTCCCCGGCAACTGTGCATTTATTAATTCATGAGGCACTAATTAGTTCTTTGTTTAATTTTGTGTTAAACAGACTGACCGGAATGATAACGACTTGCAGCGCGGTGTTGCCGTCCCCAACCACCCCTGTTTTCTGACAACAAGGGAGCACGGAGACCGGAGCGCTGAACCCAAATCCCTCAGCAGTTGCACTTCATTAAGTCAAAATGTGACGAGAAGCTTAGAGAGCAACTTGCAGATCTGATCACACAGAACAATCGGGGAGGAAACTTTGCAAGAGTTGGTCTGGGTGGAGGAGGGAGAGGGAGGGGCAGAGATGTTTACCGCAAGGGGACCAGGACCTGAGCTGGGGCTCTGTCCCTCGCCTGCCCCCGGGGCAGGTGGTCTGGCTGATGGGAGCGGGGAGGCTGTCTCTAGGTGGGATCTGGGACGCTGGGTGGGATCTGGAGCCACAGTGGGGACCAGGGAAGTTCAGCTTCATCTCTGTATTCCTGCCCAGGCATCTTTTCCTGTCTCTCTCTGCCTCTCACTGTCCCTGATGTCTGGTTCTGACCTGCATGAGAGTGACTGGGCACACCCAGGGCCTGGCAAAGAATCAGAAAGCTGCTACAGTTAAGAAGAATTCTGCAAAGCCAGGGGAATGGTACAGAGCGGGAAAACACAGAAGAGAGCCGGAGGCCCTACACTTAGGAAGCCTGAAGTTAAACACACTCTTCCTGGCTCAGGAAAAAAAGTACTATACTCAGGGATCATGGCCGATGTACCCATTCCCTCTGCTAGCTGCCCACCCCACTCATCCACCCACCCGTCCATCCATCCATCCATCCACCCATCCCTCCATGCACACATCTCTTCATCCATCCACCCATCCACCCATCCCTCCAATGCTCTTTACCTAAGTACTCTGACCAGAAAACTGAGGACCAAGAAGTTGAGTTCTGTGTAAATACATGGCAAGTTAGAACCAGAACCGGACCCTGGAGCTTCCAGGCTGTGGTTGTGGGCTGGCTGGCTGTGGGAAGGTAGCTGAGCTAACAATGACAACAGCCTTGTGACCTGCTCCTCCTGTCCATGTGAAAAATCAGGATCTCCACCTGAGAGATGCCAACCTGTTACCCCTCTCGGCTCATGGCATGAGTGAGGATGGATGGGATCGAAATCAAGGCCTGTCCCGGTCTAAAGGCCGGGCCCCTACCCTCCTTTCACCTGACCCTAATCTCCAAAGATGAGAACAACGTCTAGTGTGTGAATAAGAACGTGGAGGGGATGTGAGGAAGAGAACACGAACACAGAGAAAGTTGACAAAAGTGAGCCCGATTCTGTGCAAGATCCTGTTGCCTTCTTCCCATTGGTTGCTGCAGCCGTCCAGGTGTGGCCGGACCCTCCCTCTGAGAGCCCACCCAGGCAGCCCACAGGCCAAGCAAGGGGCTGCAGGTCGATCTTGCCCATGCCTTCCCCTGGCTTGTTCTGGAACATACTGGTCTCTCCTCTTACCCAAGCCTCGCAGCCCGGGGCTGGCTTCTCTTAATTCGCTGTCAGGCTGCCTAAGCAAACCAATTAAAACTAATCATTAATTATAAAAAAGAGTGAGAAGAGTAGAGGAGAGAAGAGGGGGTGAAAGGCGGAGTTGGGAAGGAGGAAGAGGGAATGTGGGATAGAGAGGAAAGACCCAGAGGGCCTGCAGGGAGCTCTAAGTGGGGGTCCTGGGCCTGGGAGCTGGGAGAGACCAGAGGCTCCCCCTGCACAGAAGTGCTGGTGTGGAGGGAGGGTAGGAAGGAAGGGAAAGATGGTGGAGAGGAGGCTGCCATAGGCCAGCGGGTAGGGGGGAAGGCCAAGAGGGGAGGGAAGGAGGAAGAAGCTGCCAGGACCATCATACCAGGACCTGAAGAGGCCTCATCCATCTGCGGTCCCCTCTGACTGGAGCCACCAACTCTCCAGGACTTGGCTTCAGAGAGTCTCACGCCGGCTCCCTGGCTCCATATGTATGAGGCTCAGCTGATTATGCAGCCCAGGCTCCTTGTCCCTGCACCCCTACCTGCTCCCAACCCTCTCAGGCCATGGAGGCTCAGGGCAGCTGTCTGCCGCCCATCTACCCCCCAACGCTGTCTCCTGTCCCCTTCCCCCATCTTCACACACACCCTCTCCCCGGCCCGGCCCTTTCACAGGGGCTGAGGCCATGTCAGCCCCGCAGCTTGAGGAGGGGGGCAGCACAGACAACAAGGGGCAGTGTCATGGAAACGGGCACTTTCCCCGAGAAATATTCTGTTTGGCCTCCTTCCTGCATTGAGGAGCTGTCAGGAGCCTGAGTGAGAGCCACACCACCCCGGGACCAGGCGTGACAAAACCTATTTTCTGCCTCAAATTTGATTGATTAAAAAACTTTTTAGGAAAACCATGTTAAAAGAGTAAAAAAGGAGAGAGGGAGGGAGGGAGGGGGAGAGAGAGAGAGAGAGAGCGAGAGAGAGAGGGAGAGGGAGAGAGAGAGAGAGAGAGCGAGAGCGAGAAATAGAGGGGAAAAGAAAGAGAGAGAATAGAAATGCTGCCGGGGGAGGGGAGCTGGGGAGAAAGGCCACAGGCAGGGGCCGAGCAGTCACCCTGGCAATGACGCCGGGGTATGTGTGTCAGTGGGACAGCCACGGCACAACCAGGCAAAACACAAAGGTCAAAGGGAGCCCAACACTTTGACACAGTGGTTTGCAGGGCAATGTGGGGGCCAAGGGCTCCGCACAATCCAGCAGGTGTGGGATCTAGATGAGGCAGCAGCCAGTGTGGGTTGCCCATCCTAGTCGAGAGATAAAGGAGCTGGCACCCCAAGACAGGCAGGTGGCATCTGGGGGTGGCTGCCCAACACCAGGCCTCCGGATTGGTTCTGGAAGTTTCCAAACACAGCCCTGGCTGGATTTGGCTGGAGTCCTGAAAAATCTGTACAGGTCAGGCGGGGAGGGGCTCCAGTAGTTTGGGGGCAGAAATGGGGCTTTCCCACCTCGTCTCTCAAGCTCTGGCTGGCTCAGGCAGCATTTTTTAATGAATAAATAAATAAGCTGGGAGAGACCCAGGTGACCCCCGTCTGGGAGGGGAGAAGGCTTTGCTGGTTGGACACCAGCCTCGGCCGCTAGCTCTCCTCCTTCCCCATCTCAGACCTCCCAGCCCAGGCCCTGAGCTCCTTTGCTGGGTGCTGCCCTGCATGGTCTCCGTGCCTGGCCTGATCTAGAGAACGATGGGAAACGCTGCCCCTCCGCACCTGAGACCCAAGGTAGGAAGAAACTCCCTCCATGTCCTAGAAGGCCGAAGTGCCTCACGTCTTCCTGCGGGACCCATCCTCTCTCCAGAAGAGGGGTCCAGATCAGTGGCCAAATTTGTTTTCCCTCTATCTAAGGGCCTCGAAGGTCAAGGTGAGGAGTGGTTCTGGCCAAGGAGTCAGCAAGGTGTCTCCCAGGTGCTGGCAGGGGTGCTCAGCAGCATCCAGTTGCCCTTTGCCAGCTCAGCGCTCAGTGTGGATGGGGCAGAGCCTCCTCGGACAGACAGGTGCATTCTGCAGGCTGGTGCGCAGAAAGACGACACTTGGCCCAGCCCCTCCGGCAGGTGAATCAATCCTGGATCTCTCCCTCCCCCTGCTCCGCAGCGATCACCAGGTATGGATTGAGCACGTATTGTGAGCATGACACCGTGTGAGGCACAAGGACGATAAAGCAGACGGCATACGAGAGAAAAGGCGGAGTCGGCGAGACTTGGGAGGGCAGCCTGCCTCTGCCACCCGCTGTCACGTGACCTAGTGGGACAGGCTGTGCAACCTATCTCAGCCTCAGCTTCTTCAACTGAAAAGTGGGGGTGTCAGAGTCCCCACCTCAAAGCTAGTTCGTTTGGAACGTATTTCTTGAGCACCGACTGTATGCTGGATACTGTCTTAGACCTGGAGGACAGTGCTGAACCCAAGACAGCCCTCACGGACCTTCCATGCTTGCGGCTGTCGTGAGGACCCATTGGCACGACGCTCAGCCCTATGGTCCGGCACAGAGGAAGCGCTCGATAAATACTGCCCGCCATTAGCTTTCAGGGTCCCTGGCTTTAGGAAGTCAGCGGGGAGGCAGCAATTCCACCCCTAGGTATACACCCGAGAGAATGGAAAACAGGGACTCGAATAAAAACGCGTACCTGAATGTTCACGGCAGCTCTATACACAACAGCCAGAAGGTGGACACGACCTAAGTGGCCATCAAGAAATGACCAGATAAACAACGAGCGGCCTATCCGTACAGCGGAATAGTATTCGGCCATACGAAGGAATGAAATTCTCATACACACTACCCCATGGATGGGCCTTATAAACATTATGCTCAGCAAGAGAAGCCAGACGCGAAAGACCACACAGTGCATGGTTCGTTCCATTTGTATGAAATATCCAGAATGAGCAAATCTGGAGAGACGGGAAGAAAATGAATGGTTTGGTTGCCAGGGGCTGCGGGGAGAGGGGAATGGGGACTGACTTCTAATGGGTAGAGAGCTTCTGTCTGGGGTGATGAAAAAGTTCTGGAATTAGATATCGGTGGTGGTTGCGCAACACCGCGAATGTACTTAACGCCAGTAAATTGTACACTTTAAAATAGTTACAGGGGTAAGTGGTACGTCATGTGCTTTTACCATGATAAAGTAAAACGATGCGGAAGGAGGAGCAGCAGCAGGTGGGGGAGAGGAGCCAGGTGGCCGCTTGGCAGAGGTGTTAGACGAGCCAAGCAAGGGGCGGAAGGTGAACTGCCGCCTTCTCACACGCGACCTCCTTTCCTCCTGTCCTCGAGGACCACGTGAACTACTGCCTGAGGCAGTCACAGGCCTCTGCAAGATGAGCTCTGTGACTCAACATGGGGCGGTGGGCCGCCCCTCAGCACGCGTCGCTCGAGTGCCTGTGAAGCCCCTGTCCCGAGCCACCGTTCCCGCGCACATCCACGGCGCGTCTGCTCTCACGTGCGGGTCCCAACACGCACGCCCCTGCCCATCCATCTCTCTGTCAGGCTCCCAGGTAACTTTTGCTGTGGCAACACGCCACCCTCCAGATGGGGAAGGAAGCTCTGAGCCAATGACATCCCCACCCGCGAGGGCTCTAGGGCTCCCGAGGTCGGGGCGTTCCACCTTGTAGGGAGAACCTAGGATAACCAGAGCCGGGCCCTCGGGGTGCCCCCCAAGCCCTCACCCCGCCCTCCTGCCTGCTCCTGAATGCTGTGCACACATAAACCCCTGCCTTGGCCCGGGAACTGTCAGGAGATCAACAAACAAAAGCTGCTTCTTGACAGGGAGTCATTTATATTTTAGCTTCGTTCCATTATCCTAACGAATCCTTCATCAGCAGATGCAATATTAACAGCAGAAAATCAGCTCATTACATCCGGGGGGATTTCATCAAGACGGCAATCATGTATGCAGCTCCCCAAGCTTTCAAGAGGCCAGTGTGGCTGTTATTTATTTATTTTGTTACTTATTTATTTAATTTTTGGGGTTCTTTCCACATAATTGCACCGCATCTCAGATCTTTAATAAATAATTTGTAGGTCCTGAACTGCAGACAGCTTTGCTCGCTGCCATGAAAAGCCTGCATTAGCCAAAATATTTACCAATATTTAAAAGTCATTAGAATCAGGAGGGAAGTGGGGAGGGGATGCTCCGTTCTAGAACCAGCCTGCCGTGGGGCTACGGCGCTGGGCCCTCACTGCAGTCCTCCGACTCCGTCCTTGGTCTGAGGAGAGCCGACTGGGCTGGCAACTCCCAGTGGCAGGCCCACGTCGCCCCTCTGGGGTCACTTAGTTTGAGCAGGGGATTACTGGGAGCTCTCAGAGAGGGGCGACGCCGTCCCTAAGGATTGCTGTGGGCGTCTCTGCTGCCAGGGGGAACTGGCTGCCGGAAAGGACCCACTTAGTGCAGTGGCAAGAACCTTGCACATGCCTGAGCTGGAGCATTCTTTTGGGGTGGCACTCCCCGGGCCCACCCAATGCTGGGGCCTCAGTGGAGGAAACCTCCATGGTCCTCCAGCAGGCCCCGGCTCTGCCGCAGCTGAGTGTAAAGACAACTCCGACCTGTCTGTTCCTCTTGGCTTCGCAAGGTTATGCCTCCAGCGTCAAAGGAGAGAGAGCTTGGCCGGTCCAGACAGCAGGCCCGTCCCATTTTACAGATGCGAAAACCAGGTTCGACCAACTTAATTTCTCTTCCCATGGCCACACAGCTAAGAAAAGACTCAGAACCAGGATTTAGACTCATGGCCTTGCTGTGCCTCCACTCTTCTGCTAGGCTGAGCCTTCCAGTGATGTAGCCTGGCCTTCCAGAGGCTCCTGGGTCTGACCCGCAGGCCGAAGTGGCCACTGGGGCCAACAGGCACCTCCCGCCACCACCACTGGGCTGGCCATGCTTTCACAGGTTTTACCCAGCGGGGTCTGGATTTCTGCCCAGCCAGGAATGTGCTCCCAGGATGTCAATTCTAATCTCCCCAGCGCTCTGACAGAATTAAGCTCCAGTTTGTCCGACAACATCCCAAAGTTTCAGAAATCCAGGGCAGACTCTCTAATCAGGCTGCAGGACAAAGGTCTGGCCTGACCCTGTCACTTCCATTTACTCCTCCTGTCTGTCTCCCGGCCTCGGCCTTTCTGCAGCTTCCTCCACCCTCTGCCCTTCCCTGGCCAGCGCAACCCCCACCCTCTCCTCCAAGCTCCCCTGTTTCTCCGCCCAGCATTTCCCCCCTCTAAGCAGCTGGGCTAATCCTGTTGCTCCGCTATCTGAAGCAGAGGAATTCCTACGAGACTGGCCTATGGCTAGGACCAGGCCTGCTGGCCTCACCTTGGCCGGGACTCCCTCCGGTTCACCTGCTTCCAGCGAGGTCACAGGCTTGATCCCCCCTCAGCCCCAGGGAGGGGGTGCTCAGCACAGAATTGTTCTCAAACTCTGCTTCTCCTTGCCTTCAGTCAATCTAACTCTGGGCTCCCCGTAACTACCCCTGAAGTATCCTCTGGCCTTGCCCAGCCTCCTTCCTGTTTAAGGGGTCGGCTCGTGAGCCCTGGAAAGCCTTGGCCCTTTGGTTGTGTCTGGGGACATCCACGTGAGTAGAGACTTCCCTCTTTAAGCAATCCTTCAGGGGACCAAGAGGAACATGGAGTGGGGACAGCAGTAGCAGCCCGGAACCTGGGATGGGCAGGGCCCATGGTGAGGACCCCAAGCCCTCGGCTTGCTGGACTGCGGCCATTAGAAAGAGGTGAGGAGCCCGGAAGCCGGACAGCTGGGCCAGGAGCAGCCAGAGGACAGCCCCCAAGGACGCCGGAGAAGCAGAGGTGCCTCTTTCTCCATTATCCCCCAGCACCCAACTCTCTCCCCTTCTACATGGCTCTCTATAGACCCAGAGCAAGATATCTGCCTGTCTCCAGGGGCAGTCAGATGCACAGTCTGGCTGAAAGAGGCAAAACCTTTACGGCACATACAAACAGGTGTGGGTGGCCGGCGACGTGCCTTAAATCTGGTTTGCTCACGTCGAAAGATTCATGGGGAGCAGAATCTGACAAAGAGGGGAATGTGGATAGTTAAGAGAATACCGAGTGTTGTTATGCGTGAGCCTGGGCCTGATCAGAAAGCCGGATCAGGGGGATGGGGCTCCCACAGAAAGCCGGGGCAGGAAGGCACATATGGGGTGCAGAGATGGCTCACGGAAGACAAAAACAGAAATGGAAATATCGTTCTGCCCTTTTGCTGACGTTCCAGAAGGCACAAGAAATCTAGAGTGGCCAGGAGAGGGGGGCTCCCCAAGAGCTGCCCAACTGGCAGGGAGCCCAAAAGTCCTGGAATGCCACCGGTAGGCAGGGCCATGACAATCAATGCTCCCTTGGCTTCTCCATGCGACCTGGGCGGAGACCTGACCCTAGGCATGAGTTGTTTCCTACATGGGCGCCGGCCCCCCCTCTGCAGCTTCCTCACGTTGCAGGAAGTGGGGACCCCCTCTCTCAGCGCCGAAATGATAAGCAACTCCGCACTCCCTGGCAGGGTCTCCTACCTTCTGCCAAACACCTCCCCCGGCCCTGCCTTTGGCGACACAGCAGCCTGAAGGTTCCCTAGAGACTTGGGTGGGCTGGGCTGGTGGAGGGACAGGAGCAGGAGATAAAGGCAGCCAAGGAGAACGACGTGTCTCTTTAACCAGCCCTTTCTCTGGAAGAATGAAAATATTTATAGTATTTTTTACCCAATAACAGAAAATTCTACAAAGCCCTCCTGGAGAATGAAGAATGAATGCCTGCCTGTTGGTACTCCGGAGAAAGCGCCCACAGTTTCCAACGCACCCACCCCCACTCTCCCCCACTTTGACTCCACGGTCCCCCCAAACTTCCAGCTTTGCTTCTCTGCCCTTCTGTCTGCCTCACCTTTCCTCCCTTGCTGCGCTGGGTGTTGGTGAGATGTTGGGTTTTTTCTTTTTTGCAATTTATCAGCAGATTGTGTGGAGCTGAGTGGTGTGAGCCTCACCCTGCTAAATAAAGCTTTGGTATTTCTGATAAAGCCATCAAATTCCTTATCACACTGACACAAAGTGCATTTAAAGAGACAGACACCCTGTCCCTCCCTCCCCACCAGCCCCTGCTCCCTCCACTCAGTTCAGATTTCCAGCTACTCAGGCTCTTCAGTGTCAGACACCAAATACGGCTCCCGAGGATGTGGAAGGGGCGAGGGGGAGTGGGGGACAGGGGACAGGCTGGCTGCCTTCTCCAACTCCCACCCACCCGTGCTGCTGGCACCCTGGCCAGGGACGCAGGCCCACAGGGAGTAGCATGTACTTCCTGCCCCAACTCTGGAACCAGAAGGGAGCTATCAATAGACACGTCCTGCAACAGGGGATGTCCTCATAAACAGAACAATCCTGTGTTAGGACAACAGCTGGCAGCTGGAGGAAGAGTCCCCCGTAGGCTGCTGGGCCTGCAAGGCTGCTCGGTCGCCGTGAACACACCCGGTTGCCTCGGCCACAGCAGCCCCAAAGCGGGTGCAAGGCTGATGCCAAGATGGGCCGCTGGGGCCCACTCAACACGGAGCCGACTGGCATTCACATCGGGCTTGACCACAGGCTCAGCAAAGCCCTGGCTCCCCACGTAGCCCTGCGAGGTGGACAGAGCTATCACACCATTTGACAGATGAGAAAATCAACGTTGGCCAGAGGCCACAGAGCCAGCGGCAGGCCCAGCTGGGGCTCCAGCCCAGGCTGGCCAACAGCTTTGCTGAGTGAAAGACGCTCTTTCCCTAATTGAATTGCAGAGTTTACCCCTTGGCTGAGCTCCTGTCCACCTCCCCACTTACGATCCACAAAGACAGGCCTCCCTGTGTCCCAGTGCCCTCTCCCACCTCCCCAGCCCTTCGGCAGCCCAGGCCCTGCGCCCACACACAGCCTGTTGGTTGAAAAATCAAATTTATTATTTTTAATTATTTTTGATTTATCAAAGCGGCAGCTACAATCATATTAAACCAACTTGGCTTCTTGGCATTTAACAGATACGGTTGCCGCAGGACTCCCCCAGACTCCATAAAACACCCCGGCTGTCCGCCTGCTCCCCAAGGAGAGCACCCGAGGCCCTTCTCCAAGAACCCCAAGTCTGAGGGCCACTAGGCCTCCCACCTGCCCTGCCATGAGCCCACGGAGCAGAAGTCACTGAGGACCAGAGGGTGGGGCTAGAACAAGCTGGGGCAAAGCTGCGAGGTGCTTTAGAAAACAAATACCTGCATCCCCTGGCCCAGGAGACCCTCCCAGAGTCCCGAACCACTGGGGAGTGGAGTACACCAAGCACCCCTCCTCAGCCAGCATCTGTGGGGGCCTATATACCTCAGGGCTGCAACTGGGTACTCAACGTAGGTGAGCCACAGACTCCTCAGACCCCTGCCCACAGAAGGAGTCATCGACCCCTTTTTGCAAGGGAAGAAAGTGAGGCTCAGAGAACGGAGGTGACCTGCCCAAGGCACACGGCTCATAAAAACTGCCAGGCCAGAATCTAAACCAATTCAGAGAGAATGAAAAGCCCGCGTTCTTTGACCATACCTCACCACCTTTAGAGCCAGGAGCGGTGTTCCGCCCAAGCTCAGTGGCTGGTGGAAGAATGTGAGGAGAAAAGACTCTGAGGTCAAGGCGATGGCCCAAGGGTGCACACACCAGGTATTCAGAATCTGGGTGCTTGGGAGCCAGCACTGTGGGGAACGAAATCAACAGGTTTCCCATGGGTGCCCAGGCCCACCTCAAGGCATGAGAGGCTGGCCCACTGAAGGTCACAGGGTGTATGTCGGGGGGGAGGGTGCACAGGTGGGCAGATTCGATTCATGGCTCAACCAGGAGTTGGGCCACCCCATCATCAAGTATGGCCAGTCCCTAGGAGTCCAAGGAGTCTGTGGCACAGCGAGGCCAGAGACAGCAGGGTACAGAGGAACCAGGCACTTCAAAATTCTAAGCAAAACTGCACACAAAGAACACGGGTGATTGGGTAGGCCTGGAACGGGCACCTCCAGGGTTCAAGGGCCCGCCACCCAGTGAAGGCAGCTCCCCACCCGGCTCCCTGGGTTAGAGGCACATCTTGTGAATGTGGGCAGGGCTTCCGGGGGCGAGAGGACGCTGTGATGCAGGGAGACAGAGTCTCAGCACAAGTCCTCTGACTTCATACATAAAATTACAATTGGCTTCCATCAAACCAGGTGCCAGGCTCCTGGTCCCCACCGCACCACCCAGAGGTCCCGCAGCCTGGCGTGAAGAGCTCGGCTCTGGCTGCAAGTCCTGAACTCGGCTGGGCACTGATGGGCATGCTGTCGGCCTTTCTGTGGTTGAGTTTCCTTATCTATCGAATGTGTACACAAAGATAGTGCCTATCTCAGGGGGCTGTGGTAAGGATTCGGGCAGGCCATGAGTACGAAGCTCTTAGCAACGTGTCTACACATTTTCTATGTGCAAAAAAGTGGTGGCGGTCATCATCATCATCATCATCACCTCAGCACCTCCGAACCAGGATGTAGCTCCAGGATACAACATGATCCCCTACTGGATCATGTTGGGGCTCGTGACGGCAGAGAGACTGGGGAGCAAGTGGAGATTAGCCGACCAGCCTCTCTGCTGTGTTCCCCCAAGAGCCTGAGGGGAGCTCGGGAATGTCTAGAGGAAGCAGTCCCTGGTGCCTGCCCAGCAAACTGGCTAAAGCAGCCAAAAAGAACCTAAAAGTTTAAGGCAGGAGGGGAAACCAGGATGACTTGTGACAGTCACATTTGCCTATCAAAAAGTGTACATTCACTCAGCTTTCCACAGGGATTCATGCCCTAATATGGGCCGGCAGCTTTCTGGGTTATTTCGAGTGTGTGTGATAATGATTCCAGGCTTTGTTTCTGCTGCCCCCAGAAAATTTTCCATCTGGGGAGAGGGAGGATGGCTGGCAAAGAAGAAGAGCATGGGGAAGCCCAAGGTCAGAAAGTATGGCGTTAAGTGGGCACAGGTGGGTAAACCAAGGGGCAGGGAAGAGCAGGAGGCTGGAGGAGTGGGCTGACTCAGGGGCCGAGGTGAGAGAGGAAAGATAGAGCTGGGTAAAGCAAGCCAGAGTTCCCAGAACCACTCCCCTTGCCCAATGCCCACTGCCCGGGGAAATATGCCCAGCAGGACAGCAATCAGGGCTGCAGGTTGCTTCCTCACTCACAACTCCAGTAGGGATCCCTTTGGCACAGAGGCCAATCTGGGCATCTGGGTGTTGGGCAACCGCTCAATGCCTGGGGGCCCCTGGGCTCCTGGACTTATTTATGTATTAACGAGCTCCTGCCGAAGCTTGGCCCATCAACTCCAGACTTCACAGGGTTAACTCCAGATGGAGGGGCTGGCTGGCTGGCTTTGCCTTCACTCTACCTCAATTTCTACTGCTCCTATCACCTACCTCCCCACCCCCTGATCTTAGGGAAAAAAAAAAAACCCATCAAAATAACTATTTTATGTCTCCAAATATGCAGATCATTTTCTTTAATGAAAGATGCTTGACGTCTCCGATCCAATTAATATGCAAATGCAGGAGAGGATTTATTTGTGACATTCTGTCTGGGTGAGAGAAAACAAAAAAGGCCTGTTAACCAAAACACTAATTGCTGTGACTGATTGTCACATATCATCATTTTCATAGGATCTCCTCCATTCCCAGCTCTCGGGGAGCTCGAAACCAGGACTCATCCACACAGGCATCAAGGAGAAACAGGGCAACTGGCTACCTGCCGGCCCCTCCCCACCAGACCCACGTCAAGGCCAACGCGGGTGGAGGTTCCCACTGGTTCCGATCCCATGGCGTCGGCCGCCAGCCCTCTACGGAGCTTTGCCAGGTAATCGCCTTCCCTACACCACGCTCCTCCACTTAAGACACTGACCCACAGACTGGAAGAGGGCGGCTCAGCCCCCCTGGGTCTGATAGGCTGGGGGAGGCCGCGGCCCGCACACCTTCCCACCTTACTCCAGCAAGACTGCTTTTTCTCAGCCTGCTCCTACCTACTAGGGAGTAGACGCCGGCCCCATGTTCAGAGGAAGGAGAGGGAGCCTATTCGGGTCCTGTGTTTTGTCCCCCTCCACAGTCTTTCTCGTCTCTCACTTTTCCCACAAGGTCCTCACAGCACTTGGTGAGAGAAGCCACCTGGGGAAACTGAGGCATGGCATGGCATCCTCTCCTTAAAATAACACGGGCGGCCTGTGAAATTGTTTGAAGACTACCAGCACCCTCTGTGGCTGCGCAGACACCTGCTCGTTAACCGCCCCGCCTTCCTCACCCTCCCTGTGACCAAGCTGAAGTGGACGGGTCAGCTGTCACAGCCTCGTCTCCCCCGAGCGGCTCAGACCCCTCAGTAGGATCACAGGCTTCCTTTAGGGAGAGCCGGGAAGGGAGAGCGGGCTCACGGGCATCCTTAGTCCCAAAGGCCGGGGGAACTCAAAGACACATGTTTTGCTCAAGACACCAGGTAAAGGATAAGAGGGTTCTGGGTGCCACGCAGTTCCCAGTTTAAGGCCAAGATTTTGCTAAAGCCGCTTTCTTCTCCACACAAGGGCCAGCCGGCAAGGGAAGACTCGAGGGCACAGACTTGGGGCCCCAGCAGCTTGGAAGCCAATCGCTTACCCTTTGAGTGCAGAGGTTCAGGGTGCTCAAAAAACGCCCCTTCTACCTTCCTGGCTCTTCTCTAGAACTCCCTGCGTTTCTAAGAACATTGAAAACTGGGGGTTGGGGAGCCAGTGTGAGCGATTCCAAGGGGCCAGGAGGGTCCTCGAGCCCCTCCGTGGGTGCAGGGCCCAGCTGAGGGCGGCGAGGGGTTCTGCATTACAGGAAAAGGTGCAGGTGAGCCCCAGACACAGAGGGTCAGCGAGGCGACAGCCCGCTAGCGGGCACCTCCGTGGATCGGCCCAGGCCCCGCGGCTGCCCCCGGCGGGTACGGTGGCGGCAGAGAAGCAGATGCATCCCGGTTGACGCCCCGTCTCCTGCCCTGGCCAGCTGCCCCCCTCGGGCAACTCCGCCATGGGCCTCCTGGAAGAGCTGGCGCCAGGGCAGCATGGAGCAGACACTCTCCCCCAAAGGGCCTGCCCCCGCACCCCAAGAACAGGCTCAACGAGATGCCATGCGGGGGAGCTTGGAAGCCTTCCGGGAAGAGCGCGGCACTGGCACCGGTCCCGCCGGGAAGGAGGTGAGCTGGGTCTGCCACTCTGTCTGCCGCTCACCTGACTCGCGCCCACGGTGGCTGAGCACCAATGGGGTGTGCGTGGGCGCAGACGGGAGGCACGAATCATGGCGCCAGGAGCCAGAGGGGGAGGGCGGGCGGCTGGGGAGAGGCAGCAGGTTGGCTGGTCAGCTGAACAGTGCTCCTGGCTGTGCAGCCCGGTGTGAAGGACCCGCCCGCCAGCGTGGGATAAGATGCAGGGTCCGCACTCAACACCGGGCCTGCCTTTCCCAGCCCGGAAACGCCCGCTTTCCTATGGCCCTGCCTGCCACCACTAGCTGAGTACCAGGGGACACGTCTTGCTCCTACGTAGCTTTTGCCCACACTTCTGGCGCTCCCAGGCACAGCCTATGGGACACCGGGGTTTAGGGAACATCTATATTGTGCCATGATTTCAAGCCCCTTTAAAACCAACCCGTCTGTATATTAAAACCTCCCATAAAACGAAGGAGTAAGTGGCTGTGGCTCTGAGCAGTCTATTAAAGCCAGATGCCTGCCCCCCACCCACTGCCCACCCTCACCCCGGTGCCCAGCCTGGGAGCAGCACATGCCCCGCCAGACATGGCAGCCTGGGGTATGGAATGCGTGACGAGCAAGGTCAGGTCGGGCTGGACCAGCTCCTGGCACTGGGCGGAGAGGCCCTGTGCTCTTCAGGAGCCCCTATCGGGGCTCAGAGGGAAGACCTGGACTCATGGGCACCAAATTGGAAGCTCCCTCGCTCAGTCGTGGGCCGTCTCCACTTTCTTTTCCCCACGGTATGTCTCCTCTAGGTCCAGATGTCCAGACAACTTGTCCAGCTGCTGATTTCCCTCTAATTCTCTCCTGCAATCTGGCTGCTCTCATGGTCAGCTTACTCTGACCAGCTCAGTTGGCCACTCCAATTCAGCGCTGCCTCTGCTTCATGAACCCCAGCCCTAAAGCCCGCCTTGCCCCGAACCTCGGGGTTCTTCCCAAGTCCAAACCATGTCAGCATGGGTCAGCCCCGGACTCGCAGCCAGCCCCAGCTCCTGCCCGAGGCTCCCAGATCACTCAGGGTTTCGGTGGGGACAAAGACTAGAGTCCATTTTCCAAATCCGGACCTCGGAGTTCTTCCACCGCGGTCCTTTCAAAGAGGTGGAAGAGTCTCCCCATCTTTGCCAAAAAGGGCGTCAAGGTTAACACCACTCCAGCTTTAAAAATACCCCAGCATACAATCCACAAGGTTGGAGGAAAGGCCACGTGGCCAGAGCTGGACTATAAATAACCAGCAAACCCTTTCCCAGAGCCATGGCCCCTACCCCAGCACCAAAAACCTTTCCGAGGAAATCAAAGTGAACACAACTGTTACCAAGTCACTACTAAAATATTTACCAGCCTGGCGAAGTGCCGAAGGTGCTTGGCACTGAGTGTTTGCTTATTTACAAGGCTGTTTTAAAGGGTAGAAAGCAAAATCAGGTAACCTGAGCTAGGAAACCCAGGGGCCAGGTGGTACCTCCCAGCTGTCAGCTGTCCCAGACACACCAGGAGCTGGAACAGCACTGGTGGAGATTCCCCCCAAAATGGGCTGGAAAAGCGAGCAGACTTCTCTGGAGCCCCGGGATACCCCAAGCAGCAGGTGGGGGTCTGGGCGGCAGGGCACAAAGAGTATTCTAAGTTGGAGGTAATTCTTCCCCAGCCCAAACTCCTGGGCCTGGCACACACCCCCACATTGTCCCTGGTCTTCTGCTTCCCTACTCAGAGGGGTAACAGGGGGCACTGTGTCCTATGGGGGGGGCTGGTCAAGAGAGGGGAAGCACAGAGGAAGGCAGGCAGTGGGGCCCCCAGTGAATGACATAAGGGGCACATACGGGGACCTGAGGGAGAGAACACACTGAAGTTTCTTCTTCCTCTTTCTTTGAAGTTCCCTTGTGGTTTGAATTTAATTTTGATTTTCTCAACTTTAGCAGATTGAAGTTGAAATAACCTACAAATTACTTAATGTGTTGTAAATCTGGGGGAATTCAGGAGTAATGGGGACCACATGTTGGCCGGGAGGAAGCCCACAGCGGGCTGAGGGAAGGCAGCCCCTGCAGACACGCAGGTGGCTGGTCCAGGCTGGGATGCTGGACGCCTGTGCTCCCAGGGAGGGAGGGGGCCTGAGCTCCCCTGCGGCGGGGGTAAGATGCCCAAGCTGGCCAGGGAGCCCTGGATGGACACAGAGAGAACGTGTTAAGACCACAGACTGACCAAGTCACCGCCTGGGGCAGCCTGGTGACTGCGGACAGGGGGCAGCCAAGTAGGCCAGGTGCCAGGCGCCTGCCAGGCCCCTTGGCTGCGCCAACACCACTCTGCTGGCCCCGGTCCCCTCTGGCCTCACGCTGCATATGTGTGTGGCTGTCAGCTGAGCTCCCGCCTCCCTTCCCCCCCACCTCCCGCCCTCCTCTTCAGCAGATTTCTCTCAAGTACTAAGCCATATGGTTCCAGTTAAGCTCCATATTTTTCCTTGTCGATTGAAGAGACACACTTTCCTCTTTGCCAGACAGTTTGCAGATTGCTCTGTTGGCTCAATTTCTTATTGGATTTCTCAAAAAACCTGACATTTTAAATTAATTTACAGCCACAACAAAAAGAGTTCAGAATTTTAATGGTGTTGTAAGTAATTTTTAGGTAATCCACTCCAGATTTTGATATTAACCTTTGAAACCGGAGTTCATTCAGCTACTATGTTACAATACCCAGTCAGATTCCAGGCCTGGGGGAGGCCCCGCTGGGGTGGGAGGCAGAAACAGTTTTCTGGGGAGCCCTTTCTGCCAGGAAACCCCAGAGGGGTGGTGCTCGGGGAATCCTGGACCGGTGAGTGACAGAGTGACAATGGGGCCCTTAAGACAGCAGGGCAGGTGTTAGAGAGTAAATGTGGGGGGCCTGCTGAACATCCTAGAAGGACCAGCCAGACTCAGCAGGGGGCAGCATGCCCAGGGTCCCTCAGTAGCAAGAGCAGGGCTCACAGCACGTGAGAGGCTCCACCTCAGTGCACAAGGAAATAATAATGATAATAGTAATAATAATGATGACAGCTAATGTTTGCCGAGCAGAGTGCAGTGCTTTGAGCGCTTTACATACATTAGCTCCCGGACTCCTCGAAGCCACCTATGGGGCAGCGACCATCACTACCGACTATCACCACTATCACCACCGCTGCTACCAACGGCTTCCCACGTCCTCAGGCAACAGAAACCCTAGGAGGGGGTACGCTGGTCACACCGCATTTTCCTGGGGGAGACAATGAGACCCCAGACACTCGCTCTGAGAGTTTAAAGTCAGGTCGCCCCTGTTTGGACGCTACTGACCAACCCGGGGCTCTGGTTCCCCACTTTTCTCTGGCTCACCCCACACCTCGTTTCTCCTTTCGCCATCTTCAGTCCAGCTGCTGGAGCTCAAGGGAGGCGGGTGAGGAGGTGAGGGCCTTGTGGGCCGGGGCCTGCCGAGGATGCGCCTTCTTCCTGAGCCGGCCTCGAACTCGGCGAAGGCCACACGCTCATACCGGACAAAGGAAACTCCGGCACGGGGAGCGTGGCACGGGCCAGCCGTCTTTACTAGGCGGGCTACTCGGCACCGGTGGGCCCCCTGCCTGGGTACATGGCTCATGCCAGCTTACTAACACCAGCAGATTGTTTGGCATTCCTTTCCCGCAGGAGCTTCCAGGGCACCCAGGAAAGGAGATGCGAAGAACGGGGCCCCAGCCAAGCCCATTCCAGTCCCTGGGGGGCCCCCTCCAGCAGGGACCCAGGGCTTCTGACGGGAGGCCAGAGATAGGCTGGACGGCAGCTGCCCCAATCCGGGGAGTCTCCCTTGCCCTTGCCCCTCATCCCGAAAATGGTTTCAGGGGGTGAGTCAGCCCCTGCCAAACCCACTGAGATGTCCATGTTAAATAGTACGAGGCCTCGGGCCTGCTGCGGCACACGTCAAAGCCAGGCGGGTGGACGGAGCTGACGGCCGGGAGGGCGACCAGAAAGGTTTCACGTCACATACTTTGGAAATGGACGGAGCCCTAGTGCACATGAGAAGGACGGAGGCGAAGGCGGAAGCCCGGGGAGCCTGGGAGCCTGTGACAGAGGGCGGAATGGCAGGGGCACAGGCAGGGGAAGTGGCGGCTATGGGAGAGCCGGGCACGGGGTGTCATCACAGCAAAGAGACTGCAAAGCCGTGAGGCCCAGCCCACAGCCCTCAGTACAGGAAGTGGCCCTGGAACCCTGCGTTTTGGCCCACCTGTCCGTCTGCCCGTCCGTCCATTCACAACGATCTGCCGTTTGCTATTCTGGTTGCCAGGTTTGTGCAAAGCCTTGGAAGTCCAGAAAAAAATCCAGCCTCCCAGAAACTCAGACTCAAGAATCTCAGCCTCTTTATCCCCAGGGATTGGGGATTCAGCATGGCGCAATCGGAGCCCCAGCTGACACGAGCCGAGACCCACTCTCTGAAAGGTTCTGCCCTCTGGGTCTCCTCCGTGCTTCCCCTCAGGCCCCACGTTGGATTCCTAGATTCCAAGGATGAGGAATGCCCTCCCCCCACAAGGCGCCGGGGACCAGGACAGGAACTCCGGTCCTCTCGCCACTGCCTGTGGAGAAAAGGGGTCTGAGCTCTCGATCTCAGGGCGCCTGTGCCCTGAGACGTGAGGGCTGGGGCTGGAAGCTGGCCTTCGCCGCCTTCCCGATCACAGTTCTCAGAAGGGCCAGGCCGGCTGCCAGGGCTGCCGCCACCCGTGCCCAGGCCACGCCCACGCCCAGACTGTGCAGACCTCCGGAACCTGTGGAGCCCCTGGCCAGCGGCCAGGCAGCATGTATGAGTGTCAGGGGGCAAGGTGGGGGGAGGATGCAGGCATCCCATGCCCCGGCGCCGTGCCAGCTCGTGGAAGGTTGAACTCGCCCCTGGCGGGATGCCACGTGCCCAGGAGTGGGCATCTGCTGGCACAGCAGCCTACGAAGAACGTGGGGTCCCACTACTGCCCATCACTCCGGGCTTCCCCTCACACACGGCAGGGGTAGGTCTGCTCCTTCCCCACGTGCACTGAGTATGGGGTCCTCAAATGTCCCCTTGGCTCCACGCCCACCACATACCGTGGGCCATCTCCACTGGCACCAGGCCGCACATGGAAGGACTCAGACACTCGGCTGGACTCCGGCCAGGCTCCGAATGGCTTTCTCTACTGGCTTGAGGCCATTGACTGGGCATCTCTGGGTTTGGGCCCATGGTCCCATCCATTCATGGTAACGACCCATAGGCCTGCCCTCCCTCCCGCTCTGCCCACAGACAACCACCTTCCATCATTTTACAGACACGGGAAAATGCCAGGAGCCTTCGTAAAATGAGCTGCAATGGATAAACTCTATGTAAAAATTAACATGAATGTCCTTTCCCTCTGGTCACTGGGACAATCTCGTCCGACTGATTAAATTTTCATTTGTGTTCCAATTGAGGGAGCAAACCCCAGAAACTTTCTGAATTGTTTCCCTCCTCGGTTATCTACTGGCCTCTCACTCTCTTTCCAAGTCTTTCTTTTCTTGGCTTTATTATTATTATTATTATTATTTTATTTTTTATTTCCCCCTCTTGGTCAGGTTAAAGCGCTCCTGAGGGGTGATTGACGGGGGTTGCCATGGAGACCCCGGCTTGAAAAAAAGCCTCGTTAGTTGCCAACTCTGTGTGTTGTTGTTTTACAACTGTGACCGACCGTCACATGAGAGGGGGGACAGCTGGGGGCCGGGCAGCACAAAGGGGAATGGCTTTTTAATGGAGTGCCTGGCCAGCGCTTGAAGACTCAATAAAGAGTTGCTGGTGAGTCCCCTCGCTGGGCCAGGCCCAGCACACGGGGGCCAGGGGCCCTTTGTCCCTCCAGAGCTGGGATGGGAAAGTTGGGAAAGCCAGCCGCTGAGAGGGAAAACAAGAGGCCTTCCCCCGCCGCACACCCACAGCTATTTTCTCTCACTCTCAGGGTGCCCCGGTGGAGGGGACAAAACCCAGTGTCTCGGACAGGCTGCCACGCTGGGGGAGGTGGCTGGGAGGCAGCCGGGTGGGGGCGGGGGGTGAGCAGAGGGAGGAGAGGGGGTGCGGGTCTGCCTCTGGTTCCCGCCCCCACCGCGGCCCTCAGCGTGAAGGCAGGTGGTGGATAGGAAACTGGGCCGCCTCGGGGCAGGGGGCAGTGGGAGCCCAAGCTCAAG
The DNA here is from genome assembly GCA_003508835.1 of Eonycteris spelaea. NCBI lineage: Eukaryota > Metazoa > Chordata > Mammalia > Chiroptera > Pteropodidae > Eonycteris > Eonycteris spelaea. Next base: position 644,343 of record PUFA01000119.1, on the reverse strand, counting down.
ACAGGTCTGAGTCCTAATGAGAAGCCCGAGGGCTGTGGGAGGGGTTTCTCGGGGAGCGCAAGACTGCAAGCAAGAATGCTGGCATCCTCAGGCATGGGCTGCAAGGTGGCTCCTGTCCCTCTCCCAGCTGCCCCTGAGGACACCCCACAGCAGCTCCTGACAGGCCCTGTCCCCAGACAGAGGCCAGGGGAGCCAGGATCAGGCCAAGAACTTAGCCTTTTCTGAGGGCAGAGCAAAACCACTTTTCTTCAGCCCAACCAGATCGAGACATGCAGAGAGAGAGGAGAGAGGGAAAGACAGCCAGAGACAGAGAAACAAGAGCGAGAGACCCCGGTGGCTTAGGGGAGCAGCTCTCGAAGTGTGCTCTGCGGGCCTCTGGGGGTTCTCGAGACTGAAACATTAAGATACAACCCGCCTGGTCGCTGTGGTGACATTGGCATGGATGGTGCGAAAGTGGCGGCGGGCAGAGCGGCTGGCACCTCGCACGAATCCCAGCCGCGCACCAGCAGTCACCGTGCGCCTCAGGGCCGTGCCCGCTCAGTTAAAAAAAAAAAAAAAAAGCCATATTCGCTTACGGATGTCCTTGATGTAGCGATAAAAATTGTTAATTTTTATGAAATCCTGACCCTTGAGTACACGTCTTTTTAATATTCTGAGGGATGAAAAGCGAAGTACAAGGAAAGGCTCGCGCTGCGGCCTGAAGTCCAAGGTTCCTCCCGAGGCAACGGGCTCGCTGCCTGAGCTAAAAGCCACACCAGCCGCTTTTTTTTCCCCTAAGAAAACCAGCCATTTTTTACCTGAAAGAGCGACTGACAGGTCAATTAGGATTTTTCAGATTTGAGCACTTGGCGGACATCTTCTCAAAAGTGCCCAAAAGTAAGACTGTCACTTCAAGAAGGAAAAAAAACTGACGATTATCTGTTGCCAGCGAAAAATCCGAGCTTTCAAAGCGAAAAATCAGACTTTTGGGAAAAATATCTGCCCCTGTGACTTTGCCAGCGTCCTAAAACTTAACTTTTCTGATGAGACTGGTGATGATGCTAATAATGAACGTCATTAAAAACTACATATCACGTGATGAAGTGGGTTAACATGCGGACGATCGGCATTCCTCAGTGAACCAGTATGTTCCAGATGACCCAGGTGTGAGGCTACGAAATCACAGATTGGAGAATAGTTCATTCAAAGGGCAAGACTGACCAATGGGTTTTAATGTAAGAGCGTATGAGAAGTTTACTGATGTGGTCTCAGCGAACCTTGGGGAAGCTGGATCTTCCTCATGGACCAGCCGAAACAACAGATTCACAAGGACTGAATGCAGAAGCAGAGACCAAAGTCCAGCTGTTAAGTCGGACATGAAGAAACCTGCGATGCCCTTATAAAGTGATGCCCTTCTTCTCACTAACATTCTGTTTCGGAAAATACAGTGATTCTCATATGTTCTTAATGTTATATGACGGATTTATCAGTTATCTTGAAATGAATTAATAAGTTAAAAAACTTTTTTCTCAGTTTTAATTTTTGATACAGTAAATATCGATAGATATAATCTACATAAGCCAAAGCTCTTTGGGGTCCCCAATACTTTTTAAGCGCGTGAAGGGGTTCCGAGACCATCATGTTTGATAACAACTGGATTAGGAACCGAGAAAGAGAGGACAGAAAATTTACGTTGTCAGGGGTCTCGGTAGGGATGATTCTCTGCCCCTACGGCCTTGGACTTGGTGAGGGCCTGCCTGGCCAGCACTACAAGGACATTTAAAAAATTACACATCGATGGCGAGAGATAGAACCTCGGGCAGGATGGTGACCTGGGAAGGTGAAGGCCAATGCAGGGTGAGAGTTCTGGTAAGTATTCAAAGAACGACCCGGGGGTCCTGAGTGAGCAGAGGGAGAGTGAGAAGAGGCAGCCTCTTCCAGCCATTGCCTGAGCAGGGTCTGGCTCCGGGGTGGGGTGGCAGCCAGGGATACAGGCTCAATAATAAGGTCTTGGGCCCCACCACCCCATCAGAATGTAGAGAGGAGCTGGTGGAGGGGCTGCCTAAGAATTTAGAGTCGAATAGGGATTCTCGCCACCAGTGTGCAATTCGCAGGATGCCCTGGGCCCCTTCCCAGGGACGTGTTAATTATCTTCCCCCACTGGTCCCCGTGGGTAGGGCTGGAAATGAGCAGAGGCTGCTCCAGCTCACTTTGCTCTGCTCTGCCTGGGAAAACCAACGGTCTCAGCACCAAGCTTGGCTCTAGTGCAGAGATGTGGAATTTTCCAGGAAAACTTCAAAATCATCACTGAGAAGGGAAGACATTTGACAACTGATCTGGAAGAGGAGAGAGAGAAAGGGAAAGGGCAAGCCAGTTTCCCAGGATGCCTAGAACACAGGGGACCAGGGCCATCAAAGCTGAACCTACTGTGTTTTCATCTCACCCTAAGTCTCTGGGATGGCACCCAAACTTGACCTGGGGCCCCAGGTCATCCTGTCCTCCTGGGATTTGAAAGTCTGGGTTGCTCAGGTCCTGTGGCCTTCTGCTGAGAGCGGCATCATCTAAGAGGAGTCTCTTGACATCCAACCGGCCAAACATCTATGTCCAGTGTCTCTGGACCCCAAGCAAAGGCTCAGGGTGCAGCCCCCTCTCGAACACACCTGCTACCCATCTAATCCACAGACTGCACATTATGTGCTAAGGTCCATCAGGGACGATGGCAGAAAGACCTCTATCCTCACGGGTTTCTGCTTTGGGAGCAGTAACTGGGCAACTGAAACTCAGTGGGACAGGCACTCTGGCTGCAAAGCTGTGGGAACACCGGGAGAGAACCCTAACTTAGTGTCAGGCAATCTGGGAAGGCTTTGGGAGGAGGTGGCATCTGGAGGATTTTCAAAGAAGAGACAGTAAGTACAGTGTAGGCTCCAGGGACAGACTTGGGTCTGAATCTCACTTCTTAGCATTCTGATTCCGAGCCTTGGCTCCTTCCTCTATAAATCACAGATGAATTAGTACCTGCTTCATAGGGTGGCTGAGGGATTTGGTGAAATAATGCAGGTAAAGAGCATGATGCAGGGATCACCACAAATTAAGCAATAAGTGTTAACTATTACGTTTATAATGGTGCAAGGCCCTATTCTCCCCGCCAACACGTCCACCCTGGTAAGACCCCCAGTCTAGCCCATACCAGGCAGAGCTACTGGCCCAAAGCAGGAGTACTGATAAACCCCTGGCCCTATCATCCTCCACTCCTACCCTCCCTACACACCAAGCACATATGCGGTGGGAGGAAACAGCCCAGTCCAGCAGATGAAACGCAAAGGTGGTAGCTGCCCACCTCTCTGGGCCTGTGGAGTGTTGAGCATGACTCAGTGCTGATCTTAAGGAGTGTATCTTAGGATAGAAACTCCAAGTCACCTGCCTGGGAAGAAGCAGGGGAAAAAAAAAAATCCCACGACCATGCCCTCCCCTGGAAAAAAAAATTCTAGGAAACAAAATACAACGACATCTTTTTATTTTGTTTTTTTTCGGTAATTATACTAAAGATGAAAAACTCATAATAAACATCTCCCAGTCCCCACCTGCTAACAGTAATTATAATAGACTCAACAATAAATGGTAAAGCAGGGCAGAGCTGCATCTCAGGGAATTCTCTAGGGCATGTGGATTAGCTCGGAAAGCCTGAATGATTAAAATACACTAATTAAAATTTTGTGTTCCTTGGTAACTCGTCTGCCTGGGCCCCTGGTGTTGGCAAAATGGGAATTAACGTGACAAAAGCAACACAGAGGGTTTTTGTTTTAAATAAAGAAAAAAAGAGAGAGAGAGGGAGAGAGAGAGAGAGGGAGAGAGAGAGAGAGAGGGAGAGAGCGCGCGCGCGCGAGAGAAGATCTATATAAACAAGTTAGACAGCAGGAGAAAAGAAAGGAGAGGTGGTTTTCTTTTCCTAACTGGAACTCTTTAATGTGTGGGACAAGAAAGTGTAAGGCAGAGGGTCTGCGCCTTGGAGCGAAGTCCCTTTTGCTTGTCCTGCAGTCCCTGTGCGGGGCACGGGGAGCGTGTGTGTCCAGGGGTCCCTGTTTAAGAATAACCACTGGAGAGAAGAGAGTGGAAGGGAGAGAAGTGGGGGCAGCAGGTGCCCACCCGATCCGACTCTCGAACAGCATTCCTCTAGGGCAGGCCACAGACCCCCAACTCCCCAGCCCACGGCCAACGGGACACTGGGAGGACGCAAGGGAGCTTCTACCCCATTGCAGTTGCACAAAAGAAATTGAACACTTTTGAGTTGCCCTTAGCAACCTAATTGCATCAGTACATTGCACACAGGAGCCAAAGTAACTGAATTTTGATGAAAAGACGGCGGTAATTTACGGCATCACAAAATTAGTTGTCATGGCGACGGGTTAATTACATCTCAAATTAACAATGCAAGTGTGGTGAAATTAAATATAAATCATATTTTCTGCATAAATTATAGGGGTTGATTAGACCGGGGCTCTGGGAGAGGGAAAGGTTGAGCCGCCACGGGCCCCAAGCTGCATTCTGAGCTGACGAGAGAGGCGCCTGCAGACGCGGGCACGGATGGGGAGCTCTTGCAGGGGACAGGGGACCGGCAGAGTCAGGCGCCAGGGCTGCTGGGGCTGCCTCCCTCTGCTCCTGCTGCCACTCGCAGGCTCAGCCGTCTCCACGCAGCGCCAGGGCTGTCCCCAAAGTTTGCTTCTGTTTAGATCAAACTTTGCCTGGGGAGGGGTTGGGTGAGCAAGAAGGAGGGATGCTGGCGACTCTTAGAAACAGAATTTCTACCTTCGCCCTTCCCAAATGACTTTCCCAGTTTCTGTGCCCTGAGCCTTCACAGGACCCGCCACAGATGGCGGGGCTTAACCTTGCTCTCTTCAGTTAAATGGGGTCAAATGATTTCTGAGTCACAGGCATCTGCCTAGCAGGGGACAGGCCCTGTACCACCAGACAGGCTCGCAGCTCACAGCCAGGGTGTACCAACTGGGCAGCGTGTGTTGTAGTAGGTGCCCGGGGTATCCAGAGGCAGCAGCTTTTGACCACTGGCAGTGACAGGCTCATGTGGCTGAAGAATGTGCTTTTCCAACCAGCTCTGGTCAGGCAACTACACTACTGATGTCACTGTCTCTTACCCAGAGACAGAGTGGTTTGACCCTGCCTTCCTTAAAGGGGGAAGACGAGGCAGAAAAGACCCCGAAGACCTGTGTCCATCTTTCTGGGGGCTCTGCCTAGCAATCCACAGCCCAGGTGATGAGAATACTGAAGGAGGAGAGGCTGCTGGGAAGTGGAGGGTGCCGTGTCCACGTGCCCATGTGCCCACGGCCCGGTCCTGCCCACCTGTCACTGGTGGGCAGCACCAGCAGCATTTCTAGGCCACCTGGCACTTCTGAACCACATTCAGCTCGGTCTCTGGGAACCCCCAGGCCAGGCAGCTTCCCCAGAAGGCCCGGCTGACAGGTCTGCTGGGTGCTTAGAATCGTGCTTCTCTCCTCCCACTTTTGGCCCATTTCTCAGATTCTGAAGAACCCAAAGTAGGACTCTGAGTTCACGGATGAAAATGCCATTTGCTCCCCGGACAAAAGTATCATGAGGCGATACACGGGAGTCCCAAACTTTAGTGAGCAGCGAGATCACCAGAGAAGCTCATGAAACCTGCAGAGGGTTTAGAGCCACCTCTGAGTTGTTAACCCAGCCCATGCAATGGCCCTCTCTCAAGGCTGTAACAGGTACCATGCCAGACCACGTGGGAAATACTGAAACCAGTGACCCACAAGCTTGTCCTTGAAGAGGACACGGTCTCGTGGGGACGCAGAGAGTCGAGCAAATAGCCACAGCCAACGTGTCCATTCCCTCATGGAGCGACAGGAACACAGGAACACAGGAGCAATGGTGGGGACAATGGAGGGAAGGCAGGGACCAATATGCACTGAGCCAGCCAGCCCAGCGTAGGAAACACTCCCTCAGTGTCCCCGGGCCAGGCCAAGCACCCAGGAGGCTCTGCCACACTTCGCCTAGCCCAGGTGGGAGGAATTTCCTGAAAGGCTTCTGCACAGAGATGGGGCAGAGGAAGGAAGAGAAGGCCCTTGGCGGTCCCCCTGACCACGGATGTGCATGTGCAGCTCATGAATATTTCAGTGGCCATTTATTTATCCCTGCACCACCCAGCTGCTGGGGCCACAGACCCAAGGTGGATAAATATAGCCACTGGACGATCAATGAGGCATCCGCTCCCCCTCAACCCCCCTACCCCAGCCACATCCATTAGGCCCCTCTTTCCCACAACCTGCTGGCTGGGCACCTTGTCCTGCTCAATTGGTTTCCGATTTTCATTAGCGGTGGAGGCACAGCTCTGCTCCAAGTCTGGGCGTCCCCCTCACCCTTTTGGGTCCTCCTCCCTCAGGCTGGGCATGGAGCCCGAGGCTGCCATTGGCCTGGAGGGGCCTTTCGGAGAGCCCAGCCCACCAGGGCAGTGAAGCAGGGAGGTGCAGAGCTCACCAGCCAGACCTCACTTCCCTGGCTGGCCCTGCGCGACACAGAGGGTGGCAGGGTTCCCTAGGACTCTGCCACCCGCACCAGGGCCAGCTGGCAAATGCAACCTAGTTACACAAAGCTGGGGCTCTTGTTTGCTTGCCCTGACATTTCTGGGGGCCCTTCCACTTCCCATGCCTGGAGGGAGGGTGCCCGAGGGGGAATTCTGTGGCTGTAGGGTTAGGGTTCCTTGGGCTGCCACAAGGGTACCTTTGGCTCCTTCAGCCCCTACCATTCTCCTGAGCTGGAAATTACACACAGGCCACCCTGGCCTCCTGCCCTCCAGAGCCAGGCCTGGCTCCAAGCTACTTTCCGCAGGAACAAGAGTGGGCTGCTCTCTTTGGGGGCCTCAGAGCAGAGCGGAAGGTTCTGGCCATTTCCCAGCCCCTGCTTCTCGTGCCAGGCTGAGAATACCTCAAGCAGGCTAGGGCTCAGCACCTGGGGGCACTGTGACTCCAGGGGCAGTCTCAGCCCCGACAGGGATCCGGGCCCCCTCTCATTCATTCAATAGTTACTAAACACCAGCATGTGCCAGATATTGTCCTGGGGAACACAGCTGTGACTAAGACAGACCCGAATCCCTGCCTTCGTGGGGCTTAGCCTGGGCGGGGGTGGGGCTGGGAATGGGCAAATCATGGAGTAAACAACCCATGAGGTCTACAGGACAGTGAAATAAGGAACACGATAGAGAGTGACAAGAGAGAGAGAGCGGGGGTGGACATTTGAACCAGAGACCAAAATGATAAAAGAGAACATGGCAATGTGGAAGGCTGAGGAAAGTAGGGAAGGTCTCGGTCCCAAGGAGCTGACACAGCAGAAAATGACAGAAGGAGCACCCCCACCTTTGGTGCCAGGTGGCTGAAGGCTCAGACAAGTGGCTGGCAGGATGGGTGCCCCTCTGCAGGCTTCTAGAGCGTCAATATGGCCTAGGGAGGGGTAGGAGGAGAGAGCAGAGAGGGGGAAGGACAATGGCTGGCAGAAGCCCAGGGGTCCGAGGCCACCTGCCTGGTGACTGTGAACACAGGCCCCTCCTCCAGAGCCACCCCCAGGACAGAGGGAAGCCCAGCAGGCATGTGCAAGCTACAAGGCCCCAGGGTGACAAAGGGCTGGGGCTGTCTCTAGACCCTTGACTCCAGCCAGAGCCGGCTCCCCAGCAGTGGGCCTTGACCTCCCTTCCATTCACAGAGAGGACACAAAGGGTGGGGCGGGAGGTGAGAGGCAAAGATGGCGCATAAATCCCAGAGGGAGAGGGCGAGGGAGGCAGGCCTGTGCCTTTAAAAGAATTTTCATTTAAAGGCTCTTCTCTCTTCCACCATTTCAGTGATCTATATGCAAATATGCTAATGCATGCAAATTAAGACACCACTTTTAGTCCCAATTTAATAGAAAGCATTAAAATACCATTTTTTTTTCCAAAAAACTCCATATGCATGAAGGAAGGTTTTTTTTTTTTTTTTTTTTTTTTTTTTTTTACTTTTCGCTAAAGTCACATTCCGGCAGCAATTTTATGCTGTCAAAATGTTCTCAACAAGGGGAGATTTGACTGGCTTCTCTGAGAGCCAGTCACAGGAAGCTTGGGTTCTGCTTCTTGTTGAGTTTTTCTTTTTCTTTTCTTTTTTCTTTCTTTTTTTCTTTTCGACATTTGGGGAGGCAGGAGAAAAGAAGGGTGGGTGGGGGAAAGCAAAAAACAAGACACCCAAGAGTCTTTTGAAGGGTCACATCCCCTATGCGCAGAGCTGGGTTATTAAACCTCCAGCCGCTGAAGAGGCGCATGCGCGATGCGGTCTCGTGGCTCACGGGTCAGTCTTGCCCCCTGGTACGCGGGGCAGGTGAAACTGTGGCTGTCACTCTGTGTGTGCCACTTGGCGGTGGGCACATCCTCCCAGGGGCCCAGAAACACCCGCCCTCGCCCACCACAGACAGCTCGGGAGGGCAGCGCCCTTGGTGAGGATGGAGGTGGGCACCGGTGCAGGGGAAGGGCCTGGGGGGTGTGGCAGGTGCCCGGGGCTCGCTGGCAGCCCCAGCTGCACTGCAAGGCTGTCTATTTTCATTCCATTCACTGCTCTGTAATTAAACCATGCTGCTCCCACTTGGACTAACAGATCTTTTCCAAACCCCCCCCTCCACCTACTAGGTCCACTCCCCCTTCTACCAGCCTTGCCGGCCACTCGAATTCCCATAGCCCAGCAGTCCCCAACCCTTGAGCCATGGACCGGTACCAGTCAGTGGGTCAGTGGCCTGCTGGGAACTGTTAGGAGCCACACAGCAGGAGGTGAGCGGCAGGCGAGGTGCTCGCAAAGCCTCATCTGTGTGTGCAGTGGCTCCCCGGCACTAGCGTCACCGCCTCAGCTCTGCTTCAGATCGTCAGGCATGAGACGCTCATAGGCGCATTGGTCCCAGGTGCCAAGAGGTTGGGGACCGCTGCCACAGACCCTTCGGAAGACTTCAAATCATTGACCTGAAAGGCCTTTGTCAAAACACTGGGCCACCAGCCCCTGAAGAGCCACTGTAGCTCACCGCCCCATTCCTCTGGGCCCCCTCTTTGGGGGTCCAGTTCTCTGATTAGATTTCAGTGGCTCCAGCACATGGATTTTGCCCATTCCTCCACTGGAACAGGCTTCTCCTTCCAGCGGAAGTTAGTTAGCGCCTGAGCCCTGGGAAGCTGCAAGGCGCTCTGATCCCACCCAGCAGGCTCCTTCTAACAGGGCGACACTCAGCTATCAGGGGCCAAAGGGATCCTGCCTCATGGAGACGCCCTTCGTGGGCAAGGTCTCACTCAGTGCTGTGTCACGGCGTGTCCTCGTTTTCTAGTTGGGGTGAATGCTGACCACCACCACCACCCCACAGGCCGGGGGCCCCCCAGGAGCTTGTCACCTGGTGGTTTCTTTACTCCTGTCAGTGACTCTATTGCATAAGAATTACTAATTCCAAGCTACGAATATGGAAAAGCAAGGCTCAGAGAGGTGAGGCCACTCGCCCAGGTGTCACAGACACTATTGCCAAGCGACAGAGTGAGGCCTGTGGGTCGGCCACACTCCCAGAGCCAGCTAGAAGGCTAGGGGTCGCACTTCCCACCCCAGCGCTGCCCTGTCCCAGTTAGGGACCCCGTCTGGCCCACTCAGGGCTTCCATCCGTATAATGGGAGAGGGAGGAAGCAGTCATCTATGGCTCCTGGCTCCATCTGTTCACTACTGTGTAACAGATGGAAGAGAAGCAAGGGTGGGGGCGGGGGTCTTCCCAAGCCGGGGAGTGAGGCAGCCTGGCTCCCCAAGGGCTGCCCCGCATGGTGGTAGAGGCCCCGTGGGCAATGGGCCAGGATGTCAAGCAGAGCTTAGGAAAGGGGGTAAAGAAGGGCCCAGAAGTAGAAGGCAAGGCGGAGGACGAGAATTGAAAATTGAGGGTAGGGGTGCTTAGCGACATCAGAGAAATACTTAGATTGGGCTTTCAGGGCTAATGAGGGCAGAAGCCCCTTTCCGGGGAACTGTCCAACAAAAAAGAGAGCAAAGGGAAGACCCACTGGCCGTGGTCCTGAGGCGGGTGAGCATGGAGGGTGGAGACGTGTACCAGACGCGAGGTGCACAAGGGCCCGAACTGGACTGGAGCCTGGAGCGCCGGCCCGGGGTGCGGGGAGGAGCTTCACACACACACACACACACACACACACACACACACACACCCTTCTCCAGGAAAATGAACAGGCAGGACAGGAGAGCAATGCTGGGCTGAGCCCGTGGTGGAAAAAAAAAAAAGGGAATAGATGTTTACGAGAAATACATTTGTTGGTGCCAAACCCCGGGTTTTACAGTCAGGGCAAAACAAACCCAAGCGCCGAAACTCATCCTCAACTGAGAAGCCACACGGAGGGAAACGATTTCCCCATCAAACCAGTTTTATTGGATATAAATAACTAATTATTCGTATCAGGCCCCAGAACGCCAGACATTTTGCAGCTTTTATAACATGTGTATAACATGTGGTAGGATCTTTACCAACGACACATGTATATAGCTATATATTAACAACGCGATTTGAATTTTATCTGAATTATTTTTTGCTTAGTGGGCAGTTTTTTTGTTTCTTGTTTTTTCTTTGTTTGGTTTGGGTTGTTTGTTTGTTTGTTTGTTTTTTATGGACTCGAAAAAGAGCCAGGATATTCCAGTGCTGCTCACACCTTCTTTCCGTGGGGGCGATTTCTTGAGACCTCATGTGCCTGACCCAGAGAGTTCCGAGGGACTCTGTACCATTTCGCAGCGACACCCGCGTCCCCACCCCACCCCACGGCCACTCGGAGGTTCTGAAACGCACACTTGCTCACAGCACTTCACAACCGCAGGACCCACAGCTGCAAGTCAATGCCTCGCAGGTGACACAAACACGATGTCCCACACAGACAAACAGAAGTATTGACTTCTTCAAACGTAAAGCACATGGTTACGCTCACAGCAAACCGTGTCAGCTTTCCACAAACCATGGATGACGCCAAGGCGCTGGCAGAGGGGGCAGGAAGGCGGGAGGGGGAGAGGGAGAGAGGGGAAGTTGTCTTGTGGGGAATGACGTGGATCAGCCTGTCATCTGGAGACCCATCTTCATCTAGAATTAATGCACTAAAGTTCTTTTGTCTTCCCTCTAAATGGTTTTAAAGAGACAGTGAATTCTCGGCCCGGACACGGGGGCTCAGTGTGCAGCTGGTCCAGGCTTGGGAAAGTGCATCGGCAGCTGATTCCAGCCGGGGCCTGAGTCCATCATCTTCCCCACCCTGCCCCTGCCCCAACCTCCTGTCGCCGTTTTCTCCCAACTTGTCGGGTTGGAAAGAAAGTTGAAAATCTCAGGCTTTTACACCTCCCGACAGAAAGTCTGCGCTACACAGGAGTGAAGAAGGTGAAAGCCCTCCGTTGGGCAAGATGAGGGGCGAGCAAGGAAGAGGGGTGGCGGGCGGAGGACTGAAGGCCTCTGAGCGAGGTGCCTGGCGGGCGGCAGCCCCCCGATGCAGTGCTAAGAGAGCACGCGGTGAGTCCTGCAAAAGCCCCATCTTCTCCAAACAGGAGTCCCTGAGGATAGAGGGGCCGAGGCTGGGTGAAAGGAGGAATCTGAGCACAAACCAGAGAACTCCAGGGGACCCTGGGGGGAAACACAGGGTCAGGGGAATCTGTCCCTTGAGGCCCAAGGGCCAAAGGAACCATTCGAATTTGAGCGACATTTGGGGAGACTCTAGCCAGAGGCTAGGCGTCCACATGGACAGTGAGAGGGAAACCGACCACGTCCCCAAATGCCCCACTCAGACCTATGAATTCACAGGGGAAAGGGCCCAAGATGCAGGAGAGCCCTGGGCCTCTGCCGAGAACCTTCTGAGAATGCCCGCACATCCTCCGCTTAGAGACCTGTACTCAGGGGGGGGGGGGTGGGCTGGGGGCCGGGGGAGCCGAGAACAAACAGCAGCAACAGGAACAGAGTTGAGCCATTTCAATTATTCATATGCCAGATGGATTCTTTTCCTGCCTTTTTTTTCTATAAAAATAAGGAGGGAGGGAGTAGGTCTTATGACAGTCTCTAAAATGGGGGGGAGGAAGGGGAAAGGGGAGAAAAAAATAGAAATCAAGCCCACCCATTATTCACACCCACCCCCTGCCCTGGAGACCCCAATCGCCTGCTGGGGGGCAAGAGGAACCAAACGCCCTCTGTCAGGCAGGGACCAGAGATGTCATTTGGGTTCTCCATGAGCAGAGAGCAAGAAGCAAGGAAAATTGTTGGAGAAAGGGAGGGCGAGGGAGAGCAGCACGGAGCATGGAGTGGAGGGGGAGGCAGGCAGAAGAGGGTTCCGACCTTCTGTGAAGGATATAAAAAATCCAGCCGCCTCAGGGGACACCCAACTATCTAGCATATTGCTGTTAAAATGTCTGCAAAATTTAATACACTTGGCATGCCATCTAATCAGTCCTTGGGAACTCGGGTACCATCTCTTTCCTAGAGCCGAACTGCCTCACACCTTCTACCTGTGGGATTCGCACCCCTTCCCTGACCCCTGGTTTTAGATCCAGTTGTTCCCCCCTCATACAAACCAGCTGCTTTAGCTTTTCGGACACATTGCATCCCGACGTTCCTCCACGATTCAGAATCTGGAAGGTTTTCTAGGAAGCAGGAAGTACTCCAAGGCTGGGGTCCTGGGGTCAGGGTGCTGAACGCCAGGAGGGTGCATTAGCGGGAGGGAGGAAGGGTTCCAGGGACAGGCAGGTAGTGACAAGGGAATGTGGTCCTTCCCCTGATCTTTTTTCTTTTCTTTTTCTTCACCACCGACCTCAAGTCTCAGATAAACTTAAATAGGCCCAGAGGACCCTAAAAGGCTCAGGGAACCCCAGAAAGCCTGTGTCATGCTGAGGCAGAGCACTTCTTTATAAGGTAGGACAGGGTGAGGCAGGACAGGCTAAGAATCGGGAGAACCCAGGGTCCCCTCCGTCTGCAGCAGGGAGGGACACAGAGCAATGGTGTCCCCTGTTTAACTTCCCTGCCTCTCACCATGCAGGTGGGGACAGAGGCAAACAAGAAAAGGGGGTTCGAGGAGGTGTGGGCAACCCACGCGGCCGGCCACACAGGGCTCCAGGCTCAGCAGGGCACACACGCGGCTCAGTGCCCTGCTCTCACTGTCCCGAAATCCTTCATTTGAGAACAAGGGGGCCCTGCATTTTCATTTCCAACCGAGCCCCGCAAATTACGTAGCAGGTCCTGGGTTCTGGAAGATCAGACGACCTAGGTTTGACTCCCAAGGCTCTGTCCCGCATAAGCCCAGTGATGTCCGAAAAGCCGCTAATTATTTCTGGCTGCAGGGAGCCTCGTCTATAACGTGGGGTGATCGTACCGGCTCTCAGGGTGGCCAGGAGGAGAACTGGGGTTGGGGGTGAGGCAGGAAAGAGCTTTGAGACCGTGAAGACATACACCTATCCAAATACAGGTGTGCTGGCCGAGAGGGGAAAGCAAGGCCCGTTCCCGCAGGTGGCGGCTTCCGCCAGCCCAGGGGTGGCCTGCTGCACTGTGGCCAGAGGTCCGTGCCACCACAGTGCAGTAGGGAAGCCTCTGGCAGGCCCGGCCCACCAGCCCCGTTCACAGGTGAAGACACAGGGCCAGAGTCAACAAATGACTTGCCTGTCGTCACAGAGCTGCCTCCGGGCAGGGTGAGGCTGAGGACAGATTGTTCCCACTCTCCAGGCTCTACCTTGGCCACAGGACACTTCAGATGGGGACAGTGAGGAGGGTAGGAGGCAGGGTTTGGAAAAGGGAGGAAGGGAAGGCCTCATTACACTGCACTACGCACACACACACTCAGAGAGAGAGCGCCGCGCGCGAAATTAACGCTGAGAACTTGGCCCAAAAGGAAAATCGACCCTGTTCCATCGAAACTTATTTTAGGGCAGGAGATAATTGCCAAGGACCCAAATAAAAAGCCAACCACAGCCTGTAAACGGCTCCAGGTCTTTAATTAGACCCCAAGAAAAAAGAGTGGCAAAAAGAAAATGAAAGTAAGGGAAGGCTCCCAGAGCAGGAGAGATGCACCCATCCCCTCCCCCTGTCTAAGTCCAGGCGCTGGAAGGGCCGGCTGACGGGCCGACGCTGCCCACGGAGCCAAGACGGCCCTTCACACCCCTGCTGAGGGCCAGCCCTGGTCCTGGGTCCTTCTCCCAGGGCCTTCCTGTGTCCCAGCTTACACAGGCTGGCCTGGTGTTGGTGAGCTATTGCTACCAGCCCCGGAGGCGAGAGAGCGAGGAAGGGAGAGAGCTTTGGGTCTGCAGTGGCCTTTCACCCAGTGACAGATCTGCCCGTCAAGCAAAATGGCCCAGCTCCTCAGCCACTGACCAATCTACCCACAGGGCACTTCTCCCACTCCCAGGAGCTGTCTTCACCTGTGCCCATGTGGAGCCGGGTGGCTTTGAGGTCGTTGGAGCAAAGCGGATGTCCCTAAGGCTTTTTCCCATATGGTCTCTTCTAACCGAGAGAGTGGACACGCAGAAATCCTCGGGGTGACAATGGCATGTGATGAAGTCACCCAGTCAGCTGTGCCATTCCACCCGGGCAGGGAAAGCACACCGAGACCTTTTACTCTGACAACATCAGCCCCTGCCCAGCCCCGGCCTGGCCTCTGGGCCTTGGAGAACACAGGAGACCTCGACTTGGACTCAGGGTGCGGCTGGGAAGAAAAGGGGACTCTGTCCTTGGGGAGAGGGGTGGTATGCAGAGGGAGGACGTCCATATGCTCACCTCTCATGTAAACAGACGCAATCCTGCGGGCGAGCCAAAGCCCACGCAGGGGGCTCTTGCCAAGTGCCAAGGCCCAGGCTATGGCAGAAGCAATGGCCTCGGCTGGTCTACACAAGGGCCCGGTCCCAATGGCTGAAGACGGGCAGCCGTGCAGACGTCTGGCGGAGCGCCCAGGAACAGAACACACCCCAGCCCGCATTAAGGGAGCGGGCAGAAGTGGCCCTCCAGGTCCCCGCCTTCGCAGACTGGGGGGAATGCGAGGTGGGCTTAGCACCAAAGCCAGCCCCCGACACAAGACGGCACATGCAAGGGTGGGAGAGAAGGACCCTGCCTCACCGCATCCCCCTCCCTCGCAGGTCACTGCAGTCGCCCAGAACCAGGGTTGTCACACCCAGAGTTGTCACACCCCTGGTTCCCCTTCTAGAACGAGCACTCACTGAGAGTGGGGTGCACCAGGATCCCCTGCTAAGGCTCTCTGGCAGGCTGAGCCCCACCGTACATGCCATGTTCTTTACCCATTTCCTCTCCCACTCTGCAAACAGGACATGAAGCCACCACAGATAAGGCAGGTGTGGACCTAACAGCTGTAAGGACAACAGTGTCTCCTCACTCAGCACCTAAGGGCCCCAGGCCCTGTCGCAGGCACTTTAGAGACCACATCCCTGCAAAGAAGGCCCGAGTGTGCTCATTTCACAAAGAAGATGCTGAGGTTAAGTACGGTGAAGTGACAGCCACCCATCTACAGCTGGCCTGACTGCAGCTCAGGTTGGCCTGGTGCTAGACTCCGTCTCTCCCCACCTGATCTTTCTCCCAACGAGTTCTCCTGTCTGACCACTGGTTCTAGGCAGGGACAGGCCTGGCGGGGCCCTGCCCCTAGTCACACCTGTACCAGGCTGTCTGGTCACTGGTTTAATACCCATGCCTTGTGCACGCAAAGTGTAATGCAGCTGACAGGCGTGACTCTGTTCTCAGCCCTGCACCATGCCTTCCTGCGAGCACGCTAGATCTTCCCCGGAGAGGAAGCTGGTGTGACTGTCACCTGGGGGCAGTCCCAGCATCTGCACAGAGGCCGGGTGGAGTCTCCCTGCTGGCTCCCCTCCTGCCTGCTTTGGTCTGTGGGGGTCAGGCTTTTCTGTCCATCGGGATGAGAAGCAGAATTCCTCTTGCACCAGGAGCCCTACAGCTGCTGCCTCCCAACTTCCTTCCCAGCTTGGGAGTGGGCTGGGAGAAGTCATCCAGGCCCCTGGCAGAGGCAGCAGGAGTCCTGCTAATTAACTAGCTCTCTGTCTTCCCCAAGTGCTCACCAGACACAACCAGATGGCCCCAGCAACACGCCCTGTACCCCCATCCTCCCCTCGGAACGGCAAGGAATCTTCACCTTACGCTCCCCTTCCATCTTCCCCTTCTGTATTGCAAAACCCCAAGAGAGCCCTTTCTCCCTCTCAGCCAGGCCTGGGCCAGACAGCCCCGAATGGACAGGGAGGACAGCAAGCTCCCTGGACCGGGTTTGCAGGAGGGAGAGTTCCAAGTAGGGCCAACGTTTAGACAAAGCTCCACTTTCTCTACTTGCCTTCAGACAATTCAGCTAGGGGGCTGGGGTCGGGGGACCCAGGGCTGAGTCTGTCCCCATTTCTCGAAAGTGTTAACAGATGGCCTTACATTCAAGAAACACTGACTTCCAACTCCAAACAACCAAAGCCTGGTTGGCACCCCCACCCCAGGTGGGTGCCCCACAGAAGCCATTCCAACTAGCAGCAGAAGCTGACAGGGGCTTCTGTAGCACCATGGACTCCCCTATTAGAGGAGCGGACTCCCCCAACTCTCTGTTGGCACCTCTGGGTCCTAGGTGGGGTGCATGGCTGTGCCCTCTGGGTGGCCAGCCTGCGCAGGCACGCTCCCTCGGGCAGGGCCATCATGTAACAGAGCAGAGCAGCGGAGTCCCAAGAGCGAGGAGCTTGGGTCAAGCAAGGCTGGAGCCACGGATGAGAAACGCCGGGAGGTCCGAGGCCCGGGAGGCAGGGATGGCCCCCTCCACGACAGGTCCTGTTGCGAGAAAGGCGGCCCGATGCCCCGGTGCCGGCCCCTGTGTGGTGAGCCCGCTTCACTTTTCTGGGCATCAGTTCTCCTAGGAATGCCCGAGCTGGACGGTGGCTGGGGGTGGGCGGTCCAGAGCTGCTGCGTGTGGGCGGTGGGCAGAAGGCCCGCTCCGCACGCTCGGCAAACCTCGGCGGGGGTCATTACTGCTGTTGTCACTATCCCCATTTTCACGACCACCACTCTTTGTGATCCCAGACATGCTCTGAGCCTCCTTTCACAACTACAACGTGATGGGAAAGATCGGAGTGCGTACGGCCTTAAAAAAAAAAAGAAAAAAAAGCCGCATTTCCTAAATTCTTGATATCCAGAATCAAAAAGTAGAGTGGAGTCATGAAGATTTTATCAGAAGCTACAAGGAAGGGGTCTGCCCAGGTTTTGTGAGCCTGAGTGACCCAGAGCTGGCCTGCAAAAGGCACTGACCTCAGAGTAGCCGGGAGATTGAGGACACGTGACTTGCTTTCCGGGCCCTTCTGGGGGTGGGAGGGGAGTCTTTGGGGTGAAGTATATTTATCTAGGGCAGCAAGGGTTAACGCCGGGGCTGGGAGAGGCCAGGCAGCGCAGGGCACTCCCTGTTTATTAATAAGCTATTTATCACCAGCTTTGCTTTTAATGCCATTTGGGCTTAATGTCGTTAATGAAATATAAATACCCACGCTAACGATGTCGGTCAGAGGCAGCACGGGCAGCAGACGGCTCGCGAAACAGGGCCAAACCGCCGGGCTGAGAGCTGGGGAAGCGGAAGAGGTTCCCACCAGCTTGGCACCCCCAGCCCCCTTCTGCTCCACCACAAGATGCCCCAGCCGGCTGTGCAGGGAAAGGCTGGGAGGAGGGCAGGCTGGGGCTGGGGGCGAGGGGGCCTCCCAGGGCACGGAATGCTTTAACTCCTAGAGAGCGGGAGCGGGAGCGAGAGCTCCCACCTTGGGGGCAGTGCCCTCCTGGCATCAGGCCCCTTGGCTGCAGAAGGCTGGACGAGCACCAGCTGGCAGCAGGCCCCTCCGCTGCCCTGAGCTCCCCGAGGGGGGTCATGAGAGGGAGCAGTAAGGACCCCATAAAGTTTTCTAATAAAGACCACCTTCCTAATCCCTGGAATGACATTTCAGGCAGCCCTGTCCCACTGGATGGCACACCCTCTGAGAAGCTGGCAGGGGGCTGCTCAGAGGCCTTGGGGATGGGCTCGGAGAGGTCAGCAGACAGGTATTTCTGTTCAGTGCCCAGAGGTCTTAAAACATGAAGGCAGCCCTGCCCAGCGGCTGTTACCCCTGACCTTGTGTCAACCTGCCTCCCCTGCCGGTCCCTCCCACACAGGGGGCCGTCCCGGGCTGGAGCAGAGGCCCTAAGTGGATGACCACCTAACCCAAATTATCCCAGGCACCCTAGGCCTTTCCCTCAGGAGAGGTCCCAGACTAGACACTGGCCTCGCCTGGCAGAGGTGACCCTGGGCCTTGCTCCTCAGCCCGGGGCCACAGACCCCTTGGAGGGAACTTGGACTCTACTCATCATCCAAAGGCCACCTGGGCCCAAATATAGGTCGGAGACCGACCTCTGCCCCGACCCCCTCTCTCTGCACCGTGCCAGTGGAGGTCACTGTGCCCCAGTCCTGCCCTGCTTGCCAAGTCCCTAAACGGCTCCTTAAGGGTGCTGCTTCTTCCAGAGGGGCCTCCAAGCTGTTTTGGGGAGGCAGCCTGCAGCCCCTGGCCCTCCTTGCTCGGGACTGCCAGAAAATGCAAGACGATCGGTGACATTTGAATTCAGATAATCACTGCAAATACTTCTTGAATGTATGTGCAACTATTTCATGGAACGTACTTCTAAGAATTTTTGTGACTTATCTGAAATTCAAATTTTCTGGGGTGTCCTGTATTTTTATTTGCTAAAGCTGGCACCCCTGCCTGCTCCTCAGCAGGTAGCACCTGGCAGGTGGGGAGGGTTTCTGGAGGGTGAGCAGGACGGTGAGGGGCAGTGAGGCAGTGCGGGTCACTGCCCATCTTGGAACAGCAAGCAGTCTTTCAAGAGGCTCTGGTCGTAACCGTCCCCCTGCCTGCCTTCGTCCCTCACTGTCCAATGCCATGGCTCACCTGTGGGGGTCCCCTCTCCCTGCACCCTCCAAAGTCACCTCCATGTCCCAAGGAGTACAGGGCTCATTTGCTGGGGCTTGGTGGAGCTCAGCTCGGCGGCTAATCCCCTGGGTGGCTCCTGTCAGATTATTAATTAGCTAAAGCGGATCGTCCTGGAACAACATGCGCTTGGACTTCAGATAAAGCAGGCCGGGGCAGCCGGGCGGGGGCTGCTTAAAGCAACAAGCCCCGGCTTCTGAGCCGCTCGCCGCAGGCGGGCCTGGGGGAGCAGGCAGAGGCCAGGGCAGGGCGATGTCCAGCGGACCCCGCAGTGCTCCTCCTGCCTGTTTGAGAGAGCACGTCGGAGGTGGGCGGTGGGTGCAGACGGACCTGGGCTCAGGCACAAATGGGTGGGTCCCCTGAGAGGAGGAGGCAGCCACAGTTGGGTCGTGCTTTTAAAGAAAGAGCTTGGGACCTAATCAGATCATGTCACTCAGAACGCTTCAAAAAGCTGCTTATTTCACTCCCGGTAACAGCCTGGGGTTTTAACAATAGCCACGAGGCCTGCGGGATCTGGGGGGCCTTCCACGGGCCCCCCACCCCCCCCCCCGACCTCACATGGCATTTCCTCCGCTCGCTCCTCTCCCATCCTTGCTGTCCTCCAACATGCCGGGGGGCGGGGGTCCCTGCCTCTGGAAGCGCCCCCTGACGGGGACGCTCTTCTCCCAGCTATGACTCGGGGTGGCTTGTCCCTCACCTCCTTCTGTCCTCACCCAAATGTCCCCATCCCAGTGACGCCTTCCCCAGAGGCCATATCTAACATTACGAATCCTCCACCCACCTCCCCCCCCACCCGCCGCACACACTCCCAAACCTGCTTTAGTTTTCCCCTGGACACGTCACATCTCGATCTCACGTTCCGCCCGCCTCCCTCCACGCAAACACAGACTGCACAAGGACAGGGATGCTCGCCTGGTCTGTTCACGGCCACGGTCCCAGTTCCCAGTCTCCCAAGAATGCTCGATGAACGAATGAAAATGAAAAGCGAATGACCCAGAGGTCAGAGCTCAGGATGCGGATTGCCACCTCTTCTGGCTCTGAGCCCCACATGTCTGGCCCCCAACCTGCCCCGGGGGGGCGGGGCACCCAAGGCACCCACCTCCTCTCCCTTGACCCTATTTGAGTCCAAGCTTCCCCAGTTCTGCCCCACCCACACAGGCGCTACTCACACCCCAGTGCCAGCACTTCCCCTAGGTGGCATTTCCAGGCCCTGGGTCTCCTGAGGGATGTCCTGGGGGACCCATCTCCGTGCCAGACCCTCCCCTACCAGCTGGGACTGCTGCTTCCTCCTCCCCAAAGCCGTGCGAGGCGGGACGACAGCGAGCAGAAGGAACGCTGGGACCCCCAGCTGCTTCCCCGGCCCGGCTCAGCTGCCAGCAAACTCCTGGGCTTGGATTGTTTTGACTTGAGTCGATGAAGCTGAAATATTGTGTCACAACGGCCCTAAACTTCATTACCAGCTCTTAACACAGATTACTAGGGGAAAAAAGTTGCTTTTAATTGCTTTTCCCGATTAGCATTTCTGGAGAAGAAACGAGTGATTAATTACCCCTCCTCTCACCCGCCACGGCCCCAGGGGTCCCAAGCCCAGGCTACCATTAGAAGGTCCAGGGGCAGAAAGGTCCCTGCTCCAGAGGGGCCATGACACTGAACTGGAGAGGAAATCTGGGTGCCGCGTGAGGAACACGCCCGGGGCTGATTTACAGGAGAACATGCAGAGAGCGAGGTGGGTGGCCCCGGCGGGCACCCCTCAAGGGTCCCAGCGGGGCTGCAAGGGTCCCCCACTGGCGGCCTCGTGCCTCCGTGTGGCGTCCTTTGGGCTGAAGGACATACACCCAGACCAGAAGACGACGCGTTCGCAGCCACGGGCTCCTCGTGTGTGACACCTGACGTCGCTTCTCTAACGCCAGCAAGTCCTCCCTACGGAGGCCCAAGGTCACGGGGATCGATGCCGGGCGGACGTGCCTCTCCCCTCATCCACGAGAGATCAACCCTCCCACAGCCACGGGCCACGGCCCACTTTGGGGCAACCCAGTCACCCAATGAGAAGAGGCCCCCGGGTAGCTACTTCCCAGCTCTTCTTCCCCTGGGTCTGCGCCTGGTGGAACCCAGGGGCTCCCTGACTCTGCTAAGAAGGCGGAAGGCACCAGGGAGGACTGAGGAAGGAGGCCCAGGGTGGGCGTGTCGGCAACATCAGGCAGACTTCTCAGATTAGAAACCAGAAGGTTCAGAAACTCTTCCCAAACCGTCTCCCCACCACACCTCCACCCAGCCCAAAGCAGCGGCGACCTCGGAGCCCACTCATCTTCCCCAGCACAGTGTCACCCAGGGGTAGCAGAGGACTTGGCCCCACTCCCCTCGGCCAGTACCTTCCTCTCCTTCCCGCCCCTCCGCACCCCCACCCTGGCTGTGTGCTCTGGAGCAGCCAGCCCCACATCACATCAAAGCCCTGCAGGACAGAGTAAGAACTGTCCAGTCCAGTTATGAGCGAAGGCCACGGAGCAAGTGCAGGCTGTGGAGGCAGCGAGCAGCAGAGCCTCCCGTGCACTCACGGATGCAGGCCTGCCTGCCCCGCACGCCTCCCCCAGGGCTCAGCCTAGGGTTTCGATGCCAGCAGACACACCCAGGAAGACTGGCTGACTCCCCCTAGAGCCAGGCACAGGCACCAGCTGCACGCTTGGGACGTCCCTGTTACCCCCCGCAAGACGTCAACAGCTTGCTCCCTCCTGTCACTCCCCCTGGGGTCAGGCCTCCAGAGCTTTCCTGGAGGACTGAGCTGGCCCATATGGCGGAGAATATGTTGCCAGCATGGGCAAGTACGCACTGGGGCCCCGCAGCCAACTGCGACAGCTTCATGCTTGCTCCAGGCCTCCGGCTTGCTGTTTGGGCTGTCGAGCCCACCCAGAGGGGTCAGGGGGTCGCTAAATGTTCCAGCATCACTGCGGGGATTGCCTGCCCCATACTGGCCCAAGCAGATGATACCAGGACCCGGGAGAGTAGAACCTCACGTCAGAGGCCCTGGAAAAAGGGACAGTGGCCCAGGTCAAGTCTGACAGGGTACCTATGGCAGTTCGCACCCTGGATGGTGCAGAGACTTTTCATGCGGTAAGACTGCTAGGATCACTGCCCGTGAGCTGGGTCTGGAGGCTAAGCCGGCCCCATGGGAGTGAGGTCTTAGACACAGCCATTGCTGGTTCTGTGCCTGGGTACACGGGGAAGGAGCACAGAAGCTCAGCCCTTGAGGACACAGATCGCATCTAAAAGCCACAGTGAGAGGAACCGTATGAGCTCCTAGGCCCAGTCCCAGACCCCTCACAGGACCCGTGGAGCAAACTGCTGAAAACAGCGCCAGAGCCAAGCGGGGCTTCTGGTCTCCCCTCTTCGTGGTCCTGACCACGAGGGGCCCGGCCCACTCCAACGAGCCTTCTCAGCACCCAGGATGGCGCTTCTCCCCCAAGCCACAGACGTTAGCCTCTGGAAGCCGCCGGTGCTTGGCACTGCTGGGGTGGGGGCAGGAGAGAGAGAAGACAGAGAGCCACACGTCGGGGGCCCTGGAATGCTGGAGTCGCCCTGGGGTGGGGTCTTTGCTCCGCCCCTTCTGTCCATTTCCACCTCCTCTTCTCAGCCCCTCCCTCCAGCGGCTGCGCGGCGGGGTCTCCTCTGGCCTCCTGTTTCCCCCACTTGCCGCCGCCCTCCAGTCCATTCTCCCCATGGCAGTCCCCGCCATTATTTAAAAAACAAAAATCAGATCACTTCACCTCCCTACTTAAAATCCTCCAGCAGCCTCTGGTCACCCAGAGTAAAAGCTCCAACTCCCCCTGGCACTCCTAAGCCCTCTGCACCCTGGCCCTGCCCTGTCCACCTCCCAACCACTGGGACCATCTTTCTGCTCACCAAATGTCCTGAGCCCTTCACATGGCTGTCTACTGCCTATCCTTTGACCTCAGCTAATTGTCACCTCCTCAGACGGGCCTCCTCTGATGATGACCCAGTCACCCTCACCACCTCATCCTGTTCTTTTGTGGGTTTGTCCGATGCCCCCTGGCCCAACCAGGACTCCCTGAGAGCCAGGGCAGTCTTGTCCATTCTGCCTTTAGTGATCAGCAGACCCCAGACCCTCCACAACTGAAAAGTAATTACGACTAGCTCTTCTGGGGCGTAGACAGAAAAGGGGCAAATCTGAGCTCGACAGGATCAGGCCTGTGAATGAGGCCCAGACTCAAACTCACCACCCTCGCCCACACTGTGGTGTTGTGAGACAGGGCGCGTCTGAGACCAGGGGTCACCCCTGCCACAGAGGACACCGGCCTGTGGCCAGACCCAGCACCTGGAAGGGCTGGGTGAGGGAAAAGGGGCTCGGCCACCACAGTCCCCCTCAGGGCTCTCAGAGGTCAAAAGGGCTTCCATTTAAGGAAGGGGGGCCCAAAAGCCGGCAATGCAGGACGCGGGAGTCCCTCAGGACCCGTGGAGGCCCATACCCTAGGCCGGGTGTAAATCCCAGCTGGCAGGGCCCCGGGAGTCAGCACCGAGTGGAAACTTCAGAAAGGGAAAAACTAATGGGCATGTTTTGCCCAGGGAATGAGGAAAACAAAAGGCCCGTAACTGAGAACGGAACAGGCAAACATCCCCCCTCGACGGGGGCTCCACAGGCTCTGTGGCACCCCGCTCACGTGCCGGGCACAGCGGGGCTGGGGAGCCCATCCAGATGCTCGAAGACGTGAGGGCCCGCTGTCCCAGGACCCGTGCTCACCGAGGAAGCAGGCAGGGCTGGGCCAGAGCACCCAGGAAGGCCTAGTGCAGTTGCTGGTACCGAAACCCAGCAAGATGGCCGTGCAGCCAACAGTCCACACCACCCACCCCTGCCAGGGACAACGCGGCACGGCTTCAGTGTGGACAGACCGATTCCAAGGGGGTGATCGCAGTCTGGACACCGGGAAGGAGAGTCTCAGCCACATGGCTGCTCCACCAGGGCAGCCAAAGGGCATATTTACATCTGATTTGCAAATCCCTGGGCTGGATCTGCAGCTCCTGCTAGTTCCTGTGGGGGCGTGGCCACAGTTCTGGGGACCTCTCAGACCTCAGTGGGCACCGAGGCACTCATCTGTACGAGTGTTTTCTATCTGCAAGTTTAAAGTCCAGAGCCGCAGAGCCCGGCCATGCAGGGAGGGGCAGGACACGCCTGCTCATGGCGCCCATGGGACGGAGAGCAGAGGAGGGTGACCCCGGGCTGCTGACTCCCATCAGGCTGTCACACACTGGAGAGGCCACCCCTGGCCTCGCCCTCCCAGCCGTTCTCTGGGTCCCCAGCCTCAACTTTACCAGCACTTGACCCCTCCAGGCTGGTTCCCTTGAGATTCTCAAGAAAACACTGGCTGAATAATAACCAATATGTGATAAGTCGCCTGCCGTATGTCGACTCCCGACCCCTAAAGCCACGTTTGATACTTGCAGGTAGATACCTGACAGTACCAGCCCCTTGGATTACCCATCACTGACATACATGACCTGCCTTAGGCAAAGGGGGACTTCTGAGCCTGGATCAAAAGACACCTATGGCTTCTCCTCTCGGTGGGTCCTGCCTGGGCTGGGGGCCCACCTGAGAGAGGTCCAACAAGTCACAGGTGAGCTCCGAGCGGAGCAGCAGCCTCTGAATGTGCAGACGGGCTAGACCTACTGTTCACAGAGGTGACATTGCGAAATGACCTAATGCTTAGCCCCAGGAGTGGTGTCTGCTAGGGCACAGGCCTCACCTGGAATACCTGCAGGCTACTTACTACCTGTAAGGCTGGCAGGATTCGTAAAGGTCATTTAGTCCGGTCTCTTTATTTTACAGGCGGGGAACCAAGATCCGGAGGGGAGAAAGCAGCAAGTCGGCAGCAAAGCCGGGGCCAGTACGTAGGTGCCCTGCTCCTGGGCCAGGGTTCTTCTGCTGATCTTACATTTCCTGCTTTCGCCTGGGGGGGTGCCTGAGCTACTACTAGGTCAGAAGCCACTGAGAAAGGCCTGGGCAGTCTCTTTCCTAAGGAGGAACCCCCAAATACAGCTCCCCACCCACATTTCCCAGTGACATACTGGGAATCTAGAGCAGCTAGCTACCTTTGCATCCCAAGAGGCCGGGGTCCGAAGTCCATTCCAGAACACACCACTGGAGCTGCAGGACCCCTTCGACAGGAGGGGCTACTGGCCGTGGCAGCTGCGAGGGCAGGCGGGATGGAGGGGGTCTTTGCCTTCAGCCAGTGACGCCTACCAAAATGAGAAAGGAAAACGGATGATTAGGCTACAGTTGAGACTCACGGAAGGTACGGTTCTGACATCTTGCACAATAACCAGCCAGCAAGGTAAGAGATTCCCGAAGCTGCTTGCCAATCATCAGGTGGCATTGCTGTGGTGCATGTCATGCCCGACTCGATGACCAGTGCACCCTTTGCACAACTATTAGCCAACTGCCATGTAGCTGTCACACCTAACAAAAGAATCAAACAGGTAGAAACAATAATAGACCGATCAGGTGCCACCCCCAAGAATAACAGAGTAATCACACCCAAGGCTCCACACTGGGGTGAAAGGTCAGCCTGACAGTGGATCGCACCAGATCAGACCCACACGACTGAACCAACCCCTGGGCTCCCCAACCTCCCGCTCCCTCCAGACTTTCCCTTGGCCAGCTCCCAGCTGCTCCCATGACCCCCCCCCACCGGTGGCCTTATGGGAGTCTCTAAAAATGGATTCCACGGGTGTCTCTGCAGCAACCCCGGATGGTGACTTTGGAGTCTCCTCTTTTCCTTTCCCCCTCTCCTCTGGTACGCTGCCATGTCACCCCACAAAAGAAAAAGAAAAGAAAAGAAAAAGAAAAGAGGGCACGCACACACTCCCTGACGGGGGGCCTTTGAGATTCGTCTGTTATAGGTACCGTGGGGCCAAAAGACCGTGGCCAGAGAAAGTTGGTGCCCTGCTACCGGCAACCTTTGTGTCAATTTAAGCAAATATTGTGGTGTTTCCATGGTGATTCCTGTTTTGAATACACTCACTTTTTAAAGGGCTTTTCCTGTTTGCGTTTCAACTTCAAACCTGTAAATATTTTTGGCCTTTTTCGAAAAATGTGCCCATGGGCGTGCAAACACACACACACACACACACACTATGGACCTCGGCACACAACCGCCCAGGCGTGGAGGTCCAGCCTCATGAACGTGAGAGCGGGGGCGGGAACCCGGAGGGGCTCTCTGTCCACGCGCACACCCACCCCGCGTAAGGGGGCTGGCACCAGGGAAGGTGGTGGCTGGAATCCGGGTCCTTCCCTTCCCCCGTGGCTGGGGTGTTACAGCATCCTCAGCGCCCGTGTGTGCCTGAAGTGCGTAAGTGGACTCGGCCCTGACTCCGCGGCATGGCATGGTGTGGGCAGCCGCCCGGCAGGTTCTCCAACTTGGCCCAGCCCTCAGGTCCCCCGGGGCCTCCCTGGAGGACACGAAGCCCTCCCCTCTGGCCTCCCAAGTCTGGGCCATGAGTGCAAGGAGGAGCTGGTGCTTCGAAGGCGAGAATTCCCAATATCAGCTCTACCCCACCGCCGCTCCGGGGCAATGCCACCCAGAGCGGCTCTCTAGGGAAAACCATCGGGGGGTGGGGGTCAGTGACAGTGGTCCGGAGCTCGGATCAGCCCAGCTCCCACCCCACCCTTCAGCGGCACACAGGGTTAACAGCGGGTTTCCTGGTTTCCATGGATTCCCGCCAGGCCCCTAATGTGAGTTTCGTGTGATTTGGGGGAAGTGGATTTCCTTTGTTTTCCAGTTTGGGAATATTTTTTTCTTTAAAAAAGAGGAAAAAACACTTTAATGGGAACTTCAGGGCCACTGGGAGACTCACTCTTCTGGGCTCTAACACTTTGCCACTGCTTGTTGGTCCAGAATCCCCCAAAGGCCCAGGCAGCCTACCCATCAGCCAGATACTTCCAAGCTCAAGAAAGGGGTGCCTCAGACCACCCACGGCTCCCCATTCCAGAACACTCTTCTGCTGGGGGGGCTCTACTCCAGTGCCCATCAGAATGACCCCTGCCCCACCCGAGAGCCAGCATCTTACATGGCGGACACGCCCCCCTTCCAGGCACACACATTTCCCCAGAGAAAAGGTCAAGAGAAACAGTCCCACCTCCCTCATTCTCCGCAAGCAACTCGAGACACTGGAGTCTGATCGCACATGAATGGTGAACACCAACAGTGCCAGGGTCTCACTCATGTCCTGGTGCAGGAGCGGGGGTCCAGTTAAAGGGGGAGGTGGTGCTCTGGGCCCCAGCAAGGCCCTTCCCTGGCCTCCTCCAGCCCAGGGAGAGGCATGTCCAGGGCAGAGGGAACTTCCCAGCTTTGGCAGCAAATGCAGCTGAATAAGGGGTGTGCTCAGGCCACCTCCCCCTCCTCCTCAGTCTTCCCCATTCCTGCCTTCCTCCAGCCCTGCCAGGGTGTGGCCTTGCTCAGGGACTGTCCCCAACGAAGTGGCCTGACCCATTTACCAAACCAGGGCACGGGCCCCAGGGCTGTGGCAGCCTCACAAATCCCGGTCAGGAGGTCCAGGGCCCAGAGGATGGAGCTCTCTGGCCAGCATCTCCAGGGGAAGGCGTGAGAGCCATGTGCGGCTACAGAAATAACACTGGGCCCAGAACCAGGAGACTCTGAGCCCCAGTTCTGCCACTCCAAGTGCCCCGGGCCCTCGGACAAGCCATCTCATCCCCCTAGGGTCCAGCTTCCTCACTGGTCAAATGGCAACAGCGCCCTCTTCCCTCTGACCCAGCAGCCGGCGTGGGCCATCAACAGAGGTGTGAGAAGTGTGAACAGTGCTCCAGAATGTTCTCAGCCGCCACCACCCTCTTCTTCCAAGTCTCCTCAAGGTGACCTTCCAGAACCTACCCCAAGCAGGCCCGCATGCCCCTCTGCTCTGCTCCTGGTGCAGCCCTCACTGTGGCATTTAAATCCATACTGAAGTCATTTGTTCACAAGTCTGTCTCTACCATTGAGTTTTTAACTCCTCAAGGGCAGAGACCAGGTCCTAATTATCTGTGCGTCCCCAGCATTTAGCACAACAGCTGGCCCACAGTGGGCAGCGTGAACGTCTGTGGAACTGAACTAGTCCCTGATTTCATGTCAGAATCAGATGGGCCGGGCAGCTCCATCCCTCTCCAACGACAGAATACGGCATCGGCGACTTTCACGCTCTGTTCTGTTTGCTTCCCCTAAGCCCCAACCTGTATCTTGGTCTCTCCTCCCTCCTCTGTTAGCACCAGGAATTAATAACTTTCAAGTTCAAGGGCACTGCTTGGTCGCTTGATCCACTTCCAACTGATTCCAATAAGAACTAACCGAGCACCTACTATGTGCCAGGGAGCATGCTGGGAGCAGAGGGCATACTGGAAGCCTCCTAGCCACTAAGCACCTTGCTAAGTGCTGTCCGTACCTGATGGCACCAAATCTTTACACCACACAGTAGGAAGGACATGGTCCCTGCGGACAGATTGGGATAGGCAGGCACAGAGATACGGAGTAACTTGCCAAAAGTTACAGCTCGCAAGTGCTACAGCCAGGCCTGGACTTGGGGTTGACGGGCTCCCAACCCAACTCACTTAACAGATCCTCTTTGTCCCCACCCAGGATCTCAGCACCCACCCACACCTAATGGATCTCGGTTCTGCCCTCCAAACAGGCCTCCTTCCGATCCCAGAGCCAGCAGAAAGCGCTGGAGATCTCGACCAAAGGGAAGGCACAGGCCGTGCTTAGGCGCTTCCTTCTGGCTGGGCTCCAAATGTGGGAAGGTGAGGCCTACGAGGATGCACCTGGTGAGCAGAGGGACCCTTGAATCTAGCTGGCAAACGGGATCCAGGCTGTAGGCATGGCCTCCTGGAGGCCATGTCAGCTGAGGCAATGGGGACAAGAAGGCCACCCAGGAGAGGGCACTCTAAGTCAGGGGGTCTTTAAGGGAACGGGACAACTTCCATGTCTTCTCTCCAGACAAGGGGCACGCTTAAGGGGCTTTATTCATCGGGGGGCGTGGGGCAGAGATTTCTGCTGCCTCCACCACATCAGGACCTCCCACCACAATGAACATCTGCCTCAGAGACAAGGGATTGAGAAACGGGGCCACAGGAACCCGATTTTCACCTGAGTAAATGTGTATGTGTGCGGGAGGGGGGCACCCATCACCTCCCCGAAAGAGGGAAGACACTGGGAGGAAGGGGTGGGGAAAAGTCTACACGAGAGGACAAAGGGGTAGAAGATCAGGCCGGGGGTGGGAAGAGGACAGAGCCCTAATGAGCAGATTTCATAAACCACCCGGAGTGAAAACAGAAACACAGACATGCACATTGCCCAACTCCAGGGCTGTATGGAAAAGGAAAAAAAAAAACACACACACACACACAATAAAAAAATCCACATCTTAATACAAAAATCCTACATGATGTGTCGTGGCACGAAAGTGTTTTTCACTGCATTTTTCACCTGTGATCTCACACGGCCTACGACGGGTACGCCCAGTGCAGTCGGTATTTGATGGTAGGTATACAAACAGAGCAAACACATCCACAACCAAGCAAAACGAGGGCAGCAAATACTCCAGTTGGTCCACGCTGGCCTCTCATGGCTTCAGGTGGCCTCTGGAGGTGGCTCCGCTGGCTCCGCGGATGGGCCCCTTTAGAGCTCCGAGGGAGAAATAAATGGGGCAAGAACACAGCTCGGATGGGAGGAAACACGTCGTGAATCAGACGTCCATGAGAACGCCCGGCCGGCTGTCACGTGGCCTCTCTGCACTTAGGGTGCTGTCCGGCTGCCAGCCAGGGACAGAGGGGACCCACACCCCAGAGGCCCTCCCGTGTGTCACTCACCCCAGTTACTATCCGTCTCCGTTTAGCCCCACCCCTCCCCCTTTTTAATTGTTGGATGAGTTTACAGAGCTGTGTGCCAAAAACAATCAACTCTAGGGAACAGAGTTATACAAAAAAGGGCGTGTCGCCAGAGGGAGACGTATATCCATGGAAACCACCACCTTTCACAGCAGCCTAGGTGAAGCCCGGGTGAGGGAGATGCATGGGGGAGGGGAGGTACACTCCGCCCAGAGCAGGGGCTCCGGAAAATGGCGGGGTCACGGAACCTGAGGGAGCCACAGACTATGTGGAGGGTCAGGAAGTGGGGTCCGCCGGAGACCCCCACCAGGGCAGGGCTGTTGGAACATGCATGAGTGTGCGCACACACACACACACACACACACACACACACACACACATGTGCCACCCCACTTGACTTCAGACAGCATAACATAGTGGTACGGTGTACGAGCTTTAGAGCCAGACTGACAGATGTCAATCTTGCCTCTGCCGTTCTCAAGCTGGGCAAATTACTTTAACCTCTCCGTGCCTCAGTTTCCCCATGATAAAATGGAGATGATAACAAATCTGAATGGAGAAGGTGGGGGAGAGGTTTCTAGACCCTGTCACAGCAGAGGAGGAAAAGAACAGTTGGCGTTTCTTAAGTACGAAGGCTTTTCATACGTTAATGTATATAATCATCACAAGAACCCGACGAGGCAGATTATTGCCTCAACTGGATAGTCGAGGAACTAAGACTCAGAGAGGGATGCGACCCACCCAAGGTCACAACACACACTTAGAGAAGGGATTTGAACCCAGGCCTGTCTGGCGCTACCCACTATACTGCTGGTCGGGGAGGCGGAGGGAAAAGCGTGGGAAGCATGGGCCTGCGGGAGGCTGGTTCTCTTTCCAGACTGGACTGAGATGCAGTGGGACCCGGCCATGTTTTCCCCAAGCTTACAAAGGGAAACGGAAATCCTCCCAGCCCGTGACAGCGGATGGAAGAAACAGGGAGCGTGGAAAAGCTGAGGGGGCCCACAGGCCCAGGTGGCCACATTCTTCAGGAGTTCCTGTCCCGGTCCTGACCCCAGAGACCAACGATGCCCTCTGGCCCTTCCCTCTGCGCAGGCAGGCACCTCCAGACCAGGAGATCCCTGGAGGGAAAACAGCAGATCTTGGGGGCTCACCTCTTGGTCACAGAGGTCCAAAGCCTGGGAAAGGTTCTATGCCTGAGTCAGAACCTTGTCAACAAACCAACCGTCTGCCTTTCTAGAACCTAGGCAGTTCCCTGAAGGAGATGGGGCGAGGGGAGCATAGGGAAGCTACAGCCCGTCCCCCCTATTGCACAGGCCTCCCCTATCGCAAGGCCAGGCCCAGCAAGGCCCAGGGAGGTCTGGGAGGCCGAGAGCAGGAGTCAGAGGCTGCCTGCCCGAGCGGTCTGGTCTTCGCCCTGCTTGGAGGCGGACACCACGCAGGCTTGGTGGCTCAGCCCTTTCTGCCATCGACCACCCCAACTCATTCAGATATTTCCTCTCTCACTTGCTTTTTTAAAAAAATTTTAATGTTCCCTATAATTCATCCATCCCAGAAGATAATCGATAGAGCCCGTAATGAAAATCTGAGCCATATTTTATGATCTGCAGCAAGCAGAAAGGGCCACATCAGCAGGTCCAGTTTGGGCTCTCCCTATCTGTCTTGCCCACTGCCCCGGGGATCACTCCCCCGGCTGGTCCTGTCATAGGCCCCCACCCGGAGCTCTGCCCTCGGCCAGGGGAGGAGGTCCACCCAGCTGGAGAAGAGGCTTGGGCCAGCACCCTGGCATCACCCCCAGGACCCCGACACTCACTCCACTGACCCCTGTCACAGGATGGTCACCAGCCAGGGCAAGGTCTTCCTGGAGCTGCCCCCCAATCTGGGCCCCAGCCTCCACACCCTGCAATCCCACAGATGTCTTCAGTCAGGGTCCTTCGGAAGCCCGAAGACCCTCACTCGGACCTGGAGGCCCACACAGGCCTTGGGAGCCAGGGCAGCCCCCTACCATGGCATTCCTGGGGCTCCCTGGGGGCGCTCCAGAGTACACCTGGCTTGGTGGAGGGTGGGTCGCTATTGCTCATTTTTTCTACATCAAGCACGTCCCTCTTCCTCCCGGTCTCTGCCCTGTGACAGAGGGTGTGGATGAGCCAGCCTGAGACAATGCACCTTCTCCCCTTCTGTTCTGCCAGGACCGAAGGGAGCGAGGGTAGGAAGCAGAGCCCGGCTCCTTGCCCTGGCACCACCACTGAACGCCAGTCAGCAGGCGAGGCCCTGCTCCTCCCAGAATCCCCTGCTTCCTGGCACCCATCAGAGCCCAGAAGATGCTCCAACATCTCAGGAAAAGACTCAAACCAATACGAAATGTGATTCCGCCACATCATGGACTACCATGCAGCCATTAACAGACATTTACAGAAAGCAGGAAATTACTAATCGAAAAAAACTTATATGATTCCATTGTTTAGAATGTTGTCCAGCAGAACTTTTGGTGCTGTTCAGCATGGCAGCCACTGGCCACATTGAGTGGCTACTGAGTACTTGAAATGTGGGGGGGGGGTCTAAATTTTTTATTTTAGTTAATGTGAGTTAATTTAAGTTTAAATAGCCGTATGTGACTAAAGGCTACTATACTGGATAGCACAGGGTTAGATAATTTCATCGATATAAAAAAACTCTCAATAAAAAGTTTTAAAGCTTATTATCTCAAGGCAGAAATAGTTAATATTTAAGAGTGCCGCGTGCCAGGTTCCGTGCTCAATATTTTATACGGGTCATCGGGCCGAATCCTCACCACCCTCCAGATCGTTATCCACACTTCACAGATGAGGAAACTGAGGTTCAGCAATTTTAAGTAGCTTACCCACAGGCACACCACCAGGTGTCAAAACTCAGGCACAAACCCAGCTCCCCCTGTTCCCCTAACCCACTTTTAACAACTATACTCATATCTTTAAATTCTTTTCTTCACACTTTTGTATGTATTCCAATGAGCCACAAGCATAAATTATAATCAGGGAGAAAACATGTTTTTCTTAAAAGACCCTAAAAAGAAGCAAATCTTTTTTCCCAGGAGAGGAATGTCTGGGTAGGTTACTGGGGCCTCTGGCCAATTGGGCCTCCAGCTTTTGGCTGGGAAAGGAAAAGGTAGCATGGGCACGGGTCCCCTCCGTCCCTCAGGCTTCTTCTGCCTAGATGCCTGGCACTGAGGAGGCCCGGGGCCCACAGAGGATGCTGGGCCTACAACTTTCCAGCAGCCAAGCTGCCAGTGGGATCCAGTTTCCTCCCGGCCCCACCCGGAGTCAGTTTCTGACAGGTTTTCTCAGCAGTTTTGCAATCCTCACCCAGGTCCACATCTTAAAAAAGGCAGCCGGTCTACAAAAGACAACACATGCCATTCTTACCCTTGGACCACCCCTTCCCACTACCTTCTAGAAGAGCCAGGAACTTCGGGCCAGTAGCCCAAACCTGGGTCTGCCCTCTGTGGGCAGAGAGAGGCTGGTTTTTCCCAGGAGAGACAACCACTGCCCCTGTTCACCCCCACCCTACCCCACTTGGGACTGCATCTGGGTTCAGAACCAGGGAGACGGACAGAACCCTCTTGAAAGGTCCGTGATGAAAGGGGATGTCCCAGTAAGCACAGAACCCAGCTAGAAATGGAATCAGGGAAAATGCCAGGTTGTTTTTGCTCATTTTCCATAGCACCAACGGGGTGTAGGGAACAGGGAGCGATTACCCCAGTTGGTCTGGTTTCCATTTCAGCCTTCCCCCCCACCCCCAGAGGTGCACAGATTGTTCTGGTTTCGGGGAAGGCAGGACAAATGTCCTTACTTAGAAGATTATTATTATTATTATTATATTATTATTTATTGTTGTTGTTGTTGTTGTTGTTGATTTTTGATTCCCTGCTGTTGGCAATTCTCTGTCATTCCCAATCTACCTGAAGTTCCCCTTGGATTTATATATTTATTTTGGGGGTTGGTTTCAGGTGCTTCTAGTTTATCAAACAATCAGCCCTGTGAGGTACGCTGGGTGTTTCCAGAAATTACATCACAAAAAATCATGCAATTAAAGCGTAAGGGAAAAAAAAACATAGCTGTTGCTTAATTTCGTATTTTAATTAGCGACTTATTGTAAACGTAGACTTTTAAAATGGAGGCGCCTAAGCAAAGCCAGTAAACAAGTTTCCCTAATGAATTAATTTCGCCCCTTCCCTCCTCCTCTTCAGCCGCCCAACTGTCATCTCCCAGATTTTCTTTGCCCTCTTCTTTCTGTCTATCTCACTCCTTAATCTTTGCCCAACACAGATTTGGAAGAGTAGTACCCCCCCATCCCCCCATCCCCAAATAAAATTGGAAAAATGAAAACTCGGGCACTGAGGACTCCTACCAGGGCCCAGGCTTGTATGACTACAGAAGAAGCCTCGACATTGAAGGTCCTGGCTGAGGACCCAGTGTGAAGTTTGCCGCGGCACCCCTGCCCTGTCCCAGCCCTGCTTCGCGGGGCCTGACCACTCTCTGCTGGGTCCCTGAGATGCCTCTGCTCCTGTGAGTGCCCTGAGCTCAGAGGCGAGAGAGGAAAGCCCAGAGCAGAGCCGACTGCCAAGGCGACAGTGAGAGAGAGGGTGGGGCACCTGCCGCCGAGTGGGAACGAGGAGAGGGGACCTGGAGAGAGGGGGCAGCTCGGGTGTGAAACCCAAGCGACCCCCAGGCTGCCTGAAGGAAGGGGGAGAAGGGGCCCAGGAGGGAGGAGGCAGAGGGAGCCTGTAGCCAGGGCAAGAGAAGCTGGAATTAGAAGGGGCCGTCCCGGTCACACGGCCGCTCCAAGAAAGGGCACATCCACGTGCACCGGGCACCCCGGAAGGGTAGACACAGACCACTCTCGTTGGCCTCACTGCCGTCACTGGCACAGAGTCCCCTCGGGAGGGCGGGCAGGAGGGAGAGTAAGTCAACTTGCCTCTCTCTTTGAGCCTAGTTTTTGGGAGAGAAGGGAGAGGACAGGGGCAGAGTTCACTGCTCTCTGTTCAGTCCCGCTGTCCCAGGAAGGGCAGACGAGCCTCAGATGTCCTACTGAAGGGCAGACCCCCAGAAGCTGCCTCTGCCCCTCGGCAGCAGTAAATAGCACTGGGCGCCTCTATGTCCCTGTTCACTGGGGAGCATCTGAGCCTTCTTGTCACCCCAAGAGGCTAGGCCATCTTGACGAAGGCAGGTGTCCACCCAGAGCACCGGCTAGGAGCACGCCTCCTCCCTGGCACTGTCATCTCCAAAAGCAACACGGAGACACAGTGGTGGAACAGGTTTGCTTCATGGACTCGCGCAGGGCAGGCCAGGGCGCTCGGCATCCTGAGCAAAGCCCCGCAGTGGCCACTCTGAGCGGGAGGAATCGTCACGGTGGGCTCAGAAAGGGTGTCGCTCACCTGCTCGATCCCCCCTCAGACCACCTTCAAGGTGGGGTCCCCCTTGCCTCTGACATCAAGACCAACCTTGGGTCCCCTCCCCTAAATTAGAGCAGGTGGCCTCATGACCACACTGGCGGTGGGGAGGAGCACTCAAGAAGGCTCTAGAACACCCGGTGGCAGAATCCTGGCCCCAACTCACTAAGATTCCCAGAGAAAGGAAGGAGGAGAGGAAGGAAGAGCCGGAGAGGAAGGAGCTGGTCCTCCATGTCATCATGCACCGGTGGGAACCCAGACCCAACCCCACGACAGATCCTGCTCAGTTTCAGCTTCAATCGGAAAGGAAAGCTCCCATCAAACACGGGCTGGGCAGGGATGTGGGCCCTGAGATTAGGAATTTGGAAAACCATCTGAGGAAGCTGGCCCTGGGAAGAGAGCAACAGGATTTAATCCCTTATCCCGGCTGTCTGGTAAACACCCTGAACCATCCCCACACTCCGTTAGGCAGCCTCGGATCCTCAGGTGTGCCGGCGACGGGCAGGTAGAGACAGACGTGGGCAGAGACAGGAAGGGAGGGAGTGTGGGCCTGGGGGGGAGGGGGAGGGGAGGAGCTGGCCTGGGAGGACAGGATGGGTGGCCGCCAAGCCAGACAGTCAATGAACCAGCTGGCAGGTGCAGGGAAGGGGGGGCAGGGAGAAGAGGTGAGCCTAGGAGGGGGTTTGGGATACTTGAGGATGCTGCTGTCACACGCCAGGGGGCCTGAGTGGGATAAGAGGAGGATGGGTCAGAGGCTTGTGGCTAACGTCCTAGTAGTTCAGGCCACTTTTTCTCCCAATTAAAGGAAAAGCTAGGGAGATGCTACGGACCAGGCCACAGACCGCCCCCCACCCCCAAACCAAACAGGCCAAAGCCAGCTTCCAGGGCTTACTGTGGCCACCTGTGAGAACTATCTGCTGGTGTCCTTTAAGGTCACCCTCTCCCCAATACATACCCCTGTACCCCATGCTGAAAAGGAAGTCAAACCAATCAAAACAGAGCATCCTTCTGTTTCTAGGCTGGACCTGACGCGTGATAACGTGTCGAGGAGCAGCCGGGAGAGTGGGGAGCAGCCCTGGAGTAGCTCAGAGGGTCCGTCTCAACCCTCCAGAGGTGGTTTGGGGAACATTAAGAGTAGGTGAGCAGAAAAGAGTTGCCCGGGGTCCTGCTCCATGGGGGGAGGACCACCTTGGCTGTGATTCCAGCACAGAGGTCGAGCCTAAGAGTCACTCCCAAGGCCACCTCCACCACCAGGCCCAAGCAGGCCACACGGCTAATCCCCCTTTCTCATTTCCGTCTGCTCCTTGACGTAATTACAGTTTTGGATTGACATGTACCCAGAGTGTGGCACCCCCCGCCCCGCCTGATGCTCTCTCTCTCTAAATCCTTGGGTACATGGGCTGTATCTCCCTGTTCTCAGAGACTCGGGACCACCTCGAAAGCTAAAAGACGTACCACTTTTAAAATGGTCTCAACTCTGGCTTCTTCAGCAACACTCGCAAAGCTGTCCTGGCCGTGGCCCCGTCCGCCAGCTCAGGTCCTCCCTCTCTGCCCCCTCAGCTGGGGGCCCAGAGCCACCAGGGCCTCCTGTGCCCTCAGCAGCGGGAAGGAGGCTCCGGCCTGTTATGAGGCCTTGCCTTCTGCACATCCCCGAAACCCCACCGTCCCAAGAAATTCCATCCACAGCCCCTGATCCAAAAGGAAGCCAAGGGCACAGATGGAGAACTTTCCTGAACAATAACCACAAGGGCGTACTGGCTACTTCCCACCACCGAGTCTGCTCCAAACGTGCCCCGTCGGCACGGGAGGAACCACCAGGAAAGGCTGGGAGCCACCCCCCTCTGCCTTGCTGCCCAGCTGCCTGCCGCCCACAAGCAGAGCGCTGCTCACACCCAGAGCTCACACCTTCTGCAGTCAAGGGAATCCTCCAGTGTCTTCTGCCACCATTTCTGCTCCAGTTTCTTGCACATAATCTCTCCTCCGGTTTCTCAATTCTGGCCTTGCCAGTATCAACAGTTTGAATCTTTACGTTAAACACACACACACCACACACACACACACACACCACACACACACACACACCACTTCCGAAAGAGGGAGAGAGAATAAAATACACTGAGAAAAAACCCACAAGACCTAGGGCTGGAAACCGGTGTCACCGGCTCACCGTTTCCCCCGCACCAGGCAGGCGGCCAGAGAACCCTGGGCAATACATGCTACAGACCTCGCCTGACATTAGAACACTTGTTGGGTCCCTACCTTTGGAAGCTGGTCCCCCAATGCATTGCTTTGGGCCACTGCTGCTGATAATTTTTCGGAGATAAACAAACCGGTTTGGATAAAACAAGAACCAACCTGAATTCTTCCCCCAAAACTCAAAATGAAACTCTCCAATCGCCCCTTTCTGTCCTTCTCCACCTCCCGTGCCACCAGCCGGTTCCCTAAAATTCAGACACTGGATTTTTTTTTTTTTTTTTAACTTTGCAAGCTGCTGTCTGGCCTGGGTCTTTTTACCTGGCTCCTTGAAGCTCGGGGTCTTTCCTCTGCGTTCCTATCACTATTCTAAATCTACAGCTCCTTTAAAAGGGGTGTCTGAGGACTGGATAGCTGGTTGCCCCCTCTTTTCCAGGCACAGAGGGAAGAGGTTGCTCATTTCCCCTAGGGGGTTCACCTAGTTAATCGAGGCTCAATTTCAGCACAGGGAGGAGGCCAAAGGGCACAGAGCAAAGACACAGCCCTGAGGTCTGTGGCCACAAGTATCATCAGTGAGTGACATGCCTGCCAACAGCCAGAGTCACTTGTGCCTGATACGCCCTCACCTACCATCCTATCCCACCCGATCAGGCCCCCCGTGTCCCCCCCACCCCCTCCGTGGAGCCTTCTTTGCTTTCTCCCCTGAGCTAGTCTGGAACCTCTTCCAAGGCCTCCTCCCAAGTCCCCATCAGTGGGGTCTGCTTGGTCCCTGTAGCTAATTTACACCCGTCAGGGTTTAAAATAGCAGAGGCATAAATGAAAAGTCCAATTTCTTCAAATTTGCATTGTAAAACCATCCTTCAACTTCCTTGAAATAAATTTTACTATTTTATTAGTGCAAACAAAATGGTAATAAAACACTAATACAGCGCCTTGTATCCAGGGGAAGAGCTAAAATTAACATAGAGCGAGCAGTGTTTGCTATTACATTCAATTACCTTTTTACTTGAGATTTACATTCTCATCCCCTTAATCTCCATAGTAGTGGCTGCAGAATCATTCCTGCCGGGCTCTGCCCTTCCGGAGCCCCCACAGCTGGAGACCAGGCCTCCTGCCCAGATGGCGCCTACCCGTTTCACCACAGCTGCCTCCTGTCATAGGTACCACTTCTCCCCCTTGCTCTGCTCGTAATTTGCTCACGTCTCTGGCTCTCGGTACTCCGCAAGTTCAAACCGAAGGGCTCCGACACGAGGCACATTCAGACGTGCAGTTATCAATGGGCAGGTGCCAGGGGCATGAGCCGGGGGCCCTGCTCTGCCAGCCTGCGAAGGTTTTCCCCGGCATAGGAGAAAGGCAGGCAGCTCCTGGGCGCCCTGGCAAAACTGGCATCTCTGGTTTCACAGGTTGTGGGAGACGGTTTGCTGCATGGCACCGCTGGGGACTCTGGATTAGGGCAGGAAGCTCAGCCATCCTGAAGTGGGAAGGGACGAGGAACCACGAGGTCCAGCCTCTGACTCAATCCACAGACAACAAAGCGGAGGTCTTGGGAAGGGGCTGCTCGTGGGTCACAAAGGTGGGGCTAGAACCCGCCACCCAGTGCTCTTTCCTCAACAGAGACTTTCCCTGAAACCACCACCAGCCACCCCCAATCACAGCCATGAAGCGTCTGAGGCTCCAGGAGGATCCCTTTGTCTCCTGAAAACAGAAGAAAGCAAAATGCCCTGTCTGAGACTGGTCATCCTTGCCCTGAGCCACAGGGACAATGACCCTGGTTTGCAAGTGGCCCAAAGATTCTATCCGGTTTCAAATGCGTCACTGACTAGCTGTGCGATCTCGGACAAGGGACCTTCCCTCTCTGGGCCTCAGCTTCTTCATCTGTAAAACAGGCAAAATAATCCCTGTGCTGCCTTCTCGGGGATGATCACAGTGACTGAAAGATTAAGAGGGCACAGTGAAAATCCGCGGAGCCCAGCGGCTCCCCAGAGACGCCATTCCCAAGACAGCCTCGGGGAGGGGACACAGGGAGCATGGGA
Organism: Eonycteris spelaea; assembly: GCA_003508835.1. NCBI lineage: Eukaryota > Metazoa > Chordata > Mammalia > Chiroptera > Pteropodidae > Eonycteris > Eonycteris spelaea. The sequence goes on along the minus strand of PUFA01000119.1, from coordinate 604,836 downwards.
ACAAGGGCTCCTCAGCAAGGCCACGGGCGTGGGCACCTGAGTTCTAGGCCAGGCCTCCTCAGACCTCTGTGACTCTGCCTTTCACCCACAAGCCTCCTTTCTCTTACTGGTCACACTGCTGCCAAAGACCTGGATTATTCCTATAAATCATTTGAACGAATTTTGAAGAAAAAATCCTTGATCCACCCAGGGTCCAGGCTGCCTCAGGGTTCACTACAAAGAGCTGGTTTGGGTGGGGCAGGGGGGAACAAGTGACACAAGAAAAAACGGGGTAAGGACCCCCTAAGTTTTACTCGGCCTGGATATCACAACCAGGAAAACAAGTGATTAAGACTAAAGGGGAACACACATGGGCACACAAGCACACAGTCACATACACCATCAATCACAATCCCACGTACACAACCACATGCAGTCATTCAACCTTACACACAGTTGCACATACATAGTCACACACGGTCATTCACAAACATGCACACAATCTCACACGCAACCGCACACAAGCTCACACACACCATCAGTCACTTTCGCACGCATACAACCACATATACAATCACATACACACCCTCACTCCCAACTCTCCCCGCCCAAAGTCTTTCTTCCTGAACCTTATTCTCAAAATGCTGTCCAGTGGACTCAAGGAAAAACGGTCTAGTCCAATCTGGTAGATACAAACTTGTCCTCACCCCTGATCACACGGAATTCTGAGTCCCACTAGAACAGAGTGGCTTCTAGGACACCAGGAGGTAGGAATCTTCTTTGAACCCAACCGGAAGTGAGGGCAAAGGCTGTTGGCAGTTGGGCATTATTGGCCAGAACAGCCAAGTGAAACATCCGTGTTTGCCAGAGCCCAACCTGGCTGTCCTTGCTCCAGCCCTTTCTGCCTGGCCCCTCCACTCCCACTCCCATGCTGGCCCAGAGGTGAGCATCACAAAACAGCTTTCACGTTGCACAAACGAAAGGCCAAAACCCATTGCGAGAAGCAACCCACGCACAAAACGTGAGGTGTTTTATTCGGTTCCAACTGGTCCTCTGCATTTTTCCCTCATTTTCAATTCTCCCCACTTGGGAAACAAAAGAGTTTGTTGTTGAGGCTCAAACGTTTCTTGGGCCTTGTCCGAGTTCTACCTTTTTCTTTTCCTTTCTGTCTGCCCCACCACCCCCACCCCGCCTTCCCTGCCTCCCCACCTTGAATAAATAAAGCGCCCAAGCTGGCACAGGCTGGTAAGGAAAGTACAAACTATCTCTTAATTTTATAATTTTTTTTTTTTTTTAACACGCTGGCCTGGGGTTTTGGGCAAAGGACAAAAGCTATTGTTGAACAGCACAACACGAAGGTCTGAGTCACCGATACGCCTCGGCTTCGCGAGATCTCATAGGTTTCTGTGGCTGGCACAGCCGGTGAGCTCAGCACCCTGCGGGGGCCGTGGGTGCAGGCGCCCTCTCGCCTGGCGCTGCCCCGCCCCCTCCCCCTCCCCCGGGCTCCCTACTGGGCCAACACGTTGGCTTTGTTGGTTTTTAATCACAGGGGAGAATTTAAAGAAAATGTTGCAGGGAAAAAACATACACACACACACACACACACACACACACACACACCAAATCGCTGTAGCCCCACCACCCGAACGCCGTAATTTCCACGTTGGAGGACAACCGTTCAAGCTCCGTCCAGGTGCAGTTCTGGGTTTTATGCGGTGTCTGTCCTGGCGTTCACAACACTTGGCCTCAGTGTCTGTGTGTTTCACTCACATGTTAAACAGTTTCCCATGTTTCAAAATCATCTTCGGGATTATGATTCGTAGAGGTGACACGTTTTTCTTCCTCTGTGTTATTCTCGGGCCAACACTCTGAAGTAAGAGTGGGGGGCGGGGGCCAGGGAGAGCCTTCCCCCACGAACTGAATCATTGTCCACACGATTCTAAACCAGGTGGGGGGCTTTGCCTGGGTGATCCAGACCACCTTGGCCTTGGCGTGCATACCTGGAGGACAGGCAGAGGCTCTACCAAAACCCTGCCCATCCAGTAGCTGACCACGAGCGCCCCTGTCCTTGTGCCCAGAGAGAGACGCTGGCTCCAGCAATGGCCTTCATCCTCACGTTGACCTTCACCCCCACGCGTTGCACTTCCTCTTATTATAAAGCGCCCTGGCGGCAGAGGACCATGACAACACTCTGCTCTCCATTTTTATATCTGAATATCTCAGAGCACTTAGCAAAGACTTTCATTTTCCCAGTACCCCAAGGAGAAGAGGTCATTCGGGAAGATGGTACAAATATTCCCATTTGTCAAAAGCAAGGAGGAAGTGAGTTAAAAGGAAAATTCTACCACTTAACGGAGCAAAACCAACTTGGGAGAGACTGCAAAGGTCCTTTTGCCTCCCCCTTTACCCAGTTTGCTTTCTCCAACGAAACTTCAGGAACCTCATTACTGAAATGATGGCTTGGGGCCAAACCCAGGTTTCCATTTTGCAGAGAATCAATCGCTCCCCAGAGACCCCAGCGCAGGAGACCACCCCCCCACCCCATCTCATCCTGGGTACCAACCAAAAGCGTATTCTCTTATGATCATAGTTCTGTAAAATGTAGATATATAAAGGAAAAAGACGCCAGAAAGAAATACAGCAAGGAGTAAACCAGGCAGTGTTACGATAGTTAAATTACGGGTGATTTTTTTTTTCTTTCCTTTTATCTATTTTCAAAAAGGGTTTAAAATAGGTTATGGAAAGAAGCACGCGTTTCCGTCACATCAAGCTGCATTCAAACTCCAGCTCTCCTTGAACCAGCTAGGGAAACTGAGGCAAATTACTTAACCTCTCTGAGCCTCATTTCCTGACTGCTACAACAGGAATGGAAGAACCACTGCCTGCCTGGTGTCGTTCGAGCCCACGGCAATTCACAGCACAGCATCCAACACACAGTCGGTGCTCGGTAAATGTCTATTTCCTTCCTCTTTTAATCAAATGAAAAGGTAAAATCAACTCACCTTGCTTGCTGCCCCATGGGGACAAAAGCAAGACTCTTCACCTGTACCCTCTCAGATTTCATCCACATCCCTTCCCCGTCTCCTTCCCCCTTGACCACTCCCGGCCCCCCCCGCCCCCCCCCCCCCCCCGCTCCCAGGAAGCCCTCAGCACACAGACCTCAGGATGCTGGTCCTGGCTTTCCTGTAGGTCACTTGGAGGGTGAGGATGGGGGCTCTGGGGTGACAGACAAGCCCCTCTGTGACCTCCTCTATCAGGACAGGCCCCGGCGAGCTCCTCCAGGGAGCAAATGGGCCTCGTGCAAGGACTCTGAGGACACACAGGGCGATACCTGGGCTTACACCTTCCTGGCAGTCGTCCTCTGGGGACAGGTGCCAGGCTGCAAAGGCCACCTGCTCCTGGGGGAGGGCAAGGGCCACGCTCCCAGCCGCTGAGGAAAAGCCAAGGAAAACCAAGATGGCACCAGCATCTGGGAGCTGGCGCCTCACTGTGCCAGGCAGGCCAGGCCAGGGGCTGCCGCCCCGGGGGGGTCCAGGCCCAGCCTGGACATGCCAAGCCTCCTCCCTGCCTCCCTCAGTGCTGTGTACTGGGCTGACATGTTTGCTTTGCTGGTTCAACAATTAAGTGTGCAGAATTCTGGTGGATACCACCTGTGGGTGGGGCTCCAGGGTGGCTTTGGGCTTCCTGGGGTCCAAACACCGAGCCCCCCACCTGTCTGCCTTCCTGATGACAGATGGGGGAAGGACTGGCAGCAATAGTAGCGATAACGACTACTGTTATTATTACCAAGTGCAGGTGCCTTACCAGCATTATTTCATTTAATCCTCACGAGAACCCCATGCTGTAGGCACTATTATTATTCCTCTTTACCAATGAGGAAACCGAGGCTCGCAAGCCATACGGCTATGCCTAAGGACAAGTGGCAATAAATGAGGAGTGGATTTGAACCCGTGTACTAACTGCTGCCCTACAGCCCCTCTGCAAGTGGGGGCCGTTCTCCCAGCTGAGCTAAAGCAGCCGCACTCCACCAGGCCTTCTCCAGACGGGAGCCCCTGAAAGGCATCTCTGGCCACAGGGGGACACATGCGCCCCAAAGAGCAGGCCGTAATTCTGCCAGAATGAGTGCTTCTCCTTGCCTCTTACCTCCCAGAAAGAGAGACTCCACCACTCTACTGAGAGAGGACGGTCAGGCGAAAGAGATGCCCTTTTGCAAATATCGGGTGATGGGAAGAAAATGGGGTGATGGGAGGAGAACGTGCAAGGTGGCCGTATTTCCCACCCTGGCTCTCCTGAGAATGCTTAAGTGGGGAGGCCTAGGGACATGGGACCATTGGCAAGGGCCACGTACACGTAAATAGCTATTGACTGATTCACTGGTTTCGACATGGTAGAGGAGAAACATGGCCGGGAGAGGGCAGTGGGTAGGACCCTTGGCATTTGGAAATCCTCGAAATTGCAAGCCTTCTTTGCAAGCCAGGGATGATACCAGCTCAAAACGGTGCACCCTTTCTTTTAAAATTACACTAGGTCTCTGATGGGAGGCTGGATATGGGGAGGGCACCCGGCAAGGTCCCTACTACACGGGCCACCAGCTCCCCAGTTGCCAGGAGCTGGTCCCATGCAAGCTGGTGGAGCCCAGCAGGGTGGGGGCCGGGTGGGCCATCCGGGGCAGACAGTCTCCAATGGTGCTGAGCACAGCACATCGCTTCATTCAGGAACCCAGAGTAAAATGTACAGCTGGGTCTAGAGTTGATTCAGCCCTTAACTCATTCGGGATCGCTGGTGGAGCCACCGACGAGGTGACCTGGGGGGGTGGGGAGGGGTGTGTTGCAGCAACCCGGGGGAGGGGGTTAGGCCAGCAGGCTAGGGCAGGACCCCTGCTGATCACGTTGGTACGTACAAAAAGAAATCATAATTCTTTTCAAAACCCGTCTAAAAACCAAACAAGCATTGGGGTTGAGGGAGGGATGAGTGAGCGTGTTGGGGGGGTGGGGGAATAGGGGGTGGGGAGCTTGTTTTCTACCCACTGCCAAATTCTCATTTACTGTCAGCTCCAATCCATTGGGAACTCACTGACTCAATTGCCTTTTCACGGGGAAAGGAGCCTGCACAATACAGAGGACTTTTCAGCTCCACATTAGCACACAGGGCACTGGGCAATGTCCGGGAATAAACACACACGTCCCTCCCAGAGGCCGCCGACCCCACCCCCACCCCCAAACAACCAGCCAGCCCAGCCAGCGCCACATCTGCTCTCCCCACTCGAACAGTTTGGGGTTTTTTCCAATGCAGTTTGGCCGGTGAAGAACTGTGTGTGTGTGCGGGCACGTATGTGCGAGGGTGCACATGGGCACACTTATATGTGTGTTGGGAGAGACAGGGGCTCTAACTCACAAGTGGAGGGGCCTACAAGAGTTCGTTTGGGGCAGTTCCAACTCTTGTTTTTCCCAAATTAAAAAGATAGGGAGAGATGGAAAGAAGGGATCTTAAACAGGTTCCCAGAAGAAAGGGATTGTGGGGAGGCACCAGGGGGTGGGGGCCGGGGCGGGGAGCTCATTTAAACTAAATCTGGAAGGTGTTGATTATGGAGAAATCGACGTTTGGTCAGGAAGTGTCCTAAAAACTTGGCAGTCACCAAAGCTCTTCAATAATCATTACGAAAATAATATCAACAATTATAACGATAATTAGCATAATAACGGTGGTCCGCACTTTTCGAGGGCTTGCTCTGTGCTAAGCGCTTCCACTCATGAGCTCGGTTAATGATCACAAGGGCCCAACGAGGCAGGTACTGTTTACCGTCACCCCAATTCCAGGGTCAGACAGTTAAGACCCCTGCCCAAGGTCACAAAGATCAGAAGTGAGAGAAATAGTTAAATCTCTTCTTCCTAACTTTAGACCCGCCACACGGCCCCGCCCCAGGAGAGATGGTGGGATCTAAGGAGAAGGCAGCTCCAGCACCCAGAGGCCTCGACACCAGGTACAGAGCACCTTTGCACGGGGGCACTTCCCTGCTGCCCAGCCCCACCCCCATGCCTGTCCCTTGGGGCTTGCTCATCATTTTTGCCCCAGCTCTGAGGGTGGCACCCCTCTGACACCCCTTCCTGCCCGACGGAACTTGATGTGATAACGGAAATGTTCATTATCAGTGCTGACCAACACAGGGGCCACTAGCCTTAAGTGGCTATGGAGTACCTGAAATATGGCTAGTTCATCGCAGAGTGGAATTAGTTCACTTCATTCAAACTGCTGCTACATGGGCTCGTGGCTACCATATTGGACAGTACAGATCCAGAATCCCTCCTGCTACCCCTTTCTCTCCCAGCACAAGAGCCATTTTGGAAATAAACTAAAAGCATCGGAAGTCAGAGGCATGGCCCACCAGGAAGGCCCCCACCTCAGCACTGAGCATCTCCCCAACTCTGTCACGGCCTTTCAAAAATCACTGGCCTGCCTCTTGCTTATTTGTCACCCCCTCTCCTTTCTTATCTTCCCTTCCTCCATCCCTCTTATTCCTTCCTTCCTTCCTTCCTTCCTTTTCTTCCTTCCTTCCTTCTTCCTTCCTTCCTTCTTTCCTTCACTCCTCCCTCTTTCTCTCTCTTTCTTTCTTAGAAGAAAGCATCAGTTTAATTAGATAAATCCTCCAAGCACGTGGCCTGGAGTTCGTCATGGAAATTAACCTGCTCCCAGATCTCAGATAGTGAAACAGGAACCGGGGTGTTTTGGCATAGCACAGTGAAATGGGAGAGGCCGATGGAGTTTCATACACCTCATCTTCCGTAAGTGCCCCTCGCCCCTCCAGTGCTCCCCGCTTCATAGCCCCCATGCTCTTGTCTTAGGTCGCTGGCTCCAGGCCACCTCTGCCTTTTTCCTTGCCTCCTCACCATCGCCCAGCCTGAGAAGTGTCCCCGAGGCAGGATCACCCAAGGGTGGGGAGGCAGGAACCTCAGTTCCACATAAGCCTCAGTTAGCTCCAGCCAACCAGGGACCCACCCTCGGTCCCAAGGCTGGCCTGTTACTCACTTCGCCCTCATCCTGCAGACCCTACTGTGTTGTTACTCATTCCATGAACTAAAGCTCAAAGTCGAACTTCAGCAAATGTTAGCGATGATCGCTGTTCTCTACTTAATTCTCCCACGGTAGGAATGCCAACCCCCATTTTACAGGTGTGGAAACAAAGGATTAGAGGAGTTAATCTGGGCCAACTGGGAGAAAAGTGATTTACATGGGGCTCAGCCTGACTCCAAAAGCATGCTCTTAACCAGGGCATTACAGCCAGGCCCATGGGGACTGCCAGCATGCAGCACTGAGCCCTCAGGCCGAGCAAACGCAAGCAGAGGCCAGCAGCGCCTTGCACCAGTTCCCAGGGTCTGCCCCCACCCCAACCCTCTTGCCTCCCAACCCAAACAGCTCCCCCCAAGTTCTAGGAATGTCAGTCTGGCCACAACGGGAAAGAGAGACCAATGGCCCCTGCCCCATTTGGGGTTTGATTCCAAACGTGGGTACAGTTTGCTTCTTGTCCTCTTCTGAGTCATCATCAAAAATACCAGGTAGCCCCCAAGGCCGCCCAGAGAGGAAAAATGCAAAATCCAGAATTTCCAACCAACACCGCAGCACCCCACATCTACTAGTCCCAGCCCCCAGAAAAACTGAGGATTGAGCTCTCCCCAATCTCCCACCCACAACATTCCCTGTTGGGCAGCAAGTGTGCCCACACTCACCCCCACAGGGGTCCAGAATATACACACCTGCCAGGCCTGTTCTAAACGCTTCACATGTCTTAGCTCCTCTAATCCTCACAACCGCCCCACGAGGCAGGTACTGTTACCCCCATTTTACAGATGGGAAAAGCAAGGCACAGGCTTGTCAGCTAACTGACGTAAGGCCACGACGTTGATCCCCAGCTACCTGGCTCCAGAATGCATAACCTATAATATATACAGCTCTTCAAGGAACCCATGGCTCAAAACAGCTAAGTACACCCCCATGTCCTGAATGGGATTCCCCACGCTGCCTAAAAACATCTCCCCCCCCCAATTCAAACCAAGCTCCCAGTGATAAGAGAACCAACCTGCCACCAGATAGGCAAATGTAACCCCAGCACCACACACTACATCCAGGCCCGCGGCTTTCGGGAGCAGAATTCACAGGGGTCCCCTTTGAGATGGATACCGTTTTATATAAAACCGGCTAATGTGACATTGCGGGGCACCCTGCACTTGACAACATGACCATGACGAATTCTTCATTACACTTAATTATTTCAAAGGCCATCAGCGCAACCTTGTGAGGGTGGTAGGGTCAGAGGCCATTTGATAAGAGAGAAATTAAGGCCCAGAGAGGTCAGATGACTCGCCCAAGGCCACACAGTGATTTACTGCCGAGCTAAACCTGGAATAAGGTCTCCTGATGCCTGCAACTAGACCTCAGTTCTGGATCACCCCAGTCTCACTCCATCCCAGCATCCCAACCAGGTCCCCCCAAGGATCAGATTTCCCTGAAATTCCCAAAGGAGCCTCTGGGACTAGTGGGCCCGGAAATGGCCCTCACATAGCAAGCCGCACAGCTGAGATCCCCGAGGGTGAGGGGGGCGGGTGGAGCTGGAGACGCTGGCACAGCCCCGTGGGTACTCTGCCAGCAATTAGTGCTGGGAAGGGTGCCAGCCCGGCAGAGCTAATCCCCACCCCTTCTTCTCATTTACACACACACACACACATGCACACGCACACGCACACGCACACGCTCACCCACCCCGAGACCAGCAGCAGAGCTTCCTCTCGGTAAACCTCGCCAGCAAGGCACACACGGGGCATGCAATTTGGTCATCACTGCTTTTAAACAACCGAAGAGCAGAATCCACCCACCATTAACCCGTCCTGCTCTCCCTCCGGGCTTCCCATCGGCTCAGTCACCAGCCTTCATCTCTAACTCCCACGCACCCCCTTTCGCATGCTCCCCGAAGTTGCTTTCCAAACGAAACAGAGAGTTAAAAAAAAATGCACAACCCACTACAATTAAGTCGAACTTGAATTGTGTCTCCCTGCCTGTCTCTGTCCCCAGAGAAAACAATCCATGTTTCGGACATGACCTTGGCTCAGACCCTTTCTCAAACACTCTAGGAAAATGCCGGCCGGACGAAGGGAAGGCTGCCTTCGGCCTGGAGTGGGGGGGTCTACCTGAGCAGGTACGGTTCTTCAGAGCAGAACCTGTACGTGGCCCCGACCCCCTGCGGGCACCTCATGTCACAGTCCGAATGCTCTCCCGGCACTGTCGCCGGCAGGGGTGGGATTGGCAGCGATAACTGATTTTGCCTCCTTACCACCCCCTTTGTTCCCCATGTCCCTGGAGAGTTAGAAAGAAGCCCACCAGCGCAAGGGACCCTAGTGGGTCCTTAGCCGAGTTTCTAAGACCTGTGGAACCCCTTCAAGTATAAGCAGTATTTATGCTTATGATTTTTTTTTTTTTATTGAGAGGATTCTCACAGGGGACACATGAACTCAAAAGGGGAAGAAGTAGAGACCCCCCCACCGCCTCCACCACCACCACCACCACCATAGGCTCAGCAGTGCCTCGCCCCCAGGTGGCACAGAACACAGGGCTGGGCTCCAACTGCCCCTCCTGTAAGTGGCCCTGACCGGCTGCCTCGCCGCAAGGGAGCTGCCCCAGCCTCGTCCTCGCCTTGCCTGGAAGCCGGTCATGGGGAGCGCGGGTCTGGGAGCTGTGCCATGCCCCTGGGCCGGGCCGTCAGGTCTGCCCGCAGACCGGGCAGGGCACGGCACAGCGAGCCCCCCAGCCAGCGGGGGAGCAGGAGGAAGCCAGCGTGCCTCTTGGAAAACCTCGCAGATCCTCTAAGCCACCTAGTGTCCGGAGCTGAGCTCTGGCCGCTGGTCTGTCCCTCCCGCTTCCCAGAGAGGACAATGCAGGGGAGCCCGCAGGAACCCAAAGCCGGGGGGCAGGGGCTGAGCCTGCTGGGGAGACAGAGCCCAGCAGGAGCACCCCGAGGCAGGGCTGACGCAGGGCGCGTGTTCCTGTCCCCTCTGCTCCTTGCCCCAGCAAGTCACCCTGTCCTGAAGATCAGCAGTGTCCACAGTGTCACCTCAGACAACCGGCTGGTCCGGGCTCCTCTGGGCGCCCCCAGTCTAGCCTCCTGGCCTTTTGCAGAGTCTCCCCAACCCTGGGCCTGCCACTCCCCCGGGGCCACTTGGGCCCCCACCTCCCACCCCCCTCCTCTGCTCTCTCTTTCCTGTGTCCTCAAGACTCCTCTCACCTTGAGAAGTGTTAGGATTACCCAGCATTTACACTCAATGCTCTTCTTTATTCCTTAAGACTTATTAAGAATGATAATGAGTTCTGAAGGAGCCACACGTCTCCCTCCCTCTCTCCTTCTCTCTCTCTCTCTCTCTCTCTCTTTCTCTCCCCACCCCCCTCCTTTGCTCTCTTTCTCTACGTGTCTTTTCCACCAAAGACACACAGGACAAACCCAGACCAAAAGGGAGAAGAAATTCCAACAATATGGAACAAGGGCACTTGAGGATTTATAGTCAATAAATCCCTCTGTCTTCTTCCCTCTCCTTAGTTGTTCTCAATTATTCAGATTAAAAAAAAAAAAATTCCCCCTTCCGTGCCCACCACCCAGGCCACCCCTCACTCTGCCGGACTTCGAGCAGGGGGAGCGGGAGAGGCCCTGCGCAACCTCGTTAACATGCAGCTCTTAAACGGCTGATTAATTTTTGCAGAATTTACGACAGGCTTCAGCTCTGCCCCCACCCCAACACTGAGGCCTCAGAACCACAGTAACTTAACTTGGTGAACTTAAGGGGGCAGACATGGGGGCTCTCCCCAGGAGCCTCCTATAACTGGAACCACACGGGCAGCCTGGCGACAGACAGAAGACACACAGATGCCAAAGGCCAGGCAGGAGACAGACCTGCTCGTGTGGACGGATCTGCGTTGCACACGCAGGGGAGATGACCAGGCCATGGTGAGAAGCCATGGCTAACTTTTGGCTATTTGGGACTTTTTAATTTCAATACGAGGAAGCCAGCAGAAAGTGGGCAGAGCGAAAACTAGAGCTGGCAAGGATGGCCAAGTTCACAGCCACCAAGCCACACCACGCATCCCGGCACAAGGACCGGCCTTATCGGTCTGCCCTTCAGAAAAGGGGAAGAACAGATCCTAATGAAATTACGGTTTTTAAAATGTCTATAAATTAAATCTCTCTCTCTCTCTCTCTCTGTGATTCTCTGCCTCAGCTCCCTCCTCTACGTGGCTTGTTTGCCTCTCCTCAGTTCCCTCTGCTCATGTCTGTTTTTCTGATATAGACATCAAGAGGTTACGGGCTCAATTACAACTCCGCTAAAGTCTCAGCATCAGACTTGCCCGGCCTTCTCTTCTCCTCTTCAGAAACCAGATACCACACGATCTCTCTTCTGCTTTATATTTTTATTTTTAATGCCAAAAGCCGAAAGATGCATTCAGTTGACTCACAGCTTTTTTTTTTTTTTAACTTACTTCTCACATGGGGGGAATATCCTTTTTAATTGTGTCGGAGTATAAATACAATATAAATGCTTTTCTCTTTATATCTCATTCCCTTTTCTTAAGGACACACACAACACTTTGGCTATACATGAAATTTCCAAGGTGGGGGGGGGGTGCATGCAGAGTACAAATTGCTTAATTAACATCTTGTCTGTTGAGGGGGGTAAAGAAGCTGCTGGAAAATATCAGCTGGACATCTAGTACATTTCTAAAGTTAAGGGGTGACATAATAAAGCTTCCTATTAGCAAAAGGTCCATTTGGAAAAGATGAAACATAAATGGTGATTTTTTTTTAAAGGAAAACATTCCTTCTACCTTCCCCAATACTGTCACTAGATATAGAAGAGATGTTGTCTATATCATTTCATATCCTCAAAAGCTACCCCCTCACCACACACACACACACACCAGAAAAAGTTTAAAAAATCCAAATCATTGCTCTTGATTCCTAAAAGCAGAAACCAGCTTTAAGTTGTAGGTCTAAGGGGAAAAAACAAAGACAAAACCCCACTACAGTTCTGGAAATATTAACCAGAGGGGATTTCAAAATGTAATTTTCCAGGAAAAAGCGCTTGAGACAAAGGCTGGAGAAAGCTGAAGTTCAAGGTGAATCAAAAAGAAAAACTTTGTCTTTCCAATTAACTAGACTGGGAAAAAGAAGGGGTGTGGGGGACGCATTACTACCAACTCATTAATTCCTTCCTGTAAACAATTTAATTAAATTCTGCTAAACACAGGAGAAATCCTCATTTCGGAGTGCTTCCCCCACCTCAAAAGCAAATTCCTCCAGGTTACTCCCCCCCAATGCCAACACTTCCCGGGCTCTACAACCTTCAAATGGATTCCAACCCAGGCATGGACTGCACAGCTCACGGCTGTAAGAATGACAGCCTCATATGTCTGAAAGCTGACACTTCAGCTTTTAAAAGAAATAGGGGGAAATAAGCTGTTGACTTCTTGGTTAAAGTATTTTCTTGTTCTAACTCATGTTCTTATGTCACTGAGCTAAAAAAGAGAGAGAGAGATAGAGAGAGAGAGAGAAGAGAGAAGAGAGAGAGAGATGACTTTCCTTGAATGATCTGTTTAACCTAAGCCAGGGGAAAAAAAAGAAAGTCATTAATTACTTATGTGAGCTATTGCTTCAGAAAGACAATAAACCTGCCCGGTCGCCATGGATATGACATATTTGCTCTGAAAACAACACAATAATTAGCAAAGGGGAAAGATACAAGGAGAATATGCAAACTCCTGAGTTTAAAGCTACAGTGCTCTTTTCTACCCTTAAGCCTCTGTTCTGTTTGCAATCCAAATCAAACAAATTTTTAAAATACAGCAAAGGGGGAAATAACAGAAATGGCTCCTCTCTTCTCTGGGCTGAGAAGCAACACTCATTCCACCCCCTTCCAAAATAAAATAATATGAAAGAGAACCAGGATGGCAGAAGGAAAAAAAAAGTCAACAATTTGCCTCTGTTTTGTTTCCTTTCCAGGGGTGGAGTCTGAGGTTTGTTTTTTCTTTCTTTCATTTTTCTTTTCTTTTCTTTCTTTCTTCCTTCCTTTTTTTTTTTGTTTTAAGTGTACTCTTATTTAGCATTGGACCTTCTGGCCAGATATAAATTTATTTATGAAAGCCAAATGCCCTGTGTGTGGCTCACCCCTCTCCAAAGTGAATGAAAATGGGCAGGGTGGAGGGGGGGGGGGCTTGAGTTGGAAAAGAAAAGCAGTATACTCTGAAAGCACCAGCTCCAGGGTGGGACACCCACTCCCTCCACCTCCCAGAAAATGGAACCCATGCCTGACTTTAATATTAAAAATGCATTAAATGGTTTTACCTACAACTTAGTCCCAAAGGATCATTAGGAAATGCAATCGCTTTGTATCATATCTGTCAGTGTGATAAACATCGGCATTCAGAGGAGGTTTGCAATTTTTCAGAGTATCACAAACCAAGATAATTTTTTTCCGCCTTACTTTCTTAATTCACTGCACCCACCCCCTCAAAGTCACAAGTCCACAGAAGACTGCCTGAGAAGGGGAGAAAAAGAAGAAAAAGTTGGTATGTTCTCACACACCAGAGAGAGGGTATTGATAATCTCCTTAAAAAGAAGGGAAATTGGACTTTAAAATATTTGGTCGAGTATTTTGTAAAAATTAAAGCACTCCATTACATTTGAGTAAAAACTCTTCCCCTCTTCCCAGAGGCCAATTTTCCAAAAACAGATGGTCAGGATCTAAAAGAGAAGCAAATATACCTCAACCCCCACAGGCAGAGAAATCTAACTTTGAACTTCTTTTTAAATTAAAAGGGGGGGGGCAAGATAAACTATTAATAAGTATGAAAAATTAGCTGAGCTACAAGTTTTGTTTTTCTTATTCAAAAAATTCTTTAAACACAAGGGGAGCAGATATAAAGGAGAGGTTCATATTTGACTGAGTTCCTATTTTTTTAACAATAGTTGTTTTTTTTTTTTAGATTGGACTCTTTGATCTTGAAAGAATTTTGCTCTTATACGATGGGGGAGAAGGGGGTGGTGATGAAATGATCTGTTTTAAATGATGATGCAACCTAGGGATCAAAGCCTTCGCTTTCTTCTAGCCATAATAAGCTGTACTTGCCACAAAGCGTGAGTATCCGGACTCCTCTCCTTCGTAAGAAGGAAATAAAACGCACCGAGACTCAGAAAGACGCGAAGTCTCCGCAAGGTGCAAAGTCTAAAAAATAAAACAAGACCAAAAAAAAAAAAAAAAAAAAGGAGGGAGGCACTGCCCCTTTAAACGTTTTAGTGCATATGGAGTTTGATTTCTGAAAGAGATCAGTTTAACATCTCCATAGAAACCAGCAACAGATTATCATCAACAGAATAAATAACTAGTCTAATAAATTAAACAGAAGGCATAAGATCGCTGGAAACCTGATTACTGAAGTTCAACAATATTCCCCATAAACTCTCGTTAACCGCCTCTAAGGTGGCTAACGAGATGGGGGGGGGCTATCTCTCCAACTCGCGGGGTTCCAGGGAAATGGTGGCCGCTGCCTGGAGGGCAGAAGTTCCCCTGCGTGCGCTGAAGAGGGTCTGAGAGCCTTAGGAACTACAGACCATAAAGCGAAGTTTGGGAAGTGGGAAAGCTGCAGGGCGTCGGGGAAGATAGCGCGAGTAGCCGGAGATGGCGCGGAACGCGCCGCCAGCCCGGGACGCACCACCTCGCTGCCACCAGGGCGCAAACCCTGAGCTTTGCGCTCCGGCGCGGATCGGCCCAGCGCCCCCTCTGGGCACGTGGAGCGCAGCCCCGGCGCAGCCCCGGGGGACCAACTACCCCCCTCACCACGCCCGGCGCAGCTGCTCCAGCTCAGCCCGGACAGCTCCCTTTAGGACTGCGATGTGCGCGTGTGTGTGCGTGTGTGTGTGTGTGTGTGCGTGTGTGTGTGTGTGGTGGTGTTGTGTACGCGCGCGCGCCGATGGGTGGGCGGGGGGTGGGGGGCGCACCAATTTACCAGGCGACCTGTTTTCCAGTCCCTTCGAACGCTCTCACGGTGCGCCCAAGCCAGCTTAGAGACCTCCTAATTTACCAACTTTGCCCTTCGACTTCCCAGGCCTTTCCCCCTCGCCGCCCCCATCTCTTTGAATGTACCGGGTGTTGGCGGGACAACCACACATTCTGAGGGTCGCGCTCCCAGACTCCGCTGAAGCAACGACGCATAACCCCCCAGTCGCCCCTTTAGCCGACCAGGTTTGGGGATCTCCAGGCTCGCTGGAGGAATGTTTTCGCTGCTTCCCGGGTGGACAAGTCATACACACCCGCACACGCACTCGCACCCTCCCCAGAGTGACTGGAAGGAGGTCCTCGCCGCACCCTGGGCCGGCTTCCCAAGCTCAGACTGGGTCAGGAGAAACTTGTGTGTAGGGGGTAGCGGCCCCCTGCTTCCCTCGGCACTCCTTTCCTCCCCCAACTCCGGACCCGGGTCGGGGATGACTTGGAAGAAGAATCTGCACCCACCCCCTAGAGAAAAATCTATTATTATTATTTTAATCTACGCCCCCAAAGTGTCCCTCCCGCCGTGATTGACGGCGCATACACCTGTTCCCCTCGCCGAGGAGCTTCCAACCCTGGGGACGGACGTTCGCCCAAATGCTCCTCAGCGGCCCAGCGCCAGCCCGCCGCCCTCGCCCGTAGCCCCTGCCGACCTCCCCAGAGCACCCCTTGCCCACACCTTGCCACCCCAGCGCTGCCCCCTCCCCTCCCAGGCCCGATTCCCCAGCCGCCCGCTCCCGGCCGCGCTGGCTTCAGAAAGAGAGAAAGAACAGAAAGCAAAACTTCCTGGCGGCCGACGGCCATCAGCTGCACATTCTGCAAATGCCACCGAGTAAAAATAAACCGGCCGCCGCTCCGCCCGGCCGGCTCACCCCGGACGCACGACTCGGCCCCCAGCCTCGGGAGCTCCCTGACTGTCTGTCGGGCCCGATCCCCCATTCCCGCGCGCCCCCTGGAGCCCCGCTGCCCTGCACTCCTCTGCCAGCCACCACGCGCTCCTTTGCCCTGAAGCTCGACCCCAAGTGTCCGGGTGGACCGGCCGTCTCCCGTTTGGTGCCCCCCTGAGCTCCACGAGCCACTCTTCTCTCCGTCCTCCGCCTGGTGCCTATTTCAGCAGCGCGCCCCTGGATTCGGGGCTCTTTCCCCCAAATACTAAGCCCCGAGGTCACCGTCAGCCCAACCTTGGGACATAGACCCCGCCAGACCCTCTCCCACCGCGGCTGAGCCCCCTGGGAACGCACCGCTCCACCCGCCCGCGGGCCCGCCAGCCCAGCGTCCCACGTCCCCGGGCGCAACTTCTCTCCCAGCGCACACAACAACCGCGGCAACTCCCCCGAACTTTTCCCTGGACCCAGGCGGGCTCCGGCCGACGGCCGAACGGCTCTGAGCCGGTGCCCCAGCTCCCTGTGCCCAGCACTGCCAGCCCTGCGCCCGGGGAGGCTAGGGTGAGGGGTGGGGGGTAGGGGGAGTGAGGAGAGCCACTTGCCGCGCCCGGAGCAGCGCACTTGAGACAAACTTCCCAGGCACAAATGAAAAAGGGGACGCCGCTCCCCCCCCCCACAATCGAAGCAGCCTCTTGCCTTCGTCTTCCCACCCGGAGGCACCCCTTGGCACTCTGCGCCTAAGTGAACACTGCCTACCTCTGCCGGTAGCACCTACACCCTGGTACTGGGGCACAAGAGTCGGCTGGAGGGGTTCCCTACCCACCCTTTCCCCTGGGCAAAGTCTTGCAAAGTCACCCCAGCCGCCCCTCACCCCTGCCTCTTCTCTGCCCTGGAGAGCGCACGAACCCCTGCAGCTGGGGGGGGGGGAGGAGGGTGTCGGGGAAGGAGTGATTACCCGGTATTGGTGAGCACCTGCCCCCCCCCGAGCCCACAGCGCGGGAGGCGCCCCCACCCTATTTGCAAAGTCCTGCACTCGCGCCTAGCACTCCCCCTCTTCTCCCCTACCCCGCCGCCCCCCTCAGTTGAAGTAAGTGACCCCCAGGAGCAGCAGCCCTCCCCTCCCCCGGAGCCGCGCGCTGGGCATTCCCCTGGCCACAGCCCGCGACGCGCCGCCCCGCGCCCGGGTGCCAGCCCTCTGTGCCCCTGCCTCCCGCACGGCCGGAGTTGGGTGGCAGCCGCCGCGCGCAGGCTGGCTGGCTGGCTGGCTCTCTCGCTTGCTCGCTCGCCCGCTCCCTGCTGCAAGCGGCAGCCCCGGGGGTGGGGGGCTGCACCGGACAGGGGGCGAGGCGCGGAAGCACCCTGGGAGGCTCGCGGAGCTGAGGGGCGTGGGGGGGCCGCGCCAGAGGGAGCGCCGAGTCTCTTACCTGCACTTGGGGCGGCTTTGGGTGACTTTCCAAGTCCGGGGGAAAAATGTGTGTGTGTTTGGGATGGAGCGCCGCGGGCGCGCATGCGCTGCCCAAAGTTGCCGGATCCCGGATTTTTCGCTCCCAGTCTCTGCTCTCGCCCGCTGTGATTATGGAATTCTCCGCGGCGGAGCAGGCGAGTGGGTGGCATGCAAAACCCGGGACGGATTGCAGGGCCGGGCTCCGCTCCACCCTCGCACCCCCAGACCTTCCCCTCCCGGTTTCTTCCCACCCACCGCCGGGGCCAAGCTCGGCTTGCGAGCGCCCCGAGGCGCGGCCTGCCGAGGAGCATCCGAGCGCACGGCTCCCTTTTGCGGCTGGAAGCTTTCTACACCCCAGCTGCGTGGAGCTGAGGCTGGGGAGAAGGAAGGGATGGGAGTGGGTTACTTTTCACCTGTTCTGAACCCCAGAGAGCCAGTCGACTTGCCACTTTTCCTGAAGAACTAGCTCTTTTCTGCAAGTTAGAATGTTAGGAACGTGATGTTCTCGCTGTTCCATAACCGCTTTGCACTTGTTCTTCGCAAGGGAGTTTTTCGTTTGGTCCGTGGTGCAAGAAATAAATCCTTAAGTGAGCAAGATGGGCCGTGAAGAATGAAGGGGTGGGAGGACGTGCAGATAAATGGACGTTAAAACAAATGAATAATCTTATTTCAAAGAGAAAAGATCTGTGGAAACAATAAAAAAGGCATGAAGAGGGTCTTGGGAGAGCTCATTCTTCCTCCCAGGCGAAAGAGGAGGGCCTCTTTGAGGGGGGACCTTCATACTCCTTTGGAGAGCCCCTCCCCCTTTTCTCCCTTTGCCCTCTCGGCCAGCTCCCAGTTGGTTTGAGGTGGCCACACCAGACTGAGCCTGCAGCTCAACAGCTGGCGTCCTCTGCCCAGTAGCTCTGGTCTTGCCTTCCTTGGGCCAGGCTGCCCCTGGTCCAGGACTGAGCCCTGTTTCCCCCCATCTGCACAAAGACAGAATGCAAATAACGTCAGATCTGAAAGAAAAGGGGAAGCACTCAGATGGTGAGATAAGTGAGAGACTGACCACAATAGTAAACTAAATAGAGGAACGATTTGTAGAATAAGTGAGTAAAAATTCCAAGTGCGACCCACGATTTTGAGCGTGTTGAACAGCATGCATTAAAACTAAGGGCAAAATGCCACAGGCTGGTAAACATTGTTGCGGGCTGGTAGACTTTCGGGCCTAATCTGCAAGGTTTCAGCAAAGCTTCTCAGGACTGGAAATGACAAGAAGCCCTGTATGGTAATTGTCCAAGAGAGAGATCTGCTGGGATGTATTCCGTGCCCTGCCTAAGCTGGAAGCTCATTGGTAAATGGATAGAGACTGGAAACTCTATGGCCCTCTGGCCCTGAGGTAGCCAGGATTTGCCTTGTCCCTTAAAAAGCTTCCAGATTTGGGAGAGGAGGCACAACCATCGCATGCCCCTTAGATGCTGAGTGCTCTCTGCTTGTTTTAAATTGGCCGAGAAAAAAACCAACTCAAAAATAGAGTGTCTCCTTACCACCTGAAATGAGTGTAGATCAGTTCAGGATTTGTCCACACGGGAAGATCGGATTTGGGGGTGAGATACACCTCTTAATTTCATTTAGTTTTCTTCCTTCCTTATCCCCATAATTAACAGGAAGCAGTAATACATCAATAATTAACAGTCCCCATGGACTGCTGACCCATTACTCTCCATTGCCACCCCTACCCCCATCAAAGTCACTCTCAGTTCCCAGGAGTTGGCTGCTGGCCTTTAAGACCCTTGTGTCTAATGACTCAGCAGAAGGCACAGCGCCAAAGATCTCAAGCCCAATCTTGCCATTCTGCAGAAGGAGAAACTGAGGCACAGTGAGGGGTAGTGACCTGAGAAGTGGCAAGGAAAGTCTTCTAACTTTTGAGCCGGGGCTTGTTCCACTCCTGGGAAGTATGAAGAAGTGGCTAATGGCTTGGGCTTTGGGATCGCACTTCAGCCACTCACCAGTGGGTGACCTTGAGGAAGGTATTTGACCCCTCTGTGCCTCAGTTGCCTCAACAAGAAAATGGGGCTAATAATAGTACTTACTGCCTGGGCTTGTTCAGAGGCTAAAATGAGTTAATGCAGGAGAAGCTCCTGGGCCAAGATACTGATCGATAAATGCCAGTAATTGTCATTGCTCCTTGGGACATCCAGTGCTCCCTCTGTTTCTCACTGCTTCCTGTCTTCTTTCCCTTCCTTCTCCTCTGTTCCTTTTTTTCCCTCCAGCAATAGCCTACATCATCCATTCATACAGCAGGCGTTTGCCGAGCCCCAGGGAGCAGATTCTTACCAGGGCTGGGGAGACAAAAAAGAACTCGGAGGCCCGGCTGAGGAGTTTGCTAGCCTCTCCCCTCCCTATTTTCCCAATCTAACCCCCTCCTCTTCCCACCCCACCAGCCACATCTCACCCACCAAACTTTTATTAAAACATTTATTCTTCCCTCCATTTTTTTCTCAGATACTTTGCAATTCTTCCATCCCTCAAAGAGGCTTTGTCTTCTAAAGGAAACTCATCTGGGATGGGGTAAGCGTGAAAGGAGGGAGGGGGACATTGGGGTGAGATGAAAGCGAAGGTCTCTCTTCCTTTCCCAACTACCACCCCCAACTTGGAAAATAAAATCAAATACGCAAGGGGCTAGGAGAGAGCACCACACCCAGACAGTGGCCTCTGGTCTCGCAAGCCTCTCAAACTTGTTCCCCACTCCCACCCCTTTGCAGGACTGAAATCAGATGCTCTTATCCTCATGTGCTTAATTTTAGCATTTCCTGAGCTTTCCCTAAAATTATACAGACTCCTTCCCATGGGCAACAAGATCTGGTCACTGCATGTCCCTGGACCTCACTTCCTCCACCCTCCTCTTAGTCACATTGCCCCTGACACACAAGCTTCTTGCTGCCCTGAAAAACACCAAGCCTATCCCTACCTCAGGGCCTTTGCACTTGTCCCTCTGCCTACAATGCCCTTTCTGTGGCTGCTTCTGTGGCATCACTCAGGTCTCTGCTCACATGTCACTCTTCGAGGAGGCTTTCTCGCTAAAGCAGCTCCTCGGCCTTTCTCTATCATTTTACCTGGTGTGAGCGAGCGTCTACACCAGTTCTGTTTATTATGTGTTCCCAGATTTCCTGCCCAGCTGCCCCTTCTACAATAAGAACTCCTTGGAGATAGGGACTCCGTTCCGCGTCCCCTGGCGTCCTTGGCACCTCACGCAGTGCCTGGTACGTAGCAGGCCCTCACTCTCTGTGAGTTGGGCACTGAATCAAGATAAGCCTATGTGGTCCCTGCCCCAGAGGGACCCAAGCCGTAGGAGAATAACTAGAAAGCTCCTAGGACAAAGTTTGAGGGGAGGCGGAGGAGCTGGCCCAACCCAGAAGTTGCAAGGTTGGCACGTGGCTTTGCCGACTTTTTCATGCTCTGGCCTTTGGCCAGGGGTCGACAATGGGGATATATATAATACTCTGGTGAACTCTACCCCAACAGAGGAAGCTGCACAGGCAGGAGGAGGGGAAGTGGGGTCGGCTAAGGACTCTTTCAAGTCCACCTATCTAACCCCCTGTCTCCAGGTGGACTGCATGTGATCCAGCCCCTCTCCTATTTCTAAGTCTCCAGGGAGGACTCCCCCTGCCCCCTCACTAGACTGTGAGCTTCCTGAGGGTAAGGTCTGTGCCTTTATGGCAGAAACCGAGGAGACAAGCGTAGTACCTGACATCCAGGAGGCTCTCGGTGACTGATGGTTGAACAAATACATTTAAGTCTACCTGTTTGTATAATTGGGAAAGCCTTGAAAATAATCACAGCTCAGCTTCCTGGTCAGTTTGTTGATTTCTAGTCCTCTGCAGTAATGAGGAGCAACACCTAACCGTACGCTAATAGCTGTTACTTACTGAGTGCTTATCATGTGCCAGGCACTATGCTAAGTACTTATATTATCTTATTAGACAACAACCGTGCAAGGTGGTTGCTATTATGAATATACCCATTACACAGATGAGGAAACCAAGGCACAGAGAATAATTCTCCCAAGGCCGAGCTGGGCTGTCTGACTCCAGAGCCAATACTTTTTCACTCCCAGGACTAGCCTCACTCCCCAACATATTCCAGTGCAACAAACATTTTCCCTTTTACTCAGAGTTCATAAAAACATGAAACTTGAATGAGAGTGCATTGAGAGAGGAGGAGAGAGGAAGTAGAACAAATCTGTCCAGAAATTGTGATTCTTATTTCCATCTAGTAAAAGACAAAAAGAGCCCAAGACATCTCAGGACCAAGTGGCAGATTTTGTACACAGTAAGTACTCGATAAATGTCGAACAAGAATCGCTATTTTTAAATTAAAAAGTTACATTCTGCGTGCTTATTTTCCTTTTTCCTAAGTGGCTCATGGTTTTTGAGGTTTCCTTGGGTGATGTCTGCGTTGTTCAGGTTCACTGGGCCTAGCATGGTGCTACCGTCAGAGTTGGTGCTCAATAGATGCTTAGTGACAATAGACGAACAAATGATTGAGATAAGTGATTATAGTGATTACCAGGCAAGTTGTAATTAAAAATAAAATTTAAAAAGCTGAGTGCATTTCTTTTATTTACTAACGTGTCTCGGGAAGGGAGGATGGGAGAGGGGCTTTTTCTCGGACGACGCTAAGCTGGGCTCCCCGAATTCCATTCAAGTTGACGAACTTAACAAGTCCTTCCACCCCCAAATTCCCTCATTCTTTTTGCAAAATATATGATGGTTTGTTTTGACTATATACATAGTATGTGTTTATTGTAGGAAATTTAGAAAATACAGATGAACAGGAAGAAGAAAATATAAATCATCTGTAATCCCACCACCCATGAATAATCATGTTGACAGTGTTGGTATTTTCCTGCCAGTCTAGGTTTTCTGTTTGCTTTTTGTTTTTTGCTTTGTTTTGCCTAGAAAATCAGAATCACACTGAACATACCTTTTTTTTCCCCTAGCCTGCCATGTATACGTCGTAACACGAACATTTTCTCACGTCATTAAATATTCTTCTACAACATGATTTTTAATGGCTGTATTGTGGAGTTTGATCGTAATTTACTTAACCCGTCCTCACTATTGAAAATTTTGGACGTCTAGCTCATTTCCAATTCTTTTCATTATTATAAATAACTTGAATGAATATCCTTGTCCATAAGTAATCGTGCACGTTCCTTAAAGTGGAATTGTTTAGTCAAAGAGTGTGCATACATTTCAAAGCTTTTGATTCCCAGAGCTGAACTGCCTCTCCCCTGGAAGGCTGTGTGAATTCGCCCTCCCACCAGCAACCCATCTCTTCGTAAGCTCGCCAACCTTTGCTATTCTCTCTCTCTCTCTCTCTCTTTATTTTTTAACCCCTGTTAATTTAATGGGTGAAGGAGTCTGTGATTCTAGTAATGAATCCTTATTAGAACCGTGCTGGCCACAAGCAGGGGCTGTTTCAAGGTTCAAGCGGCCTTGTTCAGACCCACAACCTCGGGCAGGGATGAGAAGGGCAGACTCCTAGGAGCTGGGTGGGAGCCAGAGGGGTAGAACGTAGCCTTTCACAGGTTCTGGGCGGGGGGATTCCAGACCCTCTACCTGAGTTCAAGCTTCTTGGGCATCTGCTCGGCTCTTGGGGACATGGAGAGGTGGGGTCTATCTCAGTCTTTCAGCCTCAACGGAGATGAGCTCCTGCTTCTTCCTACCTCTCTGCCTGCACCTTCCAGAAACCTCTCTCAACAGTGGAGCCTTAGGGATTTCTATGCCATAAATACTACCTGTTTTCTGAGCTCGGGAGCCACAGTGTACCTGCTTTCGTTTTCCCTGCCTCAGGTGTCACTCAGCTCCAGTCAAGGGACAGGCTGTTTTGCTCTCTGGTTCAACGTTCTCCTTTTCTAGTTTGTTCTAATTAATTTACTTTTTTGGTATTTATATTTACCCCTGTCTGGTAATGAGAAGAATTGCAGGTGACTAATTTTTTCCTTACAGGAAATCTTCCCTAGCCCCAGAGTCTCTGCTCTTGATCTTGATGTCCCCTTCCAGCCTTCATATCCTCTGAGCCACCCAACCTAAAAAAAAAAAAAAAAAAAAAAAAAAAAAAAAGCTTTAAATTTCTCAACAAAAGGATGATTCACATTCAATGCTAACAGTTCAGGAAACACAGAGAAATACAAATATAAATATAACACAGACAATGAAAACACACTCACAATCTGAGAGCCATGTATTTGGGTGTGAATTGGACTTAAGAAATCAAAAGAATGAATTTAAATTAAATGCACAGGTACCCATTTTTGAGCCCACTCTAGCGATCTGCCTGAGTGATTTGAGGACGTGTGTGGATAGGAGTGGTGAGGTGTACATCTGATTTTATTTGGATGGAAGAGCATATGTGTGTGTGTGTGTGTGCGTGTGTGTGTGTGTATCTGTGTGCACACATGTGTAGGACAACATGCCCCTTTTAAAGGAGGGTTTGGGTCTATGTGGGTATGGCTGTACTCTGCACACGGGAAGATTATGTTCATGGTGTCAGCGGACATCTGAATACAGAGGAGTACAGCCAGGTGAGGGACAGGACTGACAGCTGACATCATCTCTTATGAAAAGACCCGTGGGTGACACCTACACCCTCCACGCCTGAACAAAGGAAACTGAGTGATGGAGAAGTCAAAGGGACTACCTGTCCTCAGAGCAAAAGCCACACTCCTGTGGCCCTGCGGTTCCTGTCACATACCACAGGGGCCCACATCTCAACCCCTGCCCAGTCCTGCTTCCTCCCCACGTCTCCCAGATCTGAAACCAGCACAGAAATACGAGCAAAAGCAAAACAGACTAGTCACGGCCGTGCCGCTTCTGTCCCAGAATGCAATCCTGCCTGAGGGTTGTCATGGCCAGGCCATGGCAAAAGGAGCCTGCCGTGAGACTCCGGAAGTAGCCGTACTTCCTCCCGACTGGCACCTGCGCAGGTGCCGGCTGCCACCCACGGCGGGTGTCTCACAGAGGGCGTGGCTGGCCAGGGAGGCAGGAAAGAGCTGTTTTGCTGATGAGGTACCCTCCTGTCACACAGACAGGAGTGCCAGGTAGCTGGCTGTGGGTGGGGAAGGGCTGCCCTGCTGTGCCAGCTTGGCCCGGATGTGAGCGATGGCCCTGCCCACCTCTCCAGCCTCACCTCTCGACATTCCCTGTGTCGTGCATTCGCACACCCTCTGCTCCAGCCATACGGAGCTGCTCAGAGCTCCAAACATACCCCCTGCTGGGGCTCACCTCCAGGCCTCTTGTCCAGGCTTTTCTCTCTGCCCCAAAGGCCTTTCTTCCCCTTCTTTGCTTGTCCTCCTCCCACTCACTCATGAAGATTAAAGCAGGTATAACCTCCTCCAGGGAGCCTTCCTTGACGTCCTTCTGACCAAAACTGGGTTAGATGCCGCCATCTGGCCTCCCACAGCCCCCTTGTTTTCTCTGCCACAGCACTTAATACACTTATTACAATGATCTTCTCCCAGTAGACCATGTGTGTGTGCGTAATTTTTAAATCTAGGTTTAAATAATCAGTAAATTGGAGCACAGATTTCCGAATTGGGTCACGAGGGTTCAAATCCCAGCTCTGCTACTTACTAGCAGCTTGACCTCGAGCAAGTTCCTGGCCTCCCTCAGTCTCAGTGTCCCCCTGTCAAATGGCAGCAGAATCAGTGTCCGCCTCGCAGCATCGTCAGAAGAAACTAAGATGATTCACGCAAAGCGCTCAGCCAGGATTCGCACATAGGAGCTGTCATGACTCCTGTGCCCAGCATCAAGCGGACGCTTAGAGACCGTCAGGTGAAGGAGCAGCGTGTCTGTGTTTGAGATGCACATGCGTGTGGATGGGTGTGCATACCAGGGCGTGGGCATGGTGGGCGAACCAGCA
Organism: Eonycteris spelaea; assembly: GCA_003508835.1. Taxonomy (NCBI): domain Eukaryota; kingdom Metazoa; phylum Chordata; class Mammalia; order Chiroptera; family Pteropodidae; genus Eonycteris; species Eonycteris spelaea. The sequence goes on along the minus strand of PUFA01000119.1, from coordinate 579,550 downwards.
TACACGAGGCAGGTCCTGCACAGATGTGTGTGTCCACTCTGAAGTGTAATAATGGGCTGGTTATTTATGGCCATGGCTTAAGAAAAAAAAAAAAAAGACAAACCAGTGTTCAGTAATGACAAAGTAATTACCTTTTTATTATTTTTTCAATAGGATTCAGAGGGAGTGTGGGCCTTGGCCACGGCCTGAACATCCAGCCTAGCTTGGAGAATGTCCTGATGCTTTGAGCTGCCCCAGCGCAACTGCCTGACCAGGGAAAAGGCCGGAGGGGGCTGAGTGGTGCTTCCGTGGGGCTCTGACATGGAAGGGGTCAGGGACGAAGGGAGAGGGGCTGCCCAGGCTGCAAAACAGGAGCTCCAGATGTGCAGCTCTTTCAAGCTCTGGCCGAGTTGTCCATGTGGAACGGGCCAGATCCAGATCCTAGAACATTTAACAGAGAACACCTCAGAGTGGGCAACTGAGGCCCAGGGAGAGACGGCCACTTCCTGTGACCACACAGCGAGATAGCGGCAGAGTGGGAGCAGAGCTCAGGTCTCGGACCCCAGGACAGCGCTCTTTACTGCCACGTGACTCGCATGGAAAAGCAGGACGTCTGCCTGACCCTAGAGCTTTGCCTCAAATTTCTACTTGGAAGGGATCGGATTTGCTAGAAGACGACTAGACGATTTTTTCCCCAGGGTCCTTCAGAGGATTGTTGAAGATGTAATTTCAAGGCAGCAGGACTCCAGATGTTACCTAAACTATAGTGTGATGTCCTTATCTATCTAGTGATATAACACATGGCCAGGAAGGGGACCAAATCAACTATAGCACTTATTTGTCCATCCATCCATCCACCCACCCATCTATCCATTCAATCAATCATTCGTCCACCTACCCAAACTTGCATCCACCTACACCTCACTCATCCATATATATCCAACAAATATCTAGTGAGTCTCCCCAGGTGCCAGTACCTTGCTATAACCTGAGGGAGGGCCTGGGGATGCTGAGATGCACAAAACATAATATCGGGAATAGCCAGAGAAAAAAATTCAGTTGCATAGGAGGCTTCTCAAAGACACCTACAGATAAGTGCAGGTAGACGAGAGGTGACGAACAGGGAGTCAAGCCCTTGGAGTCCTAGTTTCAGTTCTGTCACTAGTTTGCTGGGGGAGGGGGGTCTTAGGGATGTCCCTTCTATTCTCTTTTGCTATGTTTTCTCTTCTGTCAATATAGAGGTTGGACAGGGGGACACTACACAGAGAAAATTCTCTGGGTGGGAGGTCATGAAGCTCCACGAACACAGGGGACAGAAATTCTCTTGTTTGCAGTGAAAGGATGAGGACCGGAAGATTCGGGAACAATAAGGAAGAGGACATGAAGGGTGGGGAGTCTGTCCCTTTCTCCGGATCTCCTAACTATGTTTCTGTTTTTCTTCACCTGCCTTTGGGTGCCCTCGACCTGGGTCTCTGATTCCAGGTAACTCACTGACAAGGCTCCTGCCCCTTTGTCCTCCCTTCCCCACCTGCCAGCCCTCGCCTCCCCGAAGCTGTGATAACCCGCACGTAACACTTTGCCCTCTGGAATTTATTTTAAGGTCTCGGCTTGTTTATTTATTTTATTTAGAGATTTCTCGGTGCTTTGTGGGGAGGAAAATTCGAATGGGGTGATTATGAAATACTATTTCACCTCTCTGTTCATTCACAACAAACAAAGAGAAATGATTGGTGATTAAAAATGCATTCTCTCTGCTTGTTTTCTTTTGTTTTACCATTATGGAAATATTATAAATACTGAATACTAATCTGGACCTGCAGGGACCTCACAGACCTTCCAGAAACCAAGGCTCCTGCTTTTTCCTGGGGCAATCTCGTTCTACCTCTTAGGCTCCAAACTATGGCTCAAATCTTCCCAAGAGGGTCCCAGGGCAGGAGGGATAGAAGTCTCCCTACTTCCTTGTCCTGGTTCTCTGCTTTGGCAGAGCTAGTCGAGGAGAGCAAAGCCATGGATATCAAGAGCACTTGATTAGTCCAAAAGTCATGATCATAGTTTTACTCCTCGAGTCAGGCTGCCTGAGTCCCACTCCCTGTTCCACTCCTTCCTGACTGTGTGACCTTGAGCACGTTGCTTTACCTCTCTGAGCTTCCGTGTCGTCCTCCATGAGATGGAGGCGAAAGTGGTCCCCACCTTATAGGGTTGTTTTGAGGATTCAATGAGATCACAACATTTTATCGCAGAGCCTGGCAAATGGAAGGAAGTGTTCAATAATTGTTGGTTCCTATACTGATTAATATTTTTTCGCCCTAGCCCTCTTCCGGGTCTCAGTTTCTCCCTCTGGAAGGTGAGAGAGCTATGCTGCCTGCCACCAAGTTCCCCTCAGCTCTGGTGGGCAAGACTTCTGACTCCGGAGGGGAGTGCAGGGGGTGGGTGATATCCTCACCCACCTTGACTCTCCGGAGACCTCGGCGTCCTTCCTGGAATATAATCTGTGCCTGTTCTGCGGTCCTTCTAGCCACAGCCTGCTTTCCTTGGTCTCTTTTTGAGCCGTAAACCTGGCTTCTCCATTTATTTTGATCGCAAACAAATGAGTCAAAAGGGCCAATCCAATCCCAAAGTGTTACTCCAAGTCCAGATAAACAGCGAGTCCCTGGTGTCCGCGTCCTTTCATCCTCCACTTTATTTAACCAAATTAACTGCTCTCCGTGTCCCCTGCGGTGTGAGTGTCTCTCTCTGTCATATAAAATACAATCACGCTTGCTTGCTACATGTTTCAGATACTTTATCATTAACATCAATTCCAGCCAAATTAGGAGTTTCTCCCAACATAATTGCCCTTCCCATTATCCAGCACTTTATTTTTTCAAAGCACTTTCTGACCATTAATTAGTTAACCCTTAGGACGCCCCAGAGCCAATGCTCAATGTCACCCTCCCTGCCTCCCAGCTGCCAAGGGGGGCTGGGGAGGGGTCAGGTGGTTTATTGGAAGTCACCCCAGATATGGGGGCTGGGGGCTAAGGTGGGACCTCAGAAATCCTCCCTGCAGCCCAGACCCTCTGTCTCAGCCAGCCAGGTCCAGGGCCCAGCTGAAACTGATCTGAGTTTGCAGGGCAGGGCAGGGGGTCCCCAACACCTTTATGTCCCCTCGCTCCTGAATCTTTCTGTGGCTCGCCAAAAGAAGGAAACGACAGAATGAAAGACCGGATGGGCGGTGCCACCTTCTTTGCTGTGACACCTGAAGAAGGACAAGACACCCACCAGACAAAGGGACAAGCAGGTGCCATGTTTACAGCCCAAACCATTGATTTGTTCCCGTCACCAACAAGGACCCACTGAGTGCCCAAAGGCGCCCAGTGACAGGTTTCCCTCCCTTGGGATGTCCGGTAAGCCTCTCGTATGTGGTTATGGTTGCTATGTGCAAGGTCAGGGGAGACCCGGGAGAATTGGATCCTTTGGGTCCCCATTTCATACCAACCGGGGGCCAGCTCCCTCCAGAATTCTGTCCTTCCCTAGCCAGGAGCAGCCATGGTCTTCAAAGGTCCCATGCTTAAAACTTTGGAACAGGCATCATGGGAAGATTCAGGCCGAGCCGTCTGGGGGAAAACACAATAATTTATTTCTTGGACAGGGTCCTGGCTCATCAAGATGAGCTCTCCTTGCAGCTGCTCAGGGTACACTGTCGAACCACCAATATTTTACGTTTACAATCTCTCTATAGTCCTAACTTCTTTAATGATTTTTTTTTTCTTAAAATACAGGAGCTGGCTCTTCCAGGGACATTGCCAGGAACCATCGGAGAGGTTTTCCAAGCTGCTCGTTAACTCGGAGCCCAGCGAGTTTCACAAGCGTTTCGTTTTCAGGGTTCTCCTTCCTTGAGGTTGCCTGGAGGCTGGGCCGTGCCTGCTAAGGCAGCCTTGCAGATAGAACACCAGCTACCAGCCTGGAAACTTTCCCTGGCCCTCCCCCCTCCACCCCCACTTTCCCATGCTACCACTCAGTGCGAAATAGACTGCAGGGAGCTTTTTCAACAGAAAAAAATGGGCTTGGCAGAGCAGCAGAGCGCACGCTGGCCATTTACTCTCTGCAGTGGACACCCTGGGGTCTGAATCCCAGCTCTGTTATTTACTAGCAGTTTGACTTTGGGCAAGGTGACCTCTCTAAGCCTCAATTTTTCAACTCCCTGGTGAAGCGGTACAAAGGCCGATTGAGATAAGGTATGTGAAGGTCTTAGCACAGCGCCTGGCCCGTCGTGGGTGCTCGGTGGACGTGGGCTATTATTTTGGTCAGGGAGCTAATTGTTGGTGTTGTTATGACTTTCATTCTTCCAACCCCTTGCTTTTCATTTCGTTCCATCGACTTCTTTCTGGCTCTGGGTCTGAGCGCGTAAGCAAGGCGCTGTGGTTAGACAACACCCTGGTGCTCAAGCTTTTCGTTTCCCAGAGAAGGACCAACAACATGTAAAGGGGACAAGGTCTAGTTGGCCCTGAGCTCCTGACATGCTGCCCCAGACGTGTTACCTTCCCCACGGCCCTTGTGCTTCAAGTCCAGCTCTATTGCTAGTTACCAGGAGCACCATGTGGCGGGACAATGTCTGGGCCATCCAGCGTCTATCTCCAGCTGCTCTCTGAATGCCTGGCCTGGAGCAGCTGCTCCATAGATCCCAGTGAACGGCCGAACTGTCTGCGGAACTACACTCTTCCTTCCGGGTTGAGATTTTTTTTTTTTCATCTCTTCAACTCCTGGAGCTCTGTGTAATAAGAGGAAAAGCCACAGGTGACTCTGTCCTCACTGCTCCTGCCTTTTTGGCTTTGCTATAAAAAAAAGATCTTACTTGCTCTCCCCAAACCAATGATTTTCCTGAAACCAGGCATTCATTTGTTCAGTTATTCACTCAACAAACAATTGCTGAGTGTGGAGTGCAGCTGACCTGGGTTTGAATCTCGGCGTCATCACTTACCAACTGGGAAAACTTAAGCAAGTGACGTAACCACACTGAGCATAGCACTGCACATCGGTGAGGACCCTGAGTGCCCAGCTTGCCGGTCTATTGTGAGGCATTAATGCGAAAGGAATGCCCAGAACTAGCAGTGCTGGGCACACAGTGGGCCCTGTGTAAACGGCACGTGTTTTTTTTTGGTTTTGTTTTTTAATTAGGGTAAAACTTAATGTTAGGAGCACAGCAGGGTGCAGCTAAATTTGGGTGTTTACCTGCAAAGGTTTCTGTAGCAGTAAAGGGTGCTGTAGGGCCATCAACCCATTTTGGTTCCTGAGTCACACAGTCCCTGAAGTTTTATGACATGTTATCAATTTACGCAGCACTTGACCAGAGACACCGTCTCCTGCGTCTCCTGCAGGATTGTTATCCTCACTTCACATAAGAAAATCAAAAGTCAGAGAGGTTGTGTGGCTTCCTTCAGGTCACAGAGCAGAGCCATGTGGTCAGTCTAAGAACCTCAGACTTAGTTTCTAGCACCTTCTTCTACCCCTTCCCTGCTCTGTCTTACATCCCACTCCTCACCCCTCATCCCTTGATGATAACTTTTACTTCCACAGGTGTGGCCGGCACCCTTGAATGGCCACCTGGCATTCAGTGGGGCTGATATGCCCCCAGGCAGACCCACCATTGTAGGAGGGTTGTGCTGGAGACCCCAACAGGGTCACTTCTGTGATGGTAGCAGTGGCAACTTCCCATCTCTAGGGCCCAGTGTTTCCAGGGGATGCTAAGGGAGAACGGACCAGCCAAACGTGTTAGGAAAAGAAGGATCAGTTTTGGCCTCGCCTGCCCTGGGGCTCCCCCCACAAGGACCCATTGAGACTGTCACCCAGGGTCCCTGAGTCCTGGCACTGAATGAGGGAGCCCTCGAAAGCAGTCACAGACCTGACCCTGCCATCAAGGAATGGAGCCACCTTTCCAGGTGGGTTCTGAGCGATGCTGGGCCACGAGAGATGAGGTAGGTCCATCCTGCCTGCCCTACTGTAGCCCCAGCCCAATTTTGCTGGGGCCACTGGTCCTTCTTCTCCCACCAATAGCCAGTGGTTAGTGGGCCCAGCCCAGGGCAAGCCCTGGGCTAAGGGCTTTGACTTACAGCATCTGATTTAAGCCTCTAGGTAGAGTCTGTCATCATCCCATGCCATCGATGGTCAGACTAAAGCTTAGAGAGGTCGAAAGACTTAGCTCTGTGCCCTCTGTACCCACCAGCAAGGACCCAGGAGATTAAGCGACTCCCTCGGGGGCACACAGGTAGCAGGCGGGCAGCTGGGAGTCTGCCCGCAGAGCCTGCTTTGTGACTCCTCTACAGGGTGGTATGTGAACAGAAGGGTGGGGAGTTGAGGGGCTGGGGGTCCAGGAGCTCTGCCCCAGAGGGTCCCTCTGCCTCTGCAGCACCTGTGTCCTCAGCCTGCATCCAAACCATGGGAACAGTTTCCTCTAAGTCCTGACCGCTCTCCCCAGCACATTCCCACCGCTACCTACACAGGGAATTAAGACTCAAATCCTCGTTTGACACGATGCAGGAGGATGCTAAGTACTTAAGCGCTAATTAATTAGTGAGCTGTACCCGCTGCCACCAGCTGCTGGAGGAAACCTCAAACAGACCCCCAGAGCGGGAGCCAGAGCCCTTTCTGCCACGGAGGCCGCGGCACCAGCCAAGCCCGTGGACAGCAAGGAGGGGGCCAGACGGGCATCCCCAGGCCCCGCCTCTGGTGAGAAGGGGGTCCAGACCAGCTCTGACCCTGCCTTCTGGGCCTGAAAACAAGTGGGGCTGGAGTTCTGGGACCTGCCCCTGGCCAGGGCTCTGGATGTGACCGTCCCATGATGGGCAAGCCAGGGTTTGTCCTACTTTGCAGCAGGCTCTCAGGGGAAGGCAAGAATCCAGGGCCACACTGACCACCACCTCCCCCCAAATTCGGGGCAGTTTCTGAGGCCCCTTAGACAAGACAAAAGCTTTTATTCACCCAAAGAAGCTGGAAGGGCGTTTCCAGGGACTGGGGCAAGGAGATCGATCGGTCTCCCAATGCTGATAGGCAGGGGTACCCGAACACCGAGCTCACTCAGGGAGCCCCGAGTCCAGATTGGGTTCTCTCCACCTCTCTTGACCTTGGTCTTACCATCTGTGGCTGGCCAAGGTCCATCTCCCAGAGGGGGCAGATGGTCCTTGGAAGCCGGAGCTTTAGACTCCGACTGGGTCTGACACCCCGCTCCGCGCATCCCAGCCGCCTGACCTCGTGCAGGTCCGATTCTGAGCCTCCGTTTTCTCAGCTGTCAAATGGGACTCCTGCGTCTCCACAGACAGCACTGCTGTGGCGACACGTGGAGAGAGCATGTGGGGCACCTCGGCAGGTGCCCGGCACACAGTCATCACTCCACACGTGGTTGGTTATGGCTGCAGGAGCCGGTGGCGGCGGCAGCATTTTAAAGCATCTTCCCACCTGACTCTCTGCGTTATTAGGGTGGCCGACCATCCCCATCCACTCGAGACTGTCCCAGGTTTAGCCCTGACAGCCCCCTGTCACGAGAAACCCCGCTGTCCAGAGCAAACTGGGACAGTCATCAAATTCCTTGCTGTCCTAGAGAGGAGGGGGAAGGGGAGGGGCGGCCTGGCATGGCTGGATGCCCACCACGGCACAGGCCCTGAAGCCCCCTCCCCAGAAGTGGTTAGACTTGGGAGGAGCCCAACAGGGGCACCTGGGGTCCAGGGCAGACTACATGGGCCCTGGGCCCTGGGGCTGTCGCTCTGATAACATCCTCAGCCTGCGTCAGCCAGCGATGGGGCCCGCCTCCTGCAATATTTGCTTAACAATCAGCCCAGAAACAGCATTGTTCAGGACAAAAAATGAAAAACATTAAGCTGGGCCTGTTGTTTTTTCTTTGCTATTCAAATTCCTCTGGGCTCTTGGGAGGGGAGCCGGTGGCTTGGCACCGGCCACCTCAAGGACACGCAGAGGCAGGGTTGGGACGCGTGGTTTCTATTCGCCATTTGTACCCCAGGAGCTTGGGGACTGGTCCTCCGTCTCCTCAGGTGCTCAAAAAAGGGGGGAACTCCTTACAGAGAGCTGAGGAAGGCAGGAGAATATTCGGTTGAGCTTAAACAGCTGTATCACCCCATGTGCTCTTAGGGAAGCCTCCTGACCACCCAGGAAGTCTCGCCCCCATTTTACAGCTGAGGAAGTTGAGGCTCAGAGCCAACGTCAAAACCGAATCCAATCGGGGGAGGCGAGAGAGGGAATTGCTGCTTGGCCTCTCAGAGACGCAGAATCTTCCCAGAAACGGGCCTTCTCTCTAAGTGTGTGTTTGCTCGTTGAATACCTTCATGGAGGGCTGAGGAAGTGGGCCGGAGGAACGGGAGGAGGAGGAGGGCTTTGCCCTTTCCTCCAGAACTCTCCGGCCCTCAGAGAGGATGGCAACACCTTGTGCCCAGGCCTCCCCCAGCCCCAGCCCAGAGGAGGCCAAACGGACCCTCCACCCCCACCCCCAGCCCCCATGTGGACAGCCCCAGGGCTCCAGCCCTTTCCCCCACTGGGATGGGAGGGGCAGGTGGGAGGCGGGCTCAGTGCACCTGCCAGGGCTGGCAGCTTGGCATGCAAATGGCGTGGGGCAGAGACTGAACGCACCGGGGGAGGAGAGCGGTTGGCAGGCAGAGGCCAGGAAAGGCCAAGCTGGCCGCTGGGCCCATGCTCCCAGGGTCCCCTCTGTGCCCCTGCACTTGAAATGCGTCACTCCTTTGTCTCCACAACCCTGTAAGGTCCACTTGTCCTCATCCGCATGGTCCGAGGACAGGATGGAGGGAAGAAGGAAACGGAGGCTCCGAGAGGTGGAATCGCCGACTCGGGGTCACTTCGTGGCAGAGTTGGGCCCAGATCTGACTCTTGGCATCACCTGTGTCAGCCCCACGGCGTTGAGAGATTGGTCTGGGGTCAGGCCTCTGGGATGAAAAACCTCGACTCTCACTCACAGCTGCTGCGTAACGTTCGTCACCAGTCTGTGTCTCTGTTTCTTCATCTGTAAGCTGGGGCAATGCCACAGTCTCCTCCCAGAGTTACCACGTGGGCTCAACGAAATGGTGCTGAAGGCACAGACGTCCTGGATAGAGGGTGGCCATTGCTGTCACCACCTGTAGTTGAAATGATAACTGTATTTCTTTATGACTCAGGCTGCTTCTCTGCAAGTAGCAATGCTGGCAGGGGTCCCCCAGGGCTGGGGGCTCAGTGGCTTGGGTCCTGTGTGACTTTCAAGCCTGGTCCCCCAGCGGCTCCCCACCCCCCTCCTTGGAAGCATTATTTCATCCTCAGCCCCAAGTTCTAGACCATTCTAAATGTCCTGGTCTTGCCAGGACCATCAAGACTGTTTGCCTGTGGCCTGAGCAGGCGTCTCCTGAGGGACTCCTGGCCTCACAGGTACCCACGACCCTTCTCTGCTCCAGGGTGGGAAGGGGGCCTGGCTTCTCACCCCAGCTCGCTGGCCAAGGCTGTCTGTCCCACGCTCTGGGCCTTGATGCTCCCCTCTGAAAGAAGAAAACAAGACTGAACAAGCCCCAAGGGTCCCCAGAGGCTGAGACCTGGGAACACCAGCCTGAAAAAGGAGAAGTCAATCCAGCCATCCTCAGGGTCCCCTGAAACTCTGCAGCCAGCTCCTAACAGGGCACCAGTCCCAGGCCGGTCCCGCCCACCTGTTGTCCACCCAGCAGCAGATCTGAGCCATCGCTCCGCTGTCAAAGACCATCGGAGGCTTCCTGGGGCCTGTCGAATTTGGTCCCCACTCCTTTGCGTGACTCACAGGTCCCACCTCGAGTAGCCCTGCCATCCTTTCTTCTTTCCTCTTTGGTTCCGCCTGCTCCAAAACGCTGGCCTTCTGCTCTGCCCAAACGCACCCTGGCTTTTGTCCACAGCCTGGCATTCCCGGAGATGTTCTTCCCACCTGCTCCCGACCCCTGCTCATCTATTGTCAGGTCTCAAATGAGACAGCCCGTCCCTGGCCACCCACCTAGTCTTCGTTACATGTCTCTCCTCTGAGATCCCAGAGACCCTTGCTTTTCCTGAGTGTTAGACCACCTTATCCCTCTCCCCAAGTCACTGAGAGCCCAGGAGAAGAAATGAAGCAAACTCACAGCCACTGGCTCATTCATTTATTCAATTCATTCTTCATCTAACAAGTATTTATCGAGTACTTACTATGAACCGGTTGCCAGGGCTGAGTCTGTGGCACCTGCACCCCTGGAGACTAGAGACCTGGGGACCTGGGGGACATGGGCCGTGCCAGGGCTCATGCTATTCAGAAAAGTGTTAGGGAATGTATGATGTCACCTGGCTTTCCTGGGGCCTGGGAATACCCACAAGGCTGGGACCGTGTGCCAATAATTTTTTCTCTCTCCCTACCCCACAGAGCACAGCCCGGGGCTTGGCACACAGGAGGGGTCAGTCAGTGTGGGCTGAGAGGTGGTGTCTACATTAGGGCTTCATCAGCTCCCAGCAGGAAAGGGAGACTGGTGGGTTGCAGTAGTCAAAGAGGGCTTCCTGGGGGAGGCCTGGAGCAGGGCCTCGAAGACCATGGAGGCTCAAGAGTTGGCAGGGAGGAGGGCAGATACTTTCCAGGAATGGGGGTGGGGGGCAGGTTAGGATAGAGGTGGAAGGAGTAAGAATTGTAGAGGTGAAAACAGGGTGCAGGTGGATGAGGTAAATTACATTTAGGAAAGTTCTAGGCTGTTCCTTTGGTCACCGCCATGCCTGGGACCCCCTAAGTCTTCCTCTGGCTGGGGGTGACTGGGATTCCCAGTTCTTGTTGGCAGGGAAACCAATGCCTGCAGTCAAAGGCAAGGGTGCCCCTCCCCCTGCCCCACAGCATGGGGAGTGGCCTGGGCAGGGCTTGCCCAGGCCTGGCAGGCAGGCTGTGCCCTCCGCCCAGGGACGTCCTGTACCAAGGAGGACCTATTAAAGGGACAAAGGTCCTCATGGGGTGCAGGCACCCTGGCTCAGCCCTGGCAACTGGCCCAGGCTTGGGCCACAGAAGGAACCCCCACTCTCAGCAGAGCCACCTCAGATCTAGGACAGAGAGAGAAGGAGAGGGGTCCCGGTCCGTCTCTCTCGAGGCATGACCGCTCGAGCTGTGGACGTGCGGTGCCCTCCACCTGCAAACACAGACAGGGCAGAGTGCTTGAGAGTCTGGACCCTGGAATCCCGCCGTCTTGAGTTCAAATCCTGACTCTGCCCTTCACCAGCTGTGTGATCTTGGGCAAGAGAACTGGACCTCTCTGAGCCTCAGTTTCCTCATCTCTGAATAAAAGGGGGTTAAGAATAAACCTATTCTTCATGATTCATTGAGAAAATGCCTGAAAGTGCCACAGAGCCCAGTGCAAAGTCGGTGCTCCATAAATGATAGCTGCTGTTTGCTGGTGTTTGGAGAGAGGGATGGACAGACGGACATCACACGTCGCCCTTGGACCCTCTCTGCAGGTTCCGGCGAAAAGGAAGCGGCTTTGGGATACTTGTGGAGATGAGGGGTCCTGTACCTGCTCCCCATAGCTCCCCAGGCATCGGCCAGGGACGGGGTGATGGAAGGGCCTGCAGACGCTCACGGGGTGGGGAAGGTGGCCGCATGGAGGTCTGCTCAGGCCGGCGCGGGACACGGGCTTCTGTATCGCTGAATCAGGGTGTGGGGCCATCAGCTGTTAGAAAGTGGCCTCAAGTTTTATTATTGCTGAACGTTATCATTCTTGATAAGAACCCGATTAAAAGGAGGGAGCGGGAGGCAGAGGCAGGGTGAGCAGGTGGGGAGAAGCAAAGTGCAGCACCGGTGCCGCTGAGCAAGCCCTCGGGTCGGGCCCGGCTACCCCGGAGCCAAACCCCTTCCTTGGGGGAGAGGCAGAGGCTGCAGAGACCGGAGAGGGGGCTGCTGGGCCTCTGCCTGGTGGATCGAGGGGCCGGGACTTTGCAAGCTGTGGCTCCAGCCCAGGGAAACAGCCCCCCTTCTGGTGCTCTCTGCTGCCAGCCATCAAAGCGGGGCTGCCTCCTAAAGAGACCCAAATGAGGGACAGATCTGGGTGCGAATCCCCAAATCCCAGCTCTGACACTTCCAAGCCAGGTGATCTTGGGCCAACACCTTCAGCTCTGCCAGCCTTGGGTTCCCCATCCGAAAGCCATGTTGGTTGATGGCGGGGTCTACTCCAAGGCTCGGGGTGAGGATTAAATGAGCTGGAGGAGGCAGAGTGTCTGCCACACAGAAACACTCCCCCTCCTCCTGCAAGTCCTTCGAAACGGTGGCCGAGGCTCCGCACACCGTTTTGCCTGCCTTTTCCCTGGTCCCTTTCCCTCGCCCTCCTGCCATCAAAGGGCCTGGCCATGGGACCTGTTGACTGCCTGCCCTGCTCTCTCCAAGGCCTCCTGACCCTTGACCACGTTGGGAGGTAGGCAAGGACCGTCAGTCCCATTTCACAGACGCAAAACTGAAGCCTCGAGAGGGACAGTGGCTCGCCTGAGACCAGAATTAGAATTGGGAGTCCGAGTTCTCTGTCCAGGGCGCTTGCTTGCACCTCTTGGCCAACCTCCCTGCCCCTTTGACACCTGGCCAGGGCGGTGTCCTGGTCTAGAAGGGTCCCAGACTGCTGGGGTATCTGACAGGCGTGGCTGCGGGGCCCCCAGCCCCCGGAGGTATCTCTACCCAGGGGACAGGACTCCCAGGACGGGCTCCACAAGCATTCCTTGCCATCAGGGAAGGCTATAAAAAGCAACACTTTTCAGCCCCGGAGTGTGACCTGTGCGACTTCACAGAATCCAGAGAAAAACAGAGATAACCTTGGGGAGGCCCGACCTTCAGGAGGGGCAGGAGAGGAAAGGGTCACCCCCAGGCTGTAATGGGCTCGGTTCGGGATGGGGCATGGGGACCTGGCGTAAAATGAAAAACACAACTTCTTCGGTAGTTGGAATAATAATATTAATTATTATTAATAATTAATACTTATTATTATTCTTATCTCTAGCCACTGAGTATTCAGGGCTGGCCATAGGCCGGCCCTGTGCATTGATCCCTGGGCCCTGCCAGCACGTGGTAGGTGCTTTCACTATCCCACTTGACAGACAAGAATCGGGCCTCAGAGAAAACCAATAACTAGTCCGAGGTCACGCGGTTAGAAAGGAAAGGGACTGGGCCTGCCGGCCGGCACCCCGCTGAGTCCCACTCAACACTCTCCAGCCGCGGCTGCCTGATTCCTGTGCTGCTACCACCGTTCGTGGGCTTTTTGCCTCAACACCTTCCCACATGCTGTTCCCTCTGACTCGAAGGCTCGTCTCTTCTCTCTTCCACGTCCTTATCGTTCAGACTCAGCTGGACTGTCACTTCCTCAGCCAGGCCGTCACAGACAACCCCATCTAGTGACGGATTCATTCATTCAATACGTGTTCACTGAGCACTTACCATGTGCCAGCCACTGCGCTGGACGCCGGCCACACGGCAGTGAACGTGACTGACAAAGGAACCTCTGCCCTCCGGAAGCTGACATTCAGAGTGGACCTTTGAACTCTGAGCTTCTCTAGCCAGGGGAACTATCCTTCCTAAGAAGATCTTGCCTCTTGTTGGGGGAGATGAAGCTGGAGGAGAAATCTGACATATTATCCCAATACATCAATTTATTTCTGAAATTGGAGAGATAAGTGTTATCTTTTATTTGAGCAACACAGATCCAGTATGCGACAGGACAAACCACTATGAAAACTTGGGAGAAACCTAAGAACGAACATGAGCCCCCCTGGGATTAACCAACCGTCAGGCCCCCTTGCCAGGGGCTGCTCTCAGTGGCCCTGTGAGGGAGAAAGTTTGAGACTCGTGCCCCAGTGACTGAGCCGCCCAGGCCTGAGAAAAAGCCAGGTGTCCAGAGGGCTGGAGCTCAGTTCCTCTGGCTAAGCCCAGATCCAGAAGGTCAAAGGTAACCGAGCCAGGAGCCCAAGTTCAAGTCAGGACCCTGATCCCGCCTCTGTGTGAGCCACCTCGCCTCCCTGGGGCTTCATTTTCTTGCAGTAACGTGATGGACTTGAATGAGAGCTTCTCAAGGATCCCAGGAAGCCCTAAAAACCTGCCTGACTCTCAGGCCAGATCTGGCTGACCAGTTCGTCAAGTGCCACACCATCCCAGATCCCCCCCACGGTCCTCTCCCCGTGCCCCATCCCCAGCCCTCGACATCCATCCTGCCTGCGACCCAGCTGAAGGCAAGCACCCACCCCATTCCCTCAGAGGGAAGAGGAAAGAGAGGCAGCAGCAAGGTCACATTTCTTACTTGGCCCGCTGCCTAGTTTTCATTAGGCCCGCTGCCTAATTTTCCTGGGCAGCACTAGCTCTCTTGGCTAGTCTCCCCTATTTCTTAACCATTTCAGAGGAAAGAGCTGTCACATCCCTGTCCCCCTTGCCACCAGTATTGTGGCCCAGAGCTCTTCCTACTGTGTCACCTCAGTGCCTCTCGCTGTCATGTCCACCCACGTCCCCTTCTGCGAGTCCCCAGGACAGAGCGCAGCAGCTCAGACCCACGCGGACTTGACTGATAATAACCTTAATTATGGCCATTAGCATGAGTACTTACTACGCACCAAGCCCTGTGAACTCGGTGACTTCCCCCCACAACCTCATGAGGTAAGGGCGGTGATTATCACCCCCATTTTACAGACGAGGAAATTGAGGCTCAGAGGTGATAGGCGTTGGAGCTGGGACCCAAAATCAATGCCACTAACCGCCGTGGCATATGGACTCGAAGAGTCTTTGAGATGCTTTCTTTTTGCTAATGCATGCCTACACACACACACACACGCGCGCGCACACGCACACGCACACACCCTCTTGTCTTCTAGATCTCTTCCTGTCAGTTCCAGAATGGTGTTTTCCTTCAGGGTGAGGACCCAGAGCCCCGATGCAACGCCCTCAGGTTGTGTGCTCTGAGGCATCCAACCCATTTTAAAGGTGAGGGTGGTGAGACTGCTTGGGTGGGACTTCTGAAAACCTAAAAGCTGGTTTCGGGGGACCCCAGGGGTTGGGCCCCTTTCTGAGAGAGAGATCAGCTGAAGATGGGACCAAAGGGAACTGGAGCCACCTAGAAAAGGGTTAGGACAGTCAGGGTCATCGTGGAGACCCAAGGGCCTCCCCACCAATCTGGGGTAAGCAAGCAGGACCAGAGAGCTGGGAAGGGACAGTCTCCACCATGGACGGACTTCTGCGGGCAGAGGCTCATGGAGTGGAGAGCGATGTCTAGATGGCGTCCTAGCCAGGTGGGAGCCACACGGGCCTTCCGCAGCGCGAAGGAGGATGGACCACGACGGACCCTCGGCCACGTCACCCCACCCCACCCCGGGAACAAGTAGCCACCTCTCTCCAGGCCCCGGTGCTCAGCTGGTACCAGAGGGACTGCCCAGCTCCTGGGAGCCAGGCCTGCGACAAAAATCCTGCAGCAGTGGTGACTGCAGGGATCAGAGTCAAAAAAGAAAAGAAGAAGAAGAAGGAGGAATAGGAGGAGGAGGAGGAGGAGAAGAAGGAGAAGGAGGAGGAGGAGAGGAGAAGGAGAAGGAGGAGGAGAAGGAGAGGAGAGATGGAGAGGAGAGTGGGGAGAGAGAGGGAGAGAGAGAAGGGGAAAAAAACCCTCTAGTGCCTGACATTCTTTTTAGGATGCCCATAAAAGATAATGTGACCCGTAAAATCTGCAAGCTGCTTCTCAGCCCGTGGCGCCGGCCCAGGCCCCACGCCCCACTCCGCACCCCCCCCCAGTTCCACTCTCCTTCCCCCCAAGGGCGCTACCCTGGCCGCCCTGGGGGCTCAGGAGACAGCCCAGGACAGACAGACGGACGTGGTGGAGCCCCTCCCCACGCCCCTCCACTGCGCCCCCCACCCTTCCCACCTGCAGGTCAGCAGCCCCGCCGCCAGACCAGGGGCGGAACACGCCGGGGCAGGTCCCTGTGCTCCTCTGGCAGGTGAGTCACCCCCGTGGGAGGGTGTTGACGAATCTGAATCTGGGCTCTTTGTTTTCGGTTCCTGGGAATTCACACAGTGGGGACAGACACCGGTGCCCTGAACAGATGGGAGTCGGGAGGCCTGGGTTCTGGTTTCAGCTTCACCGCGGATGCGCTGCTTGAAACGGTGTACGTTCTGAGCCGCTTTGGGCCTCGGTTTTTCTACCTTTAAACTGGGCATAAAATTTCTGCCCTTGAGTTTGTAAGAAGGTCATAAAGCCAAAAACACGTCCTATCAAGCACAGTAACAGTAACAGATGACAGTAACTGTGATTTATTGAGTGCCTACTATGTGCCCGGCATGAAGAAGTTCATAATTAAATCCTCCCAACAACCTTAGGAGGTCTGTGAGATCATGATCCCTCTTTTTTTAAAGAAGAAACTGAGGCTCAGAAAGATTAAGTGACTTGCCTGAGGCCATGTGACTTATATACTCACCTAGCAGGCTGCTCGGGCACCCAGAGAGAGAATTAAGGGCATCTTTGCAAATGCCAGTGGCAGTGATCACAGTGCTGCTGGGCCAAGCCCCTCTCTTGCCCTGAGGTAGGGGCCGGTCCCAAGTGTCACACTAGGTGTTCCCCTCCCCAGCTTCCTCTCCAGATATGACACACCCCTGCCACGGGTCCTGATGGAACTCACAGCATCCTCCCCAGCCATGTCCCCTTTCCTCCCTCGGCCCTGCCTTGGCTTCTCCCAGCACCCTCGTGGGGGTGGGCAGGGCTGAACTCTGTGTCTCCAAACCCGAAGGTATGCGAGTCACAGTCAGGGAGCCTTTCACATCAGCAGCTCTGCCTTGGGTAGGGCCCAGGGCCTGCCGCCTGAGAATCCCCACAGCTTCACCCCGGACTCTGGAGTGGGCGCCTCCTCGGCGCCCCAACGCCTCCGGGGAACAGGCCCTGGGAACACCCTTCCTTCGTGGGGTTCGGAAATCTGAGTTCTGCCTCGAACCTCCTCTCAGCTCCTTTCCTGGGGTTCATCTGACATTTCCAAATACTTCAGTTGGGCAAAGAGACAAGGCTTGAAATCTCCCTTCTGCGGGCAGAAGCCCTTGGCCCTTTGCTTCTGCCCTCTCTTCACATTTCTCTAAACATTCTCATTCACGTTTTTCAATCCTCACGTGCCTTAGGAAAGCCACTGTCGCTCTCTGCATCCTCACAGGGACAAACAACGCTGATGGCTGTGAGTGCCACGTGTTGAGCTCACGCTGGGTCTTAGGTGCTCTCCATGGTCACTCATGTCACCCAGTATGACAGATGAGGGAATTGAGGCTGAGAGATCACAGGACTTGCCCAAGGTCACACAGCTAGTCAGTGGTAGGGCCAAGATTCAAAACCCGCATCTCCTGGGCACAAAGGCCCCGGCTCTTAACCACCAAGGTTCCTTCCAGCTCTGTGGCTTTCCTGTCACTTGCTGATCCTGTCTGAGCTTCCTCGAACTGCTGGGTGCACAGCAGGTGTCCAGTGAGTGCTTGCAGAGTGCATGAACTTAGCAGTTTTGAACTGCAAAAGCACTAATGAGTGAATGAATCAGCAAATGAATGAACATCGAATGACCTCAACTCTTAACCTTAACCACAAAAGATGGACAGCATTATCCTCATGCATCAGATGAGAACATCGAGGCTCAGAGAGGAAAAGCAACAGGCTTGAGGTCACACAGTGAGTAGAAGGCAGAGAAAAATCCCAAGTCTCTTGACCCCTACCCCGGGACTCTTCTCCTACCATACTACCCAGCCAAACCTGGGCCCTCGTCCCCCCTCCCCTCCCCTCACCATCCCAGCCACACTCCGAGCCCTGCTCTGCCTTCGTCCCTGCTGGAGGCTGCGGGCACAACGTCTTTAAGCTGCCCTTTGAGGGACGAGTAGAGGAGGGGGCTGAGTAGGGGGGCCTCCACCCAGCACGCAGGGCAGGGAGCCCAAATCCGTCTGTCTGAGATGGGGTCAGTGCAGGGGGTCTTTCTCTGCAAGCACTTACGGCACAATTGATGGGAGAAGCGCTCATCAAACGAGGGACAAATCATAAAGTTCGGGAGATGGAAATTAGGCACGGACAAACGATCCAGGTGCAGGGGAGATTTATGGGGAGGCTGTATTCTAGCTAATGATTTCTGCTAATGATTCTCCGAAGTGTACAGTGGCACAGAGCCCGCGCTCCGCGGGGTGACATGAACCCTGCGGGCCAGATGAAGGACGTTCCTGGGGAGATGGCGACGGCAAGGGGATGATGAAGGTACGGAGGTTCCCCCCCCCGATACCTGGCCCCCAGGAGTGGCTGGAGGAGACGGAGTTCTTAGGGCATGAGGAGGTCTTGCCAGAGATTTATCACTCGCCCCGGCTCTTTGGCCCTCTCTGCACTCGCCCTGAAAGTGCCTCCCTGCCTGGCAGCTCGAAGTGTTGGCGGGGTCTGCCCACTGCTGACACACACATTTTCCGAGCCCACCACCATCTTTCATCCCACCAGCCCCCCCCCAGACACGGGTTCCTGGCTGCAAATGGTGCGGTCCCTCCCTGCTCCCTTTCTCCTCTGCTCCCCAGTCCTCCCCTCTGCAAGAGCTATCGCCTCCAAAATGCTGCTTGCTCTTCCTCTATGACCCGTCTCTTTCACCCTCAAGTTTCAGTGCCCCCGAGGCTGTCTGCTCTGGAGGACGCCAGCTGAGGACATCCCCAGCATCTAGTCCTGAGGCACCCCGTTCTCTGACCCTGGGATGCTGAGACAGTCTCTCCCAAATCTCCCCTTAATCCCACTAACTGCAGACTGAGTCTGGACTTCTTGGTTCCATAGTGGGGGGGGTGGGGGTCCCTCTGGGAATGGGAGGGCCCTGCCTTTCAAATCCATGACCAGGAAGTAGTCACAGTGACTAACTCACGGGGGTCGAATCACCAGGGAATTCATTTCATCTGCTTCTTAGAATCTTTATGTGTTTTCTGATTTCTCCACAGTGTGCATGTTTATGTCTTTTGTAATTTTTTTTTTAAGTAAAGAATAGAAATGAGAAGATTGGTGGGGGTGAGGATGAAGGAACGGAGGATGTCAGAGGCCTTCCTCGCCTCTGCTCGGGCTGCTCTGCCCTGCCTGGACAGACCATCCCTCCTCTGCCTTGGCTTCATTTCAGCCGCGGCTGAGTCCCCACCACGCAGCCCGGCCCAGGCCCGAGTGCCCTCATACCCACGGGTCCCAAACACCTCCCAGCAGCCCTGCGAGTGAGTTTATTATTTCCCCCATTTTTCAGACTGAAAAACTTAGGTTCAGAGAAGCCAAGAGCTTATTCAGGTCTTCCCGGTTTGTATACGGCAGAGTGACACTTGAACTCAGGCATCTTGAATTCACGCCCACGTTCCTTCCACTGCCCACCCCTGGACCATTCGTGTCCTTGTGTGCTGAGATGCTCCTCAGTGGATGGAGCCGGAGGAGGGTGGGGAAGACGGAAGCTGAGGTGGCCTGGCAGGAGGGGCCAGGAGAGGAAAGCAAAAAGAGTCAGCCCCTGACACCTTACCAGGGAGGCTCAAAAATCGGAAACAATTTTAATGTCCAGCCTGAAGGAATTGGCTAAATGCAGCACAGGATGAGGAATCTCAGGCAGTCGTTGAACGCAGCTGTCGATGTACAGACGTGGCGACATGTCCACAACACCTCGGACGTGGAAAACCAGGTCTCAGAACGGTCTGAGCATAGCATCCTGTTTTCCTCAGCGGAGAAGGATCTTTGTGTGGATAAATGCGTAGAAACAAACATCTCTTTCCCCTACCCCCACGCCCGTGTCAGCAACGGAGAGGGAACATTTGGGGACTTCTCTCCTTACTGCCTGAGCTTTATATGACAAACGTGTGACTTTAAAAATCAGAGGAGGGGAAAACAAGCAAACAAACAAACAAACAGCAAACCTATTTTCATTTGTGAAAAGGAGAAGGGCTGCCCCAAGAGTAGGCAGAACGACTTCCGGGGCGGGGGGGCCCTCGTCCCGGGAGCCCTGGCTCTGGGCCACCCTTGTCATTTGTCCTGAGAACGTCACTTCAGACAGCAGATACCCGTGCATGGCGGGCACAGAGTGTCATCTTGGAATCCACTCTCCCCTGTGCCCCTCAAGGCCCCCACTGCTCCCGCCTCCCTGGCCCACCTGCCACCCCTTCTGGGTGCGATCAAAGGCCAAAGTGAAAACGAGATCTGAAACTCCAGCCTGGAAAGGCGGCGAGGTGCTGATGCCCGGATAAGGAAGGCAGGATCACCGCTCACCAGCTGGGCGCCCGCCACCCACCCCTGGCACCGCCCCTTCCCTCCCATCGCCCGCTTTGCCTGCATCCCAGGCCCCGTTCCAGGGCATGGCCCTATGAGTCCCCACCCCATCCACTGCCCTAGAGTCCATTGAGGGGCCTGCTGGAGACACCCCCTACATTGGCCTCGTTCCTTTGGACTCGGACAGAGGCTCCAGAAGGCTCCTCTGCAGAGGCGACCCATTAAACTGGGTTGATGAAATGGTTGATTAGCTGCTGGGAGGACAGAGCCCTGCTGGACCGGTACCTGGGATGAGTCAGTTTAATAGGAACCAGTTGGGGGCTCCTGGGACAGGGGACTCTGAGAGGAGGGAGGACCCCTCGAGAGCTAGAAGGGGCTCAGTGAAGACAGACTGCGTGGAGCACAATCTCCACGGGAAGATCACGAGCTCCCACAGCAGAGGAGCCTGGTTGAAATCCTACCCCTGCCATGCCCAGCTCTGCAACCCTGGGCGACTTCTCTGAGCCTCCTTTCCATCAATGTAAAATGGGGATAATCATAGCAGGAACCTCACCTGACAAACAGAGGGATTAGATCTAACATATGCAAAGCTGTGCCTAGTTGATAAGTGCTCAATAAATGCCAGCTATTCCTATGGTCGTTGAACTTAGAGCAAGGGACAGAAGCTGAGGAGCACCTTAGACCGTATCTAGCGTAGGAGAGATTTGGGGCTGAGTAGTCACAGTATCAGTCTGGCCCACCGATGACTGGATGAAGGGATGAGAACAGGAAGAGGAAAGGGAAGGGGACGCATTGGAGAGATGGCAGAGATAAAGATATGTCATGATCTTGCCCCATCTGGGTCACCAGCTGCACCTCGGGAGTGATGACTCAGCTGGCGAGGAGAAGTCCCCACCCAGAGACAGGTCTCACAGGCTGTGGCCCCGGCCCATGAGCACAGCAGGCACATGCTGGGGAGGCCCATGGAGCGATGCCCAGAGTCATCCACCTGCTCCATGGCTCAGGCATCCCACCACCTCTTTATACCCCAGCCCAGGCTGAGGACCAGAGCTAGTTAAGCGACTCTCCTGAGATCAAGGGATGTGCCGTGACCACAGAACAAGTCCTGTAATGTTCATCCGATTCAAACCCAGAGAGGTCAAGTTACTTGCCCAAGGTCACATAGCTCAGACATGGTAGAGCCAGGAAGCCCAAAGCTTGCTCATGACAGCAGGCTGCCCAGAGCCTGGCTGGAGAGAGCACTGGTGTGAGCCTCAATCAAGCCTTTTAATCCTGAAACCCGAAAACCGTGGGACGCCGGGGAGGAGCGGCTCTGTGGGCCTGGGCGCTCAGGGGGGCTTCGGTGAGGCGCCTGAGTACCTGAATCATGGGGTGTTTTCACATCGGGCCTCGCCCCCAGAAGTGGGAGATGGACAACTGCACTTGTCCTCGAGCCCTTGGGGATTTGCCTCCTCCCTGCACCTCCCCAAATTCCTCTCCTTCCACTGGTAATGTCTGGTCTGCCTCCACACTCCCATTACACCCCTATTTAAAGCTCTCTCTTGCCTCCTCCAGGCAGCCTTCCTGAGCCCTCTGGCCGTCTGCCCCAAAGCCCTGGAATCAGCAAACCTACCTCTGGGGGGCTAAGAACCCTCTCTAGTGTTTCTCTTCTCTTCAGCGTGCGTGGATATGCATGTATCCTCCTGCTTGTTACTTTACGGTGTTTGTCACTGCGGTGTGTATGTCTTGTCTCCCAGCTAGGCTGCGAGCTCCCTCAGGGTGGTTGGTAACCATATCATCAAGGCTCTCCCTCCTCACCCTCCACCCCGCTGCCTGAGACAGGCCCTGTGTACAGTGGAGGGTACGCTCTTGACAATCGTAGACCAGGTCAGCCTCACTGTAAACAAACATCATTCTTTTGACTGACCAACTTGATCCCACGGGGGGTGGAATCATCCATTGACAGAAAGTCTTTGCTTCAGAGAAGGATGCTCTGTATGGTTCCTCACACAGCCAGCTCTCCCGGTACCTGCAAAATGGGTTTGTTTACAGAGATCCAGTTCGCCTACCCTGCTCCAGGCATGGCAGGCTGGGTCCGCCGGCTGCCCGAGAAGCCCACATACCTGTTTGCTCGCTCCACCTCTTTGGCCTGGCATTCCAGGCCTTTCCCGATCCAGCCCCAACCTGCTTTTCATAATAGAAATTAAAACTGATGGGATGATGGTGGTTGACATTCACCGAGTGCCTAATGTGTGAGGCGCCTGCCATGGCTGTCACCTCATTCATTTCTCGGATGACTTCGAAATGTGGTGTCAATTGCAACCCTTAGTTTCGAGAGGGTAACAGAGAAAATCTGAAATGTCCCAGGAAGGAACTGGAATTCAAGCCCAGGGTACCCTAGGCAGCACTGTCTGTCTGTCCTGTTTGTGGCAGTCTCTCCAGCCAGCCGAGTTAGCCTTTCTCTCTCCCAACCAGCCCTGTCATTGCTGATGACCAGCCTTCGTGCAGGCGGTTTCCCTGCCTGAAAGTTCTCCCTTCGTTTGTCCCTGAGTCCAACTCCTACTGACCTTATCAGACCCAGCTCCAAGCTCCTCAGCCACCTCAACCCCACCACACAGAATCAGTTCTGGCCGCCCTGAGTTCAGGTCTCCGTGCGGCACTCAGGACGTGGTGGCCTTGGGACTGTCGATGTCTGTCACCCTTGCTGAACCAGGAGCCAAGGTACTCAATTGGGGTGTCTTAGAATCATGCACCTAGTCAACTGATATTTAATGACCACCTACTATGTACCAGGACTTGCGGTGAATAAGACAAATAAGGCATGAGCACGCAGAGCACTTACCCGAGAGGGAAAGACAGACAATACACGGGTGGGCAGACATGTGAACAAGATCCTTTCAGATGGTGATAAATAACGAGGAGAGACAAACAAGATGATGTTCTAGAGAGAACCTGGACAGGTGAGACTCGGGTCTTTACCAAAGTGGGTCCTCTCAGCTGTACCCAGCTCCAACAATTGGCCGCATCTGTCACTCGCTTGCCATTCATTCATTCATTCATTCATTTAATCACTCATCCCCCGAGCACCGACTATGTCGGGTGCTGTCGTCCAACACCCTGGGGTCCCTGGGGGAAGTGAGCCTGCTCTGAGTCCCCGCGAATCCAGAGAGGGAGCCAGGGGGGTGCTACATGGTCTAGAACACTTCCACGCCCTCTGATCAGTCATGCTTCCTAATTCAATAAGGTGAGAAGGAGCATAATTTGATCATATTTGTTTTGCATCACTGCAAAAACAGCAAATGAAGGGCTGCAGAACCACACCGATTTACTTCATCCGACCTTGATTAAAAGAAAATTAATTGTCGCATCTCTCAGGATATCACAGGCAGCAGCCAATGGCTCTCCAGGAGACCACAACGAGAGGGGAAGAGAGTGAGGGAGGCTCTGTGCCCTTTTCTCTAACCACTTCCAGCCCGGCTGGCAGCAGACAGCCAAGCTGGTGAGGCCGCGTGCTGCACAGGAGGCTGCTGGCAGGCGGAGGGGGGCCCTGAGCCCTTCCTCTTCTCTCTCATCCACTCTGGGTTCCACTCCCCCCACCCCAGAGGTCATTCTGTGGGCTGGAGCCCCATCTCAGAGCCCTCTACAGGTTTCCCTCCCTCCCCGGGGCTGGCAGGTTCTGTGGGGGGGGGAGCCCCCAGAAAGATGCTCCCCAAAGAGCCAGGCCCCCTGGAGCTTGCCCACCCCAACCCCAGCTTAGAGAGGGAAGGAAGGAAGGAAGGAAGGAGGGGCTTGGCTGGGTGAGCCAGGGCAGGGGCGGGTGTCAGTGGGGAGAGCATCTCATGAAAACTTAATGCCCCCTTGCAGGTTGTTGATTTTTGTTTGTTTTTCTCTTTTTGCCAGAAGAGAAGCCTCTTTCATTAGCCCAGACTGTCATTACCCGGCATTAAATTTTCATAGAGCGGGCGGGAGGCCGGGCAAGGGGAGGCAGGGCAAGGGGAGGCAGGCGGGGTGTGCTGGGGGCTCCCTGGACTGGGCCTGCTGGGGGCTGAGACTGACTCCCCTGGGTTCCCGTCTGCACACTGCTAGGTCTTCGTAATAATGGTTTCTCTCCTCTCTCACCCACTATGTGTTAAGCATGGCCCGTGGATGATCACCTATGATCTTTCTACTGCTCCTGTATGGTGCATTCTAGGATTATCCCCATTCTGCAGGTGAGAAACTGAGGCTCAGAGAGCTTGTGTCTCTTGTCCCTTACAGCCAGTAAGTGGTGGCGTCACTGACCCCCCAGGACGTGTGCAAAGGGAGGCTGAGAGACAAGAGAGGAAATAACGGAGGCCGGGGGTGGGGCAGAGAGGCTGGCAGGGACTTGGGGTGTTGGGGCTCTCTACCCTGGGGGGAGCTGCAGGACCCGACCCCCAGCCCCATCCCAGGAGGTGAGTGGGCGGCTCCTCTCAGCCCCACGAGGGTCCCTGCGGGCAGGGCTTGTATCCCGCCAGGCAGGTGTCAGGGCCCTTACAATGGTGCACCTGGCAGGGACGCCAGGCCTGCCCATTCAGCCCCAAACAATCACTGCTCTGCAGCCGCAGGCCCAGCGGTCTCCAGGGGCGGGAGGACAGGAGGGCAGCAGATGGGCCTCGGGTGTCGGATTTCCAGCCTGGTGGGGCAGCCCAGGCGGGAGCATGGGGAGGGGTCCGGCTCCTCTCTCCCCACAGCGGCCCCTCCCAGCCTCTGCTCCCTGAGGGAGGGTGGGAAGGACAGGGTGGGAGGTGGGGGAGGGGACTGTCTGCCCACCACACTGCCACCTAGAGCAAGGCGGAGGGGAAACAGGCCCCAAGCCAGGACTGAGCTGACTGGGGCAGGAGCGGGGAGTGGGCTTCTCACAGGTCCGGGGAATCCTGAGGAGGCTGGACTCTGGCCCTACCACCCTTGGAGAAGCTCACAGAACCCCTCTGGGCCTCAGTTTCCTCATCTGTACAATGGGTGTCCACTTGCTAAGTATATACTGAGCACTTGCTTCGTGCTGGGCACGGCTATGGGCACCAGAAAAGTAGCAGTGAACAAAACGGAAGCAAATCCCTGCCCCCGGAACGCGTGTCCTCACGTCAGAGACAGACTACAGTCAGAATAAAGGACTTAAATACTTAGCAGATGGGGAAGGCAGTAGAGGAAGTAGGAGAGGGGGGGTTACAACTTAAGACAAGAGGTCAGTCCCCAAAATAGGTCTGCAGCCAGCCAGCAGACCTGGAAGAAAAGCATTTCGGGCAGAGGGAACAGCAGGTGGATGATAAGAGTACCTGCCCCCAGGTACTCTTACTGCGAGGCTGGAGAGGTGGGGGAGGAAGGGGCGGGGGACACAGGTGAAGTGCTGAGAACAGGCCCAGGCCCACGGTCGGGGCTCACGGATGACACACTACCAGCAGTGCTGACATTGGTGCTGATCACATTCCTGTGCTGGTTTCTTGACCCATTCTGTTGCCTCAGAGCTCCTGGAGGGTGTTGTCATCACCCCCGTTTTACACGTGAGAACACTGAGGCTTGAGAAGGGGAGGGAGGCAAGTCATGCCCTGAGTGCTGGGGGCGAGCTCTCCTGCTCCAGGTCAGAGGTGAGGAGTGGTCACCAGGACACCATCCAGGCTGGGACTCCGGCGACAGTGCTCTGTCTATGTGGCATCAGACAGGCAGAACAAAGGATAGCGAAGTCAGGGAAGGAGCAAATGCCCGGAGCCAGTGCGTGCTCGGCCCATCTTTGCAGGGACCTGCCAGTGACTTTAATGTCCTGGCTGTTTGGAAAACCTTCCTGGTCCCTCTGAGCTCAGCTTTGAAGCACTGGGCGCCCGCGAGGGTGGAAACAGGATCTGAGAAGGGATGGGGGAGAGTCCAACCCCCATCTGTATGGGGGAACCAAGACCTCGAGAAGGTCTTTGGAAAAGTCTCTGCCCATCCCTGGCCTCAGTGGTCACATCTGGGCAATGGGACTGAGGCAGTGATGGGTCCGAAGCACTACCTGCTGCAGAGGTGGGAGGCATGTCCTCCATCCAAGGCCAGGAAAGGGCAGCCTCAGAGAGCAAGTGGGAAAAGTCTCCCAAAAAGGACCCCCCCGGCCGTGGATGCCCGGTGCACCCAGAGGAGCCCTTGGGCGAGGACGCGCTCACAAGAGCGTGAGGATGCGTGCAGCAGGAACAGAGGCCAGTGCCCGTGCGCCCAGCAGGGACGCAGGTGGGGTCAGGGAGAGGCTGGAAAAGGTGGCCAGCCCACTCATGATCTTCACTACGATTGCCTCATTTCTTTGGGTGATCCTCTTCAAGTACAGGCTCCTTGGAGGGGTGTCAGGAAGACTGTGGGGCTCCTCCCTGGACCAGGAGGGGACTGCAGGCAGACTAGGCGTAGCAGCCTGTCAGAGGGGGAACTCCTGGGCCCTGGCGTCACAGAGACCTGAGTTCTAACTCCGCCTCTGACACTTCCTAGTATGTGACCCTAGACATTCATATGACTTCCCCATGCCCCAGTTTCCTCACCTATGTAATAGAAACTGGCCTCACAAGGTTGATGGGAGGACTTGATGAACCCGCACGCAAGGCCCTTCGCACAGCCTGGACACAGGTTCAGCCTTGGGCGTGGGCACTGTCCTTAGTGCTCAGAGCCGCACCGGCAGGAAGGGTCATGGGGAGACAGCTGAGGCTTGAAGAGTTTAGGGGCTCACCAAGGTGACACAATGAATAGATGAATGAGTCAGGATTTGAACTCAGGTCTACCTCGTTCCTGGGCTTTTAGCAGTCTTTCTGGTGTACAGTGACAGAGGGCAAGGCCCAGGGGAAGTCAGGGGTGGGGCTTGGGTGCAATAAGGTGGCCCCCAGGCCCCTCCAAGGCCCAGCTCCCCAAGGAAACCCCCATTGCGGGGCTCAGGGCATGACAGTGCTGCCTTGTTCCCAGCAGCAGCACCTACCAGGCAGCAAAAACCATGAGGGCACCCCAGTCCCCCTTCCAGCCATCCCCGAGCTTGGCTGGGTTCCTTCCCTCCCAGCTCCTGCTTGCTCAATCTAGGAACAAAGATGACATGGCATGTCCCCACTTCCTGAGGGAGGCATTATCCTAGGAGTGCCCTACCTCCAGCCTCCAGTCCCGGAAGCCGTTGGGGGTGTTTGTGGGATGGGTCCCCAATCATTCAGGAAAGCCTTCAGGGGGTCAGGCTGGGCCCTGACCCCTGGCCCCTGGGGCAGCCTCCAGGAAGTAGGCCCTCCACTGGGGGCACTCAGCCCACCCCATGGCCCCACCAACCTGCCTCCCCCAGGACCCCGATCTCTTGACCTGGATGGGACCCTGGTCCATCAGCCCCCAAGAGGTCAAAGATGAGTGTGTGCAGGCATAGGTGCAGGTGTATGTTAACACATATAAATGATGTATGCGTGTGTAAGAGAAGTGTGATAAGGTGTAAGCACGTATGGATGTACAAATACAAAGGTATGAATGTGTATATGCACACACGACCGTGAACATGTGTGAGATGAGAGTGTGCACAGATGATTGCGTTCGATGAGTGTGAGCACATACGTGGATCGGTAACACAAATTACATGAATGAATATGCAGGTGAGTGTAGAGGTATATGCATTCGTGTGTATGTGTGCAGGTTAAGTTTATGTAGGACTAAAAATAAGTGTGAGAGGATGTGACTGAGTGTGGATAAGGCTACCTGAGGCTGGGACAGGAGGGGATATCCTCAATCCTGAGCAGGGGAGCAAAATGGGTCACGTAGTGGTGAGGAGGAAGGAAGGGGAGCCCCAAGACCAGCAGGCAGGGGACCCTGGACCTCCACCCAGAGGCCTGCTTCCCGCTGGGACTGTAGCTCCCATCCTTCTTATCAAAGGGAAGAAAGTGCTCACCTAGGGCAGGTCGGGCTGGCTGCAGATGCAAAAGGATGTAGTGCTGGTTTGCATCTCCATTTGCATACATTTCCATAGGGGCCACTGATTGGTTCTTTGAAAGCCCCCAATCCCTTCTAGCCCTTGCCTGCTTGCAGTGGCCCTGCCTGGAAAAAAAATCATGGTTGGACTCCCGCTTGACAGAGGGCTGAGGCTAGCCCACAGGCCTGGCCTGGCCTGGCTGAGACTGGGTGCTCACTGAGAAACAGGCCTTTGGGAATTGCTCACTAACACAGGCCAAATAACAGCCCTTAGGTCCCGCCTGACACTCAGAAGGAGCTCACAGGCCAGTCCATCAATAAATGAACAAAGTCATGAATGAGGACAAAGCAAGTGCCAGTTACCCAGGCTTCTCAATCTTTAGGTGGGGTCTTAGCAGTCGAGTCCCCAGAACCTCTGAGATAGATAGAGCATGGTCCCCTGGGCCAGTGTGGCCAGGCCTGAGGGTGGGTGTCAGGGAATCTGAGGGTGCTAGTCAGAATCCTGCCTCCATCTTTGCTTCCGGCCTCCCAATCCTCCCTTCTCTCCGGGGCCCCAGCCCTCACCGCAAAGATGGGATCCAGCGGCGTGACCTCCTCTCCCCACATCAGGGCCAGACACCTGGTCATGCATTTCTGGAATCTCTCTGTTTCCCCAGGCCTCTGAGTCTCCCAGGGGACAGACAGCAAGAGACAGGTGAGTTCTCAGAGAGAAGGATGCAACTGAGATTCCCAGCAGAAGGGTGAGTGTGTGTGTGTGTGTGTGTGTGTGTGCGTGCATACGCCTGGGTGCACAGTAGTGCACCTGTCCAGAGGCACGCTCACTACTGTGAGTGTGCACGAAAGTCTCTGTGCAGAGGAGAAGAGGTGCATCTTGGGAGTTGAACGCTCGCGGACCTGTAAGTTTGTGTGCACAGGTGTGCATACGTGTGTCGTGTGTGTGTGTGCTCTCTACCGTGGCGAGGAAGGTAGACGTTTTCAATATGAAAGACCTCTATGCCCCCCTTCCGTTTGTCTTTTCACCTAGATGACCTAACTGTCCCCCATAGTGACCAATACGGCGTGACGATGACAGAGCCTTTGCATTTCTCTTCTCTCAGAAACACAGCACAGACGTGTGTGTGTAAACGTGTCCATCTGAGTGGCTAGATTACCGGCATGTGCCCATGTGGGACAGCGTATGTTACAAACACATGCTTGCGTGTATATCCGCATATTAACTGCAAACATGCTCGTGTTAACACCCATGGGTGCCATGTCCACATTGGGACACATGCTTCTCCACGTGTGCTGTTTGCCCATGTGCTTATATGTGGCTCCTACGTGAGTTATGTACGAGCATACATGTGTGAACACTGGCAGGCCACTTGGCACGGGCGTGCCGAGGGCCCCATGGGGACGTGTGTGCGAGTGCACGGGGCGTGCGTGACCGTGTGCGGTAGGTGTGTGCAGAGTACAGCATGTGTTTGCAGACCGGGAGTTGGGGATGTTTAGTAATTAAATCTCTTTTCATCCTTCTGCACCTGTCTCCTCCTGAAAGCTGAGAGAACAGACGTCAAACGGGACAAGGGCTGGATTGAATACAGCCAATTCTGAAATATTTATTAGCTTGCCACTCCGCTCAATGGAGGAGAAGGAATGCCAGCTAATCCACCCAGCAGTGCTCACAGCAGGGACATTTTTCAACAGGGGCTTCTTATATTTCAGCGACCGCTCACTCTGTCCAAAAACGGGAGACTTTTCATCTGGGCCCACGTGGGGTTCTCCAGAAAGCCCATTAGGGATGTGCAGGGCAGAGATCAAACCTGAGCACTTGTCCCTGGGTCCCTGTCCCCTGCTACCCCCTTGCTGGGGCCCTCCTCAGGTGAAGCACTGGTGAACCGGTAGTAATCATGGTGGCCTGTGCCAGCCACCACTCATGGGGCACTCCCCGTGTTCCAGGTACCGTGTGTACGGCTTTATATACATGCTCCCATCTAATCTTCACCAAAACTCAATGAGATAAGTGCCACGTGTTACCCATTTAATATACTAAGAAACGGAAGGTCAGAAACATTTAACAAATAAGGAAACTGAGAGTGACGAAGTAACTGGCCCAAAGGCATATGGGACTTAGTGGCGGAGCCAGGAATTGAACCCGTGGAATCAGCCCCCTAAGCTCCAACTCTCAACTGCTACACCTGAGCCCTCCTGAGGGACCTGCGAAGGGCCTGGTGCACGTATGGTGTCGAGAAAAACCCTGAGGCCATATCTAAGATCCATAAGAAAGAGTGGGGTGACCCATGAGCGGTGTCTCCCATTTTGGCAGGAGGAGGTGGCTCTGTATTTGCCATCCCTGTTCCTCACCCCAAACCCGTTCATCACGAACCAGTGTAGAAGCCAAGGTCTTTACACTGTCCGCGAAACCCAGCCTCACCGACCCCACCAACTGCCCTCTCCCCGCCCACTCCAGCTGCGCGGGCTGGCTTGCTCTTCCCGAACACACACACCGGGCTGTTCTTCCTCCGCCTGGGTTCCCTCTCCACCGGCCTCCATGCGGCCAGCTTCCTCACCTCCTTCCGGCTCTGCTCAACTGTCAGTGTATTAGAACCACCCTCAGGAAAACTTCCTTCCCCTGAGTCTGGCACTCCCTTTCCCCTTTACCTTGTTTTATTATTGTGCATAACTTTAATTCGACATCCTACGTATTTGTTCATTGCATTCCTTTCGATAGTTGACAAATATTTATCGGATATTTGGGCCAGCCACTGATCTTTCTTCACAAATTGCTTTCCAGCAACTTGACCGTGACATTCCTAGGGGTGCTTTTCTTCAGATCTCTTCTCTTTAGGCTTCATGAAGCTTTTTGGATTTGTGGGTAGGAAGTTTTCATCAAATTTAGAAAACTTTTAGCCAACATTTCTTCAAATACGTTTTCCCACCATCTCCTTCCGAAACTCAGTTACACAGATTGTCCCACTGGTCACTAAGGTCCTGCTAATCCCCAGGCTTTTTGTGCCCTCTGCATTTCATTTTAGGTAGTTTCTGTTGCTGTGACTTCAAGGTCACTGATATTTATTTCAGCAGTATCTAACCTGCTGTTAATCCTATCCAGTGTATTTTTCATCTCAGATATTGTATTTTATTTCTCTCATATTTCTGCTTTCCTCTGTCTTCTTGAACATGAAGAGTATATTAAAAATAGTTGTACTAAATGTCATTGTCTGCTAATTCTACCATCTGTGACATTTCTAGGTCTATTCCTATTGATTGATTTTTCTCCTGGTTATGGTCCGTATTTTTCTCCTTCTTTGCTTACCTGGTGATTTTTATTGGATGCCAGACATTTTTAAAATAAACTCTTTATTTTGGAATAATTTTAGATTTACAGAAAAGTTGCAGTGATGGCACAGAGTTCCCATATGCCCCATACTCAGTTCCCCCCAATCGTCAACATCTTACATTACCACAGTACATTTGTCAAAAGTAAGAAGCTGACATTAGTACATTACTATTAACTAAACTCCAGACTGTGTTTTGGATTCACCAGTTTGTTTGTTTGTTTGTTTCATTACTGTCCCCTTTCTATTTCAGGATCTAATCCAGAATATCACATTGCACTTAATTGTCATGTCCCCCCAAATCCTCTGGTCTGTGACAGTTTCTTAGTCTCTTCTCATCTTTCATGACCTCAATAGTCTTGAGGATTACTGGCCAGGTATCCTACAAGATGTCCCCACGCTGGGTTTGTCTGTCGTTTGTCCCTAATTAGATTGGACTTAGGAGTTTTCGAAAAGAAAATCACCAAGGTGCAATGCCCTTCCCACCACATCATACTGGAGGTTAGATAATGTCCACATAGCATCACCACTGAAGTTAGCCATCACTTGGTTAAGGTGGCATGTGTCAGATTTCTCCACTTTAGAGTTACTAATTTTTCCTTTCCCTACTCATTCTTTGGAAGTAACTCGCTAAGTCTGGCCAATACTCAAGGAGATGGGAATTAAGCTTTAACTCTTATAAGAGGAGTATCTACATGTATTACTGGAGAATTCTTCTCTAGGAAGATTTACCCATTCCCCCCCCCCCGGCTTTATTTATTTATTCCATCTTATATTTATGTTTGTATGCACTCATATATTTATCTCACATTTTGGATTATAATCCAATACTACACTATATATTTTATTGTCCAAATTGTTCCTACTTTGGCTGCTGGGAGCTCTTTCAAGTTGGTTTCTGTGTCCTTTTGGCCTGTCCCATACCTTCGTTTTTGGAACACTTCCTTACTTTCTGATACTACAGGATGGTCTGGCTCATCTTGTATTTTCCTGCTCTGGCCCCAAAGTGTTCCACTTCTCCTTTAATTGAGGAATGGTATTAAAAACAAAGATCTGGATGACTACGCTTGTTGCTACTAGGGTATCATTGCTATCATTGCTTGTAGACCCTCTCAGCAGACATAACCTGCTTCTATGCACATATCTACAGTTATTTCTGCATCTATCCATTTGTATATATGTTCCACTAAATACGAGTTCATACTGATATCTCCAACTCTAACCCACAGAGTTCATTCATTCCCCTTCTTGCTTATCTGTAATCTCCCTCTCCCACCATGAGAAACCTGGCCCCCACTATCCACCACCCATGTACTTATTAATTCAGCCAACATTTAAAATTTCGCATCGTCGAGGACTGGATTTCGTTGTGTTCCTTTAAATCTTGCTGGCTTCCTTCCGAGATGAGGTGACGTGGAGTTGCTTTGATACCCTTGAGGACGCCTTGCTTTCAGCTTCGTTCGCGTTAGTTCAGAGCGGCCTTCGTCTGCGCTCACTCGTCCTCACTATTTTGGAAAGGCAATGCCCTTCCCCAAACTGTGCTTGACGCCCCAGGTGGCGGGAGGTCTTCCCACTCCGGCTGGTGTGAGGGGACCCCTCCTCAGGTCTCTGCATCCACTATCTATGCAGCCCTCCTCTTCAGAGTTTGCCCCTCCAATTCGAGCCGCTGGGCCTCCCTGAACTGCTGATTCTCTCTCAACTCATGTGACCTCCAGGCTCCCCGCGGCTTCCTTTCACCTGCCCTGTGCCCTGGCCTGGTACCTCTCCCCGGGTGGTGAGCTGGGGCGATCAGACAGCTCACCTCGCTGGTTTTCTTTCCCTTAGGGAATCACTGTCCTGTGCCGCCTGTCGCCCAATGCCTGTAAACCACTGTTTTATAGATTTTGTCGTGTTCTAGTACTTTAAGGTGCGAGGGTAGATCCAGGCCTGGTACGCCATCATGTCAGAAGTGGAAGTCCAATCACTGTTCTAGGCACCGGGGATGCGGTCATACGTAAATGGACAAAAAGCCCGTGCCCAGTAAAGCTCAGATTCTAATGCAGGGGTCAGCAAACTTCTGGAAAAGGCCAGGTAATAAATGTTTAGGCTTTGCGGCCCAAGAGGCAAAATCGAGGTATAACCATGTCACTGTGATCTGTAATATGACCAGAAGCCAGCGATGTCACAGTCTCTGTGACAGCTGCTCAACTGCCATTCCAGTGGGAAAGCCGCCATAGAGAGGAAATGCGTGAGCGTGGCTGTGTTCCAATAAAACTTTATTTATGGATATTGAAATTTGGGTTTTCTGTCATTTTCGCATGTCACAAAATACTATTCTTTCGATTATTTTTAAAACCATTTAAGAATGTAAGAACCATTTTTAGCTCAGCAGCCATACACAAGTGGGCCGAGTTTGCTGACCACGGATATAGTGGGAGAGATGGAAAATAATCAAGATAAATGAGTTAATGATATGGCATTTTAGATAATAATAAGTACCAAGGAGAGAAAAAAACAAAGCAAAAAGAGTGGGCGGGGTAGGTGAAACCTTAGACAAGATGTCCAGGGCAAGTCTCACCGAGGAGGTGACTTTTGTGTCAAAACCAAAAGAAAGTGTGACAACGAGCTCCCTGGTATTTACAGGAAGCGAGAGGTTTATTTGCCATTGGTCTAACATCTGCTGCCCTGACCAGACTTAAGTCCTCAAGAGCAGAGGCTGCCTATGTCCCCGCCTGGCACAGACTGGGTGCTTAGTATAAAACAAAACACTGCGCGCGCGCGTGTGTGCATGTGTGCGTATGTGTGTGTGTGTGTATGTGTGTGTTACCTCGGCAGGTGACATCAGGCAGAGCTGAGCTCAAATTCCAGCTCAGCCGCCTTCCCGCTGTGGCACCGGGGGTGAGCCCCTGCACCTCTCCGAGCCTCAGTTTCCTTACCAGTGAAATGGAGGGCACCCCGCCAGGTGGTCGTGGGACTCGTACGCAATGGCGTACGGAACATGCCCGGCGCGTCCTGGCGCTTGGTTACAGGCTGTCATTTTATCAGTAAGAGACAGAAGCTCTGCCCTGGAACAACCCCTGGGCTGGGTCTGTGAAGCCGGAGGCCTGGGCTTCCTGTCCCGTGTCCACCACGTCTGTCCCAGGAGACCTTGGACTCTCCACGGTTGGGCTCAAAGCACAGGGACGCCCCACCATTCCCCATCGGGAAGTGGGCAGAGGAAGGAGCACTGTGCCAGGAGTCCAGCACCCCGAGTTCCAGTCCTGGCTGTGTAACTGCTTCCCTTGACACCTGGGCAGGTCACACCCGTTGACTGGACAGTGAGGCGGACCCCATGACTCCCCCAGCTGCTCACCTGGCGAGTTCTCAGGCTACAGCATGGGAAAGGAAAAATCTAGTAGGAAGTGGAGCCAGGATTCAAAACCAAGCCTCAGTCTTAAGCAGCGCCCAGCCAGCTCCCCTGTGGAAGGGGATGGAAGCCAGCGGACCCAGGTTCAACTCTTACCCTTGCCACTTCCTGGCCATGTGACCCCAGATGGTGCTGCTTGCAGGAGGGTCCCTTCCTCCACTCCTGTCATTCAGCCTGTCACCTCCCAGAGACTGCTCCCTGCTCCGCCCCCACGGAAGCCCCCAGTCCCTGCCGCTGCTTCTGGTCCTTTCGCTCTTATATGGACTCTCGCCGCCCCTTTCCTCATTGCCTCCTGTCTTCCCACCAGAGTGTAATCTCCACGAAAGCCACACTCATATTCCTTTCATCGCCGCGGCTCTAGCACCTAGGACAGTGTCTGACAGTTCACAGGTACTCAGAAAACACTCAGCAAATGGGTGAAGCCAAAGAACCCTCAGCAATCATTCAATCCTGAACCCCTCCCCATTACACAGCTGGGGGAGCTAAGGACCCCAGCAGGGGAGGGGCTCGCTGAGGGTCTCACAGGGACTTTGAGGCAGAGCAGGAGCAGGGCTGGCACTCTGCGTTTGTGGCTCTGCTGCACGCTGCTCCTCTCCGTGCCTCAGTTTCCCCATCAGGCTGTCCTCCATCCATCGTTACGTCATCCGGAGCGCAGAAGCCAGCTCTCGTGAGCTGAGGCTGGGAGGTGGCAGGGACAAGCTCTTCAGAGCCACCGAGTGATAGAACCTGCCAAGGGAGGGTGTCTGCGCCTCAGAAGACCCGACCTGGCAGGACAAAGCACCCAGCACAGGGCACAGCTCAGAGCAGAGCTGCAGCCAGTGGCGCCTGGACTACTATTATTCCTGCCCTGTCCGCATGCAAATGCACCAAGGTGTGTGGAAGCGCTTTGTTCTTCGTGAATCTACAACACGGTGCAAAAGGTGAGGGGGCCCTATTTTATCTGTATTACCAGTAACAATATTACGAACTTGTGTTTTCATTGACTTCTTTCCAAAGGGTATAAAGAGGATGACATAAATCCATCTCACTGACAAACAACCCTGAGGTACGAAGCCAGGAGGTTCGTAACCTGTTCATCCGGGACATGGAGAGGTGGAGCCACTTGTCCAGTGGCCTGCGGTGCTCACGCTGGCCGCCTGCAGGGCCCGGGAGCCCTCTCTCCCCTGCTCCCTGGGTCTGCTGGCCAAAATCCAGCCCCAGAGTTTGGCTGACTCTTCTGAAGCAGGCCCCAGAGGAGCCCTCCGCCCGGAGCCCCTGGGGAAAGGGACAAGTCAAGGGCAGACGTGGCTGGTTTGGGTCTGATGCTGTAAAATTCATGGTGCCCAGTCAGCCATTAGCCAGCCCCTCGGGACGGACAGTCTGAGCATTAAAAGGGGCTCAGCCCACAGGAGCCACACGGCTGTCACATTCCCAGCCCCAAATCCTCCCTCCGAAGGGCTCTAGGCTGGCAGCTGGGCCGGGCCCGCCCCCGTGCTGGCCTCTCTCCTGAGGCCCAGCCGTGCCCATGTGAGAGCTGAGTGTGGGGGCGGGGGCGGGGGGCAATCTGGGTTGCCCAGGGGGCTGCCAAGGGGCCTTGCTTGAGTCGGCTTGTGACTGAAGTCAAGAAATCCAGCAACTCATCTGCCCCTTCCGAGCCAGGCCCTGTGCCGGGCGCCTGGGGCTCTAAGTAAAAAGCAGGTGGCTGCCCTCGGCAGTCTAACCATGGAGTGAGGTGATAAGCAGGCTGCCTCGCCACGGTGCGGCCATCTGGGGGGGGGGGCGACGTAACCCATCCGAGGCTGGTCAGGGAAGCTTCTGGAGGAGGTGACCCACTGTGCTGGCCGGAGGACAAGCAGAGTTACCAAAGGTAAGAAGAGGAGAAAAGGGTCCCAGGCGAAGAAGCACTTTCCTCACCTGTAAGATGAAGAACAGTGCCCAGCTCAAAAGATTGCAAGTTTTACAAGAGAGAAAGGAGGGGAAAATCCTTTTTAAAATTGTGACTCATAGGACACAGGTGAGAAAGTATTATTTAGGCCCTTGATATAGACAGGGGTCCAAGGTCCCCAGGTTCCTCCATCAGACCCCCCAGGCCTTCTGTCCCTGGGCTATTTCCAAGACTCACATTGCCATGGCTCATGCTGTATCTATCCAAAGAGTCGGGGCCCCACAGGAGTCTCTAAGTCCCATGCCTGCCCCACCCCAGGAGCCATGCCCCGCACTAGGCAGAAGACAACTCCCACCCAAGCCTCCTGCAGACAGACTTGGATCTGGGCCGTGAGCCATGAAGCCCCAACTTTGTCCAGTGCTCAGTTTTCCTGGTTCAAGGCTTTTGTTTCTTGCCCTGTTTTCCTCCTTACCTTGATGGTTACCCTTGCCATGTGTAACTGAGTCATGGCTTTGATGGCCCCTTACAGAGCATAATTAGGCTCCATGACCTTCCTGCCTTGGCTACACAGAGGGAAATACTTCTTTTGGTGTGATTCAGCCATCACCATGACCACCCCCTCAGGACACTACCTTTGATCACAGTGATCACCACCGCTACCATCACTAGGCACCACCCACCACCACCACCACCACCATCACATCGTCTCCGCCATGACCATGTGCCAGCACCACCACAGTCACCACCGCTATGACCCTGATCCACGTCGCCATCGACCGCCTCCGTCTTCCTTTCATCATCACCATCACCTCCCTTTCTTCCTCCTCGTCCATCTCCTTCCGCATCACCAGCTTCTTCATCTTTAAACTGCATTACGACCACCATCTCATCTGACAAAAAAAAAAAAAAAAAAAAAAAAAAAGGAACCTTTTGAAGCCCATTTTGCTCCCTGGGGACCAACTGTCACAGGTCTGATCCCTGCTCTCTGCGTTTTCTACACCTAAGGCCAGCGCTGCTGCTGGGGACTGCTATGTGGAGGGTGGGTGCTCACAGTCCCCCTTCCCGCCACGCCTGCTGATGCCCCTGAGCTCCAGCCAGACCAAAATCTTACAGTTCCCCCCCTCCCTGCCCGGGGCTGCGTTCTTGCTTGCCCCTGTGCCCTGCCCTCTGTTTCCTCTGCGTGGAATAATGTTTGCCCCCTCGGTTCCTCCACGGCGAGGCGTAAGAACCAGCCCTTCCAGAAAGTGTTCCCCCCACCCAAGTCTAGGTCGAGAGGCTCTTCTCTGCTCCCCAGGGCCCGTCGTGCTCACTTAGATGAGGAGGCCGGCGCCCCGTTCAGTGATCTTACTGCTTTTCTGCCTGCCGCACCAGATGGAGGTAGTGGTGGTGATATTGATGGTGGTGGTGATATTGGTGGTGATAGGGGCAGGGCTGAGCCCTTCAGCTTTATATCCTGGACGCGGAGCCTGGCTCGGAGTAGGAGCTCAAGAAATACGTGTTGAATAAAGGAAAGCTTGTTAAATAAGAGTGTGAAGCGTCACAAATCGTGATTCAGAGAACTTTTGGCAGGGAAGAAGAGGGGACGTGTTCTATACCCCTCAGCGTGAGGCCAAGGAGGGGGGAAAATGGGGGGCAGACTCTGGAGGGGAAAGGGGAGAGGAGCTTCGTGAAACTTCCTGGGGAACCCTGACTCAGACGCACTCTGCCAGCCACGGAGTCCTCTCGGTCCACAGCCTCTGGGCCCCGGTGTTTGGGGAAGTGGGGTGAGGGGTTCGACTGCCCACCGGCCTGGCTCTCCCCTCTAGGACCCTCGGCCTGGGGGAGGCGGAGGTCAGGGGCGGGCCAGCCCCTTGCAGCCACGCGCCCCTGGCCTCCACTCCACCCCTTTAAGACAGCCTGGGCGGCTTCCCTTTGCTTGTTGAAACTGTTCAGTTTTCGGACAGGACAGAGGAGGGGGGCGGGGGAGGTCACACCTGTTGTGGAACTTGAGAGAAGGCTTATTTATAAATGTTCAGGGCTCGGGATTCTTGCGGAGCTGATGTCCGGAGGGGAAGGTCACCAAAATGCTTGTTTATAAAAGCAACAGCAACTGGGAACACCATAAACGGGCTAAACGATGAAATTAACAAGCTGCCCGAGGCGGGGCACGGCGGGGCACGGCAGGGCCTCCCCTGGCAGGGGCGCCGGGCACAGCCCCAAGCCTGCCTCCCAGCCAGGCCCCTCCCCCGCCCCGGCCGCCCTGCCCGCCCCCCAAGGCCCAGCCTGGCTCCCGCGTCACCCCTACCCCACACCCGCCCTTGCCCCGTCCCCACGGGGTGACACACGGCCCACGTGGCCCTCCTCCGGGGCACAGCGCTCGCAATGCTGCCCGGGCGAGGGCTGTTCTCTTCACCCACCACGGTGGGTGCTTCCGGGCCCCCACTCTCCCCGAGCCCCCAAACGGGCCACATTGGTGCCAAATTGAGAGCATTTGGGGTTTTGTTTTGTTTGTTTGGCTCTCGGAGACCAGATGCGGGCCTGCAACCTGTCCCTGCCCTGCCGGGAGAGGGGGGACCTGGCGGACCCCTGGAAGTGGCAGAGGGCAGGCATTTCCCCCATGCTCACTCCCTCCTGGGACTGTCTGTTCAATTCCTGGTTTGGGGAAAGCTCTGTTTTCCTTGGGTGACTGATGACTGAACAGGTGGCTTCTGGGTTAGAGAGTGTCAAATGAACAGTGACTAGGAGAAGTGGCCCTTTTACGGCTCACTTTCGCTGCTGCCCAGCCCTTGGCCGCTGACAACTCCCTGGCTTGCTCCCCGCTCCCCGTGTGCGGGCTCCTGTCGGGCTGCCCACCCAGCCCTGCACCCCGCCAGCCAACTGGGGCCCTCTGCACACACGATCCTCACCCAGGGGGCCTGGGGACAGCGGAGGAGAAAGCGAGCCCTGTCCTCCTTCGTACCATCACACGCTTACACACGTACACACACCGCACACGGGGTCACACTCGGGAACAGTCACACGAGGAGGAGACGCTTCTCCTGGGTGCAAACTTCGGCTCCCGGCCACGCCCCCTCAACCTCCCGATTTTCCCCTGAATTCGGCAAGTGTTGGCCACACCACTCTGGGCCCAGCGGTGTGCTCAGCTGGTCCTCCACCCAACATGCACTGACACGTGGGCCCGACACTCGCCCCGTCTCTCTGTCCGCCTCACACACGCCCACAGTGGCCTCTCACACTGGGCTTGGCCTCTGCACCCTCTGCACGTGTCTCTCTGTGCTCTGAGTGACGCTCATCGCTCTCTCTCCTCCCGCCTCCCCGTCCCCCGTGGCATGTCTCAGAGGCTTCTGTTTCCTTGTCCCCGCTCTTTGCCGTCTCTCTCCTTCTCCCTCTCTTTTTTTTTCTGGCTGGAGCTGTCTCCTTCGTCTCTCTCGTCCCCTCTCCCGGGCCCTCCTCTCCGCCCCTCCGTCTCTGAGTCTGGCTCCCGGTCTCTCCTCACGCGCTCTGGCTCTCCAGTCACAGAACCGGCACCTCCCAGCACGCGGCCTCCGTAGCTGCAAGGCCCATCCTCCCGCCAGAGCTATTTTCTCCCTCAGCCTCACCACTCAGAATTTCTGAAAGGAGCCTATCGGCGGCCCGTGGGCCCCGAGGGTGGAGCGGGCAGCTCCCGGGAGTGCTTGGCTCCTCGCGGCCCATGGAGGACCCACGCGCGCCCCCCAGCCCGGGCACAGGCTGGTGTGGCACAGACGCCCCTTGGTGAGGGCCCCGGGCATGAGATCATGGCAGTGGGACTGAGGCCCTGGGAGGGAGACTGCCGAAGTTTCTCCATTGTCATCCTTGGCACAATGACGAGCTCCCCAGCAGCGCCCGGCGCCCAGCGAAATCCACTTACAAGGCTGGCTCTGGCTCTCCATTCAAGGGCTGCAGCCTCCCAAGGGAAGGGGTGTCAGGCCTCTGTTTAGATCCTGAAGAGGGGCAGCTGAGCGCCCTAGGGATGCTTCAGCCCTAGTGCCTGGGAGGACCAGGCTGCTGGGAGGTGAGGGGCCCTGGACACCTTGCACAGCCTGGGGCAGGCCAAGTGGGCAGAGCCTGGCAAGGGCCTCCACCCAAATGTCACGCCCAGAGGGCACCTGGCTCTCTCTCTATAGCCTCTCTCGCCAGCTCCCACACCCATAGGGCGGTGGAAAGATCCATTTTAATGACAGAAGGGGGACAGGACCCTGGGGAGGGCAGGACTTGCTCTGAGGCCCAAGACAAAGTGAGGAGTCTTCTTCTCCCTGTCCTGCCCAACCCCACCCCCCCCATCCACACGTCTCCCACTTTTCTGCATGGGCCTCATTCAATCCCTCAGTAAACATTCGTTGAACACTTATTACGTGCGAGGCACTGTTCCAGGTACCCCGATACACCCAGGCTAGAGAGAGGGACAGACAATAAGAGAGAAAACAAATATTTAGTTACCAGTCGAAATAAGCTCAGTGAAGGAGGCAGGGGCACACTTGCCGTGGAGATGAGCAGGGAGCCTCCTTCAAAGGGAGGTGGCAGAAGGCCTCTCCGAGGTGTGCCCTGTGAGCTTCGGGTCCCTCCCTCCGTCCTGGAAGCACCTCCTCTCCAGGTACAAAGCCGGGGTCCCACATGCTGCCTCACCACAGACAGTGGGCTGACCCCTGGCAGATCGATTGTTAAAAAAATGTCAGAAGTAAGTTAACTTGGTACATGACCCACAGGTACCCAAGCACCCTGCAATTTGCCTGTGTGTCTTATCTCCTTTAATCTATAGAACAACCTAGAGGTCAACGCTAGTAAAATAAGACTTTTAAAGGTGAGAAACTGAGGCTAAGAGCTTAAGTGACTTGTTTAATGTCACACAGCTCGTGGGAGGCAAAAGCAGGAGTGACCCTGGTGGGGCAGGAAGAGTTGGAGGCAGAAGGGGGTCCCCTCCCTTCCAGGGCATCGGTCCCCAGTCAAGGCCCCCAAGACTGGGACCCCAGCCCCTCCCGTCTCCTTTACTGTGGCCTGCGGATCCCTCAGCCCCCAGATGCTCTCAGATGGCTCCCAGCCCCCAACTCCCCCACCCCCACCCCCACCCCAGCCCAGGCTCCCCTACCCTGCAGGCACTCTGGGTGGAGAGGCCTCACCCCGGTTACATTGCCATTGTCTTCTTCACACAACCATTAGCATATGTGCAATGCAATTACCTTTCAGCTCTCCTGGCCCTGGGCTGACATGGAGGTCCCATCCCCAGTGATTTGGGGGAAAGGGGCGTTATTACAACTCACAAAACCTTAAATTAAGAATGAATAAGGGAAGCGTGGCGTGCCACTTCTGAAAGGCTGCCAGCCCAGGCTGGGGTGGGTGACAGCGGTATTATACGTTGCATCGATGACGGGACTGATGGATGCGCGGATGATGGTGAAGACGAGTCTGGCTGGTACCTGCCACGGCCCGGCCCAGAGCCTGCCCAGAGTCTCACCCGCTGGGTGTGGGTTAGTCAGCCCCAAAACATCCCCTTCCGGCTGCAAGGTGTGCCAAAGGCAGATGCGGGACTTGATTTAGACTGGACTGGGGTAGGGGTGAGAAGTTAGCCAGGGGAAGGGGGAAGGGCAGTGGTCCAGGCCGAGAGACCAGCTTGTGCCAGCGTCCTGTCCTGTGGTGGAGGGCAGGTAGAGAGTCTGAAAGGCGGGGGAGAGGCAGGAAATGGAGCCGAAGAAGGGGGGCGTGGCCCTGGGGGAGTCGGCAGGGACCACTCTGATGAGCCTTCCTGGCCAGCACCTGGATTTGGGATTTGATGCTAGGAGAGCAGGAGAGTGTACAACATGACCTTGCCGCACATGAACAAGGCCTCTCCAGCCACTGGGCAGACAACAGACGAGCTGGCAGGGGACTTTGGGGACCCTCCAGGAGCCAGTGCTGCGCTCCAGGAGAGAGATGGTAGCAGCTTGGACTAGAGGGATGGGAGCGAGGAGAGACGTGGACAGCCTTGGGAGGCCACAATGGGAGGAAGGGTCCGTGGTGGTGATGATGGTGAGGGCGAGGGAAAGGGTGGCAGCTGGACCTGGGGCATTTGCAGCTGGGGACCCGAGATGGGGAAGTGAGGTGGGGGGCAGGTATGTGGGAAGGAAGGTAACAGGTTCAGGTTTGGATATAAATGTCCGACCTTCCTGAGCCTCAGTTTCCTCAAGCTGTAAAACACTACGCGATGCCTGGCTCCCACGCTCGAAGGTTGGAGCTGAGCGAACAGGCGTGGGAGCCCTGGGCGTGGGGCAGGGAGCATGAAGGAGACAGAAATCGCTGTGAAAGTGCAAGGCGTTCTCATGCCACTTGTCCAGGTGGGGCTAATGGAGGGAACCGAAGGGTGGGCAGAGGATGAGCAGGACCCCCCAGAGCCCTGCCTCAGGCACAAAGGGCTACAGGACAGGAGGCTGTGACTGAGCTCTGCGGCCCACTCTGTGTCCATGAGCTTGTCCTTTGACCACCATGAGCTTCCGTTCCCTTGGAGGGACATTCAAGCTCTGATGCCCTTAGAAAGGGCACCCCCAGAAAGGAGTGCCTCAGCCCAGGCTCAGGGGGCTCTGGAGAAGGCCAGATGTGACCTGTTCCCCTGTGTGGCTGAGCAGGCAGGTGCCACCCACCAGCTAACCACTGAGAGTCAACAGAGCTTAGGGCTGAAGGTGCGAGTTCTGAGGCCTTTGCCCTAACCAAATCGCACCACGTTGTCCTGCCGTCTCAGGTGCGGGCCCGTGCGCCCCCACAGCTCCAGGGTCCTGTACAAGCCAGGCTTCCTCCCTCCTTGCACACACCTCCAAGGCTTGCACTCCGGCCAAGCGGCTGGGAGAAGCAGCAGCTCCAAGGTCAGTGGGATAGCCTCACGGGGTTGTGGGGATGGGGCTGAAGCACCCCC
The DNA here is from genome assembly GCA_003508835.1 of Eonycteris spelaea. Classification (NCBI taxonomy): domain Eukaryota; kingdom Metazoa; phylum Chordata; class Mammalia; order Chiroptera; family Pteropodidae; genus Eonycteris; species Eonycteris spelaea. The sequence goes on along the minus strand of PUFA01000119.1, from coordinate 536,049 downwards.
ACCAGGGCAGGAGGCAGAGAGGGCACCTCCTGAAGCCCCGCGACCTGGGCTGCCGGGGAGGAGAGGGGAGGGAGGAAGGAGAGGGCGGCCCTTCCCCCCAGTCAGGAGCCCAGGGCCTCTGCTCGTATATCTGTCCCTGGATAATGTATATCCAGCTTATGGAAAATATTCATAGTGCTCCTTGCACCAAACTGGCCCCCTTCCACAGTGCGTGATCTAAAATTAAATCCATTTCAAATATACAGTAGATCGAGTCAGGCTAATATAAACGAAACATGATTAATAAGCAGAACACCGTTCCTGCTTCTAGGGGACCAGGAGGCAGAGATGGGGCCACTCTACCTCCCGCTCCCCACAGTCCTCAGACCCCCGAAGGACTCCGAGCCCCTGTCTTCATCCCACACTTGCCTCCCCCTGAATCTGAAATGTGGACCAGGAATTGGAATTGGCCCACACCGCGCCAGGCCTTTAGAGCACAGCAGTTAAGAGAGTGGACAGAACCCAGACCTTGAGCACATGGGACTTTGCCTCTCTGAGTCTGTTTTCTCATCTCTACAATGGGATGTTAACAATCCCAGCCTCGAAGCCTTGCGCTGAGTGTGAAATGTGATGATCACGCAGGCCAAGCCCAGAAGCAGCGGGCACCCTGATCAAGAGAGCGAGCATCGTTATGGCGCCCTCGGAGATCTGTTCTGTCCGGCCCCGATCGGAATTGGGATCTGTGCCCACCACTGGCCCCCTGATCAGCCGACAGGACAAGGGCCAGCCAGAATTCCTGCCATTGCAGGGATACGCTCGGTGGGCTATTTTTAGTTCACTGGCAAGTGACTGTTACAGACCAAATGTTCCCACCACTGGGGACTGACTCGGCTAAGAGGGCACTTGTGTGTTGAATGCAGGGTGGGGAGGGGTGTTGGTGGCTCCACGCATGTCCCTTTTGCACACATATTTGGACATCGGTTCCGTGGCCGCTGACGGCGGTGGGGGAGGGGGGGGACGAGACGGGCCTGGCCGGATCAAGGCAGCACGCACGCCTGGCCTTTCTCCTTATCCCAGCTGGCACGTGGTGTCTCACACTAAGGACGCTCCTCGGGGCGGAACGAGAAACAATGTCAGCCTTGGAGAGGAGTGTTCCTCTCAGCGCACAGGCCAGCTCTCCCTGTTCCTCCCTTCCAGAGGCACCCAGGCTTCCACTGGCTGAGTGTGCGTGTGCACACGTATGTGCATGTGCATGTCCTGCTCCAGGTATGGGCGCCCCTCCCGACCCGCCTGGGCCCCCCGCCCTCGGTGCTCCTGGGTCCCTCAGCCCCACACTGTAATCCCTGTTCTGGGTGATCGGAACTTCTTTGTGTCCTTGCTCAAATCTGGGAGCCCCACTTTCCGTGCAACCCCATGGAAGTCCTGGGGCGTCTTCATCCATCCATCTACTCACCCTTGTGCTATTCCTTTCTTTTCCTCCCCAAGGGGTAGGAAGGGGGTGAGCCCCAGAGCGTAGGAGAGGGTGCTGTGGGCTTTTTCCTTGTCATTGGCCATTTGCTGCCTGCTTCGCCAGGCGTGTTTTGAGCATGTTTGCATAAAGTGGATGCAGGCTGCAATTCCGTGATGAATTCTATGAATACTAATCCGCTACTACCCTTGACCTTGGGGTCACCGAAAGATCAAAACCAAACCATTTAATATTTTCCTTTTGCAGATCAATAGAAGCATAAATTCCCCCTCAATGACAAGTATAATTTCAAACAGATCTATAGCAGGCATGCATGCATTTCCAGCCGAGACACTCGCCGCCTGCTTTGCCTTTTGGGGAGCAGACGAGGAGTTTCTTGCCTTTTCTACCATTGGATTTCTTTTTGCCTTTTTTTTTTTTTTTTATGGCTCTGAAATGCTATTTTCAGCAGCTGCTGTCATATAAATATCTCTTGTTTTTCTTCTTCTCTTTCCCTCCTGGTGAAAAGGGCAGGGGACCTATTGAAAATTCCGCTTTATCTCTTTCAGTCGGGTTCAAGTACAGGTCGAATAATCGATCCCTCCTCCTTTTCTTTTTTAAGTTTCCTGTCGTTCTTTTGGCCGGATCAGCAGTGGAGAGGAATCGGGAGGGCAGCTGCGTTTCCGCATATCCTCTCAGAGTGTCTCAGATTGCTGTGTCGGTGTGCGTTTTTGTGTGTGCACGCTTGCGACCCGTGATTGGGGGGGGGACGTGCGTGTATGTGTGCGTGCACATGTGTACCTTTGTGCACACGACAGTAAATGCTCGTTCTAGTTACAACTCTCACCCAGGACTGAAGAGGGAGAAAACAGAAAATCATCAAAGAGAAAGTTACGGGCTGGGTGGGCATCGTTATCCCTTGCGGCTCCCGGGCAGGGCCGAGTTGGGCGGGGGCGGGGGGGGGATGTCTCCCAGCCCCCTGTCCACGCTGCGGCTCCCCGTGCACAACGCCGGAGTGTCTGAGTCTTTTTACGAATACAACTCTGAGAAGGGGGAAAGATGCAAAAAGAAGAGAGGGAAAAAAGCAAAGCAAAAGAAAAGAGAAAGAGAATTAAACCATTAATCTGCCTGGATTTTCCACTTCACAGAGTAATCAGTTTGGAAGTGACTGAGTAAAGTGGAATGGATGATTGCCACCACCTCCTCCCTCCAACTCAGGCGTTTCTTATTTACAGAAAAATGGGGAGCCAGGGAGGCGGCCTCCTCGCCCCCACCAAGGCCCCGGGTGTCCGCTCCAGAGGGAGACAAGGACCCCAGCCCTCAACCGCAGCCGCCTGATGCCTCGACACCCTGGCGACAGCTGCCCTGAGCTGGAGGTGCAAAGCCAAGATGATTTAATTTATAGAAAGGACAAGGATGTCGTGTAGCAGATTTAATCATCGGAGAGTTTAAAAAAAAATAAGGACCGGGCTAATGTCGTAATTTACATTTCAGGATAATAAAGAGAGAAAGACAGAAAAGGAAGGGCCTGTATCCTACGAGAGAGAATGAGCAGGGGGCCTAGGGAACCCAATAGATTTGCCTGAAACACCAATAAATTTAAAAACAAACCCAGAAAGCTAAAGACAGCCCCTGGAAAGTGCTGGGAAAATGGACCATCGATTTTAGACTTGATCTGCATTTTGTATTTTAATAATGTTCTCTGTGTCTTTCCTTTTCTCTCTCTCCCTCTCTCCCTCTCTCTCTTTTGCAAAATATAAAAGCTGATCTGATAAATATTAATTTGAACCATCATAATGTATTTGAAAATTCCAGCTAAAATGTCACCACATGGAACATTAATGTAATATTTCAAGGCCCTGAGAGCAATACTCATATTGATTGCATTTATTTCACTCTAGGGAGGAGAGATAATTCTTCAATGTGGGACACATCTGGGAGCCAAGGAAGCAGGGGCTGAGGGGAGAAATGCGAAATTATATATGGCCATAAAAAATACAAAACAGAAAATCCTCCCCAAAACTCTCCCCTCTCCCACAGCGCCCCATACCCGAACCTGGCTTTTTAATTTCCCAGCATGGCATGGGGCAGCGAGAGGGAGAAACTCTGTGCGCCTTTGGGCAAAAGGCAAAAACTCATGTGTGTGTGTGTTGGGTGTGGGGCTCAGCCGCCTCTCTCTGGGCCCCCCTGTGTGGGCTCTGCCTCCAGCATTTGCTGACTCCCTCCTGGGAAGACATCGGGGCCCAGCTGGGGATGGATAGACCAACAGAGGGACTGGCCTGGCTGCACCTCCCGCCCCGAGCTTTGGGTGAAAGTTTGTGAATGCATAAGAGCTGTGGGTCCTGGGAAGGGGAAGAGAAAAAGGGGAGAGGAAGGGAGGATAGGAGACAGAGAAAGGACAAAAAGAGAGAGGAAAGATACCAAGACAGAGAAAGAGGAACGAGGAGACAGAGACAGGCATGAGTGGGAAAGAGATACGGAGGGACAAGACCAGGAATGAGGGGGAAAGGAGGAAGGAGGAGTGAGAGAAGAGGAGAGGGCGAGGGTGGGGCGGAGGGGGCACGGGCGTCTGGAGTCCCAGCTCCTCTCACTGTCATTAAGGATATTGATGTGCTCAGGCGTCAACGAGTCTTTGCACAAGTGAAAGGAAATCCGATGCTGGTGATGACCTGAGCCCACGCCCTCTGTGCCCCCTGTCCCCACCCCCCAAGAGCAAAGACCTGGGAGACCACCAGGAGACCGGAATGGCAAGACACTCCCCCCCCATCAAGGGTTGAGATGCTGAGACTTCTGGACCCTCAGCTTGCCCAGGCCAGCGCCTGTGCGGGGAGGGGGGGGCGGGGCGGCTCCTGGAACCTGTTCCTCTGACGCTGATGGCCCCCCCCCGCCCCCGCTCCAGGGCTGGCGGCTGCCCCCCTCCTGCCTCAGCCTCGGGAGGTACCTGCAGCCCAGGGGAAGGTTGGGTGGCGGTCTTCTCCGCCTGTATTAGGGCTTCGCCTTCCTCCTTGCTTCTTGGGGTGTGTGTGTGGGGGGGAGTTGACCTTTACAACACCCCTAGAAGGCCAGGGGGTAGTCAAGGAGAGAGACCCCGGAGGCCCAGGGACTGGCCAAGGTCAGGCTCATCCTCGCCTTTCTTCAGGTCTCTGCACAAATGTCACCTCACGAAAGCCCCCCTGACCACCTAAATAGCCTGACACACACTCCCTTTCACACCCGTGTGTTCTGTTTTATGCAGAGCGCTTGTCACTATCTGGAAGTATCTTAATTATGCGTTTACATGCCTTTTATCTGTCTCGCATCCCCCTCCACGCGCGCGCGCGCGCGCACGCACACACACACACACACACACACACACACTTGGAGATTAAGTTCTGTAAGGATAGGGACCGGGACCGCGCCTACCTTGCTCGCCATTACGTCCCCTACACCTCGCACAGAGCAGATGCACCCTAGGTATTGGCTGACTGATAGAAAAGAGGAAGGAAGGGTAGATGGATGGACGGACAGACGCATGGACAGATGCTAAGGACGCTGCCCTTCCGCTAGCCACACACCCCCTCCCCGCCTGGGCCCCGTTGGGGCCGCGTGACCCGTCATCGCCCCCACCCCCGACCCCTCCCAGTCGCAGCGCCCGCCGCCCGCCGCCAAGGCTGCGCACCCCCGCCTCCCCTGAGCCGTCACTCGCGGAGCTGCCACAATATTGTGAAGGCTCCTCGCTCCCGCTCCTCCGCGCAGCCCGGAGCCCGCGCGGGGAAAGCGAGGGAGGCGGCGGCGGCGCGGGCGGGCGGGCGGCTCGGCGATGAATAATGCATGACCAAGGCGCCCCCTACCGGCGGCCGCGGGCTCCGCGGGGACAGGGCCCCGCGCGCTCGGACCTAAGCCGCGGGACCGGGTGGACATCACAGGTGTCCTTTCCCCAACCAAGGCCGCGCGGGGACGGCACTTCCCGACTATGTCCTCCCTCCCCGACCCAGCCCTTGCTCTCCCCGGGTCGCCTTCCCTCCCTCCACGTCGGCGGAGCAGCCTCCACTCACCCCCAAACGGAGGGCCCAGTTTGGGGAGCTGGGGGAGGCGGCACAGACCCTGCAGCAGGCCCGCGTGGCCTCTTGCTCCCCGGGGGAAGGTGGGGACGGGATGGGGAAGCCCGCTCCCTCTGACGCCAGGGCTGCCGCACCGGGACTTGGGCTGGCCCGGGAGAGCGGGCTCAGGAAGGACCAGCTGGAAGTCAGGAGAGAGCAGAGAACATGACCGAATCCCTGTATAAAAAATTAGTGCTACGTATTTCGGTGACATTTTTGCCTCTATAGCCCATGGTAAATATCTAAATATACGTAATTATCTAATTAAGTTAATGTTATCAAAAAATTAATGCAAACATTTTCACAAGTGTTTTCAAATTTCTGTAGAACATTGAGATACTCTTTTTTTTTTTTTTTTTTGGAAGCGAAAGTTAAACACAGGAAAGCCCACTATGTATACGCGGGCATCTGTCTGTCATTTTTAGAGTAAGGGTCCTAGAAGGGTCCAAGAAGGAATGGACCTTCTTGGCTGCCCTCCACTTGAAGAGGCCTCATGGCAGAGGACACAGGTTGAAGTTGATCATTAAAAGCAGGCCCCCCACCAGGCCTGGAATGCTCCCCAAGATGACTGTGACCTCTGGGACCCCACTGCCATGGTCGCCTGTTCTCCAGGCCCACTGCCTCCTTCTAGCAAGCAGGTAAGCTGAGCTTAGAGGCTGCTTGGGCTCCCCATCACGCAGGCCCCTGGGGGGCGGGGCCTCATGCCTCTCATTGAGAACAGATTCTATTGACACGTCCCTACTCCCTCAGTCATTCCTGCTGTCGCCTGACCCACTGCCAGGTCTTAATAAGCCAGAAGGGAGGGGCAACCATTTCAGAGGCCAGGACCTGGGGCCACTGGGAAGTGTCTCCAGCCCATCTGTTGAGCATCTGCTGAAAGATTGGCATGTGCTGGGATCTCTAGTCCCCACAACAGCCTGCAAACTAGGACGATGAGCCCCATGCTACAGATGAGGAGACTGAGACTCAGAGAGGTGCAGTCATGAGCCCAAGATCACACAGCTCAGATTTAAACTCAGCCTTACCCTCTCCAGAGCCTGAGCTTGAGATGAGCCCGAAGCAAGGAAGAGAAACTTCATCCTTCTGCCCAGACAGTCCCCTTGTCTCCTGGACTCCACCCCCAGGAGGTCGGATCTGAACCTTGAGCTGGACCACGAGCCCTCCCCCTTGGGGAAGCACTGGGTCTGGGTCGCAAACTCAAGTGCCCTGGGGACAGACTGGCAATGCCACACGTGGGAAATATATGGCCTCCCAATAGCTTGGGCTCTTAAGGAAACAACGGTTCGGGCGATGGTATCTGATAACCTGTTTGCAGCCCCACCTGGAGATCTTGCTCCTTCAAGTGAGGCCCAGGCGCCGTTTTCTTGGCTGTGTTGCCTCAGTCGAGGTGTCTGACCTCTCTGAGCCTCAGTTTCTTCATCTGCAAACTGGGAATAAAAGCATCACCTGTATGATGGGGTTGCCTGGGCCAGGGGGATGAGGGACATGCAGGGCTTTGTAGGGCAGCCAGGGGTCCTCCGGGGTGATTCCCATGAACAAGCTGGGGTCCTTGTGTGGTCGCTGTTTAAGTTTGGGTTCCCCTGAAAGCAGACCTGTCATTTGAGAAGGATCCCCAAAGAGAACCTCAAAGGAGTGGGGAGGTAACCCCGGGAAGGTGTGTCAATGAGCAGTTGCTGCTGCCGGCAACCAGAGCTCACATGCCCTGCGTGCATGTGGGGGGGGGATGGTAGAGCTGGGGTGTTTGTCCATCAACTCCCATCTGTCAGTGGCTGAGAGTCCCAGGGGGCCCAGCTTGCTCCTATGGCCAGAGAGATGTCCTTGGGATGCTCGAGTCCAGGTGATGGAGACTGCTGATAAAAGCTACAGGCGCTCTCTGGAGCAGGCTGAAGGACATGACAGGGGCCCAGTGCCCACCCTGGTTCCCTTGCCCCCCGCCAGGTATACTTGTCATCGTCAGTGCTCCCCCTGGGCCACACCAGTCTCTGGAGTCTGAGATGGGCCAGCCCCAGCCCCAGCCCCAGCCCCAGCCCCAGCCCATCTCTGGGGAAGGAGGGAGCTCACTCGTCCACAGAATGAGTGCTGAGAGGGAGGTGGCATCTCAGTGACTTTTCAGGAGCCCAGAGTCAGGGAGTTCTACTTTGCCCGAGGCTGAGAAGGCTTCCTGGAGGAAGGAAGTTTTCCCAGCCAAATGGAGAGCCAGTTCTTTGTGCTAGGGACCTCTTCCCGACTCTCCCCTGCTCTCCAAAGCTCCTTCAGCTGTAGTAACTAACGTGAAGTTGCTGGGCTGGGGCTGGCTGCCCCGCCTCCTCTGTCACCTGCACCCCAGGCTAGCCGTCCTCCAACCCAGACTCGTCTTGCCCCTGGCACTCCTGAGGGGACAAGTAGTGAGGAGAGAGGGCAGTTCTGGGCCTAAGACCTGAGGGACTCCCTGAGATTAACGGGTAAGAAATTCCCAAAGCCTCCAGAATGCCAGAAGGGCTTGTTTTAAATATGAACACAGGTTTCATTCAGACCTCTTGACTCAATACTCAAGTAAAGATTTGAGATTCTGCATTTTCAGGCAAGCGCCCCAGGAACCTTTCCATGTGGCCAGTGGACTGGGGTGGGGTGGTCTTTCCTCTGTCCTGTGCTGAGCTAGTGGTCACCTCCCCCTGCTCCCCAACTCAGGGGTGTGGCCACCAGAGGCTTCCCCTGCTGTGAACTCCTAAGAGGCTCCTCCAGCTGCGGGTTTCCAAGCACCATTCTTCCTTGCTTTGGACCCGACCCCAGAGCTAGGGCGGAGCAAAGGGGGTGAGTAAGAAGACCGTGCAGAGAACCCCCACCTCTGTTCCCTGGAAAGCATGGGAAGTTCGGGGTCTCCTCTGTGACTCAATCTGTGACCTCCCATTCATTCATATGCATGCATCAAATTTTGGAAATGCAATTAATTACCTGTTGTTGTGTCTGCTTTAATTATTGTCATGTTTTCTATGCACTGTACACAACTTAATAAACAGCTGGGGAAACAAGATCTTGGTGGGGGCCAAGGCTCGGGCAGAGCTTGGCTCTGTCCCCCAGCCATGATCATGCCATTCATGATCATGCCCGTTCATTCTTTCCCTTATTTGTTCATTCATTCTCTGGCCAGTCAGTCATTGATTCATTCGCTCAGTCCCTCATTCATTCAGATATCCCTTTACTCATTCATTCATTTATTCATTCACTTATCCGGTGAATACTTATTATCATAGCCATGTGACAGGCACCAGGGGAGGTGCCAGGAAGGCCATGGTAAACAAAACAAGAGGGTCCTTGCCTTTGAAAAGCTGACAGTCTGCTGGGGGAGACAGACAACAAACACATGCAATGAGCACAAATAGAGCTAGGTTGGTCAGGGAGGACTTCTTGGAGGAGGCACCATCTAAAAGCACTCCTTGCTTTACTCGTTTGTTTATTCATGCATTCGGGCAGAGCAGGCTCTGTTCCTGGAGAGGGCAAGAGATGGAAGGCCCAGTTTTGAGCCAAGACCTAGAGGGAGAGACAACTGGCAGCCAAATTATCACGAGGCAACGGGAACACAGGGATGGAGGCACGAACCAAGCACAGAAGCTGCAGAAACAGCCAAGGAAGGTTTTCTTTGGGGGGAGGCATGAGCAGGTCTCCCAGGATCTGCAAAAGGTGAGTGATCTGAGCCTCCGGAGACAGGCTCAGGGAGCACGCAGCAGCTTCTTTGAAAGGATGGACTGTGAGTCCCTGTTACAAGTACTGGGCGGGGTGGTGGTGGCTGGGAGGAGAGGGAGGACGATGTCTGGTGTTCTAAGGCCTCAGTTCCCAGCCCCTCAGGCTGACTCTAATTCTTCCTTGGAGCCAGAGGGGGCTCGATAGGCTGGGTCTTGGCAAAAGAGCAGAAGTTTATCGGCAGAGAAGGGCACCCCGAGATAAGCCCTGCCTGGGGGCAGGAGGAACTGGCACACGTGGGGGAGGGGGAGAAGCCTGGCATTGTGGCAGAAGGTGGCACCTTAGGCCTGGGAGGTGGTCGATAAGGTGGGTGGATCACAGGGGACCGTGGGGGCCGTGCTGTGAGGAAGCCTGAGTGAAATCGGAAAGCAACCAGAAGCCACGAATGGTCTGCCGGCTGGGGAGGCACCTGTCAGAGGTGAGTCCCCCGTGTCTGTTCACAGACGTGTTTGAATGCCTGCCGTGGGCCGGGGTGGGTACAGTCCGGAAGCAAGACACGGCCTCCGCCCTGGCAGAGACGGTGATTCTGAGGAGGCCAGATCGGGTGGTTACAGTGCCATCGGGGCGACCATCCCAGGTGCCCAGGAGCCCAGAAGAGTGAGTTAGGCTCAGGAAAGAAGAATGAAAAGCCAATAACACCTCGTATTTATCAAGTCCTCCCTCCACGCCAGGTGCTTCCCATTCGTTATCTCATTAATAATAATAATAGGAGGAGCAGCAGCAGCAGTAATAACTAACACTTATTTTGTGCCAGCTTCTTTCTGTTCTATGTGCTTTTACTCACATTAATTCCTTTAATCTTCACAACAACCCTGTGAGGTGGGTATTATCATTATCCCCATTAGACAGATAAGGACCAGGAGGAGTCTCAGAAGCTGGGGGACTTCTCCAAGGACTAAGTGGCTGAGCCAGGATATGAATTCAGACCCTCCCGCTTCCGTGGTCTTTGCTGGCTTCATTCTGCCCCCAGCTCCATCAAGAAACAGGCTGGGGGCCCAGGCGGAGCGGACGAGGCTGGCACAGAGCACCCGCGAGGAGCCCGTGGTCCCCTCCTCTTCCCCCGCGCAGGCTCGGGCTGCCGCATTCTCCTTCTGCCGACTGAGGCTGGTGTTTTATGAACCCAGAACCGCCGCAAGATTCTCCTATTAATTTATTGGTATTGCTAATTAAACATCATATTCACAAATGTAAATTTCCTAATGGCCTCTCTTCCATTTCCTAAGTTTCCTTAAAGAGCCTTCCTGTTATGGTCGTCAATTGAAAACAATTAAATCTCACTGGATGGGTTGGCTGTGGCTGGCTCAGGGGTCACTGAGGGGCTCTGGGACCTCTGGACAGGGTCTGGGGGGGGTGCCCTTCTTGATCACAGAGGAGAACTGAGGCAAGGGAATGCTGGGGAGAAGGAGGCAGCATAGGGCCAGCTCTGAGCTGTTGGGTGTCAGCTGCCTACTGCTGACATACCCTCGTCAAAGGTGGGCTTGCCTCTCACCAGTGACATGGTTGCTGGCCTGGGCCTGTAGCTGTTTGGAAGGCTGTGTCAGAGAGGCTGGGACTAAGATGAGGAGTGGGAGGCAGGGGAGGGAGAGAATCCAGTGGGAAGCTGGAGGGAATGCCAGTGCTTAGAGGGACCTTGGAGATCTTTCCAGTAGGACTCCTTGTCTGGAAAATGAGAAAACTGAGGCATAGGGGAGGAAGTCACCTGCATGGGGCCACGGAGTCATTAAGTGAAGGAGTCGGGACTTAAACAGTCACCTGCCTCTGATCTCTTTGAGAATCTGATGAGCTATGTGGCCTCATTCCAGACACAGTGCCCAGGGAGTGCAGGGCCCCCGCTCTGTGCCAGAACGACCCCCCACCCCGGTTCAGTCATTACATAGTGTTTAAAAGCAACATCCCTTGAATCGGAGGTACCACTTTTGGATCCTTCATCCAGCAAGTTCTCTGCCTTCCTGGACCTCAGTCTCCCCATCTGTAAAACGGGGCAACCATCTCTCCCAGCCAGGGCTGCTGGGAGGATCACACAAAGCACGTGAGTGAGTGCTTGATGACGCGTGACCGATGTCAGGATGGGCCTCGTCGAGTCGGAGCCCAGCGGTCCTAAGCCAGGCGACCAAGTGGCCCCAGGAAGCTGGGAGCGCGTGAGGCAGCACAGGCCCGGGCTTGGCTCGTCTTTGGAGTGGCGGCCGCCATTTCCCCAGCACAGTGTGGAGACGTCACACCCGCCAGCTCTGCATCCCCCTCAGCTGAGGACCGAGGTTCTGGCCTCACCCCCTTTGTAGATGGGGAAACCGATGGTCGGGGAGGCCAGTGAGTTGCCTGGCCTGGGGTTCCCTGCGAGGGGACCCCTCTGTCCCAGGTCCGAGGTGTAGCTGCTCTGTCTGTGCTGAGCAGCAGCATGAAATGTAAGAACAGTTTTTACAGGACCAGCTGCCAGGAGTTCTGTTCCCTGCCGTGCGGCTTCTCTGTTGAGAGACCTTGAGCTTGTCACCCCACTCCCCGCCCCCACTGTGCAATCAGGGCCTTGGGACCCATCTGGAATGTGTCAGAGGACTGACAGTCTCTGCAGGCCCGTCTAAGACACCAGCGTGGGGCAGCACCACCCAGGCCTCTCCGGCAACTACAGGTCTACTGTCCCCTCCCTAAGTGCCTAAGCACAGCCTCCAGAGACAGGCAGAAATGGCCACCTGCGGGGTCAACTGAGCCACAGGGCCACGGCATTGGCAAAGCCCCCGAGGATGCAGAAGCCTCCTCCCTGGCCTCTGTCCCCGGTACCTCCTCCGGGAGAAGCTGGGGAGCGGGGCTGGTGGGGAGGGGCGAGGCGCGCTGCCCACATGCCAGGAAGCATCGGCCTCAGCCCGGCGCTCCGCGGCCCACGTGGCTTTCGTGTGTCAGTATCTTTAGGGGACCAGTGGGTAATCTGAGTGTTTTGGTTGCTGCTTGGGAATCTCCATTAGGGAAAGTTTTAAAAATACACTCTATTGTTGTTTATTATTAATGGTAATGACACGGGGAGGGAGTTGCTCCTCCACTCCCTGTTGTCCCAGCGTCTAATGTGCTGGGCTGGGCCGCCAGGACCCACAGCCCCGCACAGAGCAGGAGCCGGCTCGGGGCGCAGGCTGGGCCCTGGGGTGTCCAGACTCACAACAACATTTTTTTATTATTATTATTGTGGTAAAACACACAGCACGTAACATTTCCCATTGTTGGCATTTAAGGTGTATAAATCAGTGACATTAAGTACATTTACAATGTTAGACGACTATCAGGCTCCAGAACTTTCTCATCACCCCGAAAAGAAGCCCATTCAGTGGTCACTCCCAGTTTGCCCATCCCCCTGGCAACCACAACCACTAATCTGCTCTCTGTGTGTGGATGTGCCTATCCGGGATTTGCCTGCTCTGGACCCATTAAACACTAACTCCCCATTTCCCCCGCCCCCAGCCCCTACTTTCCTACTTCTGTGTCAATGAATTTGTCTATTTTGGGTACCTCATAAAAATGGAATCGTGTTCCATCTGGCCTTTTGTGTCTGGCTTCTTTCACTTAGCATCTTTCTTTCAAGGTTCATCCACGTGTGGCGTGTTCCCTTTTATGGCACAATAATATTCCCAGGCGTGGATATACTGCATTGTGTTTAGCCATCCATCCGTTAATGGACAGCTGGATTGTTCCACCCAAAAGTGAATAGTGCGCTATGAGGTGTCCAGGTGTTGAGCACACCTGGATTCTGAGTAGGGAGTTATCGCGATTCTGATGCACAGCTATCCCTGGGAGATATAAGGATATCCACATATGCTGGACATGAGGGTGTCTAGACTTCGAACCCCACCCAGCTCAGGGGCCCGAAGGACCACCTTGGTGCTCTCATCCGGTAACAGGGCTCCCATAGGGCCCAGTCCTGAGCCCCAGGGGAACTATCTGCAGCTCAATAGGGTGAGGGAAGAAGGGGTTGGGGAGCAGCCCCCAGACACAGGACCCTGCGGCTGGGTGGAGGCTGGGCGAGATGACCTTCTCGGGGGCCCCTGTGGGCTATCGCCCAGGCAGAAGGCTCTTCCCAGCGTGCCAGGACCTCAGCGCATTGATTCTAGAGCACAGAATGTCCAGGAGGGACGAGGCCTTGTTGTCTCGTTCAAGTGCCCCACCCAGGGCATTTCGGAGATGGGGAAACCGGAGCCAGGGAAGAGATGCGACCTTTTCATTAGTGTCGCTGTCATAGCTGCCGTTGACTGGCACTTCCTACGTGGACGGGCACTGCACTCAGCATGCGCTCCCATATACCACCCGCGGGGGGTTTTGATCTTCTTCCCATTTACAGATGGAAACCTAAAGGCTCAGAGAAGTGAACCCATTGCCTAAAATGTAGAGAAAGGACAAAAGGAACCAGAGGTTTTCTGGCTAAACCTATGCCCTGTGGCCAGTGACAACTGCCCGTAAGGTTGGCACTGAGTCATCCTCTCCTTCTCACTGGCATCTCCGCCTCTCGGCCAGAGGCTGGACCTCTAGGGAAGGACATAGACCCTGGCGAGAGCACAGACGTGAGCCCAAATCCCACTTCCACTCCATGGTCGTCCTTTATCCCACTGGGCCTCGGCCTGCCCATCTGTGAAATGGGGAGTCTTATCGACCCCACGGCAGAGTTGTCGTAAGGGTGAAATGAGTTGATATATCCATGTGACTTGCACAGAGCTCGGCACACAACGAGCACTCCACAAACGTAGCCCAAACGAACAAAAACACGGCCTCCACCCATGGCATCCCCTGGACAGGAGACCAGGGGGACATTTCAGGGAGCCTGACGCTGCCCTTGGGGGTGCAAGCTGAGAAGAAGCAATGCTCACGGTCTCCACGAGATCACCGGAAAGGACACCACCTTAATTCCACCTCCATCAGACCTCCGCCAGAAGACACGACCCTTTCACCTCATCAATATTCAAGAGCTTAACAAAAAAAGCTATAACTAGGGAAGTCAGAAATAATGGAATGCAGTATTGATTATTTTATGGTGCGATTAGGGGTAATTACATCTCTCAAATTTTAGTTTAATGTTACTTTCTACTACTTTTAGCCTTTTAAAATTATCCCAAACATCCCCATTTAATGGAACACACATGCCTTCAATTTCAACGTGAAATACTTTTTTTCTGCTAAAGTGTGACCTCAATATATTTGAAAACATAAATTACACCATGTATAAACCATAAAAAATGAATGATGAATTTAATTCTGGTGAAGCGTGAGGGATTGAGGAGGCAGGCGGGCGGAGGTGCTGTTTATCTAGTGCGGAGGGGACAGTTGGAGGCAGGAGGGGACAGTGGGGGCCAGAGGGGGTGCCTGACCTTCAGGGGCACCGGAACAGGCCTCAGAGCTCTTGAGGACACAGGCCAAGGAGGGACTCGGAGGCTGTGCCTGCCCCAATGCCCTCCCTCCCTGTGGATGAACTCTGCCCGCCCTCCCCAGAGAGCAAGTTTCCGAAGCACCTGCCTGCCATTGTGTGGTCTGGCTTAGGCCTCCCAGCCTAACTCTAGCTTGAGCCTCCCTCCCTGACTCTGCCCGTGATAGGTGGTGTGGTTTGGTCGCAAAGGTGCTGTTGCTCCATTTTGCTGGTTCCACTATACAGATGAGCCAACTAAGGCTGAAGGGACTCCCCTAATGCAACTTGGTGACTAAGCTCGCGGTGCTTGGGGCTGGATTGGGCATTCTGCAGCCCAAGAGCTTTCAGCTGTCAAAGAGAAGAGTCGGTTGTAACTGCCCATGTTCTTGTGGACATAGGGGCAGTGAGCAGTGGTTGGGGACACAGGCTTTGGGGCCAGACAGACCCTGCATTCAAATCCTGGCTCCCTTATAGGAATGTCATAAGGACTCTCTACCACTGGAAATCCCTAGCCTGTTATCATAGCCCAAGGTCAAAGTGGGGGGCTTTGGACCCAAGGATGGGGGTTTTCAAATCATGGGTAGGAATTTCTCCGGAGCCTTCAAGGCATTTCCTGGTCCCTGCACTCTCCTCCTGTCCTTTCCTCCAGGTGACTGGTGGCTCACAGCCTCCCCAGTACATCGTGAGCTCCCACCTTCCTCATTCATTGTTGTACCTCCAGCAACAGCATACAGTAGGAGCTTGGGAGCATCGCATGGACGAAAGGCTCTCAGCATCCGCTGACCAGGTTGCTAATTCCAGTGGTTCATGCTCAGCCTTCCCTCAGCCGATCAACCTTGGTAGCCACAGGACATCTCCCTCCTACCCGAAACGCTCTCTGGCCTTTCTTTCCTGGATAGCACTGGTCTACTTTTCCTTCAGCCTCCCCAGTTGCTCTTTCTCTCCTTCTTCGTGTTTCTTCCTCACCCTCTTCGCCTTGGAAAGCCCACGGCCCATCCTTGGGTCTGCTCTCCACCACACCCGCTCGCACAGAGACCCCATCCTGCTCGCTCTTTTAAGGACCGTCTAGGCCAGCGCCGTCCAGGGGAAATACCACACAAGCCTCTCAGGCAATTAAGCATTTTTTTGGTAGCCACATTTTTTAAGTAAAAAAAAACCCTAATTAATTTAAATAATGTATTTTATCTAACCAAAGATATCCAAAATACTATCATTTCAACTTATCAATATACAAAATAATTAAGGAACTATTTTATGTTTTTTTCATCCTAAGCTTTTGAAATCCAGTGTGTGTTTTACACTTAGAGCACATCTCAATCGGACTTGCTGCCCTGCAAGTTCTCGGTAGCCACACACATGGCTCGAGGCCATTGTATTGGGCAGTGCAGGTCCCTTCACGGGCGGTGTCTGGTGGGCATCTCAAACCCGGCTCTCTCTTGTCAGCTGGGGATGTGAGTATTTACTCGTACTCAGCATCTCTATTTAGAGGTCTAATAGGCATCTCAAACTCCAAACGCCCAAAGCTGACCTTCTGATCTTCCCCATAAACCAGCTCTACCCACAGCCTTCCTGCCTCTATTAATGGCAGCTTCATCCTTCCAAGGCGCAGATCCAAACCCACGATGTCACCCTCGACTCCTCTCAACACCCCACCCCACCCCCACCCAATCTATCAGCAAATTCTGTCTGTTGTATCTTCCAAATACACCCAGAATCTGACCACATCTTCCTTCCTCCACAACTGCCACCTGGACCAAGCTACCAACCCGTCTCATCTGGATAACTACACTTGCTTCCTCACTGGCCTTCCGGAGTCCGCTCTCACCTTTGCTTCAGAAATCCAGGCTCCACCCAGATTCCAGAGTGGTCCAGGTAAAGCTTAAATCAGCTCTTGTCACACCTCTGTTCACAATCCTTCAATAACTCCCAACTCCTGCAGAGCGAAAGTTCAAGTCCGTATAACAGAGCTCAAAACACCCAAACCTGTTCCTGCCTCAGGGCCTTTGCACTGTCTGTTCTCCTGGCCCAGATGGCCCTTCTTATAGATATCTACAAGGCCAACGCCATCATCTCTTTCAAGTCCTTGCTAAAACATACCCTTTTTAATGAAGTCTTTCCTGAGCTTTCTATTTTAAATTGCCATTCTCTTCCATCCCCCATCCCTCCTTTATTCCTCTCCTTTATTTCTAAGACATTAGATAATTTACCTGTTTATTTTAGTAATTGACTACCTTTCCCACCAGAATGTCAGCTCCACACGGCCAGGAATTTTCATCCTTTCGTCTCTTTCGTTCACTGTTCTACCCCAGTGTCTACATGCATGGTGCCTGGCATATGTTGGGCACCCATAAATATTTGATGGATAAATGAATAAACATTCACCGAATAGAGAGCCATTTGAACCAAGACCATTTATTGAATCCTGTTTCTCTGAAATGTCACCTTTATCATAAATTAAACTTTCATATAAAAATGGATCTGTTCCTTTCCATTGATCAATTTATCAACTCATTTCAATATTACACTGTTTTAATTAATATGCTTCTATAGAACATTTTGCCAACTGTTAGAACTATTCACCTTTGAAATTTTTTTTCAAGATTATTATGCTTTTTCTTTTTAGATGAACTCTATGAGTAGACTGTTAGATAAAATTTGATACCGAGAACTTCATATTTTGAGACTACATTAGATTTATTAATTTAATAAAAATATATTTTATTTCAATATTTTCATCACATTCAAAATATATTACTTCAACATTTATTTTTTAAATACAAAAATATTACAGGAAAATATTTTCAGAACCTTGGGGTAGGAAAATCAAGACACGAAACCCAGGAGGAAAAGGCTTGTACTCTTTTTACAACATCAAAATTTAACATTTTTATGTGAAAAAAAGACCAGCAATAGGCTGGAAGACAAATAACCCACATTCAGAATATATAAAAATAATTCATTAGAAAAATGGACAAAAGATATAAACAGATATTTCACAGAAGATGAAATGAAAATGACCAATAATCATATCTTTTAAAGTTCACATCCAGTAATCAGGCAAAGGAAAATTAAAACAACAATGGAATACCTTTTTTTTGCCTGACATATTGGGAAAAATTAAAGAGATCAATAATATCAAGTGTTGGTAAAGATACAATAAATGGGTCTCTCTTACAATGCTGGTGAAAGCATATGTTAAATTATTGAAGAACAGTTTGTTAATATCTATTGAAATAAAAAATTCTGACCCCATAATTCCACTTCTAGGCTTTCTTTCCCCCCCAAAAAACCAACCTAGGTACACAAAGGTGTGTGTGTGAGGATGTTTATTATCTTATTTTGTAAGATAAAACATTTTTAAAAATATATATAAATATCTATCAATCAGAGATTCGATAAATACTTAGAGCACAGGCACACTAGGAAGCCTTGCATAGCTACTTAAAAATGGTAAAGTAAGTCTATTAAGATCATGGAAAGATCTCCAAATCATTCTGTCAAATGGAAAGAAGCAAATCAGAACAATAAGTATAAAAGATAATTAAGATCTTTGAAAAATGGGCAAGGGGTTTGAACAGACATTTCTCCAGAGAAGATATGCAAATGCCCAAAAAGCACATGAAAATATGTTCAACATCATTAGCTATTAGGGAAATGCAAATGCGAGCCACAATGAGACAGCACTTTTCACACATTAGGAAAGCTTTAATCAAAAAGACAGATAATAGCAAGTATTGGCGAAGGCGTAGAGAAATTGGAGCCTTCATATACCACTGGTGGGATTTTAAAAGGGAGCAGCCACTTTGGAAAACAGTCTGACAGTTCCTCAAGAGGTTAAACGTGGAGTTACCTATGACCCAGAAATTCTATTCTAGGTATCCACCCAAGAGAAATGAAAACATATGTCTATACAGAAACTATTTGTATAAAACAGCATTATTCATTATAGCCAAGAAGTAGAAGCAACCCAAATTTCCATCAGCTGATGAGTGGATAAGTATTGTATAGCCCATACAATGGAATATTATCAGGCAGTGTAAAGGAATAAAATTCTCATACATGCTACAAGGATGAACCTTGAAAATATTCTTGTCTTTATTATGTGGTTTTTATTCATATGAAACGTCCGGAATAGGCTAATCCATAAAGATTAGTGGTGGCCCAGGGCTGGTGAAATTGAGTGAAACTGAGAGGGGCTATTCGTGTGGACAGGGATTCTTTTAGGGGTGTTGAAAATATTCCAAACTGATTGTGGTGATGGTTGTACAACTCGGACTATACTAAACACCATTGGGTTGGACACTTTTAATGGGCGCATTGGACCGTATGTAAATTATATCCCAAATAAAGCTGTTTTCAAAAAGATAATTAAGATGCTTGATCTGGTGCCGTCGCACAAGTTAATCTAGTCCTGGGTGTGAAATCTCGCCCACAGTCCAGGAACCCTCTGTATCGGTCTCCTTTAAACGCTGTAAACAATTCATTTTGCAATAAGCAGGCCCGTGGCCCTGGTTTTGCCTTAGCCGCAGCATCCAATGTGGCTCAGCTTGGCAGTGACTGACCTGGCCTTTAAATTTTTGATATTTTGTTCACCACAGAATTTTTCACATTAAGTTTTCATTTTAAAAATACTACATTAAAAGTATTATTTCTCTTGATTTCTGAGGGTTTTTTTTCAGGTACTCCGTAAGTTTTGCATCCGAATGCTTCTTCATCCGCTGGTCCCGCTGGCCTAATCCTTGTCCCCATAGAAGCCACCTGGGACTCTCAGGCTCCCAGAAGCTAGAGGGGAAGGAAAGGAGCGGAAAGGGCTGCCTTTGTCCTGGGCCTCCCGCGGGGGGCGGCTGACCAGTCCCCCCACGACTTGGATAGGGAGAGACAGAGACAGAGAGACAGATAGCGGAAGGAGGGGGACACGGAGCCGAGAGAGGGGCATATTGGAGGGAGTCAGGGGCCGGTCCTCCCCGCGGGGCGCCCCTCCCCACATGCAGCCGGCCCCATCCGCAGCGCGGGAGGCCCCGGAACGACAGTTAGAGGCGCCCGAGGGAGGGGGCGCTCCCGGCCGCCCGCCGCCTGATGCGTATCGATTGGTGCCCGGGGTCGACGCGGGGGCACCAGCTGCCCGCGGGCGGGGCGACCGCACATTAGCGCGGCCCGGACCACTCCCCGGAACCCGGGCCGCGCGGGCCATTAGACGCCCCCACCGGCCGCGCGACCACCGCGCGGGCGGGGCAAGCTCGGCTCCACCGAGGCGGCCCCTACGGCGGGTGGGTGGGCTGCAGGCCGAGAGGGGATTCAGGGCCGGACCCCACGGGCCAGGCTGCAGGCCCCTCCGGAACCCCAGCTCACCCCGATGGCCCGCTCGGACAGCTGGCTTCCGCTCCGTGTCCTGAGGTCTCTCCAGCCCCTAGGCCTTTGCACGCACTGTGCCCTCCGCAAGGACACTTATCCTGCCGTCACTCTTCATCAAGCTCGACCCGCGCATTCTTTGGCTTTCAGCTTAGGAGTGGACTCCTTGAGAATCCTTCCCGAACCCCCAGAACTGGTTGGGTGCCCACCTTTGCGCTTCTGGGCTGTGCCCATGAAAGCTGGGATCATGGGTCCGTGAGTCCCTAGGGCACCATGCCCTGCATCTCATCTCGGGGATCCTGACAGGACAATTGGCGCCCCCCCCCCAACACCTGTAATGAAGGAATGAATGCAAAAGCTAGTCAGGGGGCCAAACCTGTGGAGCCCACGGAGACCTTTCGACGTGGAGCCCACGGGGACCTTTCGACAAGGACCCGTGAGCCCTCTTCTCATCCTCAAGGTTAGAGGAGGGTGTTGGGCGGAATTAAGGTCGAATTCCAGTTCTGCCACTTAGCTGTGTGACTCTGAGCAAGTTATTGAGCAAGTTATCTCTGGGCCGCCATTTCCCCATCTGCATCTTCGAGGAGGTCTGTACCCTAACTCCTGCCCATGCAGGAGACCCCCATGGATCAGTACCTAAGCTGGGGAGGGACTGGAAACCCCGTCAGAGGTGGGCTGCAATGGTAATGCCCAAATGGGGGGGGGTCTGCAGCAACAGGCCATCCTCACAGGCTGCCACTTTCTGGTGGGCAATTTGGCCACATGGCGCGGCTTAGCTAAGGCTGCCGTCTACCCCTGGGCACCAGACCCCGCCCCGCCTCAACTTCTCCCAGCAGCATTCCAGCTCCACTTCCGGCCACGGGCTCTTCCTCTATCTTCCAGCTCTTTCACACCAGCCTCATTTTTCCCCCCCCTGCACGTCACCTCCCTCCACCCCACTTCCCTGCCAACTACCACCCTATTCTCCTTCACCCAGGAAGATTCCTTGAAAGAAGGGCCTCTCTTCCCAGCCTCTCATGCACCCGCCATGCGCAGCGGCTCCCGTCAGGGACACCAACGACTCCGCCCAATGATCAGTCTTCGACCCTCGGCTTCCTGGTCCCCTTGGCACACTGGATCCAGGTGGTCACTCAGAACCTTTTCCTTACTCGGCTGGTTCTCTTCCTCCTCCCTGGCTGCTACTTCCAGTCCACTCTGCAGCATCAAAGGTTCAGTCTGCTGACTCTTCTCTGTGGACTCTCCTCCCTCTGTGATTCCCCTGGCGTCGTGGCTCTTTAAACACCAATATGTGCTGACAATTCCCAAATTTATATCTCTAGCTCAAACCTCTCCCTGGAGCTCTAGGCTTGTCTACTTGATTTCTTCACTTGGAGAAGGGGCAGGGCTGCCTCCAGCTCAAACAGCCCCTTGCCAGTTAGGAAAAGGTGACTTCCTTAAGTACAACCGGTAAAAGTTCGTACCACATATGATTCTGTCCAACTGTAGACAGGCTGGCCAGGAAGCGGAATGCACCTGCTTGCTCCAGACTCTGCCAGGCAAACCCAAACTGGCTATTGTATAACGGATGGGACAAGAGGAGAGGTGAGTGACGGGGGACGGGGAGAGCTGGAGGGAACCCTGGCTCTGGGGTTTAATCAGTAGCATCCCACTTAAATTCATCTGAATGTCAGTTCCATAAATCAGACTTCTTGTGAAATCTGCAGCCAGAGCGTGTGGATTAGGAAGCAGTGAAGCTGTCAGGACATGGCCTTGGCCCCCCTCGCTGACCCGCTCAGCATGGCTTGGACCTGCCCTGGGGGTGGCAGACCTGGCCGGGCACACACTGCTAGATGTACGCTGGAGCACATCGCTGCTCTGCTGAAAACCCTTCGTGGCTCCCACCCCCCTCAGAGAAAAACCAAAGTCTTTCCAGGGGCCCTCCAAGCCCCAAGATCTGCACCCCACCCCCATTATCTCTCTGACCTCACCCCACCACACACTCTTCAGCTCTCACTCTACTCCAGCCCCACTGGCCACCTTGCTGTTCCTTGGACAGTCAAGTTCACACTTGCCTCAGGACCTTTGGCCCTTGCAAGTCCTTCTGTCTGGAGTGATGTCCCCTCAGATCTCAGCCTAGCTCCCTCGTTCACCTCCTTCAAGACTGTACTCTAATATCTCCTCAGCAAGTCCTGCCTTGACCTCCCCGTTTTAAATTGCACACCCTCCTCCGCATTCCCTCTCTATTGCATCTTTTTGCCAGAAGACTCACCGCCTTGCAAGAATGGAAAGATTTCATTTAATGTGTTTACTCTCTATCTCCCCAACGAAAATGCAGGGCAGGGACTTTTATCTGTCAAGTTCACTGCCATATACCTATCGTCTGTTACAGTGCGTGGTGCATAGTAGGTGCTCAGTAAATGTTGCTGAATGAACAAACCAAAGCATGGCACGGTTAGTGGCTAAGACCTCAGGCTCCGGAATCAGGTTGCTGGTGTTCAAAGCCCAGCTTAGTCCCTTACTGCCATGTGATTTGGGGCAATTTGCTTAGCTCCCCTGACCCACAGTCTGCTCATCTGTACAATGGGAGTAAGAATAGTACGTACCATATGGAGTTGTAAGTTTCAATGAGCTAATTAATGCATAAAACTCTGTCTGTACAATTCCTGACAAAGAAATGCTTGGTATATGTTGGCTATACCTATTTTAAAACATTGACCGTATCATTCTACTTCTATCCACTTAAATAGTCACAGATTGTTCCGACAATGGGTAAAGAATCACATATAATAGTGTTCATCGCAGTGTTATTTTAATAGTAAAACGTTGGAGACAATCTAAACTTCTAAGAAGATGGGATTCGTTAAATGAAATATGGTACACCCTTTGAAAAAAAAAATACCAGGTAGCCACTAAAACTCAAGTTCTCAAAGAATACTTAATGGCATGGGAGACTGTCCAGAACATAACACCAAGTGAAAAGTAGGGTATAATTCTTTAACTGACTTGTGGATATCTATTTGGCTGTTTGTTTTATTATTGTTCTTTAAACTCTATGTGAAGTCATTTATATGTATTAAGCGATTTATAAAAATGCAGGAAAAAAGCAGGATACAAACCTACAAGATCCCAATTTAGACTAACATGTTTTTACGCACTCCCCACACCCTAACGCGTTCACAGGGGTGGGAAAAAAAAGACTGGAAAGAAATAGACTGAAATGTTAACAGTAGTTCCTTCTGGGTGATGAGGTAGTGAAAGACCCAAATGACATTTTCTATTCCTTATGAGAGTTCCCAGATTTCCTACAGTGAACGTAGAAACTGAAATGCTTTAGTAGTCAGGGAAAAAAAGGGGATTGAAAGAGTTAGGTCATTCTTCCAAGTGCTGGCTCCATAGCACGTTAATGGGTGATCGTTGAACCGATTCTGTGGGATCAGGTAAGCTTGATTATGGCAGGGTGAAGGAGGACAAGCAGCCCCACCTCTGCAGGACTTATCAGAGCCTTTACAGATGGCTCTCAGCAGTCAGAAGGAGCCTCTCGCTGCACAGTAGCTCATGGTGGATCCCCGGGTACGAAGTGGCGCTGGGGGTGCTTGAGTGCTGCCCTTACCTGCTATGAGGCCCCCGAGGGCTGCACTGGTCTCTCCAGGCTTCCCCAGACAGGACGTGGAGCCTGGGCCTGCATCTGCCTCTGTCCCCTCTCCAAACCTCTGTCCATCTGGACGCCCTTCCTCTGCGGAGATCCCAGCCCGACTGGTCCTCGGGGCTGTCCCCGCCCCCGTCCCAGAAGGCTGAGGGTGCCCTGCTCCCGCGAGCCCCAGTGGCACTGACTGAGTCGCCAGGCTGGGTTGAGGGGGGTTATCGATACCACCCATGATTTTGTGATTGTAGTTGGATGAGGGGAGCGATCTGTCCTTCCAGATGACCTGCAATGTCTCTGGATGGGAGCTGACTTTGGGGGCTTCCCCCGGTCTCACGTAGCAACCAGCAAACACTGCAAATGCCCCATCGGGAAGCCACCCCCAAGACCCCTTCCCTGCTGCCCTCTGCTCCCAGAAGCTGCCTCTATTCCCTCAACCAAGTCAAGACACTCAACCGACCCGAACACCCACGGTCCCCCCAGTCCTGACTCCCCTCTTTTCTGAAGAACCCCTGGCCATATATCCCACTCCAAAAGGTTCCCCAAGTCTCAGTCCAGGCAGAAGCGGTCCCCTTCTCGGGCATTGCTAGAGAGAGCTATGTCTCTCCACACACATCCATGCCAGGCCCGGAGGTGCAGAGACCAAGGTGAGAGGTGGAGAGGTACCCAGCCTGTTTTTCTGGAGCATCCCGAATCCAGGTAGCTTCCTGGGGTTCGCTGCAGGCTGACTCACCCGGAGTCTGAATCATCCAAGGTTTCGGGTTGCCCATCTCTCCAGTGGAAACGGGTGGGGGGGGGGGAAATCCCGTTTCTAATCATCAAAGACCCTGTTGTCTGCACACGTATACCTGGGGCTGGTCTGGATCAGGGGACATTCCTGTGTTCTCTTTGGGGCCTCAAATCACCCTGAGTGCATTCCTGTGACAGTGCACACCGATACAAAGTGCTCGTTTTTGTGAATGTGGTGCCTTGAGGACCTGACTCTGTCCCTGTGAGTCTGTGTGTGGGTGCGTGCCCATGAATACAAGGAGGAGGGAGTACATGGGAACGTTTGTGGGGGTCTAGCGTCTGTGTGAGCGTGAGTGTGAGCATGGCATGCTTGTGAGAGCAAGCCCTGGAAGGTGTGTGTGGACATGTGTGTCTTTGGGCACACATACTCATAGCTCTCAAGTGACTCAGTGCCCCCTCCTTCCCCAGCAGGCCCCTAGTGACCTCTGCAGGGTGGGTGTCCCAGCCAGGCCCGGGTCTGGGGTTGGGGGGTGGGGCGGGGGGGCTGGGCACGCTCTCATCCTCCCATTCCTCCCTGCCCAGCCCAGGGCAGCACTGCAAAATTCAGACCAAGCAAGGGAGGGCTGAGGAGACCACCCTTCCTAACACACTCGCATTCCCTGGGGTAATGTGATTGCTGAGCCCAGCCAGCCCAGTCCAGGGGCGGAGGAGGAGGCTGAGGGGTCAGAGGCCCCCGCAGTGCTGCCGGGTCCTCCCAGGTCCCTAGACTCACTGTAGAGGCCCTAAAGGGCCCTCCCTGTCCCCCCACAACCAGTCTGAGAGGCTGGGGAACACCTCAGGTCCTGCCCAGAGGGATCTAGCTTTGACTCAAAGCCACAAGCAAATGGAGCGAGGACCCCCTGGCGCCCTGGCATCCCCGACACCCCACACCCACGCCCCTCATGGCGGCTCTTCCCCCGCGACATCAATCATCCTGCCACTGTGTTTGCGGGAAGTGGGGGGTGGGCAGGAGGGCTCACAGGGTGCCTGCTCCCTTGCAGGGTGGCAGTCCAGGGCGGGGGGTGGTGAACGGGGCTCGTGGACACTGGCATTCCTGAGCTCCAGGCCCCTTCCTTCCCTGCTGGCCAAACCGGGTCCTGAACCGAGGGGGTGGAGTGGGTGGGAGTCACCCCAGGGGCATTGTCAAGGGTGCGGTAGACATGGCTGGACGCAGAACAGAGCTCCCACGCCCTAAGGCTGGGGTGGAGGGAGGTGCGGAGGAGGGTGAGTTTAACTGGCTGAAGCTGTGTTAAGTATCTTGTGAGTGGGAAGTTGGGCCTGATTCATTCATTCATGTGTTCAGGAGCCCTCCCCACACCCCGGCAGGCAGACGGGAGGTGACCCGGGAGCCTTCCTCACCCTCCGGAAGCCAGAGTGTTATGTGGCAGGACTCTCGGCTGTGGGGGTGGGGTAGGCTGGATGATGACGAAGGGCCCCAGGCACCTTCTGAGCTGGCCTCTGCTGCCTGGATTCCCCGGTTAGAGAGCCATCTCCCCACGCCCCCTGGAAGGATGCTCTCCCCTGTTCCTCTGTTGTCAGGGGCAAATGCCCCATGGTGGGGAACAGAGGAAGAGCTGCCAGCTTTGATGCACCCGCCCCTCCCACCATGACTACTGATAAAGGCGACAATTAATGCCTTAACATTTGCACGGGGCTTAAGCAGGTAAAAAGTGCTCTGGGAGGGCAGGCGGGGGAGCACACGTCAGTATTTTCATCCCACTTTTACAGATGAGGAAACTGAGGCTCAGAACAAATGAGTAAATGGCAGCAGGTCGGGGCAGCTGGAGACTCAGGGTGGAGGCCAGAGTGGCGGGAGGTGGTGGGAGGTGGGGGTACCACAGTGGGAGGGGGGAAGACCACGGGACGAGGTGCCTGCCGCCTGGGTAGAGCCCTGGCTGAGCAAGCCGTGTCTCCTCCCCGGGCCTCTACTTCCCTTTCTGTAAAATGGAGTTAATAACCCCTGCCCTGCCCAGCGTGAAGCAGCAGGGAGCAAACCAGCGTTCTCAGCGAGAGAGAGGGCTCGGGGGATTGCGGGGAGCCGCCAGCACAGAGGAGTCAGCAGCCCACGTCTGCCTCCCAGCGTCTCTGCACCAAAGGGAGGCAAACCTGCTGGACCCTGGGTTCTAGAGCTTGGACCTGTGCCCAGCGTGGAGTTTCAGAGCCACACACCTCTGCGCCCCATTTGGCTCACAAGCCTCCTCTCCAGGCTTCCAGCTGGTGGACCCCGGGGGCGGGGGGGGGCGGCTGGGGCGGGAACAGAGTAGGGCAGCCTAAGATCCACCAGGAGCCTCCTCCTCCCTCCTCAGAAGAGGGTGAGGAGGGGGGGATGGGGACCAGGCCACATGCCAAGGTGAATATTAGCTGGTGTGAACTAATTGGATGGTGCTGATAAAGGCTAGGCTGCTGGGGGCCCTGAGCCCCACCCAGCCCCCCTGCTCCGCCCCCGCTGATAACATCGGGCTGAGCTGTCCTGGCTCCCCACTCTCTCGGGTGATGAAACCCTGGCTCAGTTGGGCTGGCCAGCGCTGCAGTTACCAAATCGCTATAATTGAGATTAATTTGGGTGCCTGATTGGGTCGGCCCTCACGGGCACCCATTAATTAGTGGGGGAGGCTCAAAACCCCAACAGCTGGGCCCTGTACTCAGCAGGGGCTGGGGCCATTTGGATAAGAGGTGCTGAGAGATGCCCAGGGGAGTACGTGGTGGTGGGGTGGGGGCAAGCTGGGCAGAGCCTCCCCCTCCCTATGCCCCTTGCTCAGCCCACTCCAGCCTGAGCTCTTTGTCCCCTGCCCAGAAGGGGAGTGGGCATCGGGACTTTGACTCAGTCCTAAAGGCAGCTCTGGGTCTCCAAGGGTTAAAGGGCTCATTACAGGGGTGGAGAGCAGTGGGGGGCGGGCCCCCCCACCTCAGAGTCTTCTTGGACATCAAACAGCTCTTGCAAAACTTCTAGATGAGTTAAGTGCAAATGAATTTGAAACAGACAATGAAGTTCCCTTTAGAGACACCTGGGCAAAAAAATGAAGGGAAAAGCGCCCGGGGGGAGCTCATTTGGGAATTTTTTTTTTTTTTTCTGAACCCAAAACATGCAGGGAAAAACAAACCCACTCGTCTACACTGAGTGCCAGAGGCGGCCAGCCTGCCTCAGTGTTGGGCTGGCAGCGAGTCAGGCACACACGTGTGGCCGGGCACATGCATGTGAGCAGAGAGCTGCAACGCACGTGTGAGCGGAGCTGGAAGTCCGGGGCACACACGTGCAGGGGCGGCACCTCCCCCTGGAAGGGAGCGGAGCTCAGCTCACTCCTAGAGGCTGAAGGTTCACGTGTGAGTAGTGAAGGGAGGCCAGACCGCGAGGGAGGGCGGAGTCGTCTGGGGCAAGGGACAGAGGCCAGGGCCCCCCAGGTGGCATCGGGCAGGACGCCCCCAGTCCCCTGAGTGATCCTGGCAGGGGAAAGGTCCTCCTGATTGCCAGGCAGGTGCCCCACCCGCCAGCCCCGCCCCTCTCACCTGACTTGCTCCAGTTAATTACCTGGGTGTTTTATTTACTTTTTTCCCTGTGAATCTCACCGAGGGACAGAAGCGTGTTCTGAGTCACCAGGAACGGGCCCCCGCTTCCACCTACTCTGGAGCCTTGTCCTTGCCCCACCCTACCTGAAGACCCGAGGACCCTGAGGTGGCTGGGGCCTGGCCCAGGGTGACTTCTGGGAGCCTCAGGCCCTGCCATGTCTTCTGGCCTGCCAGGTGTCCCCACGCTGACCAGAGCTCCTGGGGCCCAGGGCAGGCAAGCTCCCTGGGGACCAAAAGGAGCAGCCTCCTCCTGCAGTGCATTTGCAATTCATGGCTCCAGCAGAGATTGCATTAAGGCCTGGCTGTCACTCGTGATGAATGTCGCTTGTTTTCCAGAAAAAAACGGGCCTTGGATGCAGAGTGACAGGGCCAAGGGAGGCAACCGGCCCTTCGCTGGCCTGAGGACCAAGGCGTGGCCAGAGTCCATGCTCAGCAGCCCGTCAGCAGCCGTGGAACTTGACTCTTCCTCGGGGCTCACAAGGGTCCCACACAGCCTTTCCTGTTCACCAGGCCCTTCACGGGCCCTGTCCCACGGGGTTCATCCTGCCAGAAGGACTCTGCTCCAGCAGCCCCACTTGCTAGATGAGCAAACTGAGGTTTACGGGAAGAGGGCAGGTTGACGAAAGTGTGTTGGCTGGAGGTAAATTGAGTTGTCCAGGGGTCTGTGGGCTCAGGGGACTTCTCAAGGGGGAAGGTCTGGGGGGCGGGGGTCAGTTGAAGGGGGTCTGAGAAAGAACCCCTTGTAGGCCCAGCCCTCTCTACTTTATTCTAGTTCAGGGATGAGGGGCACCCCTGGCATCCAGAGCCGCCTCTGCCCACGCTCTGCTGGATGCTTTGTCCTCTCCCTCCCTGGCAACATCCTTCTCGTCCCAAAAGAAGAGAGCCCCATGGGTCCGAGGCTCTGGGCAGTGCCTCCTTCCTCTTAGACATTCACTTTTACGGGGGCAGAGGGAGTTCCTCCCTTTGTACCCCACCCCAAACCCAGGCTCCCAACCAGGTCCGAGGGAGCAGGGAATGGCGGTCGGAGCAGGGATTGGCTGGACGTCTCCTCTAGAGCCTCTCCCACACGTCTCCTCCCTCGGCTTCCCGAAGAGCCAGCATTCTCTAGGCCTTTCGGAACAGAGAAGCCTGGGTAGGCCTCCTTCATGACCTGCTCTGGCTCAAGAGCTCACAATGGCTCCCACTTTCCCAAAGTTTCCCACGTTTTATTCTGTTTTAGCCCCGCTCCTGTCCTTATCATCTGGGAGACCCAGTCTGGCAAAGCAGCAGACAGAAAAAAAATAATTCCAGCTACAACTGTCTAGTGAGTCCCATTCATTCACAAAACAATAGTTCACCTGGGGGCAGTTTTTCCTCATGTGCCCTTTCATCTCTGTGATTTCACACAATTTAGCCAAAAGTAGGTGAAAGAGGCAATGTCAGTCCCCTGCCACAGATGAGGAAACTGAGGCAGAGTGCGTGGCAGGAGGCAGAGGCCCTGTCTTGGGCTGTGAGTGCTTTGTTCACTGATGTCTCCTTGTTCCCAGAACAGTGTCCAGATTATAGTAGGTGTTTGCTAAAAAGGTGAATGAATGAATGAATGAATGAGTAAATGGCCTCAGCAGGAGACCATGAGAGCTTCGGGGTGCTGGAGAGGCTGCGCCACTCTCTCTTGACCTCCCTCCTTCCCCTCTGCCCTGGGTCTGGGCACAGGCGACCTGCTGACGCAGCCGTGGCAAAGCCAGCTGATGGGAGCGGGAGCCTGGCTCTCAGCCAATCGGAGGCCAGTTTCCTGGGTATCCAGCTCCAGTCTCAAACCCACCCAAAAGGATAGAGGCAACGCAGACCAGAAGGGGTAAAAACATACCCACTGGGGCGGGGGTGGGGGGCTCTGGAGTCCAAGACCGACCCCAGGTATGCCATTACGATGGCGGCTGCTGTGGCCGGGCACCATGCTAAGCGGGCACCTCCTCCGTGTTAGTGCCTGCCTCTCCATGACAACCTGCCGAGACAGGTGCTACCTTTCTCCCCGTTTCGCAGATGTGAGATAAGAGTTGGGGGCTCAGAGGTGGATGGGGACGGAGCCCATGTACCCGACGGCATCCCGGTGATGATTTAGATCCTAGCGACAGTGCATCCTTTCTGGGCTCATGAAGCAGTGGGGTGCCATCCCCTCTCGCAGCCCTTCCCAGCCCCAGTTCAAGCTCCTGTCCTGGAGGTTTTGTCTATGGAAACACTCACGTAGAGTGCCAGGTGTCCGCGCCCATCTGTTCCAGGGTGACCCCAGGGACATCGCTGTTCTAGGGCATCCCTCGCTCTCCGTCCAATACTTGGGTTTTTCTTGGTAGCAAGATCTAGAGGTCCAGTTCTAGACCCCCCAATGCTACCTTCCCCTGGCCTCGAGTCCAGCGACCAGACAGGCTTCTAGAGTCCAGACGTGTCCCTTCCCCATATGAGCCAATGTTGGTCCTGTCTCTCTGGGAGGTGAATAGCTGCGCCACAGCTCGAGAGCATGCCAGAAGCCAAAGCTCAGGGTCAAGGTCGTGCAGCATCCAACCACCCTTCCAAGAGAAGCGTGCTGCCGTGCGAGCGGGGCGTCTGCTCTGAGGGAGCTCTCCGGGCTCAGACCTTGCCATTGCATCAGCTGTGTGACCTTGGATAAATCGCTGTACCGCTCTGAACTCCGGCTTTCTCCTCCATAAGACAGGCGTGACCACGCCTTACATCCAGCCGGGGCAGTGGGACTCCGTGAGTTGCATGTAAAGCCCCAGGCACATAGTAGGTGCTTGATAAGTGGGGTAGATGATATGAGCCATTCCACAGACTGGGCGTGCGGTTCACGGTTCTGAGCCAACGGGCACCATCCCTCCAGGTCCCTGGGTCCTATCCCTCTGTCATCAATCCATGCCGCCGTGCCACTTCTGTGGCCATCTGTCAGCACCAGCTGCTGCCTGCCGCCATCAGGGCACCGCGCAAGGCCCCAGATGCCCGGGGGGCCCTGCCACACCCTGTCCCCCCAGCAGACTGCTCCAGCCTGCCTTCAGATGCCCCAATCAGCAGACTGTAGCAGCTAACCCAGGTCCCAGGGGCACCCCCTTTATCCTCACCGCAGAGCCTTCTGCACCCCCAGGGGCTCCTCGTGAAGGCCCGGGGCCCAGGGACGATGCTGGAAACCCCTCTGCTCCCACAGCACGGCCCCCGCCCCTCCCGGCCGGCTCTTCCCACATCCTGCTGCAGCCCGGCATCCACTTCATCAGGCCAAGGATTGCTTTTTAAATAAATCTAAAAAACTCCACTTCCTCCTTGGCAAGTTCATTTTAAGTCATTTTATCTCTTTCCCCCCTATATTTTTCCCAAATAATGTGATTAAGTGACTCAGCGCCGGCTGCCTCTGGCAGGCCTGGCCTCTAATTCAGTTTGAGGACGGCCACCTTTGACCCCACTCCACTCTGGCTAAGAGAACACTTAAGCGATATTCTACCGCTTCCTACAGAGAGAGGCCTGGGGGGGGGCCAGCCAGGGTGGGGGGCGGCGGCAGGCAGGGAGGGGGGGTGAGGGGAAAGCGAAACAAACTTTCACATAAAATTATGGTATATGGATAATTGAGAAGTTTAAAAACATGAATCTAATTGTACAGTCCCCGGAGAAGCCCATATTGAGCCACCCTATGAGAGGCCTGGAATCTCCCGATGATGATTTATTGCTAAATCCTAGTATTTTTCAATACATTATAGTTTTTAAATTGTGTTTAAATTGAGTGTAGAGGAGCAGAGGCCATTAGGAGATGCAGAAGAAATGATGATTATATTTAAATATTCATGCACGCAGTACCTTATTATTGAATCTGAACACTAACAAAATCAATATTAAGTGCGGTTTGACATGAATTTATTTATGAATTTCGACTTTCTAAGTACTGTATTTTTTCACTCAAAAATTGTGAGTATAATGTAGTAATGATATCAAAACACAGTGTCAGGGAGCATTAGCTGGGGAGGTTATAAACCTCTGGATTAAGGGGCCCAGATTGCCCTCGAAAGTGCTTAGTATACAAAACCCAATTCCTTTTTTTTTTTCTTCCCTGTTTCTGAATCGAGCAAATCCACATACACTCCAGAGAGGGGGCTGGCGGGGGGGGGGGGGGCGGGGAGGAAGGGAGGCCTTGCTGAAGGGCAGGCTGTGCCTCAAGCTCTCAGCTCAGCCAGGGCTGGGGTGCAGGGGATCAGGGTCCTTTGTGGGGTCTTCCCCTGGGCTCCATGCCCGGAAGCAGCCCCTCCGGCTAGGTGGGGTGTCTGCGGGGGGTGGGGGAGGGGGGCGTTGGCATCTGGTACCATGATTGAGGGACTCTTTATTCCCAGACTTTTGCTTCTGGGGGCAGGGTGAAAGTGGTTGGGGTCTGGCCCCAGGAAATCAAGGCATAAGTTGCTAGAAAGAGAGCCTTTGTGCCCCAGACTCTGGGTCCTGCGCCAGGTGCATTCCCAGGGCAGAAAGTTCAGGCCGCCTCCTCCTGCTCTGCCCACCAGTACCAGCGGCCCAGACCTTGGCACCGATGTGGGCCTCTGCCTGGGCCTCTTTTCTTCTCTCTGTCCACAGCTTCTCCTTCCTATGGCCCGGGACCCTTCCCTGCCTGCTGCCCCCATGTCACTCCTGCCCAGGAGGCCACCTGCAGCTGAAAGCCTGCTCCTCTCCACCCTTCCAGAAGCCTGGTGTCTGCCTGTTGGCTTAGCATCCCTTCCGGCCCCGTGGAGCACATTAGCTCCTGGTGGCCCACACACTTCGAACCACCTTGCCGTGTACGCCCATTCATGTACGCCCAGATCTCACAAGAGCCCTGTGGAACACACGCACACATGCACATGCACGTACACACACCCAGTGATTAGGGGTCAGTGGCCATCTAGGGCGAGGCCCCATTTTACAGGTGGAGAGGAATTCCTGGAGACGAAGTTTTTTTGGAAATAGGCAACATCCATTCCCCATAGGGAAGGAACCAACTGCAATTACTGACCCTGACTTAAGCTGACACCTCGCGACCCACCCTACACTGTCATGCAAACCGGATCCTGACTGTCAGTGACACCAGTACCTCCAAATAGACGCCTGCCTCCCACATAAGACTGCCAACACCCCAAAACCCAGCACCTCATGGCTAACATACGGGCATACACACCCTGACACCCACAACACCCCAGCTCTCCCGCACACAAACATTCACGAGCACAGGGACAAGTGTTCCATGACACCCTAACACGCACCCTCAAACACACAGTCCAACCACAATCATCCTTACACACAGCCCCACAAACCCCAACTCACAGACGCCCCAAAACAGATACACTCCAAGTCCCAACACCCGAAGTCCTCCTCAGTACACGCACACCCCGCCGCCAAAGCTGGGGGCCCGGTGAGCAGCCAGCCAACAGCGGTGGATGCAACCTGGGGTTGAGGGTCAAAAAGCACTTAGAAGCTTTGATTCAGAATATTCATCAGCCTTTGGGGGGGAAAAAAAAGAAGCCCACACAGGGGGAGGGGAAGAAAAAAACTCAACCTCGACCCTAAACTCTTTTCCAGTAAATCGATGTATTTTGCTATAATTTTATTAGGAATATAAAAGGAGCCTTTTCAAAAGTGCTTAGGACGCAAAAAAAAAAAAGAGGCAGGCGATGGAAACATTAGTCTGTCTGTATTAGCAATCCCATAGTCACATTTTATTGTTACTGTCAGGATGCAAAAGCTGTGCTTAAAACAAAATAATACATAATGTATTACTGAGGCATAAACATCAGCAAGCCGCGAGCGGCCGGCATTTTTATTTTAAAAAGAAGATGCGAGAGAGAGAGAGAGAGAGAGAGAGAGAGAGAGAGAGAAGATGGAGGGACAGAGGGCGGGGGAGAGGTGAGGGCAGCTTCTAGGGATTAGAGAGTCCAGCCAGGTGAGATCCCAAACCCGGAGGACTGGGGAGTCCACAGCAGGGGTGGGGGGTTGACCCCCAGGATGATCTCAACCACAATGTCACCCCCTTGTCAGCTCCTGCCAAGAAAAATCTGTCCCACGAAGCAGCCCCAAGCTCAGGCAGGGACCCATCCCCTTCCAGCCTCACCGATAGCACCTTACAGTTCATGAAGCTCTGGCCCTTTGTCCTGCCCCACTCAACCTTACCCCTCGCTGCATCCCAAGGAGGGAGGCTGGGCAGCTGCTCTTATTTCCATTTTGCAAATAAAGACTCCGAGGTTCAGAGAGGGACCGTCGTCTGCCCCCCTGGGCACACTGCAGTGAGTGATGCGGTCAGGAGTAGAAGTCAGGGCAGAGCACCCGAGTCCCGGCTCAGCGCCCTCTGCACTGGACCAGCTGCCCAGGTGCTCGACAGGCTCCAGCCGGGCCCCTGGCCCCCTGGGGTGGTCTCTCTGCCCACACCCCTTGCCTCTGTCATCCGTTCTCCAACATCAAGCATAGTCTCCAAAATGCAAACCAAATCTTGTCTCCCCTGGGCTACGCCTTCCAAGCTCGGTCCATCCCACCTAGGGGACAGTCTGCACCCCAGCAGGGTCCTCCCTGGCCTGCCCTGCCCTCCTCTACGGCTTGCCGCCCCTCCTCTTCCTCGCTCTGAGGCAGATCCACCGACCCTCACTCTATTCCTCCAGCCCACTAAACGCGTTCCGGCCTTAGAATCTGGGCTCCTGTTGTTCCCTTTGCCTGGAAAGTCTCTGTTGGTCCTTTATATTAAGTACGGCCACCTTCGAGAAGTCCTCCTGGATCACCCAATCTAAACTAGACCCTCCATCACTTTTTGTCTTATTGTTCTCCTTTTCATTTACTTGTTTATTGTCTATTTTCCCCAAACTAAAATATAAGCCCTGAAGGCAAGGACCTTGTTGGTCTCGTCGAGTGTATTGTCCCCAGCACCTGGCACAGTCACAATCCACGCGTCGATGGAAAGATGGATGGATGGACAGCATTGCCACTAGGCTGTCGTTGTGGGCCGAGGCCGGAGCGTATCAGAGCCGCAGACACATCTGTCTTGTGGCCTAGCTTGCTCTGCTCCTCAGAGCCCCCAGGGCTAAGAGGGCTGACCTCCCCCGTAAAGGCGAGGGAAGAAAAGGATCCCCGGGAATAGAGAGAAAAGAAGATGGGAAACTTTGGGGGCCCAGCCACCGGTCAGGGAAGCAGCTGATGTCCTGGATTAGAAATTCCCAGATGGTCCGCCCCAGATGCTGCCCAGCCCCACCCCTCCTTGCACCCACACCAGGCTGGGGTTCCAGGACCCCTCCACAACCTCGGAAGGCTCTGAGGCCAGGGAGGGGGTGTCCCCCAGGAGCCCCAGGATTCTGAGCTGAGAGTCCTGCCTCTGGTTACCTCCTCTCAGGCGCTAGACCTTCTCTGACACGGGTAAGAGGGAGCAGCAGCAGCCGGGGCGTCTCAGCCTCTCCCGCTCGCTCTCACACCTCTGCCTCTGGAGTGGGCCCAGGATGCCTCCTGGCAGGTGTTAAACCTCACCAAAGGGCCAGCTGTCCTCTGTAGTCTAAGACAGGGATCAGTGTGCAGGACGGGCAAGGAGAAGGGGGCTTCCCTCCTGGACCCCACCAGTCTGGGCCTCGCGTCTCCTTCCCCATGGACCTCAGGGCAGGACGGGGGTAGCTTGTCAGCTGCAGAGCCCCCGCCTTGCCATCAGACTCACAGGTCCAGGTGACAGTATCAGAAGCCAGCAGGGTTTCCTTCCCCCCCCCCCACTGGGCAGCTTCCATCAGCAAGGGAGCGACTGAGGCCGGCCTTGCCTTCCAGCCTGATAAACCCAGAAACTCACTATCTTGCCTCGAAGTCTATCTCCCCGTCTACACTCTGAGCAATTGAGAGTTGGCACAGCCTCCTTCATCTCTGCGACCCAGCACAGAGCCTGGCACATCGTAGGTGCTTAGTTAGCGTGTGTTGAATGGACAAAGAAATGAATGAAACTTTTAAATTTCTATATTCCAGCGCATAGCACTGTGCGTGGTACATAACAGGTGCTCATAAGCACCTATTAGTTGAAAGAACAAATGGATGAAGGAATGGGTTTTATTCTCTGGAGTCTTAAAGTGAGCACACAGTAGGTGTTCAGGATTTCCTGACTTGAAATGACAAAGCAAAGCCCCTGGGGGCCTACCTGGTCCAAAGGGGACTTCCGTGATTGGCTATTGCTTAGACTTGCCCTTGGAGGCCAGGGTCCCGGGTTTGGGGTGCTAGGCCCATGATTTTCCTACCCCTACCCTCCATCATGTCCAGGGCAGGGGTGAGCGTGGGGACCCTCCTGTCCAGGCGGGGTGAGCGGGGACTCTACAGCTGGGTCAGAGGCAGCAGGGAGAGAGAAGAGAGGCAGATGGTCAGACACCACTGCAATGGGCCCACCTGCCAGGTGACATCGGGGCCCACGTCAGCATCCTGGGAGGCCCATCCCCTGCTAGCCAGGCCAGCCCTGAGAGTACCCCAGTGAAAGGGGCTCCCCAGCAGCCCTCCTGCCCACGGGGCCCTGTTTCCCAACCCTCAGTGCACTCAGTAAGTTGGAGGGGCAAGAAGAGGGGGAGACAGACTTCTCCTTGGCAGTTTAAAGAGTCTTGGCATTTTCACAAGGGCACATGTAATATTTAAATTACTTCCCCTCAGCACGCCCTCACGCCTGCCTTGGCTTCCCCAGGTGAATTTGTAGGCGCTGAAATGGTCTAATTTCCCACACAAGCCATGTCAAATATAATTTGGGTGCAAAGTTGGTAATTATACGTAACATCAGTCTGATGTTAAAAACACTGAAAAATTTAGCAAGAAGAGACTACTGAAGAGACATAAGTCTGAGGCCCAGCCAGAAAAAGGCAGGCCCGGGCCCCGCCAAAGCCAAAGTCTTTAATTAATAATAGCATGTTTTCAGGGACTCAAAGGACGCAGGTCCCCAACTGTCTGAAACTCCTTTGTCTACCAATTACCTGCATTTGCGGGAGAGAGGCAGGGCAGGAATTCGCAGGGGGCGCCCAGATCCTGGCTGAGAGGTGGCTGAGGTATGGGCTGGGACTGCAGCTCACCTGTGAGCCAAGGTCCTGCTGCCAGGTGACCCTACCCTGCTCCTCTGTCGCCAGAGATCAACCCAGATGAGGCCAGGGCCAGAGGGAGGAGGGCGCCTGTCTCCCCTTGAACCTGTGGGTGAACTGTGGGGAGAGGCGAGGTTTGGCTGCGGGCCAAGCCGCCCCAGCAAGTCTTAGAGGGAGGAGGGAAAAACGCCTGTGGCCCTCTTGGTTTGGGTGGGGCTTTTTTTTTTTTTGTCTTTTCAAACCATTTAATGGACGGCTTCTCTGACGACAGGGGCCACATCTTGTTCACTCACTCCCATGTCCCTGGCTTCTGGCACGTAGTAGGTGCTCGATAAATATTTGTGAAATGCACACTCTGTGCAAAACGAACTCTAATTACCGCTCACTCTACCCCTGCGTGGACCAAACGAGATTCTGCCGGCCAGCCCAGAGGAGCCACACGTGAGATGTCTGAGAGGCGGAGGGGACAGGTGCAGAACCTGGGCGAGAATCACCATTCCGCACCTAAACGCACTATGCCCTGCCTCAGTTTCTCATATGTAAAATGGGCAGACGAAGAGAGCCACCTCCTGGGATCGCCGTGAATTCTGGGTGAGACTCTCTGTGTCAGGCACTCCGACCAGGGCCTGGCAGGTAGCTCTGGGTCTGCTGAGCCAGGTGGGTGGGGTGTGGCTCTGCAGAACTGCTCTTTAGAAAGGGTTTCCGGGGAGGCGGGGGGCATGGAGAGGAGAGAAAGGCAGCCAGCAGGGCAGAGGACACTGGAGCAAAGAAAGAGATTCCTGGTAGACAGTTTGGAGAAGCTTCTGCTGTTGGGGGCATGGTATAAATCCCTTCTCTCTCGATTCCCTAAGAAACCCTCACTAAGATCCCCTCTGTCTCTTGGTGCACATCATGGAATTGTGTCTGCTTGGAATGTGCGGCCTCCAGGTGGGCAAGGATGTATAACACCTGTGGACAGAGCCTCCTCCTGAGGTGGGTATTACTATGATGATGATGATGATGATGATGTTTTGCTGATGGGAAAGCAAGGCTCAGAGAGGTTATCTGGGGGCCCACACCTCGTGGTGGGTTTCCCTCTGCGCTCCATTGAACATACTTGATGATTCTGCTGAATAGTCATAAAAACAGAGCTGGCATGAGGCACCGATGAGAGCCAGGCGTTCTGGTTTACCCCACGTAGCCCTAACAGTCCCCTCGGGGAGGTAGGCAATTTCGTATCCTCATTTTACACATGAGGAAGCTATAGCTCAGAGGGGTTAAATAACTTGCCCCAGACGACCGACAGGGACAGGACGTGGGAAGTAGGATGAAATCCAGGGCTGGCCCAGGCGAGCCCTTCTCTGGGAAGGGGTCGCCTTCCCGAACACCGCCCTTACGCTGCTCGCCCGCCACAGCCCTGCCTTCGATGCGTGTTCTCAGCCCCGCACCCCGAACCCGGGTTCGAGTACTGCCGGGAAGAAGGGATTTTTTTGTTGTTGTTAACCCCAGGTTATCCTCATGCTGGGAGCGGCTGCCTTCGCCCTGCTGCAGCCAAGTCCTCCCTGAGCTTCTCTGACTGTGATGGGCACACGGATGACCCGGGATCCTGACGAAATACAGGTTCCAAGGCGGCAGGACTCGGGGTGCCGGGGCCCGGACTCTTCATTTCCCGCCAGCCCGCAGTAGGGCTGAGGCCGCCCGTCCGAGGACCACGCTTTGAGTAGCGAGGTTCCACATCAACGGCTCTCGAGCTTGTCTGCACATTAGCACCGTCTGTGGAGTTTGAAAAAATTCAGATGCCCAGGTCCCGGCCCGGAGAGTCTGATGTCACTGGAATGGAAGGCCGGCGTGGGGTGCTTTGAAAAAAAAAAAAAAAATAGGAAAGCCCAGGCCAAACCCCCGACCGATTAAATCAGCGTCTCTGGGTGACATCGGGGCACCTGTATTTGTAAGTATCCAGGTGTTTCTAATAGGCCACCGGGGCTGAGAACTAAGCTTTGAACCGTGTCTCACGCAGTATTCGTAGCCAAAGTCCATCAAAACCAGGCTTTGATAGTCTTCTTTAAGGGTTCACGTTCGCCGGGTCTGGGGGGAACCAGGACCCAATTCTGCATTCTTAATACCCACATGGGGTGGGGGGGATGTTGGCACAGGCGGCCCCCAGGCCATGTGTCAAGAAACGCTCTTCTCTTCCTCAGCCTGAGCCCCTACTCAGCTAACCCCTCTACACCGCCCCCACCTCACCTGCAGGGTCTACTGACTGCACTCCAGGACCCACTCCAGGGCCCCATCCTTCGCCCTCATCCCTAGAGCTCCGAGACCCCCACAGGGGAAAGTGCAAAAGGAGGAGGAAGACCAGAGGCAAAGCTGATGAGGGGGAGGCCCGGGCTGCGGCCTTGGCCTTCCATCATTCCGTCACCATCTCTGTGTGCACCAGTGGCCAGAGGGCGGCTTTGCCCTGGGACAAGTAAGGAGGCAGGGCTTCTGGCTTCCAGGGAAGGGGGGGGGCGGTGCAGCGGCTAGAACCCAGACAGAAGGACTCCTGTCTAGCCAGTTCTCCCTCTGGCTCCCTGGGCCACCCACTTGGGCAAGTCAGGACAACCCGCCCCCGCCCCATGCCTCTTTCCTGTATTTCTAAATAAAGAGAATAATCTCGCCCTACCTCATCTTGCATGTGTGAGGTGTGTATGTTTTATTTTCCAGATTAAAGTGGTAACTGCTCAAGGCAATGAATTCAAACAGATCAGAAGCCTGTTAAGTGAAAAGTCTCTTTTGGAGGCACCACCGTGAATAGTCTCCCGTGTGTGGTTCCAGACACTTTCTTTGCATGTACGAACATACATCTGTATATGCTTTTTTTAAAAATGGGATCGTATATGCTGGCACAATTTGGGTTTTTTTTGCACTTAGCAATATATCATGGCTATCCTTCCATGGCCGTCCATAAAATCTATCTCACCCTATTGAAGGCTGCATACTATTCCGCAGTATGGATATACCACTGTCTGTTTAGCCATTCTCCTATCGATAGACATTCAAGCCGCTCTCTTTTTTTTTTTCTGCAATACACACTAATGCATTGGACAGCATCACATGAGCGTCTCTGAACACTGTTAAGTGTGTCCGTAGTACATTCCTGGGAACGGCATTGAGTCCACTCAACTTTCCAACTCTCTCATTTTATGAGAGATTGACCAGCTGGAATCTGCAATCTGTACAGATCTTTAAGAGAGGGGACGAGTTGGTGACAAACAGTGACTCTGTCCAGAGTGGACAGGGCTGCCGTGGATTTTACACCATGGTAGCATTGCACTTAAAAGCTGATCAACAACCCTGCCATTACCCCCGCCAGCATCAACACTATCATCAAGTCACATGGCTGCTAACGCTCCTGTCGCCACCAGCCAGACCATCCACACCAATGCCATCAGCCAACGACCAACACCGTCATTGCCACATCAGCCTCTGTTCTCAGTCGCAGACAACAGAACCCACTCCGATTTAAGTCGAAAGGTATGATAAGAAGGTATTAGGCAAACACCTAAATGTAAAATGTAAAACTGTAAAACTCTCAGAAAAAAATAAATAACATATGAGAAATTCTTTAAGAACTTTGGTTAGGCAAAGATTTCTTAGAACAACAGCACAGACCATAAAAGAAAAAAATTGATAAATTTAACTTCATCAAAATTTAAAACGTCTGCTCTTTAAAGACACTTAAGAAAATGAAAAGACTGGGAGAAAATATTTGCAAAACTCCTATCTGATAAAGAACTGGTAACCATACCCAAAGAACCCTCAAACTCAAAATAAACAACCCAATAAAAAGATGGGCTTAATAGACTCTCATTTGAATAGACACTTCCCAAGAAGATCTATGATGGAAAATAAGCACACGAAAAAATGTTCAACATCCATAGTCATTAGCAAGAGGAATATTCAAACCATAATGAGATACCACTACACACCTATTAGAATGGTTTAAATTTTCAAAACTGACAATACAAAATGCTGGCGAGGACGCACCGTGGCTGGAACTCTCATACACTGCTGGTGGGAAGGCCAAACAGTGCACCCACCTTGGAAAACCGTTAGGTAGTTTCTTATAAAGTTAAACGTATACTTAATATACGACCCCCCTAATCCCACTTCTAGGTATCTACCAAAGAGAAAGTGAGATATAGGTCCTCACAATAACCTGTATGCGAATGTGTATAGCAAGTTTATTTACTATCAAAAATTGGAAACAACCCAAATGCCCATCAATAGGTGAATGAATAAAGAAGGAATGGTACATCCATTCAATGGAAAACTGCTCAACAGTAAAAGGAACCGATTACTAATTGACGCTACACCATGATGACTCTCAAAAGCAGTGTGCTACATTAAAAGA
This sequence comes from Eonycteris spelaea, assembly GCA_003508835.1. Lineage (NCBI taxonomy): Eukaryota > Metazoa > Chordata > Mammalia > Chiroptera > Pteropodidae > Eonycteris > Eonycteris spelaea. The sequence continues at coordinate 494,752 of PUFA01000119.1, read as the reverse complement.
AGCCAGACTCAAAAGCCAACCTATTGTGTAATTCAATTTATATGACATTTCAGCAAAGGCAAAACTACAGCAACAGATCAGAAGAATGGTGGCAAGAGACTGGGAGAGAGGGAGGGCATCTGACAGCATCAGGGATGAGCTGTTAATGTTTGACAATCAGCTCATGGGAGGTGTGAGATATACATAGATATATGTGTATATGTGTGTTTATATGTGTATGTGTATGTGTGTATATGTGTATACACATTTATGTGTTTATTATAAATCTTACGATATAAAAGATGTATAGCACATTCTTTAGTTGAAATTCACATAACATACAATTAACCATTTTAAAGTAAAAATTAACCATTGTCAATGGCATTTGGTGCATTCAAAATATGGGGCAACCATCTTTCCAGTTTCAAAATATTTTTATCACCCGTGAAGAAAACCCCATACCTATAAGTGATCACTTCATGTTCTCTCCTCCCTTTCCCTGGCAGCTACTGAAGTACATTCGGGTTGTTTCCAGCACTCGACTATGTGAATAATGCTGCTATAAACATTCATGTGCAAGTTTCCACGTATCATCCATTTTCATTTCTCTTGAGCATACACCTAGGTGTGGAATTGCTGGGTCGTATGATAATTCTGTGTTTAACTTTTCGAGGGACTACCAAACTGTTTCCCACAGTGGTTGGGCCATTCTACATTCCCACAAGTAATGTAGAAGGGTTCTTATTTCTCCATATCCTTGTCAAAACATGCTATTTTCCATTAAAAAAAATATTATAGCCATCTAGTGAGTATGAAGTGGTATCTCACTGGTTTTAATTTGCATTTTCTAAATGACAAATGGTGTCAAATATTTTTCATGCGCTCGTTGGCCATTTGTACATCAAGTCCAATTTATCTATTTTTAAAATTTTTTGCTTGTGATTTGGTGTCACATTTAAGAACCCATTGCCAAATCTGAGATCATGAAGACTTACTCCTATGTTTCTCCTATGTTTTACAGTTTTGGCTCTGATATTTAAGTCACTGACCCATTTTGAGTTAATTTTTGTATAAGAAGCGAAGTAGGGGTCCAATTTCATTCTTTTACATGTGGTTATCCATTTGTTGAAGAGACTATTCTTTCTCCATTGAATGGTCTGGGCATCCTTGTGGAGAATCAATCCCTCATAGATACTCGGGTTTATTTCTGGACTCTCAATTCCGTTCCATTGGATTATCTGTCTATCCTCATTCCAGTACCACACTGTTTTGTTTACTGTCACTTTGTAGTACGTTTGCAATTGGGAAGTGTGACCCCTTGTTATTATTTCCCCAGCCAAGTGCATATGTTGAAGTCCTAACTTTCAGTAACTCAGAACGTGATTATATTTGGAGACGGAATCTTGAGAGAGGTAATTAAAACAAGATCATGAGGGTGAACTCTAATCCAGTAAGTCCATACAGGAAGAGGAAATTTGGACGCAGACATGCGCAGAAGGGAAGACCACGTGAAGACTCAGGGAAATGAAGACAGCCACCTGCAAGCCTAAGAGCGAGGATGCAGAAGCAGCTGAACCTCCCTGACATTCTCACCTCAGACTCCTGGCCTCCCAAAACTGGGAGAAAACACATTTCCGTTGATTAAGCCAACCGTTCTGGGTGTGTTTTGTTATGGCAACCTCAGGAAACGAATACGCCCTCCAACTTTATTATTTTTATTTTTTTATGATATTGCTTGGCTATTTAAGGGCCCCTTGCCATTCCTTTCTTTCCATATGAATGTGAGGATCAGTCTTTTCATTTGTACAAAAAATTTGTGCCACTTTTGGAATTTTGATAGGCATTGTGTTAAATCTGTCCATGTCTTTGGTGATCTAACCAACATTAAGCGCTCCATCTATGAACATTGGATGTCTCCCATTTAATGAAGTCTTTAATTTCTTTCAGCAATATTTTGTAGTTTTTAGCATGTAAGTCTTTTACCTCCTTGAGTTTGTCTCTGGGTATGTTTTTCCAAGGTATCTTAATCTTTTGGATGCTGTCTTTAAGTGGAATTGTTTTCTTTATTTCCTTTTCAGATTATTTATTGTTTTTATAGAAACACAACTGATTTTTGTGTGTTGATCTTGCTCCCTGCAACTCTCCTGGATTTATGGCACCCAGTTTGTCAATAATAAAATTACAAATTTCATATAACCAATTGATTCTCACAGAATGCTGTAGTTAATTCGCCAAACTCATGTATCTATAGCTAATCTTTGGTTACAACTGACAAACAAGTTTAGTTCCAACATGAATGTTGGTTGATATTTCCTTTAACATTAAAGTGTGAGGATTAAAACCACCTACTCTCATACGGTTTAAACATTGAAGATTGTAACTATCTCCCCCCACACAAGTTAAAGTCTACATTAATGAGACTTTACTATTCCATTAGTATACTATTCCAGGAGACTCGTGCCCAGGCAAATGACTTGATTATCCACTAAAGAGATTTCCCCAAAGACCCACCAATTCTTCCATGGAAAGCATCAACAGACAGTTTGTACCCTAAGATTTTTTGACGCTCTTGCTTCAAAAATCCTTACCTTGCCGTCTCCATCAATTCTGGACTGTTTTGTGTGCTCCCAAGACAATCTTAATCAAACCCCTGCACCAAAAGGCCTGCCATACCCCAAACTTCCAATTCTCAATAAATTCCAATTTTGCCTCCCACATTGAGACACTGACAAAGCTCTGTCGATGTGGTGACCTCCCTTATTATTGTAGGTTATGAACTTGGCTTTGTCTTATCAACAGGTTGTATTGGGGTGATAGTTGCGAAGCCACTATTCACAACAGTAAGACAAAAACAAAATCATTAAGACAAGGTCAGGACTCCCTTCCTTCGTCAGCGATGCGAGTGTCTTCTTTGCTGAATCAGATACGAGTTTCTAAATACTGAAAAAATATCTTCCTAATTTTTTGTGTAATGGCTACAGACACAACACACTTTTAAGTTTAATCCGCATTTTTCACATTTTCTCCATCCCTTTCTCGTATCTAGAGAATCAACAGAACAATAAATCAAACCCTGATTTGTAGCATTTGCCAGTCTCTCTGATGTAAATATCCCCACCATGGCCAATTTCAAGCTCCCTAACATGAGGTCACTCTACTCAGAGTTGAGAAGGGCTGTACAGTAACACATCATTATCTAGTATTTCTACCATATAGATATAATAACATAATCTCGAAAGCATAAATAGTAAAATGTGGTAAAATAAGTAGGACGTGATTCGTTTATTTAATTACCTTTGATATGTTATTTGTTAGCTTATATAAATTTAATAAATGATGGCTCTGTTTAACAACCAGTTTATGAAGTTCCTGAAAATTCAGCAATTGCCTCTCACAACTGGTACTAGCCGACTCTAGCACACCATGGGGATTGACTAGAAAGTGGCACTTGGGAACTTTTGAGGGGGACAGAAATGTTCTGCATCTTGATCGTGGCAGTAGCTATAAGGCTGTATAAGTTTGTCGACATACATAGAATTGTACATATAAAAAGGGTAATCTTACTGCATGTAAGTTATACTTTAATAACCCTGAAGCAAGGAGGTGTTTGGCAGCTCACAAACTTTCCAGAGGCACCGCAGAATCAGACTTGGAGGTTGGAATAGCATCCAGTTACGGTGGGTGGGGTGGGGGGAGCTTCTGCTGCTGTCATGAGCCTCAGGCAGGGAGGAAACTACCAAAACTGGCCGGGATGCCCCTGCCGGGACCCCCCCTGCTGCCTCTGCGGTCTGGCTGTCTCTCCCTCACGCCCCGGCATGCTCGCCAGCCCTGAGCCTACCAGTGTTTGCTTCTGAATCAAAACCCTGTGTCTACATCTGATTTGCAAAGGCAAGGTCGCACGGCCACACTCTAGCTGCAAGGGAGGCTAGGAAGGTGAATTTCTGATCTCTCCCTTGCGGCAGCAGGATTCAATGTGGGAGATGCCTCGAATAGGGAGAGGGTTCACAGGGTTCTGAGTGGCCACGTGAACACGAAAACTGTCCCCTGCAGTGACCACCAGTGACTGTGACCAGCACATGATCGCTGACACCAGCAACAGTGTCATCTCAGTTACTGTCATACACCTAGCCCCGGGCCCTGGCCGTTCTGTGTGCAGGGGGACTGTTAGAACCCACATGGGGACAGGCGTTGGGTGGGCCCGTCCTAAAGGAGCTCGTCCGGGCGGAAGACCTGCTCACCTGCCCTGCAGAGCAGCATATTCTCACCTGCTGTAGGAGGAGCCAGAGGGAGAGGGCCCCAGGGACTGGGACGTGAGGGATGGCTGCCTGGAGGAGGGGGCATCGGAGGGGAGCTGTAGAGGGTGGAAAAGATTTAGACAAGGGCAGCTGAAGAGGTGGGCGTCTCACAGAAAACCCGTGTGGGCAAAGACTCGGGGGAGGGCCGTGCTTGTCGTGGCGGGGGGTTGGCTCTGGTTCAGTGTTTCTCAACATGCTTGACCATGATTCAGAGTAAGGCATATATTTTACATAGTAACACACACATACAGACACACATACACACACACATAAAGTAAGTTACACAAAGCAAAACCTACCCTACTAGGCGCAACGCATTCTGTTTTCTATATGAATGGATCCTATTTCATTATTTTTTTTTAATGAGTCGTCACTCATTAAACTGACTTCATGACCCATCGGTGGGTCATAACCTGCAGTGTGAAAGTCGCAGATGCAGCGGAGGGGCGGTGGAGGGCCTTGAACACAAACCACAGCATTTGGACTTTGCCCTGTAGATTCGTGAGCCCAGGGGTCATGTGTGGAGTGGTGATTGGAAATGATCAATATAACCAACTGTTAATATTTAAAATGCACATAACATTTGACCCAGCAGTTCCACTCCTAGGAATGCAGCCTAGAGAAATACCGGCTGAGGAGCTCAGAGAGGCGTGAAGGAGACACCGGAAGCAACTAAATCTGGAATACTACGCAGCCCTTCAAAAGAACGAGGTCGGTCTCCATTGTGGAGACATCTCTGGGACATTTGGAGAAGGGAGACAACATCAAGTCACAGAACCAGATGTGCAGTTCGCTTTCAGTTTTGGGTAAAACACACCTGTACATGTGTATGTACGTTACACGTGTGGATGCTTTTGAAAAAGATTTAGAAGGAAATCCAACATGTGCTACAACACAGCTGAAGCTTGAGGACATTTTGCAGTTTAAGTGAAATAAACTATCACGAAAGGACAAATACCGTGTGATGCCACTCGTACGAGGTCCCTAAGGAGTCAAACTCACAGAGGTGAAAAGTAGAAGGGTGGCTCAGGGCTGGGGGAGGGGCAGGGGGGATGGGGAGTCGTCATGTAATGGGGACAGAGCTTCAGTTTGGGAAGATGAGGAAGTTCTGGAAGTGAATGGTGGTGATGGTTGTACAACAATGTGACTGTACTTCATTCCCTGAACGGCATACTTAAAAATGGTTAAAGTCATAAATTTCATGTTATGTGTATTTTACCACACATGGGCACACACACGTGCACACTCACGCACAGCATTTGAGACATCCCTACACCAAACCTCACACTGGCTGCCGTGGGGAGGGGAGGGGAGGGGACTGGGGGTTCGTGCAGGTGGGGGCTGGCAGGTAAAGGGGCTCTTTCACGTTTTATTCTGAGTTTCTGTGTGGTTTGTTATCTTTGCAATGAACGCTTATTCTTGAACGACTTACATAATATTTAAAAAACCTATTTTAAAAACATATATATAAAGTTCGAGTGAATAGAGAGTTAGAAGGTGGGCATGAGGGGAGAATTCCAGAGGTCTGGAGAGACCTGGGGCTGCTGAAGGGTGCGGGCGAAGAGGTTACCCCATTAGGCCCAGTGCCGAGTGCTAGGGGTGGGAGCGGGGAGAAGCTAAGCAGCTCACTAGAAGAAGCAATAAACACAGAGCTCTGGGAATCCAGAGAAGGCCTCGATCCAACCAGAGAACCAGGGGGGGCTTCCTGGAAGAAGTGGCTGGAGCAGGAGCGTGGAGTGTATGAGGCTGAACAGTAGCAGCAGCCAAGCTAGAAGGAAGCAGCCTCTGAAGCCTCGAGCCTGGATCCCCAAGCATCCCCTGGACCTGGACGGGAGGCTGAGTAAGAATCACCCCCACCACAGCGGTTCCTGCCCAGCCCCCTCCCCACAGACTGGCTGCAGTGCAATATGGGAGCAGTTATGCAAATCACCTCCGGGTGTGGCTCTCATTACCTTTCAGTGACTGGCGGTTTGCAGACCGCACTGGCCTGGGGGGCGAGGGGAGGCGGGAACAGATTGCTTAGCTCCCTTCTCTTCTCCCAGCACTCCTGCTAGAGCCCCCGACTCTAATCGCATCTGGTTCACATTGGCCCTGTTTGGTTCCAATCATCTCACTTCCTGCTACCATCTCTGGCGCCCCAACCCTCACCCCCATGTGTAGGAACAGCACCCTCCCCCCACCCCAGCCTTCAGTAAGTCCCGCACAGTGGGGTCCCCAACAGCCTGTGGCTCTCCACCTCCACCATGAAGGTGAAGCATCATCTCGCCATCCCCCAAATGTGCCTTCCGGCCCATAAATGTGGCTCTTGGTTATCCCTCCTGCCTGGGGTGCCCCAGGCTCTGGTAGCCCTTTGGGTCTGCTCCAGACCTCTAAGAACCCCATTATCCCGTCAAACTGGTCCCCCTCACATCTGGGGAGGGGCTTCGTGACAGGCACAGGCAGGCATCCAAAAGAACGTGCGTTTACCTGAAGGGTGTTTCTCTCCAAAGAAAAAAGTCCTAAAGCCACCTCTGGGCCGCTGAGCCTCAGGGACAGAGCTAGTACAGGGTGGGGACGGGAGTGTGAGAGAAGACAGATGATGAGACAGGAGAAGAGGCAGGGAGTCTGGCCCCAGAGGGCAGGCGCACCTGGCACCCAACCAGCGGTGATCTGGAGGGAAAGTGAGAGCGCTCCCTCCTTTCCACTTCCGGCGGGCTGTGGGGACTCGGATGCGCAGGGAGGGCGGCTCTCCAGGGCTGGACCAGGCCCCCGTACACACGCTCCATGGCATCGGTCCCACTTCGTCACCAACACGCCTCACTCACCACTGGGAAGCACAGAGGCTCCCACAGCCCCCACAGCGACCCCGTAAAGGAGCTGCTGTATCAGCTCTGTGCCCATTTACAGATGAGAACGCTGAGGCCTAAACAGGTTAAGTGACTGACTTGCAGGTCACACAGATGGTAAATAGTCAAGCCAGGATCTGGGCCCAGGAGCCTCTAAATGTCCCCGCCATTCAGAGGCTCGGGGCCTCCAAAGAGCTAAGGTCTCTGATTTTTCTGCTACCCACCCCCCTCTAACTAGACTAGACTACTTTAGCTCCTCAAGGTCAGGGACAGGATGGCATGATCCATCTCCACGCAGCCACCACAGGGCGTTCGTTCACTCATTCCACAGAATCTTCACTGACTCCCACCTGAGTCTCCTGTGCCAAAACCCCTCTGAGCCCCAGGCCCCTTGTCTGCAATGGTCTGGAGCAGAGCATCCAAGTGAAATAAAGCCAGCCACCTACCTAACTCAAATCTCCTAGGAGCTGTGTTTAAAGGAGTAAAAAGTAACAGGTGAAATTAATTTTAATAACAACATTTTTTTAACCCGATAGCTCCAAAATATTATCATTTCAGCATGTAATCACTGTAAAAATGCTGAACGAGATGTTTTACATGTTTTTGTTCATACTGGATCTGAAGAAGCGCTTCGGGCACATCTCCCTTGGGACTAGCCACATATCTGGTGCTCGACAGCCACGTGTGGCCACCGACTGGACAGCGGGCTCCAGACGGGAAGGCTCTAGAGAGATCCAAGGGCCGGGAAGCGTCAGTCTGCAGCTCCCAGCCTGGCCCACGGTGGGAACACGGACAGGTGTGAGGGTCCCAGCCCCTTCCTTCCCTCTGCCTGGCAGGGCCGCCCCGTTCCTCCTGCGAGACCAGGAGTCACAGCCCCTCTGGGGTGCCCTAAGATGAGTAGCTGCTGGCTTTCCGGGAAGAAGAAGGGAGGAGGGAAGAGCAGGCTGGGGCCTCAAGGAGGGAGCTGCCGCCGCCTGGCAGGGGGACAGAGTTTGTTTGCACCTCTTTGAAGCCGGGAGATGAAAGCGGGGCCCACATGGCTGCCTTTGATTCCCTCCTCCCTGGGCCCCACGCAGCTGCAGCCTGGCCAGGCCCAGCCCTTCCCTGCCCCAGAGGGAGCAGACGAGGCCCCAGGCCAAGGCGTTTCTCCCTTGGGTGGCTTGAGGGATCGGCAGAGGAAGCATCCTCCGTCCTGGGAGACCGGCTCTCCCCGAGACCCATCCAGAAAGGACAGTGACAACCTCCCTCAAGAAGAGGGAGCAAGTATGATGTGTAGGACTTGAGGGGCTCTCTCTTCTGCCAATGCCTCAGCATCCATCGTCAGCGGTCAGTTCTCAGAAATCAACTCAGGAGAGCATGGCGGTTGAGAGGTGGGTGAGTCCCGTCACCTCTCTAAGCCTCTTTAATTCAGAAAATAGTTATTGAGGGCCTACTGTGTGCTAAACACTGTTCTAGGTGCCCTCCCAAAATGTATCACAGAGCAGATGGAATGAAATGATTTGTGTAAAGTGCTTAGCATAGTGTCTGGCACATAGAAAATGCTCAGTACATGTCAACCAGGGTGGCAGCATCCCTGTTGAGTCCCGCAGGGTCCCTAAGGGTCCCTAACAGCTCCCAGCTACTGAGGGATGAGAACCCACAGCTGGGCGGTGCCCCCTCCAAGGCTAGTCCCTTGTGCTGGGGCTTGAACTCTGCATCCGCCTCTCTCTTAGGTCCTGTGGGGGCAGCCTCTGGACTGTGGGGAGGCATGACCACTGACTTGACCATTGACCTCTGTGGACCAAGAATGATGGCAGCTCAGACCAGAAGGAACATGCTCTGGGGAACCTCCTGGCCATAATGGAGGTAAAGACACGTCTGGGACCCTGGCAGGCCCCTGCTCAAGCAACTGGAGGCCATGGGCGGCAGCAGGACAGCTTTGGGACCAGCAGGGGTTACGGCATCTGCCGTACCGGGAGGGCGGCCTCTGTGATCCAGACCTCACGTGGCCTTGGAAGCATGGACCAGGTGACCTAGGCCCTAACCCTTGTCCAAAAACCGCCTCTGGAGTCTGCCAGCCACCCCACTTCTGAGGGAGGACCACCTCTGTCCCCCTCCTTCCCCTGGCACAGGTGCTCACTGTACTGACCCGGTCAGTGTCCTTGCACACGCATTGCTTGTTCAACCCTCACACGCTCGGAACACGGGGAGGGAGGGTCTGTGAGCCCCTCACGGGCGTGCCCCTTGCTCCTGGTCCTCTCCTTGTGGACATCTTGCTGCCTCTCGTGGGTCCGGGAGGTGAGGTGGCGGGGCCAGGGCTGGAGACAGGAACAACGCGGGCGAGAACCAGGTCCAGGTGCTCACAGATGACCCCCAGGTTTGCAGTGGTACCCATGTGGTCACCCCCTTTCGCAGATGGGGAGATCGAGGCGCTCGCACAGTCACCCGCTTAGGAGGGAGGGCAGCCAAAGTCTGGGTTCTTTCCACTCGACCATCCCGCCAACGAACACAGCCCTCGCCTCGGTGAGCTCAGAGCGGCCCCAGGCGGCTCCGCGGAAGCCTGAAACTCCAGGGCCAAGAAGCCTGCCCTGAAGCTAGACGCAAGGCAGCAGGACGACACTGGCCTTGAGCACAGATCTACAGCCCGCACCTCGCCCATCCTGCGACCTCGGACAGGTCGCCTCACCTCCAGCCCTTCTTCTTCTCTCCCAGAGAAGGGGGTCACAGGACACAGGATTCCTGAAGCGTGCGTGGCTGGCAGGAGGAGTTTGCGGGGTTATTTAGCCTTTCTTCCTATCTTAGTAGTTTAGATTTGTTCGTTGTGTGTTAGACCAGATAATGTCACTGGCACATCACACTCACAATTTCGTGGGTATTTTTGGTTAAGTAGTGTCTAGAAAGTACACAGACTCGGGGACAGCACTAAGTAAGTAAAACACGGGCGATTGAAGGATATGGCACACCGGCACGTCCGCGGCCGGCAAGCACAAGCTGGTTCGATGCCCGACATCAACTAGAGGGGCCCCCAGGTGGTGAGGGGGCTGAAGGTGGGGCGCCCTGGCCCCACTGGCTGTGTCGGACGCCATGGAGGCCTGGACAGGAGAGAGCGAAGTAGGCAGGGAGATGGGAAGGGGAAGAGAAGCACGTGGGGTTCAGGGGCTCACCCCGGCCAGGCCAGCGTCGGCATCCACCCGAGCCCACCGAGCCTGGAGGCCACATTGCCACCTCCCTTTCTGGACTGCGCAGTCTACAGCTGGCTGATGTAAAACACACATGTTTTGACTGAAGCCGCTCCCCCCCACCTCCTGAAAAACGCCAACATTAAAGGGAGCGTAGCTTTGTAAAACTGAAACTGTAAAATGCTTCTGCAACCCAGCCCCGGGGATTAAAGAAACCACATGAAAAGGGACTTGGGACGACCTGGACGCTGACTTCCTGTTCAGAAGTTCGCTCGCCATGTGCCTCCCACCCGGGCTGGTGGCGCTGAGCGATGAGGCGGAGACAGGAGGAGGAAGACCAGGGCCAGCGGGGACCTCCGGGGGCCTCTAGAAGTCCAGGAGGTCCAAGGCCTGACAACCTTGGCTGTGGCCCTCCTAGGCCTCTGACCCCAGGGGCTCTGAGGAGAAGATGCCATGTTGTCCTTGGCTTTGGGACACCCCCCCCCCGCCATGTAGCAATAGTGGGGTCAGGAGAAAAGAGACCACAGCCACCCACCATTCTACTTCCCAGGTTCTGTCAGTCTCCCCTACTGCTCCCCGCGTGATCCTCACTGGCCCTGGACCCGTGGAGATGCGGGCAGGGCTGGCGCCCCTGCTCCGCCTCCTGTCCAATCATGGTTAAAAGCCTCCCCAGGCACAGGAGCCAACTGCCGGTTCAAATCCCAGCTCTGCCACTTACGCACTGTGGGACTCCCAGGGAACTACCGCTGGAAGATCTCCCTCTTTTCTCAGGTAGAACAAGCAGTGCACGTACGAGGATGCCTTGACCAAGACCGTGCAAAGGGGCCTCTTCCCCTGCGCTCACAAGATGGGGCTTGGGGCTCCCCATCCGCGCCCGTCTCTGGGCTCAGGACCCTCATCCTTGGAAAAAGAGGAGAGGATGGGCTGGGTCAGAGGAGAAGCCTGGTCTACGGAGATCCGAGCTTGTGCACACACACACATCTTCCATGCTCCTTGCATGGACACTCACACATGTCATACAGGAAAAAAGGCCCACATACAAACACACACACTCTGCAGGCCACTGCCTCCCCCAGCTGCATTACAGCCCTCCCTCCGTTACATAAACTCCCCGTGCCCTCCAGTGTCCCCCGCAATCACTTACCTAATATTAGGATATTAAAAAATATGGCAAGATTTTAAGAGACTTATTAAAATGCAATTAGCAGCGTGTACGACTTAAGCAGGGAGATTATTTTTAAAAATGACTTGATTGTGCAGAATACCACGCACCTTCCCGAGGCCGTAAACCTGCCAATCACACACATTCTCAAATGGGGAGCTTTCCTCGCTTTCTCTTTGTCCTTCAGGAGTTTCTCCTGCCCCAGTGACCATGAAGGCTGTGGTCCCACGAAAGCCACCGCCCCCCCCCACCCCCCCCCCACACACTCTGAGTCCCCTCAAGGGGCCCTTCAGAAGGAAGCCGAAGGGTCAATCAAGTCCAAAGCCAAGCCTGGAGGAGTTTCCAGAAACCCGCCAGAGGGTAGGCAAGGGATGGAGAAGCCCCACCCCCCAATCTCCCCCACCCCGATTAAGATTTGGATCCACAGAGGCGGCAGCCAGAGTGAGGACAGACTGTCCTTGCTGCGAAGCGGCTGGGGGCGACAAGGGCTCAAGGGCGGAGGAAGAGACCCAGGGAGTGGGTTACTGCTGACCCTCTCTGATGGCTGAGCCTCAGAGCACCACAACCCTCCCCCCTCCGCCCCCAGCGCCCCGCGCCCGCGGCCCCCCGCAGCGCCCACTCGCCGGGGCCAGAACGGTGGGTTTTGCTGCCCCCTGCTGCCCGCTCTCCGCACTGCCGCCCCTCTTCTGGGACGGGATGCGGGGCGAAGGCGCTCGCAAGGTCCCGAGTCAGCCCTCCTCCAGTTGCGGGGTCCACAGGAAGGACCCCAGGATCTTCCAGGCTCTAACCTGAAAAAGAAACACGCAGGTGGAAACGTGGGGGCGGCTCTCCCGCCGCCTCCATCTCGGGCAGCCCCACCCCTGGCTGAAGGAGTTTATCAAATGCGCTCTCTACTTCCTGGCATTAGGCTCCCGCTGGCACTTTTATTCCAACCATAAAAAGGCTATTTCATTGAGAAATAAAGTCCCATCTCCCTGACGTGTAACTCCTTTCAGAGCTCTTACTCAGCCACCAGGCAAAATTTATGTTTCCTGGATGCTCTCTCTGGGGATTGCAACTGGAAATTGGGAGAGAGAGCTGCAAGGGGGCTTTTCCTTGCCGGGCCATGGGTGTGTGTTCATTCCTTGGGTCTAAGGAGCCGGGTAGCCCAAGGCATCCAGAGGAGAGCCCTCGCCTTGGAATGAGCAGCTCTGGTTCTGCCCGTCTTCGCTGTGTGACCTTGGGCAAGGTCCTGAGCCTCAGTTTCCTCATCTGTGAACGGGGAGACCTGTTCCCTCTCTTCCTCAGAGGGATGCCACCAGCTGCAGGGAGCAGATGGAGGCGGAAAGTGTCGCTATCATTATGGAGACAGAGGGATTCTCTGACTTGAGGGGTGCGGGTGGGGGTCCCTGCACAGATTCGCGAAGAATCCCAACCTTCACGTGTGTCGGAATCACCTGAGAGCGTGTTAAAACACAGACGGCCAGCCTCCAGCCCCGAGTTTCTGGATGAGTAGGTCTGGGTTGGAGCTCCAGAATTTGCACTTCTAACAAGTTCCCAGGTGAGGCTGATGCTGCTGGTCCAGGGACCTTACCTTGAGAGCCACTGTTCTGAGTACTTTGAGGTCCGGGATGTGGGACATCTCAGCCTGGGCCTTGAGAGAGGAAGGAGCTGGTGCGAGGTCACCTGCGGAGCAGGTAGTGGTGGGTCATGGCCAGCTACCTGTGATTGAGCGTCTGTCCCTTCCATCCCATCTTATCCGCCTGCTGGCTTGGCCTGATGTCCCCGACAGCCCCCACCCCCAGAGACCAGAGCAGCAGAGGTGTCAGGAGGTGGGTTGAGCTGGGGAGGATAGATGCTCAGGGACAGGACACGCCATCCCCACAGGATGGACCCCACATTATCCTAGCCTCGAGGTGGCCTGGCCGTCTGCTCTTGTTTCCAGACTGCCTTACGCTGAACACAGAGGCTCAGAGAAGTGAATTGATTTGTTCAAGGTCACACAGCTTGGGCAGAACACCCAGAAGAAAGCTCTTCCCATCATGGCCCCTCTGGTTATGCAGTAAGTTGGAGGATTACTAGGATGATGACTCCAACTCCAGTTTAAATGATATTGAAATACCCAGCAGAGACGTGCGGCTAAGGCGGGAAGAGCATGTGGTGATGGAGAAGTCTGCGGAGGGAACGCATCCCAAATCTGGGAATTTGAGACCTTCGACAAGGGAAAAACGATGAGCCTGGAAGGGGCTGGGTGTGAAAATCAGCTTTGTGCCAAGGAAGAAGATCCAAAAGGGAAAATGGGCCACTGGCCACGCTGTGGAGCAGGAGAGAAGGGTACTTAATGTGACACAGACCCTGGACTTTACACGGAGTCACGGGCCGGGGGGGTGGGCGGGGGAGATGAGACTCCAAGCTGCTCAAGGTGGAGAGGCACCTTGTCTAAGCATCCTGTCCCAGGTGGTCTGAGATCCAGCCAGCAGGGAGCTGACCCGGATGGGAAGAGCCATGTGCTGCAGAGATCTCCCTCATGGCAGACACTCAGCCGTCGGCCACAAACAAATGACTGCAAAACCTGGGAGGTCTCAACAGGAAAACTGGAGGGCTCCAGGCAGGAAACACACTCAGACACGTGCACGCACAGCCCTGGGATCGGGCACAGGGGCCACCCAGGCCCTAGCAGACCTGGACCCCTGGTCACAGATCTGGAGTTGTCCCATCGTGAGGGAGAACAGGAGTCCGAGCACCTGCTGATTAAACACACTGTCCCGGTTCTGAGTTGATGCGGAGCTGAGCGAGCAAAGGAAGAGAAGTGAAGTGGTGTGTCCCAGCTCGCAGTTCACGGAGCTGGGAAGAGAGCCCAGGCGGCTAATGCCTAGACCCTCTCCGCCTCGCAGACCGCCATGCATGCCAGGTGCAGACTGGCCATTTCATTACCTCCTTTCCTTTTGTCTTCTCCAAGAGCGCAGGGTGGTTAAACGAGGAGGACTTGGTAAAGCGTCAGCCCTGGTTTACAGCACCTCCTCAGCTGTGGGCTCCCCTGGTCGGTGAGGTCCCAAAGCTGGGTGGCTCTGCAGAGGTAGAGAAGGGGGAAAGTGGATGGGGGTGGGGCAGGGACAGAGAGAGACAGACAGACAGAGACAGACAGACAGAGACTGCAGGCCAGTGCTGTGGGGGGAAGATGGGACATGTGTCAAATATCACTGGCAGCCACCTCCACTGAGCCACCTGGACGTTGGATAGGAGTGGCACGAGCCCTCAAAGAAGGGCCCTTTGAGTCGCCTTTCCTTCCGGCAGGTGAGTTGACCTGTCTCGCCCAGGCTGCACCCGACCAACCCCCTCCAATGTCCACGTTCCAGCCAGCTTTTCGAAACCAGTATACAATCTGGGCCCCTGCCGTGGCCTTCGGGCCCCGCAGGCCCACTCCCCCCACCCCCCTTCGCTTCCTCCCGCTTGCTCCGCCAGCTTCCCCGTCCTTCTTTCTTTCCCTCCAGCCCTCCCAGGGCCCTTGCTATTGCTGTCCCTCTGCCTGGATGCCGCCCCCCGCCAGCTCTTTCCAGGTTTACCTCCTCAGAGGGGCATCTCGGCCGTCCCACCCAAAGCAGCCCACAACCCAGCCCCGTTCAAGTTGCATCTTTGGGTCTCTTGAGAGCACTTGGCGTCATCCGCGACTGTCCACACATGTGATTATTGGACGTCTCCACGCCCCCTTCACACGTGCACGTACACTCACACGTGTGCACACGAACTTTTGCTCCACACGAGGGACTTTCTCTGTCCGATTCACTCTTCCCTTCCCAGAGCTGGAACAGGGCCCGGCACGGAGGATGCGCTGCATACACCTCTCTAGAGTGTGGGGTCCAGGATCCACACTCAGGAAGGCACTTGGGGTCCTGGAGAACCAGCCGCCCGTGAGCCCACGGCGTCAGCACTGGGTTCTGACCACCCTCCCCACCAGCCTCCAAAGACCTAGCCCCTAAACAGGGGACTCTTGTGAGCTGCCCCAGGCCCAGGGGGAGGTCAAGGCCTTCCTCCCTCCGCAGCCCGGGCCACCCAGCCAGGTGTCCAGGCAGCGGCCCAAATCTTAGGCCTCCTCCTGCTGGCTTCCCCTCTAGGTGTCAGGCTTGCCCTGGCATGGGGGCTGCCCGTCCAGTCCCCAGGCAGCGGCCACCCTCAGGAGACCTGCCTGGGCGGGGTGTGGTGAGGGGGTGGGGGGAGGTGTAGGGGGAGATGGGAGGGGCTGGCCTTGGAGTCACGGCTCCGATTCAAGAAGGGAAATCATCCGAGCTTTTAAAAAATTAAATGGAGTCAGTAATTTGATTTCAGGGAGAAGCTGAAAACCTCGTAATGGCAGGAGCAGCTCAATTCCGTGCTGAAAAGGAAAAGCCTTAAATGGGGCTATTAAGCTTTTGCTGGGATGGATCTGCCCGGAGGAGGAGGGGCGGGCGGGGGAGCAGCCGTCCGGGAGGTAGAGACCGTTTATCAGCCAAGACAACCCTGATTATTTATTTATTTATTTGTTTCGCCGGCCGGGGCTTGCTGACGGCCTCCTCGCCCTGGCCGCGTTTCAAGTCCCACTGCCAGTGACCAGGCTGTCCTGAAGGGGGCGGGAGGATGGCTGAGTGCTGCCTGGGCTCAGGCCCCACCGCTGCGCTCCTGGGCCAGGGAGCCGGAGAGGCTGGTGTCCCCGGAGGTCAACGGGGTCACCGGATCTTCTAGCCAGGCGGCGGGGTGCCAGCTGCTGCCATGGGATCCAGGGCGAGGGGGTGGTTAAGTCAGGAAAACACGGCAGTGACACTTCTTACTATTCTCCTCCCATGGGGTCCTTTACAGACCCGGGGTCATGGCCCCGGGAGGGGTGTCTCACACCACAGATCTTGTCACCGCCACCCGCAGAGAGGTCTGCACTGCAGCACTGCGGCTCAAGGCTCTTTCCTTGCTCCGGGGCGGGAGGGTCCCCTGGGCCCCGGGAACCCAGCGCTCTGCCTTGCCCATGCTGAAGCCATAACAAGGATGGCTCGAGGGTGAGGAGTTCGGGCCGAATTAAAGGCTTCGTGGCCATTTCCTCACTGGCCCTCGATCGCCCCACTGGGAAGGAAGTATGTGACTGATCATGACTGATCGGGAAACCGAGGCACAGAAAGGTTAGTGCCTCGCCCAGGGTCGCACTGTGCATGCGCAGAGAGGCTGGGACTGGAAGCACCTTACCCGGGCCGCAGAGCCGGGGACCCTTCCCTCCCCCGACTCAACGCTGGGACCGGCACCTGGTGGGGGGTCCAAGAGGCAAGGCCTGCCCCAACTCTGCCCGCCACACTCCTTCCACTTGCGCATCCCAGGGAGGGGGCCGCTCAGAAGCCCCTCCACAGTATTCTGAAGCTCGGGAGGCCTGTGACTTTCAGGGCTGGCTGGGAGGGCTGGCTGGGAGTGCAGGCCCTCACGTCAGCTCCTGCCGGCGTCCCCTGGCGAAGCCATGTCCATGGGCGCCCACAGGCTCCAAGTTTGCTGGCCACGGATGTAGCCCTGGACTCAGCCTGTTCCACCAGTTAGCGGGGGACTGCTCTGCGCCTCAGGCTCCCCCTGCCCCTCCCACGATGCAGCTGTGGACTTCCTGGAGGCGGGGGCCAGGGGCTGTCCTGAGGAGAGCCAGGCGGCTGCTCTCTGCTGGCAGCCCGCTCAGCAGTGAGAGCTGGGAGGGGGCTGCCCTTGGGTGGGAGCTCTGGGGGCCCCCACTTTCTCTGAGGAGTGTTCTGAAGTTGAAGAAGAGAAGGCATGGCCAGAGGTCAGAGTGGGGATCCCTTTGGAAGACTGGTGGGGAGAGAGAGTGTCCGCCAAGGCCTGTGATGGCGGGGGGGGGCTTTCCAAGGAGACCGTGGGTGGAAGACAGGGCGACGCCCATGCACCCGCCAGTCCATGGAAAGGCTGGTGAGTGAAGCTCTGAGAAACCCTTCCCAGAGTCCTCCACGGCAGCTGGTCCTGCAATTTGGAACAGGGACCAGGCGGCAGAAGGCTTTCCTGCCAGACGGGTCTCAGGTCCTGAGGGTGGGGGGGAAGGGAGCGGTCCTTGATGTGAGTCTAGGCAGCCAACTCCTTTCCTGGCCTTCCAGAAAGGAGGCAGAGGTCAGCCTCCTCCTAAGGAAGCAAAATCCTCTGACACTCTGCTGGAGATGCCACACCCACCCCTCTTTACAGGTGGGGAAATAGAGGTTTCGGGACGTCAATTTCAAGCATTGGGTCAGGGGCTGTTTTCACTGGCTACATTTCACAGACCTCGGAGCTGAAGTCCTTTTTGAGACTATGTAGGAATCAGAACCTATTTCTGAAACTGAATCACAGAATTTCTGCAAAGAGCACCTGGCCCTGACACCCTGCCCCTGCTTGAAGTCACCAGTAGTTTTCATCTTTGAGCCGTTCCCTATTTCGAGGGCTAAATACATTGGCCCAGCTCTGTGAACCACACAAACCAGAGTCGGCCTCGTCTCTGCTGACATTCTGGGCCAGATCACTCTTTTTGTGCATGAGAGAGGCCTCCTGCCTACTGTAGGGCGGGGGTCCCCAACCTCCGGGCTGCGGACCAGTACTGGTCAGTGGCCTGTTAAGAACTGGGCCACACAGGAGGAGGCGAGCGGTGGGCCAGTGAGTGAAGTTTCATCTGTGTTTGCAGCCACTCCCGAGCACGAGCATCACCGCCTCGGCTCTACCTCGGATCATCAGACATCAGATTCTCATAGGAGCACCAGTCCCTGGTGCCAGAAAGGCTGAGGACCACTTTTGTAGGGTGTCTAGCAGCATCTCTGACTTTTACCCACTGGATACAGTAGCATCCCCCCGAGTTGTGACCATCAAAAACATCCCCAGACATTGTTAAATGTCCCCTGGGAGGCAAAAAATGTACTGCCTCTGATTTTGAGAACCGCTGGCTAAAGCTTGCAAATTCTGGCTCCCAGGTCAAACGCATGTTTGGTTTGGCCTGCAGAGGGTTTTAAATATTTTTCAAATTAACAGACGAAATTTCAAAACCAGCTTCTTCTGGAAAATCAGATGTGGCCGCATGGCCCTGCTTCCCTACAAAGCAGGAATCAGCTCCAGGTAATGGGGACGGCTGGGGGGCAGGGCGGGGGGCAGGGAGCTCTCTCTAGCCAGGTCTGGTGGCTGCCAGTTCCTCAGAGTCCCCACGACTTCCTATCGTCTCCTACACAGCTTTGCAGCCTTTATCCTTGAGCCAGGGTTTTCCCGCCCCCACTCGGTCACACTCCCTGCCTGACCCCCAGAGGCACTTTTGTCAGTAACCCCTGCTTGAAAACGTGTGACAGTGACAGCTAAACCCGCTTGGTTTCTCTTCTCCAGGCCGGATACTCCCTCGCCTCCACCGTACTTGACATCTCTGTTCTTTAATAATTAGGATTTCTCCTATATGTTCTAACCACTTTACTTTTGGGCGGAGGGGAGCGAAGATTAAAAAAAAAAAATCTAACTACCAAGCACTTAGGCAATTGTAGTGCATTAATATTCCAGCATATTAGTCACATATTTACACGGAGAAATGTTCTTTGCCTAAAACATTTTAAAGACTACCTAGTAAAAATTCAGTCCAACGAGCATGTATTAAGTGCTTACCAAGGGCAAGGCAGTTTGATGAGGCCCTTGAAGGATGAAATGCGGAAGAAGACACAGCCCCTGATCGCAAGGAGTTCACAGACTAGCGGGAGGACAGGAACGTGCACCGATAACTATAATAGGAATAGAAAGAGCTAGAAGCTGCGGGCGGGGGGGGGGCGTGCAGTGAAGGTGTGCTGGGAACCAGAGAGGGGAGAGATCCATTCTGGCTGCTGATATTAAATTAGATAAATGAGGAAGAGAACATTCTTTCCCCGTACAAATCTTTCTGGAGAGGCCAGAAAGTCTCCCTAAAATGTTCTTCTTGCTATTGCCTAGCTATTTTTGTATTTTATTTACCGTGTCCCTATCAAGGACCAACTCTCTCTTCAAAGCCCAGGACAAAGGTCATCTGTTCCTTGGCGTGTCCCCCAAGCCCCAGTGCCCTCCGTTATAATTCTCCAGACGTTTCTTCTCTCTTCTTCCACGCTGGACACTGAACAAGAGCAAGGACCAAATCTAGTGGCCTCTGTCCCCTCCCGAGCCTCGCACGGGGCCTCCCACATGGCAAGTGCTCAGTGTGTGCGGGTAAAGTTCTAGCCCTCCCTTTCCCAAATCAATGTCATCGCTGCAGGAAACCATTAAAATAAAAACAGCCGAATTGTGTAAAAACTTTCAAAAAACACTTCCATTTTTAGCAGACTGTTAGAACTCATCGCCCCCCCCCACCCGCATTTTGCTTTGTTTCTAATTCTGAATTTGGGGCTAGATGTGGTAGGCAGTCCCCCTTTTAATCTTTAAATATAGTTCTGAATATAATTACATTTTTATGCAGCACCGAAACATCATATCCTGGTAACGGGGCATTCTTGCACTATTAACATCTGAGTTAAATCTCCTTCACGTCTGTCTTCTATTGAGGACAGTTAGGAAGTCGAAGATGAAAGTGATCGACATCATTTGTGAATTATGTGTATTTCCTTATGCTGTATTTCAATGGGTTTTGCTCCTGGTGGTTTTGTGAATACCAGGTTGTCTGGTAGCCGTGCTTTCACTGAAAACCCCTTTTAAGATACGAATCCCAGGATCCTGGCGTGGAGGACACACACCACGTTTAGAAGAGGGTTCGTCTTGAGTAAAATAATAATAATAATAATAATAATAATAATAATAATAATAATAATACGTCGCATCGCGAAGTTCTCTTTGCCAAGGAGCCTCATCCGCCTCGTAAGCGACCTGAGGGGCTGGGGCCCGGACACACCGCTGGGCTTTTCGGGTGCCAGGAACTCCGCTAAGCTCCCGATCCCACCACCCCTAGTCCTCACAACGGGCACCACCGTTCCCGCAGGCCCGCAGATGAAAAAACGGAGGTGTGGCTCCAGAGCCAGGGACGCGTCACCGTCACCGTCACCGTCACCGACGAGAAGAATGACGGAAAGCGGGCCGTTTCAACTCGGAGTGGGAGCCGCCATCCCAGAGGAGAGGCCTTGCACGTCTGGCTCCCTGACCCTTCGGGATGTTTGAACTGGACCAAATAACCTTTGGACGGGGACAGACTAACCCTGTCTTCTAAACAGCTGTGTGTGACGCTAACAGGAAGGCAGACGCCCTGGCTGCAAGGACTGACAGTTAAGGCCGCTCTTCAGGAGCGGTCGCCAGCCATGCAGAGCTGAAGAGGAACCTAGCTTGGTAGCGCCCACAGCAACTCTTCCTTTCTAATTCATGGAATTATTTCCCTTCCCTCTCTCGTAAAAGCCCCTTGCGTTCACCCCACCATCAGGACATAACTCGGGTGTCTGTCTGAATCTATGCCCCCGATCGTAATCCTTTTTTCTTTCTTTGGCCTGAAATAAATGCTCATTGCTGCCACTTGGGCTTCTTACGTTTAAGTGAACACCGCTTAGATCCCATGCCAGCTCCAGCCAGCGTGCCTGACACCGTCACTCTCCTGGCTGGGTGTGGGACTTGTCAGGGCCAGGGAAAGAAAGCCTTGTCACACGAGGAAGAACCACGAGGCTGGGGAGAGGGGGGCTCGTGTGGCGTGTGCCTGTTTCAGCAAGCACGCCCTCAGGCTGACTCACTCGCCCGCACTCTGGAAGAAGCCCTGCACTTTCTAGAAAACAGGGACAGCCATCGCAGCCAATCCCAGGCTCCGGGCTCCCCTACAGGGAGCCGCGTTCCCAGGGCTCCTTGGGCCACCTGGCGTTGCTGTCGGGCAATGAGGAATGCGTTGCTGTCTTCCCATGGGGCCGCCCTGGCAAGAGTGTCAGGCCTTAGAGGCATAAGCGGCAAAGGTCTGATTTCAGCCGGCCCCACAGATCTGCTCTCCGTGTCTCTGGCTCCCCATGGTATCAGTGGCCCAGGGGAGAAGCGGCCTCTGGAAGGAGCAGGACAGCCGATCCCAAAATCAGGACACTGAGCTGGACCGGGAGCACCCCAGCCACCAGTACAGCCACCACAAAGTACCTGTTTTCCACGACTGTGTTGGTGCCGGGCTGGTGGGCTCCGGGGAATTTCAGGCTCAAGCCTGCAGGAACCTGGAAGCAGAAACCTTTTTTGCTTCTGCCTGAGAATGTGAACGAAGACCTCTGACTCTGGCCAGGAGGACACCGGACGGGGGACGGGTACGTGACATGGGAAAATACACACTTTGCAGGTACATGGACGAAAGGGTTGGCAGGACCTTAGCCAGGGGCCACACCCTTGGTCCACATGGCGCACTTGACGAATCAGTGACATGAGATTACTTGGTGGTTGGAAACTGTCTGCAGGAATGAATGAAGAAGAGAACAAAGAAGGCCATCCCAGACCCCTGGGGCATCGCCCTTTGTGAGGGTTTGTGAGGAAGCGGGTGCCACACGCAGGGAGGGCTTCCCCGGGGAAACTGAAGACACATCGCTGCCTACGTTGTCTTCAGCCTTCGTGACCTAGCCTGGTGCCCTTCCATTACCAAAGTTGCTCTTAAGAAATAAAGCTCATATCAGTGGTTTACACTTTAGCAAGAATTTCACTGTGTCAGCCATCTCACGGGGGCATTTTAAGCCAGCTTTTGCAGGTGCTAAATGAAAGCATCTGTCTCCAAATAAGGGATTTTAAGCATCACGAATGAGAGAAGAGCTGTTTGGGGGCTTGGCAAGACCATCCCCAATGCCCTAAACTCACCGGAGTCCCGATCACGAAATTCGGTCCCTTACATAAGTCCATACCATGTAAAGGTGTAGTCCTCTCGGATCTACCTATACAGGTCAAGGTCTTCGAGCCACCTGTCTATAGAGTTCCAGAGAATTTAAGTTCCCTGGAGCCAGGAAGTGGTCCTCCAGATTCTGGGCCTCTGGGTATTACACCCCCAAGCAGAACAAAATAGTTCACACAATACGGGATCTAGATCAGGGGTCCCAACTGCTGTCAGATCACAGAGCCCTGGAGAACCTGATGAAGGTGACAGGACCCTCGCCCATCTTTGCTCTCAGATGCCCTGAAGCCCATCTTGGGACCTCCCAGGAGTTCAAAGACCCCTGGGTTGGAGGCCTCTATAGATGATTCCATTCTTCATCCACACTCTCCGTCCCACCCACCCTCCACACACACTCGCTCTTGCTCTCCAGGAAGAGCAAAGGTCTCTTTGTCCCAAGAGGGGCAGGAATTCACGGTCAAGGTAGGGGTCAAGAAGAGGACAGGTGAGGTGGGACCATGAGGATAAGTACCCAGGAGAAGGAGGAACACAAGGGGACGAGAGAGTGATGGAGCTGGGAAGGGAGGACATCAGAGGTGCTCCTGAGTCTCACCCGGTGGGCGAGAGGCTTCTAGAGAATCGGCATAGTCACCGCTCCCCAGCCCAAGTGCCAGGAGCTCCAGGAAGGTGTTCGGCACCTGGCGAGACAAGAGTGGCCCTCTGTGGCCTCTGAAACTGCTCCTTCCAGAAGCAAACTCCCTCCACAGGGGCCCCCTCTCACTTTCCTGAGTGTCACAGAGCCCAGGTCAGGGGCGGTTGCTCCGAAGCATCCAGGAAATGTTATTTAGCCGGGATATTTTTAGCAGGAAGCGAGCGCGGAGCAAATGTCATGTGAGCCGTCTTCTCTTACACGGCAACTTTGGGCTATTTAAAGAGATGGTAATTACGCTCCTGCCACCATCATCAGGACGAGCTGAATGCGTGATTGCAGGAGCCCCCGTCTGCCGTGCGGAGCACTTTACGCTAATGGGGCCCAATTTTCGAAGCTGCCTGCCTAAATCTGTCCAGTCTCGCAGGTGGACATTTGAATCAGCACCTGAGGGGCGGGAAACTGCTCTTCGGGGTCTCGTACCTGTTCCCAAAGAGGGTGCTATGCCTTGAGACGCCCCTGCCAGAGACCCCCGGCAGGGCTGCTGCCCACCACTGACCTCGCACCTCTGAAGAAGGTCTCGCTTCAGAGCGGTCGTGATGGTGTTGACGTACATGACAATGCCATCAGGCTGGCGTGTTCCAGAGAAGCCACCAGCTCCCCTGGGGTCTAGGCAACAGGACCACTCACAAGCAGTCGGCGCCCAAAGTGGATACAGTTGTCAGGGGTCAAGAGAAGGTACACTTGGAGGGGACACTCAGGCCACAGAGAGAGAGTTGGGCAGGACAAGGAGGCAGGGCAGCAGGCCACTCGGGGGGAATGGCAAACTGGACACTGCACTCACTATATACATTAGGGGAGCAGACCCCTTGCAGGAGGGCTTGGCACATAGTAGGTGCACCATGTGGCTGAAAGAATGAATGCACCGTCACCCCTGCTAGCAATGCCACCCTGACCACCCATAAGCCACCCAGCCAGGCGCAACTGAAGTCCTGTCCTCAGTCCCATTTGCCAGCTTTACCGGGACATTAGCAATCCCGGCCTTGGATGGTGGGAGGGGTGCAAGCAGGAGTCCCCAGATGCTACCCTAGGAGGACCAGGAGGAATTCAGGAAAACACTTGAGGAGAGGAGACTTCAAATATTCAAAGGGACGTGAAACGAAGAAGGGACCAGCTCCTTCCAGGAGGCTGCAATGAACAGAGCCAGGACCAGCAGAAGGACAGTCTGGGGAAAGAGGCATGCGAGAACAGGTGGTCTTGCAAAGGAATGAGCTCCCCGCCACTAGAGAGAATCTTAGCAGGGAAAGGACCTCAGAGCCCCCAGCCCGGCCTCCCACCCAAAGCAGAGAGCCTCAGGCTTCCTCTCCGATGGCCTCAGGCCACTGCCTGGCAGACACCAGGGGAAGCTTCCAGCTCCGGCCACCAAGACAAAGACCCCAGAGAGTCGGCACCGTTCATTGACCCTTCTCCCAAGGATTACAGAAGTCAAAACCTCCTGCCTCTGACTGTGCCCAAGCCCTGGCTGGCAGAACCTTCTGGAAAGTTGCTCCTGCGCCACCTGTCCGCTGGTACTTCCCAGGGGCAGGGGCAGGGAGACCTGCAGAACAAAGAGGAAGCAACGTCTCCTGGCAAGTGGTAAGCAAAGGTGAGTGAGTAAACATTTCTGCCTGAGCACATAAGCGCTGGCAATTACCCCAGCAGGAGGCCGGCGAGAGCGCAGAGCGGCGGGGTTGTTTGCTCATTAAGACAAGAAAATCATTTATGTTCCGGGACTCGAGTGTCAACAGACCCAGGGAAATGTCGTTGCCTCAGCTGCCGCCCTCTGCCCCACCAAGGGGGAAGCTGAGGTCCCCGGTACAGCTGGCGAGGCACGGACGCCGTGGGGACCTGGGGGAGCCAGGAGGAAGGACCGGGGTGGATGCTTGAGGTTTGGTGAGAGAAGAGGATTCCGCATCTCCCCTTGCCGCCTTCCAAGCTGTCCCACTGCTCCCAAGCCCCGTGCCTCTCGGTGGCTCGGAGGCAAGCTGGAGGAAGGCAGGGACGCCCCTGGAGGCTGGGCTGTAAAGTAGGAGAGAAACTATTCTGCTTAAAGAAGAAAAGGAAGACGAGATCCAATGAGCAGCAAAAACGCAGTGCCCTTTAAGGCCCCGCGCGGAGGCTATATTTAGGGCGGAGGACATTCCGCGAGACCTCGGGCAGCCTTCACCGGGAGCAATCGCTAATCACTGCATTGAGTTTACGGGTGCCCCTGGGCACACTTAACCCAGGGCAATGAATAGTTATTGCGCGGCCTCCCGCCTGGGGCCTGTGGGCACACTTAAGCGAGCGCGCGGATCGCTGTGAGCGGGCACGGCTCGGGTACACCCTTGGGCACCCTGCGCCTTCAGCGGGGAGACGCAGAGTATTAAATATCTATGTGCCCTGTGCCCACAGCTGCATTTAGCCAAGGGCAAGGCCAGTGAAACGGCTTTAATTAAAACTTAATGCAAGTTCAAGGTGTAGGTACGGAAGCAGGGGCTGCAGAAGTCACCAGGAATGAATCAGTCAATTCGACGAGGTTCTCGGGTTGGGGGAAGAGGGTGGCGGGGAGGGGAACTGGGGTAGCGGAGACCTGTCCCCTGTCTCGTGCGTGCCGCCCACCTCGCTGCGTCTGTGTTCTAGGACGTGGGAGCACTGCAGGCTCCCACGCCTCTCCTGGGGAAGGATGCTGGGCATCCAGGCTTAAAGGCAGGTCACTGGAGACAAAGCTGGCGCCTGGGGCCGTGAGCGGATCCTGCTTTTCTCAGCAACTCGGTCCAGGGTCGCGTGACACCGGCAACATCGTCCCCCCTAGCGGCGGCTCCTAGAATTACAGGCCCAGGGCAGAGAGAAGTGACCGAGCTCCTGAAGGTCAGAGAACCTAGTGGCAAGCTTAGGGATCTGGCAGTGGGGCCCTGCACTTCTCAGAAGGACCAACACCAGGCTTGGCATGGACAATTGTACGTCTAAAAAAGACAAGTGGGCAGAGAAAGCGCCACCCACTCATCTCTGGCTCAGAGTCGGGAAGCAAGAGAATATCGGAGGGATCCCACCCATCTGCCAAAGATGGCAGAGAGCTGGGCTCAGCTAGATGAGCTCAGGTCCCAGAGCACGGCCAGGGGACTCTACCTGCCACAGAGCAGACCAGGTGAGATACAATCACAAGCTCTTCCTGGAGCCAGTATCCACATCTTATTCAAATCTCTCTCCTCAGCACCAGTAGGACCTAGTATACAGTAGAGCTTAATAAATGTTCGTTGAATGAATAGTGACCATCATAGGCAGGCTTTTGGCTCCAAACTCCTTTCCTCTTCTCTCCCTTTCTCCTCCCTCTTCTTTCCTCCTTGGCCCCTTTTCCTCATACAGGACAGGGGTTGCACACCCATATCCTTTAGGCCAAATTCAGTATTTTCTTTGACCTACGCAATGTTTACAAAATTAAAGTCAACTTTTTAAAATTTGGAGCTCTCCTATACAATTATGGATTTCCAGTTCCTCTTGAAAAAAAAAAAGGAAAGTCTGGGGCTGGGGTGCAGCTGCCCCTCTGCAGGGGCCGGGGCTGGAGGCTGTGCTGGCTCCGGCTTGCCGTCCCCACCCCGCCCCCGGCTCTACCTGGCTCACATCCTGGCTCTGCCCCTTCACTGCTGAGGGCCTTTGGGCACGTCTCCTAACCTCTCTCTGCTCAGTTATCTCATCTGTAGAATGGGAATAATAATAGCACCCACCGCACAGCGTCGCTATGGACATGAAATGAGTTGATATTTACAAAGAGGTTACGACAGCGCCCGGCATGGAGCAAGTGGCATAAAAGTGTTTGCTGAGTGAGTGAAGACGGGAGTAAAATTCTTTCCTGCCTCCTCGTCTGGCACACGCATTCCTGCTGCGGGTCCGGCCTCTGTAGGCATTTGCTTTCGGAACCTCCCAACCCCACCCAAGACTCTACACCTGATTGTATCCGAGGTCTTTTTTATGGCTAAAAGTCTCTAATTCTTTCCCATGACCCAGGCAAAAAGTAGCATTCAGACTAGCAAGCTTTTTCAACACAGAGAGAAAGGACACAATTTTGCAGCTTTAGGGATAACCCCTGTCCTCCCACTGCCCCCGTGCCAGCTGTGACGGGAAGTCGAGGACATACGTTTGGAGACTTTTAATCCTCCACCCCCACCCTGTCCCATCTCCTTCCAATTTGCTCAGACAATAAGCCCAATGGCATTGAACACCCAGCCAGTGCCCATGAATGTCCACAGGAGAACAATACCACACTGCACCTCTGGCTGTCATCTATCTGTGCAGCCACGTCTTGAGGCTCGGGAGCCATGTCTGGTGGAGAGGAGCCCAACCTGAGATGCCCCCCACCCCACCCCCAGGTCCCCTGAACCCGTACCTGAGTGAGCGAACGCGGCCAATACTGTCTTGACCCAGCGTGGACGTTATCACTGGACACTTCGTTACGTAGCAGTCACTCTGCTCCAACCTCTTCACCCCTCTTTGAAATGTTCTGCTTTCCAACCTGTAATTTGCCTTCTGGAAGTAGGGCAAAATTCATGTGTACAAATGAAAGAGGGAAACATAGTTAATAGGCCACAATTATAGGTCAGTGACTATTTACAGCAAATATGATTAACATCGCTGACGAAAGCCAGGCAGTTCTCTCGGAAGACGGCTGGGAAGTGAGACTGAGGTGCCAGGGACCCAGAGCCTGGGTCCTCCCACCGGGAGAGCCCTCAGGGCTGGGGGACGTTTGTGGATTTCAGGAAGGCCAGACCTGGTCAGACAGAACAAGAGCTTGTGTCTGAATGTCCCTTGACGGGTGATGAACATGTGCTCACACGTCATCTCCTTCGACCCTCACAGATGTCTCGTAAGGTAGGCTTTCTTATTCCCATTTTACACATGAGGCCGTTGAGGTTCAAGGTAGGTAAATGACAAAGCCAAAATGCAGATGGAGGGGGGGGGGGTGGGCAGGGATGTAAAAGGGAGGGTGACTGCAGAAAGGAAGAGAAAGAAGGAACAGGGCAGTCCCTGGAAGTTCTTCCCTCCCTGTAGACCTTCCCTCCCCCAGAGAAACTCTGGGCTTGGTCAGGGAAGGGAGGACTAAGAAAAGAAGAAGAAAGGAAATGGAGGTGTGGAAGAAAAGAGACAAGAAAAATGACAGGGGTCTGTGGGGAGGTCGTACCCTTTCAGGAGCCAGGCAGGGAATGTAAGGAATGACAGTGTCCAGGCAGCTGCAACCCTCTAGCTCCCAACCCCGGCCATCAGCTGCTGCCTAAATCCGGGCAGCTCCCCAGCATCCTCCTCTGAAGGGCATAAGCCCAGCCTAAACCCCAGCTCTGAAGCCCACTTCTCTGCGCCTTCCCTGGGTGGGGTCCAGGTCATATGGGGCTTGAAGCTCATGCAATTTGGGGGGAAGGGCCTCTTTAAGAAAAAGAACGCAAAACGATCTTACATTTGCTGATTTTACAGTCATATGGTCTTGTGAGGACAGAAGGTGCCAGAGTGCGAATGAGAGGCCCTGAAGCTTATGCTCCATCGTTCAAGGTCAATCAGCCTCCTTAAATCCAGCCACATTCTTGAGTCACTTCATGAAGCATTGACCAGGCACTTACTGTGTGCCAGGCCCTAAGGCAAACGCTGGAGGTGCGCCTCACCTAACAAAGATGCTCTAGATCTCGCGGAAGATGGTTGTGTGAGCAGATATGGCATGCATCAGAGTTGCAGGTGCAGTGATAGAAGCAGGTACAATGCACAGAGGAGGAGTGATCCACTGTCAGGAAGACTGCCTGGAGGAGGCAGCATGTGAGCTGGGTTAACATACCTAGTGGGCTTTTGAGTTCTGTGTCCCTGAATTCTGAGGGGGCGGAGCCTGGGTCTCAACCCTCTCTCCTGCCTCTTTGAGTTGTTTCTACAGAGGAATAATGGCGCAGCGCCCCCTTTATTAACCTCGGTGCTCAGGCTTAGCTCCTTTGGTCTCCCAGAATGGAAGCTTCCCAAGAGACATCATCAAGTATCCCTACAGGAAATAGTTCCCAAACCCACCTCTTTCTGCACGAAGCAGGCCAAGTGTAGGGCTCAAAAAGGAAGTAATCACCATTGGGATCAGGATGCAGGAAGTAGTCACATTTGGCAAGAAAAGAATCCAGGCAGTCGAGGGCCCTCCAGGTCCCCATGGTGAGAAAGGACAAAAACATAGGTTGAGCCAGCTGAGACCACTTCCTCTTCAAGGTCAGAAATCTCAGACACCCAGATATCAGTGAAGGGTTGCTCTGCCTAGAAGCCCCTTACCCGTATAGATAAAAATAGCAGTAACAGGAAAAGGTCTGGAAAGGTGTACACCAACAGGAAACCCCATCTTCTTACCTTCAAAATATGTCTAGAATGCCACCCCGTCTCCCCACTCTGGTCCCTAGTGCTGGTTGGTTCCTGCAGCCGCCTCCTCTCCTGTCTTCCTCCCTTACCCTGAATTGTCCTTATTCCACACAGCAGCCAGTGGGATCCCGTTTAAAACTAAGCCAGATCATGTTCTTCCTCTGCTCAAACCTCCCCATTTTCCACTCCGAGGAAGAGCTGAAGCCTTGTAAGCTGCACGGGATTCTCCCTCACTTTCCTGACCTCCTCTCCCATTTCTTCACCTCCTCCCTCCCTCCCTCTGCGCAGGCCACACTGGCCGCCCTGCTATTTCTCAAGCATGTCAGGCACCATGCTGCTTTGGGGCCTTTGCCCCGGCTGTGCCCCCTGCCTGGACCTGCCTTCACGGAGCTGTCTGTGTGGAGCTTCCCATGCATCAAGTCTTCAGGCAAATGTTATCTTCTCGATGAGGCCCACCCTCTTCTCGCCTGTATCTTACCCCCTTCCTTTCTTTTCTGTAGCACTTACTACCTGTCTAATTTACTTATTTATTATTATATTTGTCGCTGGGCCCCCCCCCCACCCAAATGTCCACTGCACTGGGGCCGGGAGTGTCTGTTTTGCTCATCACTGCCTCCTTGTGCCTAGCGCAGAGTGTCGAGCACAGAACAGGTTCAACAAACGTTTGCCGAGTGAGTGAAACAGAAAGAGGAATATCTCTGCGTAGAAAGGCTCCGGGTCATTTTTATTATCTTCTTTGGATTTTTCTCTAGTTTTCATAATGATCTTGTATTGCTTTTGTCGTGATTTTTTTTTAAAGTCGTTTTTAAAAGCTCACAGCTTCATTTGCAAAGTCTTGCCTCGACGGTGTATTTGATGGGAGATTAAAAAAAAACGCCATTTCGGAAGACGTCTCTGGAAGCCTTTCTGGGGGGGGTCTCTAGTGGCATGCTTTCGTTTTTAAAGCACACAGCTTCCACCTCTATCTTTAGCAGGAGATCCAGGCCGGGCCTCTGGCGGAGGGAGGCTCTGAAAGGGAGGAGATCACTGGGGAAATAAAGTGTCTAAGCCTGGATGTGCAAATCGACCTGGATCCTTTTAGTTTTGCATTCACGTTTGCACTTTGTAAATATTTGCCTGGCGTCCCGCTGCTCACACCTGCTTGCTGTCCCCTCAAGTTCATGGCAGGCAGCAGGCACCGCCATTTCTCCACCCGGCGCTGTCAGCGCGGCCGCCTGAAATGAAAACTCTCTCCCGCGAAAGCCACAGGTGTCTCTGACAGCGCCTAAAACTAATGGCCTGTGGCTGGCCGCTGTGACTAATTCTCTGATTATTGACTTTATGATTTTACGCTTAAAACTTCTTTATAATAACACACAGAAATGTTTAATGGGCTCTATCCAGAGCCATAAAAATTACTTATTGAACAAGCGTTTTTAAACTA
Organism: Eonycteris spelaea; assembly: GCA_003508835.1. Taxonomy (NCBI): domain Eukaryota; kingdom Metazoa; phylum Chordata; class Mammalia; order Chiroptera; family Pteropodidae; genus Eonycteris; species Eonycteris spelaea. The sequence continues at coordinate 464,133 of PUFA01000119.1, read as the reverse complement.
TTAATCTATTGTTTTCCATTAATAATGGCTCTCCGAAGAACGGGCGACAGCTTAATGTAGCCACAGCGTTTCTCCTCAAAAAGTGGCCTTTTAATACATAAACGCCGTTCCCAAGGCGTCATGTGTCAGCTGGCCATTGGGCAGCTGACCTCCCCAGGACAAATTTAGGCCCCACAAGTCCCAGAAGGTGATTTAAGAGTTTCCGGAATAGACAGTGGCTCTGGGAGATTTTTCTAGGCTCTGAGACAGATCGGAAAGCCCCTCTCCTCAATTTCTCTCTTTCTGTGCAAAAAAGAAGAGGAAGTCCCAGGGCCGGTTCTGCAGTGCCCAAGATGGAGAACAGAGGGAAGAAGGCGATTTACGCCTCTCTCTACTCCGCACCCTTCGGAAGGTTCTGGGTACTCACCCGGTGGTCGCCATCCCCCCCCACTTTTCTGTTGGCAAGCACAGTAGCCGAAAGTTTCCTGTGGGACTATGCCCGCTTCTTGTGAGTTTAGGTGTGCAATTCCCCCACCAGGCATGAGGTGGCGTCCCGCTTCACGTGTGCAAGAATCGCCACTTGAGTCTCACATTCATTTCTTTTCCTGGGTGGTTTAGATTTTTGGAGCGTATCAACACAGTTGGACACTTCTTCCAGGGTCTCAGGCTATTCACTCATGCAACAAATATTTACAGAGCGTCTACTACACACGAGGCGGTGTTCTTTGTTCTGGAGAGAAAGCAATACACCGGGAACTCAGAGGGCCTCACCCTCACAGATCTGCCTTCTGTGGAGAAGTGCCGATGGCAAGCAGGAAACAGTCACAGAGCATCATTTTAAGTCGTGACGAGTGCTGAGGAGCAAACGGGATGAGATTGTGACTTAGGGTAGGAGGGGATTACTTTAGAGAGAAGGGAAGGCTTCTTGGAGAGGTGGCCTTTGAGCAGAGATCCGAGGGACAGGAAGGAACCAGCCATGAGACATAGAGAAAGAGATTCCAGGCAGGGCAAAGGCCCGGTGGGGGGTAAGGTATACGTATGGGCGTCTCCCTAGGCGGAGGCCCTACCCAGCCAACCACTGTCCCTTACCCGGTGCAGGATTCTGCTCAGCCTCTGCCTCAACCCTCCACGTGGCTCCTAGAAATCCACAGGGCCATGTAGACTGAGAAGCACTCGTCTGGCAGACAAGAAGATACTTCTAAAAGGAAGAAAGGTTTTCTCCTCTCAGCCCAGCTTCAACGGAATGATGAGGAAGGAACACATAGGAGTCATATTGTCACAACTGAGAGGGACCCTTTACTCCGTGCAGAGGTCACAGTTCACGGAACACGGAGAAGTCTTACCGTGGAGCTCCTAAAACTTCAGTGTGCCTACCAATCACCGGGCCGGCGGGGTGGGGGGAGGCTTTTTAAAATACAGATTCTGATCCAATAGGTCCAAGGTGGGGTCTGAATGCAATAATTCTAATAAGCTAATTTGAGTAGCCAGTCCTAGAGGTCACTAAATCTGAACACTGGGTTTTACAGGGGGAGATAGAGAACAACGTGATTTAATGATAAGTGAGTCAGAGCACCTGGCTTTGAATCCCACCTCTGTTCTGCGTGTGTATAGACCTGTTGCTTAGTTTCAGTTTCTTCCTGTGCATTGATTGTATGGCGGTGATGGTGGTAATGATGATAATGGTGCTGATGATGTTGGTGGTTGGTGGTGGTGATGGTGATGGTGGTGGTGATGATTAGGATGGTGTGGTAATGAGGACAATGATGGTACCAGCGATGACAGGACTTCACTGGGTGGATGTAAGACTTAAATGAGTTAATGCATACAATATTCTTTATAGAGTGCTCATCACAGAGATTGTACCTAAAGACGACAGCTCTTATCATAATCATTACTGTTGTCGCCCAAAGATGCAAGGACTTGTCCATGGTCATAGAGTATCAGGATCAGGTGCCTAAACATCCCCACCATCATTTTCCAGCTCTTCACATAGTCAAACAAATTAGAATGTCAGAGAAATCAAATAAACGTTTAGAACGCACATGACCCTGAATCAATACTGAACACACTGTCATTTTCCTCTGCTGGTATGAGAGTACTTCTGACTCCTGACAGGCTTCAGGGTCGTCATCGTGGACACACCCCCACTGTCTGGGAGAGCCAGTGGAGAAAATGGGCTCGGGACTGAATCTGCACAGCACAGATACGTGACAACCACATGCAGTTTGAAAGATATGACGAGGCCCTGGGTAGGAACTTGTTTACAAGTCACTTGACCCATAAAAGTGGAGCAGGGGCAAGCCAGGCATCCTTGGAGCTCGGCAGCTCAGCTGAAGACTCCAGGTAGAGGGGACAACCTACGACAGGCCAGAGATAAGAGGCAGAATGCAGTGTCCCGGTGACCCTTACCCCTACCTCTGCTCACTCTGCCTCTAATCCTGTCTCCGGACGGCAGCCATGAAGGTTCTTAAAACGTAAATGAGATCATGTCAGTCCCTTCTCAGAAGCCTTCACTGGCTCCCGGCAGCCCTTGGAATAAAATCCAAACACATCCACAGCCCACTCAGCCCTGCCCACCTCTCTGGCATCTTCCAGCACCACACTCCAACCAAGCTGGCCTTTCCCCCGCCCTCGGGGCCTCTGCACGTGCTGTTCCCTCTGCCGGAAAGGGTGTCCTCCGTTCTGCAGGTGGCTGGCTCCTCTTCACCCAGCAGATCAAGCTTGATGTCGCCCCCTCCGAGAGACTCTCCCTGACTGCCCACACCTATCCTCCGCCCTGGGCTTGTCCTTCCCAGCCACGTCGCTGTTGGAAATGACGTTATCAGGTGGTGCGTGACAGTTCTGCACATTCCTTCCACCTGAGTGAAGATAAGCGCAGGTAAGCTTGTCTCCCACGCAAGCGGCGATGAGCTCAGGAAGGGCAGGGGCCGTGTCTGTCTTGTGCACGCTCTGCTCCCAAGGCCCTGCCATTGGCCTGTGCTTGCCACACAGTAGCTGCTCAGGAAATATCTGTCCAGGAAATGGCTATGGCTGGCTCCCAGCAGGCCCAGCAGAGGGGAAGGATGGAAGTAATGACCTGGCGAGTTATCCACTTCCGTTCTCCCCAACACATACGTTATAAGCTCCATAAAGAGACATGATTGTCTCACTTATTCACCACAGCACCGCCCGACACGTGACCCGTGCCTGACATCCAAAGACACCTGATAATGTGTGTGAAATAGGTTTTTCCCATGAGTACACTGGAGTTTTCGGCAAGCACACAGGAACGAGAATGTCACGTGAGGTAGTTTGGCCACAGTAAGTAGAATCTTGCTGGATATGACAGAGTTTCCCAAACAGGGCCCTGCCTGGGCCTCCCTCATGACATAGAGTAGATAGAGATCTTGAATATATACTCTAGATAGGACTTCTCTGAAAACCAGAAAAATGGGAAGATGGAAAAATCTTATCTCCTGCGTTAATTTCGCTCTCAATAGAGACCTTACAGCTGCCAGGAAGGACACAAGATACACGGGCCCTCGAGTCAGACCATTAGGGTTCAGCCCCAGGATCTGGCTGTGTAACCTGGGGCAAGTCATTGACCTCTCCAGGGTTCCTTTGCCTTCACTGCAAAATGGGCACACTACAGTAAAGGGTGAACCTGGCTTGTAGAGAGGTTTGGCCCGCTGCCCCCAGCTCCTAGGAGGTAAATTCTAAGCCCGTGGAATATTCCACATGATAAGTGTCTCTGTCTACCTAGGGCCTTGGGCCACATCAGCTAGTCTACGACAACAATGTGACTTACGGCCTTGAACTACGTGGTATCAGCTCAGCCTCTGGAGGGGCTGGAGTCTAAGGTCAGCCATGCCTATGTGACTGATCCCCAGTGAAAACTCAGGACACCGAGGCTCAGGCGAGCTTCCCTGGTGGCAGTACTCCGTGTAGACACATGCGCTATAGAACGGTGTTGTGTTCAACGACAAACCGCAGACGGCAGTGTCCCAGAAGTATAATGAAGCTGACAAATTCCTATCACCTAGCAGTGTTGAAGCCATCGTCACATCATAGTGCAATGCACATTACTCACGGGCTGGTGGTGGTGCTTGTGTAAACAAGCCTACTGCACTAGCAATCATATGAAAGAACAGCACACAGAACTCGGTGATACTTAATACGTAATGATGACACATAAACTTGATCATAACTCTTACTGGTTGTGTTATTTACTGTGTTATGATTTTACTGTTATTTTAGAGTGTACTCTTTCTACATATTAAAAAAATAAGTCTGCTGTGAAACCATGCGCCCCGCTACGACAGCCGTGGCCTCACACAGCTCGTGTTTACTGCGTCTCTCCATCGCATCGCTTCGCCTGTGCCGGATTTAATCTCGTGTTGCTTGTACAGTAACGTGCCGTACAGGTTTGCTGCCTGAACGCAGTAGGCCACGCCACGCCACGCAGCCGAGGTGCCTAGTCGGCTGATCGTCGAGGGTTCTGTGCGTGCGCTGCGTGATGTTCGCACCACGGCGGAATCACATAACGACGCATCTCCCGGAACGTACCCCGCCGTCGAGCAGAGCACGTCGTGTGTTGTCACACGTCATTGCTGGGAGACGTTAGCACTCTTTGCGAGACTCCGCAGTGGAAGGACAGCTGCAGCTTGCCCCTGGACCTCTGCTTGATGCAGCATTATGTACCTCTTCCCTTGGCTGATTTCAATCTACGTCCTCTCACTGTAATGAACCATAACCATGAATATAATGGCTTTTCTGAGTTCTACGAGCCTTTCTAATGAACTATATCATTAGAGGTGGTCTTGAAAACCCCTGAACTTGGAGTCGGTGTTAAAAGCAAGGGTGTCTTGGAAGCTCCGGAGCCTTGCAGCACGACACTAGCACCTCCCTCCCTGGGTGTCAAGAGGAGGAAATTACACGATGCCTGTAAAACTCTCAGCACGGGGACCTGGCCCAGAATAAGTGTTCAGCAACTATGTGCAATTCCCTCAGTGGCTTCTGTTTGCTGCGGCGGCTAAGAGCCGAGATGCTGAAGTTCACCTGCCCGGGCTGAAATCTCAGCTTTCCCACTCATCGCCGTGGGAGCTGAGACAAGTCATTCCCTCCGCTGGACCTTGATTTCCTCATCTGAAGGTCGTGCTGTTGTAAGGATAAGTCCATAGACAGATCCTGAAAAGCACGTGACACATGCCCCATGCGCTGGTTTTTACTACTGAAACAAACGTTGATCTCTTGAGTCAGAGGCCCCCTGGCCTGGCCCCCATCCGGGCACCAGCATTTGGCCTCCCAGAATCCCATTCTCTTGTTGAGAGGATGAGAGACTGAAACCCAGGCTTCAACAGAAGGCTTTCTCGCTTCAGAAGTTACCCAATATCACCGAGCTGCTTATCAGCCTGCTCAATGGGGAAAGGCCCAAAGCCTGATGCAAGCCATAAAAACATGATTTATTCACCTGTCAGAAACGTCCCGTGCAGGGCTTGGCCTGGCCTTGTTTGACCTGCCAGGGAGGATCCATGGGAACGCCACAGGTCGAATACAAGACAAATGACCCTGCAGGAGAGAAGGGACAGCCAAGGGGGAGAGTGTCATCCGCCACCAGCTGCTGCTGATCTCCCTTCCTTCCTTTTTGGTCCGCTATACTTTTTTTTGAAGTGCCTACCCCACACAGTGACCAAGACGGGGAAAAACTCTCCCTGAAATGAGGAAAGAAACACATGAACAAAACTAATCTCAGATGATGATCCAACTCTGAGGAAAATAAAGCAGAGCGCTGAGATACAAAATGTGTGCATTGGGGAAGGTCAGTGTTAAAAAAAAAAATAATTTTTTAAAAAGGTAACATGACTTTCATAGGAATAAAAAAAAAGTGAACCTGTATTAAAGAATTTATTTAACTCATTATGAATGAGAGAACCGGGTAGGTGTTAGGACCAGGTCAAAAGAGAAATCAAAGAACAGACACCTTTCAGATGAGGAATGTTGACATGGATTTGCAAATAGACGGGAAATGCTTATTCCACAGAGGGAGGTGGAAGTCAATTAAACAGCCCCTAACTCAATTTGTTTGCACATCCAAAGACAAGAGCCGTTTGCACTGCTTTGAGTTCTCTACTACTTAGAGCACTATAGAACAGCTCTGGGCTGTGAAAGTCTGGAATCAGATGGCAGAAAGGGTGTCCCCTAAACAATGCAATTTTCCACTGGACATACAGTTTTTTTTTTTTTTTTTTTTCCTTATTCCAAATTTCCTCATGTCAGGTCGGATCTTACTGAGAGGTGACCTTTGAGCAGAGGTGGTAGGTCACAGTTCCCATACAAAGATCTGGGAGGGTCGTCCCTGCAGAGGGAGCCATAGACGCAAAGATCCCAAAGTAGAGAAAGAGGTTTGTGATTAAGGAATCAAAAGGTCAGTGGGACTGGCGCCAGCGACAAGGGGCCAATGTTGGGGCGAGGGGAGAGGGCAGGCAGGGGCCAGAGCCAAAAAGTGCAGGCTAACATTTTATCCTAAGAACTAAGAGGAGCCTGGAGAACCCTGGGCAAGGAAGGGCCAGGATCACATTTGTGTTTTAAAAATATATTTCTAGCTATTTAAAAATGACTGCAGGCAAGTGCCTTCATGTCTCAGGAAAAATTTTCCTTAGGAAAGTTCAGGAAACAATCCTGGAGCCGGGAGCCGGAAAGGACTGACAATAATAAGGAGAAATATCAGGATATGATGCAGGGAGAAAGCTCCACCCTGTGCAGGAATGCCATTCATCAGACCACTTTGGGGACCTAAAGACACCTCCCCTCGATGACACTCAGAAATTCCACATTCCAGTGAAAATGAGAACATGTGGCACCAAAAATCAGGCCCAAGATTCTTGCCCACGACACTATTATATCCTAAAACCGTAAACTACTCAAATTCCCATCCATAGTAGAACAGATACGGTGGACTGTCTACTGTGATGAGAAGGAAGGAGCGACTGATACGTGCAACAACGTGGATGAATCTCAGAAACATTTTGCTGAGTGAAAGAAGCCAGACATAGAAGAGTATGCACTCTTCGGTGACATCTGTAGGAAGTTCGGAAGCAAACAAAGCTAGGATTTGGGTTTGGAAATCCGGAAAGTGGTTACCTTTGGGGAGGAAGGCAAGAGTCATGAGTGATTGGGAAGAAGGGCTTCTGAGGGGCTGACGTTTTATGTCTCCTGGGAGGTATCACAGGGGTGTTCGCTTTGGAGCAATGCGTTGGGCCATATGCTAGAGCTGCAGGGAAAAAAAAAAACTGAAATGCTTTGAAATGGATCCCCCGAAATCCTAAGTTCCTTCCATAGAAAACTGGGTGTTGTCTAGTGCACGCTTCAGGATGATTTCCCTCCATGCACCTTGCAGCCTCTTCGAGCTGGTTTAGGATTCCAGAAGCTGTTGAATACACTGATCATGACGCAAATGATTCTTGTCCAGGAAAATGCACATTGTGTCCGGTGAAATTGCAGGCGGTTAGTGACCTACAGATACCACCCAATTCTGTATCGATTAAGCTAGTTCATTCCAGCATTCCCAACCGCCTCTCTGTATCTGCTCTTGATTCTCTTTTGAACCGATCGTAACATCGTACTGGTTCCCTCCTTAGTGAATGAGTTAAATGAAATCTCTGACACGCGTTCACTTTATATTTGTGTGGAAATCACCGTTATGTCCTTTCTTGAAAAAAACGCCCCTTTCACACGACCTGTTTATTCTGTATGTCTGTTAGACTTCGATTTTAAAATGTTAAAAAAAAATTCAGTTTAAAAGGGCAGGAAAGGCTGCTGTCATCAAGCCCTCGAATTCCTGGGTGGGACGTGGCGAACCAACTGCCAAGGACCACGGTCCCGCAGAATGAGTTGGTGGAGATGTCAGACCGATTTCCCCCTGCCTGGAATCCCAGTCCAGTCTGCAGCCTTAGGGAGGAGAGCAGGAGGCTGTCCGCTGCCTAACTCCATCCCTGAATTCAAAATCCCAGCTGCCAAACTAGCAGGGAGGCTCCTCCCTACTCCCCACCCCCAATCCCCGCATCCCAGGCACACACACCCCACACCCTGCTCCGCCCCCAGCTCATGGGATGCTAACCTGCTCTGGGCTTCCCCAGTTCCCAGCAGAGGGAGTGCTATTATTATTTGATTAATTCACAAAACAAAGACCTGGTGGGTGGGGGCAGAAACTGGGCCCGAAGGAAGGTTCTTGGAAGGCGTGTGAATCTGCAAGTAGAGGAGGAATGAACCAGGGAAGAGGAAATGGTTCTCCGGCATTTAGGACCCTCCTCACCGTGGGGGAGGGATTCCTGCCTCTGCCATCGCATTAAAGGACCTGGCAAGAGGTGGGGGCGGGGGGGCGCAGCGGATGAGTGGTGGACGACCACCCCTCCTTCCGTACCTGCTCCAATTCTCCTCTTGAGCTCCCAAGATCAACAGATTGTTAGGAGAAAGATGTGGGTTTGGGTTTTGTGCCCTCACGTCTGCAAGCAAGCTGAGGGGACCCCTGAACTTAGGAGGAATGACATTTCATCCCCAAAGCTGAGTCCTTCCCTACACACCCCACTGCTGCTTCTATGAGAAGAGAGTGGACCCAGGGGCTGAAGGGGGGCGGTGTCGGACAGCGCCCAGGCCTCCGCCTCTCCCGCCCTCCCCCACTCAGCTTTCCCTCGCTTTCATTGTCTTCAGACTTAGGAACCTCACAAAACTTGCAACAAAAGCCCCGCGGTGACTTGTCAACCCCTCCCCCCGCCCCCGGGAAGTCGCAACAAGCAGCTATTGTCAACTTTCAAGCCAGCCTCAAAGGCTTCACTTCCCACTCCCAGGAGCTTTTCAAAGCAATTCTTAAAAGTGGACCTCAGCTGAGGAAGGAGGTGGCAGCTCTGTTGCTAAGGAAAGTGAGATTGTTTTCCATATGTTTACAAATTCGATAGCTCATGGCCAGAACCCTTGACATTGGGAAACTTGAAATCAAACGTCTCTTCCTGAACTTGAACCCTAATTTGTTTTAAGAAACACAAGGAGTGTTCCATTTTCTCCCAACGGACTGAAAATCCTTCACAAGTCAGAATGACTCAAATTCTGGGAGCCCCGAGGATAGTGGGAGTGACTCTGACTAGTCATCACCCAGAAGGCCACCCCCGCCCACAGCAACCCTAGACCTGGCCAAGCCTCACGCATTTAGCTTCCTGTCCACTTAGATGTGAGGTTTCAGGATTCTGATGGAAATATTTGGCTTCTGCTCCAAGGGATGTGAGGATTCTGCCCTCCCCCACCCCCAAACACACAAACACACACTACATTGGCCTCTCTCACAATTTCCACCATGGGCAGGTAAGACTTATATGGACGGCCTGGATAAGGGACACCCACAAGACAACTGCCAGGGAGCCCCACATCCTTGAGTCCAGCGGCTCTCTCCCACCCTGGACGAATTTATCTGGAAGCAGATCCGAGGGCGTAAATGAAAAATTAGCCCCTGTCTTTCCCCTCCAGTGCAACTCTCAAGGGTCAACTCGGGTACCAGAGAGCACAGGTAGGCTCAGCATCTCTCTACTCCTTCCTGCCCACCTTTGGTGAGATTAACTGCTTTGGTCCTGAAAGCTCCTAACCAGAATAGCGATCACAACAGGGACAATAGATTCATTGTGCTGAAAGGAAGCCCAAACCTCAGTCTAAGCGAGAAGACTGTAGGAGAGGGAGAAGAAGTCTTCCTAGACCCTCTATGCTGGTTTGATGGACAGCAGCAAGGTGTGATAGCCAAAGGGGTGTGAGGTCCGTAGGGACTGAGGTGCATTCAGATTCTTTTCGGAGATAAGCAGATAAGCGTGCTCCTTCCTCCAGGTACTGGGAGGGCACGTGATCTGCTTCAGGGGAAGGTCAGAGTCCTTCCTGCTTCTTCCCTTTTCTCAGACTCCTTCAGCTTAAACAGTTCAGGGGCCAAGGTGCGATATTTTGGGGGTAGCCTGTCCTGAGCCCCATCAGCTGCCTCTGGGCCGAATGAAGGAAAGAAGCTGAGAAGCCGAGCTGAACTGAGGAACAGTCATGCTCCCAGAAGCCTCTGCGGGGCCCCTCTGCTCAGAGCCGAAAGGGAGCTGAGAGCAGACACACCAGCTGCCTGAGGCGTGGAGGGTTTCTCAGACAATGGATAGCGAATTTCTGAATGGACCAGCTGAGGAGAGAGAAATCATGAACAGAGGAGGGAAGGGCACTGACTTGGGATTTTTAAAGGATCAGGTGGCTGCCGGGTTGAGAACGGCCTGGAAGAGAGTGAGGGGAGGAAGGGCAGCTGAGAGCCTAATACCACCACCATCCACTCAGGAGACAGGTGTCTCACGCACACACCTGGCTCCTCCCACCTCCCCGTCCTGCCTTTTCCTGGAGTCTGCACTCGGTTCTCCACCTACCTCGTTCCTACACTCTATAACCTAGTTCCTGCACCCTCTAAGGCTCTATAAGCTAAAGTGTTGTTCTCCAAGCTTCCGGGACTACCATTGCATGCCCGTATCCTGATGCGTGCTTTAGAGCCACCAAGCAAGGCTGCAGGTTAAGAGTGGAAAGAAGAATCAGACCCGAGGTTGGGAGACTCACCCCGGGCCCACTTCGGCCGCTAACCAGCTCGGGCAAATCACCTCGCTTCCCTGTGCTCGCCTTGCCACGCCTGTGGTTATGGGTAGAGTTGCGTCTTCCCCAAATTCATGTAATTGAAGTCCTAACCTGCAGCATCTCAGAATGTGCCCTTATCTGGAGATAGTCTCTACAGAGGTGATTAAGCCCAGATGAGGTCATCAGGGGGCGCCCTACCTCAATCTGACTGCTGTCCTTAGAAGAGGAAGTTAGGACGCAAACCCAGGTAGAGGAAAGACCATGAGGAGACACAGGGAGAAGACAGCCAGCCGCCTACAAGCCAAGGAGAGAGACCCTGCCACCACCTTCGATCTCAGACTTCCGGACTCCAGAACTGCGAGAAAATAAATTGCTGTTGTTTTAGCCGCCCGGTCTGTGGTTCTTTGTTACGGCGGCCCCAGGAGACTAATGCACCTGCAGAGTGAGAAAACGAGGGTTCTTAAAAAATATACGACGCGATTCTAACTATTCTGTTTCATCTGTATGTGTGCCTCCACCCCGCCCCCCGCAGAGAGCTGCCACGGGTGAAAGTCAAGGAACCTCTAAATCGCAGCAGAGCGCTGGGCACGTCGTACGTGCTTAGTGAATGAAGGAAGAAGAAAGGACAGGACAGAAGGACTAGGAAGTCCCTTAGTTCTGTGAAATACAGTGCCCGTTCATTCAACAAATGTTCACTGAGCACCCACTATGTGCTGGGCCCTGTTCAAGGTGCTGGGGTCACAGCAGTGAGCAGGAACTCTCTTTCCTGCCCCCATGGAGGTGACATTCTAGTATGGGGGAGTGGACAACACACGATGAACACATACACAGGGAAAGTATCTGATATTACTAGTCGGTCAGCCCCAACTACTTATCGGACAGCTGCTTTGTGCCAGGAACTGTCCCAGAGGTGAACGAGGCCACCCTGTTTCAGCTGTAGCCCAAATCAGCCACTCTGTCAGTTGCCCAGGTTACCATAACGAAGCACTATAAACCCAGTGACTCAAAACAACAGAGATAGATACTCACAGTTCTGGAGGCCAGAAGCTCAAAGCGGCGTCCGCAAGGCCCTGCTCTTTCTGAAGGCCCCAGGGAGCGATGCTTCCTTCCTTCTAGTTTCCAGTGGTTGCCGGCGGCCCTGGCGTTCCTTGGCTTGTAGATGCATCACTCCAATCTCTACCTCCACCTCCCAGGGTGCTCTTCCTGTGTGCCTCTGGTCCAAATTTCCCCCTTCCTATAAGATTACCAATCATCGGGTTAGTACCCACCCTAATCCAGAATGACCTCCTTCTACCTTGATTACACCTGCCAGGACCCTATTTTACAAGGTCTCATTCGCAAGTACAGGGGTTTGAACATATCTTTTTGAGGGACACAAGGCAATGCATAGCAGCCGCCATCTTGCTTTGCCCACTCGGACGGAGCAAGACGGGCAGAATTTAAAGGTCAGACTTATACTTCTCCACTCTATTCTTGGAATCCAATCAATTCTATTAATCTTTTCTCTTTTTTTAACTGAGCAGGAAGAAAATGATCCCAGCTACATCAAAATTTGGGGGTCTTGGGAGGACAACAATTTTTTAAATTGCATCACTCCCTTTGATTAGCATTTCATTACGATAATTTTCAAATATGCAGAAACGTTAGAAGTGTACGATGAACACTCATGTACCCACCACCTAGAATCTGCTTGGAGTAGGTCAACTGCTCCATCTGTTTTGGGTTATTTCTCTCTTTAACTCACCCTCTATTAACCAACGTTTCCTTTAGTCCCATGATGCTCTGGATGTATCATGAACCGCCTGAGAAGACATGGGGTTGGAATTCGGGACCCATGGCACAAGAAGGCTTGTGGTCACCAGGGTCTATCCACACAGAGATGAAAGGCCCTCGTGACGCCCAACAGAAGCAGAGAAGCGCAGAACACACAGCTGGCTAAAGCCTCACGGAGACTCCTGAGGGTGCCGAGGGGTCTGGAGGCCGGAGGCCAGGCCCTCTCCCGAAGGCCTCACACAGGAATGCGGAGGCCAAGGCATGGCTCACTCACTCAGAGAACCTGCAAGGACCGCCCCCAAGCTCATGTTTACACTCGAAAAAGAGAAGAGGAAACGGGAATGGAAAAGCAAGTTTCTTCCCCGTTTTGGTAACTTAAACCTCATTCCTCCTACACATTACCACACACACCTCCATAAACAGCCTTACGAATGTGCCCTGCACACACCACCTTGCACACAACACACACCTTACACACAGTAGGGGCACCTGTCTTGGCTAATCTTAGAGAAAGCGGCTTCATTGGCACTTTTCGGTTGAGCTCAAATTTCATTTCTCCACTTGGGAAAAATCACATTTTCAAAATTGCTTTTATTCAATAGATTGGAAGCCCTGGGAATCGGCCTAATCGCAGCCCCCACGTGGCTGCACTGTGGCTTTATTTCTTAACACCCGCCGTTTATTGAAAATGAGAAATTGTGAAATCCTTTTTGAACTATGGGCTCTTCTACCTACTAAGCCAGTTTTTCAAAAGCAGAAACCACTGACCTCCTCAGGGTTTTCCTTTGATAGTTAGAGGTCAAAGATCAATAAAATATGTTAACTCGACTTGTCAGGCTTGTCAGGCATTTACAACTCTCCCAGCTCCATGAGATCTGGCACCATCATTACCACTGTATAGATGAGGAAACCGGTATTTAACCAAATGATTACCAGGCTTGCTGAAAAGCGACCTGCTTAGTCACGAAATACGCAGAACCCTGGGAACCAGGAAATGAATGATCAATGAGATGTGATATGGAAATATGACTTAATTCTTTGCTCTATTAGAAGACTGATTTAATCCATGTGAGGGATTAAAGCATTTGTTGAGCGCTTCCTGAGTCAGACGTGGTTCTAAGAAACCGAGCATCCAATTTGGGAAGCCTTACCTGGGGTCCATCCTAAGGGTACATATATAGAATTTGGGGGTTCTTGAATTTGGGCGGAGAAAACCACATCTTTATTTTCACTAAGCACATTTGACATTTGCTTCTGTTGTGAATGCAGGCAATGAGCCGCAGCACGACTGTGACTCTGTCCCCAGTAGAAATCTCTGATATTTTCATATCACATGACAATTGCTACAGAAATCTAAAGATTCTCTTATGTGCATCGCTACTTTTGAATTAGAGAGCGAAGTGACCTGGACCTACTGCCATCTAATTCCTAATAAAGCACTGCTTCTGTTACTACAGCATACATTTGCTTAATATTTCGGTAAATGAGTTTTGATGCAACTTTTTTCCATAAGTCACCTTTTTTTATTACTGTCACTTGGGGTAAAATAGACAACACAAAATTTACTATCTTAACCATTTTACGTGAACAGTTTAGTGGCGTTAAGTACATTCGTGCAACCACCGTCCTCTCCAGAACTTTCCATCTTGCAAAATTGAAAATTTGTCCCCCACTAAACAATAACTCCCCAATCTCACTTCCACCCACCCCCTGGCATCCCCCCTGACTACCCAGGGTCCTCGTATAAGTGGAATCATACAGTATTTATCTTTTTGTCACTGGCTTGTTTCACTTAGCATGATGCCCTCACGGTTCATCCATGCTGTAGCGTGTATCAGAACCTCCTTTTTTAAGGCTGGATAATATTCCAGTGTATGTATATGCCACGTTTTTTTTTTTTTATTTGTTCGTTCACTGATGGACACTTGGGTTGAATATAATTAGTTTTCTTTGTAATCCCATGTATTTTATTACATACATTTAAAAATGTTATTTTGGGAAGGGGTCCGTAGGCCTCAGTGACCACCAGAGGGATCTATGTGAAATACACAAAAGGTGAAGAAGCCCTAGGAGACAAACAGTCGGAAATGGGCTCAGAGAGGTTAAGACTCTTGCTCGAGGTCACTCAGCTGAGAGTCAGACTCCAGAGCCCGCCTGTACAGTATGACTTCCCTTTCGCTGTGAATGACTTAGATCTGGTTTTAATGGTCATCTGGGGTTTCCCAGGTGGGCCGTCCCGGGGCACTGTGAAGGAAACAAAGCTGTCGCATCCCCACACCGAAGCCCAGGGTTGTGGGAGGAAGGCCCAGCTCCTTCTCCACTCCTTGCCAGTACCGACCGTGCCCAGGCTTTCACTCTGCCTCTGTCAGACCCCCTAGTGAGGATCGCAGGACCACTGTGAGACCACGGTACCCCGGACACTGTTCAATGCATCTGAACCCCCCAGATCTGGGACTGTGGAGAGTTTACACCCTGTTATATTCCCAAGTTTGTGAACACACAGCTGGAATACCCTCACCCTCGCCTTCACCGGCTGGAAGAGAGCAATGAGGCCCAAACCCTGTACGAAGCAATACTGACAAACAATCACACACTCGGCTCCTGAAATATACTTTCGGGCCCTGTCATTACTCTCCTCAAGTAGAATTTCCCTCTGAAAAAAACTAAGTAGTGGCGTTATTTATGTCGTTGTCATGGGAGACCCTCTGGAAAATGCTAAACTCTGCCATCACCACATAATGATTCTTTTCCACCTTCTCATGAGCACTGACAGGGTTAATAACAGTAGCTACTATTCGTTGGCACCATCTGTGTGCCAGACACTTTAGTTCTCTAGCAAGCCTACGTGGCAGGAGCTGGTGCTGCTCCCATTTTACAGAGGAGGAAACAGAGGTCCAGAGTGGTTAGCAATGTGTAAGAAGGCACATGGCTGGCAAGTGGCTTGAACTTTGACCCCAGGTGGTCAGCATGAAGTACATCATGCCAAGATCTGTGTGTGTCCCCTTGCGAGAGCACAAGCCTCAAAGGGGCAACAAGGGAGGGAAAGCACGTCAATGTCTGCCAATTTCTTTGTTAAAACTTTTTTTTTCATCTTGTTTAGAAGGTAGACCTAGTTTGATTTCAAAAAGCACATCAACGGCGAAGAGCCCAGATTCCTGAAATATTCAAATTCACTAGATACCGGAGAAATGCAAATTAAAACGACATCATGAGAGAACATTTTCCACTCATCAGAATGGTAAAAAATCAGGAGGGTGGAAATGAGGGAGGTGGAATGTTGGCAAAACTGTGCAGAGAGGCAGGAGAGCAAGGAGCTAGGAGCCCAGGTGCCAGCGGTGTGGAGCTCACGCCCCGCCCTGGCACTTCTGAGCTGGTTCCCTTATCCGGAAAACAGAGACGTTATTTACACCATAGAAGCGCTGTGAGGGCGCCAACAGCCATTGACCCTGAGTGCCGAGTAAGGGCTCCGTGAAGGCAGCGCTGGAACTGTACTCCCCCAAAGGACAGGGACTTCGCTCCTTCGCTGTAGTCTCAGTGCCTAGAATAACTGAGCACTTAGTGAGTGAAGTGCTCGGTTAATAAATGAATGCACTCACGAATGGTGTGGGGAGAAGGGGACCTCTCAGCGCTGCTGATGGAATGTCAAATAATGAAAGATGGAAAAACCTTGGAAATTGTGACAAGACAGAAGGAAGCAATCTCACGGAGATGGAGCTCCGAGAAGTTTTCCCTCTGGATTCCCCGGTAAGCCAGGGGACGAGCCAGGGACATTCACAGGGGAGCAAGCAAGTCAATGTGGGAGAGCCGCCAGAACACTCTGCAGCAGCCTTCCAGAGTCATCCAGAGCAGGGCTGGCGAACTTTTCTGTAAAAGGCCAGATAGTAAATATTTCAGGCCTTTTGAGCGCAGCCTTAGATGGTGTGCAAATGAATGGGCGTGGCTGTTCCAACAAAACTATTTATGGAAGCTGAAATTTGAACTTCATGTAATTTTTATGTGTTGCAAAATATCATTCTTCTTTTGATTCCCTCCCTCCCCTCCCCCCCCCCCCCCCCCCCCCCCCACCCCAATCATTTACAAACCTGAGCTTACAGGCTGTACAAAAACTGCTGTGGCCCAGATCTGGCCCCCGGGCTGTAGTTCGCAGATCCCCATTTAGTTCATTGTATACCTACACCTTGGACAAGTTCTAAAAACAATGAACGAAGCCAGTGATCCCCGGCAGGATAAGAGTCAAAGAGAGATGACCATACATCCTAGTTTTCCAGGAACAGACTCATTTTCCCAAGCTGTCCCCGACATAAATAGCCTCACTTTCACTCCCAAACGTTCCAGATCGGGCGATACATTACATGCACCCTTCCGCCAAGTTAAACCATCATTCCCTTCTTATAAATTAAAAATACATCTAGAGCAGGGAGAAGCAATGCGAGTTTCTTTCCTGTAAGGGGCCGGGTAGTAAATTGTGGGCCTTGTGCCGCAGGGCCTGCTGATGACCTGAGACCGGCCACAGACGGTTCAGAGGTGGGCGTGGCCGAGCGCCGCTTCCACCGTGATGCCACTGAAATGTGAATGCCGTGTCAATGTCACATAGCACCAAACAGTACGCTTCCGATTTTTTTCGACTAATTAAATATGCCAAAAGCCATTTTTAGTTTGCGAGTTGGACAAAACCTGGCCATGGGCCAGACTCGGTGTGCGGGCTGCCGTTTGTCCATCCCTGGTCTGGGACGACGCCCGGCAGCAGGACAGACGCTGCGCAAACGTCGGCCGAGTACGCACACAGAACGACCGCGCGCGTTTGCCAAGGACGCGCGCGGCTCGAAGGACAGAGAGCACCCAAGCGAGGGGCTCGACGGAGGGAGACGGGAGCAGGAGCGACTGGGAGTAGATGGGGAAAATAATGAGAGAAGAGGGACTCCGCCCAGACTCGGGAGGATCAGGAACTGTAAACTGAGGAGGGTAATAAACTCAACTCAGCTCCTGAAACCCAAAGAGGAAAAAGAAAAAAAGAAAAAAAAAAAAAAAAAAAGGGGCTCTGCAGCCAGAGGGCCTAGATTTGAAATCCTGCAGCTGCACTCGCTATCTGGTGCCCTCAGACCAGTTCGGCCTCTCGAAAGTTCCTGTCAAGTGGAACTAAATACTGGATAGCACCCACTCCGCAGGGCTGTCATGAGGACTGAATGAATCCAAAGTGCTTGGAACGGTGTCCAGCACTTAGTGAATGGTCAATAAATGTTATACGTCGTGGTCGTTTTCTATAAAGAATAGAGAGAAACTTGTTCCCCAGGGTTCCAAATAAGGTGACTGATTAGAAGTGATTAAGACGATAAGCTTGGGAGCCCAAAACCCCAGCTTGGCCACATACTGACTGTGTGACCATGGCCAAGTTACGTGGCCTCTCCATGCCTCAGTTTCCTCGCTGGGAAATGCTAATAATAGTAGTACTTGTCTCAAAGGGTTGAGGTAAGAATTAAATTACGCTAAACAGAGCCTAGCATATAAGTGCTCATTTAAATGAATCTGTTATTAGTCTTGATCCAATTTCTGTCGCACATGATGTAATGATAGGAGTCAGAACAACAATTCCCTGTGAAATAAAGGTCCAGGGCGTTGGACTGTGGACTTTGAGCAAACATTCTGTTGCTCAAAGATTCATGAAAGACAAGACCATAACAAACAAATATAAAATAATTATTTTTGATGAAATAGACATAACTTTGTGGCAAGAAAAATATCAAGGAAACTATCATTAATATCCTCAAAGACTTAAATAAAAGTGTAACCTCCATGAAAACAGAACAGCTGCTATGATCAAGAAGAAATCAGAGAATAAGAAAGTTCTTTTGGAAAATAAAAACATAGGATTGAAGGTGCAATTGGAGAAATTTCACAGAAAATAGAGCAAAAGGAAAAACTTGCACAACAGAAGAAAAAAAAAAAATATATATATATATTTAAATGGTGGGTCATTGCGAAAGGGTCGAGAGCGAACTAGTAGGATTTCTGAAGGAAGGAACCAGGAAAAGTGGGAAAGAAATTGTCCAAAGTCATAATATACAAACTTTCCAGAATTGAAGGATAAGAATATCCAGAATAAAAAGATCACCATATGCCCAGACCATAATGAAAAAGGATCTTCAGGAAAACAAAGTCATCATCTTAAACTTCAGAATATGGGTGATGAAGAGATTAGGAAAGATTCCAGAGAGAACATGTTGATCACGTGAATGACCAAGAATGCAATGGATTTCTCAAAAGCAACATGAGAAGCTTAGAGGGCAGCGGAAAAATAACTTCAAAGTGTTGGGAAAAAATGACTTTCACCCTAAAATTCTGTATTTGTGAGCTAAAAATCCTCACTGACCATAATAGAAATCAAAGACAGTCTCTAAAATGGATAAGTCAAAATATTGCAGAAAGGACTTATTATTTCAAAATATGTAGATAAATCCATAAGCAACAACTAAAAGAGTTATCTCTAAAAGGTTAAGAAGGGGTTTGGGAGAACGAGGGACCACAGTTTTTTGTTATTAGTGTTTTTGCACTAATTGGCTTTTACAAAAATAAAATTTTAAATCTAAGACCTAGAAAAAATAGGGGAGGTGTATCTTAATTTCTGCAGGTTATAAGACACTTAAATTAAAAGAAAAGTAAATAATAATGAAATAAAAATATCTAGCCTGGATATTATATTTTTTACCTTTCAAAAATGCTTGTGACAACCAGTGTAGCAACCAGCCCAGATTCTAGTTTCTAAATGTTTTTTTTTTTTTTTTGACTGAAAGGAACCAGTTTGGAAGAGGAATGGCTGATTCGAGGTGAGCCTGGAGCATCTTGTGCCAGCAAGCAAGAACATACTCAAAGACGAATGGGGACACATCAAAAGGACCCAAAGCCCGTTCCAAGGGTTTCCCCAAGCTGTAATTAGGACAGTTTGATCATTAAAAACACTAATGACTATAACCTATTGCAAAACATTGCATATATAAAATCCAAGAGCTTATAGTGATTATCCAAAAGTAAAATAAATTTGTTACCATTGGAAGAGACCATTATGTCAACCTATTCTGAAAATTGATAAAAAGTTAAGCTTTTAGGGGAAACCAGATGGAGTTCAATTGCAACTTACAGCAAAAAGTAGAGCTAGCTATAAGAGATAGATATAAAAAGCAAATATGGCAAGATAGTAACAATTGT
Source organism: Eonycteris spelaea (assembly GCA_003508835.1). Lineage (NCBI taxonomy): Eukaryota > Metazoa > Chordata > Mammalia > Chiroptera > Pteropodidae > Eonycteris > Eonycteris spelaea. The sequence goes on along the minus strand of PUFA01000119.1, from coordinate 444,579 downwards.
TGTATCCGGGCAGTGGCTCTGCTGATGTTCATTATACTGCTGTTCAATTTTCCCATAGTTTGAAATTTTTTAAAAATAAAGTTTAAAAATTAATTGTTGAAGAAATAGTAGAATGAGAAATCACCATTTTGTAACCATTCTAGAAATAACTAATTAGGCCAGAGTCATCAAAACCACTGTGTGAAAATGCAAAGACAAACAGAAGATTTGGGATAGTCTCAATGTATCTACTCGTAGATTATTAGTTCCAAAAGAGGACAATGGTAATTTACAGGGGTGAATAGCAGCAGACCCCCTACCTCAACCAGGAGATAAAGGGACCCGTTTGCAGATGCTCTGGTTCTCTGGCCAGTACCTTTTCTTTCCAGTTGATAATCTTCATCTTTATTCTGGAAGCCAGCCTGCCCCGCTCCTACAGAGAGCTATTGGGGAACCCCTCAGTCCCTCAGCATCTGCCCAGCACTGGCATCCATGTGCTTTATGCCTCCTGGGACTGTTTTCCAATTGTTCACTGTTCCCGCTCCCACCTGGATACAGACTTCTCCAACCAGGTTGTGGCTGGATCTCGATTTCCTCGTTTGTCTTTACACTGTAGTTTTAGCACAACGCTGGATATGGTGTAAGAGCTCAATAAATCCTTTCTGATCCCTTATCTTCAGAAAACATTTAATAAATCCTCAGAAGAGAGGAGATGGATGAGAACAGATATTTTTGGGCCCTCTAATAACCTTTGGGCTTAATATGTAAGGAATATGAACAAACATGCAAACGAACCAAGGGAACTTACAAAATATATTTCAGATGAGTAGAGTTTTGACAATCAGCACTGTAAAGCTGAAACCCAGAGATATACTCAGCCAAAAGTGGGGGACTCTTGTCCAGCCTCCTGGCTTTATTGATTCTCTTCCTGAAGGAGTAGTTAGTTTACCATCATCCAGACTATGTTTGTTGATCTTCTCAACTCCCCTGCACACTTCTGGGGGAAGGGACAACCTTTGTGGTTTTGTCCCTGTGTGACCTTTCTCTGGTTTCTGCATACCCAGCTCTGCCCACTTGTAGCAGGCATCTAAGGTCCCATAGAGCTGCCTACACTAAATGCCTCAGTCTCACTCAAACTTGTCGCAGAGTGTGGCCCAGGGAAGCAGAGCTTCAGGGTCTGAAAAACCTGGGAGAGCAATTTATGGGCTAGGCGACATTCTTGGGCAAGTGTGTGACCTCAGGCAAGTCACATGGACTACAAGCCTTAGTTTCTTCTTCTGCAAAATGGAGATAATAAAAATGACTTCACCCCCAAAATGACTGGGTGGATGAGATGACACAGACCTCCCTGCTTCATCCAGTATTTTGAAACGTGAGTGACCATCAGGGGCTGTCTGTCCAGCCTGTCCCCTGTATGCAGGGCTACCCCTGAGGGCAGGTAAGCCTCATTCATTCCATCTGCCTCCACTCCCTCCTCCCTCTCTCTCCAAATTGGTTCAGACATAATCTTGTTAACATGAAAAGCAGACATCAGAGATAGACTTGCAGGACTTAATACTGATTCCCTAGGAAGCTATAAGAAGCAGGAGGTACTACAGAGCCAGATGGCTGGGTTCAAATCCCAGCTCCACCATTTCCTACCCTGTGATTTGGGCAGGGTTACTTAACCTCTGTGCCTCAGTTTCCTCATTTATAAAACAGGAATGATGAAACAATGGCAGCTATCTAATAGGATTAAATGAACTAATGCATAAATATAGAGCACTTGGTATTACTGCATTTCATTGACACTGATACACCAATACACTACGAAACTAAAATTGCTACCAAACCAAGGCACATCATCAGTGGAACTGGAGCTGAAATCACGTCGATTTTAGAAATGTGAAACAAGAGGTGTGTCTTAACACAGATGAAGGATACTATTATTATTATTATTATTATTTATTATTATTATTATTATTATTATTATTGCTGCTGCTGCTGCTGTTAATTGTTATTAGTGAGACCTGGAGCTGGACTATGTTAGCACTAAGTTTAGGTTCTGATCCCAGGTCCACCGCTTACTACCTGGGTGACATTATGCGAGATACTTAACCTCTCTGTGCCTGTCTCCTCATCGGTAGTGCGGATGGATGGTATCAGTAGTACCTACCACCCAAGACTGTTCGGGCAATTAAATATGAGTACAGTGCTTAGAATGCACCTAGTACGTGGTAGGCGCTACCACTGCTATTATTTAAAACAAAGTTATTCTCTCCAGGTGTGGAGCATGGCTGGTGGGAGCAGAGGACGCACCCAGCTGGCTTTTTAGACAAAGGGCCCTGGCCTCCCCTGACCTCCCAAATGCGGGAAGAGCTGGAGCGCCTGGGACCCCCGCGTCCCGCCCTCCGGCCCCGCCCAACCCCACCGGCCCCCACCCCACCCTTCTCAGATCCAGCCCCTGCGCTCATCTCGCGCACTTTAAAAGTGCGCGAGCTCCGGCCGAGACCCCAGGCCGGCGGTTGGTTGGACGAAACCATCCGTTACGCTACGTGGGGGGAGTTACACGCCTGCGCATCCAAATTTTCCCCACTTTTAGCTTTTCGGGCCAAGGTGCTGGTCTGACTTTAGCCTTCCAATCCGCCCCGTGTGCTCAGGCTACGAAGAGGGAGTGCCAAGCCTCTGGGGAGAGAGCTGCTGTGCCTCCGTGCGGCGCCCTTCCCTCCCGACTGGGCGCCGGTGGGAGAGGACGACGGCGGCGGCGAGGGGAGGAGGCGGCCCTAGCGCCATTTTGTGGAAGCGAAGCGGTAGCTGGGCTGCTCCTGGACCCCTGGCTGCTCGAGTCTCCGTGTCGGGCTTCCTAGCAGCAGCCTAGCGGGTGAGTCGCGGACGCTTCTCCCTGCGGACGCCCGGTGTGCCTCGGCTCCGGCAGTGGGTGGCCTCAGGCGTACGCAGGGGCTTCGGCCCCCGCCCCAGGAAGGGGACCGTGGGACCGGGCCTGCTTCGTCCCGCCCGAGCGGGCTCGCGGGGGAGCGTCGTTGGGGCCTGGCGCGGGGTGGCAGGCGGCGCCGAAGCAGGGACGCTGGGCCCGCGGTGTCGTGCATACTGAGGCGGAGCTTTGGCCTGGCGTCTGGGCCACGCTTTGTGCTTTCGGTACTTTGCACTCTGGGGGACACTGCCAGCCTAGGCCTTGTGCCCCTGCGGCCCCACCCCGGGCTGCGCTTAAAAACTCCTCCCTCGGTCGTCACGCATTGGCTTATGGGAGATGGCGGCCCGCGTCGCGAAGGACCTGTCGCCGCTGTCCTTGAGGCTCAAGTTTGGCGAGCCCCCGGAAGTCCCCAGATGAGAAACAGGAACTTTTTTCATGGTCTCTGACCTGGGTCACTGCTCCTATTCAGTCCTCAAGACTGTCTGTATCGCTGTTTAGGGACACCACCTTGACACCACCCCCTCCACACACGTCTCAAGCAGCTTAGGCTCGCCCGGGCATTCAGGATTTTTTACTTTCTAGTGTATGTATTACGGTTGTGATAAGATAGGTACTTGTTTGCTGTCTCTCGCTTACCTCCACCTCCCTCCCAGCCCCTTGTAACCAGCATGCCACCCCAGATTGATTGGTTTCCCAGTCAGTTACAGCTGCAGCACCAGATGCGTAGTGGGCACTCAGCAAATGTTTATTGAATGAATTGGCAAGGCATCGCGTCTTACCAGGAGTCACTACCTTTGCCGCCTCCTTTTCCAGGGACAGCTGACACGTGTGAGAATCCGAACAGGCAGAATTTTTCTAGGATTCATGGAACAGTGGCATGGTAGTGGTATTAGTCAGCTGATTATACGCAAACAGTTCCTCTGACACAAGCGTGGGTCATTCATATCTCTTTTCCATTTAAGAAAAATAAAAGATGTCTGAATATATTCGGGTAACCGAAGACGAAAATGACGAACCCATCGAAATACCATCAGAAGACGATGGGACGGTACTGCTTTCCACAGTTACAGCTCAGTTTCCAGGGGCCTGTGGCCTGCGCTACAGGAATCCAGTGTCTCAGTGTATGAGAGGTGTCCGGCTGGTGGAAGGAATTCTGCATGCCCCGGATGCTGGCTGGGGAAATCTGGTATATGTTGTCAACTATCCCAAAGGTTTGTTCCCACTTGGTTTTGCAATAACGCTAAAGTGTAGTTGGAGATTGTGGTCTCTTTTCATGATGAAACATCTATAACCCAAGTGTTTTTTTTCAACGTTACTGTTAGACTAGTTTGGAAGACCGGTAGTTTAAGTTAGTGAAAACTGGAAATTACAGAACGTTTTAAGAGAAAAACTGTTAAAATAGCTGAACAGATGTTGCCATGTTGTTTAGATAACGATGTGTCAGTGTAGGTTCATCAGTTTTGATAAATGTATCACCATGGTGGGTATTTTGATGATTGGGAGACTGCATGTGTGGGGGAAGGAGGTGTCTAGAGACTCTACCTTCCTTTCAGTTTTGCTGTGAACCTAAAACCGCTCTAAAGAATAAAATCTATTTTAAAAAATGTCATTTAGCTACTTTTTCCTTCCAAGTACTGATTTTTTAAAAATGAACTAAGATTTTTATTACTAAAATAATGTGAGTTGCTGAAAGTTTAGAAAAGAAAAATAAAACTAAAATCACAAATCCACAGCTAGAAAGAAAGTTGCTGATATTTTTGTCATATAGCCTTTAAGTTATAAGCAAATATATATAATAGGAAAAAGGATTGTAATCACACTATTTTTCTAACCTTTTTTCTGCCCTCCATAATGTATTTTAAAGTCAAAGTGGAGTTTTTATTTTGATAATGCCTTTTGAGAGGGCGGAATGTGTAATTATAATGTCTAGATTTAGGAAACCAGAGGTGAGAGTCCCTGGTTTGCACCAGAAAAGCACCTTAGGCACTTCGTCAATCCCTTATTCTGTCCTTGAGAGTTAATGTCACTCTGCCAAAAATTTTCAGGGTCTTACTGTTCTTAGAGGCTTCTTGCTTTACATTTTTAGATGTCAGAGGTGGTGTGTTTTAAGTAGTATTAAATGAAGAATTCTAAAAGGTTTTTGCCCATTTTGTTTAGATAACAAAAGAAAAATGGATGAGACAGATGCTTCATCAGCAGTGAAAGTGAAAAGAGCAGTCCAGAAAACCTCTGATTTAATAGTGTTGGGTCTCCCATGGAAAACAACTGAACAAGATCTAAAAGAATATTTTAGTACCTTTGGAGAAGTTCTTATGGTTCAGGTAAACTTTGATTTCATTTAACAGGGTTTATTTCTTACAAATGAGCATTCAGAATTCCTGATCTAGTGACACTGTTTTTCGTGTTCAGAAAGTATTTAATATTTGTTATATATATGCATAGGGGATGCTACACTTGATCTTAGCCAAAAGGCCGAGAAGCGATTAGGGGATGCTGAAAAGATATTTGGCTTACACTGTTTTCCTTTGTGCATGTGCCATGTATTTTCGCCTTTGCTATTGTAAAATCACGTTGCAAAAAGACGAAGGAGGTGACACTAGCTTTTTTCCTTTCTAGCTTATATTAATGGAAGATTTAAAAACCTTTTCTGCTTTTCAGTTTAATTAAGACTTGTGAACATTAGATTTAGTTTTCCTTTGCATTATAAAACATTTTGTTCAAATTCTGTTATGAAGATGAGTTTTGCCCTACTAGTAACGGAATCTAGATTCAACATTAATCCTCCTCTTACTTTTACCTGAAAAGTGACTTGGTTTAAATTTTAATCAAGCCACTGCGTCCAATTGAAGCCATTTATGTTGTTAAGGAATTCTTATCTGGTATGTGTGTGGGAGGGGTGTGTGTGTGTGTGTGAATAAATTTAAATGATTTTTTTTCTAGGTCAAGAAAGATATTAAAACTGGTCATTCAAAAGGCTTTGGCTTTGTTCGATTTACGGAATATGAAACCCAGGTGAAAGTAATGTCACAGCGACATATGATAGATGGACGATGGTGTGACTGTAAACTTCCTAATTCTAAGGTACTTTGCTATTTTTTCTGCTTTGGAAACTTGCTGACAAACTTCCTTGGAAGACACTGAAACATTAAATACGGTTGGATCTTTTGCCTCCTTAAAGCCTTAGGACCTTAATGCATGCTGAATATTTTATGATCGTTTGAAATATTTAGTTTATTACCCCCTTAAACTAAAACTCTTCATTGTTTTATTTTCTCTTGTTATTTTCAGCAGGTTGACAATTTCTTGCATAGTTACGTGTTAAAACATAAGCAGAGTACATTAATCTTGTTACAAAGGTCTAATTTGTTCTAAGCAAGCAAGACCAGCTTATTTGGAATGTTATCGTTTTTGCCAGGGCACTGCTTAGTCATTGACTTTTCTAGATCGAAATGTACTTTCATGTACTTTTAACTTTAAAACTTTGTTCCTCGTCAAAGTCTTGACAAGAACTGCTAATGCAAAAAAAAAAAAAAACATACCTACTTTTTAATGACACCCTAACATAAAAGGCCGATACGGTGTTGTTATATGATGCCCTGGTCATTGCTCATGAAGTATTTCTGATGTTCTTTCGTTCTTTGAATCTGGCCAGCAAAGCCCAGACGAGCCTTTGAGGAGCAGGAAGGTGTTCGTTGGGCGGTGCACGGAGGACATGACTGCCGATGAGCTGCAGCAGTTCTTCTGCCAGTACGGGGAAGTGGTGGACGTCTTCATTCCCAAGCCGTTCAGGGCTTTTGCCTTTGTCACGTTTGCAGACGACCAGGTATGTTTCTCTTTAATGATTTTATCCCAGCTAATTAGGTAATGCTTTTTTGTGCTTTTCCCATCCAGCTAATTGTCATCCTTAGCTAAGCTTTCTGACTTGGTAAGCGATGGGGTGTGTGGGCCTAGATATTTGTGATACATGCTTTAGCATTTTTCAGTATGTGGTGTTTAGCTGGGAGTGTTCTCTACCTTTAGAAAGTAAACTGAAAACCCTGTGCTGCTAATACTAAAGCTAAAGGCTATTTAATGAGTTTTACATAAGCGTTCATTATTTTTCTTCCAGTTTAGATAATGGCTTGACATCTAAGTTTTATTGCTACTTTGATGTGTGAGTCAGTGGTTTAGTCACCCTTATGACATCCCTTATTTTCTTGTAGGTTGCCCAGTCTCTTTGTGGAGAGGACTTGATCATTAAAGGAATCAGCGTACATATATCCAATGCTGAACCTAAGCACAATAGCAATAGACAGTTAGAAAGAAGTGGAAGATTCGGTGGTAATCCAGGTGGCTTTGGGAATCAGGGTGGATTTGGTAACAGTAGAGGGGGCGGAGCTGGTTTGGGAAACAATCAAGGTAGTAATATGGGTGGGGGGATGAACTTTGGTGCTTTTAGCATTAATCCAGCAATGATGGCTGCAGCCCAGGCGGCGCTGCAGAGCAGCTGGGGAATGATGGGCATGCTAGCCAGTCAGCAGAATCAGTCAGGCCCATCAGGTAATAACCAAAGCCAAGGCAACATGCAGAGGGAGCCAAACCAGGCCTTTGGTTCTGGAAATAATTCTTATAGTGGTTCTAATTCAGGTGCAGCAATTGGTTGGGGATCAGCATCAAATGCAGGGTCAGGCAGTGGTTTTAATGGAGGCTTTGGCTCAAGCATGGATTCTAAACCTTCTAGCTGGGGAATGTAGATAGTGGGTGATGGTTGTATAGACTGGTGGGAATTCAAATTTTTCTAAGCTCATGGTAAGTATATTGTAAAATACATATGTACTAAGAATTTTCAAAATTGGTTTGTTCAGTGTGGAGTATATTCAGCAGTATTTTTGACATTTTTCTTTAGAAAAAGAAGAGCTAAAGGAATTTTATAAGTTTTGTTACATAAAGGGTTGAAATATTGAGTGTTTGAAAGTGAACTGCTGTTTGCCTGATTGGTAAACCAACACACTACAATTGATATCAAAAGGTTTCTCCTGTAATATTTTATCCCTGGACTTGTCAAGTGAATTCTTTGCATGTTCAAAATGGAAACCATTGATTAGAACTACATTGTTTTCTCCTTGTTTTAATTTGAACCCCACCGTATGGATTTTTTTCCTTAGGAGAAATCTCCGTTTTGGAGATCATGGTGTCACAGTGTTTGGTTCTTTTGTTTGTTTTTTAACACTTGTCTCCCTTCATATACAAAAGTACAATATGAAGCCTTCATTTAATCTCTGCAGTTCATCTCATTTCAAATGTTTATGGAAGAAGCACTTCATTGAAAGGAGTGCTGTAAATGCTCTGCCATAGGAATACTTCCGCCTACATGCTTTCTCATTCAGGAATTCGTCATCACGCTGCACAGGCTGCGTCTTTGACGGTGGGTGTACCATTTTTATCCGCTACTCTTTATTTCATGGAGTCGTATCAACGCTATGAACGCAAGGCTGTGATTTGGAACCAGAAGGCTGTTTGAACTTCTGAAACCTTGTGTGGGATTGATGGTGGTGCCGAGGCATGAAAGGCTAGTATGAGCGAGAAAAGGAGAGCGCGTGCAGAGACTTGGTGGTGCATAATGGATATTTTTTAACTTGGCGCGATGTGTCTCTCAATCCTGTGGCTTTGGCGAGAGAGTGTGCAGAGAGCAATGATAGCGAATAATGTACGAATGTTTTTTGCATTCAAAGGACATCCACATCTGTTGGAAGACTTTAAGTGAGTTTTGTTCTTAGATAACCCACGTTAGTTGAATGTGTTAAGTGAAACGATACTTGTATTTCCCCTACCCCTTTGTCAACTGCTGTGAATGCTGTATGGTGTGTGTTCTCTTCTGTTACTGATCTGTAAGTGTGGTAATGTGAACTGAAGCTGATGGGTTGAGAACATGGACTGAGCTTGTGGTGTGCTTTGCAGGAGTACTTGGAAGCAGAGTTCACCAGTGAGCTGGGGGTGTCCCAAAGAAGGGTGGAAGTTCTAATGTCTGTTAGCTACCCATAAGAATGCCGTTTGCTGCAGTTCTGTGTCCTGTGCTTGGATGCTTTTTATAAGAGTTGTCAATGTTGGAAATTCTTAAATAAAACTGATTTAAATAATATGTGTCTTTGTTTTGCAGCCCTGAATGCAAAGAATTCATAGCAGTTAATTCCCCTTTTTGACCCTTTTGAGATGGAACTTTCATAAAGTTTCTTGGCAATAGTTTATTTTGCTTCAAATAAACTTATTTGAAAAGTTGTCTCAAGTCAAATGGATTCATCACCTGTCATGCATTGACACCTGATACCCAGACTTAATTGCTATCTGTTCTTGCATTGTCCAAAGTGAAAAGTTTTTTTTTCTTTTTAAATCTAGTTTTTAATAAGTCTGGGTGACCGCACCTAAAATGGTAAGCAGTACCCTCTAGCTTTTTCTTAGTGCCTCTGTGCATTTGGGTGATGTTTTATTTACATGGCTTGTGTAAATCTCCATTGGGAAATCATGCCTTCTAAAAGGATTCTTCTTTGGGGGAGTGGGCAGACCAGTGTTAATTATTTTTAAATGCTTTGTAGCAAAGCATATCCATTGAAAAGACGGGGATATCAGCGCCTTTCTAGTTTGGGATTTGAAAAGTGGAATTAATTGCAATAGGGATAAGGTAGAAGAAACCACAAATTATCTTGTGCCCGAAATCCATTAAGAAGCTCCATAGCTTTGAGAATTAGCAGGGTGGGTTGTCTGTCTGTGGAAGTGTTAAGTGAAATGGGCTTTGTCTTCCAAAGGTGGGGGAAATACAGTGATGTTGAATAAAATCGTTTACAAAACTCAGATTAGATTCTCGCCATTGTTAAGTATGTAAAAGCAATAATATATTGATTATTGTACTTTTTATGTAACTACTATGAGAGTGGAGCTCGTTTTCTAATGGAAGAATGTAACAATTTTTGTGTTTGATAGTTTACCTAATGCCCTTATCTAATTAATTATGATAAATAGGGTTTTTGCAAGTTACATGTTTTAAACTTTTATAAGTGAAGTCCTCTTTTAGACTTGTGATCGCCACGTTGTTTCATTATTCAGTTTCCTCTGTAAAAGGATCTTGCATTGTTTTAATTTTTTTTTTTCCTGCATCTAAATTGCATGATTTCCAAACCCTGTACCGTCTGAATTTTGCATTTTAGCATTTGCACTATTACTCAGCAGCAGTAACATGGTAACACTTAAAATGGTATTCGGGGACCTCCAAAGACTAAACTGACAAGCCTTCAAGGAGCCCAGGGGTAAGTTAATTTGTCAATGGCATGGTTTTAATCCCTTATTTACACTTGTGTAAATCTAGTTACTGGTCTTAGAAGGCTTTCAGTGTTGAGTAGCCTTCTGTTAACATGTTTGTGGTACTATATAGCTATGGGTATTTAATTCTACCCTAAAAAGTTTTTTTGAAGTTTAGACGTAAACTCTTTGGCAAAGATTTGTTTTTAAAGTCTATTTGGTCATCTAAATGCATTCATTCTAAAAAATTTTTGAACCAGTTGAATAAAAATTTTTGTTGCCACCACAGTTTAGTGTCTGGAGTCTTACTGGAAAACACAATTTCCTTTTTATATGTGACAAAGATGCTGTAAAGTTACCTTTAAAAAGTGAGTCTTAAGAAGTTGCACTTTATATGCAAAAGAGAAATTAGGCCAAAACTCACAATTTTTAAGTATAGTGGTAACTCTTTGGTTAGAATGAAAAACTTTGTTAGCTGTTAACTATTAAAACATTTTAGGGAAGAGTAGCCAGCTAAAATGAAATGAGATTTTTAAGGTTAAGTCAGAGCTTACATTTTGACCTAAGGAAAAAGGAAAGTTCACTGCTTAATTCAGAAGATGTGTGTGATAATTAGGAGAATATCTCTTAATTGTGTATTTTGAGTTCTATACTCAGCTATTGTATAATCTGTGATCATTGGTTAAGTGTACCCACATAATTACGTGTTCATTGTAAGGAAAAAATACTAGGTTTATCTATAACACCATTTATTTCTAATGTGTTTATCATATGGAAATATGCTGCATATGATTCAGTCTTCTGAATTTGAAAAATATTGAGGTTATGTCTAAGTGCTGGGATCATTCTCATGACTAAATTAAATTCTTAGCATTGGAATTAGTAGGTCAGAGTTTGCATGCTTTTAAGGCTTGAAATATATTGCCAAATTGTCCTTTAGAAAATTAATGTTGTCTTTGACAATGTGTTATAGTGCTTTTCCATGTTCTTTTTGTTTGTCAACTTGATTGAGAAATTATATCTCACTGTTTTGTGGTATTGGATTTTAATATGGAAATCAGTACCTGGGCTAAAGTATCAATGTTCCCATGTTTCCAGTTCATCTGCAAAGAAACCCTGTGATTCAAGGTTATTCCTGAGCCAGTACTGCTGTGTTATATAAAACTCTTAAAGATCAATAAGAGCAAGTACAAAAATAGTAGAAAAAAGTCAACGTGAACAGGCTATTTCTAGAAATGCTAACCAAAAAAAGCCAAGTACCAAAAGATACTGGACTTTGTAAATAGTTCAGTGCACATTTAACCAGTGAGTTACTGTTGCCTTGGCAAAGATGACTATCACTGTAATGGTTTATGTCCAGTTGAATCTAAGAGTAAAGGGTGAAAAATTTGCAAGCTTCTCACGGGTCATTTGGTTTTAATTTTTGAATGGAGCGACAAACTACAGTGTTAATGAGTCTCCGGTCACATTACTTTTACAGGATTTTTTTTAATTTTATTTTTTAAGGAATCATTTACTGACTGAAGACATAGAGATTAAAAATTATTCATTATTTTCTTGATCCAGGGAATATAGTTCATGACTTTTGTGTAGACCCCGTATTGGTGTGCTTCCCCACAATTAATGGAACCCCAGGACACTATTCCTCCCACAAACCACCTCCGTGTCTCATTATCTAAAAACACTAGTGCCCCTCCACTGTCACCACCACAGCTGTCTTTGCCCCCACTTTCTAGCCCAGCACAAATCATGTTGTCGGTTACCCGTCCCCCTTGATAGGGCTTCGTTTCGTATGCAGCAGTACATTTTTGATGGTCAACAATTGGTATGTCAACAAACATTAGACTTCTGGCAAGAAAACCCCTTTGGGTCAGTCCCCATCCGGATGCAGTTCCGACGTCATTTGTTCTCATGAAGGATTCGGCTTCTTTTCTTGGCAAGCAAATAGGCATGACGTTGCTATTGATTGCAACTCTGTTCTTCAGTTTGATCAGTGCTATGTCGTTATCAAAACCAGCGTCATGGGTGTAACCTTCATGTATAAAAATGGCCTCTGCCCAGGCTTGTGTATAATGAGGTGACAGCCTCTTCAGGGCACCCATTCTGATGTCTAGGGAGGAGGCATCTTTTTGCCCGTAGACAGCGTGAGCAGCTGTCAGGATCCAGTCGTCGTGTAAAAGCGCACCTGCTGCTGTAATGTCACCTCGTAGTAGCAGGACTTGCCAAGGAAAATCCCCAAGCTTTGCGTTTTGTCCTCCATATATGCGACCTTCTGTCTTACGAGTCGATAGTCCACACACTGGAGAAGGAAGCAGATGCGTAGAGCCTTTGTGAGACCCCAGTGGAGGTTTTCCCCAGTTTCCGCTTTGGAGTTGTATATATTTAACGTCAGCCCAAAATTACATCATACGGATTGTTTATGTAACTAGCAGGTGAGGCTACCTAAAAACAGCCCGGTTCAAAGACCTGTTTGTTAATTTTTAGCTCCTCAGAAAATGAGGTGAGTGAAAATTACCTTTTAGAAACTTTCTTTTTTTAATGGTCTATCCAATTGGGGAAATTACTTAATAAGGCAACCAGGAATTGTCTGAGCTGATGCGCCGGGCGATGTGCACAGAAAGCGAAAGAAGAACCTTTTCGTTGCTTCTGTTTTCCTACTTGTAAAATGGGGTGTTTACCATGTAGTTCTGGGAAAAGCAGGAACTAAGTTCACTATCAGGATTTGCAAAATTATTTCGCTTTTGAACATTGAAATGTTTTAAAAATTAGACTCACCAAGAACCTTCAGGTTCAGAAATTATTTCTGGTCTAGTTGAATCTTCCAAACACCAAATTTTATTATTATTATTACTAATGAAATACACTTATTGATGTAGCAAATATGTTTCCTGTTGTGGCAGAATACTTGGATTCAAACTTAAAAACATGTAAGCTAAGATAGGTTTTTTTTAAAAAAAACTATGCCAGATAACAGGAATAATGAAATAGCATTCATTACCCTTCTGATTTTTTAAAATGTATATTCTTCTATCTTCAAAGCCAATTCTGGTTAAAAAAATTTTTTGTTTAAGTACTATTAAAAGGCACATTGCATTAATGTTTAAAAACGATGTCATTGAAAACAATTGCTTAGGGAAATAATGAAGTTATTAGCTTTGGATTTTAATAGCATTTTTACAGAGAAGAAAAGTAACTCAAAGAACTCATGTTTATAAATGAATGGTTCAAGATAATTTAAAAATCATTTAATTTTTTATGCTTGCCTAGTTGTAAGGCCAAAATAATCAAATGAGCCAGCACCTCCCAACCTCTCCACATGGAAGTGGGTAATGAGGACGAGCTGTTTGGAAACAATAGCCCGGCCTCAGAGCCAAGTGCCAGAGTTTCATTTCTGCCTACCACTGCAAAAGCCCTGCTTGCATGTACACCCAGTTCTACTTTCCATCAATTACGAATCTCTTGTATAAATGTATCCATTACCAGGCTCACAGACTGGGAGTGATTTTTCTCCTTTGGAGCTCGTCCAGAATCCATCAGCCTCACACACATATTTACCTGCAGATCATTGGAAAAGCAAAAATGTTTAACTACATGTGTAAGGTGGTTGTCATTTGCTTGAATACCCCCTTGAAAAATGTTGATTCTTGAGCATCAGTGGGAAATAGAGGTGTCTGAATAACCATTTTACATGATTTCATAAATAGGAGGTCTCTGCATTACCATGTTTGCCTGCAAAGTGGAAACCTTTTAGATGTGTAACTTGAATATGTATCAAGATCTCAAGTGCTTAATGATAAGGTTTTTGGCTTGTTAAATTAAACCATTTGGAATATATTGTGTGTTTGTAGTAGTCATTTACTAGATAAGATCTGTTTTCAGATTCGTGCAAATTGACATTAAAGTCACTTCAGCTATAATATTTCACTTAGCTGGTGGGAGAAGTGCCTTTTAATCTTTCGTCTAGCTTTAGCCAAAAATGTTGGTTAAAGTTCCTTTTCAGATCATGACCTAGGTTCCAGATATCACACCCCCCCCCAGCTTTGAACGATTCGTGTACTGGTTTGCGTACCGTCACCTGTTCTCATTGTGTAGAACGTCTCATTACAGCGGTACTGAATCACAGCCTCATATGTGGTCACTTCAGGACCCGTGATGTACTCCACTTGGCCATTGGGTAGGTCATCAGGAGGGCCACAGTCAACAACTGGAAAACGTAACAGGGAGGACTCAGTTTGGGTGTTCAGTTCTAATGTTAAAGAGATCCGGAGGCTGAGATGGGCACTTGTGCCGTGGGGCGCTATCAAAGCCCCATTTTCCCCATGGGGTGGATGGATATCAGTTTCACCTCCGAATGAAGACAACTGCTTTAGTGTGATTTTAAAGCATCACTCATCCCTGTCCCTAACTAAATGGCTAAATTGAGGAGAATCCCCTCCGGAAGGAGTGGTATGACACCTTCCCTGAAGGAAGAGGATTTGAAAGCACTTGGACTTCCTTAGCGCGCTCGCTTCTGAAGAAAGGTTTGCAGCAAAACCAGCACCGGGGACGGAAGAAAAGGCACAGCGCATGCGCCTGCGGCCAGGCTCCCTGGGAACAGGTCCGGTTGGCCCTGAGAGTAGAAACGTACTGAACAGCACGTTGAAGGTCTCAGCTTGTTCTTAGCCTTTACATAAATTGACTTTAGACCTGGCGTCATACCTTGAACCTGGGATTAGAATTCACACCTGTTAAGACGTTACTAATGTGCAATAACTAAACAATTCGTGAGAAGTGCTATTGGCCTAAAAGTTCACACATTTTTTTAAAAATGTGGATGTATTTCTGTGGCTTTTAAACATGGCATTGAAATACTTTTCAACAACTTAATAGTTGTGTGCCTGGCTCTGTGCCAAGTACTTTGCCTATAACTACCTAGCAGAAAGTGGCAGAATGAGAGCTCAAACCCAGACCTCTGACTCCCATCAGTACCAGCTCTTCTTGCCTGCTTTTTAAACATAAACATAAAAAATTTAAGTTTCCCTAGGAATTTAGTAGTAACCCTTGCACAAAATGTGCAAAGATGCATGTGCAGTATATGTAATGGCAAACCGGAAACAATAGGAATCAGACGGAATAAAAGCGTGTGATGGGATACTGTGCAGTAAGTAAAGTTCGAGTGGCTGTTAATGCTGGGGTTAATGTGGGAAGGTGGCCCCGCAATGTGGAGGGGGGAAGCACACTGCCATCGGATTCGGTATCACACTTTGGTTAAAAAGTGTGTAATAGTGAAATGTGTTAGTATACATAGCATAAGCGATCAAGAAGGTGAAAGAATAGACCCCAGACTCTTAGTGGTAGTTTAGGCAAGAGTGGCTTTCACTATATACTTCTGTAAATTTATATATCTTTCCCATTAACATTGTTTTATAAGTGAGAATAAGATGTGATTCTCAGTTCACAAAATGGTAGTACACACCATGCCCCAGTTTGGTGTGTATATGTACATCTATATATGTACATATATAGATACATAACCCGACATACGGAAGAAGCCTGTACGTGCTTACGTATGTGTGAGATGTGTGTAATTGGAGAGGTATACACCCAAATAGTAACCGTTTATACTTTCATACAGGGGGATTATGAGTATTAAAATAATCTCTACTTTCCATCTTTATATTTTGTACTTAGAAAAGTATTTTTTTAAGATCACACTTTTCTGAAGCAAATACTTTTCCTAGCATCTTGGCTTCATTTTAACCTCTAAGTGCACTACTGAGAGACTGGGGAAGAGAAGCACATTTGGATTCAAGCCCTGATCAACGGAAGGAGCAGTAACAGCAGTAGAAGCGTCTGGGAGTCGTGGTCACGTGGCCGTACTGCTGCACTCTGGCATCGGTTGGTCCCAAGATCCATCTTTTTGACAGACCGCAGCAAATGATTTCAGGGGCAAATGACCCTAAAGAGGAATTCAGAAAATATTAATTTCCTGTTTACATCATAAAATCACTCCCCAAAGCTATACTCCCACAGTAGTTCCTCTTCCAGTGTTTCATGAGATGCCCCCAAGGGAGTTGAGGCACCTACAGGGCTGGAAACAGTCCAACTCTCCCTTGGTGCAAGTGCCTGTGTGCTGCTAAGGCCTCTGCTGGTTAAGTCCCCTGTACGATGTAGATTATCCTTCAAGGTGTATCGGCATTTTAGGACTCGAAGGTTGACCTGTGCAGCAATTTATGAGGTGTATTTTGGTTTCCACCTTCCCCCGAGAGCATGTCTCGCAAGTTACGGCTAATGTTCCACTTTATATTAAGTGCCAGGGGGGTGGGGGGTGGTCAGAAGTTTGGGAAGGGCCAACCCCAGGAGGCACGGAGCAAAGGTGTCTGAATTTTTCTAGCTTGTGGTCGTTAGCTGGAGGGACGGTACCTACAGATGCCTTCATAAACTTCACGTGTGTGTTCTTAAATGAGTTGTCATCGCCAATACTGCTTACAGAGAAAGATTTTTGACATCGAAATATTTGTCTAAAGCAAACTAATTGAAAAGATAGCGTAGGCAGAAGCTTTATGCTTCAAAGGAGAGCTGGGTGATTTTTTTTTTTTTAGTCGAACGGGTTTAGTCCAAGGAGCTGTGAAGAGCCTGCCCCAAAAGTTTGCAAATTAGAAAGTGGCTTTTTTTTTTTGATGTTGCCCCTTCACAGGACTAGATTTCATACATAGCTAGCTATCATTTCATTATTATTACTTTTTACCACCAGGATTCAGTGACAATTTTGAAGAACATAAAAAAGACACGTTAATCTCCTACCTGTGCCCCAAAAGCAACACACGCATTTTTTTAAATTGGCCTCCCTTTAAGCAGTGGCCACTGTTTGTAACTGTGGACTGTACCATTTCCCTGCATGGTTTAATTGTTTTTTCCAGAGGTAGTGATCTTATTTAGAAAAAAAAAAAAAAAAGTAAAATCCCTAAGAATAAAAAGTTCTTCATAGCTATTCCTCTTCTCAGCAAACATTTCTTTGATCTTTATTATTGAATCACAAGCAAAAGAAACTACCGTGGGAACAACAGCTATTTTCCCGTATAGCTAGGTAACTGTTTAAACCCCGCCAGGACCGTCCTGCAGTGTTAACTTGGTATTAACTTACTTGCAGAAGCTCGTAGCCAGTCTCGCAAAACACAGAGAAGCTGTCTTTCAGGATGTACTTGGCTTGCACAGGTGAGATTCGGCCATTAGGTGGTGCCACCGGATCGGGGCAAGGCAGGGCTGCGCGGAGGAAATCAGGCTTAGCGGTTTCCATGACGTCTGTAGCCCGCGAGTCGGAACTGAGCATTCGAAGTTCTTGATTTAGAAATCAAAACACTTAACAGGCAAAGAGGACTCGCGCAGGTCCTGGAGAGTTCTTAAGATTTACAGCCAAAGGCAAGACGAGGCTCTCGGTTGCTTGCTGTGCAAATGAGGGTTTGTCGCCTTGCACGGGCCCGAGCCACAGCTATGCGAGAAAGCCAGGAGTGCAGTAAGGTGGGACTGGTCACCACCAATGGGACGTCCTACCCACTGCTGAAAACCAAGAGGCTGTCACTTGGAGGGGAAGGCTAGACTCCGCGGGGTTAAGTCACAGCTCTGCATTCCCAGAGGTGTCTGTCCGCCTCCCTGAGCCTCAGTTTCCTCATCTGTAGGGTGACAATGGCTGCTCACCTTCCAGGGCTTTCGTGAAGGTGGACCAGGAAGTTCCTAGGGTAGCGCTTTGCTAAGTGCTCAGAAAGAGGGGGCTGCAATTAACCCTCCCTGACGGCCGGTGCTCAGGAAGCCTCGGGCTCCCCCTCCTGGCCACCCGCCCACAGTGCTCAGGCCGCCAGGGAGAGCCTGTCTTCCACTTTGGTCTTCAAATCTGGGCCTGCTGTCACCTCGAGGCTTCAGCCCATCCCTCGCAGCTACCCTTCAGCATGTACTAGTCATTTGCTGAGTCTCCTCCTCCTCCTCTCAGCAACTGATGTGTGTCCAGGGTGGCTCTGGATCCCAGCAGGTCCCAACCTACAGGGACAGCTCAGAACGTCCCAAAGCCACCTCGTACCCAGGCCAGGGCTCTGCTTGTCCTGCCTTTCCCACACACCTTAAGGCTCTGTCCCGGCCCCTTCTTACCCACCAGCCTGGCAAACCTGATTCTCCCCCAACTCCTCTGAAGCCAGCATTTCAGTTTTAGGAGTTTTTTACTTTGTGGGCAAAAAAAAAAAAAAAAAAAAAAAAAAAAGCTCTAGGGAAAGTAACCTCACAGGGCGATCTGACCGACCTGACCGTAATTCCTAACAGGGCAGGTTGTGGTATATAGTCCCACCCCCGGCACATAAATTCTTTAGTAAAAGGCTCATCTCTGCCTCAAGCAAGCCCTGTCCCTACTTTCTGTGCATCTAGGGTGACACGCCTTTGAAACGTCCCCTTTCAGCCCCCTCTCTCTGAAGGGAGACCACCCTCGAGAGAGCCCAAGATCTTCACTGTCCCTTTATCTGATCCCTGCCTCTTCGCTTCCTCCCACCTCCCTGTCATCTTCCTTATGTTTCCTCCTTGATCTCAGTTGCACAAAAGAAACTGCGAATTTAATCTCCAGAGTCTTTGCGATCTTGCTCCCCAGCAAAATCTGTCCTCAGTTTTGGCTCAAATACTCGTATAAAACTTTTCTACAGGTTTCGACGAGCTGAAGATGATACTCAGCCTGACAATCTGAGCCACCTTCCAGACTTACTCATTTATTTCCCCCTGGCTTATCTCCCATGTGTACATAAGATATAGATGTTAATAACCTGCTGTTTGTTTTTCTCTTGTTAATCTGTCTTTTGTGTTCAGCCAAGGTCTTAGAAGGGTGGAGGGAAATTTTTTTTCCTCTCCGCAGAGGGAAGGAGGAAAGGTTGGATGGATAGGTGAGGCAGCGGATGGGTGAGTGTGAGGGGATTCAGTCACCCCAAGGTGTGCCTCTGCTAGGCGAATTGTTTTGAACTAAAGGCAACTTTAGCTTCTGGCTCAGGAGACACTTCGGCCCCTCCCTTACGTACCTAGATTTTGAATTAGGGGCCTTGCCCATAATAAGAGATTATCAGAGATAACTTCTTTGAGTCTATCTACAGGGCTGGGCAAACCACTCATCACCAAACCTGTGTCCTCCCCACGACCTTCTGAAGCCACAAGGTGCCTTACCTCATCCAGGGCCCAGAATGTCATCCAGACCCTTTCTGCCTTTCTGTCTTTGAATTTCTAATGCGTGTGGGATCTCTGACTCTGTGTATGCGAGATTCCCATGCATCCGTGTTAAAGGTGGTTATTTTCTAATCTCTCTCATGTCTATTTGATTATTAGAAAGAAACTTGAGCATAGAGGAAAGTTTGTTCCTCCCCCACAGGTGGGTGGATGCCAAGGGCACCATTCCCTCACAGACCACCTCCACTCAAACCTGCTCTGTCTTCTGATGGTCCTACTATCTTCAGGACATACTACCTGTAATTCAGCACCTTGGCATGTGGAATATTTTAAGCAGAAGGAGTTTGCCAGGCCCCTCTGGCCTTCCCCACCTCACCCTTCCCTGAGGGAGTCATACCACCCTCAGGAGAGGTACCCTCCCCATACCTGGAGGAGAGAGCATCCTTATCTCTGAAGCAGAGGAACTAACAGGCCCTGATTGGTTTCCCCAGGTTGCTACCTTCCCCGTAGTCCATAACCTACACATTCTCCATGACCAGGCACGAATGTGTACTGGTCTCGCTGTTTCTCTGGGTTTTCATTTCCTTCCAAAGGCTCCGCGCCATGGAAACCTTACATGAAATGAACAGGCATGCCTTCTCTCCTGTTCACCTGTCGTTGTCAGTATCATTTTCAGACCCAGCCAGTGATGCTAAGAGGGTCAAGGACAACTTTTTCCTCCCCTGCACTTCCCAGACCTGGCCAGGAAGAGCTTGGCTCTCCATGGCTGCTGGAAGAGACTGGAGCTCTGAGCTTCCCGCCAGGATCCCACTTGCCCTCACCTGTGCTGGTGTAGTGGACCTTCCAGCCTGTGTGGTCTCCTGACTGATCAGTAATGAAGGTGAAGGTCACAGAGTTGCTCTTGGTTTCAATCCTGCCAGGTAATGTCTTCCCACAAAACGGACCATATTCCTTTTGGTCTGTTTGAACCTGAAAGCAGACAGGCCCCTGTCACCTCAGGACCTGCAGGAGTCAGGATGAGGTGGGGGGGGTCCTGGGGACCAGACCTTGAGGAGGTCGTAGGGGCACTGGATTTCGGGGTGCGTCTCCACGTCGAAGGACTCCACGAAGTCCAAGATGATAGTGAACCCCTCCTCCAGGTGGATGCTGTAGGTGCAGCTGGAGAGTCTAGGGTACGGCTGTGGGTATTCAGGGCTGCTGATCACCCAGACCGCTCAGTGAAGACCTGGCCTGAGCACAGGGCTGGGAAGAGGGGAGAGGACAGGGTGGTGTGAGCCTGGCGCAGGCCGACGACTTCGCCCCACCTGTCCACACTCTGTGGTCCTGGCAGGGCTCTGCACCTGGCCAGCCCCAGAGGCGCCTCTAGAGACCAAGGACCCCACCCCAGTTGCTGAAGGGACAATTTAGGGAAGAGGGTTCTCCGGCTTGAAGGCTTTAGCTGAAACAGACGACTCTTGAGTGTGCATCCTCCAGGGGCCCCCCTTCACACCCCCAGGGGGGTGGGAGCCCTAAACTGGAGTTCCTGGTGGTGGGGGTCCTGGGCCAGCCTCACACCCTGAGGGTGAGGGGAGTGAGCGAGCTCAGGCTCTGTTAAGAAGGAAAGAAGCACCAAGAGAGGAGAAGGGGGTGAGTCTCCTTGGGCTGGGGGCCCCTGACCCTGACCCAGCAACCCCCAAGTTCACCCCCCATGGGATTTCCACTGACGCCCAGCCAAGGCCAGTCCAGCCTCCCCTGGGTCTCCGCCTGGGCTGGGCAGGAGGTCGGGAAGGGCCACCTTTGCTAGGTCTGGGCTCTGCCCTGGGGGGCGGTTGATTATAAGCTGGTCTGGGGGCCCTCCTCACCAGCACAGCTCATTCTGCCCCACAGAGGAGCAAGGCTCATTCATGGGAGGGGTCTGCCCCACCCCCAGGCCTGGGGGGAACCCAGGCATGGGAGCTGGGAGGCTTCTAGGGAGTGAGGACTCCCAACTCTTCCTTCCTCATGGCTGGTCCCCATGGTGCAGAACGAATCCGCATGGATGTGGGGGACCAGCCCGACCCCCAGTGACCACCTCCCTGGGCCTCACTGCTCTGGGTCAGGGTCCTCCAGCCCTGCGCACGGGACCTGAGTTGCCTTCTGAACAGGAGGTGGTCCAAGGATGCTCAGAGCTCAGCTCTGGGTACCTCGTACACAGGAGCAGAGAGAGCTGTCCCCATGTGAACTCAGGCAACCCTCTGCCCCTCTCTGGCTCTCTTCAAAATGGGGGTGTGGCACTGGCGGAGCCCTTCTGACAAAGTAGCCTGTGGCCCTACGGAGGGGGCCACCCACCAACTAGGCTGGTCCAGACTGCAATGAGGGCAGGGAGGGAGGGGAGGGGCCAGGGTGCACACCGCTGCCCTCCCCCACTTCCCACCCCAGAGACACACAGCAGCAAGTACAAGTGGAGCCAGGTTTATTGTTAGTTCCGAGGGGGGTTGCATGGGGGCGCTGCAGGAAGCAGAGATCTTGGCCTGACCCAGAACTGCAGCCAGCTGGGCTCGCCCTGGCTTCCACCCCCTTGGCCGGTGGAGCCAGGGGGGAGGCTAGAGGCGCTGCTCTAGGAGAGAGAACAGAGATTGGAAGAGACCTGGGGAAGGAACACGGGGAGGGACGCCCCGTGGGGGTGGGCGGCGGGCGGAGTGGGAGAGGCAGGGTCAATGCCGCGCCTGGGGGTTCCCCACTCCTGGGGCACTAGCTGGTTTTCTGTCCAGGCGCCTGGCGGGACATCCTGCAGGCAGTGGGGAGCCAAACGAGCCAGCCTGCTGGGAGCCAGGAACCAGCGGCTTGGAGCAGGCCCTGCCCCCAGCCCTGAAGCTTCATGGAGGGAAGCTTGTGGAGCCAAGGTTGGACGCTCCCCACTGCTCCACCCTGGGAGCCTCCCCAGGAGGGCAACGTGTCTGTATGGGGTGCCGGATGGAGCCCAGTTGGGCCTGGTGCACAGTGGGGCCTAATACATGCTAATCCACCAATGAATGAGCCGAGGGCAGTGGGAGTAAGCCCAGGCTGGAGGGAGCGGGGGAGGGCTCAGAGAATGTGGTTGGATGGGCCGTGGGAGTGAACAGAAGAACAAAGGGGGCTGACGCCACTCAGGAGACGTGCCGTGGTCTGTCCGGCCCCAGGGCAGAACGGCCGGCTGTGACCCTGAGGAGGGGGGGGCTGGGCCAGGCACAGGGCGCCCCGGCAGCTGCAGCTCACCTGAGCAGGTGCGAGCGTCCTGGTGGAGAACGTAGCCTGCCCGGCAGGAGCGTAGTAGAAGCCGCCCAGGTAGTTTGTGGCAGAAGTGGTCGCAGGGGGGTGCCTCACCTGGGGGTGCTTGGCACTCATCGATGTCTGGGGGAGGGGTGGGCCAGGCAGGCGGTCAGCAGGGAAGGAGATGAGACAGCGCTGGGCCTGGGCTCAGACTCGCGGCTGACCTGAGAGGCGCCTCCTTGTGCCCTAAGGTGCCCAGCCAGGCGCTAGAGGCCTAAGGGTCATTGCCACCTCCCCGCAAGGCTTGGAGGGAGAGGTAAATAACACCTCTTAAAACCAATGACAGGATAAATGTCCTGCTCAAGGTCCCCGGCTACTGAAGGGAGCAGCCAGCAACGGAACCCAGGGGGGAGTGGGCGGGGCCGCTCCGCAGGTTCCGCGGAACCTTTACAGCAGCCTAGAGAGGAGCAGGGAGGTTGGGCCACTTGCCCAGGGTCACACAGCTGGTCCCCGTAGGAGCCAGAAGCTGAAATCGAGTGTGAGACTCGAAGCGCCAGGCTCCGAGCGCTCGCAGCTCGCGCTCGGGTCTGTGGATGGGCTCGCTCAGCCCTGGCCCCGCGCCGGGCGGAGAGCCGGAGCCCAGTCCTGAGCTGAGGTCATAGCGGTTATTGATATTTCCGTCGCAGGCGGCGTCAGAAGACAGAGGATTCTCTCCTGGTTCGGCAGGAGTCCAGCCTCAGGGAGGTGGAAGGTCTCAAAGGAGGGGTGGGGTGGGGGGCCTGGCCTAAGGCAGAGTTGTCCCGGTGGGTCATCTCAGTCCCCCAGGCCTCCTCCCAGCTCACCCTCTGCTGCGTAGAAGGCCTCGAAGCCCGTGAACGGCCCCTCGTTGGAGTAGTCGGAGCGGAAGGTCACGTCCAGACTGGGGCCCGGTGAGTAGAAGGTGTCGTTGCCAGGGGCCCGCTCCGTATCCGTGCTCTCTCGCCCGCACAGCGTGGCCAGCACTTTGTTTCCTGAGCTCAGCTGTGGGGGTGGGGGTCACGCGGAGGGATGGCGAGACCCAAGCCTGCCCACCCAGCCTCCCGCCGGAGCCAGATCCCACCCCCACGTGTCTCTCTGGCCGGTTCCTGGGGACCTCCTGGCTGGAGAGGGACTGGGCGTTCCCCGCCCGGACGGCACCTTACAAAGTCGTACTCGCAGAGGTAGGAGAGCTCCAGGTGGAAGTGGGTGAAGTAGAGGCGCAGGCGGTAGCCGGGGGGTGCGCTCAGGGTCCAGCGCTGCTCCTGGTTGTTGGCATACTTCCCTGGGAAGCCGGGAGACGCCAGGCGCCCAAATACGGGCTCGGGCCACTGCGGGCCGGTGGGTGTGGCTACGGAGCCACAAAGCAGACCCAAGAGGACCAGCAGCCTGAGGGCGGCACAGGGGCCGGTGAGGCCCTGGGGGCCTGCTCTCGCCCCGCACCCCTGCCGCCAGGGAGGCCCTGGGGGCTGCCACCCACCTCATGGTGTGCCCGTCCCGTTGGCCAGGCCTGGTCTGGATTTGCGCACTGTCTCACCTTTGATCTGTTTGTCCAACACCTGGCCCTGCCCCCGGCGGTCCTGACCCCGGCATTCTGGGAATCGACCCCATGCCCCCTGCCTGCCCTGGGAACAAATCCAGGCTCTGCCGCTACCCTCCGTGTTTCCTCCTCCACGTGTGACCCCCCGCAGGCACTTGAGTCTCCAGAGCGATAATCTCCACAATGATGCTCTAGGTAGAGGTGGAGGAATGTTCGTGAGCACCTACCTCCTCCTGCTCCCTCCTGAAACCCTGGTGTAAGAGAGAAAAGAGAATGTTTTAAAACACATTAGTCCACACGGATGGGAATATGGGCGAGGCGGCAGCATGGATGTTTTGGCAGCTGGGTACCACTCTGAACGTGCCCAATCCCGTCTGTCCTCGGAAGCTAAGCAGGGTCGGGCCTGGTTAGTACTAGGATGGGAGACCACTTAGGAAGACCAGGTGCTGTGGGTGTTAAAAAAATGGTTATGATATTTTGGAAGCTGAAAAAAACAGATGGATAGGTGGACATGACTCTCTAGAAAGCAACTCCAAGTTGGCAGTGGGACCAGAATTGGCTTGGGAATTGGCAGCACCACATCCTTCTGGAAGCATTAAGAAGCCAGCCAATTCCCACTTGCCATCCCTTGACCCCAGCAGAAATGTGGAGACTGATTCTTAAAGTGAATTGCAAGAGAAGATCCCGGCCAGCTGAGTGTGAGGCGGGGAGGCAGATAACAGCAGCATTAAGCGAGTATATTGGGTGCCGAGAGCCTCGGTTTCCCTCTTGCCTCAGCTCCTAGGGTCTAGCAGCTGTCCAGGCTTCTCCCCCTTCTCCAGGAAGTGTGACCAGCCTAAGAGGAAAGACCTAAACATACTGACATCGAAGGTTCTACAAGGGTTCATTGATGAGCCTCAGTCATGTGCTCAGAGCTTCCCATTACCTTTTTAGTCCCAACACATGAGCAGGAAATTCAAGGGTTACTGAGGAAAACCTCAAACTTGAGAGAGAAAGATCAACCAATTGACCAACCAAAGAAAATCAACCAATTGACCGAAGAATATAGAAACAAAGCAAGGAAAAGTAAAGATCCCAAACCAAAACAAAACGATCATTAATGTCTTCAGAAGAAAAAGTGAGGCAAGAATAGAATACTATTTAAAAATTTAAAAAGAGCATTCAGAGGACAAAAAATAGTTTGGGAGAATAAAAAGTAGTATAGAAATGAAAAACTCAATAAATGTTTGAAAAATAAGATTGACAAAATTTTTCAGAGAATATAATAATAATAATAATAGAAATGTAAAATACTAAAGATAAGAAAATTAGAAACCCTATACAGTATGTCAAAGATCAAGTAACAGGAATTCCAGAAAAAAAAAAAAGAAAACAGAGGAGAGAAAATCATAAAGAAAATAACACAAGAAAATTTCCCAGGACCAAAGAGAACACGAGTTTACTGATTGAAAGTGTCCCCTTGACTTGGATGGGAGACCACCCAGGAAGACCAGGTGCTGTAGGTATAAAATATAAAAAAAAAATAAGGGATTGTAAGCTGACAAGGTCCTTGCAATCTGAGGTCAACCAAGGGTTGCCTCGCCTAAAAAAAAAAAAAGTGTCCCCTTGAATATCCAGAACAAACGATGAAAATAGAACTTTACACATCATGTTTCAGAACACTGGAGAGAAAAATTACATTCTATAAACTCCAAGAGACAGAGAGAGGGAAGGAGAGAGAAAACAGAATGAATCACACACAAAGGAGCTCTCTCGAAATAACACTGGAAACTAGAAGCAACCTCCAGGATGGCCCCCAGCATTTTCTGCCCTGGGGTGGTCATGCCCTTCTGTTGGCTCTTCTCCCATACGAAGGCTTATGGGTAGGATATAGCTGAAATGCTGGTGTATTACTGTGTGGTGAGGCCATACAAGACCTTGTAGTGTCTGCCTGGCTCTGTCTTGAATCGCTTGCTCTGGGAAAGCCAGCTGCCATTTATGAGGACACTCAATGTCCCTGTGGAGAGGTCCACAGTGGATGGCACTGAGGCCTCCTGAATGGAGCTGCCAGTGGAATTTGCTAGTCATGCGAGTGAGCCTTCTTGGAAGCTAACCCTCCATCTCCAGTTAGGGCTTTGCAACCGTGACCAACAGCTTTACTGCGAACTTATAAATGACTCTAAGCTGAACTGACAGAAGAGACATGCTTATTTGTGTTTCAGTTTGCTAGGTTTGGGCCTCAGTTTAGACAGCAATAGATAACTAATAAAAATGAAAAAGAGCAAATCTCAAAATGCTGAAGGAAGATTACTTCCAACGTAGAATTCTATGCCCATCTGAATTCTATACCTATCAATCAGGAATGAAGCTGGAATAAAGACATTTTCACACATGTCAGATGTTTAAAAATTTGCATCCATTGTCCCCTTTCTCAGAAAGCTACTATAGAATATGCTCCACCGAAACAAGGGAGTAAGCCAAGAAACAGGAAGACATAGGGTTCAAGATGTAAGAGTTCCTATAGGAAGCGCCATTAAATGTGGTTAGAAGGCTCTGGACAGATTCTTCAGGATGATGAAAATGACTGAACACCTGTAGAGTCCAAGGATCTTTAAAAAAAATTTTCTTTTAGTCATTGTTTTTTCTTAAATGAAGGTGTTATGTACTTTACTGTATAAATCATTTAAATAAAGAAATGCATCTTATGTATATTAGTATTTCCTGTTATTGAATATCCCATTAAATATAATCATGACAATCATGAATTAATTATAAGTTATAATGGGTCTAAGTAAAATACTAAGCTCTCATAATCAAAAGTTATTTGATTAGCATATTGTTCAGACCTTCACGAAGTGTGTTGCATTCACAAATCTTAAGAGCTTTAGATAACTGCTGAAAAATTTGAGGCTAAATTAGTGATAAATTCATTGGGAATTAAACCAATGGAAAAATCCCCCAAAAAACCAGGGAAAAGGAAGCTGTGCAGGAGATCAAAAGTTATGTTTTACTCTTCGCCTCAATTGTGAACAGTATTGATGTAGCTGCAATATTGAGCTAACAGAGATTATCACTTAATTGTTGACAGTGTGTGGGGGGGGCGGTGGAGGGGCAGGGAAGGAAAAAGCTACATCCTCATCTTCTCTAGTGGAAAATCAACAGATGAAAACTGACAGGTTGAGAAGTAGTAACACAAGCATGTTATTTAGAGACATGAAGGTAAATACCAAAATCACCAGCTAAGAGCGGCAAAGGGGCTGCCTCCAGGGTGAACAAAATGCGGGCATCGGGGTCCGTTATTTTACGTCTAACACTCCACGTGGATTTGGATCCTTAGACCGGGGCATGGCTCATTTTGATAAATAACTAAACTTTAAATAGGATTCATTTTATTCTCCATGCGACAAACTATGGCTGTTGAAGGCCCTCCCCACGATTTCGGGGACTTAGGGGACTGAGGTTGTGTCCTCACCGAACACCCTGCCTCTGCTCCAGTAGGTTCGTCTGCGTCTGCGTCTGCGTCTGCATCGCGTCCACCCAGATGCGGGTTCAGTGATAGCCCTTAACGTACAAGGGGAGTACGACAGTCAAGGGGTGAATGAGTGTGTGCAGGGACCTTTAGTAAAAGTTGGGGAAGTGCAAGAGATGTACACTGCAGGCCACTTCCAGGTCAGGCATTGTTTCCTAAATAGCCCCAGCTAGTTCTGCAGCACGGGCTTTCCTCTCCTTCCTCTGCCCTAAGAGGCCATTCTGATTTTCGCCAGCTCATGAGCACCACATGGCATGTGCGTCTTAAGGGAGCCTGTAACAGGTGAGGACCGGTGCTCTCATTTTACAGACGGGGTAACTGAGTCAGGAGCTGTGAGTGGCTTGAGTCCGCGGAGTTGAGATTTGACCCCTGTCACGTCCTCTAAGCTGGAACGCTCCCTTCCCTTGTCCACCTTCCCTGCCAGCAGCATTTTCGAGGGGCCCTCAGGCTGAATGTCTTGGAACTCGGTCAGTAAGATGGCTTGTGGGGAGGAGATCTGGGCAGATGTCCCTGGTGCGAGCCCAGGGCGCCTGGGCTGAGCTGCAGAGGCAGGGAGGGGTAGCAGAGTGGGCTCTTGGGAGCGCCCAGTGTGTCCTCCCTAGCCTGCATGTCACATGATCTTCCTTTGCTTTACAGGGTGTAATAGTATCTTCCGCATAGGTGGTTGTGAAGGTTAAAGGAATTAAGCCACGTGGTGAGTCAGCGCTCCATCACTCGCCATTGCTAGTCTTCCTTTGATGCCGAAATCGCAGCTCAGACAAGTCCAGACTTTACCTGGCCTCCCTGGGAATTGGGATACCCTGCGACACGTAATACTGACTCCTAGGACGGAGTTGAAGATTGTCCTGGGATTGGGGGTGAAATGGGGAAGTTAACTTGGGGTCAGACCTGCCAACCAAGGTTCGATGTCAGGTGCTGAGTCCAGTGAGTTCATGCGGGTGCGTGAAGCCCAGAGGGCGTCAGTGATCTGGAGTTGCTCAAGGAGTTGGCTGCACACCTATATGTTTGTTCCTCACCCCACTCCCATGAAGACTCCAGTCCCAGCACCTGCTGAATGGGGTCCAAGGTAGCTGCCCAGGTTAGGGCTGGGCCACTCACTTATCCCCCTCCCTGCCTCCAAGTCTCTCAGATTGATGCATGCTCTGGCAGGCCTCTGCCCAGGCCGTTGAAAGGGGTTGGTGACACCAGATTTTCAAGGAGCAGGGGGCTGTTCTGCAGATCCTGAGATGGGAGTCAGTAAGGCCCCCCCACTCTGACCCCCCAACCCGTACCCTGTGGTGGCGGCACCCCTCTCACTGCCATTCTGCCCCGGGCTTTGGGAGCAGTGAGGCGCCTGGTGCACAGGCTGTTCAGCACCATGGAGAGGGGACAGTCCTGTGCCCACGGAGTCCTGGCATGGCCACCCACACCTCCCTTTCTCCACTTCTCGGAATTCACCAGAGGCAAGATCTGAACCTGGGTCTGAATGCTGAGCCAGTCAGAACACCTTACATGCCCAAGTAACCAGACCCACACCGAGTTCCCGCCAGGCCCGTAGGCTCACCACCGGCATCCCCCCCATAATCCTCAAAAGCTTCTGAGAGCATTGCAGGTCAGCCTGGCCACGATCTTGTCATCCCCACAGCCCTTGACCTAGGGGTGTCACCCCTGATTGGTGGAGCTTGGTGAAATGACTAAGGCAGATTACTAGGACAGGTTTGGGTCCGGTCGGATGACTGTTGTGTCTCTTGGTGCCAGAGGACAAGGGGCCAGTCCAAGGTTATGCAGGGAGGGCCCAGACATGTAGTGAACACTTGGAGCTTAGAGCCTGGCACACCGGAGTGAGTGCCCAAAATTGGCTGATGCAGTCCCTGCCTGGGCCCATTCAAAGTCTGGGGACACACGATTCAGAACTTTGTTATAAATACACGTGTTTGGTGAGTGAGGGGTGACAAGGCGGAGACGGCGCTGTGCACAGCTGGTATAGGCTTAGAGGCTGAATGCCACAGGGAGAGAGACACGCACGGTCCGCCCAGCGGAGCAGGCCGGGCGGCATCCGGGGGCCTGTAACACTCGGTTGGTGGGTGTGCCGGCGGGGGTCTGGTCCAGGGCTCCCTGGCCCGAGGTCCTGGGCGGCGTCAGCAGTGGCACCTGGGCTCAGCTCACATCATTCAGGGCCTGGTGGGACATGAAGCCTCGTCAGGAGGATGCCGGGTCGAGCGGGGGCGCCGAGGCGGCCCGTCCGGGAGCCCTGGGTCCCCTGCCCGGCCCGCACCGCCAGGGCGGCTCACCTTACGGGCAAACTCGGGCAGGACGAAGGCGGCGCGGTGCACGTCGGAGTTGTAGTATCTCAGCTGCATCTGCTCGACCTGCTTCTGCGTCAGCCGCTGCACTGGCTCCAGGAAGTTGGTGTTCTGGGGCGGGGGCGGGGGCCGTCAGGGGAGTGCTCTCCTGTGCACCCCTGCCCTCTCCCACCCCCAGGACAGGACAGCCGGGCGCTCACCGGGTTTTTGCTGCACAGCATGAAGCCGATCTGGCCACTGGGGTAGGTGGGGATGGTGCAGTAGGCGTAGCCCACCACGGGGAAGAGCGACCTGCAGAAGTGCTGCATGTCCTTGATGAGGTCCAGGTGCAGCCACTGGCACTCGCCTGGGGGAGGCAGCAACATCACTGGCATGACAGACCTGCCCCAGCCCGCCTGCCTCTCCCAGCTGCCTGAGGCGCTCACCCTGGCAGCAAAGGATGCCGTCCTCCTTGAGGGCCGTCTTCATGAGCTGGTAATAGGACTCCTTGAAGAGGCTCTCAGCAGGGCCTGTGGGGCGGGGGACGAGGGACACATTCCGGCTCAGACCTCCTGAGCCTGGCCTGGGGGCCAAGGGCCACTGTCACCCACACAGTGACCCACATAGCTGAGCTGGGACTTGAATCCAGGTCTGTAGGATTCAGAAACCAAACACAAAGAGAGTGCTTGAGGGGTACAGGGATCCACTGCCCTGGTATCTGAGGGCTCCACACTTGAACCCCATTTCTAGGGGATTCTCATTGGTACTGCACTGGGGGGCTTCTGCACCCCGGGACTTGGTTTCAAAGGAGAACCCACCTCCGCCCTGAGGCTGGACTGTTGAAGCAGAGAGGAGGCTGGAGAGGAAAACGAGGCCTCGGTGGGCCAAGGCCAGAGCCCTATTCTCCTCCTCGTCCCCAACTGTGACCTTCGGGCAGTGGCCTTGTTCCCCTACTCTGCTGAGCCATGTTTGCGGGGGGAGGTGGCAACAGGGAAGGTGCTGTGTTAGTTCTGGGGGCCCCTCTGTTCTCTACTCAGAAGCTCGGGGGCAGAAGGCGAGGCTGGCTCCTGAACGGGCAGCTGCTGGGGGCCCCGGGCCCACCCCTCGCTTACCCATGGGGTCTGAGGAGTCAGTGATGATAACATCGAAGGCATCCCGGTTCTGTTTCATGAACTCAAAACCGTCGCCCACGTGGAGGGTCAGCTTTGAGCTGGAGTAGCCAATGGCCATGCCAGGCAGGAACTTCTTGGAGACTTGAATGACATCCTGGGGAGGGAATAGGCTGGGTCACAGGGGCTGGCGGCCGTGGAGCCAGACGGAGTCATGTGGGACTCGGGGCAGTCCTTTTCCAAGCCCGGTCACCCTGGGCCAGCCATTCATTTTTGGGGAACTCCAGTTTCCGCATCTGTAAAATGGGGAGCACTCCGGGACCTTCCTCAACTTTTCATGGAGGGCCGGCTCCGGCCTGCTGCTCAGTCGAATGTCCACCATTCCTGTGCCCTCTCCCAAGACCAAATCACACCGACTCGGTGGCTTTCTTGCTCCTTCAGAGGGCAGCAAGTCCAGCCTCCACCAGGAGAACCAGTCCCGGCCTCCACGCAGCCGGCTGCTTCTCATTCAGGCCTCAGCTCAAACCTACCTCCCGGGGACCCGCCCTGACCGGTCTCCATTGAGCTCTCACCTGCCTTTCATGCCTTTATCAGATCACCTTTGATGTCTCTTGCTGTCTAAACTATCAGCCCCAACAGGGACTGGATCTGCCTATTCACCACCGTACCCAGCACTTAAGGCAATGGCTGCCACATAGTAGGTGCTCATTAAAGACATGCTACGTGTCAAGGGCAGATGCCCCAGCAGTTGGAATGTCCCTGGGCCTTGCTTTAAAAACCAGCACTCAGTCTTACTAAGAACTAGCATCAATGGCACACCTACTAGGTGCCAGGCCTGATCGCTACTGCCCTAATAAATCCTCCCAACGTGTTTTTGAGACGAAGAAACAGTCTAGAAATACTAAGCGACTTGCCCAAAGGGACACGGACAGCCAATTTGGAGAACGAGTACTTGAACCCAGACCCCATCTCTGACCGGGGCACGCACTCACCTCGTCAATCTCGCACTGGACCACGGACTCCACAGAGGAATGCTTCACCACCTCCCGCAGGACACCCCCGTCCCCTCCCCCGATGATCAGCACCTGGGAGGGGGACGAACAGTCAGGAGGGGGCCCAGCACCAGCCCCACCAAACAGCCTTGGTCAGGCCTCAGGGGCCTGGGCCTGCACTGGGCAGATGCACTCACAGACCCTGCAGCGAGGGCACACGTCTCAGCCCCTCTGGTCACTCCGTTCTCTACTCTCAGAAATGCTTTCCTGCCCCAGAAACCTGGCTAGAGGGGTCCCCCTTTCCCGGAAACTCCTCTTTAAGCTTCGGGCCTCAGCCAGAACCGTTTGCCCCTTAAAGGCCGTGTCAGCCCCCACCCCTGCGAAGTGGGCCGCTCTCCCACTTACTCCCCGTGTCCTTGCTGGCACTTTCTCTGACAACCTTTAGGAAGCACCGAGGCTGAGTAATGGGCACATCCGGGGGCCTCCAGCACTGTCCTGTGGGAGGCTGAGGGATGGCTTTCCTATCACTGGGCTCGAGGCTGAATCTTGGTGGGAGCCGGGTACCTTGCGTGGGTTGGGGTGGCTGCAGAGGGGCAGGTTGGCTATCATCTCCTGGTAGGAGAACTCGTCCCTCTCCGTGCACTGGATGACACCGTCCAACACCAGCACATTGCCGTAGCTCTTACTGTGGGGCAAGAGTGACAATCAGGGACCTGGGTCCTCTGGGGTGGGGGCAACGAGCCGCCACTCATCCTGGGTGAGAAGAATCTCCCCCAACCTTAGAAGGGGCCCCAGAGGTGAGTACTGAGGGTGACACATGGCGAGCATCGGCAGGGAGGCCCGCTGGGTGGAGGTTGGGGTTAGACACGGGGTCCGACTCTGACGTATCCCTGACTGACACGTGGAGCTCCGCGCGTCGGGTCGGCGAGGACTCCGGCTCTCTCCCTGTCGAAAAGGACCGCCCGAAACTCGGGCCCCCAGCCCAGGGGACGGGATGCAGGGTGGGGAGGGGTCAGAGGAAGCACACGGGCCTAGTTCACGAGAACTTCTGACAGTTCTGCAGGGGAAAGGGCGGGCAGAGATGGTTCGAGGACGTCAGAGGTAAAGGGCGCAAGGCAGGGGTCTGGGAAAAAGAGGGTGGGTTGGGCCGAGATCAGGGCAGAAGTCCCGGCTGGTTCGCGTGGGGGTGGGCAGCGGGTGGTCTGGGCTGCGAGCCGTCGCAGGAGTCCGGGGACGCGCGGCGGGCCAGAGGTGGTACCTACCTGCGGAAGACAAGGATATCCTGGTACCGCGAACGCTGATGGTGTAGCAGCTGCTCCACCTGCAGCGACAGGGCCTGGCCCGGCCACAGGCCGCACGTCTCGCGGAACCAGCCCTCGCAGATGGCAGCAGGGCCAGAGGCGGAGGGACCGTCGGGGCCAGGCTCCATGGCGGGCGGGCAGCGCGGGTCGCGGACCCGAGACTGAAGGCCGCGCGGAGCCGCAGCACAACGGGACCAGCTCCGCCAGCCGCCCGCGCCGCAACCTAACCCGGCCGGAGGGGCGGGGCCTGTTGGCAGGGGCGGGACCCAAGCGCCCCAATGATGGCGCCCGGCAAATTGACGGCCCCGCCCCCGCAGGCTTTCCGAGAGCGCTGATTGGCCACCGATCGGCAGCTCGGATCCCAGTGGCTGTGGTGGGACGTCTGTAGGTGGCAGCAGGGTAGGGAGGCCAGCTCCGAGGGGCCACGTGGGGCCGGGGCCGGGCTGCCGGGGTCGGGCCGCCGGGCGGGGCGGGCCGGCGGCGGAAGGGGTCTGGGGAGCTCATCCGGCCCGCGCCGGCCGGGGCTGTGCAGCCCCCGGGCCCCTGCCCCCTTCCCGGGGTCCGGGAGGCACCGAGGGCCGTGTCCTGATGCAGAAGGCGCGAGAGGGTGCCGGACTTGGGAGGGGAAACTTGAGCTGACATTTCGGTCCCGCGCGGTTTCCCCTGCTGGGACAGCCAGCTTGAGCCCTCGCGCTGGAGAAGTGGGAGCCGGCGGCTACATTGTCAGGCAGAGTTACGTTGTTTCGCAGGAGCAGTAGAGTAGAATGTATCTCTCGTCAGCGTCCCCCAATTTGGCTCCCTTTTGGACGTAAACTGAGTGTGTAGTTTGTCGGGACGCTCGGAGGGTTTTTATTAATTTGAAAAGATCATCACGGCCTTGCGACTTGAGCTCGATTTGTGAATTTTCTATTTGAATCTCTGAGCCATGAGCGTATGGCTGCTGAATAAGAGAATTCTTTTCTAAACGAGTTTCTAAATTTACCAGCTGTGTCCCGGAAGAGGCCAACACATGCATATTCAGCACCCAAAAGACTGGCACGCAGTGGCTTTTTTTTTTTTTTTGACTAACCGGGCCTTGCTCCTTGAAGGGTGGGTGGGAGTGTGCTTTCTGTTTTTATGAAAATGTCAAGGAACTTCTCAGAATCACATTAAGCATGCTAATTACCAAATATTAAATGCTAATTGCTCTACAAGCTAGTTCTTTGCATGCCAAGGAAGGGAGATGAAACTGGTGTAAGTTACTGGTGACATAATGACAGAGATTTTTTTTTGACTGATGTTTTGCAGCTCCCACTTGGATATGGGAAGCATGTTCCCTATCAGCCTAAATGAATAACACAATAGTGTTTATCTGTTAGTGCAAGCCTCAAGCCTTACAGCAATAATGTGCTTTGGTTGACTTTAGACTCTTTTTAAAGGGAGGTGAGATATGGCAGTTAAAGATTGCTAGGAGATGGATCCCTTGGAACTGTTACAAGACCTGAGGTCATGCAGAAAGGGATTGCACAGCAGATAAGACAGTCGACCAACATGTCCAGTTACGACAGGCTTCACTGGCTCCAGCCCTGTCCTTGGATCATGGTGTTCACATCACAGACTGTACTTCCTCCATCAAGACATTTACACTTCTGAGTTGTGACTTGCTTGTTCACTTTTGTGTACTCTGAGCCAGACTCTAAACTCCATGTGACAAGTGATGGTGTGTGTAGCTGAGCGAATACAGGAGACCAGGACACTGGCTCACGCACCTTATGGAACCGGCTGTCTTGGCTTTCTTCTGGGTGCTGCACAGCTGAGCCCAGACAGGAGCCCTGGCCTTCCTGGGACACTGCGTGGGGGGACAGTGGAGGATCAAGTCCATCCCAACCCTCTTGCAAGTTGAACAAAGAAAGCTGCTCCAGCATGTGTATCCTCAAGTGAGGACCATAAATGATCCCTTTTGGCCTCCTATAGAGGAGGTAAAACTGTCACCTCTGCCTCAAGCACGAACAGCAAATGAGACTTCTATGCTTGTGTGTATAGCAATAGTGCAAACCTCCCAAGTTCAATGAAAATAATGGCCCTGAATAAATTACAGGCAAAAGAAAAGTTTCCATATGTACAAGGCCATGAGCCCAGAAATGCCACCTGACTTCAGATTACAAGAAGGAAAAACTGTAGTTTCGCCAGAAAGAGCCATCATTATACTGCCCAGTTCAACTCAGAACTGATATGGAAAATCAGGCTGGAGAAAACCAGGGTAAAGCATAAATACTTCATCAGATTCACATTTAGAATTCAGTTGTATCATATAATCCAGCAATCCCTCTACTGGGTATTTTACCCCAAAGACTTGAAAACATATATCTGAAAAATTATTTGCACACTGATGTTCATAGCAGCATTATTCACAGTGGCCAGGACGTGGAAGCAACCAAAGTGTCCTACAATAGATGATTGGATAAAGATGTGGTACATAAATATAATGGAATATTACTCAGCTATAAGAAGCGATGAAATACTGCCATTTGCGACAATATGGTTGGATCTTGAGATAATCATGCTAAGCAAACTAAGCCAGACAGAAAAAGGTGAAAGCCACATGATACCACTTATATGTGGATATAAACCTAAAAGTAACAAACAAACAGGACAGAGACTCACGGACATGGACAATAGACTAGTGGTCACCAAAGAGAAGCGGGGAAGTGAATGAGGTAAAAGGGGTCAAATATGTGGTGACAGAAATCTATGGGCATGAACATCAATGCAAAATATGCATGACTTACTGTTGAATTGTATGCTTAAAACTTACTGGATTTCATTAACCAATGTTGCCATAATAAAAAAAAAAATCAGTTGTAAAGCATTACTATCTAGTGGGTCAGCTTCTCTGACCTCCTATTATTAACCGGGGAGCAGGGAGAGGTGGGCAAATGGCTACTGTCCAAGGTAACGGTTTAAACAGGGCTGCCATAGGGTATGCGTGTCTGTCCCTGGAGAGACTTTTTGGCAGTTAGCATTTGAGAGTCATTTTTAAAGTATTGTGTTCAGGTAGGCAGACAGCTGTGGTTTTAAGTGGGTTGATTTTGGTCAGTTCGTGGTATTGCTTGGTTGAAAACACTCATGGCAAGCTGCCAAGGCACCACAAACAGCAGCGTGCCTCCCTGAGCAAAGAACCTTTCTGCTCATAAATTCCTCCCCCCCCCACCTCCAACCTCGCAGGCCGTACCAGATCCCTCTCTCCAGAGTGCAGGCCCAGTCACGGCCTCTGTGGTCTAGAGTCACTGAGCAGCTCCCCACTGGCACCCAGCCCCCACCACGTGCAGCTCCAGTGACACGGAACCCTAGCTATTCCCCAGACACTCCAAGGCCCTTGTCTCCACCCCATGGCTCAGTACTCCTGGACTTCAGGGTCCCATGGACCAGGAAAATTTAAAAAACACATCCGGTGACAGACGCCAGGTTGCCAACTTTTTGTTTTGCAAGAGAGGACACTTAAGAAGACCTCAACACCTACTGTCTATGGTCCCCATCTTTTTAAAAAACGCAAACACTGCCACAAAGACAAAACTAGTGAGGATAACCTCCAAATGAAGGACACGGCATCATTTTACCTCCATGAGAAACTTAGTACATTGTCCTGCTTGTTCTCATTTCACCTCTGGACAGCAGGAAGCCCAGTGCGGCCCACTAAGCAGGGTGTGGGGCGACAGAAGCGCTTGTTCAGACCAGGTCCCTGGGCACTGCCCCCGCCCCCGATCAGGCAGGTTTGGGGTGGAACCTGGGCTCCGGCCTAAGCAGCTCCCCGCTGGTCTCTATTAAGGGTCCACACTGAGTAGCACTGAATTTGAGGAGCTCTGGACTTCTTCCCTTACTCTTCAAGGTCCAACCCAATGCAACCTTTCATGAAGCCTCCTTGGGCCATCGCACCAGAAAATCATTTCTCACTGTGAAAAATTCCCATCTGTCCATCTTGGATAGCAGAGACGCTGCCATTTTTTGTGCCTCAATGTCTGTTCTTTCCAAACTCTGTAACGGAACTCTGGAACTCTGGATTTTTACCTGGGCTCGTGGGCGCTAACACTTTGCTGTGGCCACGTGACTAAGTTCTGGCCGATGGGAAGTGGAAATGGGCAGTACCCTTTTAAGGGGAAACTGGGTGCTGTCTCCTCCCATCCCTCCTGCTGTCTGGCATGAGAATGCAATGGATGGAGCTTGGGCAGGTATTTGGGCAGGCCCATGAGGTGGAAGGAAGCCCTATGTTCAAGTTGAGGACGGCAGAGAAACAAATAGAAGCCAGAGTCAGGACTGCGAGTTGCCGCACTAGCTCTGGACAGACTATATTTACAGAAGAGAGAGAAAACATCTGTTTTGTTAAACCATTGACAGT
Organism: Eonycteris spelaea; assembly: GCA_003508835.1. Classification (NCBI taxonomy): domain Eukaryota; kingdom Metazoa; phylum Chordata; class Mammalia; order Chiroptera; family Pteropodidae; genus Eonycteris; species Eonycteris spelaea. Next base: position 406,950 of record PUFA01000119.1, on the reverse strand, counting down.
CCGGCTTTTCTGTCAGCTTCAACCGTTCTAGTCCTAGGAAGTATGAACCGCAGCAGCCATTTGGGGGCAGGCTGCCTGCGGGGCGGCTCCACAGCTGTGCGCCCACGGGTTGGGTGTCTGATTTGGCCTGGCAGCCCACAGAGCACGGCACCGTCAGCCCTCTCACCATCTGTGGGAAAAGTTTCCAAGAAAATAGGTTCCTTGTTTAAGTATTTGTGAAAACACAGAATAATAGCATTATTATTTTGTACATTAAGAAATGTACAAAATTGGAAACCTAAATGGTTAATAATGGGGGTTGATTAAAATCAATTTTAGAATAAGAAAAAGTCTTTAAAGGTGAAAAACAAGAGAAATATAAATCCAAGTTTGTAAATTAAATATACAGACATAGTACAGTGAAATATGTAATTTAATTATATTACTTTATACACATATATACACACAATCACATATTACACAGAAATGTTGAAAATTATCTCTATGAGCTAAGATTACAGATGATTCTTTGCATTTTTCTGTTTTCCTCTTTTTCTACAATGCACATGTTTTGACTTTCATAATGGTGAAAGATGAAATTAAAAAACAGGAGGAAGAGGGAGATGAGGACGGGGGAGGGGGAGGGAGGAACAGGGAGACCAGCCCCTCTAGGTGACCGAAGGAGCCCTACCAGCCCTCCCCTGACGGCGTCACCACTTGGCTCCGGCGTGTCAAGGGAGTAAAATGGCCCACGACCTCCTGCCGTGGAGTCAGATGGGCATCCCGCTCCCTGCCTTGCAGATACCGCCCTTTTCGGGGTCCCAGGGGTCCTGCCTTCCCCCTTGGGAGTGGCTCTGGATCGCTCCGGAATCACAGTCTCCTCCACTTACCAGGCAGCGGGGTGGGTGATCCGAGCAGAAGGGGATCTGCCCTGTCCCGCCAGCGCCGTGGTGGCAGCGAAAGAAAAGCCAGGAAGCAGCTTTCTTCCAGTAAGAATGACTTTTAATGGTTTAGAAATGAGTCTGTACAAAACCAGCACCACCATCTGGTGCCTCAAGTCCACCGGGGGGGCCCAGCGGTCTCTTCCAACCCTATCTCTTTGGCCAGTTGTGCCTGAAACCCCTGCAGAGACAGAATGAAAACAAAAGTGACTTCCGGTTTGGCTGGATGTCTGCTCTTGGCCTGTATATAAAATGCTGTGGAGCTCGATTCGGCAGCGCGTACACCAGAATTGTATAGAAAATGCTGTAAACCTTAATAACGCAGAACTAAGGGACACTGCTTTGTTCCTGGTCCTGGAGGCCTGAGCAGAGCTGCAGTGCAGAACCCCGCCCACCCCGGCAGGCAGGGTGTGGGCTGGGGCAGTACCCTGAGGCCCAACAGGTGACAAAGATCTGAAGGCAGGTTGCTTGTCACAACACACCCTAGGGTGAGTCCTCTGATCTCAGGGCCTGCTTTAAAGGTTAGGATTTCTTGCTTTTAACTAAAATATTCTTTAACAGAGACATCCCATTTGCTTAGTGATTTGCTTTCTCCTTCCCCAGAAGCAGGCTCCTCTAGGCAGACGACACATCTGTTTTCTGTGAGGTGACCCTGGCGACCTGTCTGGTAACAGGTGGACAGGGCTAAGAAGGACCAGAATTTCGGATGGAGTGACTGCGACTGGTATGTGGAACCCACAATCACCCCCGCCCAACCTCGGCTGTCCCAGTGTCAGGGAGGGGTTTGGTGCTGAGTTTCAGGGGCCATGCCCTCCACCACATACCTGTCTGACTTCTCCGCTGGAAAAGACATGCTTTTGTTTCCCATGGACTGTTTGAGTTTTTTGGCAGCAAAACATTTCTGGAGAAAAAAAAATGCACAGCAGATAAGAAAAGATAAGATACACAGGAACACACACCCGAGCCCAGATGGCCCCTTGGAGACTCCAACACCATGGGTGTGACTTTGGTTTTCTTGCAACTGGACCTTTCTGGGTGTTTCTGAAGGCGAGGCTGCCAGGAGGAGCTACTGAAAAAACTGGAGAGCTCCACGGGCCAGGCTCCCAGCCACATTTGGATCTGACTGCACCAGCACCGCGTGGGGCGGAGGCAGGCCTGTGCTGGCACAAAAGGAGTGTTTTTGGCCAGTGGCTGTAATTCCCATGGGAGCAAACACAGAAAAACTCCCTTTAAAAGCACATGCAGCTTTTACGGCCTCCTTAAAATTTTTTTTTTATTGACGGGTATTTGTCTGTCCTAGGGAAGAAATGAGGTGAGGGGAAAGACATGCGGACAGAGGGTCCTGGACAGCCCCGTCTCCCAGCAACGGAAGAGGCAGGACTGTGTGTGCCATGCGCGCAACCCTCACGTATAGTTCTTACCTTGCCAGACGGGGTCTGCTTATTCGGATCAAACTGGGAGGCTTTGGACTTGCTGTTTCCTGAAAGGCAAGAGAAGAGATGCCGGCGATCATGAAAATGAGTTAACTTACACTTGGGCTCATTACTGGGCTGGGCCCACAATACCCAGGAAGCGTGGCTGTCAGTTTGTTACCCTGTTTATGAAGAGCGACTTCTGGCTGCTGTAAATTCGTATGCATGTTGCGTTCCCAGGAGCTAAGTGCAGCCTGAAGACTCGGCTCATTTCTCACAGATCTAGTCTCAGGCCAGGGGCAGGCGCTAAAGCACGGGGCTCTTTTACATCAAGAAAACGCAGTCTGGCCTGTGCTGGATGACAGCACTGCCGACAGGCTGGGCTCTGAGGTGACGACAATACCGCAGAGAAAACTGTGCGGGCCGCCCCGCCCTATCTGCTCTCTCTTCAAAGGGACATGCTGGCAAGGAGGCCGATCGGGTCAGGAGTGCAACCGCAGCCCCTCAAAGTAGATGGCCTCCCACAGGCTAAGAAACCAAAGCTTCACGGGTTTTCAACAAACAAGATCTTTAGTGTGTGTGTGCGCGTGCACACGTGTGTCTGTGTGAAAATATGTTTGTGGGCACAAGCTACTGTGAGGAAGGATGAAGCCACTTAAAATGGCGCGAGGGCAGGCTGGTGGGCAGTGGGTTTCCGTCCAGCCACGGCCATTTTTCTATATTGCTCAACTAATTCCTGGTTAGCGCCACGTCCTGGGCAGTGCCGTGCCTGCACCTGAGCCACGCTTCCTTCACCCTCCAGCCTTCCACCTGGGGTGGCCAGACGGTCCTGACAGGGTACTGGACCTGGCCTCACCAGCGAAAGCCTTGAAATCCGACTTGCTGTAGTCATAAGGGGTAAATTCCTTTTCTGGTGGATCTGGGTCTTTTGGCTTCTTGGAGATTTTGAGCCGTTTCTTCTCTTGTTTCTGTTCTGTGGTCCGTGGGTCATTCGTTCGCTCTCTCTTCTTGGCAGTGTTTTCGAGCTGTAGATCCAACACGCCCACAGGAAGGAAGCACAGAAGTACGTGAGTGGCGATGACCCCGCGTGCCTCCGGGGCGAGCACACTGCTAAGGGTCCAGCTGCCTGCTGTGCTCTGAAAGTTGATTCGGTGATGGGGAGAGGGGTGCTGGCTGCGAGTCTGCGCGGGGCTAGTGCCAGGGGGAACAAGTTCCGAGCTGGAGAAAAGTGTCGGGCCACGGAGGAAGGCAGGGCGAGAATATTTACGAGGGCAGAGTGGGGTGCAGGACAGCTTCAGTACTCGTCTACTGCTAGTCGCATGGCATGATATATTTACTATAAACACAGCGGAAGGAATCATCTAAGAGGATTTATAAGGCCAGCCTTTTGGAGAGACAATAAGGCAGGCACTGACCGACAGGCTGAAATGAACTGGAAAGACAACAGCATAATCTGACACACAGTAAGTCCACGGCCATACGCCCTGAATGTGCCCGATCGCGTCTGAGGCACAAGTGAGCCCTCCTGACAGCTGAGGAAGATCCTGACAACAACCAGGCGCATCCTGTTTCTTAAAAGAAAAAGCGGAAAAGCCAGCACGTACGGCAGCTTGCTGTCGGACAGACACGGCCTGCTTTGCTGTCGCTCTGTACTCTTCGTTGGCCTGGTCCCGGGCGGCTGCAAGAGAGAGAACTGTCTGTGCACCGCCGACCGCAGCCGCTGAGGCTCCGTCCTCCCCGGCCGCCGTCTGCTCTGGTACCCGCTGAGCGCACTGCGGGCTCCTCGGCCTCCTCTGCTGGTTCCGCCTCACCCCCCAGCCTGAAGGGTGGCTGCTCTCGATGGCACCCTCCCCGTACTCGCTCCTCCCCCAAGAACCCAAACCCACACAGCCAATGGCCTATGTGACATCTGAGGGTGTTTAACGAAAATCTCAACATGTCAAGGGCCAGAACCAAAGCCTCTTCCGCCTCGAGCCGGCTCCCTCTCTAGTCTCAGTCTCTGGATGGCAACCCCATCTTCTAGTTCTTCAGGACAAAACCTCCTCACACTCACAGGTCCTTCTTCCTCTCACATACCGCGTCATCACATGCTGCTGGTGTCACTACAGGGTGCATCCGATCTCGCCAGCTCCCGCCACGTCCTCTGCTACCACGCTGTGCGAGCCAGCAGCGCCTCTCACCTGATTACCGCCCGGGCTCCTGCCCGGCTCCCGCCCGTGCCCTCTGCACTACTCCCCACGCGGGGGCCAGAGTGGCCCTTCTCAAGTGTCGGTCAGTTCGTGTCCCTCTTCTGTTCGCAGTACCCTCCAAAGTCTTTCCCATGGGCCCTGCTACTCTCCTTCCTCATCTCTGGCCTCACTTCACCTTGGCTTCACCACAGTGGCCTCCTTGCCACCCAGGAGCACGCCCTGCGAGCCACCGACCGGGGGCCTAGGCCTCACTGTACAGAACACGCCACCCCAGGTGTCCCACTGATCAGAGGCTACCTTCTCTAACCACCAGGTAGAAAGAGCCGCCACACTCCCTCGTGCCGTCCCCCCCAGCACTTCCTACCTCTGTCTGCGTAATGCCCACTGCCATCTGACAACATACGTTAAGCGGTTTATTGTCCACTGTCCCTCAGTAGAAGGCAAACTCCACAGAGCAGGGCTACGCCAGTTTTGTTCACTGCTGTATCCGGCAGTTTGCTGAACGACTGAACACGCAGCATGATGCACCAGGGCTATTATTCCCCAACACCCACACTGACAGGCTGAGGTTACAAGGAAGTGAATGCTACCTGTTTGCTCAGCTGCCTTCTTCTTGGCAGTTTCTTTAGATTCTTTTTGTACCTGTACCTGGCTTGCCAGCTTCCAACGGTTGCTGATCTATAATGAAAACAAACAGAACAAAAAAACTCCAAAACTCAGCCACCTAGGAATGTTTTTTATTTTTTGTTTAATGAGGTGATGCAGGACATGCTAACCTAATAACTACACACATTCTAAGTCATAATTCCAAATCTGATGACACACAAAAAAATAAAATCTCATGCTGGCTTTATTTATAAAATACTTATTAGGAAGGACAAAGTACAACTGTGGTCCAAGAGGCACTGGGCTGGATGCTCTCATATCCAACATCTCATTCGATCCCTTCTAAAATCCTGGCACAAAGGTATTATCATCACCCCACTTCAGAGACAGGAGACAGGCTCAGAGAAGCTAAACAGCTCATCCAGGGGGACATGGAGCTGGGATTCAAGGAAGGACTCTGCAAGCCTGATGTGTTTCTTTCTGACGCCACGTTTAGCTGTGGCATTAGAACACATCTAGGTGATAGTCATGTAAGCTTGGTAAGGGAGCTTTGGTTGTTGAATGTGGCACAACCAGGAGGGGAAAGAGGACAGAAGGCAAAACCTCCACCTGCCCCCGCTTTCTCAAAACAAGCTAAACACCAGCGCCAGGGCTGAAGCCCATCAGGGACTGAACTGGATTCCCGTGGCCTAATGAAAGAGCAGCGCTGGTGGGCAGAGGGAGCCAGGCCACCCATCTGATCAGAGCAGGCACTTCCTGCAGGGAGGAAGAAGGCTTTTAACAGACAATTAACACGCTGGCTCCCAGGAACATCTCATGGGGATCCAGGGAAGGTGTTTTCTTATTCTTATTCATAATGCTGTTAAAAACAAACCAAACAATACAAAACAGAGTGTTTTAAAATTGACGCTGTCACCTTTAAGAGCTTTAAATATTCATATATAAAAATGCATCAAGCTGTACATTTAATATCTGTACTTTACTGCATTTAATTAAACCTCAATTAAAAAAAAAATCAACCAAAAAAAACAAAGACCTGTTTCTTAAAAAGGTTCCCGAATGTTTTCAAGAATCAGATTAAAGTTCTGGTCCCTCTCTGCAAACAATGCTTATACATAAAGTGTTTTTGCATTCATTCTCAGGGGTGGCCTTGCTTAGAACAGAAACCTGGTTCAAAAAATTAAGAAGTCCCCTTTTCTTAGAAAGTCACTCTTAGAAAGGATGATAATCCACTTACTTCATAGATTTTCGATGATGGATCGAACTTCGCCGCCTGAGAAATGTGAGCATGGTGTTCTATCGAAGGCAGAAACTGGAGAAATGAAAACGGTCATGTTAAATGCTGAAGAAATGGCATCTGGACCAGACTTCACTCAAATGAGGCATTCTTGTTGGTTTCATCCTTGACCTCTATCCCCAACCTGGACACGGGGACAACTGACACACATTGCATTCTCTCTGAGGGCCTCTAGCTTCTTTTCCAGGCAAAAACACATAGAGTTGCGGAAATCTCTGCCTATTCTGTTAGCCTTAACATACACGACAATTACGTACCATCCTAAATGGATTTTCAAAGGACTCCATTATGTTCTGGGCTTTTTTCTGTGCAACCGTTAACAGACCCTGTCCAGTTTCTTCAGCACTAGGTTCCTGCAGAAACAAAACATGATCACTTAGAACTGTAAACATTTTGTGACATTAAGATGTAAGCAACAGCATAACGGCTTATGTTTTTAAGCCTCTCCCATGTCTGATGTTAGAACAGGCTGTAATGATGCTCTGCTGGGTGTTTAATACCTGTTTAGTGAATCAATCAGTCTGCATCCTTACAACCTGTGAAGTATGCAGCACTCCTAGCATCTTACGGATGAGGAACCTGAAGCTTGCAGAGGTCGAGGAAGCCTTCTAGGGCCTTATAGCTAACAGGTGTCTCTGGCTCTAGAACTTGAGGTCATAACCTGGCACTTACCTGAAATTTATAATTATAAACCTTTATGGGTAATCAATGTAATTATGCAACAGAAGGTTCTTCTAACTGGATTTGCAAAATGCATGCCACCCCTTTGCTTACTCTGAGGTGAGAGTCCCCGCCACCCAGAGCAGAGGGAGCCTGCAGCCTCCTTTAGATCAAGTGGGGCAGCTTGGTGGTCAAGTGGCTGGAAATGCATGTGCGCATTTTAACTATTTCACCACCTTGACGGCTCATTAACTCTGGTCAACTAAAGCCCCCAGACTTCTTTCCTCCTGAATCACTGAAGCAACAAGACCCAATCTAATTTCATGTAATTAAGTGAAAAAGAAAGCTGAGCCCCAGGTAGTAAACTTCGCAGGCGGCATTTCACCGTCCTGGCTTTGGCCCAGCATGCCAGTGTGACGGCACGCCGCGGACTGTCACCTGTAACCTACTGAAGCACCCAGCCCTTCACCATTTAAACATCTGCTCAGCTTGATACTTGTCTCTATCCACACAGAGAGTAATCTTGCTTCTCTTTCTTAGTTCTTTCTAGAAATTATGATGTTTCCTTTCTACTGAGTCTGTTGTTTGACGTATTCAGAGTTTTATCCATACTTTCCTTTCACCCCTGGTCATTTCAGGATTCATGAATCCTGACCAACAAATGCACCCCGTCTTCCTTTTGCAAAGGACCTGTAGTTTAAGTCACTGGCAGAAACGAGAAGCCTGCAGTGTACAACAGATTGGGAAAAACTGTCACAACCAATGCGTATTCCAGCAACACAGCCAGGCCCCTGCTGGCCACACTAGGTCTCCAGACTAAATGGAGTCAGGATCTACTACACTCAGGCTCTTTCTGGAATGGGAAATGCGTTCCCACCTACTTAACTAGTGCCCGCATATCCTGCTCTTTACTTTCTTTAATGAGCTGTAGTGTCGAGAAATACTTTTCAAAGTTTTCTCTTCTTCATCCAAAGCACATGTAGATTGGCTGGTGTTAGCAGGAAGGGACATGCAGCTTGCACTACAGTTCATTAGAGAGAGCTCACTCCATCCCTTCTGGGAACCAGGTGGCTGTGTGGGAAAAGTCCTGCTTGTTACCATGGTAGCCCAGGCCCTCCTCCTTGCCGGGCAGTAATGAGTACTAAAAGGTCAACTCTTCCTTGAAGGTTTCTTCACAAGGAGCTCCCAAGTGAATCTGCCACCCACCTCTCACAGACTCTCCTGTCCAGAGCTGCAAACCACCTTGCCAATCTGTCTCTGTGCTGATCGCCACTGTTGCTGGGTTTTACTTTTTTGGCATGAGCCCCAAGGGTGGACGCAACCCTCCAGGCATAAAAACCCCATAAACCTCTGCGGGTTGGGTTACATCACCTCACCGATGCTGCCACGTTACTCACACTAAACAATGTGATGACAGCAGTAGCAATAAGGCATTTGGTGTCCAGCAGGGCCTCCTCCTCCTCTCCTCCTCCAGGGAAGAGGCCTGTCTGTTTCTGCGCTGGCGCAGGCCCTAGAGGGATGGAAGTCAGCATGGTCAGAGCCTCCTGGACTGTGTCCCGGGCACTTTCCCAGCCTCGCCAGGATCCCCAGGGCCTCACCGCTGCCATTGGTTGGGATGACAGGACAGCCATCTGAAGGGGCGTGGGAGCAGTCGTGAGGTCCAAAGAGAACATTCTCCAATCTCTGCATCAAAAGAAGCCAACAGGCCACAGTGAAAAACCTGGAAGCCAGCAGCAGCTTTCTGCCTGCAGCTCTCGGCTGGCCTCCGACAGGGAGGGGATTTCGTTCCCGCTGGGACTGTTTTCTCCCCAAAAGGACAGACAGCAGAAGCATCGCTCTACCTCGGGATTGGGCAGTGGTCCGCTCTTCTTCACTCCAGCCGCAACTTCAGACTAAAGAAGAAAAACAAGAAGAATTTGAGGAAAGCTGCCTAAACTTAATGACACACATATATTTTTTCCCTTGACATAGACTGTGTCCCTTCACTAGACTGATTTTCAAGAGCCCAGAGATTTTCTTCATCCCTCCATCCCATCGAGTGCCTGGCACTATAACTACTGAGTGCTCAATAAATATTTGTTGAATTGAAGAATAAAACCCTTTATCGTGCCTAGGCACAATAGAGGAGGATTCCAAAGAGCTTGACAAAGACTTCTCTAGTAACCAGTGTTTCTCTTCACTTGGACAAACTGTGGAGCTAAGAAAAGTTTTAACATGAAGACTGTACATGTGTTCATCCTCAGTCTTTTTTACTTCAAGGGGGCTGATTTTAAGTCTTCCTTAATCAATAATCTTTCAAAAAGTTACAAACACGATTTACCACAGTGCCACCGCAACTCAGGCGACACCTTAAAAACTCCCAACAAATCGAAACCTGCAGATCCGCCTGAACGCACACCAACACGAGCACACACACGGAGGTGCATGCTGCGCGTCAGGCACGCACTCGGGGAGACGCACGCAGCTGTACTTTTGGCTGGATTTCCTGCTTTCACCTAAATTTGTCTAAACTTTAGTATCTCCTTCACAAAATTAGCTCTTTCTGAACTCCCCACTTTTCCCCAAGGTTCTCGTATTTTCCTAGTCACCCAGGCTTTATTTTTGGAGTGAGCCATCTTTAACTCCACTTCCATTAACTCCAAATCCACTTGCCACTCAGAGAAAACCTCTACGCCCTTAACACTCAAAAAGGTATGGCGGCCATTTTCACCTTCTGTTATTAAGTACCATCAATCTTTCCTTCTGCTTATCCTTCTTGTACCTGTCCTTTCCTTTCCATTTCTGTGACCGCCACACTCATCAGGGCACTATCACTTTGCATCTGGACCCCTGCCAGGTTCCAGGACGAGCTCCCTGCACCGAGATCCCCACTCCATTTTACTGCGAGTTAACGGCCTCCAGACAACAGCTAACCAGCCCAGTCACTAGATGTTACTTGCTCTTGGGTTATCAAAAATAAAGTCATACAGTAAGGATAAGCTAGCTTTAGTTTTTGACTATCATAAAGATGACACACACACTGGATTTCCTAACACCTATTATTTCCTTGGGGTTTCTTAAAATGAAGACCAGATCACGTACGGATGAGACTACAAGGAGTAAGGGAGTAAGATGCTCACAGATAGAACAGGCCTGCTTTTGGCAGGAAAGCTTCTTACCTTCAGCAGGGGCATCTCGCGAGCCTGCTGGATCAGAAGGTGCATCTCATTGATCTGCTGCCGTACAAGAGGCGGTACGGGGTTACAGCAGGCTATGATGCCCTGAGGTTCCCTGAAGACAAGTAAGAACATATTCAACTCATCAGTCACAGACACAGCCCTCAAAGGCTTCCAGATAAGAACAATGAGCAGGTAAAGGCAGAGTGCCTCGGCCAAGGTGAAGACTAAGGAAATACATTCACGCCAGAGCAGCCCAGGCCAGCAGCTTCCACACGCACTCCATGCTGCACCAGGTTTTGATGGGCTCCAGCTAAGGGACAAGCTGGAAAGAAGGACCACAGCTTTGCTGATTTGCCATTTTGCAATGTGGTGAACAGAATATTATGACTTTTCATTCTGTGCTTATACTTCAATTAATATCATAAAACATTTAAAAAAGAAAGGCCTTAGGTTAGAAGATAGTACAGATGAGAGAATCTGACACATTCTTCTGAAAGTGGAAGCCAATTTATAGGCTCAGTGCCTCACATGGGAGTCAACAGAAGGCATAACCATTGAAAAGGTGCCAGTTCAGAAATTTTCGCTCCTAAATGGCAGCCCGAGGGCAGAAATTCAGAATTCTTTGGACTTGGACTTCCTGAGAGTGCTAATCTTCTCAGAGAAAAGAGCCTTGAGGCAAGAACAACCAGAGAAGCTTGATTGGAAGGTCAGCCTGTCCCCGCTGAGAAAGCGGGACACACTGATCAGCTCTCAGACTCACTTTGGCAGTTCTTCCGCTATCTTTAGCATCATGTGGTTTGGCAGCACGTATCTGGAATAAAACACACAAGGGGATCACATTGAATGCAGCCAGCAAGTCCCATTACATGCTATCACCCAGGGGAAAAACATAACCGACTTCCATGGCAAAGAGAAAAAGTCCATGATTTCCCTGTTAGCAGACCTTCTCATTCCAAGAAGCGTGGAAAGAATCGCTGGTCCCTTACCCATAACTTTCATCTTCCCGCCGAGCGGTTTTGTCCCTCCAGGCGAACAGCAGCTGAAAGGCTGTTAGCTGCTGGGTGTTGAGATGCTTTTTCTGTTTCCTGTACAGTTCCAGGTAGGACTCGTCAGTGAAGATAGGTTTGATGAATTTCTGCAAAATGTTGCGGAACATTCGAGATTTAGTGTGAATCAAAACTGTGCCCAAAGCTCTTCAAAACATCTGGTTCTTTTCGTAAATCTAAAGAGCAAAGAAAAGAACCGAGATCTAATCAGAAATGAAGAGCATGTCCGGGTTTGCGCGGTGGGCAAGGTGTTACCTTGAGGCAGATGTCCCTGCTCCGCTGCCACACCACCTGCAGCTGAACGGGCTGCCCGTTGCCTCGCTCCCACAGCTCCAGCCTCATTTTATCATAGATGTAAAGCAAGTAATGGGTGTCATCCCGGGCGTAGTTGAGCATTTCCTCGGGCAGAGGCCTAGAATTGCAACGGAGGAGATTGTTTCACTAATTTTCCCTAGGAGTGGCAGTTTAATTCGTCTACTCTGTGTGTGCTAAGTCTTGCTTGGCTCCTTTTGAAATCAAAAGTTCTTTCAGCGCCAATACAATAGCTCTATGGACCTTTCCTGCATTTTAACATGACAAGCCATTGTTTCACAGCTGGGTAGAAAGCGCAGCAGGATAATGGTAGAAGGAAGAGCTTTCTCATCCTGAGTTTGAATCCTGGCTCCAGATATATCTGTCCTTGGACAGGGCACTTGCGCTTTCTGAGCTCCCTTTCCTTACCCGTAAAGAAATGGAAAAACGCCTCATGGGCTGTTGTGAGGATCGCACAGGACAATGTCCCTAAGGCTCTTAGCTTGGTGTGTGGCACATGGCAAAGGTTAAATAACAGGTATTAATTTTTAGATTTTGTCAATTTTCATCTTATATTTGGGCTTTGTTAGATTCTCTTTAGAAATTCTGACATGAGGAATTGGAGAAAAGCTTAATGGCTTCTTTGCATAATGGCTACAACCTGCGGGAGGGAAGCTAGTCATCCGAAAATGATCAAGCTGAGAAAGAATTCCAGAAAGTGTGGAGGACTCTATTACAATCTTACACTGTAGTGAACACTTATTATAAGGCTAAATCAACTATGTACCTTAGAATCCTCTCACACTCACGGGAGATCATCTCATACACATACGGCCAAATCTACTAGGGAGATCCGAGATTCGAACAAGAGACTGACACGGACAAATACTAATATGGCATGTCTCTTTCGACCGCTATTCTACGAAACAGAGTGTAACAGAATCAGCCCAACACACTCCACACCACCACACTAAAACTTCCAGTTTCACGTTATGTCACTGAAAACAGCTGGAGAAAGGCCGTTACAGGCTGAACAAAGGTCTCCATGGATGGGGTTAAGGAACACCATGCCTCCTTCTGCCATCCGCACTTCCTTGTCAAGAGCAAACTGACCGTATTCTCCAGTCAGCCAGCTGATACTGCTTGTTCGACTCCACGTTGCAGTAGAGTTTCAGCAGATGATCGAGAGAGTGCCTGCCCAGGTTAAGAAGGCGCGCTGCCTGGTGGGTATCAAACATGTTCACGACATACAACCCGAAGTCTTTCTGTAGCCATTCTATGTCTGAATCAGCACCATGGAAGACCTGAAAACAAAACCAGAGTCACGCAGTGTAACGTGTGTGAGGCCATTTGTGCTCTCAAAGGAACTCTGCCTCTAGGTTATCAGAACACTGGAATTAGAAGCCAGGAGAAAGATTAAGATGGTCTCAGTCTAAATGCTTCTTATAATTTGGGCCCAGCCTTCTAAACTCCTAATTGCACACTCTTAAAGTCTGCTAACAGCCAATCATTCTAAGAAAGCAGCTCTACTAGCTTCCAGGGCAGTCATTAAGTTCAAACAATCTTGATGGCATGGGCTCATTGCAGTAGTCATTAAAATGATTTAACATTTTTTTTCTGGCTGGTAATGAGCTAAGTCTTAGCTGTTCTAACAGCAGTTTAGCGTGTGGTACCCCAGTGTAGGAAATTACAACGATGCCTCGCAACTTTATTGGATCTATGTTGAAATAATGAAACAGTAAACTGAAACGCAGTTAAATCTTGCACTCACATGCAAGAGCTGAAAAACGGCTGGCTGACCTTAACAATAGCTGGGTCTGTGAGGCTCTCATTGAGAATGTACATGTCACTGCGAAGCTCCAGGGTGTCAACGATGAAGTCTTCCGTGCGGGTGGAAATCTGCATCAGGCAGGTCAGCCCCAGGAAGCTCCTGTAGGAGTGGTGCTAACACACATAAAAAAAGGGTGATGAGGAAACAGATTTTATTAGGCTTTCCTCCTCTGCTGATTTTGAAAAGTCAGCTATAATACAGTTATTTATAAGATCAACATTTAACAACAAATAGATTTAAATTAGTATCAGTTTTACATCTGTCGAGTAGGTGAACTCACAGAAAATGTAAAAATTTCACACGAGGTCATTTACAAGTTACCTCCAAGTCCACAGCAAATTCTTGGCAATTCAAGAGTTTTTCGTTGAGTTCCACTAGTTCATCCAGGGAGGATACAAAATGGCAGGGTGTTTCTCCTACAGGTCGATATAACTGGATTGCAAAAGTATAGGTAGAAAAAGAGAGGAATGTTAAGAATCACCTTTCACTAAAGTACAAAATGAATTATCAGTTCAAAAAATGACCCAAAGTTGCAACCCATTATTTTAAAGATATTTAAGGAAAGCCAAAATTACACTGACTAATCTAGTTATTTGACTTTTCCTGGGCTACTCAACATCATCCATAAACTAAGCTGGGTTTGGGTACGAACCTGGGGTTGTGGCTTTTGAAGGACTGAATCCGGTGGAGTGAAGTGATCTAGTTCATACTGATAAGGATGTGCAAACCTGAATGAATAAAACAAAAAGAAAAATCGTTTTGATTAATTCTGTGATTTGAGGAAAAACTGCTTTAATTCAATTTGTAAAAACAAATGAGAAACGATTATTGTGAAAATATTTTCTCTGTATAAAAAGCATTACTATTTCAATGACAATTCAAGTCCACCAAAAAAAATCAGGTGATACGTACCCTTTAAGTACGATAATTAAAAATGTGCTCATTTATAAAGATTTGAGTGCTTATTTACAAAACAATGTTTGGTGTTGTGGATGATACAAAAATATGAATATATAATTCCTTGTGGTTTGGAATAACAGATCTGTAAAGTGAGAGGATGTAACCAATATGGCTATATATCAAATGATGTATTTTTTTCCTGTTCCTCCATCATATGCTTGTATGAAAATGGCGAGTCTGTGGGCTCCTTGAGGGCAGCGTTGCCTCTCGCCACCTTTTTCTCCTTAGCATTTAGCCTGCGGCTCGCAGTGCAGAGCTGGGCTGAAGGAGTCTGACTGGCTACAGAGGGGAAAAGGACCAGCGCTAACAAGGTTTTCATTGCCTTTTCTCTTTACATTGAGGGCAAAGTCCTTTTGTCTACTCTAAGTCAAGTTTTTCCAAAATGCTTATAGTGCCAGTGGAAAATGCCTTTCCTTACTGAATTTATTAGTGAGCGTTCCCTTACTGTTTGAGTCCCCACCTAACAAGAAAGGCAGCATGGTACAGTGGAAGCATAATTTTAAGAAAAGCTGGGTTTAAAGGTCCAGTTCTGTGGGAAGCCAGCAGCTCTAATTCGGGAAAGGGGTAGGGGGGAGATTGGGAAAAGGGCAACTGCGACCTTTGCGGTCTGCACTGAGGGTCACGGAAGATGATGGTTGTGTAGGCTCTCTGTGAGTACACACAGGAGGTTTTATGATGAGATCCGTGTTAGGATAAAGAGAAATCACCCCAATTCTTTGTGTAATATGTAAAACATGTAAAACATATTTCACTGAAGTAAAACACAGTGAAAACGTGGCATAAAGTTCAGACTGGCAAACACTTACATGTCCTGCTCCACCTGCTGGGTTCTCTGCTGATGGAGGAAATCCGCCAGTGCAGGGGGGACATCCAAGTCCTCAGGACGGTCTTGTGGACGGTCCCGCCTTTCTTTAGAGAGTGCTGGAGACCCAAGCAGTGACAAAAACACCGTCACGAAAGAGGCGAACACATTCACATCTGTGTGGTTATGGAGGTTAACCGGCTCCCTCAAAGAAAGGGAGGTGGGAGGGAGACCTCCTCCCCTGTCTGCTTCTGTTAGGCAGAGCTCCCGCTACTCACCCTGGGGGAGCGGTTTCTGAGCATTGGGCTTGATGAAGATTTTAGGAAGAAACGGCGTGTTGGAATTATCAATCTTCTCCCGAAATTTAAGCTGAGGTCGGATGATGTTTTTTGCATGAAGCAGCCGGAAAGTTTCAGATTTTGATTTCTTGCTATATTCTCCTGCCTATTGATCAACAAGTGCAAGGAATACTTTATAATATAACAACTTGATAAATTAGAAAAATAAAACTCCAATTCATGCCTTCCAAGAAGATGAGAGCATTCCAAGAGCCATTCATTTAAGAATGTATGTGTGTGAGACTGGGGGTGCAACATAGAGAAGAGGGTGTAATTAGGTTGTGTCTTTTTATGAGAATGAATTAGGTAGTGGCAAGGTCTGTGTCCAAAAATTTCGAATAGAAATACAATTTTAGTATGGGCAAAGCTGACCTTAAAAGCTCTAGTGCAGCAGTCCCCATCCTTTTTGGCACCAGGGACCAGTGCTCCTATGAGAATCTAATGCCTGAGGATCTGAGGTGGAGCTGAGGGGGTGATACTAGTGCTGGGGAGCGGCTGCAAATACAGAAGAAGCCTCCTGCACTGGCCCACTGCTCACTTCCTGCTGTGTGGCCTGGTGGTTGGGGACCCCTGGTCTAGTGAATCTGAAAAGGAGCTCTCACCTTACGGTTCCAACTGGATACTATGGTTTTGGGGACCTGCAATCCTGCAGGCAGGACAGGCTGCTGATTCTTATTCACGCCTGATGCTTCGTCCAGTAAAATACCCTAAGAGTAGAAGAGATATTAGTTTAGTATCTTCCTTTCAGGGTTAACAAAGTTAATTACCTGCAATTTTAAAGAAATATTTTCAGAGAATTACATGTGAAGATACATAAGTATAATAGTGGATAATAAAATATAGGGAAGTTATCAGCTACTCCTAAGCTTTATTCGACTCTCTTTATACTTCTGGATTGGGCTGAAAATTCAAAACTGATTTAATAGTGTGATGTTGCTCAACAAAATTAAAAAGACCCTAGACTGCAAATATTAAACACAGAAGGATGGCACTTAGAATTAGAACGAAGGGTGTCCTGATCTACTTTGGAATGTGGAAGCGGATGTGGAGAATCAGTTTGGGCACCACTAACAGAAGTGCACCCAGGTGTCAAACAGCAGCATGGCAGGCCTTGAAATCATAAAATATAAGAAATCACTAAAAGATCTGTGGGCATTCAGCCTTGAAAGAGATGACTTCATGGGACAGGAGAGCATGACTTAAATACCTGCAGGACTGACACATGGTTGAGTGTTTGTTTTGGATGATCTCACTGTACGTCTGTAAATAATGTCCTGCTGTAGAATTAGGCATAAATAGACAGTAAGCTAGAAGGAATGGTCTGCATGAGAGCTGGGTTGTTTAGCAGATTGTGAATAACAATAACCATTGACTAAATTTTGGTTGGGCTCTATATTCAGAAGCCTCTTCTCTTGCAGGCAGATTTAAAAAACTTGGATTCCACTGGGCAGTGATATTTTCAAATGACATAGCTGAAGATAACTGCGTTATCTGGGGAAAAAGAAGCCAACTATCAGAAAAGAGGAATGTGTTACACGCAAGAAACGTAAAACTGCCTTTTCATATCCTAAGGTACTTGGGTTGCTTTTTCATATTTTAATAATACAAAGCTCTTCCTTTGTTAGTTATCTTAAGAGTAAGGTGAAGTACTCACCACTCTTTCCAGAATAACGTCATTGGTATCAACTAGTAAATCAAACTTGTCCTCTAATTCGGTCACTTTCTTTCGATCCTTAATGTTGCTTCGACACCCGTGGTATTGCATCACCCTACTCATGCTAAGGACAGGAAAACCAGCATTAGTTTGTATACTTTTATTCATTTGTTTACAATCTGGGAGAAGGCTCGAAAGGCTTGGCTAAGACTCTGCAATACTTTATGATCAAACTAATAAAACATGGACCCTTCAGCCAAAATCATTGAGTGGCCTTGGGCAATTCACTAAATCTTGTTAAGGCTCATCTGTTAATCAAAGGAGGAAAAAAATTACCTCAAAGCTTCCTTCAAGTTCTAAAAATATATATAATACTACGTAAATAATGCATTTTGCATTCATTGTTTTAACAGGAAATCTAAAACATTCCCTAATTCTGTCTGGTAACAGCTAAACAAAATCCAAGTTTGCATACTGTCTGTCCTAATACACTTATTAGAAAGCTAAGATCCGTGACTCCATAAGTTGCGTGAGAGAATCTTAGACTAGGTTTTCAAGTTCTATATTAATTCAAAAAGATTCATTAT
Organism: Eonycteris spelaea; assembly: GCA_003508835.1. Taxonomy (NCBI): domain Eukaryota; kingdom Metazoa; phylum Chordata; class Mammalia; order Chiroptera; family Pteropodidae; genus Eonycteris; species Eonycteris spelaea. The sequence continues at coordinate 389,199 of PUFA01000119.1, read as the reverse complement.
CTATAGGTGTAAAAGTCAACATATTTTAAAAGTTAAACTCAAAATTTCCAAGTAATGTTTCCCTAATGAAAATCCATTGTCTCATTTTTATATTCCATAGCTCTTTATAGCACAGAAAATTATGGTAAGAAAAAACAAATTTCAGGAAAAATTATCTACCTCTTTATATTTATTTCTTTCAACACGAGAAAACAATATACAATACTTACCACTGAAGCAACCTATCTCCCTGTGTTTCACAAAATGCCTGGAAGCCAGGAAAACTTCGATAAAAATCATACTCGTCGCCAAACTGTGGTAGGCCCCCAGATGCCTTGGTGACTGCCACCACTGACCCAAGAGCAAACTGTTAAAACCAGAAAACGAGCATGTTTTGAACATGTATTCCCCATTCATTCAGCAACTATTTTTTTCAACATCTACTATATATAATACATTTTGCTAGATAGTGAAGATATCCAATCTCACAAATATTCATTTAGTGCCAATTTTAGCCCGGGTTCTGAGGATAAAATGGTAAACATGAAACCATGTTCTGGAGCTACCTGGGAGAGTGGGGAGAGGAACAAATGCATATATAAAATGACTAATATTCAAACGGCCTGGGTTTGAATCTTGGCTCTGCTACCTATTAACTGTGATCTTGGGTAAGTTACTTCATTTACTTGGACCTTAGTTTTCTTCTCTGAAAAAACAGCATTATAAAAGTGCCAACCCTACACAGTTGTTGAGAGGATTAAATGAGCTATTAAATCACTTTGGATAGTGCTCGATACAAAAGTGCTATCATTATTACTACTCAAATTCAGATCCATGAGTTTTCTACAGGAATTTATTTTGTGTTTTCATTTGGGTGAGCATCACCTAAAAACAATATAAGAATATTCTAGATCCTTTGGCTGACCAACTGATAACGCCTACCGCCCACAACTGGACTTATGTTTATGGTTCGGTCAGTGTCAAGTAGCCCTCTATTTTAATTGTTATGTGGTAATGAAAAAAAATCTGAAGTGGCTGTCCTAGATTAAAGATGGTTGGTCATGTGAAAGCCAAATGACTTCACTGTGAGTTGTGTAATAGAAGTTTTCCAAGAAAAGAGAAAGGAGGTGGGAATTTGAGTTATGGTGGGGTACATGGTAGCTTGTAGCATGAACACACCCAATCAGGACCATGGCTAGTGGTCGAGAAACTATTCAGAGACAGATAAATAATAGCATCTGCAAATGATAAATTAGATATATGAGTGGAATTTTGGAAATGTGTGGTGCTAACTTACAAGCTATTTTAGTTTCACGGTTTTTAAGAGCTATGCATGAGGTGTTTAAACTTAGTTTTATGTTTGTATATATTGAAGCTACACTACACAATTTAAATGAACCCTGTGTTCCTTTGACGTGGCATTGATAAACGTTCTATGGTACCTACGGGAAAAAGATTCGGCAGCAGCTTTAACAGGTGACACTAAAACCCAGTATGGGGGATTATGCAGGGCAGACACTACGGGAGAGGGAAGAGGCGCCACCTCGGCTGCGGGAGGGGAGGATGCAGGGAGGGATGGGAAACAAAAAGGAACTGAGCGAGCACCTCCGCACTAGGTTGGGTGGTTCGGGCCTGCGCGGTGGTTGAGGTCGCGAGAGCTGGGGTATCAACGCGACAAAGAAGCCCTTCCCAGTGTGGAGAGGACCCTCCACACTCAGGGCTGCATGGGCTCAACTCGGGGAACACGGGGGGCCCTGGGATGCGGGGCGACCCTCAGCGCCCGCGCGCGAGGCCCCGCCCCCGGAGGATGAAGTGAGACTGTGCCCGGCGCGGGCAGCTGCGCCTGGACCCCAACCCCGGGCTCCTGAGCGGTGCGCGCGCTGCCGGGCGGACGGCTGCCAAGAAGTCCTGGGTCTGTTTCCGGCCAGTCGCGGGCGGCTCCCGTGTCTCGGAGGCCCCGGGAACTCACCTTCACGAAGCTGTCTGCGTCCGGAAATCCCGGCAGCACCATCTCCTCGTCGGACTTGGCTGCGCTCGTCGCCGACGGGGCCTTGGATTCCCGGGGGCTGGGAGGCGCCATATTTCCGGCCTGCACAGCTCTTCTCGCGAGAGCGCCCGAGTCGACGCGACGTGCGCGCACCACGCATGTGCAAAGGCCTCCTTAGGGGAGCGTAAGGTAGGGAGTCAGCCACGAATGCTCCAGCTAGGGAATTACATTTTCCTTTAACCTCATGTTGTAGGATCCTAACTAGTGATTTGGTATAAGACCGGGAAGACCCAATTAATCCTCATATTTAAAGCCAACTCCTCGTAAGCTCTGGATCCGTGCCTCTGCGGACTTGATCTTCGCTCCTGCAATTAATCCCCTCTCTGCTTCGTCTGTTTTCCCTAGCCACAGGTTCATTCCTTATGGCCTACACCTATGTTGGCACGTCTCAGCGAAAAGGACAAAAAAAAAACACCACTCTACACCTTCCAGCCACCATCACATTTCTCTTGCTTCTTGTAGGCAATGCGCTACTGGAAAAGGCATCTACATGCTCCCAGTGTACTTAATCTCCAGTGCCTTCTGACTCTTCCAATCACATGTTCCTCTCTCCTGGAACCACTCTTGTTTAAGCATATTGTGAGAACTCAAAGCATTTGCTAACTGAATGCCTGGAAGAACTCTTTTTTGAGAGAGGCACTATTAGGCAGCGCAGGGGAGGGATTTGGTAAGTTCAGTGGGTATATTCCCTCTCCTAAGATCAGGAGCGATTTCATATGGTTTAACCTCATGCCATGTGTCAGGATGGGTTATCTCATCTTCAAAACAACATCATGGGATAGCGCATACTATTGTCTACACTTTCAGAGAAGAAAGATTCAGATTCCACCTCTTTTAAAACCACACCATTTCAGGTTCAAACTCCTTGCTGTTGAACTGTGAGGCAGGCCACAGTCTGGCCCCACTCTACTTTCTGGCCTACTTTTAGTTCCTATTCTTCCTTTTGCACTTTTTATTCCCCATCGACCACTGAGGCAGACATACTAAACTATGAGGTCTGACTGTATGAAACTGCCATTTTAGATATCTAAAATGGCTGAACACCTGCAATCTAATATGGTTCAAGTTACTACTTGCCATTTCTGCACCACATTGTGCTTTTACACCTCTTTACTGCTGAGAATGTCCTCGCTTGCTTCATCTGCCAAGCTCACGCTGGTCCTTTAAGACCCATGGCAAATATCCCCCTTTTCAGGAGGCTTACCTGTTTCACGCAGTGGGATCAGTCAGTTCAGAGCCCCACTTGCGGCTTGCACACTGCCTGCAGTTATCAGCCCACTCCTGCTTGATGCTGTCTCTGCCTTTTCTGGCCTGTGAACATCCTGAGGAAACTGACCAGGTCATGGCGATCCAGTGTCCTTCATTGTCCCTAGTACTAAGTACTTAGTGAATGGTGAAGGAATAAGTGCTTACTCTATAAACTAATACTTATGAATAAAAAGACATGCACGCACATTTTTAAAATTCTGATGTCATTTATTGGCACAAAAATTATTCAGATACAACATGGCATCCAGACATGGCTACGCTTGATACTTTGTGCATTTAGTTTAACATTTCTTTTGCCCATAATTCCCAACACGTACTAGGCCCTCCGTGTTCAGCACCTCCATCGCAGCACTTCCGTTTTCCAAGGCCCTGCTCTAAACAGAGCATCCAGACCTCACTGAAAACATCCCAGAACTGTGCTGGGGAGGGCCCGTGTGGGCTGCTCCACTGCACTGTGCTCCCCCTGGTGCATCTGCGCAGCCAAAGCTGCCCAGCAATCTGAAGAAACTCCCCTCCCAGTGGTCTGGGTCTTGGACTGCAGTGTGTACGTCGCAGCATCATGGGCGAGGCAGAAGACAGATCTTTTCCCATCCATTTTGGCCCGTCTGGCAAATGCTGTCGCTGCTGTCCACAGACCAGTGAGGTAATGGGATGGCTGAAGGTGGTGAAGTCGGCTTCTCCCGCTTCCTTATAGTCTGGAATCCTAAGACGTGTCCTCCACGACCTGAGGCTTCTTGACTGCGCTGAGTTTGCTGTATTCATGTTGAGAGGAACGACTAGGCCATTCTGCTATCAGCAAATGCTTATGATGAGTTGTGAGTTAAGTCAAAACCCGTATTTCTAAAGTTATGGATCTTCTGTTCCCCAAAATCAATGGCTTGATTTATGTACTGTTACTGTGTTTACTGTCCTGGGAACCAAATCAAGCCTTGTGTTTCTGACGATATATTCAACAGCAGCTAGAGAGTTGGCTCAAACCAACTTTTAATGTACAGTAGTTCTTTTCATTTACATTTTGAAATATTTAACAAAGCTGAACTTTCTGACCATGGTTTCAGTTTAGTGGAAGCATATACCAAGCTACAAAAGGCTTGAGAGAAATGCTGTGGGCACGTCTGGGCCTCTGGTTACCAGAAAGGGCACCTAAGAAGACAGACAGAAAAGGAATATTTTAATAATTCAGGCGTCTTCACAGCTTTCCACACATACACTGACATTGGCGAGACCAAGGCCTGAACCCCCACGACACAGCCTGGTATCTGCCAAGCGCTGCCTGTGAGGGACACACTCGTTTCAAGTCAAGGGCTGATGCCTGCCGTGGTCCCAGGACACTTCCGTGTCTTGCTCTCTCAAGTTCCTACCTTCAAGCGAGCCTCAGGCAATCGATCCAAGCAGCCCCGGGAGTGCTCCTTGATGTTCCAACCCCAGATCAGAAACCTGCCTTTTCATCTCCTGTCTGTTACGGCTCTGGCTACTTTTTCTTTGCCCTTTCTATACCTCAAAACTAGCAGCAAAATCCAAAAAGACCCCCTGCTTCCCCAAAATGAGGAAGCCTCACTTTTCTGAACCTTTTTTAAATGTAATTTTAACCTATTTTGGTGTTTGCCTTCCCAACATGCATCTGCATCTCTCAATTTTGTCCTTTTTAGAGCAATGAGCACACACAGTGAACACGAACTTTTAAAGAAGTGTGAAATGAGGATTATCCTTCATGGGTACCCCCACATCTTTTTTCGTGATGCTGGGTTTGGGGCCCAGGGTGGGGTCCTGACTGCTTATTTTAACAAAGGTACTTTGAGACACCCGCTCACCAGCCAATGTAGCATTGGCAGAGGTTCTCGTGGGATGTTGCTTGTTTGATGAGCAGTTCGACTTGTGTTGGGACATCCAAAGTTTCATCGTGAGAGAAGTCTCGACCTAGGACAGGAGAAACGAAACCATTTCATCTGCACCTGCTTATCCAGCCCCCCACTTGGCACTGGTTGGCTTCACTGTCCATGCAGCCCAAGTCAGTTTAGCCACATACTAAAGACTGTATGAGAGTTGAATTTTACATTCGCCTCCACGTGACTTGAATGAACACCAGTCTCCTTCTAATACAGACTTGGTTCAAAGAGGGCCAAGTCCTGCAGTCGGCTGACTTCAGGAGTGGCAAAGATGTGACTGATGGTTTAGGAAGATTTCTTCTATTCCATAAACACCCTTGAGTCAGGCAAGTGAGCGAGAAACCCTGTTCTGTTTCAATCTTACTAGCCTCCATTTTGAGCCTTTCCTCCCACAGGGCAGTTGCTTCCATTATAAATTCATAATCTCCCACCTCGAACAGGCGGCACTTGGCACTGCCCGGCCCCCCATTTACTTATAGACCTTCAGTACTTTCCCACTGCCCTTAGGATATAGGGTAAAGATAAAAGGTCCTGTAGATCCGGCCCTGGGCTGCTCAGAGTCAAAGGTTTTGCACTGAGCTCCTCACACCTCCCTTGCTCCAGGGCAGTGACCGGCCAGCATGCGGACCTCTTTTCTTGCTCTGCTCCCTCTCTCCTCAGGGCGTTGGCACCCGGTTCCTAAACCTAGAACAATCTGCCCCCAATCAACTCTCCTTTCAGATTTTAGCTCATGGGTTGGTTTGCTGGGGAAGCTTTTCCTGACCTTAAATTCCCCTATTATTGGCATTAGAGCCCCAAGTCCCTTGCCCCCACTTAGTACAGTGCTCTCCTTTAGAGTCTGGGCCCCATGAAGGCAGGGAATCTGTCCGTTTTTACCAACACGGTTTCCTCGGCAACTAATGCTTGTAGGTGCTCAGTAAATAAACGTACTTTGACTACAAAACTTTTGTGCCAGTCCCTAATGTTAAGCACTTGGTATCCCATGTCTCACCGAGCCTCACGGCCTACCCAGAAAGGCATTCTCATCTTCAGATGAGGAGACAGAGGCCCAGGGGTCACACGGGAAGCGGTGAAGCTGGGGTCTTTGGCTTCTCCGACTCCCACCCACCATGTCACACCATCTGGTGACATGTCTCCTTTTTGAAAGTATGTGCTTCTCCTTTTCCACACTCTCTGCCCACCACAGCTACGAGAGGACGGCCTGGCAATGATCAGAGTGGACGCATGCACTCTCATATCAAGTCATGATGACAGGATTTCTTCCTGAATTTGGACTCAACAGAACTTTACATATCTCTGTTAACATGAGATCAATAACATTAAATTTATTGGTAATTAGAAAGAGAATCAGAGAAGGTTCTTAATCGATGGCTTCAGAGACACTCCAGTTAACAGCATAGTCAAAATTGAGGTGCCAACGGCACTGGAAGATGGGGCTGACCACCAACTCAAGGAGAGAAGAGGCTCTCAGATTTTAGGTTTAAGTAAACACATACACACTCACCAGTGAGCTTATCCCGAACTCTGTTAATGATCTGAATAGCTTTCTTGTTTAGGGCCTCTGGTTTGACCAGACCATCTCCAACTAGAGTACACAAAAGTAGAAACAACAGTAAGAATTGGATCATCACACCAGGTTCAATGGACGCCTTGCCTTTCTCAAATATTCACTTTTGTAAGTGTTGAGCAATTCTTCCTCTGTGTCTATCTTTATCCTCAGAACATAATGAGAAATTCACGGAACCTTTTCTGCTCAAGGGCGGTTTTGTTCCTTCATCTCATTGACCCTCTTGTGGTAAAACACAGCTGCTATTTTCTTAATGAGCTAGTCATTGGCGGGAGTCCTCAGAGGTTGGACTTACTGAAAGAATGAATCGATTCTGGCACTGTGGTCCCCGTTTTCTTATGGGCTGGTTCCCCAAGTTCCACACCATCCAAAATTTCTAGGAGGAGAAAAATCAGAAAATTCAAACACCAAGAAGACATTGTTCCAAGGTATTAGCTCTAATTCTTCACATACTATATTCCCTTGCACACTTGCCCTACCCACCTCAAAGGGGAAAGGAGAAAAGAAGCATTGTTACCCTTCATGTACCTAAAAGGTCGTAAATCTGCAAAGCAAGACTTTTCAGGCAAAGAGCATTAATAAAATGTTCTGACATAGGGAACAGGAACATTAATCAAAGACCTGATGATAGAACTTATTTAGTTTGACAAAAACTGATAATAACATAAAGAAAACTAGCTTTCCATGAATCATGCATATGACTAAAGTGTTATTCCTTGGAGAAATTTATACATCAGTTCTGGAGAGAAAAATCTCAGGCTCTAGAGTCACCCTCCACTGACTGTGGTCTCAGGACAGAAGAGCCCAGGGTCAGAATGATGAAGTTATTTACATAATGCCCTTGTACGTCACAGGCCTTCAAAACAAAGCCAATATGATGCTTTACTAATAACCCTCCGGAACTTAACTTTTAAGCCACATAGAAACAACCAAGTCTGCTACCATCTGGTGCCACTAGAACCAGCTGTCCTACTTGCCCCCTGCATGCCACAGGCAGCACACAGAAGTCATCCAATGACATACTGATGAGGTGGGCCCCGAGCGTTAAGCAGGAAGTCTCACGTACTTTGGATGAGACCAGTCATCTGCACAAGGTACCCAGACATTGTGGGTGATTGGGGCACTCACAAATCCCATCGCGGTGTCCACGGTAGAGTCCACACAAGTTCAGAGATGCCACTATCACCCAGGACCCCGATTTCCTGCCCAGAACACGCTTTTTCTTTCTACCCATCCAGATCCCTCGTAGCCAATCAGTCTCAGCTTAAATCCCGCCAACCCTTAGCAACGTGGTTCTGAGCGATAACTCTGTTCTCTAAGTCCCATGGCCCTTCTAGTCCAAAACAAATCACGTAGTACTTGATTACACAGTGGAATGTGCTGTTCTCTTACTATTCTGTGTATATTTTGGCCAGTGCTATAATTCGATTCTGTGCTTCTTTAGGGCAATTTCTGTATGTCACATTCTTTTTGCAACCTTAACCATTATTTGGTTTAGCCAAGGAACTAGTTGCAAATGTTCCACAAATGACTGGAGAGAATATTTACCTTTTTACATACCCCACATTATTTCCCAATATGTGAACTGTTTAGGATACTGTTAGTTGTTATGAAGAAAAACGGTGGGCAGGCTGCGGCCGGGGGATGAGGGGACAGCTAAATGAAGTTAAACGGCTTTACTCTGAGACCTCCCAATGTGTTCGCTACACAGCCCCTGGCCCGGCTCTCGTGGGGCATCCTCTTCTGGGGACCCTGTCCTGCAGGCGGCGCTCTTGGGACCATTGTTTCACGTGGTTTCCTGGCTCCTCGGACAGCAGTGTGAGTGCCTTTCTGCTGCTTCCACCTTCCTTTTCATTTCAGAGCTATTAACAACGCTTTAGGATGAAGGTAATACAGCTAATAATGATCCCAATGCAGATGCTGCTGAAAGGCATGCTAAATGCTGGCTAATACTCAGACACACTTTTAACTGTATTTTTATAGACAGATTGCAGAGTTTGATCAAAATTTCTAAGCTTTAGGTACCCACTCTATCCTGAGAGGCGTTAATAAAAAGCATGTATAGGTGCTTGGTGCTCAGTAAATACATCCAGACCAAGTTTTTTAATGAATGCCTGGCTGGTGATATTTTAGCAGTGAGAGAATCTTCCTTCATGTTTAGCATCTGTCACGACTTTAAGTCGTTTCACCTAATGGCAGTAACAAAGCTCACCCTCTTCTAGAAACACTCCGGACAGGAGGGGACAGACTCTGCAGTCTCCCATGGGAGGCACCCACCTACTGACTGGCCAGCAGAGTAGGAATCTGTCCTTGTTCGGGATCTCTTGTTGCCTTTGGTATTTGCTGGGGAAAGAATCAAAGGGAGGATTAAAAAATGCTTCAGACTTTGACTTGAAAGAAACTTGGTTGATGTGATATTTTCTCACAATCCTAAAAATATAATATTCCCCAAAGCTATAAGCCCCCTAAGAGAGAATCAAACATGTATTACTCAGGAGTAAGTTTCTTTTCTAGAAGGGGGATCCAGTCCTGAGGGACACTCTGTAATGTCAAGCTGGATTTAGACGATGTAAACCAGGGAACAGAAGGGGAAAATGCGACTTAATCGCAGTGGGTTGGATGCCTCGCTGGTAAACCTCTGCCAAGGAGGTGCCGCCGACCCGAATCACCGCTGTGCTCGCCTCCTATCAAAACACGAAACCCAAACAACCAAAGACCACTAGGGTACCTAATTGATACTGAAAAGGATGTTAATTAATATCTACACTGATGATTGGAGTTTTCTGTTCTAGTTAATAAAAATACTTGAAATTCATTTCCAGCCACTAAAGCTTTGTGAAAACATAAGGCAGTAGCTCAGTGATACATCTCAGGCTCAAATGTAATGTCAGACAGTCCTAATTGGAGAACATGCTGACTCCGGCTCCGAGCACCTGCTAATACTCACTGTCCATCAGCCTCCAGTTCAGCAAGGGGTCGTAGACAAAGGCTTCCAGCACGGCCATGACGCTATCCTTGTGCTCGCGAAGGACTTCCATCACCGTGTGGCATGTGATTCTGTAGTTGCCATCCAAGCCAGTAACCTGTAGAGGGGGCAGAGCCACTTTCCACAAAAGTTGCTAGCACTGGCCCCTGAAGGCCTCAAGATCACAAGTCAAACAGTCAAGAGGGTCTGTCACCCTCACTGAGGAGGCAGATCCAGGCCATTACTGATGTATCAGGCTGGGAAGTCTTCAGAGCACGGGGTTAGGTCAGTGATTCATGTGAAACGAATTTTGTGTGATGTAAAGAACAGTAGTACATTCGGCCTGTCACCCACGGCCACTCACCTCCATAGCGTTGGTCAACATTCTCGTTAGTCTAAACGGAATCTTCTCCGGGAATTTTTCTCTGGTCATAGCAACCTACAGGGCAGACAAGGGGAAAAACCAAGACCACGGGTCAGACTATTTTTTTTTCACTCAAGCTAAGTGAAAGCAAGTGGGTTTTCTTTCCATCACCAGCACTGATTTCAATTAGAGCACAGAAATGAAGTCTCTTGAGTTCAGTGAGGGGACTTGTCACAGGAATTTAAGAGAGAACCCGAAAAAGGACACGTGTGCAGCACGTCCAGGCCTTCGACATGCAGGCCACGTACGGGATGCAGATTCCTCCACTCACAGAGGGCGTGTGAACAGTGGGGGGCAGGTTTGAGCCCAACTACAGCAAGTACTAAGGAGCATGGATTCCATTTCTCAGACTGGCTCTATCGCCATGGTATGAGAGGCAGGGGTAAGATAATGCATTTTGGCTGAAGTTTGACAAAACGGTCAGAGGAGGATGAATGCTGGTCATCCAGGAGGGCGGACTTTCTGTGGTGATCGGAACATGCTCACCTCAAAGCAGTCCCCAAAGTCAATGTGCAGGATCTTCCCACTCAGCCGGTCCAGCATCAGGTTGGACGGGTGTCTGGGAAACAGAACAGAGACCAGGGCGGGGGCAAGAGAGCAATACTGATAAATGAATCCATGAGTATGTGGCACTACTCTAGGTCACGGGTGGGCAACCTACAACCCGCAGGCCAAATTCGGCCCTCCCCCGGCTTCCACAAATGTCTGGTCTGCTGGAACACAGCCACGCGCACCTGTCTGCGTAGTGTGCCAGGCTGCCTCTGTGCTACAACAGCAGACGTGAGTGGTTGTGACAAAAACTGTATGGGCAACAAAACCAAAAATATTTATTATCTGGCCCTTTATAGAAAAAGTGTGCCACCCCCTGATCTAGGCCAAAACGAGGGTTTATCGGTGTGGATCGCAAGTTGCCCCATGCTACCATGATAATTTGGTCACAAGAGCAATCGTTGCTGGCACCTCAGAGTGACAGGGCTCTATTATTACTACTCAGAACCTGTCACAGGGTCTCGTCTCTCTGAGCCCCCCGAATCAATCCAGGGAGGATCACTTGACTTTTGTCAATAGGCATTCCACGTTTTTTGTTTTTCATTTTTTTTTTTTAAAACAAGAATTTATTATTTTTGTGGGCTAAAATTATTTTTACTCACATAAAATTGCATGAGACATGATCCCAGGAGAATATCAGACATCGGAAAACTAGTTCTTTAAAAAAGTTCTAGTGAGTCGATTTCCTAAACTACTTTTTCAGTCAGTTCATTTGGATGCAATTTATTATGTAGAAATATTGGAATGGTTGGTTTCAATTACAGTTATAGAATTATTTATCTTAGCATAGTGGTGATTGATAAATGTTTATTGAATCAAAAAAATCAATCAGATTTAACATGGTTTTTAGTATATTAAACCAACCTATGCAGTAAGTAGTAGTACCCTTGACCTATGGTTTTTTCCTCCTCTTTAGTCTGACGTGCTGTTCTGTTCGCATGGATAATAAATAGGGGACTAAGGCTGTTGCTGCAAAAAATACCTAAAGCACAAAATACAAGTATTTACCAAATGGTCACAAATCTCACTGGAAAACAAAACGAAACCATTCAAGAACACTGCAATGGAGAAAGAAGACTAGAAGAAACTAAATTCACTCACCTGTCTCCTAGGCCCAAAATATATCCGACCATGGACATGACTGCTAAAGAGCGGGTGTAATTGGTTCTTCGATCAAACCACACCTGGAACACAGGAGCACGAGTGAGCCGGACTCTGGAAACTTAACCACTTTCCACATGATTATTCCCAGCCAGCTGTTTGCTTATGTTCCACCAAAACCAGTTCTAACATATACTGGAATAAAGATCCCGAATACAAAAATAACAAACTATGCTGGGAATGAACTTAACTAGAAATGCACACAACTTAGATGAATAAATTAAACTTTGCTTAGAGATATTAAGACTTGAGTAAATGAAAATATCCATTTAAGGATATCCACTGAGGATTGTAAAGATGTAATATCCTCTCAAATTATTTGACACATTCAATGCAATTCCAATAAAAATTCAGTGGCACTTTTTTTGGAACCCTGACAAAATGATCCCCCAAATTTATCAATGGGAATAAAAGTATGAAAATAGCCAGTGAGAAAAGACTTGTGCTAATAGAATGGTCCTTGAAGAGAAACAGGCAGAAAGATCAATGAAAATAAAGAGAAGCTCTACAAAGAAATCCAAGGGAGTATAAGAATTTAGCATGTAATAAAAATGGAATCTTTTAAACAGGGGAAAGGATGGATTATTTGTAAATACTGTGGTGTTGGTTCATCATCTAAAAAACAAAATTTATGTCTTAATTGTATACTCCAAATTGGCTTAGGATTTAAATGTAAAAACAAATCTTATAATTAGTACAAGAAAATATATGTAAAAAGATACATAATCTTGTGATGGAGAAGGCTTTTCTAAATATAAAGCCAAAGGCACAAACCTTAAAGAAAAGGATTAAAAACCTGTTAACTTAGGAATGTTTGTATATCAACTATGAAACAAAAATCCCAAACCAAAAAACATGCCACTAACAATATTGAAACACCAAATAAACAGAAAATTCATAATACATGAAACACATTTAGCCTTACTTTATAAAGAGCTCAGATTACTGTTAAGCAAGAGGAGAAACATTAGACTACTAATCTGCATGTGCTAAACTGTGCGGTTCACCCATCTAATCTGTGACAAAGGACCGCACATCATCTACAGCTCATCATGACAAAGATGAGGCCGGCAGGTGCGCAGGAACAGGTGGGGAAGCCGCCCTGACAAAGGCGGGTGCTCCAGTGGGCGGCGCGTGCACCAGGAGCAAAGCGTGCTGCATACCTCGGAGCTTGGGCTTTTCAGCCACAGCAGCTTGGCCAGGTCATCCCCCGCCGTGTTGTTGACTGCGTGCTCAAACACCTCGACCTTCTGCATCAGGGTCAGGTGATCGTAGTCTGGAGCCATCTGTGTCAGAACACAAACGTGCTGAGAGAGCAGCCCAGACAAATGGTCTGAACCCAGGAAGGCACCGGGCTCCTGGTCCAGGCAGAGCTGGGTTCTAATTTCACCAGCACAGCCAAAAGGAGAGAGGAAATAACACTGCAAAAGGAAGAACGGCGTGGCTGCTCTAACCTTATGACCACAGGAACTGCCAGGGCCTAAGGGTGGGACAGGCCTCACCACAGTACAAGCCTGCTGGCGTGGATGAGCACTCTGGAGGGTTCAAGGCTTTGGTAACAGGCAATTCTCTTTCTTTTCACTTATACATGTACTAAACATTATTTCTCCATACGGCCAGTGCTCTCTATGCATTAGGTACCAAATAAAACTGTCTAGTGTCACCTAGGATGATGAAAACTTAGTTTCTGGGCTTTAGGGCCCTTCTGTTTCTTAGAGAAGGTTACCTGTGTTAGGACTCACTTCCTTAAACCTTTTTCCATAGCCAATTCCCTCAAATGGATTTTTCTGTAATGGACATATGTAGAAGCACAAGAAAAGCAGCTCTGAGTAGCTTCTCCAGCTTGTGAGTTTTGCCTGCGAGACGTACCCGCAACATGATGCGATGCTCAATGTTGAGCAGGATTTTCTTCTTCTCTCTGTAGTCCCGGATGAGGGCATGCAGTGTGTCACAGTGCGGGACCCAGCCGATGAGGCCCGAGTTGGTCGATAAAGGAATGACTGCATATCTCTGGATGCTGGCACCCACAAGAAAGTAGGGTTATTGTACAGTAAACAGTGCAGACCTTTGATCCGCTCACGGTGCCTGCCAACTAGTTTTAATGAACCCCCTGCCCAGGGCTGTCATGAGTTAAGTAGTGACAGTGCACTGATGGTATGAAAGCATACTGGTCTCTTGACCTGCCTAACAAACTCAGTGCTTTTGGGGAACAATCCAGTGACTATTTCTAAGCCTAAAATAACCTCCCAATTTACTATTTATGTTCTTAATAGAAAAAGAGGAAAAAGTGTACTAAGAATAGGAAAGGTTTGGCCGGGCTAGAATCCATGAGGGGTAAAACACATCAAATTTGCAGAATCTCCAGTCAAAGGGCCACACACTGTTCTATTCTGGAATCTTTGGAGGTTGTAAAAAGCATTCCACATGAGGATACTCTCATTATTGAGGGTGTGTGTGTGTGTGTGTGTGTGTGTGTGTGTGTGTGTGAGAGCGAAGGAGGGAGGGAGGGGAGAGAGAGAGAGAGAGAGGCGGGGAGAGAGAGACAGAGATAGAGACAGAGACACCCTGGCTGTTGATGACTTCCTGTCAGGTACATCCTTTTATAACTTATCTCGGAAATGTACATGACTATGTGGGAGGGATGTAGGAAAAACGGGAAGACGTCTCAAACCCTTGCTGTTTCACAGCGGCCTGACTACCTGAGGTTCTTCCGCAGAGAGGTTGGGTCGTTGGCCAGCAGGGTGTTGACCAGGCCGAAGAGCTGCATCACACGTTCGTCCTGCCGCAGGTCCTCATGGCCCTTCAGAAGGAAAACAAACTCATGCCCGTTGCTGCCTGTAAGGAACGGTGGGAGCAGTCAGTGCAGATCAGAGGGTCTCCAACCTGTTAGGTGGCAGACCGCCACTGTACTCCAAAGGTCCTGCAGACTGCGTATCCCTTACCCCGCAAACAGAAAAACATTCCCCAGAATCGATGAAAAGAATGGCCCTGCTTTTGATGGCTCCCCAAAGTGATGCTGTTCAAATTAAAAATAAATTTTAAAAAGCTCTGTCTCTGAATGATTCTGCATAAAAACGGACATTCTCCATGTTCCTCTCCGCAACCCACTCTCTGTCCTTCTCTGATCCGAGGAGCCTGATGGCTCCAGGCTGTATCAGCTGGGCTCGGTCAATGGGGGCCCTCTCCGGGGGTCAGAGGTCAGGGAGAGAAAGAGGTCAGGGTATTTGCCCTAACAACCAGCCTGGCCACAGTTCTAGAAGTAGCTCCATCCCCCTGTCGAGGCTACAGCTTCTGCCAATGCGAGCCTTGCTGGGCTCCTCGCCTTTCCCGGTCGGGAGGGTGGGGGCAGCCGCTTCCCATGGTCGGTCCTCTCTTCTCCGCTCCCACCTCCAGAAGCAGTTCCTTCATCAGGCTTCTTAAATTAGATACTGCTGAGAACCTGACTGACACATGCTTTAAGGTTAGAAGACGCCAGCCCATGGAGACAGTCACCATAAGGGATGGGCGCTGGTGAATAATCACCGCCATTAAAATACACGAGCATTATTACTTAAGGCCACAGACCTCGACGTGCCGCCAGAGCGTCAGGCCTCCCAAACTATCCCAGGCGGGTAACGAACCTCAGTGTGAGAATTCATTTCCACTGGTTTGGATTTCACACAATCATAAAGAGAAGATATTCCAGAGCTCAGAAGCCCTTCCTTCGCTGTGGCCTGTCATGTCCAGCTTGCATCCAGATGCCGCTTTGTCGTCCTCATCAGTTCCCCAGCAGCTGCCCACCACAGCAGCGCCCCACGGCGCATGCCTTACAGTCCCCTTCCACCCGCTCGGGCGAGGGAGTGCTTAGACGAGCACAACCACGCAAATAAACTAGGAGCCCCGAGGAGGGTGGAATAAGGAGAAGTCCACGTGTCCTCTGTTCCTCTCTCAATACACACGGGAGAGATGGAGCACATGAAAGATCAGCCGTGTGAATGGCAAGCAGTGGTTTCAGAGGAGGGAGGGGGAGATCAGCCAGCGTGGGAGGGGAACACAGGAGCCGGAAGCGCACAGTGGTCCTTACCCATCAGTGTCAGCTTCCGAGGCCTCTGCTTGGATGTGATGACTTGCAAAGATGGTGCTATGGACTGAATGCGAATGATCGGCTGGTTGGGGTCGTATGTTCCTGGCACAGCCAATTCAAGGTCCCGGCACATCAGGAGTTTGGGGGAAACGTACTGCAGCTCTAAGGATGTGAGCTGTGAATAATCACCAAAGGGTTTAGTCTTCCGCCTCCAGGGAGGAAGTTAAATGCAATCTAAGTATTTTTCAATGGATTGCTAAAAGCAGCGACTTGTCCCCAAGTCTGCAGGTGTAAGCGAAACCAGGTGCCCCTGGATTAGTGTCAGAACATTCACAGATAGTGAAACGGAAGGACTATGGTGACAGTTAACCCTGCAGGAACCTGAGGACCCTACCTGTGGAGCTGCTTGGAGATGCGTCTGAACACGTGGTAATAGAGGTCCCAGGCCTGGGTGAGGTCCTTGACATTCCCTGATTTCATGTACTTCCTGCACCACTCTTGGGCCTCCATTAAATCTCGACCATATGCCTGAGAGGGAACGCAGGGGAAATTTGCAGGTGGTCACGGGTGTCGACTAAGCCACAGGCTGAGTCCCCAAGCAGACAGCAGCACCCCCAGGGGCACGCTGTGGCTTGAGGCATCGGCGGCGCTCGGCTTAGCCGTGCAGCCCGTGGCTCTCTGCTCCTGCGGCTCCCATCCTTAGGACGGCTTGTCAGGTCAAGTAAGGTCTCGTGAGCAATGCTGTGGTTTTCACGTTCAAATTCTGGAAGGGTTTTGTGACTTGAGGACAATTAAATTTCTGGTGTTTTCATAGCCTATGGCCTCCGTGAGAGTACATTTCATTCAAGTCAGTAGCCAGGCCAGAGGGAAAGGCATCTGATAAAGGCTTCGGGTTGTGTCATTTCAGGTTGTCATGCCGTACCTGGTTAAAGGATGTTTCCTTCAGAGTCTGGGGTCCCCGTTCCATCATGGCGTGCAGGGGCTCCAGCACCTCGAACATGCCTTTCACGTTCCTCTCCCCGAAGTACAAGCGAGAAGCTTCCTCTAGGCCTTCGTGCCACATCTCGTGCCAGAGGATGGCCACTCGGATCAGCTCCTCGCTCACCTGAATCACAGAGGGGGCGGACGGAAGCACCAAGGATGAGCTACACTCAGAAAGGCCTGTCTCGGGGAAACAGGAGGTACTCCTTCTGCTGGCCAGAGGGAGCATGAGGCACGGTCGTGGGAGGAAAGCCACCTCGCTCGAGACCTCTGGCCAGGTGCCCCGGGTCAGCGAGCTCCCGCCCTGGCCCCCAACTCACCATCATGGCCTGCTGCACCAGGGTGTTACTGTGCTCACACATGTTCTTCAGAATCTTGTTGGCTGCGTTGTGACGGGCTGTGGTCGTGGACTTAGAAGCCACAGTCAGGGGGTAGATGAGGGCCTGGGGCGAACACAGAGGCACGTTTGCATATGGGTGAGAGGAGCCTGACGCTAACTTTTAGGAGGATGACACAAGAAATGGTGAGTACAATAGGGACGCGCATTTGAGTCTACCAGGCGGGGGCTACTCAGTCTAGGGGGAGCGCTTTCTTTTCATGAATGGCCCTGCGACAGCCAGTTGGACAGACCCTCCGAGAGGCAGGACGGGAGGCGTGGCTCCCGCTCTGGCTCTCCTGTCTCTAGAGCAGCTTTGGGAAAGCCTGAGCACCAAAGTGAAAGGTCAGTTGTTAGATGAGAACGTGCCCGGGGGGCCACGTACCTGCGGGTGGTACCGACCGATGTCTGTGAGAAGCTGGTGAATGAGACGCCCCACCAACGGCCTGGGCGTGTATCAATTCTCGCAATGAGTTGAGGTATGACCTGGTATTTAAAAGGGCACGGGATGCAACAATTAGATCTGGAAACGGCCCTAGTTATCCTTCTGGGTAATGAAGAATAGATGTTGATGGATTCTGAAATGGTTTATTCCTTTTAGTTCTCTAGAAGAAACTTAAGAAGATATGGAGTCTTGACCTTGGGACCGGTCCCTACTTCCTCTCCACTGCACAGTGCATGCCGCCCTGCACTCCGAGCACTGCATGACTCCACGAGGAGTGGGAGCTGACCCAGCCCAACCGGTAACCAAGCAGCCTCACCTGTAACCAGGTGTCAATCTGGATGGCTTTCACCCCTTCCACCAAGGCTTCGTTTACATCTGGCCAGTGACCATAATCAAACCATAAGGTGAGGACTCTGGAAAAGAAAGTACGGGAAACTTAGTGTCCCATCTTTTGCCAGTTCTTCACCTTTCAGGTTCCTGAGAACTGGCAGGGCCTCGAATCGGTGGCTCTTGAGGGTGCGGGGTCTCGGGACCACTCGGGAGCGGTGGGTGGTGACGGCAGCAGTGCTCGCCTGAACACCGGGAGGGTCATGCCAACTCAACAGCCATTTCATTACAGACAACGCAGCGAGGGCACCGCGGTATGAGCTCAGAAATCTCACAGGTGGGCGCTGGGTAACCCATGGATAATCTCTGCACACAGAGAGTCGCCTGTGGAACAGCAGTGACCAGGAAACCTGGCGCTCGGCTGGTGGGAGATTCCCAAACAGAGGAGGCCACCCTCATCACCTGCAGCCTCGGGACTGGCTGGTCTGTGCCCTTTGTTCAGGCCCCTCAGAGGTGGCTCTACAAGCTAAAGGGCTTTCAGCAACAGTGCGGCAAACGTGTGGGTTTCTTCTCACGACAAACCGCATACGGGGCATTGACAGGCCACTTTTCGGTCCTCGCAGGTTTCAACCACACGGGTGGGGCCTGGTCGGCTGTTGCTCCTGGATGTCATCATCAACGTGGGGAAGGGACAGAGCGCTCTATGCCTAACTTCTGTGTCCCACCATTCGCACGGCCCACCAGGGTTTCCCCTTCCTGTCCCCGGTACCTGAGTGTATCCTGGAAGGTTGTTGCCTCGTGACAAGGAGATAGATCGGAAGAAGCCCTGGACGGCAGGGACAGTGTACATCAAGAGGGTTTTGGACAAATCCTGCGGAAACACACGTGTTAGTGACACTCTTGCCTCAGGCTTCTCATCTGTAAAGTGGGCGTGATGCCACACCAACAGTGCCGACCTCAGAGTGCAATGAGGAGTAAATAGCTAATGCACTAAAACCTTTGGATCAGTAGCTGGCACACAGCAAGCACTCACTCAGTGGCAGCGGAGTCATAACTGTTAGCCTCCAGGTCGAGCGGCGGCTTCCTGAACAGGGTGGCAGAGGAGGGGCCTGAGGCTCTGAACATGCTATCTCTGGCCGCCGGCTGCCCCGCTGCACTCTGAACTGACAGCCCCAGGACAAGAGGAAGGCAGGGGAAAAGGCGGGGGACAGATTCTGGCCGCAGAGCGGACCCGCAGGTGTGCACGGCCACCCACACACCGGTGCGGGGCATCGGGGCCATGAGCTCATGCACTGGGGAGCACAACAAGGAACTCATTCTTTGACGTCAGCTCCCCAAACACAAACATGCACAGCAAAGCACTGTCTCACACAATGCTGGAAGAAAAAGAAGCAGTCTCCTAGTGACATCCGGCAGTTCGGAGTAAAGCCTCAGGTCCCTACAAGCCTAATGACTACTCCATCCCTCAGAGCGCCTGGTGCCGGGGTCGGTCCTCCCTGGCGGAGGGAGGGACAGGTACCTCGGTGACCTTCTTCTGCAGAGGAGACGGCGTAGGGCTTTCTCGCTGCTCTCTGCGTCGCTCTCGCTGTTGCTGCCCTCAGTGCTGGTGGCAGTGGCGGTGGCGGCGGCCGCTGTGGCGGCGGCAGTAGCTGCACTGGTGACGTTGGCCCCGCTGGCGTGACGCAGCTTCTTCTTCTCGTCCCGGGCTTGGTTTTGATGTTTGTAGTGCAGCACAGCTTCGAAGTTCATCACCGCCCACGCGTGCCAGGCCTGGTGGGGCGAGCGGGGACAGACAATGGGGCTGTGACCCGTGGTGGCAGACGGAGGCTCAAGCATCAGGGGCTTCGAGGTGCATGAGGCCCAAGCTGAGGAAGGGCGCTGACTGCCCCTCTACCTGTGGTCAGCCGAGCAACGCTGGGGAATGGGGCGTTGTACTAAGTGCAACGTGGCTCACTCGTGTGGCACACTCACTGTGTCAGGGGGAGGGCACCGAAGGGGAGCGAACTCTGGTCCTCGCCTCAGGACCCCCTTACTCTAGGAGGGGAGCTCACTCATGCAGAACGCGGCTGGGCAATAAGAGACGGGCCGTGGGAAGGCCGGGGCCCAGGAAAGCTTCACAGAGAGGGGGAACCTGGGGTAGGTCTGGAAGCAGCCTTCGGTGGGCAAGGGGGGACAAGAGAGGACAGCAGTCAGGACTTCAAGGCGGGGGAGGAACAGGGACAAAGAAGCAGGTCGGGCAAGCATGGGGCGGTTCACAGGAAACCAAGAATCGCACCTGACCAAAGCCCAGGGAATGTGCAGGGAGCAGTGAGGGGGAAGGCCAGCAAGTGGCAGCATCAGACTGTGGAGGGCCTGGCATACTAAGCCAAGCAGGTCCCATTTCACACTGCAGAAAATACAGCTTCACTGGGTTTTCAAGATTCCTTTGGCAGCTGTGTGTAAAACAGGTTGATTTAAGAGACTGAGTTCAGAGGGGTGATGGTGAAGGCCTTAACCAGGTCGTATGACAGTGGGCAAACACACTGAGGACACGGGAACATTACGGAGAGTGAACCTCGTTCATCATCTAGCCCAGCGGTCCCCAACCTTTTTGGTATAGGGACCGGTGCTCCTATGAGAAATCCAAGGCCTGATGATCTGAGGTGGAGCTGAGGCGGTGATGCTGGTGCTGGGGAGGGGCTGCAGATACAGATGACACTTTGCTCACTGGCCCACTGCTCACCTTCTGCTGTGCGGCCCTGTTTCTAACAGGCCACGGACTGGTATCAGTCCACGGCCCAGGGTGTTCAGGACCCCTGGTCTAGCCCTCACACCTGGCCCGCGGCCTCTCAGAGAGCCAGTGCTCAATGACTGTTTGCAGAAAGAAGCCTTTGGTGCTAATTTGGATAAAGAAGGAACTGCCCACACCCCCGAGGTTTGGGGCTGCAGTGCCACCATGGCACAGCACTGCCTGGTGTGGGCAGCATGAGGCACGACTGGATTTGGGCCTCATAAGTTCGTGGTGACAGGAAGACATGAAGTCATCCGCTCGCAGTTGGACTTTCTGGATAGCCAAGAAATTCCTGTGTGCTCCTCGCTGAGAACCTTCCTTAAACATGAACGTGTCCATCTCCCCACCTAGGCAGAGCAGGTTGATCACAACTGACCTTTACTTGATGAGTAAGATTCTGCAATGACCCACGTTCTTTCATACTTTCATTTACTCGACAAATACCTCTTACATACACCTGTCACGTACCAGGCACCGAGCAGGGGGACACAGTGAACAAGACAGAAACCGTCCCTGCGTGCACACAGGACGACACCTGTGATGGCAGAAGACAGCATAAACCCAAAGGACCCGTAGTAGAAAAAACTAAAACTACAATTCCTGGAAGCAGTGTTTTCTCATGATTTGTTTCTTTCCTAAAAGTTGAATGAAGAGAAGTAATCTGGGTAGGAGACAGTTCTAATTAGTAAAGTTCCAACTAATCAAGGGTTTACTGGATTTATTTTTCCAGCCTTGGACTGAAGCTATCCTAGAGGAAGTAATTATCGCTGATATCAAAAAATGGGCATTTTTCAGATCAGAACGAAGCATGATTAAACCAAGGTAAGATTTCTGTTGTAGATGTTTCTGTGGTCTTCAGATATAGGTTTGGATCCCAGAGGGATTAATTTGCAAATTCCTAGCAGGTTAAGGGATCTAGGGAAGATGATGATGACATCTGCTATACCAAGCAGCTGTTACCAGAAGGCCCCTCAGAGAAGACATCAGAGAATGAGGATGTGCGCTCTCAGCAGCGATGTATACTTCCGGGAATGCTCCTCTACCGGCCAATCCCATCTTTTACACATTTTCTAATTCTGTTTATCTTCTTAAAAAGTTTCCTATGACATAATAGGATGTTACCCACAGCTTTCCAACAAAAACAGAGAAAGTTAAGTTCTTAGATGAAGAGCAGGCAGGAACAGAAGTCAGAGAAAGAGGGAACAGATGACCCAAGGGAAGATAAAGTTCCACAGATGAACCATGTAGCCAGATGTCCTAGGAAAATAAGCAGCTACGGGTCTGTAAGACAGCAGCATCCCCCGCATATAATAATGGTGTAGTAATTCCTTCTCAAATAAAAGACTCTGCCAATCTTTCTGTACCAATTAAACTTAGAGGGCCTCTGACAGACCAGCTCCCGCCACTCAAAGAGGCAAATTCACAGTTATCAGGCCAGCTGTAAACTGGAACACACAGGAGCGCCGGCCGGGCTGTCCGGTGCTGGGTGGCATGTGGAGAGGGCACAGCTGGGGAGCCCTGCTGCGGTGTGTGGGTTACCTTGTACCAGCTGCGGTCGTGCTCCGTGGCGGCACTGTAGTACTGCAGGACCTTGGGGATCGTGCTCTCGTTGATGCCCTGGAGGTTCAGCTGCCACTCCCCGAGTTTCAGGAAACAGCTGGAAACAGAGGAACAAGCTTATTATGTTGCTCCCTCCTCAAAAGAGCCCTCCAAAGGAGGACGACGAGTCGTGGTGGGGAGCACACGCCTTCCTGATGTTTACTCGCTCTCAGGAAGCAACATGAGGGAACCATAGAATTCCCACCCACATGGAAGGAAGGAGATGGACATTTGGGATATTTATGGTGTTAGCTCTTCTTGACCTTTGTCTCTCTACGCTAGCACTGGAGTACGGGCAGGTCTGAAAGAACCTATCTCGCCCAAATCCAATTTTGTGGGCGACAGTGGTTGAGTAATGTTCTGACTGCTATACGGCTTCTCCCTCGCTTTTCCCTTCTCCGCCCCGTTCTTTACAGTGGTAATATGAACAGGTAACGTTCACCGATTGCTGCTCCATTCCAGGTACTGCTCTAAACGCCTGTCATTGTATTCTTTCTGTTAGTCCTCACACCATCTATATTGCTCTAAGAAATAGGAACTCCCATTATCCCCTTTTTATATGATGAGGAGCTGGAGGCACAGAGCTTAAGTAACTTATCTAAAGTCACACATCAAATTAGCAGCATATCTGGCATTTAAATACGAGGAGTCTTAGTCTAACGCCAGACACCAAGAGAAGAATAGCACACAGGTGCTCCTGGGCTGCTGAATCCTGGGAAAAAAGAGTGGCAGAGCCTGGGGAGCAGCATGATTTGATGGCTGCCTGGGATCCCTACAGGAAAAGGTGAGAGAGATGTAGGCAACTGGCCGCCCAAGGAGCCAGAACATGCTCCTTGCTGTCGAGGCTGCCTGCATGGCAGGGCTGCAGGGGCACTGGCCCTGGCGGTGGGGACCTCACCGGGCCATGAGCTTGTGCAGCTCCTGCTTGTGCTGCTGGTCCTCAGTAGCAATGGCGTGCTGGGCCTGCTGCTGCATGGTCTGCACGAAGTGCTGCATGTGTTGGAAGGCATCGATCTGCAGCAGGACAAAGGCACAGGGCGCCACTTGGCACGCGTCCCAACCTCAGGAAATGAACTGCTGTTCACCTAATAAGGCATGCGAGCCAGACGCTTTAGACAGAGCCCCCTAGATGACAGGTGAGGACCCTGTATGACAGAGGACTGGGGCAAGACGCTGGGAGACGACTGATTTTTCAAAAAGATTCATATTTTTCAACTCAAGTCTTATCGCTCCTCTGCTAACTTTAATTACTAGTTTAATAAGCTTTGGAAAAGCTATTTGCCTGGCTACCCCAAATAACAATTCATATGAAGTAACTGGAAACGACTGCTTACTTCGCCATCAATACATTGCCTCGGGGAAATTAGGCTTATGGGGAATTGTTTCAGGTTGGTAAAACTTTAGTACTTGTTTAAAAACACTATAGAACCTTAGACACAGCAGCAGACAAAAACTGGTTACAAAAACCTGATCGAACCCTCAGTACCCAAATAGAACACAGAGACAGAGAGAAGCTCCATGTGACCACGTGGAACAGGAGGAAGTCACTGGCTAAGCAGACATCTAGTTGGACAGGGTGGCTTAGCAAACTCTTTAGAACATCTCTGAGCAGTGAGATCTATTTATGCTCAGGATTTTATACAAAATGAGCAGAAGGCATTTGGGTTAGGGACAGAAGTTGCTGTTAAACAGCAAAACAGATTAGGGACAGACAGCTGAACTGGGGAAGAGCAGACGGAGTCAGACATCTGAGAGGAAGTCACAAGCCATTTGTGTAAGACTGTCACAACTAGACACGCCAGCATCTTGATAAATGGGGTCCATACTATTTTTAAAGGGCTTCGGGAGTGGAGATAGAGCACATGAACTTCAAAAGCCCAAATGGAAAGAATGATAAAATTTAAATCCACTAACACAGGGAGGGACATAGTATGGGAGAAAACGTGAAAGAGAGGTTATGTGTTTTTCGCTTCAGAAGAGGAGGGGAAAAAACCAACACTTCAAATAAACAGGTCAGAATGCTCCCTTTATAGTAAATCATCTGAGTCTTTTCTTTTTTTTAAATAAAAACATGTCAGTGACAACGGCCTTGAAGAAAATGAAACTCCCTGGTTGGGGGCCAGGAGCAACTGCAGATACTTTTCAACATAAGGAATAAACATTTTCAATTCCTCAAAAATAAAAGAAGTCGCTTCCATGCCACAGAGTAGGGACATACCAGATTCTCCTGTGCTGGATCAACTTAGTGAATTTAATATTGGGCTTCAAATCTGAACTGATGCCCGGCCTCCTCAGTTCAGGAGATTTAGCTTTTGTTCAGCACCTTGTTGAGTCTCTCAAAGAGTTGACTCTGTGTCTGGACTGTCAATGACACAGCTTAATGCAGAGCCAGAATGACACGACAGTCTATCAGGCAGCTCATCTATGCATGAGAACAGCGCAGACAGATAGATGTTCCAACAGTTAACAAGACACCTGTCTCCCTCAGATAGCTGCCACTGGCTTTGAAAGAGGAACTGCATTAGCACCCCACGCCTGGGAAGTGACACATGTTCCTTTAGTTTTTATCCTATAACTATACCGACCAGCCTTAAATCTGTCTAAAAAGAAAAAGAATTGGAAAGCAGTATTGAGAAGATCAACCACTAAAAAGGTGAGAGAGAACTCGTGTGGTTAATGTGCACATCTGGCAGGTAAGAACCTAAAGTGGGCACTATGATGCCAGATGCTTTCAGAGCCCATAAGCTGTGTCACCGACAGTCCAGACACAGGGCTGTTCTTCCCCACTTTCCTCTGCCTTAGGCAAGGCAGAGAGGACAACCCTTGTTCACAGGGGAGGAAAATAAAGCTCAGAGAAGTAAGGTGACTTGTTCAGAAGCACAATGATTCGTACTAGTCAGTCAGCTCCTGAACTCTTATGAAGATGTGACATGTGTGGCTCCGGGCTTGAAGTTCAAGCATCTAGCTGTGAATGGGTTTCTCAAGCGTTACCCATGTGGTTTTGTGGTCTCCCATCGGGATCTGGGCTCCTAAGGAGAGGCCATAATCTGTGGAGAAGTCGGGCTGTGGTCACTGTTGAACGAAGCCACTCCTTGGTTGAGAAAGGAGCTAAAAGCCTCCTCCTGCCTGCCTTCGGCAAGACAGTCAAAGACTTGGAGGCTATACATAGGGAGGGACTCGGACCACGTTCTGATCCAGCGTCTTCTGCTTTTCTCATGTGCCTGGAGGAGGCCAGGTTTTGAATCAACTGCTCTGGCTTGAGAGGCTTACAGACACTAAAGAAACACGAACTAAAACGAAACCCCCGAACCAAGAGAAAACAAAATCCCACAACTGCACATTTGGAGACGGAAACCTGGGCCATCACTACAGAAGTCAACTCGGAGACTCGGTGCCCGGGCGCAGGGCTGCTGCCCCGCCCCGGGTGGCATCCCGGTCAGAGCCAACCACGCAGCAGAGACGTCCATTCCTGGACCTAATCCTAGGATCTCTCAATCCGCCTTCAGCAGAGATGAACGGCTGTGCTGTCACATCTTTCCACAGCATGACTCCAGTGGCTGCTTCACATTCCTTTCTCATCTCAGAACTGCTGTGGGGACGACTGGGGAAGGAAGGGAGCCAGGGCTCCCTCCCGTTTGGTGAGGAGGAGGGTGGGGAGCCAAAGGAGATGCTGACTTTTCATTAATCATCACTATCGCCCAGGAAGATGGTTTAAAAAATAAAAACAAACACAAAAACCCAACCAGGAGCCACATCTATTTCCCAAGGACCCGTCTGTAAACAAAGGAAGAGGAATTGTGCATTGGCTTCGAGATGACTTTCCCTACTGGTTTCAGCATCTCACTCTGGGTGTTGCTGCTTTTGAATCCCAAACTGATGATGGGAACAGAGACGAGAAGTCTGAAAATCAAACTGGTCTTGTGACAGTTCCAGTCAGTGCTTTCACAAATATGGTACTTTTTTGGGTACTTAATAGCCCATCTTCTCTGAGGGGGCAGAAATTGTGCTTTTTCTATGTTCCAGCACATTCTGGCTGCTAATAAATATAACAATGATTACACTCACTGGTTTGATCAATGGTATGTATACATGCATCTCCTTGAGTATGATTCACTTTTTGGAATCAGGCCAAATACCTTCCTAATAGGAGTAAACCTCCCTGACATGGTGGTTTGGACATGGATCCCCTTTGGGCCTGAGGGGAGAAGCAGATTAGTGAACATTCTGGAGAACCCTGGTCTACTGTTGGATTCAGATACAGACCCTGTTGGATTTGGATACAGACCTTGCGAGAACTCTTCCACATGTTTTTCATGTAGGCGTAGGTCACCTGGGGGTGAACTGTGGGCAGAGGATGGTCAAGTTGCCGGGATGGATCGACTCCCAGGAGTAACACTAAGGTTTTATGAGCTAGAGCCTTAAAAATAAGAGAGGTCAGGGTAGAAACAGAACTGGACCAGGAGCGCCAGTCCCTCCTCGGCCTGCCGTCCGGCCCGCAATGTGCTGGGGGCTACTCACCAGCCTGCCGCTCTTGCCACATAGGCTTGCATACTTGAGCCAGGTCCTCATGTCCTCATGAGGGCTGACCACAAGGGACCGCACCATAAGGATCTTCTGCCAGTCCTCCACGATACGCTGGCAGCCCTGGAATGTTTAGAAGTGAGGATTAGATGCGTCTTCTGCTACATCTTAAACCCCCACAAGCAACAGTGGGGCCCACTCTGAAACAAAAAAGAGATTCATTTTGATAATTTCAACCTTCTCAAGTGAAGTGTACTGTGAATGAATCACCTCTTAGGGACTTCTTAAAATTTGAGAAACAGTAGAACATGGATTC
This sequence comes from Eonycteris spelaea, assembly GCA_003508835.1. Classification (NCBI taxonomy): domain Eukaryota; kingdom Metazoa; phylum Chordata; class Mammalia; order Chiroptera; family Pteropodidae; genus Eonycteris; species Eonycteris spelaea. Next base: position 361,954 of record PUFA01000119.1, on the reverse strand, counting down.
TGGAACTTGAATCCTGGCTCTGCTACTTAGTATCTGAGTGACTTTGGACAAGTTACTTAACTTCTCTGTGACCAATCTGTAAAATGGGATAAAATTAGTAGCAACTTTATAGAGTTCAATGAATTAAATTATTTAAATTTCTTTTCTGGATTACAAATAATGCAATTTTAAGTATTATTATTTTTCGCTTCAGTCTCTCTTATTGAAGATGACTATCACTGAAAAAGAAATTAAATTTAAAATGTATTATTCAAAATTCAAAAAATTATGTGTAAAAAAGTTTCAAACAATGTTTGTAAGTTGGTAGCATTTATTAAAGTTATTAAAGCCTACACCCGCACTAACACTTTTGGCCTTGATTAGATTCCTTCCGCTTCATTTTTATTTGTCTCAGATCAAAAACTACATATAGAATGGGAAGTGTATATTCATTTACACACGTAAGTTCTTTTTAAAGAAAGTGAATTAATCATCATTAAAGGAGCTAATTTTATATCAAAAGACTACTGAGAGTAAAGTGGGCTTCTTTTTCACCTTAGCTCATAAGAAGTCAGACTCAGAGACAAACTACCAGGAGATGGGTTTCTGAGATCTGTTACTTTACAGGTGAATTCTATGAAACCAGACGAGCTGTCCTCCTTGGAGAGAAGTCTAAAAGTCTAGCAACAATGATCACAGGCTTTTCAATGTGACAGGACACAGTCTGAGCTGGAATAAAGAACCCAAGGCAAGAAGAGACCCAATGCCAGCAAGGCTGACCTCTCAAACTGCCCTACGGGAGACACTGGCTAGGGATTTCAATTTAGATGAATCTTCCAGCCTAGGCGGTTCGTTGAGTGTTTTGACAATAAGCCATCCATGAGAGCCAAATTTCTACCCAACTTAATGCTTTATTTTCAGGCCTTGAACCATATCTTTCCATCCTATTAAGCGTGACAACAGTGATTTGGAAAGTTAGAAAAACAGAAAATAGTACATTGAGTGATTGTTTTGGTGACTTCCCACCATCTGCTAGTTTCTTCCAGATGCTGGAATAATCTGACCCTGTCGGCCAAAAAGCAGCTTGCTGTCTCGAGACAGGAAAGTCATGAAAGCTTACGATGATGACGGTATCTTGGATACAGTAAAGTCAGATGTGGGTCTCCCCTCCCCAAGACTCATTTAATCCACCCCCCTTCCAAGTCACTATTTGGATAATGTCCCACTTGTTAGAATGGGAGAAGACTGATCAGATCTCTGGTTTGGAAACTCTTCACCCCATTATAGGCACTTAAAAATCGGGTGTGTGCGAGTCAAGTGGGAAATGCTTGCTTCGTGGAACTCTTTTCTGGTGTCCAGCAGACAATTTTCCATCAAAACATTCACCGGGCATTTCAGAATTGCTAATAAAACATGTGAAAGAACTGCATGTGCTCGCTGCCCAGCAGAGACTACTATATTCAGAGCCATCCTCTGCCCGCGGCTTTTTCCTTTCCAGTGGAATGTGCCCTGAGCTGCAGCCTGGACTCGAAAGCCTTCGTCACAGCCTACTGAAAAGCCAGGAGCACAAACCTTGATCGGTCTCAAGATGGAACTTGGAATTAGGTATAGACTGGGTCAAGAAAGTTTAAAATCGAGGAGGTTGATTATGACAAGCAGGGGGACAAGTGGCGTCTGGAGCGCTGGAGGCGCTCTCTCTTTTGCCGATGAACTTGCCCTCCTCCTGACACAGGGACGGGGAGAGCGGCCCTTCCTAAGAACACTCAGGACAGCCGACTCCCAGACCTGGAACTGACAGCGCCTCGTGCTAAAATGATCAGAATGTACAAAGAAAACACTGACGGAGGACTCGGAAGTTTCTCTGTGAGGGGAAACGGCAGTGGAAAAAAGTTGGAATAGGGATCCTGGGATGACCCGAGGGACTATAAACGGCCGGCACTGGTCAATGAGCATATCGGGGAACCCTGATCACAGAGCCGGCGAGTGGGTTGAGAGCCATGGTCCTCTGCGTTGGCCACGTACTGGCATCGGAGGAGGCTAAAAGATACTGATCCAGGGTCTACCCCCAGAAATCTTATTTATTTGGGCAGGGAAGTGCCTGGGCACCCAGATTCCTAAAAGCTCTCCAGGTTATTCTATTGTGCAGCCAAACCTGAGAGCCACTGATTTTGAGGTTAAGATTGTCAACTGGCTGGCCATGAGTGTCACCCATCAAAGACACTTTCTTTTATTCCTAGAGAAGGGTGAAAAAGGAGGCTGGATAATTAGTCATCCTCTCACAGCTAAAAGCTTCAGGGGAAAACCTTTGAGTGCTCTGCTCTGAATGCCAAGCGGCCTCTGAGAAGTCAAGGAGCCCGTGCTGAGGAAAACCGGGAGAGGAGGGGGCGGGCTCTTGGGACTCCCCGCCGGCTCACCTGCAGCCTCTCCCACCAGATCTGGCGGATGATCTCTCGCCGCTCGGGGACGAGTTTGTACTGGATAACCTCCTCCAGCTCCGAGAGCATGTGGCAGGAAACCATGGCCTGGTGGAAGCAAATCACATTCCAACTTAATACTGGACGAACAGTCCGACAGCCAGGATTCATGGCAATCATTTCTGCTGAGAGCAGAGTATCTGCGGAGAACACACAGGCAAGCGCTCAGCAGCCTGTGAGTCCCCAGCAGCCCACTCTAGAAAAAGAAGGGGCCTCTGACACGACAACGTGCGGACTACTCGGCACTCACCCCATATGCCCGACTGTAGCTCTCTCCCGCCATCGCAGTCAGCTCGGCGTCCAGCAGGTCCCTGGCTTTGTCGATGCACTAAGAGAGAAACAGAAACCCTGGACTTGAGCTGTGGACTTGGGGGCTGGGGGTCGTGCTGTTATTTTCAGGCTTCCCAATGAGCTACTGAAGTTATCTCTCTCACTTAAATTCCAGTGACGAAGAGAAAAATTCACCAAAGAAGGGAGAAACTCCTCTGCAGTTCCGAATGGCTAAAGAGTACTATCCGATTTCTCAGAAAGGACGGACATGTATGGCAGCCAAAACCTTAACATCTACAACACCCGAAATCGTGGGGAAAAAGGGAGGAAAATGTATGCTTAGAATCACTGTGTCCTGGCAGCGCACGAGGACAATCTGGGAGCCAACCTGCCTTCAGCTTTTCCTTGCTGGGCATGTTTGTGAGAATGGCGTGCAAACAGTCAAATGGCTCCAGGTGGTCACGCTGGCTGAGAAGTGTGTTGTCCTCATGAGGGGGTGCCTCTGAAACTGGCAGGGGAGGCCAGTCCTCTCCATGTGAATGGGAGTTCTGGGCCAGTGACATGGATGGCCCAGGTCTCAGTTCTCGCACGTAAATCAGAGTCCCGGGGATGGCCAGAGGACTGCAGTTTGAGTCTTTTCTATGTCAAAAGCCCTTCATGTGGAGCTTTTCCTCGTTTGAAAGTTTAAGGTTAATTACTATGTCCCCACCCCGCAGGTGCTCAGGCCATTTACCCAAGCACCTCATCCAAGACAGCCCGGTGCCTGGCAGGGTGGATGCGATCACTTCGTTCTTTCATTCTGCCAGTCGGCACAGGGCTTTCACGTAACGTCTTGGCTTTCCTGGAAGCTCATCGGTGTGACACACCTGCACAGCTGGAAGAAACCTGCGACTGACTTCTGCTGCAGAGGGGGAGGGCTGCTCTCCGAGTCCTCCAGTGACGCGGGCAGTTTCTCTCTACCCCGAGGGATGCTAGGGCAGAAGTGACGACCTGGGAAGCCAGCTCCAAAAGCCATCTAAGTGGTAATGTCCAGAACACATCTGTCCTTCTCAGAGCTGAAAGTGGCCCCGGCTAAGGTGCTGGCGGTTTTCTTAGGATTACGCTCCAAGGCCATTCTAACGAGCTAACAGAGCCAAACGCCAGGGGTGAAGCACAACAGCCTATCCGCGCCACGTGCCTAGGAGCTGGCAGGCAATGCAGAATTACTCTTCTTTGCGAGCTGGTCTGGGAGCATGTGGGTTTTTACCTGTTGTGCCAGGGAGAAGAGGTCCTGATGTAGCGCCAGCACGGCTCTATAAAACGCCCCATCGTGGGTGTCCCGAGGGATCATACAGGTGTACTCTTCCATGCTGTCCCACTGACCTACACACAGACAGAGAGAGAGACAGACAGACAGGGAGGGGGGGGGGAGGGAGAGAGAGGCATTAGCGTGGTCAACTTGCTGGGCTAAAGGCAGCATCTCAAATAGGCTTTGTCATTGTTATTTGCTTTAGCTTGGGGCTCAAGCAAGACAAACTTGAGCTTGAAGGATCAAAATCCTCAGCCTCTGTGGGGTTGAGCAAGCTGATTTAATAACAAAACAAAGCCACATCGATGTGTCTTCCAAACACAGGACTTCATCGCTGCTCCAGGGAGCTTCATAAACGATGGGGGAAACGACAGGAGCACAAAACCACATGTCGAAAGCCTTTAACGCAGCGCCTCATTAACCTGGAGAACTGCTCGGGTTTCTCCAGGTGAGATGGAATCGCTTGCTTCCCGACCAGCGAAGCAATTCACAGTTCGATGGTATACCAGAAACTACATTTTCCCCTGAGCAACTGAAAATGGCCAATACGGGAACCGGATTAGACAAATAGTTTGCCGTCTTATCTGGCAGCACCTTTGCCTCAGAAGGGAGGAGATAAATATTTTAAGAGGCTGTTATAACAGAAAGATGGGCCGGGTCATAGCTCAGTAGTCTGTCTCTGCGTCGTGGCAGACTGCGGAAGTGGCTGCAGCCGGGAACGCAGCTGGGACCGGCTTCCCCTGGTGGGGTTAGCATGTGTGGCAGGCCAGGATTTCCAAGACCATCTGCAGAAGCTATCAGCTTCATTAACTGCACACTGCAGGGCTGTCTCTTTGACAAGGCATTTTCCTGCCTTTTGCTCCAGACCAGAGGCTCATCCATTCTTTACGCCTCTGGGCACAAGCAAAATAGCAAACAATGACACCTCAGGAAGCAATTTGTTTTTAAAAAATGTTCTGGATCCAGTCCAAGAGTTCATGAAAGCAAAGGATATAAGCTCTATGACTCAAGAGAGATAGAATGTAGGTAGAGGGTTACATAACCTTCCTCTGGTTTCCTTGGGGGAAGCTTTTCTCCCGGGACAACCCGTGGACCCTTTCTCCCCTTATTAGGAGCATCTCTGGAACAGACATTGGTAACCCTCTCAGCTGGGGCCTGGTGTCAGAAATTACATTGTCAATGGGGATTAAAAGGAGATCTGTTCTCTAAAATACTCGAGGAGTGAGAGTAAGGTGGGCGAGTGCTGGGCAGCAAGGGGAGAATACAGAAAATAAAATTGTCAAAATGTTTGTAATTGTTGGAGACAGTGAAAGGCACAGGGGAGTTCATTATACTATTTTCTTTCATGTTTACATATGCTGGCATGTCCTCTCTATTCCTCTATTCCTACTAGGGATAAAGATGTGATGGGTGGAGTTCCAGCAACCATCCTGGATCATGAGGTAGACTTGAAAATGGAGGCCCCATGCAAAGCCGAAATATGGGAAAAGGCTAACGACAACGAAGTCATGACACTAGTTTGGAATTCCTACATACAGATTTCATTTGTAAGAGAAAAAAATAAACCAGTAACTTGTATAAAATAACAACAAACAAACCTCGCTAAATATCTTATTTTTGATGCTTATTCACTGTTTTTCATGGCTTCCTTGTGAAGAGCTGTTTTTATGCATGTCCAACAAATTAGTTAAAATCGTCAGGTAGACAGATAGAAGAGACAGAAGTAGATACAGAAGGTTTTATGCTTCCGTAGGCCTGAGGTCTCTACCTGCAGCCGCGGTGCCTTACTTTGCTGATGTGAGCACCCGGCCTCGCTCTCCCCGCCCTGACTGGGGTGCCTGTGGGGAAGCCTCACCTAAACCCCACGCGGCGGCAGCGGCCATCCGGGCCATCTTGGCTTGGGTCTCGTCGTTCACCAGGGTCCACTTCTCACAGCACTGCTGGTGGAGCTGCCCCCTGAAGGAAGGAATTACGCAGCTGGGTTAACTGAAATCACCTCTATATCCTGCTGCTCTTTCACCCCTTGGGCTCCGGGGGCCACCGAGGAACTGGAAGATAGGGGCCCGCCTCGAACCAGGAACATTTGAATAAAAAACACTTTCAACTGGGTCCCATAATAGAGAAGTGACTGGCAATTTGTTATTCCTATGGCTCGGTATTCACAATTTGTCTGAGAGTGAGTTTATCAAAGATAAACTGTCTAACTCTATGTGATGTAAAATGTCCTGAACATCTGGCCCCCTTCATAAATATTAAATAACTTCTCTCACATGCCAGTGAACTCCAGCTCTTTCCCTCTGGCAGGCCTACAGAGAAGGCAATCTGAAGAGACACATCTGGACATTCATTTTGGGCTCAAAGCTATAGGGAGAACTGGTTCTCAAAATTATTATCCAAATGGTTGCAGGCTGAAATGAAACTCAAATGAATCAATCTTCCTTCTTCAGCAGGAAGAAGGCTCTACAATGGTCACAGCTCCCAGAAATCCAAACGCTGCTTATTCTCAGACTCTCGTACAATGACGATGAGTGTGGGTAAGAACTATGAGATGTTGGATTATGAATGATGCTCAGCAGACTCTAGTACTCAAAGACAGCGGAGACATCCCATTGACAGGTGAAACAGCTGCCCTCCCAGGTTCCACTTCTGAATGAACATAAAAGCCTGCTCCTGAGCAGATGAGCCCTGCTTTTGTGTGAGCTTCAAGACTTGGTGAAGCGACTCCTCAATCTTTCCCGCTTTCTGAAAGAGATGCTACAGCATGTCTGAACTTGGTATTGGGACTAGAGTCGAGAGGAAAAGGTACAAGTTGCAAGTGGCCCAGCTCAGAAGCCTCGTGGGGCATGAGCGGCACCACACTCTAAGGTGAGGTGGGGGAGGGGTAGTGATGAAGATGCTGACGAGGTCCAAGCTGAGCTCACTGAGCTGACTGGTGACCACGTCTAGGAGAACCATTCAGGCCCATTATCCAGAATCATGGCAGGGCAGTCATTCACTTCACTGTTTCTCCAGCACATGGTCAAGAGAGCCAGGGACACAGGTATTCTAACAATACACGGCCAAGATCAAAAAGGAAGAGGAACGGGCAGCCACTCTGAAGCTCAGTGACAGAAGTAGGAGGAACCTCGCTACTAGTTTCGTGCCTTCCAAACCTAGAAGCCTTCCCTATGGGGTCCTGCTGGGGGTTACCTTAGGGCAGTAGTTCTCCAATGGTCCCATGCCTCAGAATCCCCTGGAGGGCTCCTTCGTCAGACTGCTGGACTGCTGGGTGCTACCCTGATTCGGGTCTGCATTGGGGCCTGAGAATGTACATTTCTAACAAGTTTCTAGATGATGTTGATGCTGTGGTCCAGGGGCCACAGTTTGAGAGCCACTGGCTCACGGCATAGGAACAGCTCCTCTGGGCAGCATATTTTGGCTGGGGTCCTGCCTGGAGGTAGGAGAGAACGCTACAGGATCTCTGGAAGGTCCTTCTAACGCTAGAATTCAAATTCTTATAGCTCGTGGCCACGGCAGTTCAGCATCCTTCTAGTCTTTTGTCAGGACCACTTCTTTCTGTGCCATGGGTCTAAGGATTTAGCTTTGCTTTTCATTCAGAGGCAAGGAGCAAGTTCAATGTGAAACACACAAACTATTACCACGGAGCACAAAGCAGGGGGGCGCAGAGCAGTGTCCTGGAAAGGCCGTGCCCCGACAGTGGACACGGGCACCGCCTTTACACTGTGGCTGCGTCAACAGCTGTCAGACCCGGCTGGTATAAATGAGGTGGGTTCCTCTCCTACAAACATTTGTTACCAATAAGAATGCAGACTCTTCAGAGTCCTAACTCTCAAAGGCAGTGGGGGAAGAACACGATCGAATAAATAAAAAACATGAGACCACAGGACAAACACTAGGATCTGTTCTCCAACCCCTCACTGCACACCCCGGAGGACAAGGTCAAAGGCCCACTCCCACCAGTGCAGCAGCAAAAGCTGAGGAAGTGTTCTTCCGTCTGGAACACCAAAGTGCTTGGCTCTTTGAGGACCCAGAGGCCACGTAAGGAAGAGCATGTGGAGGAGGGTCACCTGGATTCACCCTGGCTGCAGGTGTGGCTGTGCGCGCCACCGGGCTGGGGGGCCGACTCTTGCAGTCAGCTTCCTGGAGGCAGATGAAACTGGAGGGAGGGGTAGGGTCTTAACCCCATGGTAGCCCCAGATCATTCCTGATGCCAACTCTGGTGAACTCCTGCCTCAGGCACGTTCAAGAGATACACTCAAAGCAAAAGCAGTTTAGAAATTGCACTCTAAATAGACTTGATTGAATAAACCATGCAAGAAACCTGCATGCGATCAGGAAAATAATTCTGCTGCTTTCATCTCTTTTAAAATCTCTTTTCATCTGCCACACTCTTAAATCCCTTGGTCAGCATCGCTGGCCACTTATACTTGATAGGTAATTATAAAACTGAAACAAATCCAAGAGATCAGAGGCAATGGGACCAAGTACTGCAATGTCAGGAGACCCGGATGCTGCTGCTCCTGGGAGACCTCAGGCCGGCTGTGTCTATGGGCCTCAGTTTCCCACGGTCACATAAGGGGACTAAAATCTGTCCCACTTAACCCATCTTAGAAAAGTGGTTGTCTTTAACCTACTTCTCGTTTAGGGGAAAACAGTGTAGCTCACTGTTAGCATGAATTTAACATCACGCGTAGGAAGGCTGTTTTCTAGGAGTTGACATTTCAGTGTTTAAGAATTACTATATTTTGTAAATGGAAACAGCACTTCTAAAAAGAGAATGTTATAAATAGAATGATGTCATTCATTTCCAAAGACGGTTGATATATGAGTGATGCGAAAATAATAATAAAAGCAAGATGGGGGTGGCTCCATAGAGTAATGGTTAGCACGTCTGCTTGACACACAGAAAGTCCTGGGGTCGCACCCCAGGTGGAGCCACAGACCGTACCCCGGGGTGGGCGGGGGGAGGACAGTCTGAGGGCACAGGGCATGGTGCAGCCCAAGCCTGTGGGAGGAGACGTCCCGCCTTCAGAGATCCAGTTCTTAAGGGGAAATGGCAATATCCATAGGTCGGGCGTGGAAGTGGTGGGGTGGGGTGTGGGGGAATCAAAGAGAGGAAAAAAAATAATAAAAGCAAGATATTTCACGGCCAAACATTGGGGGTGAGGTTAGGACTGTCATCCGCGAGTTATGTCGGGGTAAACACCGCAGCCACAAGTGCTGCTGGTGGTCAGTATTCTCGAGGCCCACGGGAAATGGGTCAATTTAGAAAAGCTGGGGGGAAGGGACCAGAAAGGTTTCAAAGGAGGACGAGACAGTTCAGATGGGAGGATTTCAAAACCTGGAAAAACAAGAAGAGGAGGTGGGCAATTCAGGAAACTGAATGAACAAATGCAGAGAAAAAAAATTCTGTGGGGTCTGGAGAAGACTGCACAGTTTGCCAGAGCTCAGATTATAAGGCCAAGGTCACTGAGAAACAGGCTGAGATGGGGGCTGGAATCAAAACCGAAGGACTTCGATGCCCCGCTGTGACATTTATACGGAAATCAAAGGGCAACTGGGATATACTAAGTCATTTCAGGACTTGTTAGAGTTGAAATTTAAGAACGTTTATATATATTTTTTATCTTCCTCTTAATAATAAGATAACCAATTTGAAAGTTAAAAAAATTGCTTTTGAAGTAATGTGGCTAATTCTTAGCATGAGAGTCGTCAGCTTTAGATCAGTACTGTCCCAGAGAAGAGCCTGCAGTGATGGAAATGTTCTGTACGTACACTGTTCGATACGGTGGCCCCAGCCACGCTGGTTACCGAGCACCTGGGACGTGGCTAGGGAGACTGGATTATCGATTTTACTTAATTAAAAAACAGCCACACCTGGTAATGGCCGCCATATTGAACAGTGCAGTTTTAAATACCCGTTGGACACACACAAAGTACCCGCCCAGCTTCAGTGGCACAAACTAACGCAGCAGACTACACAGCACGCCTCCTCACCGCCGCCTCCGAGACACCTCTGGCTCCAGCCGCTTCCCCTCAGCTGCCCTCGGGCGCTCCTCTTTGACGCCGCCATCTCTCCCCTTGGATGGCCTCTGAGCTGGCCTTGCCATCTCCTCTCTGGCCTCCCCCCAATCCCCTCTCCAGTTTGCTCCTACAGCGCTCTTTTTATCATGCAAACCCGTCAATCACGGCCCTCCAAAACTTACATGGCCGCCCAGTCGCCCTTAGGTTAAAGTTCGAACTCCTAACTTGGCCTGTCGGCCCCGCACGCTCTGGCACCTGCCTACCTCTCCTGCCTCACATTTTACCTCTTTCCACATCACGCCTGACCCTCCTCCATACTGACCTTTCGGAACCCTGAACATACCGTGCTCATTCCCCTCACTGTATAGGTCCGAGTTAGATGTCACTCCCTACTGGAAGCCTTCCAGAACCTTCCAAGCCTGGATTAGGGCTCTTATTTCCCACAGCCCCCTGGGCTTCCCCTTTGTAACTTATTCAGTCTGTATTACAACAGCCTGACTGTCTGCTCTGTGAACTTGGGGGCAGGCAGGGACCACGTCTATCTTGTTCATGGCTGTGTCCTCGGGGCCTGGCACAGATATTGGCAATGACTAAGCTCTCCGTAATTACTGGGTGAAAGACTGAATGGGGCACCAGCCCACGTTGGATAATCTGCTCATGGGAAGGTTATGGCATTTTACCTATTTAAAACTGTGGTTCAACTAACAACTGCAAGATGGCATCTTGTTTTAACTATTTAAAAAAAACTGCACTTAATACTGGAAAACAGAATGAAAACCATTTTACCATTTTTTCTTTGACACACCTCCAAAACTCGGCAAACCAAGAGGTAGGCAAGTTCTCCGTTAAGCATCCCTGTTGCTTCCGTCGGAACACCATCCTCCTCTCTGCCTTTACCCGTCTCCCAACCGCAGTCCTTCCTCCAGGGAGACCTGCAGGATCGTCTCCTGCCCCCGTGGTCTTCCGAAGTCCTGTGCTCGTCCCACCATCGCTGTTCCCTCAGGCTTTGCTAACTACCCGTCGTGCGCCTGTCTCATCGACCTCACAGCAGAGGCCTTGTTTTCTGTCCTTCCCGGCCCCCGCCGGAGCCCGGCAGAGTGCTGGGCACATGGTAAGCATTCCTTAAAGGGGGAGCACCTGAAGAGGGCGTCATCTGTTCTCCTTTTCTAAGTTCATCAGTAAGAGCAAACAAAGAGGTCTTCACCTGTCAGTCAATGTCAAGAGGCAGATGGAAGGGGTAGGCGCAGACAGACCCCAGGGGCACGCCCAAACCGGTCCTGTCCCAGGGCATTACAAAGTTTAAGTTGTTGTTTTAAGAGCCTTTCTACTTAGCACTGAGACCAGACGGAGAGAGAAAAAACAGGAACGTGATAGATCATTCCTGGGAAAATACCAAGTGAAACAAAAGTGAGAGTCTCAGGTGGGAACTCCGTGTGGGGAAGCCTCTCTGTGCACGCGGCTCACCATTCCCCCAGGGCCTCGAGGCAGCGCATGCGGCCCAGCATCAGCTCTGGGTCGTCCTTGTTGGTGTCCATTTTCTTATCATAGGCGACAAGGGCGTCCTCCCACTCGTGCAGCTTCTCATACCAGGTCGCCTGGATCTCCTGCCAAGTGGAAGAGGGGGACTGCTGTGAGGCACAGAGAGCAAGAGGGGCGCATTCTTTAACCCGCACACGCTCCTTCTTAAGGTGCTGTGCTGTGTGCACGATCCTTCGCCTATCGTAGCATGCCTCGGCTCCGACTGAAAAGGACCTCAGGGTATCTGGAGGTATGTTTGGTGACAATGGAATGTTCGTTCCTTGGCGCACCGATGGAATGATTCTGGGATAATCCGAGAGCAGATGTCAGGCCACGTTCCTCCTTCCACCACTTCCTGCCCAGACACAGAGGCCACCAGAATTCTAGCATGTAGGGACGGGAGGACAGGGGAGACCATTTGGGACGGCAGGAAACCCTGAGCAGAGCTCCTGCAGCGATGCCAAGGCCTGGCTCTGCTGGAGTGCTGTCGGTGGGCCACCGGGCAGGCAGGGCAGCTGCTTTCCTCATGGGGCCAGGAGGACAGGCCACATCTGCGTGTTTTCTGGAGGAAAACAACTCACTTTTTAAAAGCTCTTGATTCTCCATATCTCTTAATGCACTTTTAAACTTCCAGGAAACAGTCATTTGAAATATAACATAACACTACACTCAAAATTCTTTGGAAAACCTCCTCCCTCTTCTACAGTCTCTCATCCAATGTTCCTTCCTGCTCAGAGCTTGGCAGCTTTACCAGTGCCAGGGGCCAAAGGGCGGGTTCCATTACTGGGCAGATGGCGTGCCACGCTGAAATGCGGTGTCGGCCACATGAGTAAGAGGTGCTGCAGTCTGGAAGTTGCACAATGAGGCTCTCTAAATGGTCAGGGGACAATTTTATGTCCCTGTCTGCCTCCATCTGCCCTCCACCTCAGTCTGTCTTCTGAGATTCTTCATCACCAGCTCAGTAAATGACTACTTTCCCTCCAGACCAGGGCAGTGGCTCTCCAGGGATTTCTTTAACAGTATGACTCTGTAGTGGAATCTGGGTGATATAATACAGGGCCCTTACTAGTTCCCCCCATTACTCTCCTCTCCTTTCTAAATAAAACTGAGATTTGAGTAGAACATACACTAACAGCTGCTGCGCTAAGCTCTCTGAAAGGATCTTTTCTTCTCGAACCTCTGCAAGGAGTCATTTCTATTTTAGTTCATGAACTTGTACTTCCTTCCCCTCGTTCGTTTTCAGTATAGCCAATCCCCTCTCCTGCCCCTGCACCAATTCTGCTGCCGCAACAGCCTTTTCCCCAATGTCAGTGGATAACAGGGTTTGCCAAAATGGCCATACTTGGCTCCGTGAAAGGTAAAAACCTAAGCTCCATTTTCCAAGCCTATTTGGGATATTGCCTTTCTTTATGCCTCGATATGAAAGAGAAAACTTAGAGCAAAAAGAATGACTGTAAAGACGGCGTAAAATTAAAGACTCAAAGTAACACTGGTAAATTTCCCATTTTGAATTTCTATACTGGGTTGGAAAGAAAAAAAGGGGCCGATGACTAATATGTGGCATACACCATAGGAACAAGCAGAAAGAGGGGGCAGCATACGGGGCAGGTCAGACAGCGGGCAGGATATTTTGAATTGCAATAGATTGCAGAAACTATAAAGTTTAAGCAATAAATCACACAAAATTCTAATGAGATTGTTGTTACATAAATTGTGCTGAGAAAGCGCAGCCTCTGCCAAGAAAAAGCAAACCATTATCAAGTTTAATACGATTCAGCTACCTAAATATAATAGAAAATCCACCTGGGTTTAGCAATAATCTTGAAGCTAATGGCCACCTTTAGAACCTGGAAACAGGGGAACTTTCATTTACGGCTGGCACTCTGAGCCACCGGGGTATAAACTGTCTGTTGGCAGATCACCTGAACACCAGATGACTGGAAGGAACTCTGGTTTCAATCACCACTTGCTGCGCCCTAGAGCTGCATGGATGTCAAAGGAGAGGACGTCTTTGGGTGCATTGCATTAGGGGCCCTCTCTGCCCACTTTCTTTCCTCTGCAAACGAGGACCATGGCAGGGATGGATGAGGCATAGTCTTTCCCATTTTGTCATGTGGAGAGATGCTTTCTTTGTCTAGGTACATATATGTGCTCAAGATGACAAAATGTTACCTTAAAAGTTTCACTTCAATTTACTAGCCCTTGTGTGAGGCAAAAGCCTGGGATGTAGTCACAGGTTTCTTCACTTTAACTCACTGGGCACTTGATTAAGGTAAAGCAGACGAAGTGACGTACATGACTAATAAAAGGTTCCTTATCAAATATATGGACCCAGAACTTCTTGACCTTCTAGGAAGTCAATGCTAAGCTGATTAAGTCGATGCTTTATGTTCGGTTAGGAGGTTACCAAAGCACCCTCCTAGGACCACAGAGAGTCATGGAAACATTTTAATACTGGTAGGGTGAAGATGACAGATGAGAAACAGCTATGTAAGCAATAATGAAATGGAACAATCCCTCAACAGTGGGTATAAATTATAGTGTATTTTTTTCTGTAGAACTGGCCATGGTTTCTTCTAAAAAATGTACTGAGGATTAACTGTGGGGCACTGGCAATGCTAGCTGCCAGATGATGTGAAGATAACTCAGGTCAGGGTTAGACACCTGGGCTCTGAATGCCAGACTGCCCAGGTTCAAGTCCTCGTTCTGCCATTTTAGTCACTATCTCGGCTCAGGTGAGGCGGTTATCCTGTTAGGGCCATAGTCTTCTCGTCTGTAAAACGGGATGGCAACAGTACCTCCACAGAGGGTTGTTGTGAAGGCTGAATCAGATGAAGTGTATAAAGCACTTAGCAAAGGGCTAGGCACAAGGTAAGAATTGGATAAATAGCAGCTATTACTGTTCATTAGACTCCATGATCTGTGTTCAGTTTAAATACAGTCCATACAGCCACTGTCTCCTCCATCCTTAAGACATAGGGGAGTCAGCATCAGCCTGTTACCAATTGTGAAAAAACCAGAAAGGGAAAGTAACTTCCTCAAGGTCACGGCTGAGTGCCTTCCAAGCTAGCTTGCTACCTCTTGCTTTTCGAAAAGAATGAGTCACTTACCAACTCTCCGAAGTGTTTCATGGCATATTCTAACACCCCGGCTGCTGCCTCCGGTTGCTGTAGCTTATTATTAATACTGGGAAAACAAAAGGAAGAGGTGGTTACACTCAACATGCTGGAGCATGGGAGGCGTGGGGTCATTTGTGGGCAGGTGGCTCACCAGCATGTTGGGGACAATGTCTTGCAGATGCAGAGAGGGCATCAATGATCTATTACCACCCAGAAAGTTCAGCCTGAATGATTTCAATCTGAGGAATGATTTCATCTTGAGCCTATACTCCTAATTTTGAGGGGGCAGTATTTGGTGGACAGGAAGTCTTGCCTGCTCTGGGGCCTTCCTCCAGCCAGCACAGACTGGTTTCCTCTCAGATACTATAAGTCAGGCAGCACGTGTCTTTTTTTACAAACTAAATCCTGGGTTCAAAATTGTCCCTGTTAAAGAGCACAACCGGAGGAGGTACGTTTGAATGTCAACTCTTACTTCCTCTCACTAGTTGCCTTCAGTAATAATAATAACCAAAATAAATGGGCTCTGTGGGCAACACAGAAGTGGCACTGAGGTTGGGCCACCCACGTCAATGACAGCCAACCCTAGGGACTCTAGCTGCACAACCATCTGGTATGCTCCCTTGCTTGAGCCCATCTCCCTCAAGTTCACATGCCTCCTTAGTCCTTTAAGGACCACCCCCTCCCTACCTGTGCAGCAGGCTGTGAAGGGACCACATCTAGTGTTCCTCGCCTGGTCTCTGGCGGAGAGATGCTTTCCACTATCAGCACACTACTTTGCTGATGTCGTCTGCAGACAGTATGTGGCCAGTTGGAACTGGAGAGCCATAACCATATCGGGGCAAGCAGCAGTAATGCTGGAAGCCTGGCGCCTGGACTCAGTTAGTCAGAGAGGCTGCAAAGAGGTCCTGCAATCAGGACTTAGACCCCTGTTCCGATAGGAACCTACTTAAAAGGCTAAACAGCAACTTACACAATCCTAAGCCTGAGCTCGAGTTACAGGAGGAAGTTAGGAGGGAGGGAGCAGGCTTGAGAAAGTCAAAGGACCACAACAATTACATCTGTTCACGGGGAGGGAGCAAATTGTGGCAGACTGACTTAGGAGTCTAGACTGGTTTAATGAGCAAGGATCCAGTTTATTGCCCTGGGTACAAACTGTCTATTTGACTAGAATTGATTTTTAAGTGGTTTTGGGAAATTCCAGGGTTTGGTTTCAATGTGGTAATATGGCAAGAGGTTGCTGTTATAAATATTATCTTTAAAAATTTGAGTTCCACCACATTTCTTCCAATAAACCAAGAGGGACTGCCCAGAAATCTGATGAACTAGAGAAGTGAACATTTGTGAAAGTAATAATCTAATGCCTCATACTTACAAAGCACATTTCAAATAATCTTTCCAACCTATCGCTCCCTTGACCTCATGCATCCTTCAGAGAGTGCAGAAGGAATGGCATTCTCAGCCTTGTTTTACTTCTGGGAGATTAAGGTCCACGAAGGCAGTGATTTTCCCCAAGGCCCGCAATGAATGGGGACAGTCCTCATATGACCTGAAGCAACCTAACGTCTGTTCTTTGTTAAGGCAGGAGGGGAAGCCGCTTTGGATTTGGAGTTGGAAGACCTGTGTTTACATTTCTGGAGGCCCAATCCTGCTACTTACAAGCTGTGTGACCGTAAGCAAGTCATCGTTTTCAAGTTTCAAATTCCTTATCTATAAAATGAGGCTAATACTACCCCTTTCACAGGGTTCTTCAGGGAATTGAATGAAATAATGGCCACAAAATTGCTAAGCATATAACTATGTTTCTAGCAACATCTATCCTTGGGGGGATAGATGTTGCTAGAAACATAGTTATATGCTTGTGTACAGAAAAAACATACATCTAAGGCTGAGACTTGAGCGGCACTAGCAAATCATCCTGAACAGATTATTCGAGTTGCGGGTCTAAGCTCTGGGCTCCAGGCTCTGCGACCAGAGGCAGACAACACCGCACAAATGTTTCTCTCCTTCCTTTACAGGAGCAGACAGGCAACCTCGTGTGGGATCTGTGCGGGGGCCATTAGTGCTTCCATGTAGGTCTTAAGTAAAGCAGTGAGCCAGAACGTTCTCTGTAAATTCTCTGCTGCAGGATTCAGAAATGTTTTTAATTTCACCGTGAAGCTGCGACTTCATGGTTCTTTTAGGAAGCCCTACAGAATTTTTCTAAGCTGAGAATGAAAAGCTAAGTCCAAAGAGACTAAGCCCACTGCACGTTCACTGTGAAGCGGGTCCCCATCCCTCCTGACCCCGAGGCCGGCTTCTCAACTTCGTTGCTCACACACATGCGGCTGGGTGAACTGTACTGATAATTAATAATAGTATATATTTGTGATCATCTAGTTCCTTGAACATAAAGATTTTGAAAGCATAAGGTGACAGGAAAAAAGAAAAACAGTAATATATTATAATCAAATACGCAATAAATCACATATAAACGTGTGTAACTTTATATTCTATCTATGGTTTTAGCCCTAATGTGGACTACTGAGATGGCCTGGGTAGGAGTATAAACTGTTGTGATGAGGAAGGTAAGGTGTTCTCTGTCTGAACCTCTAAGAATCAGACATCAAAATCCAGGCGTTCTAATAACTGTCTTCTAATCGTGTGTTCTGGAACATATTCTGTTTTCAGGAACAAATTATAAACATTACCAAAGCTTGCAACACAAAAACAAAACAAAAAAAAGCAAAAGTCTCTTTCCATTCCACTTTCCCACTCATTATGCATAAATAAAACCAAACTGATCAAAATCAGAAAACAGTGACTAGAGACTTCAGAGGAGAAATAAATTTACCTTAATATCGCTAAGGGACAGACCGACACGGCTTTGCAAATTAAAAAAATCTCGTATGGCCCCAACTTCTTCGAGAAAGTCCAAATAAGCCATCGGCATCATACTTCTCACTTGAATGTGTGTGAAGGCAGGAGGCAGGCGAGAAAGCAGACAGACTGGATGGGAAGGAGTGGGGGGGTGGGCTCACTGGGGGGAATTACGGAACTGCCATGAACACTGGGGGTGTCCCTCGAGACTCACAAGCTCTTGCCCATAGTAAGGACAATCACTGAAAAATTACACTGACTAAAGGAACTAAAACACACCCATGAAGAACGAGTGGGATCAGTCTGAGAAAGGGTCCTTGTCAAATCTTAAGTTCTTGTTCTCTCACGTGAAGGAAAGCAGCCTGTGCACGCCCACTCTGGACTGTTCAGAGAGTAGAGATGTTAAGTTAACCAGCTGCTATCGCCTTGATTATTTTTCCTTTTTCCTACTTTGATCTTGCTTTGCTATAGAACCTTCTCCCTAAGCTACATTTCTCCATTCCCTCCTTCCATGGAGTCCCCCACGCATGCCTGCAAGACTGCCGGAGCGTGCACCTGCGGCGCGGAGGCTCTCGGGAGGTGAGTGGACAAAGTCTCGGTGCTCCGGACACTCCGTCGTCTTGTTTGGGACCCTAACTTTTTCTCCCTCCTCCATGACTTCTGGCACTTTATCGTGGGAGGCAATATTTTAAGACAACAACAGAAAGATATCTAAATTCATCGAGAGCTCGCTCATGGTGCTGAACGCGTAGATGTGGTATACCTCACCCTATGACGTAGACACTGTAATTTATATTCCCCTTTTAATACGAAGAAACTGTGGCCCAGGAGATCACAGGCTATTGGATGGCATCGTCCCTTAAAAAATGTACCATTTCGAAGGATCTTAAATAATAACTTAAGAGTTATACACTGTAAGGGGCAAAATGTGACAGACCACGTGACGGGATCTTAGTGTTCCACCCTTGGCATCAGAAGGCATCCCGTGGATACTTGTAAAATGAGTGCGTGAAAGCACTGGACGGGATGTTTTGACTAGCGAGCTCCTTCCATAACTCGCCGTGTGGGAGAAAGGAACCCCCCTGCGCCTTCGCTTTCACTGCCTCACCGATGCGTGGCCAGCGCTCCCTCTGACCCCTCAGCTCCCATCTCCTGTTTTTTATTTCCTTTCAGAAGCTACTAACGTGCCTTCAAGTCTCCAACCGTCAGCCACGCTGCCACAGCGGGCTTTTCCGAGGCAGCTTGTTCGAGGCTGCCAGGCTTACAGAATCCAGATTGCAAAGTGTGGGGTAAGCAAGCTCAGCAGCTCCTAGCTGCTGCGTCTCCAGTCGCCTGTCTACTTGGGTGACACAAGCCTATCTCTTGAAATACCTCCCTTTTAAACTCAGATGTGGTTTTATGAGACTACAGGGAGAAAGTGTATGATGTTTGGTTCATGTGGAAAAAAATCGCCTTTGCTCAAAAGTCTCCTTAATGAGGAACTCTGGTTTTATGGGGCAGCTGGGAGGTTTCTACAGCCCGTTCTATAAACGCTCCTCAGTCTTTCCCTATTAATGCTGGAGCCTTATAAAGGGCAAACTGTTCAAAGCCCCAGACTGACAGGAGAGGAGCGCTAATGACACAAACCAGACTCCACTGACATGGGTCTGGTTGAAAAGATATGACAACAAACAAGTCAGGCGAGACGGAGGCCTAGGCAGTAACCTGCCCACAGCGACAGTGTGCAGAAACGACAGGTCGACCAGGCTTCCCACCGCCTCTCGACGCGCACTGAGGCCAGAAGGAAAAGTCTCAAGAACTTTCTAAGCCAGTGGATACTGATGCCCACTGCTGTCTTAACAGGGCCCAAGGGGCACATCTGTGTTCGGCTCCATATTCCAGTGAGAACACCCAGTGGAGACCTCATTTACAGTTGTAAATCATAGTGTGAATGGAAACTGCCTGTCCACATAAGAAAACCCAGAGCCCACAAATGAACCTGGTGTTAGCGAAGACAGGAGAGCTCGGTGAGTTAGGACATCAGGAGGGGAAGAGGCATTTCTTCAGATATATCCACTTTCATTCGTTCCCCACGTCAATATTTAATTTTTATTAAAGGAAGCTGAGCTAAAGCCCTTGGAACTGAGAAAATTCTTAGCAATTGAGGGAAACACTTTCTAGAGCGGAAAATTAACAAATACAGATAAGAAATTGCCTTAATGTCTTCTATACCAAACAGATTCTACCAAGTATCTTTTCTCTCTGCTTTCTAAAAACTTGCTTCCAGAAGTAGGAAAAGAGTGTGAGCTGAGTAAGCCATGTGGACCCGAAGGAGTTTCTCACCGCCTTGGCGGGGTCCGGCTGAGAAGCCGGTGCTGGGAGCGGGGCTGTGACTTCTCTGGGGCTGTGCCCTTGGAGCTTTTCCTCAGGGTTTTTCAAGGGCAGGTGGTGACCAGGTTCACTGAGGATGAATCTGACAGAAAGCGCAGGTGGTAAACTGTCTAAGGTCTTAACGCTGAGGCAGTGAGAGGGTCCCCAGCTTGGATCTAAAGGCCATTGCTCCCACCTGAAGAACTTGTTTCCCAAAGGGTTTTCTAAGTCACTGCTTCACAGGCTTCTGGGCTGACGCCAAGTCCCAAGTAGTCTGGCCTGGTGATTCCTTCTTTATGGCTCCTTCGGTTATCGACCTCGTCTCTCAGCCCTGGCGCCTTGGTGACCTTCGGCTATTCAGAACAAACTGATGCAGGATTATTCACCGCGAAGCCGGAGCCCGCTGGCAAGTGGGTGAGATGGGGAGCATCTGCCATCACATCTGGGGGACTACTTAGGCTTTCCTAGCGCTCCCGTCAGGAATTTACGAGAACGTCACACACTTGCTTCCCCAACGCATCTGAGCCTTCTTTCTCCTGTCTGTTTCTGGTGCAGACCACAGTCTGAATTTTTTTTGGTTCCCTGTCAAGTAAGAATTCTTTGAATTCCATTGGTGCTGGGCTGGTGACACGTGCAACACAGCTGAGAGCGGACCTCGGCAGGTCTGGCCGAGGAGCTCCTGACCAGCCAAGATGAGGCCACGATGGACACCGTTCGGACCCTAGCCACTGTAGCAAGCAGTCTGCATTTCTCTTACAGAGCAGTAATGTTTTAGATCAGCCCGTCCCTTCCCCCAGCACCAAAACTTAGCTCTGTGCCCAGTGGGCGATGAAAACAAAACAGCCTGATTCCCACACAGAGCCAGGAAGATCTGGGGTTGCCGGGCCCTGATGTCTTTATCAGACAGTTACGCTGGGACTCTGGAAGCAGCAGAATGGACTGGGCAATTCAAAGACACGTTTTTTTTGAATAGAAGATGAAAACAATACCCCTGGCAAGGTCAAACCCTCTTTCCTTGCGTCAGGAACCCGGGAATGGCAACTGCACTCCTTCTCAGTGCGGTGAGGAAGAGAAGGCTCGCCTCGTTAGGTGGTTTCAAAGCTGGGATAGTCGATGTCCTCGGAGCTCTCGGGGACCTACGGCACCAAGATAAAAAGGGTCTGGTGCGAGAGAGGTGGCCCACCTTGGATAATCGAAATGGGTTCCTGATGTCTCAGTCTAAATGGTATGTCTATCACAATATTCAGAGGACATGCTAAATCATTATGGGAGGAACTGGGGGCCCCTAAGAACAAAAAAAATAGAATGCTAAAAGCTGTGTAAATTAGGGAACAGGGAGACAAAAAAAAATTCTGTCTTTTCAAGACTGCTAGGGAGAGGTATATCATTCTTTAATTAAGAAAAATTTGGGGGAGGGACGTTCACCACAATATAATCGCCTTTCCAAAATGCTATTTTTACCAATGCATCATCTGTTTAAATAACTACATATTTCATACATCACGGTGACCAGCGCATTCACGTAATTTTGTATTCTGCTTGTTCACGTAACACTGGCATGTTACACTTTATCCGGAGCCTTCATGATTACTTTTTGGCTGAACAGTCATCTCATCCCGTGTACATAACCCGTCTCATGGGCCTGGTGGGGAGCAGCACTTGTTAGGACACCAGACCACCGGGAGAGCTGCTTCTGAGCTCACCGGGTCCAGCGCTCTCCACGTTCGCTACGTGGTCTGTGCCGTGGCAGTCTGCAGGGTCACCTCTGGGAGGCGGTGTCCGTCCCTGAGGACGAACACACTGCTCACCGGTAAGCCAGGCAAGCTGTCCCGTTTTACACGTCACCTCCAGACACCTCCTGGCTGGACGCAGGGCCTGGGTGCCCTAGCGCGACCCAGTGTGAGGCACGAGGAGGCCGCACAGCCCTGAAGTGTCAAAGCACACGCTTTGTGCTGGCCGGGTTTCCAACCCGGGGGCTGTCAAGGCGTGTTGTAAAAATGATGAACGGCTGTCACCTTTCCCGGGCTCTAGCTGATTTAGGGCTACTGGCAGGAGCATCACTCCCAGCATGTCAGCCAGTTAATTACTTCCAACTTTATCTTTCATGTCAACACTGCCTGACAAATTGGCCATTATCTTTTTATTCTGCAACAATGAGCACTGCTCCTTTTCTGGTGACGCCTGGAGGTTTTTCTCCTCCTTTCCACTTCTTCATATCCAGAGCGAAATGAAGAGCTCAGAGAGACGATTAGAAAGAAGCTGTTAGGAGAAGGAACAAGAGGAGGAGAGCTGACAGATGGAACCCAGAGCTAACTGTCAACTACCCTGACTCAAAGCAGGGCCGGTATTTTGGGTAAAATCCTGAATTCTTGGCTTCTCAATGTCCAAGAGCTCTGACTCAGTCAATTATGTGGATGAAGTTGGGCAACCAAACTTAAACGAGCTGGCATCTAGTGACCTGGCAGCTTCAAACTCCCCACACTTAACTGTATAAGCAGATGTGTGCTGGCCTTGTACGTTATTAAGGGGTTAGTCCACATCGCAGAAATACCGATGCCCATTCTGGGATCAGGGAAAAGGAAAAAAATGTGCCTACGCTTTTGGGCAGGCAAAGCTGACAGAAGAAGACCCTGACACACTATAGCTGGATTCCCAAGATTCAGAGCTGAGGAGGTGTCCAAAAGAATCTGGAGAGACCAATGGTGTCACCACTGATACAGCTCATTGTCACCGGGACAGACTGTGTCAGAGGTGGCCACGGGCAGAACCCAGCACCTGCTGTATTTCGTCAGTTCTTAGACGCACCTTTTTCACACTTCACACCTCTGAAATCACATACAGTGCACAATGCAAGGTTTCAGAGGGCTGTGACACAGTTTAATTGCCAGCAAGCCGTTTGTCCACCCCCCATGGTGGCACATAAAAGTCAGAAGCCACTTCTCCAACTCGCCGTGAGCGGTCCCATTAAACCTCAGGCCGTTCTGAGGACGAGCCAGCGGCCACGGAAGAGCAGAGGTTTACTGCTGAGCTACAGCGAGCTCCTCCCTTTAGAATGGTCAGGGGCTGCGATGAAACCCCGTCCCTCTGGACAGCTCTAGGAGAAACCCCAGGACTCCTCCCTTTGTACGACACACCGATGGCTGGCCAGCTGTCTGCACTGAAGAGCAGCTTTCCTTGGGGTTGGTAAGATGCTCTGGGAAGGCAAGCTATTGAACAGTGACCCCGCGGGAAGTCTTCACAGCAGCCAGAAATCAATTCACGCTCCACTGGTGACCGACGAGAGACCTGACCTCTCGGCTACGGCTGGACGTACAAGGCATTCAAGAAAAAGAGGGGCCTGGAAAGAAAGCTACAATCCGCGCTTGTGCTCTGCACACGGGGGGCTTCCTTCCTCTGCCCACCTGCTGCTGGCAGCTCTTCTACGAGGGGTGCATATTCCTAGAGGCATGCTGGCACTTCTGAAGTCAGCATGAGCCCAGAGGTTCGGAATGTATTTTTACTGGGAAGTGAGGAGCTTTGGGCAAATCCTCGCCCCTCGGGACAGAGTGTTTTTAATTCCAGGAGAGGTGTGTGGTGTGTGGGGGAAACAAGACCGTGTACCTTTTCTGGAAGCCAGGAAACAACTGTAAAAGCAGGACTCATACTTCCAAGCAACACAACAGTGACACCTTGGAAACAGGATCAAGACACAGTGTGGGCTTTGTTCCCCCACCGTGCCCCTCGCCTGCGGACCGTAAGGCCCAGTCACCCTCGCATTCACTGGCTGCTCAGGCAGCCCGGCTCGGATTCCCCGCCACCTTGCAGCAACCACAGGCCTGCTCTCCCGTTAGCGCCGCCGAAAGTCAGGGCAGCAGAGGTGCGGCCCGAAGGGACGCTCTGCAGGCCCGGGCTGGCCGAGCGTGAACTTGTCACTGTGCCGCGCACTCTGCCTTCCCCGCAGACGGTCAGGTCTCTGGTTAATGGTGATTTTTCTACCATTGCCATGTAATGGGCATTTGAGTCCCATACAATTTTATTACGTTCGTGGATAAATTATGGGAGATACAGCTACCCAGAGATATGGCTGTTTTTTTGAGAATGTGTTATTTTCTTTGCTCTGTCTTCAACATTAGCAGCTGTGTGTGGCCCCTCAGGCTGTGATGGTTAAATGACACAGGGTGAAATAATCGGACACGCCATTTACACAGGTCTCCAGAGAAAACAGGAATGGGACCAAACCCTCCCCACTGCTTGGTGGTCCTCTAGCTCATCTTCATAGGTAAAGAAAGAGGGGTGAGACCCAAACTGATGGTTTCCAGGGGTACAGAGGGATTACACTATAAGGATGCCACTCAGGTTCCCGATTAAAAGAAGAAGGTTGAACCAAATGATCTCAACTTTTCCAGTTCTCACTCTGAGTACTTAATGATGATCTAGAGAAGAAAAAAAGACTTGAAGCAGGAGAGAATGCAATGCCCTACAATGAAGAAGTTACATGATCAAATACTGGCAATGACCATGGGGAGAGACTCTAAGTCTCCACAACATGTTTATTTAGGGGAAGAGAACCTTCTGTTGGGAATTCATTCTTTCATTCGACAAGTTCAAATTAAATATCTCTTTTGTCTTCAGCTCTGTGCTAAGTGCTAGATGCTAGAACTGCTGTGGTAAACAAGACCAACAAGGTCTTTGCTTTCAGAGCTCATAGGTCAGGGAAATAGATGTACAAGAAGCAAACTGAAATAAATGCTGTGGAGGGAAGTACCACGAAGAAAACAATAACGTGGGGGACTTATTTTAGATTTGGGTGGGCAGGCAAGGCTTTTCTGATGAGATGACAACCTCATACCTAAATAATAATACTTAGTATTTGCTGGACATGGTCTATGTGTCAGATGTTAAGTTTTTTTTGAATGCCGCCTATTTTTAAAGAAACTTTCTAGCTGATGTATAACACACACATGCACAGGAAAGCATACAGAGTGTATAGCTTGAAAAATTATCAGGAAGTGAAGGGAACGTCCACGTTGTAACTACCACCCAGACTGAGAAACGGAACACAACACACTGCCAGCACCCTGGAAGCACGGCTCCCTTCCTCACCCCCCGAGGTAAGGACTCACTGACTTCTGACACAACTGGTCAGTTTGGCCAGGCTTTGAACTTTATATACACACTCGACATTATGCATGTGAGATACAGCCATGCTGTGTGGCATGCCACAGCAGTTGCCTCTTTCTATTGTTGAATAATATTCCACTGTATAAACATACCACAATGGTATGGACAGACACTTAGGTCATTTTCAGTATCTGGCTACCACGTGTGGTGGTACTGCGCACATTCGCGAATGTGTCTTTGATGCACGTGCACCCACATTTCTGTTGGGAACACACCTAGAAGTAGAATTGCTGGGTTACAGGGTATGTTCAGCTTAGCAGGTACTGAGGAGTTGGTCTCCAAAGTGGTTTCACTAATTTGTTTCCACCAGGAGTGAATGAAAATCCCAATTGCTCTGCATCTTCGTCAACACTTGGTATTTGTGGTGTTTTCTATTTCAGCCATTTTGGTTGATTCCTCGTGGCATTTTATAGTTTTAATTTGAATTTCTATAATGACAAAGGAGCTTGGCCACCTTTTCACGTGTTTATTGGCCTTTTGGGTACCCATTTTAATGAAATAAGTTTCAGTTCACATCTCTTGCCAATCTCTTAACTGGCCACCTTTAAAAAATCGTTTGATAAGAGTCCTATATATATTCTGAACATAGTACACACAGAGTATATATTGGTGATATCTTCTTGCCGTTTCACTCTTCCTAGTGTCTTCTAATACACAGAAATGACTACTTTTACTGCATATTTTCCTTTATGGTTAATGTTTTTTCTATCCTGTTTAAGAAATCTTTGCTTATCCGGAGATAAAAATCTCCATGTTATCTTCTAGAAGTTTTGCCTTTCGCATCTGGGTTTTGAATCT
Source organism: Eonycteris spelaea (assembly GCA_003508835.1). Classification (NCBI taxonomy): domain Eukaryota; kingdom Metazoa; phylum Chordata; class Mammalia; order Chiroptera; family Pteropodidae; genus Eonycteris; species Eonycteris spelaea. Next base: position 336,119 of record PUFA01000119.1, on the reverse strand, counting down.
CCTCTGGACTTAGCCCATTTCCCCCCCCATAAGGCTATCTAGCTGACCCAGCAGAACTTAATGAAAAGACTGTCTTTTCCTCACTGTTCTGTGCTAGACACTGCCATAGGTCAAGCATTCATATATGTGTGGGTCTGTTTCTGGATGTGTAATTCTGCTCCATTTATCTCTTTTCCTTGTACCAATACTATACTGTCTTAATTAGTTATCGTAGCTTCATGATAAATCTTGATTTCTAGTAGTGTGATCCTTCCAAACTTATTTTTCTTATTTGAAAATGCCTTAGCTATTTTTAATCCTTTGCTTTATTTAACTTAATACACACAAAAAAATCCTGTGGGATGAAGTAGTTATGATTTTTATCTCCATTTCACAGATTGGTAAACTCGGAGAAGTAATTTAATGTGCCCAGGGTCATATAACCACCAAGTGATGGGCAGGGATTAGAACCCAGATTTGATTCCAGCCCCAAGTATTTGAAATCATTAATCCTCAAGCCAGATGATCCCTTTAGGGCATTTAATATGAATGTATCACAACTTCAAGAAATTCTGATTTTCTAAGCCACCCATTTCCAGTTAAAAATCTTGTTTGGAAGCTACAAAAAGCCACTTTCCTGGTAAGACTCTGGGAAAAAGCAACAAGAAGTAGGAGCTTCTTGGACTGCTTCCACAGCCTGTTTCCAGAACAATCACAGTCCTCACATGGACTTGCAGGGCCCCTCGGGCCTGGCTCCCCGCCCTCTCCAGCTTTCCCTGCCCCGACTCCTCTAGACTCCTCTACCTTCGTGACTGAAGCCACACTCAGCCACTTACTCGCTCCTAGTGAGCCAAGGTCCTTCACGTAGCCACGCACGATGCCCTCTCCCATTCCTGGCTACTTCCTCCTTTTTCCTTAAAACCTGGTATCACTCCCTTGGGAGGCCTTCCAGAACCTCATCTGGGTTGGGCACTCCTTATCCCCTGAGTCCCCTATCCTAGGATGTCACAATGTCCTGGAGCTTGGCTATCTGCCTCTCCAACCAGACTGTGAGCCACTAGAGGCTGGGGTGGCACTGTCACCGTGTCCTTCGACTTGCATGGTGACTAACAGACCGGAAGTCAGCTACAAAGTCTCGAGAGAGATGTGACAGAAACCTTTTTTGCTAGGTGTTATATTTAAATGATAGACTATGAGAGGAGGCCTGAGAAATGATTTCTAAGACACCCGAGACACACCCTCGGGGAGAAGCGGCACATTAGAAGGCTCAGTGAAGAGGTGGAAACAGCTTCTGTGACGGACCTGGGCTTTCCGTGAGGTAGAAACTGGACCGAACGGTAGAAGGGTCAGGTATCAAATGGCTACACATAGTAAGGCAAGCTGCGACTCAGTAAAAGACATCAGAAGAAGTAAAACACTCCCACGAAGTGCACAGACTAACAAGACAGGTTCTTCTAAGATGTACCCATCCGACAGACTGGGAGTTTGGTTCCAAAGGCAGCTGTTTCTCTCCCTGGGCTTTTCCATGAAGAAAACGAGCTTCGTTTCCAAACACGTCTTTCACAGGAGCACTAAGCTGTCCCTCTTTCGCCACCAGCAAAATGGAGAACGGCAAACACTCTTAAGACAGCCACCCCGGGTTTGCTGCCTTTGTCAGTTAGCTCCCAGGTTTACGGTCCCTTTGTTGACTGAAGGAGAGAAAACGGAACGAAAGCCTCTCGGAAAAGAAAACTGCTCTCGTCCCCCACGTTCTTCTGCCCGCTCTGCGGGACTCAAAACAAGGGCTTACTTTCCCTTCTTTCAGAAACTAGGAATCGAGGACATCAAAGGGTGGTGGGTGTTTTGGAGGATAATCTCCTGGCGTGGGAACTACTCTTAATTAGCTATTTTATTCAAAATTTGGGGGGCTTTACTGACATTTGGGCTGCTTAGGCAATTTAAGAAAATCTTCAAATAAGAAAACTTGTCTCCAATTTATGCCTTATGTTAGAAATAAGTTTCCCGAAAAGAAATGTCAGACGGTAAGCGCGCATGTAAATGCTAGATGGTTGTGACCCACACTCATAATCTCTGTCCTACCTTTCCTAGAAAGGATTGCTGTATGGCTTGTAAATATGATTAATTCATTTTCTGCCCCAATAGGAAAATCGATTCATACCATTTTCCTGTTTTGGTGGGAGAAGCGGCTACTGGGAAGAACAAACAAAAAGCTGGCTGGGAATCCAGAAAGCTCCCCTGTTCCATGACGCTTTCTCTACTGCGTTGCCCACAGGAGGAAGAGAGCAGGGTCACGTGTGATGGGACATGTGACTGTATGGCGCAGGGGTTAAGCTCGTTGTCATCTGATGGCTAGGAGATTATCTCGAAGCTTCTCACGGAGTGTGGCCGACCCTGTCGGATGCTACAGTTGGGGCCAGGTTCGTGTTAGAGAAATTAACTCCACAGAGCTGAGACTGCAGCGCCCAGCTGAGCTCGATATTTGCAGAAAGAAAGCAGGGGCCGCTTGACAGTGCCAACTGTAACCAGAAGCTTTTGAGCAGAATGACACGTTGCTACAGGGTGCCAGCTTCGTCCTTACCCCTTAGCAGGCAAAGGCGCAGAGGTGAGGAAACAAATCCACCTGATCCACTGCTGCTTTTTCATTTAGAGGAAAAACAAACAAACAAACAAACAAACTGGGAAGCCCAGCTGCCTGAACAGAAATGGCTTTCTGAGAAGCTAGAGGCCCCGGCTGGGAAAGGGGTGGCGGCAGGGAAGGAGCTGCCGGGTGCCAGGCTCGCGTGTGAAGGGCCCGCACGGCAGGCGCGAGCACCAGGGCTGCCTCGGCAGCTCCAGGACACAGACGGCCCAAGAGCAGGCTCTCAGGCAGGGTCGCTGTTTAAGGACAGAGGGACCTTTGCACACGTTCTTGGTGAAAAGCTCACTCTAAGGATTTAAAGTTTGCGGAAATCCCAGGTGTCTTCCCTTTGTTTTACAAGGAGGAGTGTCCTTCAAACACAGCCCACGAGCGATTACAAGAGCCCTATTTTCAGGGATACACAGAGAGAATAATTTCAGATTCGTAAACCATACTGCATAGAAAGAGGGACATGAGATTCTGGGTATGGATGTATTAGGCGATGGGAATTCTTTTCTCTGATTTAATATATTTTCCAAGTTTTGAACCATGGGCCAAGGATGGCCCTGTTCTGTTCTGCCTGATGCCCATGGAACTGGGTGACCAACCCAGGACCATGGCTGTTATGCCTGAGTTTTCATTCCTGCCTTTACCTCTGACACCTCCTTGTCAAACGGCAAGTGTGAGAAGCCAACACTGGCCCATTCGTTGTCGAAGGAGAAATTATGTAAAAGAAAGACAACTGAGCAAATCCGGAGGATACGAACTACAAAGTATTTTTCTGCTTCCTAAGAGATTTACTCTATCCTTCTATTTCTAGAGCTTTTCTAGGTTGGAAACGTGCAAATGTGAGTAGTGTTAGATCCAGGTCAAATGAAGGTTTTGTAAAACACTGAACGATGATCAGAGAAAGGAATAACCAGCCTTGGTAAAAGCACATTAAGTAGGATGCCAAAATATACCAGATCCTCCTATAAACAGCATGGATTACATTCACAGGCCTCCCTGGGTGAGTGGAGAGGCTTATTCCCTGCTCTCTCTGCCTACCTTACGCTCACCCCATGGTTATATAACATTTAGAATGGAATCTGGAAATTCTTCTGACCCTGCCCTGCTTGCTGATAGAGCTGAGCCAGTGGCTGGCAGGGGCATAATCTAATAGGCGAAACTGGAAACACAAATTCACAGTCCTCTTGTGTCAGCCCAGAGACTGTGCAGGCAAGGAAAGAAAAAGACTCGCCCCCGTCTCCCTCCTCCCTTCTCTGGCCTAAGTTTACACTGACTTCACCCAACAGGCACCTGACCCTCCCAGATGAGCTGGGAGGGGCTAAAGCGCCATGCACATGGGGTGGAGGTGCAGGCAGCAAACGATATTTAAGATGCTGACTTGGTAGAGCATTCGGGCTTGGGAAGGAGAGCTGTAAGACACCCAACGAAGCTGCACTTTCAGAAACTCACGCTTTGGGAAGGCCAAAGAAGAGCAAGGAGAGAAAGCACAACCGAGTGGTGAGCCCATCCAGGGTGGGAGTGTGAGGCCGTAACTGGCGCAGCTTTGCAGACCTCAGCTGGGCACATCCAGAGTCCCCCCTGAGGAAGAGCCTTCCTCACCCAGGCTCAAGGAAGATGCTGACAAAGACTCTCTCAGCTGTGATCTGGCTCTGCATTTTCATTTTGGCCTTCGTCAGCCACCCAGTGTGGCCACAGAAGCCCCCTAAGCGCAAGACACCTGCGCAGCTCAAAGCAGCTGCCTGCTGTGAGGAGGTGAAGGAGCTCAAGGCCCAAATTGCCAACCTCAGCAGTCTGCTGGGCGAACTGAGCAAGAAGCAGGAGAAGGACTGGGTCAGCGTGGTCATGCAGGTGATGGAACTGGAGAGCAGCGCCAAGCGCATGGAGTCGCGGCTGACGGACGCCGAGAGCAAGTACTCCGAGATGAACAACCAGATCGACATCATGCAGCTGCAGGCGGCGCAGACTGTCACACAGACCTCGACAGGTAAGGAGGACACGTTCCCAGTTAGTCACCTCCCTGCCCTCAAAGAGTCGCGTGTAGCACTGCTGCTAGGTAACCTGGTGGTCAGAACGATCGCTGGGCGTGCCTCTGGGGTCTCCTTGCTGGGTACGTGCCACCGGCTCTGTTTCCTCTTGGTAAAGGCTTATGGAGAAATTTCTTCTGATTTCTAATGTTCTGTAAATTTACCCAGTATCTTCACAGGTCTCCTTTATTCACTGAACGTATGAATTACCATCTCGGAGCACAGAGAGATTATGTGGTTTGCCCAGAACACACAGCAAGTCTTAGAAACAGGGTTCAGGTCTTCCTGATGGGTCCCCTTCCCTACCCAGAGGTGACCGGCTGTACCCTCAGTCCCCGGGAGGCAGGAATGAACACTAAAACCATAACATCTGTTGCTTTGGAAGCAAAGTTTTGCCAAAAGCAGTTCTCTCGTGTCTCTTAACATTTAGTGGAGCGGGCTAACTGGTGTTCCGTATCCTCTCTGCAAACCTTACTCTTCTCACGGGCGCAGAATGAAGTGTACGGACACTGCCTAAGCCACCTGAAGAATTTGTCTGTGTTTAGGAAGGACAGCCTCCTCAGGGTTCCTCAATGCTGCTATTTCTATTTTTCCTCATGATCCCAAATAAAGTTCTCCATAAGAAAATGTAATGCTGAAACCTGGATTTTGAGGAGGCCAAAAATAAGACACATTTAATATTTTCTCTTGCAAAATAACTTTTAGTTTCTGGTTAGCTTGGCTCACATGGCCAAAGGTGAATTTATGTGTAGGGAGAAAGTATGGTTTTACAAAGTTATCAGGAAATTATTAACTGTAAGGAGCAAATCCTCTAGATTATGTCATTTCCTGATGATCTAAAAACTTTTTGGTCACACTATAAACCAAGTCAAGAACAAAGAACAGAGTAATTCACTGGTTACCAGTCAAATGAAGAAAAAAGTTTTAACCTGAAATTAAGCTTAAAAATTAGATTTTCTTATATTTAAAGAAAAGATTACAAATCTATCTAAACCATGAGTGTAAATCACTTTCTAAGCATGCACTTCACTTCCTGGCCCTCAATTTGGGACTAGAGAGGTACTCTCAGGCCATTTCCACACAAGCGAGTCCGGATTTGGTCTATGGGATGAAACCAGGCATGTAAGACCAGGCTAGGCAGAGAAACCCCAGGGGGCCACTTCCTGCTCCTCCAAATGGGATTTTCTCACCTCCAGCGGGGAGTTTCTTGGGGGTCGAACACAGCTCTCGCACCAGGCCTCCTTCCTCTTTTCCCAGGACATCATTCCTTATTTCTCTTCTCTGTTATCAGGTGCTGGGCACCTTTATACCCTGTGAGCAGGTAACCCCTCACAGAAAGCAGTAAGTTGATGGTTTTGTCAGTAATAGAAGTGAAGAACTCTGATGGCAAAGATGAGCCTTGCCCTTTCCCAACGTGCTCTGCCTCGGACAACTCCCCACAGCGGGTCATGGGGCCCAGTGCAACAGTCACAAGAAAAGACTCCCCAGTGACATAAAGCAGCAGCCCCCAAGGCAGTCAGGGAAACACGTCAATCAACCCCAGAGTGAAAACCAGCCTGTCCAATGCTCTCATTTCTTGCATCAATCGCTATGCCAGGGAAAAGCCTCCGAGGGTCCCTCGGAGTGCATTTTCATTTGTTCAGCAGTGTTAGATTAAGGGGGTGGGGGGAGGAGATAAGGTTAGAAATCTCTCTTAATTAGGGCCCGAGTAGCCATTACCTCTGAAAAACAAAACCAGCAACCAACCAAACAAATGACAACAAAACCAGATCTTATGAGATACTCATGACTTATCTGGTAATGGAGGCTGGCTGTCTCAGAAGCTGAGTCTGTTAGAGTATCTGTTATGGGGCTCACACACTGTATTATTTTCAGACTTCACAGCCTAGAACTACAGCAGGATAATTTATTTCAGAATAAACCTGAAACCACCTGTTTGATATTCTCCAGGTGAAGCTTCTGCATTGCCAGTGAAGAAGCCACAATATACCCTTTTGGCCTTGTAACGCCCACCTTCCCCACATCCGGACACTGCCTAGAAATGAATACTCATGTGGATTTTGTGGTGAAATGGAGTCACAGTGTTTAAACTTTCGATTTTGACGCAGCAGGAAGGCCTCCCTGCTGGGGAGCCCGGTGCGGGTACTTACTGCTGTGGCCTGTCCCTTTGCAGATGCTAGCTATGACTGCTCGTCCCTCTACCAGAAGAACTACCGCATCTCTGGCGTGTATAAGCTTCCTCCTGATGACTTCCTGGGCAGCCCTGAGCTGGAGGTGAGGTTATCACCACCCCCCGCCCATGTTCTCCCATCCGTCCTCCATGCCTTCAAAAAACTGGGGACAACTCTGACAAAAGGACTCGTCAGAGTCTAAAGAAAGGGAAAGTCAAGATGATGAAACACACACCAAATACCAGGGAGCTGCCCAATACCAGGGAGCTGCCCAAACACTCATTTGTGGAGGAGAAAAATCCAGGCTCTGTTTTGCCTTTTCAAGTAACTATCAACCAAACACCAACCTTCTAACACAGGTTAGGAAATTCTAGAGCCGCCACCTAACTAGCTGAAATCTCTTGCCACGACCTAGAACAGCTCCTCTTTGAGGGAGGAGGCGGGTGGGCGCCTCCTCGCCCCCACGCTGGGGCAGAAGTGTGCGCACAGTGAGCCTGTGGGAACGTGGAAGTGCGCACACCCACTGGCTCTGCAGGAAAGGGAGACGGGCGGGGAGGTCCACCCCCACGCTCCTGCTCCTGCCCCCGGGGGTCCCTGACCAGAGCATCTCGCCCAGGTGTTCTGTGACATGGAGACGGCGGGAGGTGGCTGGACCATCATTCAGAGACGAAAGAGTGGCCTCGTCTCCTTCCACCGGGACTGGAAAGTACAGCAGGGCTTCGGCAGCATCCGCGGGGACTTCTGGCTGGGGAACGAACACATCCACCGGCTCTCCAGGCGGCCGACCCGGCTACGTGTGGAGATGGAGGTGCGTGCAAGCCTGGGGCCGCACGTGTGCCTGTGCAAAACTCTGGGGGCGCCATTCCTAGTATTACCCGCTTTAGGATTACGTTTGCATTATGAGAGTTTTCCTTCAGGTTGCAGCACGGTGAGGACAAACAGGCTCTTACCTATTTTTCAGAAAAGTGAGGCCGCAGGTACACAAGAAGAGGCCAGGCTCAGGCCAGAGCAATCTGACACGAGGTCCCCTAGGTGCAAACCTTACTGACACTTTGGTGACCTTCGTCAAAGGCCTTGAGGCATCACTAAATTACTCTTACGACATCTTGAAGTAGAATACTGCAAAAGCACACCTTAGGGACAGGGAAGTGAAAGGACAGAGAAAGAGAGTAATTGAGGCGGTATGGTGACGCCGAAGGAAAGTCTGGCCTAGGACCCTCGCTTTCTGCTTCCCAGTTAGAGATAAACAAGTGGTAAAGCCTTACCAGATTCCCAGCAGTGAGCAGTATGGCTGCCGGCTGGAGAGGGAGAAGCGTGGGGGATGGGCATGGCGGGATGGGGGATGGAAGGATGAGGGATAGCGGGATGGGGAATGGCGGGATGTGGGATAACGGGCTGGGGGCATGGTGGGAGAGGGCATGGTGGGATGGGGGATGGCAGGCTGGGGGCATGGCGCCATGGGGCATGGTGGGATGGGGGATGGAAGGATGGGGCATGGCGGGCTGGGGGCATGGCGCCCGGTGCCGTTCTCTCAGGCTCCGCCCCCTCCCTGGCAGGACTGGGAGGGCGACCTGCGCTACGCCGAGTACAGCCACTTTGTTCTGGGCAATGAACTGAACAGCTACCGCCTCTTCCTGGGGAACTACAGCGGCAACGTGGGGAACGACGCCCTTGTCTATCATAACAACACAGCCTTCAGCACCAAGGACAAGGACAACGACAACTGCCTGGACAAGTGCGCGCAGCTCCGCAAAGGTGAGATTTGGGGGTGGGGAAGTTCGGGTACCAGCCCCCAGTCCCACCTGAGCAGAAAGTGGGACTTATAACTGCACGGCTGGCATTTAAGCTTTGGTATCTCTTTCCTACATCAGCTCTAACTGCTTAAGCTGCTTTTCAGAAAACAAGTTCACGAATCCCTGTGGCCTGGTCTGCCGGCCATTTCCCCGGGGGACACGCTGCCTCAGCGGCACGGGTCCGTCTCTCGTGCCGGGTGGGTGCTGGCAGTGGGGGGGGGGTGGGGACACGCTGCCTCAGCGGCCCGGGTCCGCTTCTCCTGCCAGGTGGGTACTGGTACAACTGCTGCACGGACTCCAATCTCAACGGAGTCTTCTACCGCCACGGCGAGCACAACCGGCACCTGGACGGCATCACCTGGTATGGCTGGCATGGCTCCACCTACTCCCTGAAACGGGTGGAGATGAAAATCCGCCCAGAAGACTTCCAGCCCTAAAAGGAGGCCTGCTGTGGAGCGGGGCTGGTGAAACCGAGGCAGAGGAGGTGGGGCAAGAGCGCAGGAGGAGAGGACGGGAGGCTGGAAGGGTATGTTCAGAAAAGGGCCTGTGGTCTCCAGTGAGAGGGTAGGTCTCTGAGGGACACAATGCAATCGTGTGTAGCGAGGACGGGACGGGAAACGGGCTGAAGTATTTCAGCACGACGGGTCCTGACACATGCTTCTCAGGGGGCTGGCCTGAGTCAGCTCTACCTGCTGTGATCCCTGAAATAGGAGCAGCTTCCTTTCCACATGGTTTTTCTATGAAAGAAAAATAACTGTGAGATCACGTTATCGATTTCTTATAAGGCCTAAGGTTACGTGAGGGCAGAAAACAAGTCCCTTTGCTAAAGAACCATTTATTTTGATTCTGAGGAAGAGGCACTGCGCGTGAGAGAAAGGAGTGAAAGATGGTGATGGGAAAGAGGAGTTTCTGCTTTTAAATTCAATGAAACTATCTTCAGTCTACACATTTTTTATTTTAAAGACAAGAACCATTCTGCTGGAGGTGAGCTGACGCAAGGGAGCCTTGACCGGAGGGCACTGGGCCTTGTAATTGGGCCGAGCCTCTCCCCTGCTCGGCTTCAATCAGGAAACAGCACCGAAAGCAGGCAGTGGGTCTAGCATGGCCAGGGACTCCAACGGGAGGTGGGGAGAAGTCCCCTGTGGATGCTCGCGCAAAACCGCCGCACACTATTCAGTCTACAGATATACCCATCTTTATTTACTTTTTAAGAAAAGAGCTCGAAGAGCTTTCTCTTTACCCCATCTATAAAACTAAGCTGAAAAATAAAGGTAGATGGCACTATGGTTATTAACTCATGCTGTATATAAGCATTTTGCTTTGTAAAAATAAAATACTATAGATTGTTTTAAACAGTCAACGTTTCTTTTTCCTTCTGCAATAAACTTTTAGAGGTAGTCTTCGCCATGACAAATGTCAAATAATTTTGACCTTTAAGAAGTCATTTTTCCTTGCTAAATGAACTATTCCCTTGAGCCAGTCAGTGTGAGGTAAGCCATGAGTCTTACTCAGTATTTTTTATCATATCGACTAGTCCTTTGATTGTTGGAAACCTACTTAACCTTGAAAACAAGAACCTTGGGGATTTTCAGAGAAATCATGTGAGTAGAGAAGGATTAGGCTGGAGCAGGGCTTCCATGGGACTAACTTCCTAAGGCAGGCAGGGGAATCTGACATGCTCAGCACCAGCACTACACTTCCAGGAAAGAGAGGATAAAGAGATCAGGGGTTAGAAGGAGATGAAGAGAGGAAAGAGCATAAGATGCCTATTAGTCAGAAGTACCTGATGATTCTCTCACCTGCCATACGCCCCACAACTAAACAAAACTGAGGCTCGAGGCAATAAAAACTAAAGTGAACGAGTGGGACTCCTCAAACTAGAAAGCTTCTGTACAGCAAAGGAAATAATAATAAACTGAAAAGGCAACCTCCAGTTTGGGAGAAAATATGCACCCCATAACCCCTAATAAAGGGTTAATATCCAAAGTGTATAAAGAAGTCATATAACTCAATAGCAAAAAAGCAAATAATCTGAATAAAAATTGGGCAAAGGACCTGAATAAATGCTTTTCCAAAGTAGACATCCACATGGCCAATAAGCACATGAAGTGGTGCTCAACATCACTATCAGAGAAATGTAACTCAAAACCATCATCACACCTGTAGGACAGCCATTTAAAAAAAAAAAAAAAAAGAGAACCAGTGCTGACGAGGGTGTGGAGAAAGGGGACCCTGAGCAGTGCTGGTGGGAATGGAAACTGGCTCAGCCACTGGAAAAGAGTAGGAAGGTTCCTCAAGGAATTAAAAAGAGAACTACCATATGACCCAGAAATTCCACGTCGGGATGTATACCTGAAGGAAACGAAATCACATCTCGAAGATACACCTGCACTGCCATGTTCATTCCAGCATTTACAATAGTCTAAGTATCTTTGAACAGGTGAATGGATTAAAAAAAGGTCACACACACAGGAATACCATTCAGCCTTAAAAAGGAAATTCTCATTTGTGACAATATGGATCAATCTGGAGGGCATTATGCTAAGCAAAACAAGACGGAGAAAGAAAAATAGTATCACTTATATGTAATCTTAAAAAAGCTGATTTCACGGAAGCAGGGAACAGAATGGTATGCCAGGACGTAAGGAATGAGGAAATGGGGAGATGTAGGTCAAAGGGGACAAACCTTTCAGGTGTTAGATGAATGAGCTCTGAGGATCGAGTCTTACAGCATGGTGACGATGACATTGGATACTGCAATCTAAAAGTTCTCAGAGTAAGATTTTAAGCCTTCTCACCACACACACACATACACACACAGTTAGCTTTGTGAGGGGATGGATATGTTAATTTTCTTGACCTTGGTAATCATTCCATAATGTATATCATCACATCATTACTTTGAACATTTTAAATACATACAATTACATTTGTCAATTATTCTCTAATAAAGTTGGGGGAAAAAGGCATCTATATTTTGCTAATCAAAACCTGAAGTTGCTGAAACTTACCCGTATTTTTATATACACACAGTTGAGTAACCAAGGATAAAATTTTTGAACAAGGTCAATATTGAATTAACAAGTTACCATAAAAAAAAAACCACCAAAAACCAAAAAACTGAGAAGCTCTAAGCCAGTGACCGTGTTATTCACCCTCCTGGGAAGACTTCTGAGAGCAGGGCAGAGGGAAAGGGAGCGCAGTTGTGAAAGAAGCGCAGAACACCCCAGCCGCTCAGCCCTCAGGATGCAGACTCTGACCCTGACAGCTTCTGAAGCGCCTCCCTGGTGCAGGCCGGTGGACGCCGAGGACGGGCATGAGCGCAGCACAGTCTGCAGGCTCTGACCTCGGAGAGGCTAGAACCCACAGAACCAAAAGAGGGGCTTGGTGTTGCTCCTGAAGGTAAAGACCATTCTGCTCCGAGCACACCCTCTAAGACATGAGATAAGAAGGTACAAACAGCAGGAAAAAGCACTGACCTCCAACAGCTGTTGGAGCAGCATGTCCACCTGTAAGCACTGGCTCCTGTTCCTATTTTTAATTCTGCAGATGTGTTGGTCAGAAAATTTTCTTAAAATGGGGTAACGTGTCAGAGGCTGGGCAGCGGAAGCATCCAGGTTTGATCAGACCCTCTCTTCTACTAGGAGTGTCTCACAACACCTGTACGCTGAAGCCTAAGTGCCAGGGTGATGGTGTCGGGGGGCGGAGCCTTTGGGAGACGGTCAGGCCACACAGGTAGAGTCCTCATGAATGGGCTGAGTGCCCTTCTAAAAGGGACCCCAAAGAGCATCTTCTCTGCTTTCCACCATCTGAACAGAGAGAAGCTGGCAACCCCAAAGGGGTCTCACCGGAACCCAACCAACCTGGCACCCTGATCTTGGACTTCCCAGCTTCTAGAACTGTGAGAAATAAATGTCTGTTGTTTCAGTCACCAGTTTATGGTCGTTTGTTACAGCAACCGAAATGACTAAGTCGGCAGGCCACCAGACTTTACCCTAATGCTATGGGCTAAGCAATGAAAGCCATGTGTGTGTGCATGAGTATGTGTGTTTCCCAAATTGAATACCCATTCAATCCTCTGTTCCCCTAAGAAGTAATTATACTTTCTGATATATAAGAGCTTTGAGGAGACGGTTTAGTTCACACTGCCTCAACGTTAGCCCTGGTTTGCGGATTACACATGGATTTAATTTGTCCTGGAGCGGATAGGGGAAACTGTCGATAGGCAGAAAACAGATAGATTGGTTGATCCCACAGCAAGGGAAAACCGCTGTCAGCACAGCACAGCTTTTTAAAACAAAAACAAAAACTAAGAATCTGCTGTGCAAAGGTGTTTGATTGTTTCAGAAAAGAATTTAAGGCAGTTGATTCAAATGTATATATGTGAATGAGCATTTTAAAAGAGGACAAATGGTGAAGAGAAAATAAGAGAAGGAAAAAAATGAAAGCTGGAGGCAGGGAGGGCAGTTGACAAAACAGGTAAGACGTCTGTGATTTGTCAGAGGTGGGCCAGGAATGTGAGCCAGGGAGAGGCAGGAAGTCAATCTATTAACGCAGAGCAATGTCCCCAAGACCAGAGCAAGCAGTGGCTCAGGGATGCACAACCACCACTGGTCAGACCAGGAAAAGTTTCCCCGAAGCTCACCGGAGGTTGGGGGAGTGCTGACAGTGACATCCCCAATAGCAGCTTTGCCTAAGGCTGTTTCTTAAACTTCCTTCATGAAAACAATGGAAGAACATCACAGTATAAAAAGCCACAAATGGAAACAGAAAAGGGTAGATAGACCTTTTGGTCTGGTGACCAACTGAAGGGAGGCAAGCTGGGCAGAATCAGACTGGGAACAAACCCCAGAGCTTCAAGTACTGGCTTTACCTTGGAACAGAGGTGTGTGTTTGTTTGTTTGTTTCCTTAAAGCCAACATTAACCTGCAGGGAATTCTGAGGACTTATTTTCAATTATGTTGGCTTAATGAGTGAAATAACCGTCTCGAACACTTTTACGGACCTCTGACTATGTCTTTCTACTATAAATATGCATAAACATTCACGCTCCTATGATTATCTCAAGTATGGGGGAAAATCTGGGGTAGAATGAGGGAGGGATGAGGGAGGTTTCAGGGGATATCAAATAGAAAAAGGTCAGCAAGGAAAGTAATGTTAGCTGATGTTCAAGTTGTTACATTCAGTTACCAGGTTTTCTATTAGCACAGCAGACTGCATCACCGAAGCCAGAGATGGGAGGAAGAAATGTAGGTTTTCACATCTGCTGTGCCTAATTTGAAACTAGAGCCTAACTCATTGGATGGCATGTTTATAACTGTTTTCACATGGTATTTTTAGAAATAAACATTCTCTCAAAGCCCAATTTATTTGGGCAAAAACATGACTCTATCTTTTCGGTCACTTTTCAAAGTGTCTAAAGGAACACATTTTAGCCTCTACTTAAAAGCAGAGCTAGCAAAGAAGTTGGCTATTCGATTATGCTCTCAAGTAAGGAAGCATCACACAGAGCAGACTGGTTCACAGCCACAGCAGAGGTACTTATTAGCTGGGTGATTTTTTCCCAAATTATCTGTAGTGAAATAATCAACCACGTTCACATTTACATGAAGATAATTAGATCCCGGAGTTAATATTCTCTGCTAATCATTAGGAGAAGTGAACAGTTCTCTAGGAGCTAGAGTTAACATTTCAGGCTGCTTATAATTTCATAATGGCAGAAAATTTATGAAACAACCTATTTTTTCCATACCCAGAAGACTCAAGACCAGCTTATGAGGGTAGAAAACATAACCAAATCGGGGGAAAGGACCACTCAATCTCCGACTCCGCTCTGCCTTTTATAGTCGTGGAACTCCAGAGGGGGGCGACTCAGGCACCAACATATTAAGTCGATAAAGTCCCAGCCTGCCCTTAGTGGCCTCTGAGCCACAAGAACCAGCACCTCCCACTCCCGCCCCAGAGAGTACTATCTAACCCAGACATAAAATCTCTTTCTCCTCGGCTGCTATGGAAACGGAACTGCTTCTAGACTGATTTCATTGGGACAAGCCAGAATGTAGGTTGGAAAACAACAGGAGCCCAAGGGCTATGGGTCAACTGAAGTGACAATTATGACGAGAATACTAGGGAGAGCCATCTGCGACCACATGTCATTTAAACGCGCTGGCCAGACCCGATGGCAGATTTCACAGAGCTGATCTCTCCAAGTGACTCTGGTGAGCTGGCAACACAGTGGGAGAGAGAGGTCATCGAGATGAAGGCAGCAATTAAAAAGGGTTTCCGGCCTACCTGATGAGAGACTCTAGGATGGCGGGGGTGGGACCTTTCTGGAACTCCAGTTCTTTGTAGTGTAGTGCTTTGGCATACGCTCGGCACTTGGCAGCCCTCTCACCCAGCAAAACAATGCCGTTGTCGTCCTCAATGGCAGGGGGCCCTGGAGGAGAGCAGAACCCCATAGCATAGGAAAATGGTAGACGGGTCACAAATGGGAGCAGGCCACACGACTGCTTCTCCCCTCCCACCAGCGGGGTCCCCGACAGGCTCCATCTGGACAATGGGGCAAAGTCTTACCTTGTCACTGTGTTCCATGAATTCAGCCAGGTTTAAGAGGGTTTGTGTGACTTCAGCGATATCCTGTGAGGTGAGGGCCAACTCGATGCTTCTGATGAGTTCATCCTGTTGGTCTTCATTCAGTTCAGACCAGCAGGACACAAATGCAGCGTTAAAGAGATCCCTGGAGGTGGAGAAGGGTGGAGAAAGACGTGGAGATGCCTCTGCCTGGTGCAAAGTCACACCCTTTGGCCTACTCCTGGCATCACTGACACTGTCTATACAGACCAGAGCTGGCCAGTGGAACTTGCTGGAAATGATCTGTATCTTCCCTGTCCGATATGGTCGCCACTGATCACTGAGGACTTGAACTATGGTGAGTGTGACTGAGGAACTGGATTTGCAGTTTTAATTTTAACTAAATTAAAATAACCACATGTGGCTAGTGACTATCGTATTTTACAGTGCACGTATAGAAGAGCAGAGAAAAGTAACTGGTCTCTACAGGCACCTTTCTTGGCAGTTTTTGTACCATTTCTCGTCACTGGAGGGGGCGAACAGGAAGGGGACTTCTAACACAGAAGTCAGCATTAACAGATTCTGAAAATAATAATCTCCAAATGATTCTTGGGATAGTTCTCAGGCAGTGTCCAAATTGCTAAAATTGGAAGTGGCAAAGGCAGCATCGGCTACTGTTTTAAAAAATAGAACCATAAACTTTAGTTACGTGGCCACAAACAAAATGACAACAGAACTAGAAGCATTAGCGAATTTAGAAGCCAAGCCCGTGAGTCTTGAAAGGCTGTCGGAGCCAATCTCCAACAGCTGGGGCACTGCGAGGACCTGGACCCAGAGGTGCCATTTCTAACATTACCAAAAATATTTTAAATCACGACAGCACCCCTTGGGGGGACATGTTTGCTACCCCTGATGTAAGAACTTTAATCCAACTCTCCCTTTTTTGGTGAATGTAGGGGGAGGAGCGTTGGAAACTACAGAAAATGCCTATAATGTATGAGTGTAGCATCTGACGGCTCTGCATCTACTTTTTATTACATATTAAAAAGGTTAAGTCGGAGCAATGTATATAATTTTGGAATCTGATAGGCAAAACAACATTTGAAAGTCAAAGGATAACATAAAGACTGAAAGAAACTGAAAGAAGTCCTGTGTAAATTAAGAAATAAGTTTTCTGATCTTGGTCCCAGGCCACATTGGATCCCAAATGAAAATATCTGGCACTAAGGGGATAAACACATATGTGTGTATTTATCACAAGCCTCTTTTGGGTGACATTGTGTTCAAAAGTGTCTTGGAACAGAAGAGACATATGATAAGTCAGCTAAACACATGAAATCTGCACACTACGGCAACAGAGAAGTCCTAGGATCTATTTTTAAAGCGTTATAAAAATACTTGACAGAAATGAGATGAACCAAATCATGGCAGCAAAGGCACAGTCTCAGGGACCGTCACTAAACACTCTGCTGAGCCACGCCTGCTCACTACACCCCAACAGCAAACCAGCTGTGCTGACAAACGCGAAATGAAACGCCCTTTTTGCTTCTTGCTTCTTGCTAACGAGAAGGGCTATCTGTTAATTAAGTCCCCATTTACGCCACATTGTAAATGATACCTGCCCATTGTAGAAACATTTGGAAAATAGTGAATAAAAAGGAAAATAATCACTCCTTAAACCTCCTTAGAAACAATCATTGCTATATTACTTTCTAATTTTTTCCCTATGTAGATGTATTTTTAATAGTTGAAATCACACATTTACACTATTTTGTATTCCATTTCCTTCACCTGCATTGTCCTAAAAACTTTTATGTGCACTAAACTTTTATAAACCAAAATTTTCATGGCTGGTTATAATGTACTATTTAAAACAGCATTTTCTATGGCGGATTCTACTTTCTGAAGATGGCTGCAGCTCTCCTGTTCCACATGCTCTCCTGGAATCCTGCTACTATCCTATCAGACGTGGCACCCATATCTCCTCCCCTTGAAAATGAGGGCCAGTGTGACTACCTTGAACAAGAGTATGGCAGAGTGACACTATGTGACTTTCAAGGCTAGGTCACACAAATACCATGCACTTCCTCGGGGACACTCTCTTGAACCCAGCCCGTATTCTGCGAGGAAGCCCAAGCACCCCATTAAGTGATCCACGTGCAGAGGAACCAAGGCCCCCGGCCAGGGATGGACTTCAAGTCCACAGTCAGCCCCAACTTGCTAGACATATGAATAAGCCAGCTTGAAAGTAAATCTTCTAGCCTACAAACACCTGCACTGACTCAGTGTGGAGTGGAGACAAGGTGTCCCCATGAGTCCTGCCCAAATCGCAGATTCATGAGCAAAGTAAGTAACTGTTGTTTTAGACCTCTGAGTTTTGGCGTATTTATAATGCAGCAATAAATAATTGGAATATATATTATTATTGGAAACACGTTAAACTATTACATAGTTATTTTCTGAGTTGTAAATGACTTTGTCACTTTGTAATTAAAATTCTGGACCTCAATCTACTAAGGAAAGGTGGACTAGCAAGGTTAAGGTAGATGCTTTTCCTGCAACATGAGCTTCTTTAATTTGCCTTTTTACTTCCCACCCCCCGAAGTTAGCAAAACTAGAGAGACTACCCCTATTGCTACTGCTAATTCCTGCATGTCGTCTTCTATGCGCTGGTCCGCCTGACCCAGTCTGAAGCTGGGAAGCAGGAGCCCAACATGCCGTACCTGGCCATCGGGTTGTAGGCCTGGGCCAGGGCCCAGCATGAGCGCAGGGAGGGCGACGAGGAGTCCTTCAGCAGCTCCAGGCTCAGCCGCCTCAGCCACTCCAGCCAGTCATCTTTGGAGACCCTTCTGGCAGCTCCCCAGGCCTGTAACCCCACAGGTGACAATGGAAAACCATCAACTTCAAGGGCCAATTGTCCAGAGCTCTCATCTTTTTAATGATTACTTCTTTGATTTATAAAATTATACCTCTTATGACAAAATTCCCCAGAGTACAAAGACAAGAGTAATACTGAATTGAAAGCCATGAGGCAAAAACAGCAACTTCTAGGGTATAACATGGTACAGTAAAAGCCAGTTTTACAACTCATTTGTGCTGGATTCTATCAACATAGCAGAGAGCTCTACAGACCCAGAATGGATGAGAACTGTCACACTCGGACTGCAGTCAACTAATGGCCTCCAGCAGTGAGTGAAGGGCCCTGGGCACCCTCTGCATTGGACACTGGCTCATCTGACAGCAGAGTCACACAGGGAGAGGGAAACGCTCAGATTCACACCATCATAAGTCATGTTATAACCAGGTGAGTGGTGAGCCCAAGGCATATGGCGCTGTGGTGGAATGAGACAGAAGAAATAGCAGGTTTAATATTTACTTTCTAGTATGCGCCATCTAACTCTGCTCAAGATTCTGAGCCCTCCAGGCATCGAGCTACTCCAGGGGCAGTTGAGGGAGGTGGCTGGAAAGACTTGGGCTCTGGAGATAGGCAATACAGTGCAGTGGCCAACAGCCACACTCTGGAGCTCAGTGGCTTGAGTGCGAATCCCAGTTATGTAACTTATTGGCTGTCTGACCTTGGGCAAGTTACTTAACTCCTTTGTGCCTCAGTTTCCTCCTCTGTAAAACAGGGCAATAGTCCCTACTTTATAGGGTGCTTCAGGGATTAACTAAGCACGTACGTGTAAAGGACTTACAACAGTGCTTGGCCCACAGCCAGTGCTGTGTGTGAGGGCCCATTACTCTCAAGTTAGAAACACCTGGTTGGAACCCTGGCTCTGTCACTCAGTCGCTGTGGCACCCTGGGCTAGTCTCTCGTCTGCTGCATCTGAGCCTGTCTTCCTTACCTGGGGATAATGTGTCTAAAGGACTGGCTGGGACAGAAGAGCAAAAAAAAAAAAAAAAAAAATGGTTACAATTATTATCAAAATGACATCTCTTTGAGCTGGCCTGACACTAACTGGTAAATCCCAAACTTTTAAAATATATTCTTAAAAGAATTTTCCAGCAGAACAGACATGTCGATCATCCATCGCTAAGCTGGGGAAATCACAGAGAAGAAGCTCTCAAGTGAAGTGGTCCAGGGAGGTAAAGAGACCTCATGTGTGCAGCACCCAACCACTAGTGACTCAAGCCATCGCCTCGCAGAGATAACTGGAGACTTGCCGCAGCTTTTGATGAGTTACCAACGAGTGATATTACACAAACTATTATTTTGTGTCAGAAACCAAAGTAGAGATACTACAAGAGACACATTAAAGACTTATGTGAAAGATTCTCACTGACCATCACTGAGAACCCCTGAACGAGAAAGAAGAGTGACACTAGATACCAAAGACTTGCCTTTTAGACCCTGTTCTGCTGAATGAAAGGGGAACATGGGTCCTTTGCTATCCATGGATTTCTGGCTCGCTCCCTACAGAGTGGGTCTCTGGATGGCTGCACCATAGTACACTGCACTTTGAAAGCTGCACACACACAGGAAGTATCCCCAATGCCTTCTGCCTCTAAGGAGTGAGTGTGAGTCTGGGCAAAGCAGAAGCAACTCAGCACAGTGGTGAAGAGATAGGGCTCTGGAGCCACACCATCTAGGACAGATTCTGGCTCCACCATTTACTAGCTGACATTGGGCACGTTACTTAACCTTTCAGTACCTCGATGTCCGCATCTGTAAAATGGCAACAGTAATGACAGCACCTAACTCATAGAGTTACTGTGAAAATTAAATGAATCAACACATGTCAAGTGCTCACAACAGTGCCTGACAAATGTTGGTAGCTGGTATTGCGATCGTTCTTGTGAACATTTGATAAATGGTAGCAAATAGGTCTTTAAAAAAGTCTCAGCTTAAGAGACAACTGCACAATCTTATCAATCAGGGTGAGTACCCCACATGGGCCTTTCCCTGCTGCTCTTTAATTTGAAACACAGGCAATTCTTAATTCTCTGGGTTCTGTAGTTACTGCCTTAAACACCAGCCAGTTTCCTTTTGCCCCCATCTGCCACTGCCTGCCTCATCTGGTAACACCGGTTTAGGCTGGTGGGGTGCCAGCTTATTCATTTAGCAGGTAAGCCCAATAGAAGCTGCTGAAAATCCAGGAAGGCATTCAGAGGTATACATAAATGGTTTTTATATTTACACCATGTTAATCCTCTAGTAAGTAATAAAAGGTGACTGAGGTAGTCACCTTTTTTGGAAACCTGGTTAACGCTGGTAAATGTACCAATCTCTAATTATCACCACATAAATTAATATATAGAAACACAATTTACTTTTCGATGAAATGGGGCTGAGAGGCAGCCGTGGAGGATTTTCCTTAGGGTTTTTGAACTTGATCTGTTCTCTCAGGTATAATAAACTGTTCTTTTTTTCCGTTTGGCAAAGGTTATGCTTATTTTTTCAAGTCCTGGGTAGAAAGCAAAACTTCCTGGAAGCAAACGAGACTACTGGGGAATTTCCTATAATAGAGACCAAAGCTCTGAAGCAGGGTGGACGGCTGCCTGGTTGGAAGGACACTCTGAACCTAGGCAGGCTGAAAACATCTGGGTGGAAATACGCATCTGGCCTCCTTGCCCGGCCTTCCCTAAAGTGTGAGGTGTGGCCTCAAACTGCCTGGGAATGCCAGGTGACTGATGACCCCTCTCTTCCTCCCAAGGTCCCGGATCGGCAGTCACAAAACCCCCAGAGGGAAAGCAGCGCCACTCCCGGCCCAGGGATTCTCCCTATGCCACCTTAAACCATCAAACGTCTCTGGGCAGTGGTCACTTTCGAGTTGTCTGTGCAGGTCAAGACTGACACCGCAGTCAGTAGTAAACCCCAAGTGTTCCAAAGCTGCGTGTGAACACAGGCACACAGGTCTGTGTTCCAACCTTCAAGGCCTTGGCGGAGAAAACGAGTCAGCTGGGACCCAGTCCTGCCCAGTTCTTTACCACTACCTGCCTCTGCACGTGAAGTGCAGCTGCCTTGGGTCGGCTATTAATAAAGAGGAAAACCATATTGAAATCCAAGCCGGAAGCTGCTTGCACTCGCCAGAAGCACTAAAGACTAACGCAAAATGGGGAAAATAAGCAACCTGGTATGTAACTATGATTATTGAGCTCAGATCCATCACAAAGGTTTTGAAACTGCCTGTTTTTAAGTGGACAACTGATGGCATACATAGTGAGAAGCTGGTTATATCCAGGCTTTGGTCAGCAAGAGAGTTTAGCACTTACTTATCTGCAAAGATTTAAAATGTCGCTACTTAGGAGCATGGGCATCATCTTGGAACTTGTTAGAAATGCTGAACATCAGGCTCGACCTTGAAACGCCTGAATAAGAACAAGCATTCTGCCACGCTCCCAGCATTTGGTAAGCCCTGTGAGTCTGAGAAGTTTGAGAAGCTCTGCTTTCAAGAGCTTGCATCAACCTCAGGGCTCACCGGGGGGTTCGCTGGTCGTGTTCCATTCATGTAGTAAAAAAAAAAAAAAAAAAGATTGTCATTTGCAACAAAGTGCTCTACTATCAAAGCTCTACGGGAGCACAAAAGGAGACTGTTCTTTATTTTTCCACTGAAAAAAACATTTTATAATTCAGACACCCTGAGAAAGACAAAATGACCTAAGCTCCTGGCATCTAGATGTTCAGGAAAATGCTTGGGCTGGCTTTTGATCATTTTACTCTGAAGGCAGTAAGAGCTGAAGGTTCTGAATGAGAGCAAGGCTCTCCTTCCCAGGCACCCCGGAAACCATGGACCTGCCTTTTGGAGGTTGATGGTGCTGACGTGCAGCTTCTTCATGGGTCCCGTCTCCACTGGCCCACTAGCTGACGCGTCCCCTTGGCCGCTCCTCTGCGTTCGATGCTGGTGAATCAAAGGGTCCTCCTCCTCGTCGGCAAGGGTGTAGCCCTGTAACCGGAGAGGTAGAGACAAAGCCTGAGACCCCACGAGCGGCGCCCACTTTAGAGAACGCCCTTAGCCTTGAGAGGGCCGCGCCTTCTGGAAGAGCCAGGACTTAGGTATGGCTCCACGGATGGACAAAACGCATCACGGGTGGGCTGTACTCCCCGCTGTCGATCAGTCTTTGTTGGTCACTCCTGGTCACTGACAGTCACTGACACCAGTATGAGCATGCAACTGGCAGACAGGAAGCAACCGTGAGCACTGGTAAAAGCGATGAGGAGCAGGGCCAGCAGAGGGCCCACTTTCTGTGCTGGTGTGGCCCGAGAGCCGAGAATGGTTTTTACATTTCGAAAACAATTTTTAAAAAGATTAATATTTTGTAACCCACGAAACTGATTAGAGAATTATATTTTGGTGTCCGTAAAATAAAAAATCACCGTCATGCGGCCGGGCTCACTCACTCCCGCGCGCCCGAGGCAGCTTTCAGGCCGCAGCGGCAGAGCTGGGCAGCTGCAGCGGAGACCACGCAGCCCGCTCCGCTGGGAAAACGCACCGTCTTTACGGAGCGGGTCTGCCAATCGCTAGTTGAGAACTAAAAAGCGAGATGTGCTCCCATAGCTAAGATTACCAGAACACTGGTGGGAAAGACAATGGGGACTCCGAAACAAAAACCACGTGCAGTTCACCTTGACGATTCTGCAGATGAGGACATCGTAGCGCTGATGGTTGATTCGGTGTCGCACCAGAACTTTATTCACCATCGGAATGAAAATTTGGTACTATGATGGGAGAGGAAGGAGATGAGAAACCATGACTTTGGAGAGTGGAAAGCAGAGAAGAGAATTACCATCACTACATGATAGCTATTTCTTCTGGGTTTGGGGCTAGCTCCGTGGTATTCAGAAGAATCACTTTCTACCCCCTCCTGCTACAAATCTCACCCCTTTCATCTTCCATCTGGGTTCTACTGCAGCAGCCTTTGAGCAGTCTCTCTGTTTCCACTCCTGGCTCAGTCCGTTCTTCCACGTGGCACGGACAGTAATCACTTAAAAATGTGAGGTGAGATCACAGTCCTCCCGTGCTCAAAATCCTCCAAAGCCCTCTAGTCTTGGCTCAGAGGCAAAGCCAAAGTATTTACAATGGCCCGTAACAGTGATGTGGAAATGGCATCAGAGTCACCTGGGAGCTCATAAAACCAGAGTTGGCTGGGCCCCGCAGCCGGAGTTTCTGGTTCAGAGGGCTTGAGGCGGGCCCGAGACTGCATTTTCTAATAAAATCTCAGCTATGTAGATTAGGACCCTGCTCACCTGGGATCACATTTTGAGACTCACTGGCCTAAATACCTAGTTTCCACGCCCTGCCCCAGCCCCGCCCTGTCTCTGACCTTTTCCTCGCACTTCCCCTTGTTCCCGCCTCTGCAGTCACACTGCCTCCTGCAATTCCTTGAACCTTCAGGCATGTGCCAGCTCGCATCCTTGCATTCGCTATTCCTTCTGTCCGCATCCAACTCCCTGGGCTGAGCCTTTACTTTATTTAGGTCTCTGCTCAGATGTCAGCTTATCAGAGGTCTTCACTGCCTGCCCTGCATAAGCAGCATCTCTCCCACCCCACCATCACCCTTATGAGACAAACTGTGCTTATTAATTATTAGCTTTGCTTCATCGGAACGTAAGCGCTGTAAAACAAGGACATCACTCCGTTTACTGTGTTATCCCCAGAATGGCACTTACCCCACATAGATAGATGGCTCAATAAATATTCGCTGAAAAAATGAAAGAAAATAAAAGTGCAGATAATTCCTAGTTCTCTGACAGAGGTTGGGGACCTACAGACCTACAAATGGAGAAGCTCACAAAGTCTTCTTTCCAAAGCAGGCGGGGGAGCACGTCTGCCTGGGACCCCGGCCTTACCTTCTTGCCCAGCTGAAAGACGAGTGAAGACAACGTGTCCATGGCTGTGGGACGCAGTTCTGGGCTCTGGTCCAGTGTTCGCACGATCGGGTGAATGATCCGGGAGGCGTAGTCAGTGAAGTCCAGGACTCCGTCAGGCGGTCCACCGTCTCTAACGCTGCCCTACGACAATCGCTAACATCCAGTAATTGCTAACGTCCAGTCTCAGCGTAAGAGAGGCGGCTGAGGGTTACACCTTGACAATGGACACCGAATGGGAAGGAATGGCTTCTGAGGTATTTTGGGTAACACGGTCCAACAAATATTCTAGTGGGGTGGAGACAGTTAAGATTTCCATAAACCTGGGATATTTATGGGCTAAAATAATGGGAGTTGAAATAACAGCAACAACAAATAGAAAGATGGCCTGGGAACTTAAGAAAAAGGACATTTTCAACGAAACATCAGAAGCTTGATGGCTGTCAGTCCCGAAGGGCACGTGCTTACTTTCGAGATGGCAGTGGAACCTCAGGGGCATCAAACAACTTCACGATGGGGGCAGCAACAAATGCAGATAGTCATCCAGGTTGGCACCAAACAGCTGGATTGCAGCCAGCAACTGCAAACAGGAGCAAAAGCATGGTGATGAACAAGTGCAGTCAGGTACCTGGTCTCTAAGTACCTGGAGGAGGCAGGGCTGTGGACAATGCGAACTTCAGTGGGGACTCTGAGAAGGCTTTATTAAGTGGCTTTGAACTACCTTCTTTGGGTGGCGTTTCCCCTCATTTTATTTTGCTTATGTATTACTTTGCTTTCTTTGAGCTTATTTCAGTTGAGAAGGATCTGTTGCTGGACCACAGAGAAAACTAGTCTGGGATAAAACATTTACCAAGAATAATCCATTAAAGGAAACAGAACATGAGGATAATCGCGGAGGACAGCAAACATTCCGTGACCGTAAACGGTAAGCTGCACACGGCGGCTATTAGCACTCTTTGCAGTCAGTCTTGTGGGTCGAGCACCGCCCTGTCACTCAGAACAGGGTCTGGCCTCCAGCTGACCATCCAAGGACTTGGGCGGATGCTAAAACCTCTCTAGGGGTGCCCCAGGTTACTCACCTTGATGGAGACGATGCGGCCTGGGCTGTTGTCGTGCATGAAGACTCGCAGCATGTGCGGGATCAGCTGGGGCAGGTAGAGCTTAAATTCACCCCCGAGAGCGACCACAATTTGCTCAATGAGAAGAATGATCGTGCTCTGGATAGAGGTGTTCATGACCCAGAATTCCTGTGAAGAGGGGGGACACAGGAGCAAAGCTGAAATAAGAAGCAAGGACTGAGATGGCCAAAAAGCAGGAACAGTGTAGTGAGCACAGTCTGGTCTGCCCCAAGGTGAACCCTTCCCTGCCCTGCTCATACCCTGTCACACGCGCAGTGAACAAATTAAACCGCATTTCTCCAAACATACGAGGCTCCTTTCCTCCTCTGTGCATTGCTTGTGCTGCTCTTTGCCTAGAATCCCAGCTCTTGCTCAGCGAAGTCCCGTCTGTCATTCTAGACCTGGCCCAAGCCTTGCTTCTCCTATGAAGGCCTTCCTGTTTCCTTCCACTATCTATCTTGGGTCCCTCTGCCCTCCTCTTTCCTAGCATCTATAATACTTAATTTTCGTAGTCACCCTCCCTCTACTAGACTGTAAGCTAGTGACGGCCAAAAAACCTCTTTGCTCCGTTTACCTCCCCAGAATCGAGCAGAGCACTTGGCATATTCTAGCCACCCAAACACACATGTACAGAATGAATGAGTAAGTCTACGTTACTCCAGGAGCTCGTAAGTCGTTCAGGTGGAGTCTTTACCTGAACGAATCACCAGAAGGTGATTCCAGCTTTAACAAGATTTCCTGCCCTTTCTAGAGTTAGACTTTGCTAGATGGCATCTGGCATATGTCCCGTAGAAGTGTTGGGCCTGGACAGTGCCATAAGAGGAGCGCTTTTCTATACCCATACAATTACATTCCACGTAAGTTACTAAAAACAAACAAACAAAACTTGGTCAGTTGGCCAGACCCTGCCTCAGAAGTTGTAAGGCAAATTGGTCCAAGTCTCTGACTCCAGAAAAAGCTGTCATTTCAAGTCAACTAAAAAAGACAGTTACCTACGGCCTGTTAAAAACCTCCAGAGGAGGAGACAGTGATAACAGAAACCCTAATGATGGCAATGCATGCTATTATTACTCTTGGGCCCCCAAATAATTCAGAGTAGGAGTTCATGAAAAAAGGATAACTTCTCCAGGTAAAGGTTTCATAGAAGGATAAGGTATTTTTATAAAAGAAAAAAAAAGTTTAAAGCATAATAGTTCAGAAAATAAAAACCCCACTAAAATGCTGGTAAAATGTTCTTTCTTAGACATATTTTCTCTGAAAAAGTCATTTTCTCTGGGTAAAAAGCTTTTCCAAAGACGCACCATGGATTTTATGGCCTCCACGGTTTGTAATGTTCATTCTCTTGGACCACACTGTCTTCTTCAGAGAGAGCCCGCCTACCTCCCCACTATGACCGTCAGCTCCTTGGAGGGGTTTTTCTACCTCAAAGGAGCCAGGCGGCCTGCCCGGGGATGCAGGATATTGGCTGGATATCACAGAGCATTCTCTTGCCGGGCTCGGGGGCTCATTAAAGCGCCCAGGATCAACAGCTAAAACAAGAGCCTGCCATACCTTCTCTACCTTGGAAGAAATGAAAGCTGTGTTTGGTGGCTGTGAGGCTCCCTGCCTCAAACCCATTTTGGTCATAAACCCTTTTGGGGGCATAAGGCACAGATAACTTTGGCTTCAAACACCGAGCACGCGGCTCCCCCACCACCCCACCCCATCCACGGGGCTCTGCAGTATTCTGCCTAACTCCTCCTGATACAGAGGCCTCTGTGGCAGGAGTCAGGGGATGGCAGCTTTATTTATACATGTAGGAGTTTTTCATCTCCAAGATCTAGTTTTGCGGAAGTTCCATTTTTGAAGCCAGCCACTTTGGTTTCGGTCCTGCTGCTTCCTCCGAGCTAACTACAAAGGTCTGGCGGAGAAGAACAAGTCACCAGGAGAAGTGTCTTCTAAGTCTTTGAGGACACAGCCACCTCTGCAAAGCAACCTTCCCAGCAGAGACGTTTAAATTATATCGAACCGAAGGAAGCGGGTCTCCCCTCAAACAAAAATCGATATTGCCATCAAGGGGGAGTCCTCTGCGCCTGTCTAAAAGCACATTATAAAATCTGGGGCGTGAGCCTTTCCTCATTCGCAGCGGGTCAGAAGGCGGCGTCTACGCTTCTGAAGGCAGCAGGGTACAGCATCGCCTTCTTCCCCAGTGCCTAACGGGAGTCCTTTGTACTTCACAGCCCGAGAAAAACCAATCCCCAGTGCTCTCTAAGGCCATGGTTTTTGGGGCGGTGAGAAAGAGCTTTCGTGGGAACAGCAGAGCGCTGCTGTGATGTGAACTGTTGTGATGTTAACATGAAGTTGCTTTGTTGTGCTGAGGCACAGAACTCAGAGCCTGTTTCTGGCGGAAGCCACCTCCTCAGACCTCGCACCTCGCACCCGCAGCAACAGCCCTGCTCCCCCTTTTAATACCCGGTGGGACACCTTGCTCCACGCCTACATTTCGGGTTGTAAGAGCTCTACCATGACCCTTGAAAAATGCCCATGTTATACAAACAGGTATAATATCCCTTGACCCAAACACCGATGAACAGGCCAAAGCATTCACTTCTACTCACTCTCATGAGGGTGACTATTTCATCCATGTAAGGTCTGATGTGGCTCTTCACAAAAGACACCAACATTCCCAGCTGCTGGAACAGAAACTGAAAGGGAGAAGAGTGAGCAAGCGGGCGCCACGGAGGATGTCGGATTCCCAGGTTTACCCACGTCCACGAGCATGCGTGAGGACAACTACCGAATCGGTTTCCACACCGCCCCATCTGCTGAGAGTAAGTCTCAAAGAACCAGACTTAAAACCTCGGGTGGCGATAGTGGTGGGGGCTAAAAAGAATTGTTGACAACAAGCCATTTACTGCATAACAGTGGCTTTGGGGCCAGACTGGCTGTTGTGAACCACTCTGTCACCTATTAGCTTTGTGACCTTCATGTCACCTCTCTTGTGCCCAGCCTCTTCCGTGGGGACATGGAGAATATTTGTCACATTGGCTTGTTGTGAGATTTAAATGAGGTAACACCTGGAAAGCACTAGAACAGGACCAAGAATACTGTTAAGTGCTCAATGTCCACTAGCATCGAAGGGTTTCCGGAGCCAGTAAAGACAAAAGTAACATAAAACGCATCAACCGTAAATGCACCTTTTCTTTGTTCAGTCCTAATTCACTACCACTTACATTCTAAAATAAACACAGCTAACAATTATGGGCACTGTAGCTTATTTATAGTAATTAACTCAATTAATGAAGTCTTAATTATTAAATGGTCTCTTAAGAAATTACAAGACAGAGAAAGACAAATGCTACATTTCACTTATATCTAAAGAACAAAAATAAATGAACGAACAAAATGGAAACCAACTCACAAATACATACAGAGAACATCTGGATGGTTGCCAGATGGGAGGGGGGTTGGAAAGATGGATGAAAAGGGAAAGGGATTAAGTACAAACTGGTGGTTACAAAAGTCACCAGGATGTATAAGAAATAAGTCAGTTATATTGTAATAACTATGTATGATATCAGATGGGTTCCAGATATCAGGGTGATCACGCTTGGAAGATGAATTTAACCCCTGAAATTAATAAATATGTATACCAACTATAACTGAAAAATAAAAAATTATTTAAGAAATATTTGAAATTATGAACCAAAACATCAAGCAAACTGGGGAAGGGATGGGATAAGGAGATTCTATTTAGGTAGGTACCTTGCAACTGTAAGACGAGATGCCATCCACAAAATAAAGCTGGGAACAAGGAAGGGGAACCCCAAGTAATTTACAGGTTAAAGATGTCTTTAGGGTGTAGTTTTAATTTTGTTATGGTCTTCAGATAGTGCTACAGGTCAATATTAAGTAGCAAATCATATTCTAAATCTCCCTCCCCAAAAGATTTTTATAGCTCTCTATGCCTTTGTTTCCTTCCATCAACAAGGATAATTTAGTGATGAATAGACATATTTTCACTCTTCTTATATTTTGAAACTTGGCGAAGTTGGGGATAAATAAAAAGTGTTTCAAATACGAGTAATGAACTTACGGAACTCACTACCTGAAGAGGCGAGATGGACAAGACACATAGGCCTGGGCTCAAAGAGAGTTTGGAGTAACTCCCTAATGACAGGGGCACCGATGGGTTCTAAGGTGGTTACAACCTGGTCACTGCATGGCACAGGTTCGACTCAGCAGAGCTGTCCCTACCTACCTCCTGGGCCCTGCCTTACAGAACCACTGCTGACAGTGTTTGTGAAATGGTCCCTACAAAAGTACATTATAGAGAGCAAGGAACATGAGACTCTAAATACAATGGTTCTGTGGTACATTTTTGTTACGCAAAACCTGAAAGCAGGTAGAAAATCTAAGCTGGAGGAAACGCCTGGCATTGGGGATGGCAGGGAGGTCAGGGAAAACCAGGAGACAGAAAGGACAAGCGCGCCTGATCCTCGCTGTCACTTCATATTCGGTGTAAATGGGGAAGTCTCTCTGGTGGCTGATTGTAAGGAGTGGTGACACATGCAGGCAGATGGGGAAGTGCCTCTTTCATGTGCAAGGAGCCCGTGCAGCCATCTCACTTCCTCTCCCTTAAATTCTTTCCTGAGGCTTTTTCTCCTTTCTCCCCTTGGCATTAGTGTTTTAAAAGAACATAGTTTTGCTCCTGAAATGTGGTGGATTGAATCTCTTCCCAAATGCCCCTGCTATGAAAAGCCTAAAAACGACACATAAAAGATAACAAACGTTATTAGATTATCAGAACTGAAATCGTTCACATCAAGCCAGACCTTCAAATGCTCCAAATGAAGAGAACTGGTGAGTCCCTGCCTCCACCTGCCCCCAATCTGCCCACTGGCAAAAGGAGACAAAGAAATTTGTCAGTCTAGGGATGTGAGGTCTAGGTGGAAAAAGTGTCTCCCCAAAGAGTTTGTAATTTCAGACCAATCTCATATAGGTTCAGGGGTTATTTTAATTATCCGTGTGGCCTGAGGACCTCTAAGCCAAGAAATTCACTCCAAGTTCTTCTGCGTACCTGGCAGAAGCGATGCAAATCCTCCCCAGAGAGACGTGACTCCAGAGCAGATTTTCAAGTATCACTTCAGGAAAAGCCGAGATGAATAGGCCACGCGATCCAAAAATAAAACACATAGGACAAAGCACTACGAGTGTGACTCAGCAGAAACGATAAACAGCAGAATTAGACCCACGGGGATTATTTTATACATACTGAATTACTGGATATAAAACAAACCTGTTTAATATGCTTAAAGAAATAAGTGAGAGTTAAACAAATGAGTGAGGGATAAGATACCACCATGAGATACTAGGCATATTTGAAAGAACCTAGTATAACTTTAAAAATAAAAAAAAGTAGTTGAAACTAAAAATCTAACGACAGGTCAAAAGACATAGCTGAAGAATAGTGAACAGAAAGTGGCTGTGAAGAAATATCCAGAATGCACCTCTGACAGACGAAGACGAAAAATAGGGAAGAGAACCTGAGTCTAATCAAGCCTCTAACTCTAATCAGTTTACAAGAAGTTAAAAAATATCTTGAAGAGAATTCTTCAGGACAAATGACCTGGCTTCTTCTCCAAATATGTGGCATGAAAAAAAAATGGGGAAAAAGGAGAATAAAGAATTGGCTTTATAAACCAAATGCCAAGTGTAGATCTTATTTAAATTCTGATCTGAATAAACCTAATATAAAAAGACATTTTAAAGACCAAAAATTTGAAGGATTAGTCTTAGATGATATCAAGGATTATCGTTAATTTTGCAGGTGTTGCAATTGTGGTAATATGAGAAAAAAATTATTTGATAATGTGATCTTTGAAATTTCCTTTAAAATACCTCAGGAGAAAAGTGTGTGTGTGGGGGGGGGTGGTAAGGGGGTTAGGTGCGGGGGAATAAGATAAAACTAAATTGATAAAATGCTAGGTAACTGTCAATGAGTATGAGAATTTAAGTTGTCTACTTTCGTGATTCAAATACTATATTACAAAATGTTTAATAAAATTAAAGGTAACCAACAGGCAGAGTGCAGAAGATAAGAAAATTAAAGCTTGATCAAGCCAAAAAAGACAGAAAAAAAAAACATTTAGGACAGGACTAAAACAAAGCCCAAAGTAAGAAAAGGGAAGTAAATCCAAATATATCAGCAATCGCAACAAATGTAATTTAGACTGAATGCACTGATTAAAAAACAAAAGATTTTCAAATGGGATTAAAAAGATAATCTACCTATATATTATTATATACATTTTATTACAAGAGACCCATCTAAAGCAAAAGTCACAAGACAGTTAAAAATAAAAGGATAAGACAAGACATCCTCCCAAAAAATGCTGGTGTAGCTATATTATCAGACAAAACAAATTTTAAACTATTGTTAAACACAAAAAGGGTCATCGCAAAATGATAAAAGATTCAGTTTACCAGGAAGAAATGATTTAAAATTTGTACGCACCTAATAACCTAAAATATATAAAACAAAATTGACAATAATAAGAAATGAATAAATCCACCATTTTAAAGGGAGATTTTTTATCTCATTTCTCTCAGTGTCTGGATACACTGAATTATTATGTTTTAATGTTGAAACATTCTTGAATTGTGTTAAGACCATCTTGGTTATGATTGTTTTTAATATATTGATTTTATATCTAATGTTTATTCTAGAATTTTTATATCTATTTCCTGAGTGGAATTGACCTATAATTTCTTTTTTAACTGTAGGTCTGAAGATCTGTTTAGTTTTTCTGTTTCTTTTTGAGGCAGTTTGGTCACATTGTTCTAAGAAATTATTCATTTTATCTAACCGATAAAATCTATTGGCATGAATTTGGTTTAAATGGTTGCCTAGGGCTGTGGTCAGAATGGAAAATGACTGCTAATGGGCAGGAGGTTTCTTTCTGGGGCGATGAAAATTTTCTAAAATTAGACTGTAGTGATGGTTGTACAACTCTGTAAATATACAAAAACTCATTGAATTGTAAACTGAACTGAATTTTACAGTGTGTAAATTTCATCTCAATAAAGTTTTCTAAGTTTGGAATGCAGCTAAACAATACTTGGAGTTAAATTTGCAGCCTTAACAGATTACATTAGACAAGAAGACTGAAAATTAATGAGCTAATATTCAAATGCAAAATATTCTTTTTAAAAGCAAAAAAGAAAAGTATAATGAAATAATAATAATAAATAATGAAATAAAAAAGATACAAAAGAGAAGATCAACAAAGGCAAAAGTTGGTTCTTTGAAAAATATTATGACAAATCTCTAGCAAGAAATTAAAATATAAAAGAATAGTGTGAACAGATTCATGCCAACAGATTTTACTGGTTAGATAAAATGAATAATTTCTTAGAACAATGTGACCAAAATTGCCTCAAAAAGAAACAGAAAAGCTAAACAGATCTTCAAACCTACAGTTAAAACAAGAAATTACAGGTCAATTCCACTCAGAATTATGGATGTAAAAATTCTAAAATAAACATTAGATATAAAATATATTTAAATATCATAACCAAGATGGTTTTAACACAATTCAAGAATGTTTCAACATTAGAACATATTGTAATTCAACATATCAAGACATTGAGAGAGAAAACCCATATCATCAAAGTATTTCGTAAATCCAGTACCCATTTGATAAAAACTCTTTAGCAAAATAAGGCCATAAGGGAACGTTTATAACCTTTAAAAAGCTACCTACCAAAAATCTAGAGCAAACATACTAGTGGTAAAATCTTAACAGGAGTCCCATTAAAATCAGGAACAAGATTAAAAATTTCCACCATCACTGAGTCTAATCAATACCGCAGTCCTAGGAATATAGTAAGGAAAAGTAATAACTGGTTTACGGATTAAAACAAAAAAACCCCAAAGTATCTTTTTCTTTTTGGAGATTATATGATTATCTAGAGTGAAAACCTGAGAAAATTTATAGGTAAATTAGGATTAGTAAGAATTTAATGAAGTTGATGACATAAAAATAGTTAGAAAATATACTTTCTAAAAAGATACTACCTCCTCTAAATGTAGATCAAATTGAACATATAATCACAGAAGGAAAAACAGTTAGTTCAAGTATCTTTTAAACACAGTACTCCATACAGCCTCATGGAACACAGCCTGAGAACAGCAGGAACTGCACGGCCACCCTGAACTTTATCTAGTAGGCTTGCTGTCTGTAGTGGTATAGGTACAGTAATCACAGAACAACTTTGCAAGTTCTGTGGTTCAGAGAAAGAAAAAAGAGAGAACAAGACAGAAAAAGGGAATGAAAGGGAAATATTCTTCACAGAAAAGTGCCAACTGTTAAAAGTAGAAAGGATGAGAGAACTAAAAAGTCATTATTTCACAACCAGTGTGATCACTGATTTAGGCCAGGATCGTCAATGGGTGCTAAAATCACTGAGTAAAATGCAAACGGAGATAGGAGGCCCTACACACTACTTAACACTAAGGAAAAATGGGAGATCTGACAGATACCAACTTAACCATGTGCTCATCCTTAGGACCAACAATAATGGGACAAACTAACATCGTGAGATCCAGTCAGAAGCACGTAACTTCACCTCTGGAGTAGTCTCACTAAAAATGCTTGGCTTAAATCCAATCATGAAGCAGCAGTCAGAAATCCACACTGTGGCCATCCTCCCGACAACTGGATGAACTCTAGACTGCTGAGAATAACAATGCCGTCTCTCCCCGCAGGCATTCATCTTTTAGCCATGTTGAGGAGATAAACCGAGAAATTGGGCCGGCTGATTAAAGCTGTCCACTTAAGTGTTAAAAGTTAAGGAGGAGAGGCATCGGGTTCAACTGCCAGCAGAGTGCATAACCAGGAAGCTGAGGTACACATGGACCTTCCATGAAGGTGTGGCTGGAGCAGGGAGGAGCAAGGGTTGGGGTTTTAGCTACTTACTTCCCGGATGGCCCCATCACAGACACGAATGACGTTCAGGAATGTGGGCATGACCTGGGGCAGGAACTGCACACACTTGAGGCCCAGGGACTTGAAGATGAAGGTGATGGCCTGGACAACCATGGTGTGGTGGTGAGAGAGGGACTGGTCTCGGAAGATGCGCATCAGGGCCACCATGGACACGGCTGGGTAAAACTCATCCAGAGGCAGGTTCCCCATGTTGACCAGCATTTCGCTGGTGCTGTAGTCAGCTAAGGCAGAACGACAAACCAAAACACTTCCTGACCAACATCAGCATTCACATCTTTCTCCCGGCTATGTCCTAACACCACTGGGAATACAGGATATATTAGGAACAATAAATAGGCTCTAGCATCGAGGACTAAAGAGTTTTTGGCTTTTCTATTACTTAAACCACTAAAATAGTACATGATGAGTTTTTAACTCAGCTTCTTACCACTATAGTTCAGAACTTTTGTAGCTGAACTGATTGTACTAAAAAAATAATCACCTTTCCCAGATGAAAGTAGAGAGAATTAAATTAGGCAAACATCTGTTTCAGCAGCTGCTTGGGTCCCCCTAGGCAATTCAAGACAAGTGAGTGGCAAATGCCACCTGAACAAGGATCTCAAGGACTCGGGCGGTGGCGGTGTTGGTTGTTAGCAGTGGAACGAGGAGGGGGGAGACTGGGAGGCTGGTGCTGCTGGGCGAGGAGAGACCGGGGAGGCATGGCTCAGGCTCTGCTCGACAGGACAACAGCACTTTCTTCTCTAATTCATAGAAGAACAAACTGGAAGCAATATGATCCCATCCACAGAATTTAGGAACAAATTATTTTATTTTGGGAATAAACGTTTTGTTGGAATAATTGGGAGAGCCACTGTCAAACTTTCACACTTTCAAAAATAAGTCTTCTCTGACGGACAATGGGTTAAGTCTAGAAAATTCTCCTGCATCCCCACACCCTACCCAATCTCTCAGGCAAGATGTCTAAAGGTAGAGGGGCTCTAGGGTCCGACCACTGATGATGGACAAAGAGCCCTGGATTCTGACTGTTAACTGGTTTTTCTGTGCTGAGCCTTGCCTCAAACTCCTCTGTCAATTAAAACAGGGAGAACGAATTCTACCCTCTTCCTCCTTGGACACCATGGGGATAGAAAACAACAGAGAGAAGCACTAACAAAGAATGAGATGCAGTGATATGTCACATCTCTCTCATCAGCCCTAAAGAGTACAGATGCAGCCTGTTGACTCTTGATGAAGAACCTGGACGGACATGAGGCCTCTGGGCCTGTGATTCAACTTTTCATTCAAAGTCATGAAGCGAGTCAACATGCTGTAATTTCAGTTATCCAGCCCAAGACTCTTTCTAAGCATGGCCAGCACGGGCTCTGGGAGGCAGACACTTGGCAAGTCGCTCATGGTTTTCCCCAACTTACAGGAATCCTGGCTTGACTTGGACTCTGACAGGCTGACAGCAGAAGCATCCCGGGACTGGTCAATCATGCCGATGTTCACTTTGTGCTTATAGGGATCCAAGGCTCCCAAAAGCCCTAACACACGGATAGCCTGGGTAGGAAAAGGGAGGGAAAAAGAAAATTCACCATCATATCTCATGCTTCATGATAACCGATTCATATCCAAATAACTGGCTACGTGAACAAAGCAGAGAGGGACAGGAAGTCAGAACATGTTAATGCCACAAACTTCTGTCTGTCTGTCTCTCTCCATTCTCCCAGCAAAGTCTTTAAAGACCAAGTGTGCCACGTCCCCTACCTCTCTCCGTGTACCCTGGTTCTGCTCAGTCTTCAGGAAATTCAGCAGTACCTCTAGCAAAGTGGGGTACTTCCTGTAGGGCTCAACCACATAGCCAGTGCTGGCTACCAACTGTCCCAGGGTCCACAGAGCCACCTGGACAGACAAAAGAAGATCACATGGTTAGTTGAGCTAGTAGGAGCAGTCTGAACTCTTGGTTCAATGGTTGAAATAAAGGGTTAGAGGCTACTATAAGAAAAAAATTTCCAATAAGGATGCTAACCATGATCAGAAATCCTGAGAGCCGGGGCATAAAAATAAGGCCACAAAACCAATACAACAATCACTGCTCAAAGGTAAAGAAGAGTCCCGCTTTTCTCAAAGGACATACATTGTCCTTCCACTGTGAATGGTTTGTCCAACTTAAAAGGAAATTAAAACTATTCTTAATTTCAGTCTAGTCACCCTATGACCTCAATGACCAAGGCGAAGCCAGGGCTGGGGGAGGGTGAGCTGAAGCTCTTTTGGCCTCTATAGCCGGAGGTCAAGGCTTTCTTTCTTGAACCTTTAGGGGCTGGGTCTCTGACAGATGATCTGCGTTTTCTTTTGTCTACAAGAAATGGCACTGGTCAGCCCTGCTACTTACTCAAAGTGACTCTGGGTCAGGATAACAGCCAATTTTGGTTCCAAGTCTTTCTTTTTCTAAACTCATTCAATGAATATTTCTGAGTACCTCCTGTGTGCCAGGGACTGGCTGGGGACACTGAAGTGACTAAGAGAGACAAGGTCCCCAGGCTCATGGAGCCTGTCCTGCTCTGTCAGGAAGCAGAGGCACTCACCTGCCTTTTGGCCAACAGAGAGGAGTCCTGGAGCATGTCCATGATGATGATAAAAAGCTCATCAACCCACTTCCTCATTTCCAGGCCACTAACCTACAAAATGAAAAAGCGAGAGGTAGGTAAGATTAGAAATTATACCATCAAGTATTTTGACTTCCCCAGAGGTTAAACAGTAGTCCCTCCATCCAACGGAAAAAGCAGTTGTCCCCTTACCTGAGCTAACTCTCCTATTGTAGCCAAGACATTATTGATCACACCTGGGTTTGGATCAGGGTCTGGATCTTTCAATTTCAAAATTAAAGCCTATGGGAAGAAGGTATGAGAAAATGAACACAAGTTAGAGTCTACCAGAAACCTTTCTTTTACATAAGTTAAATTCCCCCAAGAGACCATCTCAGTCACAGATAAACTGCTTTCAGGCTTTATAAATCCAGGATTTCTCTCGAATGTGGATTCTCAAACTTTTCTCCATACTGCACACAAGTCTGACATATGAGAGGGCTGGGATGTGCCATGATTTAAAAACATTTCCAACGCTCCTCTAAACTATATCTGTGTGATCATTTACCCAGATTCATACAAGTTATGAAAGACTTCATATGACTCTAAAATATTCGTATTTGAAGGTTTAGATTTTATTATTTATTTTTTTAGGCAAGGCGACTCTTGGTTGACCTCACAGATTCCAAGAACTTTGTCAGCTTACAATCCCTTTGGTAATTTTTCAATTTTTTTCGCCTACAGCATCTGGTCTTCCTAGGTGGTCTCCCATCCAAGTATTAACCAGGCCCGACCCTGCTTAGCTTCTGAGATAAGATGGGATCAGGCTTGTTCAGGGTGGCATGCCTATAGAGTGAAGGTTCAGATTTTAAAGCTCATTCTTTTCCTTGATTTGGGCGGAGCTATTGGGTGAGTTATCTACCCACTTCTCCTTACCAAGCACATTTGATGATGTGCTTGAAGCATCATATCTTATCTCTTACAGGAAGAGCCCTTTGCTGCAACTGGTGAGATTTTTAATATTCTTTAACTCAGGGTGCTTGATGTGGCCCTTGTCCCTGAGCCTGGGACCAAAAAAAATAATGTACTTTGCTCAGGATAGAAATGAACACCAAACCACTCCCATTGCCCCAAAAGAGCTGGCATAAGAAAATCTGAAGAAAGCGCCAGTATCTCGGTCTGTGGCGAGTTACCTTCAGAATGGGCTCCATGTAGGGGCGGATGAGTCGAGGGGCATTGGAGACCAGGTGCCCCAGCATGCGGGCACTCTGCTCTTTGATTCTTCCAATACCACTGTGCTCCAGCTCTGTCAAAATCTACAGGGAAGAAAGGCTCAGTATGGCAGAGGAAATTCTAGAGGAACTGGGTATCAAAGGGAGAATGTGACCAGGAACCAGGGGAAGGATGCAGAACTCCACTGTGCATCAAGTAGCTGCCATATTCTCTATAAGCAAAGGACATCTTTGCAGCTCACAGAATAGTCGAGGCTGCAGCAATGACTGGAGGAAAAACTATTTGACACCAGCCCCTCTCCTCCTGTTACAGCACCACACGGTGCCTCTGTCCTCTCCAAGCACAGCTTTTCATTCTGTCTTTCAAAGAAGACAGAAAACCAACAGGGACAGCTGTGAGCAGAGTTTTGCAGAAATGAGGAAAGAGGGGCTCTCTGCAAGAAAAACCTTTGTCCAGACGGCAAATCACGAAGACTGCCCGTACATAATGACCGAGTAATCACGGAACAGTCAGACAGCTATGATGGTGAAAGAAATAGAGACTCGGTGGTGGTTGCAGGCACATCTAGATAAACCCAGATAGTTAGGGAAAATATCAACAGGCTCCCCTTGGATCCTACTAAACAGAGAGAAAACATGTTTGTTCTGACATCCTTCAAACACCAGCAAATCACATGTTACTCCTGGTGACACAAGACATAATTTAGACACACTTCTAAAGAGCTGGAGTTGTCAGAAGAAATTTCTCAACAGTGAAAAAAATGAGAAAACAAAGCTCGTGTCAACTCAGCTGCTCAGAGGGGGAGTCTACAATTTAATATTATATTTTGTCTTAAATTACTGACTTAAGAATCCTGATTTTCTGTATCCCCTCGGCAGGCTGCCCTTCCCATCACAGCAGACAGCAGTGAGACGGGATGGAGTGGGATACTACGAACAGACCCGTGACAGCGAGAAGAGATGGCTGCCTGGGAGGAAATGGATACCAGTGAGGAGAGTATGACTCTCTGGGGTAGCACAGGGCCAAAGCACCCCAAATTCACTTTCAGAGCCAGAGAGAATCGCTGCACCCTAGTAACAATACCCTATGATCAAGACACCGAGAATAGGTCAAAGCACATCTAGGTAATGCCCCTTATCAAGGCCTGAACACGTGCAATTCGGCCTGGAAAAAACCTGTATCAGAGTTTAAAAACAAGAAAAATTAAAATTTTGTAGTTTCAAAGGCTAAGTTTAGTGGGTGGTATGTTCACTCAGGGGAGTTTCACATTCTCCAATATCAGAAAAATGCAATGACCTGAGAGCTCACTGGAAGCTTCTAGACAAGAGACACAGGACGTGCTGGCTTGTTTACCGATGACATGCTTCCAGGACCCAGCATGCTTGGAACTTAGGAGGTGCTCGAAACATCTGTTAACTGAATGAACCTTCTGATATTCTA
Organism: Eonycteris spelaea; assembly: GCA_003508835.1. Classification (NCBI taxonomy): domain Eukaryota; kingdom Metazoa; phylum Chordata; class Mammalia; order Chiroptera; family Pteropodidae; genus Eonycteris; species Eonycteris spelaea. The sequence continues at coordinate 296,805 of PUFA01000119.1, read as the reverse complement.
ATTAGGAGATATTTCTACATCGAGCTTATTTAGCATGATTTGAGCTGACAGGCTCAGCAATGATTTCTTTTCCTTCCCTAAACCTTAGGTGTATTTTTAAAAGACTCTAAATGATAGGCACTCCTAACACAGGCCAGTAGTTAAAGAAATAAACCATTAGGCTAAAAACAAAAGTGCCACCATAAATATAATCTTCTAATTTGTTGACTGATGATACATATAATTTATGGTCACTTTACTTATGACAGATTGTGAATAAATGATAGTTTCCTAGTGCAAAAGTCACATATGTTAATAATTTTCTATGTTTAAGTTCTATGTTATAAAAAGTGTTTATTTCAAAAGAAACCAGTGGGGGGAGGATTAGGAAGCAGAGGGGGAGGTGGGGACAGGATGAAGTGGGGGAAGAGGAAGGACTGGGTAGACACATTGAGATCCAGAAAAGGAAGATGGAAATAACTTGAGGCAGGAAAGACTGGACCACACATCGCTCACAAGGAGGCCAGAGAACTTACTTAAGTAAGTGAGGACAGGTTTCAACAGGAATTGAAAATTCTACCAGCACTGGCAATGTGAATCTACCTTAGGCTCTAGTCCAAGCAGCTTACCTTGGCATCTCACATTATTTAGGAATGAAAGCCAGGGACCACAGACCAAGGGCAATAACTATGAGAAACAATGTTGGAACCATCTCATACTTGGCCTTTGTGCTTGAGCTGGCTGGCATTAGCAAGAAAAGCAGGAGCATGGAAGGGTAGAGAGGTGCTAGGAACCCATCGCAGTGAAGTGGGCCAAGAAATGGAATTGCTGGTGACTTGCCAGGAAAAAGAGCGAGCTGCCTGAGAGGTTAGCTTGAGACTGAGAGGCACCCTGGAGTCATACTGACAACAGGCTGATACAGGGATAAACACTGGAACTGTAATTACAAAGCTGGGAAAACACGTGGACTCTTGGAGCCGAAATGTGGCTTTTACCAGGTATCTCAATCTTTCTTCCCTCCCTTGTCTTCACTCTTTCCCCAAATAGCCGTTCTGATAAAAGTCCTTTTCCCGCTGCCTCTAGGTCTGACTGTCACATCATTACCTGGATGAGCATCTTGCGTAGGAAAGGCATGACGAAGGCTGGGTTCATGCTACTGAGCCGGCCCACAGTGCAGATGGCCAGCTCCCGGATCTCAAACACCTGGTCATTCAGGGCTACGAACAGGCCTGCAAATTCTCTGCCTGGGCCAGATGTGCATCGAAGCGCTCATCCAAGGATGCCAAGACACAGTAGCGGATGTCAGGGTCTGCAAGGGGAATGGAGCTTTGAACATCTCTAGAGCGCTCATCCCTCCAGTCTTCCCAGGATTCACTTCCACTGCCCTCAGCCTGGAGAGAGCATTCCTAATACCTTTTCTCATCTAACCTGTCATTCTTTTCTCCAGTCATAGGGGCAAAGATAATAGAATTAAAGACATTATCTTACACCAAGAGGCTGGAGGAGCTCAGCCTAATGCCTTAGCAGAGAGAGCTGAATGTCAGCTGGTTGAGGCTGAAGGTCTCTAGAGAGGCCACGTAATGAAAAGGCCCTAAACCAGTACACTTTCCTAGACTGCTTCTGTCTTACAAACTTTACCGGGATCTGTTATCCCAACCACGAGCAGTTTGCTGAGCACATCTGCCACCACTTGCACTGCCGTCTGGCTAACCACGTGCGCGTGGCCGCTGATGAGGTGAACGGAGGGCGTGAGCAGGCGGGAGCAGGTGCGGGCGGCTTCCATGCGGATCTCCTTGTGCTCACTGTTCAGGAAGTGATCCGCACAGTGACGGACGAACTGGGTCAGAGAGTGTCCTGGACACAAAGGCAGAGAGAAAACAGAATACAACACTGCTGCTTCTGACAGCAAGTCTGCAAACTGCGAGCTGTATTTTTCATTTTATGGCCACTCATTCAATTTTCAACAAGGTATTGATCAGTAAGATACTGACCCCGAACTCTTCTTAACAAATGAGCTTCCAGTCATTAGAAAGGCGAAGGGAGGTGGGGAGACAGAAAAAAGGCATTCCCTCCACCCTAATCCTTCCTTTATTCTCTTCAAAGGATAATCATTTGGTTTTATTCTGACCCCAATCTTTATATTCCCAGAGAGTAAAACAATTCTTCATCAAATTTAACTTGTTTCGTTTAGTTCCCAGGTTTAAATACATAAAAGAGAATCTGAAGGAGGCTAGGTTTAAATATAGCTACTTTCTATTCATTACAAATAAGTTATTTGGAGTGTTGATCAGTGTGAGTGCAGGAGCTGCCACCGGGAAACCACGGATGGCTGTACGATTCAGGCAGCATGTTTAGGCTCTTGTACTTGCTTGTTTCCCTACAGTCTTGACTAATAACACCTACACGATCTTAAATTTCAAAAGTAGCCACTTTTCTCTCCTGAAACAATCTCTCTCTAGGGCATTAATGGAGGTTTATCTGCAACGTGGAACTCCGAACTGAACTACATAGTATAGCACTCTGGGAAATCACACCACCGTAGGAACGCAAATGCCCCAAAGCTCGTGCTTATATATTTTAAAGCATTAAATACCATACTGGTTACATGGAGGTGGGGAGTGCGATCTATCTCTGACTTTTCCATCTCTGAAGCATTAGTTCTTTGGACCAATGCATACTTTTCCTGAATACCATCTGTCCCCAAACTCAGTATTGGACAAAGAAACAAGCAGTAGGAATTAACAATATAAGGAAAGAATCTAGGAAGCATGAGCTGCTACAGAGTCAGCTACTCTGTATCCAGGACCCCTAGCGAGATCCAGAAATTCTAGCCACCCTCATTCCTTTCTTGAGGATCCCAGCATCACTCCCTATCTTCCCACTGCAATTTCTTACCTTCGAATTCAAAGCTGCCAAGAGTCCGGAGGGCAAGGGTAATGCTGCCCACATCACTGGCTTCAGGGAGAGTTGTGAGGCCAGGGGAAGCCAGCTGGTGGGCCAGGCCCTTGGGCATGCCTGGGTGCCGAAGGGGTTTGTGCATAAGGACGAGGGACAGCATCTTCAGTAGCCCGTCCTGGATGTCCTTCTTCAGCTGCGGAATCTGACGGCTCAGGTCGTAAAGCACAGCTGTGAGGGCGGGGCTGAGGGGAAGGAAACCAGTCACATATGGGGCTAGATGTATGACATTCGGTCTATACTTGAGAAAAAAGTCCCACTTGTGCAGCAAGGGGATTGGGCCCCACTGCCCTTGATCTTTAAAGTAGAAAGGATATTATAAAATAGAATAATATCCCCAACTCTTGGCCTGGTCACAGATTTCAAAACAACCGATGAGTTTCTGTTTTTGCCATGGGAGAACTTGCTTAATATAATTTGGCCACTGCAGAAGACCAAGTCTCGATAAATAATCTGGGAAGCAGACTGAGAGCACTGTCCTTATTTTATAGATGAAGAAAACTAAAATAGAGGAAGCTTAAGCAATTTGCCTAATAATCATATAAATGACAGCTGTAAACATTGAGCACTTTTGATATGCAAAGCACTATGCTAAGAATAGCTATTTTCACGAATTCTTTCATTAATCCCTAAGACAACCTAGACAATAGGAACTGCCATGGTACCCACTTTCCAGGTGAGAAAACTGAGGCCCAGGAGGTAAAGTAACTTGGACGAGATCACATAGCTAGCTATGATGGAACCAGGGTTAGAAACAGCCCCTGTGTTTAGTGTGTGCTGTCCTGCCCATCCAACTTAATGTGCGAACAACCCTGCCTTGCTCTTTCAACACAGCCCCAGTATTGTGGCTCAAGCCTCACACCGCCCACAATGGAGACAGCTCAGGTTTCTGGCACCCACCTCAGTCCCACGGCCAGCATAGGCTCTAGCAGCTCCTTGATGTCCTGCTGGATACCTGGCCCCATCGCGCGCGCCAGCATGCTGATGCAGGTGAACACGGTGGCATCCACCTGCATTGCCTTCTGTCTCCTGCAGAGAACCAAAGAGTGGCTCGTTTAGACACAACGGCCTTCCGAGATGCCCCACCTCAACACTGCCTCGGGGCAAGGAGGGCCGGGCACCCAGGCAGGGTCATGCGTGTGGGTGTGCAGGTTCTCTCTGGCCCAATTCTAGGTGGCCCATCAAACTAGAGTCACTGTCAATGTGTATCCAGCAGATGGCAGTAAAGTGTCTTGAGGAAGGGGCCCCTTCTCCCAATTCACACAAAAGGCACCAGATGGGCTTGTGCAGGGCTGGCCAAGGTACCTATTCAGGAAGCAACTGAATAACGTGTACATGAGGGATCTGGTACAGGGCACCACCATCATACGGAAAGAAATTCTTCTCCCTATGATGAGAATGCTGGGCTTTGGAATGGGTGAGGCTTATTAATTCACCAGAGCAATCCTTGCTACTAAAACAGGAAAATACAGACATGATTCTAATAACACCGACCCCCTGGCTTAGAGAAGACACCATGATCTCTCCATCTTGCAGGATGCTGAAGGTTTTCCTCATGTGTTATTCATTGGGAAGTTTCAACAAGTGGAATAATATATCCAACTTCAGTGATAAGGAAAAAGGTGACTGTTAGGTCCCCTAAGTTCCAGTCTAGAAGTCCTCTCTCTAGGTCTTGTATCAAAATAAGACCTTTGAAGCCAGAGAAAAGAGCAAAACTAGGATATTCCCAGTAAATGATAACACTGAAGCAGCACTGGCATCTGACACATTCACGGGGTATTCAACAGACCCAAAATATTTACATCTATCTCATTTCATTTGAAAAAGGTTGGAGCTCAACTGAAGAAGGGCTGTTCTTCACAGGATTGGCTATGCCCTGGAGGTTAATGAGGCAGAGAGTGGGCTTAAGCTCCATGGAAACTGGGATGGAGCATCCTTTCTCTCTAACCAAATGGGGTGGAAATGAAATCATAACAGAGATGCTTACTTATGAGCAAAGTCCTTAGGGGGCAGGGCTGCTCGGATGATGTCCAGCACACGAGGTAAATAGACCTTAAATTCAGACCTCACAGCCACAGAAAGTAGCCCCAGAGCTTGGAAGGCTGCTGTACGCTCCTTCTCCTTCTTGACACAGCTCAGGACATGGTTCATGGTATCCTGGAGGTACTGGGTATCTGAGCACAGAAAAGACAGAGTGTATGGCTCAAGGTAAGGGCTGGTCTATCTACCAAAGGTCAGAGTTCCTACAAAACAATTTAAGAATAAATTAAGAAAGCCTGTTGGAAAAATGTTAAGAATTTAGAGGACGTACTAACCAAAATTTTATGCTTGATAATCATCCTTCAGACACATCTTTTGGAAATATTAAAAATATAAGATTTTTTTCCCATTTAATTAAAAAAAACTTAAAGGGTCTCCAAAACCATATCACATAATTATCCCCATTACTGTTATAATTTGAGTGAAAGATTACATGCTCCTGTTTTAATAAATATGTTAAATCTTGTTTAAAAACAAAGAGAGGATCACCTGAACTACTTTATATTATATTGAAATTTAAAGTAATATTGAATACTGTTTGTAATAAACAGGCCATTCCCTTCAGGTTTGGCCTGGAAATCACTGCTATTACCTAGAGATTTCTGTTATACTTATATTTAATAGAACAAGATTTAATCTGTAATTTGGAAAGCCACATGAGTATTTTCATTAAGTTTACATAAGCCAATGTGCATGGGTAGGCAATTCTTGGCAATTTAAGCTAAAGTGTTATTACTCCTTTGAAGGCTGAAATTCCTTGATTCTTGTCTCGTCTTCTATCTCTTCCCTTCCTTCTTGCTGGCCCCAAGTCTATGCATCAGAAGCACATAACGGCAGAGAAAGAGAGACCACACACCCACTAGAAAGTTAGGGGTGTTTAGGGCTACTGAACCATGGTTTGGGAGACAGGAAACTAGACTCCCCAAGAGCATAGATACATCACTGCATTCATTCTAGTGAGAAATGTCTTCTCTCATAGCCCTGGTGGTAAAATGACAATGAGGCACGTTAGGGCTTGAACGCAATCAGAAGACAGGGTGAAACAACCCTAAAATCAGAGTGTGCTGATGAGGAAAACTAGGCCTTTGCATTTCAGCAGGAAGTGAGCTTAAGTCAAGAGGACAATTTCCTTTTCTGGATTTAGCATCCTATGAGAATAGGAATCTGACAGTTAGAAATTCCAGCCCCATCGTAGGGTATTTTTGATATTCCTGAAACTTATGTCATCAGGAAATTTGAGGACTGACTTCTGAACTGCACGCTTTGAACAAATGGCACTTTCCTGCTGAGGCACGTATATATGGAAGCTGTCCAGGCTGAATGTCAATGACATATTTTTGTATATTATTTGATAAAACAACAAAAACCTACATCAAAAGAATAAAGCGAGGGGCCCTCCGAGCCTTTGTATCCTGCTGCTAGGCAGCCTTTTGAACTTACGAGGGTAACTGCTTCCCCAATGTGCCAGACTTTGATCAAATTTAGCCTAGTTATTACTTTCTTTTTGAACCACAGACTTTCAACCCAAGATCATTTAAAGCTCTACTGAACAGGGGCATGTTTGGTCATTAAAAAAGAGAAAAGCTGCTGGTACCAGGTGGGGAGAATGGAAAGCTGAAAAAATATGGGTGATTTTCATTATGTCATTTCTCCCTGGTTCAGTGGTTTTATGCGGCTAATTGTCTCCTCCTTACTCGACACGTTCTATTCTCACACACAGCACATTTAACAGCTCAACAGCTATATATTTCTCCTGTTTCACGGGTGGCGTGAAATGAGTCTGTGCTAGGGAACAGCATCTGCTGAGGGTCAGGCTAGCCTTCCACTTACACTCCTGGCTCTTATTTGGTCCTGCATGCTTATTAATCACTGGCGATGTGCACCACAGCGAAGAACAAGAGATGTCGGGGATGGGGGCCTCTACACCCGGCAATTATGGACATGAAACGAGGATGATAAGTGTGAACAAGTGACTAGAGTATTGCTGTACTTTCCACCTTTACCTTACTTCTCAAATGGATCTGAAGTCGTGAGAGGAGGCAATGATGACGCAGTAGCGGTTTCCCGTTCCTGGGGCTGACCCTGTGCCCGGCACTGAGAGTAGGTGTTTGGCATTAACACAGTGCATCTTGTGATGCAGGGATTGTCACTCTCATTTTACAAGTCGGGGAAGGTCAAATAACCTGTCCAGAACCTCAGCTACGGACAGAGGCAGGATTTGTTCACCCCAAGTCTGACGCTCAAGCCTTTCCACAGCTGGGGCTCGGATGAAGAGAAAAGGGATGCCTCCGGCTGGAGTAACCCAGGAAGGCCTCAGGGAGAAGCCAGTATCTCAACTGGGCCACCTGCGGGCGCCAGGAATTCCCATTGCCCAGTGAGAACGGGGCAGGCACATGGGAACCCAGTCTGTCAGCCACAAAACCTGCCTATGAGACATCCAGCCCTTCCTTCCTGTAAGTGGTGAGATATCTTGGTGACCTCGGGGGAAAGTAGGATAGCCACCAAATCCTCCCTGGCTTGCAGAGAGCCGCCGCAGAATCTAAACGAAGCTGCCCTTCCTTTGGTCTCTTTTCGGTCCGTTCATGAGCTTTTGAGTTCATTCCTACACGAGGACCCGCTTGGCTCTGGAAGCGCCTCAGACACCTGCGGGAAACCTGAGCTGGACACCACCGACCGGGCGCGACGCAAAGACTCCAGACTCGCCCCCGGTTGGTGCTGCGTCAAATGAGATGCAGACGTCACGTTCTGCAACCACTTCTGTTTAATTACTCTTAACTGGGTCATGACGTCACCCACGAACAGCCTCACCTGTGAAGGCGGAAGGTCGAAATGCAGCCAAGCGGGGTAACAAATTAAGGATTGTCATTTGGATCAGCGAGTTCTTGCTATTCCTGCATTTCAGCACCCACTGGCACACCTGAGGGAGGAAGGATACGGGGTTGGCGAAGACAAGGGAGGTGTGAAGCTTGGGAGAGAGGGAGCGGGCCTCCCGGAACCTACCTGATCAAATTTCTCCTCCATCAAGTCTCTGCAACACCGACTCTCCACTAGAGTGGACTTAGCTGGGCTGGGGGAAGCCCCGAATGCCATCAGGCCTTGGTGAGAGCTGCACCCCAGCAGTCCCACCAAGGCGTTTGACTGCTGGGGCTGTACGGCCTGGAAACTGGTGAAGGGGGTGATGTGACGCGGTTTCGTTCCGAAGCCCATGAGATCTTTGCAGTACTTGTCATGTACCAACTGCTGCTGTGTGATTTCTTCCATTTCTTCCCTCAGGCGCTACATACATGGGGGGAAAAAAAATCCGCCTTTACTTACAAGCGGCATTTGCCCAGGCACTGGGAGTCTACAAAGCAACACACTTGCCCGACCCTGAAACACAACTATTTCCAATGCGGAGGAGGGTGGCCTCTAGGCATCTTTGGGATTATGTTTCCCCAGAACCTTGCTGGTGGCCTGATTTTGTTGGAACTTAAGCAGAAGAGCACCACCTACCGAACGATAAAGCAGCAGCAGGGGCTGGCTGCCAAGACCTTGCCGCCTGCCCTGCCAAGTTGGTTTGGGAAAGTGGACTTGCAAACTGCTGGGCCTGCGGACCTAAGATCAAGGCAGTGGAGCCTCTTGCAGAGGTGGGGGCAGCCCCAGGCCAGCATCCTGTCAACAGTCTGCTCTCCTTCCCTTTGCCAGAAACCCCAGTAGAAACACCTTAGGCAAACAACTTTCTCGGAATCCTAGCAATTCCACAGGAGGTGTGCAATAAGCCGACCAAGAAAGAACCCGCATCTACCCCCTATTCGAAGGGCTGCTTAACAACTCACCCTCCAACAGTGTGAAATGGGAAGGATGTAAAACGATTTTCTAAACTTTTAAACGTTTCTCGACACAGATATTTTTATTTTTTGAAAACTCTTGTCTATTATTCTTGTCAAAGTCACCAACTGACTCTGATGTTGCTAAATCTGATGGTCAGTTCTCAGTCACCTATCTGCAGCATTTGATCCAACTTAGTAGTTCCTCCTCCTTGACACCCTTTCTTCATTGGGCTTCTCGGACTCCGAGCTTTCCTGCTGCACCCCCTCCCTTCCATCGCTCCTCATCTCCTGCCCCAGGTTCTCAGGCCCTACCTCTTCTCCAACCACACTCGCTGTTCTCCTCCACCCTGAGACTCTCCTACAGTCTGATGACTTGAAACAGCATTCACCTGCTGACGACTCCCAAATGCGTACCTCTCACTCATCTCTCTCCCGAGAACTACTCAACATCTCTGCTCGGCTCCCAACGGGCATGTTCAAAAGCAAACTCCCGCCCTTCTAGCCTGTAGCAGGTCTAAACCTGCTCCTCCCATCTCGATCTTTCCATTTTAATAGCAGCAACTCCTCATCTCTCCAGTTGCTCAGGCCAAAAACCTTGACTCTTCTTTCTCCCTATCGACTTCCAAATAGCAAAATCAGAATCCAGTTGCCTCTTGCACCTTCACAGGTCTCACTGTGGTCCAAGCCATAAACCTTCCCTGCTGAGAATGCTCCCGATCCCACCTAACTAGACTCCTGGCTTCAGCCCTTGCCCCTCTCATAATCTATTTTCAACACAGTGGCCACAGCAGCCCTTTTGAAACACGAGTCAAATATCACTCCACTGCTTAAAACGCACCAGTAGCCTCGCACTTCGCAGACAAAGTCTACACAGTGGCTTCTGAGACCCTACATGATGTGCTTCCTCTCGGCCCCAGGTATCGCTCCGACCCCATCTCCCATCACCTCCTCCCTCCCACTATGCTGGGCCACAACAGTCCGGCTGCTCCCCAAACAAAGCAACGTGCTCCTGCCTGGGGGCCTCTGAGCTCGCAAAAGCAGCTGTCTGGAACATTCTCCCCCAGGTACTTGTGTAGCTTTTTTCTAACCTCTTCATGTCTGTGCTCAAACGTTACCATGTAATCCTCAGTCCATGCCAACATCCCCTCTTCCCTTTCCCTGCCCCCTTTTCTCCATAGCATTCATCACTGTATGGTCCACTTTAGGTTTTTACTTATTTGTGCATTATCTGTCTCCCCCAGCATGAATGTCATGTTTTATTCACGCTGCCTTAGTCTAGCTCTTAAGACATGACGTAACTGGCCTACAGTGTTATGAAATTACAATACCATGCACCTGGATAATCCTTGATAATTTACAAAGTAACGTCACCAGCATTTCATTCAAGTCTATGAGTTAGGTGAGGCCCTGTTTTACTGGGAGGAAACGAGGATTCCAGGGCTGCCTGGGCCGCAGTGGAAAGCAGCGCACTATACTTGGGTGGGGATCTCTGATCGCTACCACTTACGGGACGCCCGCTGTGCATCAGGTGCTGTGCTGGCACTGCACAAATATTTAGAAACCTCGCAGGAGCTCAACGAGGTAAAGAGTCCCTGTGAAAAGTGAGGGAAACGAGGCTAAAGGAGGTAAAGTCATTTGTCCAAGTCACATAGTGTAGAGATGGCATTCCAAGCCGGATCTTTCTAGCTCTACACATATGGCAGCACGTGCTGCCCCACATCTAGGGCACGGTCATTACCAATCATTGGGTCTTTTGAACAGGATGCTCTGGGGTAAAATTTCATGCCAACCAGCTCCCCATAGGGAGACTCACAGATGGAGCTCTATCTCCTGAACCCATCCTGAACCCAGCTATTGCCCAGCATCTACACTGCCAGTGCTAGTTGAAGCCACCACCATGGCTCACCCACATTACTGTAACAGCCTCCTGTGGCAGCCATGGGAATGACACCTCCGACCACAAGGACCCCGGTGACTACTCTGAAATCTATCGCCACATCTGTGCCAAGGCCACACCTTCCACAGGTGGCTCCTAGCCAGCAACAGAGCACGGCAGGAATGCTAGGTGGGCCTCCTCCGACGGCCCACTTTGGCCTGAGAAGCCCGTGACGGCTTTGCACAGCAGACTAGGAGGCTCCCATCCTGCTCTGCTTCCACTCTCGTTCCCTCAGGGTAGACGTGTATTGAGACCTGACAGTTCTCCAGCTCCTTCCACATTTTCTCTCATAGCCTATTTCCCTAATAAAATCCTTATACTTTTAAACCCATCTTTGCAGCAGCTTCTCGCGCTAACCCATCTCTTAACTGGTCTCCCTGCTTTCATTCCTGCCTCTCTTTAAGCTTCCCCTCACAGGAGCCAATCCACCGTTAAAAATGGATGCCATCACACCATTTCCCTGTACACACAACTCCAGTGTTTGGCCCTGCAATGAGAAGAAACGCCAGGGTTTACCAACAACTATGAGGCCTACTGATTTGGCTCCTCCCTCCCTCTCCCTTGCTCAGGGTGCAAAGAAGCCACCTTCCTTCTGTTCTTTGAACTTGTCAAACTCTCTCCCAACTCAAAGCCTCTGCCTGAAACGTAATCTTCCTGCCTGCTGCAAGGGACTGGCTCCTTTATGTCATATGGGTCTCAGCTCTAATGGTCTTTCCTGATTACCCTTCATCCCATTTCTTCATAGAATTTGCTGCTATCTAAAAGTATCTTGTTATTTAGTTATTGCCTTTTTCCCCTACAAAATATCAGCTCCACAAGGACCAGGATATCACACTGCCTTGCTCACAGAATGGCACGAGACACCTGGACACCCCTCTGAAGCGCTTCTCACCTCTCCCTCCATGCTGCTGATTCTGACCAGCTCATTGAGGATCAGCAAAGCTCCATGGATGCGATCATCCCGATTCATGCCTTTCTCCTTGGCCAAGGTTTCATCAAACCCTTTCTCTGCTTCTTCAAATGTGTGCTATGTAGAAATACAGAATGCCTGTATCAACGTCTGAGTTAGACAGAACATGGGCCAACCCCAGCCATTCAAGGGTTCAGAGGTGTTCCCACGCCTGCTTGGTGCCTCGTACCCATATCATTAACAATACTAACGCATCAAGCTCTCTCGCTTAATTTAGCTTCAACTCTCACAATACCATATGACAGATACCATTACCATCCCATTTTAATAGATTAAAAAAAACAAAACCAGAGGCTCAAAGAAATTACATAACTTGTCGCAGTTCACATAGCAAAGCCAAGGCTAGAACCCAGGTCTCCAAGCCCATGTTCAGGGCCGTTTGCAGTAAAAGCTCCTTAGTGAGTTCTCTTGGCAGCCGCAATCAGCACAGGACCCAAGATGCAGGAGAAGGGAGAACTGGCATTTTCTAAATTAGTATCAACCAAATTTCACTGATTCTGAGACACCCATTTTTTCCATATTTTAACATCTCTGAAAAGGGATGTCTTAAAATTGTTGATAAGACACTGAGTCACAGTTTAACAGGCATGTTTTCATTCTTAGGGTACATAAAATAATGGTGTGGCTATGAGTGGATCTTTGCTTTAGTGAAACACAGTAAAATAACTGCGGATTTAAACTGAGCTTAAAAAACTGTTTGAGACCAAAGCAAATGACACTAGCTCTGTGGCAAGGGAGCCTGTTACTGCCCAGAGGCCCAGTGATCCTCTATGTAGATGTGCTTTGCTGGTAGTTGGAAGGAAACCATCTCCTCACCCGGTACCACTGAGGCTTCTGCATCTCCTTTGGCTCACGCTGGGTAGTGAGAATCAGGCAAGCACGGAGGGCGGCTACAGCTCCCTCACGAATGGCCTGTTTGGGGTCCCACACAGCCACAAAAATGTTGTCAAAGAACGGCTGTACTTGCTGGAAGAAGAAGGTGGGGACGCTGATAGCCAGCTCACGGAGAACCAGAACCTAGGAGAGAAATGCACACTGAGAACTCTCATCCGTTATTAGTTTTGTTCTCTCGGGAATAGCCTCTGGCTTCCTAGAGCCTATATACATTGGGAAAAGAGCAGATTTGCCACCTCTGCCAGCTAGGAAATTCTGGGGCTCTAGGAAGGAAAGGAAAATTCAATCAAACATCTCAGTGTTCATGATCCTAGGGTGTTTACATAGAATGCTCGTAATGTCAGGACATAGGCTCTGGAGGGACAGACATGTTCTGCATACTGCTTACGGACAGCCTAGAACAGTGCCTGGAAAATAGCAAGTATTCAGTAAACATGTATTGACTGAATAAAAAATCCTGCTTAATATCTAATCTTGCTATTATTTTCATTTGACAGTGGAAGAAACTAAAAACCAGAGGTTGCCCCCAGTTACGGAGTAAAGAAGTGGCAAAGCCAAGACTTGAACCAGGGTCCAAGTGTGTCCCTACCCCCATACCACACTCTGTCCTTTTAAAGAGGAAGCTACTGGAAAGGATCTGACTGCGTGATCCCCACCATGTTCACACTCAAATTCTCTCTTAGAGACAGACTCTCCCCCATCTCAGAGTCCGAAATCCTTGAAAAGCAATGAGGATACGCCACTAGAAGAGTTGGATAAGAAGCTACCACTTTTCCAAATGCAGAATAGCCAATGAGGAAAGAGGAAGTTTGGGCTAGTTACCAACCAATGAACAAACGTCTGAAAGATAAACAAGAAAGGCTGACCGATTCTCCCATGGGGGGTGGACAGTGTAGGTACCTACTTCCCCCGCTCCTCTCTTACTCCTAGTCCTTCTGTATTCCCACGATATTCCCCCTGTACATGCAGAGGCCTTGCCAAAGGCACTGAAGGGATCATGCAGATCGAACAGTTGTCTGAGGCTATGTAAGGCTTTTGGCTGTGGCTTCTTCTCTTGCTGTGGCTGAGGGGTGCCTTCTGCTTAGGAGGCAATTTTGATTCTAGAGAATCAGAGGTCAGGATAAACACTGCACTTCAGGCTGCCTCTCAAGCAACAAGAGAACTTTCTCGTTCCCTCTTTGGCTCCGGAGCTCAGGGTAAAGAGAGAAAGGAATTCAGGACAGAACCCAAGGCCCAAGAAGCATGGTGCCTTTGCATGGAGTGTCCCCTCTCATTCTCTGCCTTTCAGGGACCTGAGCACATTGTGTAAAGGACCCCGACACAGCGCCATCGCTCCCCAGCCCTGGTGGCCACTCACAGCTGCATGTCTCCGGCCCTCATTGCGGTCAGCACCCAGCCATTCCAGGGCTCGCTTCACCTCAAACTCCACATACTCAGCGGTAAAAGTGTCCCCTGCCATGGCAAGGCGACCGATGGCCTTGGATGCCATTTCCATGACAACTGGGTCATTAGAGGGGAGGAGGTTCCGAAGATAATTTGCAAATCGGCCGATTCGGGTGGCATTCCCACCTTCCACTCCTATGAGGCTGGCTGAAAAGAGAAAGGCAAAAGGTGAGGATGGGCAGGTGCTGCCCGGAAAAGCACGCTGCCTTGAAAGGAGGGCTTTCCTCTCATTTTGAGTACAGCTGCAACTTCCAGATGGTAGGATATGGATAATTTTCATTTTAATAGATTAGATGTGATAGTTGTGCAAGGACTATTTACATAAAACAAAATGCCCTAATTTCAGTACATGTAATTTGTTTTCCCGAAGAAAAGGAAAACAGGCTGGATGACAGCTCTGGGAGTTGAGAATTACCTGCCTTTTATTCACTGTACCCCAACTCTACTTTTCCATTCAGGAGTCCCGCTATGCCAAACTTCACTCTACAGAGAAACCAGAAACTGCAAAATGCTACGTGGGGTAGAAGAAAGGAAGCTGGCTTCCAGTCTCAGCTCTGGCACACTGTCTGGCCCTAGAAAAGTTGCTTAATTAAGGTTCTGAGACTCCATATCTGAAAATACTGCTTTGCCGACATCCCAAGACTACTGCTAGAATAACTGAATAAGTACACTGCAAGCCACGAGGCTCATTAACATTCATTAAACAAACATGAACTAAGCATCTAGGAAGTAGCGGACATGGGGTACAGTGGACCAAAGGTGAGCAGACCTTTATTCCCAGTTGTCATTGTCACCAGAGACTCTATTCTTACCTATGGCCAAGATGCCGCCTTTCCTCTCATTGGCATCTGAACTGGAAACCAGTTCAAAAATGTGATGGTTCAGCTGATCATAGAAGCGAGTCGACTCCTCTTGACTCATCTGTAAAGAAGGATGTACTCAGAACCACTTCTAACGTCTCCCTGATGGTGGTGGGTGGGGTGGTTTCCAAAGACTAAGGCCTGAGAAGTAGCCAGCAGGTATGGTTCAAACCAAACATGACAAAGCTACTGCCCATTTCTAAATGTAGAGCAAATGAACTCACAAGTCATCTGTTTAACGAATACTTATTGAGTATACTCCATGGCAGGCCGCCTCCTGTCCTACTTTCTACCTAGTACCAGGGTACGAGGATGAATAAGATACTGTCCCTAACCTCCAGTCTGGTCTCCATTTAAAAAGCTCCAAGCTACTAACTCTTCAAACCCATCCCAACCACTGTTATCAGGGAGAAAGAATTTAAGGTCTGGAATGCCGTGGGAAAAAGAAAAAAAAAAAGTTAAAAACAATCGACCCTACACTGACTCCTAAAATGTCACCGCAAAACAGAAAATGCCCCAGAAACATGTAACTGCTGCAAAGGAACCGGCACGTTCTACGGACATGTGAAACTGGGTGTCTTTCTAAAACAGAATCTCACTTCGCTGTCTAAAGAAATCTATACCAGTGATGGGACGCTTAGCCCAGATACTCCATGAGTGGCCCCAAATCGCAAAGGCCCCGACCTCTCTGAGCTCCATGGTGACATAGTGCTGGAGCTCCTTGGCAGCTTTGGCCCTGGTTTCCTCATTCCGGCTCTTCAGGCCACTGGCAAACTGCTGCAGAACGCTCACATTGCTAGACGTGGTGGTGGCCGTGGTGGCGGCAGCGGGTCCGGTTCCAATCATCTTGCCCTGAAGTCCTTTGAAGAAAAGCATCCTTTAATATCCTGGGTAGAGCAAACTACAGCAATGAATTTATTTTTGGCTCCGGTTCCTCAACACAGATCTCCACCCTGTCCATGTCAGGGAGGGAGACCTCATTGCGGAATGTGTAGAAAGCCTCGACATATTCAATAATGACTGATGTTTCAAAGAGGCAGCGTAGTAAGAGGGTCTAATTGTGGCTGTGGAGCCAAACTATCTGGGTTTGAATCCAGCCCAAAATTATAAACCCTGAAAGGATACTTAAAATGTCTATTTCCTTAACTGCAACAGGGAATAATAGTACCTAACTCATAGGGTGATGTGAGAATTAAGTTAGTACATGTTAAAAAGTATTTAAAACAGTGCAGAACACACAATGAGTACTGTTAGTTATTACTATCATTATTCCATTTTACATTACTATCTGTATGCACATGGCACAGTGCCAAGTACTGAGTAGAGGTGGGAGGTAGAGAATAAAATATGCCTGACTGCCCCTTTCCTCAAATAATTTAAAGAGGAAAATTATGATTCTATAGTAGCATTGTCCAACAGAAATACGAAATGTAATACAAATGTAATTTTAAAACTTCCTAGTAGACATATCAAAAAAGGCAAAAAGAAACAGGTGAAGTTAATACATTTGATTTAACCCAATATATCCAAAATACCATTTTGGCATGTTAGCAGTATAAAGCATTACTGATACGTTTTCCATTCTTTTTTGTTCCAAGTCTCCAAAATCTAGTGTGCATTTTACAGTTATGGAAAACTCAATTTGGACTAGTCTCATTTCACTCGCTCTAAGCTATATACGTAGCTGAGTGGTTCTTGCATTGGACAGTGCAGTTCTATAGAATACCAGTACTTCAAACGTAAGCTCAGAGAGACTGATTAGTTCTTGAGATCATTTTTTATTCCTCAATTATGTACTGTCCCTTCCCTCGATGAGCTTACAATCTAGGGGAAAATACAAATAACCAGGCAACCATAACGAAGTGGCCATAATAGAGCCGCGATGGGAGTAACATATATATATATACTTATCCTAGTATGTCGAGATATTAAAAAATCAACTTTTCAAAATTCTTAATTTTGACTCTGCGATGCCCCCCCCCCAAAAATGGAATAATTGGTTTTGAAAGCTTTTAAATACTTCAGTGCCAAGAAAAAGACAGCAAAAGAATTGTCATCCTTCAGGGGAGAGGAAACTCTAAGATCCCTGATGAGAAAACTGCCATAGAGTGTGTGACCGCGCCTCTGTGATGAGGGGGAGGGAGACTGGCAAGGAACTTCCATTCTCAGGAGAGACCCAGCCCACCTTTATAAAGTCTAAGGCCCGCGGGCCATCTGCTCCAGGAGAATTCAATTAAAATAGTGGAAGTCAAAATACCCTAAGGCACTTGGCCAAGACTTACAGAAGTTAAAGTTGGGTGGCTGAAACTAGGAATCGGGGAGTGGAAGGCAGAGAGGATGAAACCCAAGGTTGAAACCGAGCTCAGCTCCGGGGTCCTTGAGAGGTCTCCGGGGGTGGGCCGCAAGGGCTGACACTGACGTTTGTCCTCTCTGAGGACAATCTGCAGGTGGGGTGACTGGACAGGCAAGGAGATGCGAAGGCGCCCCGACAGTACCGGAGCTAATGGGCCGGCCTTACCCGCGCCAGAGACGCGCGGCAGGCTCAAGGGTCCGTGGATCTCCTGGGGGTCCAGAAGGAGGTGGGCAGTACCTCGCAGGTGGGGGTCAAGGGCTCAGGCGGCGCCCAAGTCTGTGGGGCAGGCTCTGAGGGGACCCCATGTCCCAGGACGGCGGCTTCCCGGGATCCCCCCCACAGACCAGGCTGGCTGTGGGTCTGGACATTCCGCTGCCTTGAAAGGGTCGATGCCAAGTTCCAGACTCACCGCGCGGCTTCGGCCAAGGCCTCAGCTGCCGCCACCAACGCCGGTCGCCGCTTCAGGCCCCCAGCCCTGCCACCCGCCTTCCCCGCTGTCCTCTGAGCCGGGAGGGAGGGCGTGCTCCTAGTCCTAAGAACCAATCGACAGGCGTAAGATGAAGATGGACTGAAAAACAGACCAATAGTAATGAAGGAGAAGTGGAGCTTCGGGACCCGGCTTCTCCAGGGGGCGGGGACTGTTCAAATAGACAAACCACGCGGCCAGTGGCAGGAGAAAGGAAGCTTAGGTCTTCTCTGGCGAACCAATCGGTCGTGAGTTGACTTCGGTCACTTCCACGCACACATCCGGTGCATCGCTACCATAATTCCCCTCTGCATCGGAGCTGCGAACGTCCGTAGTCCGGTGTTGGTTCCCGCGGTGGGATCAATGACGGTAGGCGGAGGTTCGCGATGTTGACCTGTTTAATTCTGAGAGGAGTGTGCGAGCCGTGTTGGCGCCCTGTAATTACTGGAGCAAAAGATGTAAAAGTTTCAGACTAGCGCATTTTCTGGACCTGAGAGTCTTTTCATTGCATTGATTCTTCTGTGAAAATTGTTCCTCTGAATTTCACATTTTCCACTTGTGTTCATATACTATCTCTATATTTAATCATTAAACATTTTTGAATATGTAATATATTCACCGTTCAAATCTTAGAATAAATAAAAAGTTACATTTATCACAAAAAGCCTTGCTCCACCCCTGCCCCTTTACTTACTTTCTTCTTATGTATCCCTATACTTTATGTAAATACAAGCAAATATAAACGCTGTTCTGCACTTCTAGAAATGTTTGTGTCTTGAAGATCTTTTCTCTTAGTAGAAATTCCTTGTTCTTTGTTGTTACAGGTGCATAATATTCCATCACATGGAGGTACCATAATTTATTTTTCTAGTCTTTTATTAATGGACACTTGTGTTGTTTCCAAATTCTTGCTATTGCTAATGATGCAGCAATGAATTCCTTTATACATACATACATACATACATACATACATACATACATATACATACATACATATAAAAAATATATATCTAATTTTATTCCCTAGCAACTATACCAAAATAAATCCCCAGAAATGGAATTATAGGATTGAAGGGCAAATGCACGTGTAGTTTGACGGATATTGTCAAATTGATTTCTATAAGGGAGTACCAATTATTTAGACCAGCAACAGAAAATTTTGCCACCCTAAGATATGATAAGGCTCTGTTTTCTAATTAACAAAGATGGTTTTATAGCAACAGTAACCAGTGCATTTGTAGGTCTCTTTTCAAGTTTACAAAGCATTTTCTTATTATGTTAAAACTAATATTTATTGAACGCTTACAAATTATCCAACATTTTGGTGGACATTACAGAGTAGTGGTTAAAAGCAGGGTGGATCAAACTACCTGAATCTCAAACTTAGCTCCAGCACTCAATAACTACATGAGTACTTAATCTCTATGTAGCTATTTGCTTATTTATAGAACTGGAAGGGTTATAATATATGTACCTCGGTAGGCAGTGTCATGGGGCTAAAAGCTAATACATATAACGTACCTCCAACACTATATGACACAGGAACAGTCAATAAATGCTGTCCCTGTTATTTCTGAGTATTTCTATGAGGTAGATTTTATTGTTCCCACTTTATACTTTAACAATGAGTAAACTGACAAAGGGGTTGGGTCTTAGAGTTGGTAAGTGATGGAGCCAGGATTTATAAATATCTGCTTCTTCCTCTTGTCTGATTCGGCAGTATAGGACGCTTGGGTTTGAGTGCTAAAGTTGTAAATGTTTAACAACCAACTAGCTGGTAAAGGAGGGGGATATATATATACATAGGGCTAGCTTCATGGCTGTTGTGACCTGTAAGGTTTTAATGATCTGTCATGAAATTCTTAATGCTTTTTCAATAAGGGACCCCACATTTTTATTTTGCACTGGGCACCAAAATTACATTGTCAGTCCTTTGTACCTGTGTACACATATGTTACAAGCCTTTATAAAAGGATGAGTAGCATGTAACTTACAAATAACAAAACATTAAAACATTTAATTATAAATTCCATATAACCAATTGATTCTAACAATATGCTTTTTTTTTTTGATATTGTGTAGCCTCCTTATGGTTGCAATTGACCAATGAATGTAGTTCCAACATAAATGTTGGTTGGTATTTTCTTTTATGTTAATTAGTAAGGAAAGTGAAATAAGAGATATCTTGAAACTTCACTGGTTTGTCAATGACACGAAGCCTTCTTTGCTGAATTGGATAATACTTTTCTAATATTGTAAGAATATTCCCTTAAATTTTTGATGCTATTCACAACTGCTACAGAGTTATACACTTTTAAGTTTAATTGGCATTATTAATTTTTCCCCATCACTTTCTTAAGTCTCGATGATCAACAAAACTATCATCAAGCATTTGCTAATTTGCGTGGTATAAATACTACCACAATGGCAGATTTTAAGCTATCAACGGATGACATTGAATGAAAAGCTGGGAAGGGATGAGCAGTAGCCCATGGTTTTTTCCACAATGAAGATACAACAAATGTAAACAACCCGAAGAGCACAAATTTAAGATGTAGTGAATTAGGAAGTAATGAGTTTTGAGTATTTGTTAGCTTTGTTTTTAATGTAATTTATCTAAGTGTAAGTTTGTGAAGTTTAATTTTTAATTATGGATGTGCCGAATGACTAGCTCACCAAATTCCTAGACATTTTAACAATTGGCTCTCTCCAGTCAGAAGGAACTAGGAAGCTCTCAGAAGGTGGACAATGAAGGCTGGCAACAAGACACAGAGCTGGCCGTCTGGTAGACTGAGGAGGGTAGTTATTTATATGAATAAACTAAAATATGGATTAAAAGACAGGCAGGGCAGTATATGACGTTGGTAATTGCACAATAGAAAGCTTCAAGGCAAGTTTCCCATTTAAAAAGGTGGTGGGGGGGCGGGGATAACTAAAACTATACCTTTCTCACCTCCCTCAATGTGCTCCCTGATTTTTCCTTATATTCCCACTGCTGCGTACAATTAGTGCTCAATAAATGCTTGTTGTATAGAGTAGGCGCTCAATAAATGCTCGTCGCATGAAAAAATGAATGAGTCCTATTTCGGTGAGTGAAAGCTCTTGGTAAATTCGAAAGCCACACCCTTTCGTCACCGAGCTTGTGCTGCCAAGCGAGCATCTTTCCAGCGAGCCGGCGGCCGCTGCGGGGCGCAGACCCTCGGCCAGAGAAAGCGCAGACCGCAGCGTCGCCTCCCGCCCCGCTCCGCCCCCAGCTCCGGACTCGGCCCACCCGGCCCCACCGGGCCCACGCGGCTGACTCCTGTTTCCCGCCCGGCCTCCAGAGGCGGGCGCACAAGATGGCGGCCCCCGTAGTTTCGGGGAGGCGACTGCCTCTAGGCTTTAGGCTCTAGCGCCCGACTAGGGTCCGGAGACACGCTTCGTCCACGTGACAAGAGGTCCGAGCGGTGCCAC
This sequence comes from Eonycteris spelaea, assembly GCA_003508835.1. Lineage (NCBI taxonomy): Eukaryota > Metazoa > Chordata > Mammalia > Chiroptera > Pteropodidae > Eonycteris > Eonycteris spelaea. The sequence goes on along the minus strand of PUFA01000119.1, from coordinate 275,647 downwards.
CGGGCCTCGTGGGGTGCCAGCCCCTCTTGTTGTTGCCCCGTGGCCCGCCGCCCTCTTAGCACTGCCCGGGGCACAACCGAAGGAAGGTCAGCTCCTCCTGCTTCACCCTGTCCTTCCTCGTCCTACGGCAGTCTCTGTTCTGTGGGTGGCTCACTAGTCACCATTGATTTCAGCCACGTGCAGCATCCATGCCGGCCTCGCAGGTCCCGGGGGAGAAGATTAGCATCCAGGCGGGAGAGACGGCCAAAGCCGGGGACGGGGACCTGCCAGGGAACGATTGTCCGGAGCGGGACAGGCTCCTCCAGCGCTCCTGGAGGCAGAAATGCGCCTCCTATGTGCTGGCCCTACGGCCCTGGAGCTTCAGTGCCTCACTCACCCCGGTGGCCCTGGGCAGTGCCCTGGCATACAGATCTCAGGGCGTCCTGGACCCCAGACTGTTGCTGGGTTGTGCTGTGGCAGTCCTGGCTGTGCACGGGGCTGGCAATTTGGTCAACACTTACTATGACTTTTCTAAGGGCATTGACCACAAAAAGAGTGATGACAGGACCCTTGTGGACCGAATCTTGGAGCCCCAGGATGTTGTTTGGTTTGGAGTCTTCCTCTACACTTTGGGCTGTGTCTGTGCCGCTTGCCTCTACTACCTGTCCCCTCTGAAACTGGAGCATTTGGCTCTCATCTACTTTGGAGGCCTGTCTGGCTCCTTTCTCTACACAGGAGGTAAGAATGGCGGGTCTCCGGTGCTGGAGGTCTTAGTTGCATGCTAGAAACCGCTGCTTTGTGTCGAAGTTATAGGACTAGAGGAGAGGTGTCCAAAGTTCTTTTCTCAATTAGGCACTTAAGTGAAATGTGTTATGTGGGTGTCATGTGGATTATTTTGAAAATAGTGGGTTGAGAAGATCCCAGCTTGGCTAAAGGATGTTAGAAATGATTCATATATGCATATGGAAATTTTTTGTATCTAGTTTTTTTTTTGTCATATATTACAATGCCATAGTTTCAAGTTTCAGTGGAATTGACTTTGAAGAGCTCAAAATTATACAGCTAATACTTTCCGCCAGTTTGCTAGGTGCCTTCTTACAGCAGGCTGTCTAGGGTAGTGATGACCAAGGGGCTGAGCCCTATTTATTGAGCACCTATTATGTGCCAGCACTGTTCTGTGTGAGCACAGCAGTCACAGGTCCCCGTTCTGTGGAAGTGATTTTATGTGTCATAAGGAGAGAGAGAAAGTAAAAATAGTAAATTATAGTTAGGTTGACCAATGTCCTGATTTGCTCAGGACCGAGAGGGTTCCCAGGATGTGGGACTTTGGGTGCTGAAGCCAGCAAAGTTCTTGGTAAGCCACGATGAGTTGGTACCCTGATTATATCATATGGAAAGATGATTAATGCTATGGAGGAAAATAGTAAATAGAGCAAGGAAGGAGGACATGGCTGACCTTTAAGTAGCTTGGTCAGGGAAGACCTCATCAACAGGTAACATGTGAGCAAATATTGAAGGAGGTGAGAGGTAAGGGAGTTGGCTAAGCGCATATCTGGAGGAAGAGTGTCCCCAATCTTGGAATGGCAGTGGCCAAAGGCCTTAAAGCAGAGTGTCCCTGAAAAGTTTGAGGAACAGCACAGGGTCCAGGGTGTGAATGAGGGGAAGAGTGGGAGGAGGTGATGTAAGAGAAGTACGTTTGGGGAGGTCAGGAAGACACAACGGTTATGTAGGCCTTAATGTTTAAAAGAACCCCTCTGGTATTGAGGTATTGAGAATGGATGAAGGAGAATGGGCAAGGGTAGAAGCAGGGAGATGGAGGAGGAGGCTGTTCACTAATCCAGGCAAGCGATGTTTGGTGACTTGGATCAGCGTGATAGTAGTGGAGAGGGAAGTAGTCAGATTTGAAAGTAGTCAGGGTTTGCTGATAGATGGGATGTGAAACAGGGGAGAAACAGAAGAATTAAGCTGACTCGAAGGTGTTGGCCTGAGCAACTGGAATAATGGAGTTGTATCGAGTGAGATAGAAAAGGTTGAAGATAGGTTTTTGGAGAGCAAATTGACTTTGGGCATCTTAACGTATTAGATCTCCAAGTGGAGATATCAATGGATAGTAGGATATAAGAGCATGAGTTCAGGGGCGAGGTCTGAGCCGGAGATACAGATATTTGGGAATCACTGACACATGGATAAATACAACTGGGTGAGAGCACCAGAGGACGGAGTGTCGACAGAGACATGAAGGGGACCAGGACTGAGCCCCAGGCACTCCCACTTAAGAGGTGGGGAGAAGAGAAGGAACAGGTAAAGGGAACTGTGATGGGGAACCTAGAGGAGAAAGAAGTAAACCACGAGACTGACGCCCTGGCAGCCAGTTGTAAAATGTTCGATAAACGAAATCCGTGGGGTGCTGTGATGGACTCTGTAAGGTGGTGGTAGAGGGAAGAAGTGCTCTCTGTGAAGATGACACTTAACTAAGACTTGAAGGATAAGGAGCCGGCCATGAGGCAGAATTGGGGTCTGATTCAGGTGCGAAATCCTTCAGGGCGAAGGGACAGCAAATGCACAGGCACTGTGTGTGGGAGAGCTTGGCCTCTAGGGAGCTGCTGAAAGGCCAGTGCGATCAGAGGGAGAATGGAGGCACAGGTGGAGAGGAAGGCATGGCTGGTCATGCTGGGCTTCTAGGGCCTCAGTTTGCCCTGCGGGTTCCTCTTCACTCTCAACCTGCAGGCTCAGTCCTGAACCTCTTTCCTCTGTCTCCATTTCCTCCCTTAGTGATTTTAGTCAGTCTCATGGCTTCAGATGCCATCTGTTGAGCTGGTGACTCTCAGATTTATACATCTGGCCCAGATCTCGCCACCAAACTCCAGTCTCACACTCAGCTTCTTAGTAACTTCCCTTAGAGATCTCCAGGCATCTCAAGCAAAGAAAACTGCTCTACCCACAGCTTTCCCCATCTTACTCTATGGCAACGTCATCCTTCTGGTTCTTCTTCAGCCTAGAAATCACAGGCATCATCCTGACCTTTCTTTCCCTCATCTTGCTTCTAGTCCATCAGCAAATCCTGTGGACTCTACTTTCAAAATGAATTCGGGATCGGACCACTTCTCACCGTCTCTCTCCACCGCCACTCATCTCCCTCGATGATTGCGGCAGGTTCTTTACTGATCTCTGCGCCCACCCTTCTCCCTTTTGGGGTGCTCCCAAATCAGGAGGCAGAGGAATCCTGTTAAAACATAAGGCAGCCACTTCAGTTCTCCGCTCAAAATTCTTCAATGGCTCCCATCTCGTTCAGAGTAAAGGCCAGTGATCCCTGAGGTCATTATCTGCCGGTCTTCTCTCCTCTTAACTCTCACCTGCTCTTTCCTCCTGCTGGCCATGCTCCACCGACAGTCTCCTGCCTCAGATCCTTCGTAGATAATGTTTCCTGGACTTGGCACACTCTTCCATCGGCACATTCTTCCATCTGCATGATTCCCTTTCTAACCTCTTCTGCGGGATCGCTCTAATGTCAATTGTTCAGTGAGACTTTGCTTTCTACCTTATTTACATAATGAAACAATGAAGCTTTTTGTAGCAGCTGAAAAAAAAGTACACACACACCCCCCTGTGTTTTCCCCACAGTACCTTCTCTATTGCCCTGCTTTATTTTTCTTCATGGAATGTAATACCTTTGACATACCCTATAAGGTGCTTTGTTAGTTACCTTTCCCTTACGCTGTAAACTCACTGGGGTTAGGGGTTTTAGTCTCTCCGTTCCCAGAACAGTGCCTGGCATGTAGTCCTATATTCAGTGAGTGGACAAATGGAGACCTTGAAACGTGTTGAGCAGAGTAATGATATAATGTGAATTTATGGTTTTTTAAAACATTGCCTTTGAGGTATAATAGCGTACTGCGACATGCACAGATCTTAGTGTTAGAGTTGCTGAATTTTAACCAGTGAGTATAGCTGTATAACCCTCACCGCTACCATGATACAGAACATTTCTGTCACCCCTAGAAGCCGCCTTGTTTCTTCCCCGTCAACCCCCACCTTCCCCACCCCTATCCAGAGGCACCCACTGTTCCGACGTCTTCCACATGGGTTTTGCCTGGTCTGGACCATCATGTGAGTGGAATCATTCAGTGTGAATTCTCCTGCCTGGCTTCTTTCGCTCAGCGTGACGGCTTTGAGAGTCGTCAGCAGCTGCTTGGTTTTGGAACCCGTCGTGTGGACCAACTGCAGTTTGTCCACGTCCTGGATTCGCAACATCTGACTTGTTTCCACATTTTGGCTGCTATGCCTGAACGTTCACTGTCAAGTCTTTTTGTGGTTATTTGTTTTCATTTTTCTTAGGTAAATGCCCGGGGACGGAATTGTTGGGTCATAGATGATGTTCACCTATATGAAAAGCTGCCGATGTGTTTTCTGAAGTGGTCGTATGATTTTTACTTTTACACCAGCAATGTACGAGAGTTCCAGTTGCTCCACGTCCTCGCCAACATTTTGGTTTCTGTTTTAACAAATTCACCCGGCCGCTGTGTGGAGAACTGCCCAGTATTTCACTGTGATGGCTCATTTGGAAAATGGCGTTGGTAGGGGTGGGCGTGCCTAAAAGGAAACTCCCAGGAGGGCCAGATCTCTGAACGGGGGACGCGTGGGCCACACGTCGGCCACTCGGGGCCTTAGGCTTTCTCCTGTTCCTCGTGTCAGCTAACCTCTAGGAGCTTGCCAGACCCTCCTCACCCCCACGGTGGCTTTGTGGTTGGTTTCGTGTAGGGCCCGTTGAAGGCGGGGGTTTGCTCATCTTCGCAGGCACAGGTTTCTGTTCAACTTCGCTCACAGAATTTTTTGTCGGGGCATCTAAGGAGGTGTTCTTGGGTAATCTAGCCAGAGGTCAAGGCTTTAGAGTTATGTTTTCTTCCATAGCTAACGCCCTGAAGTCTGCTTGGAGAGCCGAGAACATAGGCAAAAGAAAAGCAGCTGTTGGAGAAACCGGCTAGGTCCGTGCGGGGAGTGTCCCCGCCCACATCTTCCTTGGGCGGGGGTCCGGTCGGCCCCCTTTGCCTGCAGTCTCGCTTTCTGTAGTCTCCGTTTTCCAGGGTCCACTGTGGTCCAAACATATTCAATGGAAAATTCTAGAAATAAACAATGCATATGTTCGGAGTAGTGTTCTGAAATCTCACAGTGTCTGCGCATCCCACCCTGTACGTAACTCACCCCTCAGTCCGGCGTCGCCACGCGGTGTGTGCTCCCCCACCGCCCGTTCGTCACTGAGCCCCGTCTCGGGTATCGGACCGACCGTTGTGGGACTGCCGTGCTTGTCACCTTGTTTAAGTCCCTTGATTTTACGTAATGATAAAAGCGCGGGGGTAGTGACGGTGGCAGTCCGGATGTGCCAGAGAGAAGCCGTACGATGCGTCCGTTTACTAATGTAGAACTGGAGCCGACGTCCCACAAGAGAGAACTTCCTCCTGGGGGGCACGTCCTCAGACAGTGAAACCGCTCATCGAAACACCACTTGGGGAGTGTTGGTGGGGACCGGGGCCATGGCTGTGGTAGACTTCTCTGGGGACACCCATTCTAAAGGACCAAGGCTGGCACCAAAGACTCCGACTAGACTGAGGCGTAGCCATTCTGCAGTACGTGAGTCAGATCGGCACATCGTGCCCCGTAAGCCACACAGTGTTGTATGTTCATTATATCTCAGCAGAGCTGGGGAAACCCCCACAGACCGGGAGCCCAGCTACGAGTGTGACGGGCTGAATCTTGTTTTTCAGCTGCCATGGCCTTAGATCTTCTGCAGACCGTTGTCCCTTGTCATTTTAGGCTGGTTGAAATGCAGTTGACGACCAACACTTTTCTTTCTTTTCTGATCCCGAGGCCACGTCTCGGCGGCTTGGTCAGGTCTGGAGGGTTCCCATGCCTCTGGGGCAGTGGAGGGGAGGTCACTCCCGGCCATTCCATGCTGCGTCATGTCCCAAGTTGGACATTCTTCCTGACCGCGGTTCCAGGTGCTTGTTACTGTAGCTCTGGGTTCAGTTCAGCCACCGTGCCAAGCGTTGGGAACGGAGCTGTCCACAGGCCAAGCACAAGGTCCTGCTCCCACGGAAGCGTGGCTTTGCCTGGAAAGCAGAGGTTAAGTAATGAGAAGTGCGATGAGGTGTGTGAGAGTGGGAATCAGGGTGCCGTGGGCACCTGCAACAAGGGGCCCGACTGGTGTAGAGGTGAAGGAAGACAGCCTGGAAGAACCGAGCCCGGCAGAGGAGGGAGGGTGGTTCTGAAGGCTCTGAGGAACTGAAGAAGTATGAGCGGGAGGGGAGGAGAGCTCAAGGAGGGCTGGAGAGAGGGGGCAGGGCCAGGGGGAAGTTCCGCTTAGATCTCCAGGATAACCAGTTGATCAGGGTTTTCTGCCTTATGGGTTTTTGTTCCGGGAGGGAGCATGGTCACATTAGCATTTTAAAGGATCCCTCTGGCCTCAGTGTGGCTTTTAGGTTAGGGATGGGAGGAGGAGGAGGTTCTGAGAATGGAAGCTGGGGAACCAATTAGGGTGGCGCAGTATTCCAGGCACACAATGGCTGTGGCTCGGGTTTGGGGTGGAGTGAGATGGGATGGAACGTGCCACTGGGGCTGGAGAGAACTGGGCGGGTTTGAAGGGAGATTAGACAGGATTCCATGGATATTAGCGGTACAGGAGGAAGAGTCAGGGAAGAGTTCCGAGTTTTAACTTAATGGGAACCGGAGAGGGGAAGTGGCATTGTAAGTTTATTATCTGAGTGAGCTGTTTTACTCATTACGTGGGTGACAGTCTTTGCGGAGTGTGGGAACCCTGAAATGTCACTGGGATTTGCTGGGGGTGGGGTGGTTCATAACCAGAAGATGCCTCCAGAGGTTGTAGAGGAAGGAGGCAGAAAAGTAAGGGACGGGGCTGGCTGTTCTGTGAGGGACTGATCTAACGGTGTTGCAGACAGAAGCAGTGTCGCTTAGGGTGTGGCCAAGAGTGACAGAAACTGAAGAACTGGATTCCAAGACCTAGATCCTCCCCGGGCTCTCCCGTTGAAGTGTGTATGTTGTGAGAACCCGCTCTCGTTGTTGCGGGATTCTGTTGGGAGACAGTAGGAAGGAAAAATGGGGTGTAGCTCTGAAACCTCACTGGGTGCTCACAGGTTAGTGTTCTCTGTACCTCTGTGTCCTTGGAGAAGAAATCAGGTTTTGGCGGGAAGGGAACTCAGTACCTGCCTACTCTCCCTGCCTGTGAATTCACCGTGTCCAGCCAGGAGTGGCCTGCCTTTGGCTGGCGGACAGCCCCTCAGCTTCTAGCCCTTGATCTCACACCAACTCTTTGGGTTTTCTGGCTGTAGGAATTGGATTCAAGTACGTGGCTCTGGGAGACCTCGTCATCCTCATCACGTTTGGCCCGCTGGCCGTGATGTTCGCCTACGCCGTCCAGGTGGGGTCCCTGGCGGTCTTCCCACTGGTCTACGCCATCCCCCTCGCCCTTAGCACGGAGGCCATTCTCCATTCCAACAACACCAGGGACATGGAGTCCGACCGGGAGGCCGGCATCGTCACCCTCGCCATCCTCATTGGCCCCACCTTCTCCTACATGCTCTACAACGCACTGCTCTTCGTGCCCTACCTGATCTTCAGCATCCTGGCCACACGCTACAGCATCAGCCTGGCACTCCCCCTGCTCACCATCCCCATGGCCTTTTCCCTGGAGAGACAGTTCCGAAGCCAGACTTTCAGCAAACTGCCCCAGAGGACCGCCAAGCTCAACCTGCTGCTGGGGCTCTTCTACGTCTTCAGCATCCTTCTGGCCCCAGCGGGTAGCCTGCCCAAACTCTAAGGGGACCAGGAGCGCCCCCATGCACATGTTCCCCTGTCTGAGGATGTGTTGAAGGCAGAGTATCCGAGGAGAAAGGTGATCTGGCAGTGAGGGGCCTCAGGATGGCCTAAGGATGGCTTGTGAACTCCCACCTTTTAAAAATTACTATGTTTTTAAAGATAATGTTTTTTTGTGTGTTTTATTCTATTTTGTGGGAATCTTGAAACCACTCTGGTTATCAGGTGAGTTGGCTGCATGGCCCTTGTTTTACATATCATTTCCACTAGAGGGTACTGTTAGGTCACTTTAAAGTGGTCTGAAAAGCCCTAAGACTGCAGAGTGCTGGGGTTGGCCTCCAGTCCTGAGATGGTCACAGTAACTGGGCGAAGTGTCCTCCTGTTACCTTGGTCTTGCAGGATGTGGTTGGTAATGACTGGTGTCAGGCCCCAATGACACCAGGAGCACCTGTCTCTTCTTATGAGCATTTGGGTCCCGAAATACACTGCCCGAGAAAGTCCCTCGTTAAGAGCCGAACATGGCTTCCGGCTATTTGTCTAAATTGTCATTTCCAGGCTTTTGTCCTTCATCTCTCCTTTCCCTCGTTGCCACCGTTGAGGAAAGTGTCAGATCAGCCTGCAGCAAGACAATCAAGCCAGGACTAGGAAGGAAAAAAAAAAAAAAAACTCCGCTGGAGGCAGCTCAGAAAAATCACTCTTCTCTGGGATAGAAGTTGGTGGGGCGGCTGTTTTCCCTTTGTAGAACCCATTGGGATGGCAGGAAGGACTCCCAGCCCTTTCGGCAACTCTTAGGAGCCCTGAAGTTGGAGATGCACTACTGTCCTTGTGGGCTACCTACAGCCCGCGAGGCTGCGTTGTCCCCCAAGTGACAAGCCCTGCCAGGGAAGGAGCTGTGTCTTCCTCCTTGAAGACGACGTGGTGTATTGACCCTGCTTCTCCCAACGGCTTCAGTTGCATTGTGCAAAGATAGTTTGTACCCAGAGCGGGGAAATGCCAACACTGATCAAAGCTGCTTTCCCAGCCGTTGCCTGTGGAGTACAATTCCTGGGCTAGAATCGCTCAGTTGCATTTGGTCCAAGACAAATAGATGGAGGCCATGATCGTTCCATTTTTCGGTTGTGATGATAGCTGTTCTGATAGATGTCTCCAGGGGCTTGGCCTGCAGAAAATGACGTGAGAACTAGTTCTTAATCCTTAAGATCAGCTAATTATGTGATTCGTCTCCTTGAGTTAGAATTGGTCAACTTACTCGGAAAAAAAACATATTTGGAAATCGCAAAAGTTCCTTTGAACTTAAGGTGGTTGGTTGTCTGCAGAGATCCGGAGCCCTTGAATAATGGTGAGAGCCCGGTAACCAGGGGAACGGCCCCTCTCTCCTGCTTTTCTGCCTGGCACCACTTGTCTTTTATGCCAGGCCTGTGGCATTGTGGTGCTCACAGGGGTCTTGCCTGCAAAGACAAGCTCTTTGGGCCCCTCCTCAGAGCAGGCTGTTTGCACATGGGGCTCACACCTGAGGCTGTAGGACCAAGAACTTCCCGCGTTCAGGCCAGACCCACCTTTGTAAGCGCTCCTGTGAGGGGCGGCAGCCTCTGCGCTGTGTTCTGGTGCAGAATTTAATGCAAATTTTTATATATAAATGTTTCTAAAAGGCCACATTTGATGCCAGGTTTTATATGAAGGTCACCATAATTTGTACTACACCCCCTGATTCAATGAAGGTTTTCTTTAGACTTGTTAATAAAAAAAAATGCTTACCAGTTTCCAGTTTTTCTTTGCTTTCCTCCTGCTCATCTCGTTGTCTCATTGTGAATTCTGATTCATAAGTCTCAGACCCTCACAGAGACAAGGGAACATTCGGTGGGGATGAAGGTGGGTACACGATCTTCGGTTAATGAATTTGGGTAGGGTTCAACCAGTTTGATGAGCCCTGAGAAGAGATAATAGGGACCACTCAGAGCCAGTGTGGATTTGCCAAGAACCAGTCAGGTCAGGTTAACCTTGTTTCCTCTGTCCTTTTCTACATTCATATTTCTTTTCCTCGATAGGGTCACTTGTGTGATAGATTGAGAACACATAGTAGATAGAGTGCCTTTGGGTTTCAGCTAGGCATTTGACAATGTATCCTTCTGAACAAAGCGGAGATAACGTGGAACGGATAATAGTCTAGTTAGATGGATGTCTGGGGGACTGAGCAAGCCGTGGGAGAGAGCCGTCCGATCAGCACGTTCTGTCTGTGGAAGGAAGCCTTTGGCAGTGCGTGTGCACCTGGCCTCCCCTCTTCGCCCCGCCGGGTCCACCACCTGTTGTTACTGACTGGGATTTGGAAGGTTTTGTAAACTTGAGGGAAGAGCTTGTCAAATGACACGGAATCAAAAGGCTACCAGGCACTGCTCAAAAAGCTGGATGTGTCAAATGAAAAATTCAGCACGAGTCGAAACAAGGCCATATACTTGGGTCCCCCAAAGCCAGCTGCGTGACACCCAAAGGGGTGGATGCCTGGAGGGACGGCAGTAGATACGGTGGGTCCGAATTTTATTGATGACTCTGGGATACAACATTACATGCCTTTGTTTCTGGGGGTCAGATTTATTCTGCTCCCCAGAGGGGTGGCTGGAAATTTAACCCTTCACCTATTGGGCTGGCTTGCATCCCTGTGGGCCTCTGTGGGGCCAAAAGCCAGGGCTGTTGGCTGGGCCCTCGTTCCAGTACCTCACTATCCGTAAGGTCGATTCTCTGCTACTTCATCTGGGGTTCAGCCCTGGAATCTACCCTTGTTTTGTGCACACTGTTCTAGAAGGGTTCAAAATGCCCCCGGACAGCAGCCCTCTTTGCTGACGAGTATCACAGGCCTGCAGGGCACATGTCCCTGTCACACCATCCCCATTTCTGCCCCTCCCAACATGATCTACCTTGTCCACCTCCCCTCCTCAAAGCATCTCCTCCCTCCTTCCCACCGCTCGTAGCGCCTTTGCACAAAGTCCCGCCCAGGGGCCTTCGGGAGCCCAACGCTGGCGTCTTGAGTGCGTGAGGAAAGAAGATGCCAATCATTTATTATCTTGCTAACTCTTCTCTTACTCCCGCATGAAACAAAAACCTGAGCCTGTCACCTGGCCCGAAGCTCAGTTTGAGTCGGTAATGAGCTCCGACTTCCATGAAGGGCAATGTGATCTAAGGTGGCATCAACAGGAGATTAGGGTCCAGAGCCAGGAAGGCGCAGGTCCCGCCCACCCCGTGTTTGCTGCGCCACGTGTCGGGGGGCTGGGTCCATTGCTGGGCACCTTCTACATTTTTTCTCGCTAGAGCAAATGTGGTGGGTCAGGAGCGTGCGTGGGTCTAATACACTTGTATTTCAGCAGGGCGTTGGACGATATGACACGTGGAACGGATGGAAATCCAGCTAGAAGGACTCTGTGTTCACAGGCCTGTGTGTTTTCACACTGGTGGCAGCTGCAGCAGAGATTCGCGTCCCGGTGGGGAAGCCACGTTTTGAAGGTGTTAGTAACAAACTGGCTCTCGTCCAGAAAGCACTGGGCAGACTGGCGGGAGCACTTAAAACCACATCGGCGTGGAAAGGACACGCGAGAGGGCTGTCTTGGGGGAAAGAGAGCGGGCTTTTTTTTTTTTTTTCCTCCCTGTCTGTCTGACTTAAAAGGCGAAACTAGACCAATGAGTAGAAGTTAATCATATGGCCCCAAGTTGAAGCTCTTAGGTCGTGAAGAACTGTCTGGCCACTAGAGGAATCGGCAAGAGAGATGTTCAAACGGCCCCAATGGGTGGTGAGTTCCCTGTGCCTAGAGGCATTCAAGCAAAAGGGTGATTTCTTGTCAGGGACACTGAAGAGTTGGACATCGGCGAGGCGGGTGGGCGAGAAGACCTTCGGGTTCTTCTGTCCCGTGCAACGTGGTCATTCTTTGGTTAGGGGACTGTCGCAGCCCTGCCCCGGGTGTTGGGAGGCCCCCTGAGTACACGAAACATGTTGACATCTCTTCGGGATGTTATATTGTCGTCTGTCTGCCCATTTTAACAGGCATGGCTGTGACCTATATTCCTTTCTTTTTTAGGATTACACACACACACACACACACACACACACACACACACACACTTGATTTTACCCTCAAAAGCCTTTGAAGTGAGGTGGATGACAGCTTTCCTCTGAGCCCCGCAGACCACTCTGCTGCTAATGGACTGTCAGCCTCTCTCATTACAGGCTCCAGACTGTGCGGGCTGGCGTAAAAACACTGCCCGTGGCAGGAACCTGGCACTTGGGTCTCAGCCAGTTGACATTTGTGATTTGCCCTTCCTCAAATGGGGACAGCGCTCCCCCCGTGAGTGACTAAGCCAGAATGCCAAACGGTGGTGTAAAGCAAGTCAGGTCCCCTGCCTGGCGAGGCGACAAGGGTCGAGTCTGTTTCCTTCCGGGCAGCCTGCAGACAGGTTCCCTGTCCATTTCTCCCCCAGCCTGCCTTAGAATTGCCCCCACTGGGGTCACAGTGGGAGAAGGTCACGGCGTGGTGTGTGTATGTTACACATCTTGTAGTTTGTCAACACGTCTACTGTCCACCTCCCCCAGTAAATGGTGGGACTCGAGCGCAAGGACAATATCCATTTTGTTTACTGTCCCAGATCAGCCTGGCACAGTGCTTAGGACAACAGAGCTGGTGCTCAGTGGCTTACATGGGAATGGCCAGGCCTTCTAGGGCTGACCGACAGGTGTGAGAGCGTGAGCCACCACAGCATATCTGCCGCCCCTGAGCAGGCAGGACAGGTAACTTCCACCTGGGGTCGGAATTATGGTAGAAACTCTTAAGATCTGTTAAGATCCAGCTCGTCTTTCTGGGACATGGACGCCTCTAAATAGATAAGTGTTTGCTGATTGACTGAGAGATGCCAGTAATAGAGAGTAAAGTGCCAGGCTCTGCTCCAAAAGGTTAAATTCATTTAGTGCTCAGAACGAGCCTCTTAATGGGTTACAAAAGTCTCTTTTTCATAAGAGAGGAAGTTGCGGTACAGGGAGCTGATTACCTTTGCCCAGGGTCACTCCAGCTGTCATGATGGAACCATGACTCAGTGCAGGTCCTGCTCCTCACAGTGTGTTTTTGTATGCCCTGCAGTGCCTCGTAGGTGGGGACTCAGTCAGTTGGTCTGCCCTAGGGAGTGAGGTGTGGTGAGGAAGGGACACAAGGCTAATGGCAGCCGGGGTGCCTGGGAAAGGGGCTTCGAAAGCATTGAAAAGTGACACAGTCTTCACGATTTCCCTGGGGCCACCGCTCTCGGATGGGAGCTCCTAGGGGCACTCTCAAGAGTCTGTGAATGATGGGGCTGGCCGAGGCCCACAGAGGTGGCCGCTGCAGTGGTGAGGAGAGAGCTTGGGGAGCGAGAGCCTGAGACCTGGCAAGAGAGACAAGCAGCTGGAGGAGAGGAGGAAACCTGGGCCCCGCTGGGTGCTGCCCTTGGCCTTGTTACTCATCTGCTGCCCTCTGGCCTTCAAAGCGAGGGCCCTCAGGGCCTCTGCCCTGTCCCTGGCAACTCCCGGAGGCCGCTGTACAAGAATAATAATTAACTTGTTCTGGCTGGCTGGCTGCGCTAAAGTTTTGGGTCACAATCTGCCCATCCCTGACTAATGGAGCGTGGCCACTGCTTACCCACGATGACACAGGAAGGTCCATTCTCAGGTGAAATTTCTACTCGTTCCCTCATCTACCTACCTTCATTTCCTCTGTTTCTTGCAGTCCTCACCTGGCCACTGGATCAGATTGCCCATATCAGGACTGTGAGAGTCTGCAAGAGCCCCTTTTCATGTTTAAGGTGAGCAGCATCAGGAGCTCATAGTGACAGATGTCAACAGGTGTCAACTGACCTGTGTCAACTATAGAATAAACATTGACAAACACAGTACATGAGGGTAGAGATGGGGGTGCCAATGGAGCTAATCAGGAAGGCTTCCAGAAAGAGGTGACGGTGGGCGACAATCGAGCTTTCCAGGAAAAGATGGTCATGAGGGCGATTATTTTCTTGGAAGCTGAGGTGCTGGTGGACAGTTCTCCCCAATTTCCCCAGCAAGAGAAAGTCCCCTGACTCCTGCCTGAGAGTGTGGAAGTTTTCCATGATCAATCTCTCTGGTAGCAGAGGCAGACAACTGTAGCACTGAGGCAGGTGTGCTAAGGGCCATGGCACCACTGTCAAGGTCAAAGCCTGAAGAGGAAAACCCCTGATACCTCCTCGCTGAGAACAAATGGGGGAGATGGTGGGGCATTTAATCAGCCACGGCTGCCAGCGCCTCATCAAGATGAATGGCTCTGAGAGGCGAGGCCCTGGGCTGCCCGGAGGTCACTACTGTCACCAGCTGTCACCAACTAGGGCCTTTCGCCTGACACTTCCCCTGCCAAGGACCTCAGCCTTGCTCTGGGCCAGCTCTGTCCCAGGACTCAAGATACACGAGTCATGCCATTGCCCTTCAAGGACTCACAGGGAGCTGGTGGAGAGATCACACCTACGTCAGTCATTCTGATGCCATCCCAAATGCCACAGCAGAGGCGCAAAGGTTGGCGGGAGAGCGAGGGTGGCAGAGATGAATTCCTCTACGCCCCATTGTTCCAGACCCTGACCAATTCACTGCGTATGGAAGAGCCTCTTTCACCTGACCTCTGACCCTCGCTGGTGCCATCGGCAGGCAGCCGCAAGGCCAGTCATTCACAATTAATTGAGCAAGTATTATGTTACAGCCCTCGGCTAGGCTCTGGGGTATAATGGTGAGTAAGACCTGGCCCCGGTCCTCAGGAATCTCACAATCCCAGAGGAAAGGCAGAGAAGCAGGGAACCATGTCACTCGAGGAGCTTGACTGGTGAAACACCCCTGGATTCTGACAGCGCTGGGTTTAAGTCCAGGCTGTATCGTTCGCCCACCGGATGCACTCAGCCAAGCTGTGACCTTCCAATTCCTTCTCTGCAAAGGAGAAAGATAGTATTTGCCTCGAAGGGGAGTTTTGAGCAGTTCAAATGAAATATCGTTTGTAGGGTACTTAGTGTGAGACATGGTAGACAGCAGCAGGCACTTTATAAAGTAAGTCCCTTTACGCCTCTTACTGATGAGTATTTTAGAACTTGGCTGTTTCCGTGTGATCTCAGACGTCCCCACGGAAGGACAGAGGACCCCGGTGGGCACGATGGTGTTCTCCGCGGTGCCGGCGCTGCCTGCTACGCTCCTTCATTCATGCAGCAAACATGTATTGACACCTGATAAGTGCCAGGCCCTGTGTTAAAAACTGAAAATGGAAGACGAACAAGCCCAGGTCTCTGCCCTCACGGAGCTCAGAAAATAGTAAGGGGGACAGAAAAGAAAGGAACTCCATTGTGAAACTGTGTGTGGGGGTCCCTTCGATGATATCCTGTCTGCTCTGGCACCCACATAGGGTCCTATGAGGAAACTGAGGGATGACTGACCATTTGGAGCTTTTCTCCCAGGGTCAGCCAGGCCTGGTTGTGGGAGATTAGAATCTCCGTGGGTGACTGTGAGAAAGTTGTCCCTCTCCCGACCACAGCCCGGTAAGTACCCCTGAGGTTCTGGCCTTGGGGACAGAGGCTGTCCAGGTGACTTCCTGTCTGAATGCCCCATGGCCCAGCCTGGGAGCCCGACATTGACTGGGTACTAAGAAAGTCCTGGGTGGAGAGGCAGACGGTTTTCTGCACGGTCGTGACTGGCCTGTCATTCGGAGGGCCTTCAGAATCTCTAGGGTAGGGGGACTTTAAGGGTGTCCTACTCCCCGAATATGCCAGGGGAGAGGTAACATCTCTTTGGACTCCCCTCAAGGTTCGACAAGGGAAGGACACCCAGAAAAGATCCGAAGTCTGTTTCACCAGCGTTGTCGTCATTAAAAGTTTTTCCCCACGTGCGTGTGTTTGCTCACGCGTGCGTGTGTACTTCGGTACGTGCGGGGACGTGTGTGTACTTGTGTATGTGCAGGGACACTGCCCCGCCCCCGCCCCCGCTCCTCACCAACGGGGCGCCGATTATCCTGGGTATCAGCAAGAGCTGAAAATTGATGGAACTCAATGCGATGAGCGACACCTTGTACAACAATCTCAATTACCAGATAACCAATCTCCGTGCAATTCCAGAGAGGATGAAAGGCAGCTGCGGGGACTGTGAGCGGAGGACGTAGCCCAGAGCGCCGGGGCAGAGGCGGGGAGATGGAGCTGTCCGTTCTCCTGCCAGGCAGAACCGAGGTTGCTAGGTTGCTCGCAGGGGTGGGCTGCTCCTTTTTCACGAAGGACCAGCGAGAGGAGGGTGAAGCACAAAGATAACCAGATCTGTCAGGCGGGGAAGAGAGCCTTGTCGTCTGTGCCCGGGGCCATCAGGTGGCTGCGGCTGCTCTTGCGCCCCCTGAGAGCCGGGAGAAGACCTGCTTCCCCGGGAAGCTCCCGGTCTCCTGAGAGAGGCCGGGCTCTGCCCTGGAAACCCCACTGCCCGCCCAGGGCGATCCATCATACTTGTTCTCCAGTGCCTCCAGTGCCGGCGGATCGGGTGACATGGCCTGGATGGCCAGTACTGCAGGGCTGAGCTGCTGAGGAGGGCGTCCTTGCGGCCACTCCCTGGGGGCTGTCCGGAGATTGAGAAGTCGAGGGAGCCCGGGCGTGACAGCATCCTCCACACCGCCTAACCTTGATCACAGTGGGAGCCTCCGTGCTCTGGGTCTGGGCGCAACCTGGGTTCCCAGCCCTTCCCCACGCAGCTCTCAGCCCAGCCTCCCCGGCGCCCCGAGAGGCGCACACCAGGCTCCTTGCACAGGCTGAGTGGCAATGTGACTTGCTCAAGGTCACGGGCCCAAGGAATGGCAGCGCTGGACCTGAATCATCTCTCTGACTCGAAACAGCACTCATTTGGTTAAAATCTTTTTCATTTTCAACACGTCTCCTTTCTTTCAAAGGGGCCAAAGCATGATGGGTTATTTATTATTATTATTATTTTTATAAATCTCATTTTCAATTTCAATCTCTTTTAAAACATCGAAAGCACCACAGCTGCCTCTCTCGTCATTGTCTTCCGCTCCCATTCTCTTTCCTGTCTCTCCTCTCCCTTTCCGTGGCTCCCCCTGCACACACGGGGCTTCTCCTGATGGCTGCCCTGGGTGTCAGGAGGAGCGATAGGAGGGGTTTGGGTCGAGGGGCCTCATAAAAAGAGGATCTCGGCTTCTCCCTTCTCAACGGATGGATGGTTCTGAATGGATGATTCTGTTTGCTTTGTGCAGTCTGACCCTGGGGGACATCTCAGACATCCCTCTGAGCATGGCTCTGCAAATTTGCTAGACATCATCTTTAGGCCTGAGCAGCCTCAGACGGAATCACCTGCAGAATCCACCACGACAGCGTCTCACCACCCTCGTTCCCAGGTCTGCTCTCGGACCTGAGTTGGGCTTACGGGTGTTATCACCTTTGCGACTCGTAGCACTTCCATGATGTCATTCAGATCATCCTCATAGGTAAGGAAAAGGACTCCCGTAGCAAGACGAAGCTCCTTGCTTTCCACGGCGACCCAAGGCTGCAGCGCCAGTGATCGAGCTGGGATTAGAAGCCAGGCCCTTTGACTCCTAACCCGGTGCTCTTTGCACCATGTTCTAAGGTGTGGGCTAGCATCCCGACCTTCGTCCCAGCCTCGAGAAGCAGGACCGAGATGGGAGGACTTGTGGCTTCCTGGTTTCTTTTAAAACAGGGACCTAACTTGGAGATAAAAAGCAGGCAGAGAGGCGGGTCTGATCCTGCAGAGAGCAAGATGGCTCCCCCGGTAAGGATAAAGCAAACAAGCGAGGAGCCGCTGATTGGGAGATAATCTGAGAAATGATGGAGTGCCTATTGCTTCTGCAGCTGTGGGGCTGCATCTGGGCCCCAGTGCGGGTGTGAGCTCTGCCTGCAGATCCGCGTTGTCACCGCCTTGTTGGAAAAACAGATGTTATTGTCCTCTGTTTCCATCCCTTTGTCCCTAATAGGCACTTAAGCACAGGACGGGGATTGGAGAAACGGAGACACGGCGTGTGTCTATTTCAGACTCTTTCCGGAAGCTTGCACGTCTGTGGGACTTGCGGTTTGGGACAGGATGAGTGCAGAGGAGGACCCCTCTTCCTTTCGCCCTGAGTGTCCTGGGCCCGCTGACCTGTCGGGGAGGAGCTGACCTGTTGTCCCCTTATCCAGGACCCTGAGTACTGAGGACTGGATCTGGGTGGGGGTGCCTTTCTTCTCTCCTGCGGCCACCACTTGGGGACCCTAAGCTGCTGTTAGAGGGATGACCTCTGGCCTTCTGCCTTGACGTTCAGAACTTGGAAAGTTGGATGAGGTCAAGGGCTGATGAGATCAGGGTCTTGGGTTCCATTCTTGTCTAGGATTCGGTCAGTCAGTCAGTCCGTCCGTCCACAGTCTGCTGCTGGCCACATTCTTAAAGGCTGAACCCTACCCCCGACAGCAGCGTGCTGGTTTGCAGGTGAAAACCTGTCATGGGGAAGAGCAGTCGCCATGGCTGCGATTTGATGGGAGCACAGAGGCCCTCCTGCACCTGGACAGCTCTGCAGCCACCTGCCAGGCACCTGGAATCCCACCATCTGCCAGTGCTTTGAATGAAGGTATTATATTTCCCAAAGGTCCTTGCTAAAACACAAACGTATGACTGAGGAGGGCTCACAGAGGGGGAAAAAAAAATCTGCCCGTCACCATGGAGAACAGAGGATGGGGCCCAAAATCAATGCTGTGCAAGATGGGCACGTTTCGATGGCAGGCAGATGAGAAGAGAAACGTCCAGCCCGTGGGCTGCTGCTCTGGGAGGGGGGCCTGAGGGGCTGCGTGACAGAATTTGCGGGGAGCGGTTCTGGGTAGGACCGCGTTCCACGCCTCGCTGTTTCGAGACTGGCTGTGGAGACTGCAGACCTATTCCCGGTTTTCTGCGCCTGGGTGGAGTCAGGGCAGGAGACTGTTTATGCCCTGCTGACCCGCAAACCCTGGAAGCTCAGAGATGGGGCCACCTCTGTCCCCGCAGGGTGCCTCCTCATACCTCAGGGAGGCATAAGGGGCAGAGGTGGAGTGGAGACAGAAGTCCCAGCGTCTCATCCATCTCCTACACCCCTGCTGTTTTATCTGTACCACACCCTGCTCTGCGCCTGTCCCTTCCCCAGCTGGGGCTGACGGGCTGTTTGCAAGTGAACTCAGGCCCCCAGCCAGCATCTTCCCAGGGGCAGAGAGTGCCCTGGTCCACCCAGAGAGCTTTGATGAAAGAAGGGAACCTCGTCACTGAGTGGGGGTGGGAGGACCTTGTTCTGCCCTCCCCCCTTTACCTGATGGGTATTAGGGAGCTAATTAACTGAGGAGTTACCCACCAGGCAGAGGTGCCCTTTGTAACCTCTTACTACTTAATATTCAGGACCTATTTCACCGCCCTGTAGCAGAACTTCTAAAAAAGTCACATCATACAGCACACTCACCTGAAACGGTTTCCATAAGGATGGTGACTATTGTCTAGTGATGGCTCTAGGTGGGCTCGGGCTTACTGAATACCAGAGCTGAGCGAGGGCTCGCCCCCGCCCCCCGTGACCCGCTGACCTCGTCCTGCTCCAGGAAGCACTCAGGAGGGGTCTGCCCAATGTTTCCCAATGCCCTCCTGCCCTCCCCTCCTCCCTGCATCCCCACCAGCCCTCCTGACGTCCACACCAGCATCGTCACACCACCTGACGGCTTGTCCCGCACTCCCAGTGACAAGGGATTGGATGAAGAACACCATCCAGGATCCAGGAGGAAATGGAAGGAAACTGGCCGGATCCCCCAAAGGCTTGCTTACCTCTGGTGGCCTTTCTTCCATCCCCTCACTCTCCTGCCCCCATGGAGCAAAGGGCCTTGCCCTAAGGACAACACTCAAGGACTTAGGATGGAGAGGAGTTGGAAGACCATCTCCTTGCCCCCAAGTAGGAACTCCTGATCCAAAAACCCTGAAGGCAATGACGATGGTGCCTTAGTCATCTCCCAAAGCTGGGACCTGAGCAGGGCAGATGGGCCTCCTGAAAGCATGTTCCCTATGAATATACAGCCTTTCAAAACTAACTATGGTGTCAGAAGTCAGGAGAGTGGTTGTCCTCCATTGCGGGGACGGCACAGTGAAAAGTGGGGCTTCAGGGCACAGAATAAACAGGTGCGTTCACTTTAGAAGATTCATTGAACTCCATACACTTACAACTGTGGCCTCTCCTGACTGCATTACACCTCAATGGAGTGTTTACTTCAAAAGCTCTTTGTCAGGTAGAGATTGTTAACACTTCCATAATGCTGTCATTGAAATTAAATCATCTTCATTAGGGTGGGATGGCGCAGACAGTAGAAAGCGGTGGATGATTCACAGTTGTTTTCAACTTGGACTTGGAATGAGGGCATTACACACGACACATACTTGTTTGCAAAAGGTTGGCTTCTGTAAGTGTATGTGCTCTTGCTCATAAGACAATTGCCAACATCTGAATACATACTACTCAGCTTTGGAGGTGGGATGGTCTAGGAACATTCCGGGTGGCAGAGAAGTCAGCTCGAGGCAGGGGTAAGAATTTGACTTAGGTCATCTCCCTCCACCTCCTGTCCCTTCGCTCTGTGTGAGGCGTGGCCGCCGCTCAGGGTGGTGGAAGGCATGTTTTTCTCCGGCTTTGATGGGCACCGAAGTCAGATTTTGAACGAGAGCCACCTCCTCTTGGTATGAATGCTCGGGACGCAACTGCCTGTTGCAGGAGGATCCGAGAGCCTGGTCCCGGATCGCTGACTGTGGTACCCAGTCTGCAGCAGCACCCCGCCCCCCACCCCGTGGCACGCCCCTTTGCAATATGCCTTCACCTTGTTCTCATCGAGAGGCAGAGTCTCTTTCTCAACCCCTCGAATCTGGGCTGGTCTTCGACTTACTTTGACTAATAGCACATGGCAGAAGTGATGCTGTATGACTTCCCAGCCTAGGCCTCGACAGGCCTCACAGCTTCTGCTTTCCTCCTGGGATGACCCCAAGACTGCCCGGGGATGGAGCTGGGTCCAGCCCCTGAAGTCTGAAAAGCCACACAAAGTGGAGATGAGCTGTCCCAGCTGAGTTTCCCCCAGACCATCCAGCTGACAACTGTCACCAACCATCACCAGGCATGAACATGAGGCCACCGGCTCACTGCACGTGAGTGAGCCCAGGAGAGACCAGCCCAAGTCGTCCACCCCAGAATCATAAGCAGATAAACAGTTACTGTTGTTCTGAGCCACGGAGCTTGAGGTGGTATGTCATATAGCAACTCATAAGTGAGAGCGACTAATCCTCGCCTGAGTACCCACTGACTGATGCCAGCCTCCCAGGGGGACAGGACCATGCCCTCAAAGGCTCTGTCTAATGTTCCAGCTTTTTGCCCAAGATTGGTTTCTCTGCTCATCCCCACCAGTTTCCAGAGCTGGCTCGGCTGTGCCCATTGCTCTTTATTAGTTTAATATATGTTGAAGGCTCCAGATAGATGCTGGGGCCCAGGTGGAGCAGATGAAATGTGACTAAGTTCTGGGGATGATTGATAATGAGTAGGGACTGGAAAATCAATTGTGTTAATTCCTGGTCTGTCACTGGGACCGGGAATTAATGAGAAAATCTGTCTAACTTAATAGTATTTACACATTATACACAGTGTGATAAAATTGTCTGTAGGTGCTTCCTGGCATTCCAATTATACAAGGCCTGCATGGCCTGAGGGCGGGCAGGTGGGAGCTGTCCAGGACCCGGGCTGGGCACATAGAGACTTACGGGTTCCCCCACCCACCACACGGAGCCCTGAGCAAGACCTGGCCCCTGCATGGATCTCGTTGGCATGGCTGGTCCATGTTGAGTGTGGGCCGTCCAACTAGCAGAGTCTCAGGGATTTGCTGGAGGGCATCTTTGTGGGCCTGCTTGGAGGATAACCATTCCAGAAGCCACATGGGCAGTTGGGCAATGGACAGGGATGGGTTTGGTCTCATGGGTCGGCATGATTTGAAAGATGGCTCTTCTAACCCCCAGGTCCCTTCCCCCGAGGGAAAGTCGGCACCAGCCCTGTCGTACACCACACCCACCCACCCCACCACCATTGGAAGGCACCTGGAAAAGCCTCATGGAAACCAATGGAAGAGTCGGCTTCAGAATCTGAGTGTTTGCTTCCCTGAAACTCTGTGGACCAGGGCTTGTCCTCACTAGGGCTACCCATGGAGGCAGTTCCCAAGAACCCCCAACTCCTGGCAGTCACTCCTTTATCTGGTCTTCTCTCATACTGAATAGAGCTAACCCAGGGGCCCAAGAAGCTACTGCAGAAATGACTGTATGTGACCTTTGAGGCCAGTTCATTAAAAGCCATGGCAGATTCTGCCTGCTTCTCTCTCGTATCACTCACTCCGGGGAAGCCGCCCTCAGGTGGGAGGCCCAGGTGGAGGGAAGAGGACCCTGCCAACAACCAGCATCACGAGAGTGAGCCATCTGGAGGTACATGCTCCAGCCCGGTTGAGCCTTCGGATGACCACGGCCCCGGCCAACATCTTCACTGCGACCTCAGGGGCTATCCCGAGTGAGCTTGCTCCCAAATGCCTGACCCACAGGGCCGGGAGAGGTCATAGATACCTATGGTTACTTACTGTTTTAAGCGGCTAACCGTGGGGGTAATTGTTATGCGGCATGGATAATAGTACAGCTGGGAGGGAGTTGGGGGGTAGGGCCAAGGGAATTTCACAGTGGGGTGTGGAGCTGATGGAAGCCACCCCCATGTACCTTCTGCACGTAATTCAAGTGAGATCACTTCTGTGTTTTGCTGCCTCCCAAACGCACCCTGCCCTTGCCACCTGTGCGCCTGAGTGTGCTGCCTTCTCAGTGACCCAAGGCTGGGACTGGGGGCTCAGCCCTAGTCACCACCAGTGCTGGAGGCTGGCAGGCTGATAGGGAGATCGCAGTACTGCCCGCAGGAGGGCCTCTGCAGAGCTCAGGGAGCCCTGTAGATCTTAATCCTTTCCCTCTTTAATCTTGCTTTCACCTCCTCCAGTTCACAGGTTTCCACATGCCCTGCAGAGTTTCAAAAAAAGGTAAGAACCACCACCAGAGATGACAAACCACCCACCTTGACCTCCAGCGGGAGCAGAATTCAGCCAAGCAGGAAATCTCTGATTGGCTTCTGGGAGCTGGAGGAGCCTGTGGGTGTCAGGAACCCAGGAAACTCCACCCCAGGCTGTCACTGCCTGCAGCCATGGGCTCTCAGTCCTGCCCAAGTGCCATGAGGTCCCTAGATGGGCTGGGAGCTGGGGCCTGTGCTACCCCTGGATGCGGCTGGGCCAGGCTGAGGCGAGGTTGCCTTTGAAGTCAGATGAGCCTGAGAGCAAATCTCAGCTCTGCCACTTGCTGCCAGGGACCTCAGATAGTTGACTTATTTATCTGGGACTTGATTTGGCTGGGCATTCAGTAAATAGGAGTGGCCGGCAGGAGGAGTGGGGTCTGCAGGTGACCCTGCCTGTCCTCAGGCCCCCTTAGCCTTCCTCTCAGTAAACAAGAACAGGGCAGCTCTCCTGCCTCTGAGCACAAGCGAGGCTGGGGCGCCCGCTGACATAAGGACATTAAGCTATCCTTCAGGCCGAAGAATCCCCACGGAACAAATTCATTCTGTGCAATAAGGTACTTGGCTTCACCCCTGCTTGGGGCCATTCGAGATCTGAATTGCTGCCTTGGCACTTCAGAGACAAAGAATGGAAAGATGAGCTCAGGGTCTCTGGGAAAAGACCTTTAAACCTCTTTGAGAGATCGGATTTGTCTGACTGCCACTCACCTGCCCTCCAGGTTTGGACGAAGGGAAGGAACTCTGGAGGGCTGCCTGTCAGGTATAGAGAACACAATGGGCAAAAGGGGCAGGGATCTGGAAAGGGAGATGACAAGGTCGTCCGAACCTCTTCTCTGACCCAGCAAAACTCCGGTGGCAGCAGGGGAAAAGAGACCCCTCGCTGGCATTAGAATGAACAAAGCTGAGACTCACAGACTCTGACCAATAAACAGCCCACGCCCCTTGCATGCATCCAGACCACGCTCTGCCCTCCTCCCCGCTCTGTGGACTTCGCACGGATCCTCTTCCTCCCCAGGCTGCCTTTGATACTGCCTCGTTCACTCATTTATTCATTCAACATCCTGACATGAAGCATCCTCTGGGTGCCAGTGAACAGGGAGGGAGAGCAGAGTTGATTAATGAAATTCAAGTTCGAAACTCCAGAGCTGATGGAACCGATCATTGCAGCTCAACCCCTCAGGTATCCATAGAAACAGAGCATCACCAGGGTGCCGAAGAAGGTAACACACACTAGCCAAGGATGACGGGGAAGGCCTTCACAGAGGAGGCACATTTGACCTGGACCTTAAAGGCTGAGTAGGAGTTTATCTCCGGGGAAAAGAGAAAGAGGAAGAGGGAGAGCAGGCGGAAGAGCAGAAAGGGATTTCCAGGGAGAGAAGGCAGCACACTCAGGCACGCAGATGGCAAGGGCAGGGTGTGTTTGGGAGGCGGCAAAACACAGAAGTGATTTCACTTGAATTATGTGCAGAAGGTACATAGGGGTGTCTTCCATAAGCTCCGCACCCCACTGTGAGATTCCCTTGGCCCTACCCCCCCAACTCCCTCCCAGCTGTACTATTATCCATTGCTGCATAACAAATTACCCCACGGTTAGCCGCTTAAACAGTAATAACCATAGGTATCTATGACCTCTCCCGGCTCCTGTGGGTCAGGCATTTGGGAGCAAGCTCACTCGGGATAGCCCCTGAGGTCGCAGTGAAGATGTTGGCCGGGGCCGTGGTCATCCGAAGGCTCAACCGGGGCTGGAGGACGTACCCCCCAGATGGCTCACTCTCGTGATGCTGGTTATTGGCAGGGGTCCTCGGTTCCCTCCCACCTGGGCCTCTGATACGAGAGAGAAGCAGGCAGAATCTGCCATGGCTTTTAATGAACTGGCCTCAGACGTCACATACAGTCATAAAAGCTGGCAGTTACTGTCCCGTCTTCCCCTACACTCCAGACAAGTACTGCTGGCTCCCAGGAGTCCCTGGGGTGGCCGTGTCTGCCTCCAGCGTGACCAGTTCCTAAAGGTGGCAAGGTAGATGCCTCCATGACGCTTTTTCAGAAATCGTGGCGTGAGCAACCACATTGGGACCTTTGCCGCACACCCACTTTGAACTCTGCCACTGACCACACTCTCCACCCTCTGCCTGCTGCTCTCCCCCCCCGCCCAGTGCTACATCTTTGACGTATCAGCAGTGAGTGGAGCACAGGGGAAGCGGGGAACGATAAGAACCCACCTTTGTGGAGCCCCTACTCTGCGTCAGCTTGGTATTAGCATGGTAAAAGTGCTCCCTTCTCACAGCCTCTCCATGGGGTAGGTACCCCCCCCATTTTATAGATAAGAAAACCGAGGTACAGAGAGGTAAGTACCTTGCCCGAAGTCACACAGTCCTCAAGTGGCAGAGCTAGGGTGTGAACCGCAGCTGGTGGCTGCCGCCAGAGCCCACTCTGACAACTTGTCTTTGTTGTATCGTGACGTGACGCTGTATTTCCTTTCCTTGAGGAAGCCACCGTTCATCACACAGAGACGGGGGTTCACCGGGCAGCAAGGAAGGTGGAGGTCAGATACCCGGAAGGCACCCCAGGGCGCAAGTTGCAAGGCCTCGGCATAGCTTCGTCCCCCGAACACGTTCAGGAAACAGGGTACAGACCAAAGGGGCTGTGGCCGTTTCAAAAAAAAAAAAAAAAAGTTTAAAAAATCACGGTAAAATATACACAGTATAAAATTTACCATTGTGACCATTTTTGAAGAGTGGTTCAGTGGCATTAACACACCTGCATTGTGCCACATCACTCTCTCGCCACCACCTCCAGGACTTTTTCGTGTTACCTTGAGGTGGGTCTCTACCCGCCCCCAGCGCTCCGGCCAGCCCGGCCCCGCCCTCCCTCTGCGGGCCGGGGCAGGATGGGCTGCTGCGGGCGTGCCTCTTCTGAAAATGACACACCTTTGAGGTTTGCTCTCTGCTTTCTGCTTCCAAGGCCGGCAGCGACCGACCCTGCGGATGATGGGCTGTAACAACCGCATGAAAGGGAGTTGTATCAACAGTACCTGGAGCTCAGTCACTCATAAACCTTTCATTAGTTTTTCATCTATGACTGCTCAAGTCCTAGGAAGTAGATTTAGGCTGGAAGACGGACGTCTCCATAAATCATCATCTCTGAACATTACGGAAACGGAGGGAGCCTTTTTATAGGATTTCCCAGCAGCTCCCTTGGGGAGTATTGCTTTCTCGCTCCCTTTCTGAGCCCATGTCGGATTCCGGCCCTGTGTCCTCGAATGGAAAAGGGGGTCAGAAGCTCAGAGGAGGGACTTGCGAGGGCGCCAAACGGGTCTCTCCTTCCTTTGCGGGGGGAGGGGTGGGGGGCACCTCCAAACCTGGAGGTCGCGACCCTGGTCGTGGTCGGACTGTGTTGTCATCCACGGAGGGCTCAAGGAAAATGGGTTTCTGGAAGGTGCATCTGTGATGTAAAAAAACCAAAGCAGCAGAGCAGAAGGAGGAGCTTTAAGTTTGGCTCTCACTGGAAACGGGAAAATGAGAGGGGAGCCTTCTGCTTGCTGACGAGAATAAAGCACTGACAACCGCGCTGAGAGCCGTGCCTGCCACAGAGGCAGGTTACCGTGTGCATTAGCTGTTATTATGAGCGTTGCTTATGCACCGTGTACTTTATGAAGGATTGATTATCATTACCGTCCCATTTTACAGATCAGAAAACCGAGGCCCAGCGAGACTAAGTGACTTGCCTAAGGCCACACAGCTAAAAGCGGCAGGGCTCAGATGCCCGCACGCCAGGGGCAGCCTCTCCTGGGCTTGCCTTTGACTAAGTCACCTTCCCTTCTCTCGGTGTCTGTTTCTTCGTCTCTAAATAATCATCCGCCAGTCCTTGCTGCTCCCCAGACATGAAGTGGAAGGCCAGCCAGGGAGCACAAAGCTTGGGGCCTTCGGGGAAGATCTACTTCCTGAAACGGCAGAGAAAGCCGTCCGTTTCGGGGAGATGAGCATACCTCTGACTTCGCGGAGTCTTCGCTCTGTCTCATGGAGGACTTGGCAAATGTCATTGACTCCCATCTCACCCATGAGGAAATTCAGCGCTGCTCTCTCCCCAACCCCGCTCCAACCGCGCCTCCCAGTTTCAGTCATGCCGCCGAGGCAGGCTAGAAACCGGTTCCGGCTTACACCGTGGTGTCAAAGACCAGCGGACGGCTTAACCGGCACAGATGAGCTCTCTCTGGAAGGCCGAGTCTCCGGACAGGAAGTCAGGGCGATGGTCCCCGCTGCTCCCTTTCTCCTGGGCCCTGGGCGGGAGATCCTCTCAGCTGGTCCGTGCTGCTTTGTTCTGCAGCCCCAGGTGTTCCTGTCCCCTCTCCCCCCTCCCCCGCCCATTTCTCCCCCCTCCACCCATTTCTCCCCCGCCCCCACAACTGCCATAACTATTATAAGAAATAGCAGAGGAGGCCTGGCAGAGAGCCGGGCTGGTGATTTGGCGAGAGCTGGGCCTTAGGATTCCGTGATGTTCACCCGCCAACAGGCTCCTGACACATCAAAGGCTTTCAATTTCCTTTTCTCTCCCCTTCCCTTGCCCCTGGAGGATGAGTTGGGGAGTGAGTGAGTGAGGCAAGAGGTGAGTGGCTGCGTCTTCGCTGGCTGCCCGCTGGCTGTGGAATGAGAAGGCTCCTAGCAAGAAGTGTCCCAGGAGGACTTTTACTCAGGAATAATACGCATGACGATTTATTTCCTCCTCGCTGGACTTCAGCAGAAGAGTCAGCTCAAAGCTTTCAGCAAAGCCGCCGAAGATTCAGATTCGGCCCGCGCGTCCTGAGCGCCTACTGTGTGCGGAACCCTGTGTGCATGGCTTTGTCCACTTCATCCCACTTAACCTTCAGAAGAGTCTCTGAGTTGGGAATTCTTATTCCCATTCTACAGGCGGGGAAGGTGGCATCTTCCAGAGTCCATAGGTGATAATATGCTACCAGCTGACATCGTTACACTTACTTGCCCTCTGCCAGGTATACTCAACGAGGTCTACCCGTATTAACTCATTTAATTCTCCCAACAGCCCTATGAAGTAGATACTGCTATTATCCCCATTTTGCAGATAAGGAAACTGAGGCCCAGTGAGGTTAAGTAGCTGCCCTAGGTTACAGGGGTTGTAAGTGATGGAGCTGGGATCCAAATCCAAGCTAGCTGGCACCAGGATTATGCATCAGAGCTAGAAATTGGGTCCAGTTCTTTGGGTTCATTCTTGGTTCCTAAAAACCACAGTTATTCCTGGCTTGACACCCTTCCTGTCCATGGGAGGGATGGGTTTGGAGGGACCACATCCAGGAACCTAAGGATCTCGGAAACTGTAAGGCCAAGACTTGGCTGGATGTCTCAGTAGTGAGCTATAGAAACCCAACTTACATAGCTTAAGCAAAAAAGAGACATTATTGGCTCTATAACAGAGAAGTCCAGGGGGGGATCTAGGGATCGAATGGGGTCATTTGGGCTCTATCTCTCTCTTGGCTTCACTCACCAGCACTTCTCTGTGTCCTTGTGACAGGGAGGGTAGGGGCTACTTATGTTGGCAGTTCAAGCACTGCTCCAAGGCTCCAGTCAAGGGGCTGAGTAGGAGCTGAAATACATCCAACGCTCTGCTTGCCAAGCTCCGTGCCCTGGTACGAGGCAGTGTTGGACCAGAGGGACGCTTTTCCTAACTCATCTGCCAGGAGGACTCACCTATTTCTAATACACGTAGGATGCTGTGCAGGGGTCCCCAATCCCCAGGCTGTGGATCAGTACCAGTCTGTGTCCTGTTAGGAATGGGGCCTCACAGGAGGTGAGTGGCAGGCGAGCAAGCTAAGCTTTGTCTGTATTTGCAGCCTCTCCCCAGCGCTAGCCTCACCACCTCAGCTCCACCTCAGATCATCAGGCATTAGATTCTCATAGGAGCACTGATCCCTGGTGCCAGAAAGGTCGGGGACTGCTGGGCTAGTGGCAACCCTGACCCCTCCTCCTGGAGCCTGAGGCCAGCCTCGTATCAGCAACCCCATCCCCACTCATGGTGACTTCGTCAGATTCATCCACTCAGCAGATATTTATGGAATTACCACCATGGGCCAGGTAAGGAGCGACACAGCAAACTCCCTGCCCTCCTGCAGCTTACATTCTAGTAGAGGATCCCATTTCCTTGCTTTGGTCACGGCCACACTTGGACCAATCACTATTGCCCGAGAGAATGAGTGTATACTGCCGTCTGTGTCTAGCCAGGCCGGAAGTCCACCCCTTTGGAGAGGCAGGGCACTTGATTGACAGCCTCACCAGGACCACCTGCAGAGGGCGTGGTTCTCAGAGGAACTAGGAAGACTAGGCTGCAGAAATAACTGTGGAATCCCAGGAAAATTGCAATCTTTCTCTTCCTTGGCCAATAACCTTCCCCACGGCATTGGAAGGTGCCTGGGGCCCGGAGTGCTGAGAGGACTGGGATAGGGTGTCCCTGAAGGGCTTGGCCATTGGCCCATCACGGGTGACAACGCACTCTGGTCCTGCTCAGAGAGGAAGATGAGGAGTCAGGACTGTTTACTCATATCAAGGAAGTCATGACTTTTAGTTTGAGGAAGAAGAAAATGATGGGCAGAAGGGAGCACCGGTGCGTGAGGGGGTTCACGTCAGAACTCAAGGACTGCGTGGGGCTCCTTGGCCCATGGCTGGTGGGCTGGTGGGGCTCAGCGGGTAAGATGAACGTTGAATCCCTGCTATGTGCCAGGAGCTTCGCCCGCTCTGTCTCATTTAAGCCCCACGCCTGCCAGGTAGGTGTTATTACCTCATTTTGTTGGTGAAGAAACTGAGGCTCTGAGAGGTTAAGTAATAGAAATATGCTCACTCAGGAGAGTACCGGCCCCAGAGGCCCTGCGCTGAGCTCACAGGGCCCTGAGGCCACAGAGATGCTGCGAGCAGAGTGCCCTCCCCAGGCCACTTCTTAAACACGCAGTGAGGGTTGTCACATGGACCGATTTCATCTGATCCCCTGGCCTCCCCTTCTGCAGCTCACCTACCCCAGTGACCTGGCAAACCCTCCTGCAGCCTCACCTCATACCATTTCCCCTGCTCCCTCTTACATCTGGGTGGCATCTTCTACTTTCTTGAGCATGTTCACGTGTTCTCACCATCAAAGGGTGAATATCCTCTGGTCCTGAGGCCACCATGTCTTCCCTGTACACACTGGCCTGCGGGTCTTAAGCACAAGGTCAAGCCTGAGCCGAACCTCAGGGCCTGTCTGCCACTAGAGGGAGCCCCCAGCGTGGCCCTGCGCCTTTCTGGGAGGCTGAGAGGTGGGGCCTGCCTGGTAGAAGGACCAGCTCTGGAGATACCTTGCCAAGAGACTTCTGGAGATAGGGATGTCCTGCCAGGATGACCTCCCACCTAGAACCTGGGAGCCCCTTGTCTGTGAGATCGGCACTTTTGTTATTAAAGGACAGCTCCTGGGAGATGCAAAGGGCTGGAAGGGGAACCCCAGCATCCAGGGCTGTGGGCTCAGGCCCTACCTTCCCTCCCATGTCCACACCTGCTGCTCAGGCTACGCAGAGTAAGGGAAGAGCATGAGTGACTCGGTGCAGGCCAGCAGCCGGCTTCCCGTTCTTTATTTATTGACTCATTCATTCAACAAATATTTATGAAGCACCACCCACTATGTACCAAACACTGGGCTAAGCCTTAGAGATACCATGGTGACTCAGATAGCCCTTGCCGTCATGGAGCATTTAGTCTGGTGGGGCACAGATAGATGCATAAGCAAGCAATTGTGACATGGTGTGTTAAGTTCTACAACAGGTGTGAACACAGGAGACTCCAGATGCAAAAAGGATGTACATAAGCTTTACCCGCAGGACAAGGAGGCTTTTCAGGGGCGAGATGACATCTAAGCTAAGACCCAAAGGGCCTGAGGAGTCAGCTAGCCAAAGCGAAAAGTGTTCCAAGCAGAGCGACCAGCTCATACAAATGCCCAGAAGGGAGAGGACATTTATTCACTCATTTGTTCACTCATCCATTCATCCAACAAATACCTTTCCAGCACCTACTATGTGTCAGGCACTGTTTTAGTTGCTGAGGCTGGCTACAGCAGTGAACCAGGCTAACAGTGATCCTATCTCATGACACATGCCAGTAAGACATGACCCTTCAGGGCCATGAAGGAAAGAAATCTCAGGGCCAGAAGGAAAACTGTGGCAGGGACAGTGGGCTCTCTTCTGCTCAGAGTATCCCAGGCCTCATTCTCCATCCTCCTCCTGCTGAGCCTGGCAGCAAGCTCCCAAGCCTTCCTGCACTGGTCAGCTGTGAGGAGGTCAGTCCCCCAGTCCATGGTAGAAGCCCCTGCCATTGTATTAATAGCCTGGCCAAAGGACAGCCAAGCAGTTGTGCTAATTACAATGATTAATGGGTTTAATTTACTTAGTAAGAGTAATGTGCTGTCACTCTGTTGTCAGAACTTAGCCCCAATGTCCACTCCCTCCTCTCTCCCCTCCCCAGGTGCCCACCCACCGTCTTGCAGCCTTTCCATTGGTGGTCCAGCTTCCCTTGAGCCCAGGCATCTGCCTGCCCATCACTGTGCCTGTCTGCTTCCCGCCTGGTGTGAAGGGAGGCGCGTTCTTGTCAGCCTCCACTGCAGAGAGCCGCGAGGCCACAGCTAGTTGGAGAAGTAGCCCTTCCCAGCCCTCCAAGTCACCTCCACACAGGGCAGAGAGCCCCCTGATCTCTAGTTGGCTCTACTTCCCTCTATATCATTCCCATGTAGTGTTCAACTCAGTCGATGCCATTATACGTATATTTCAGGATCATATTCTAGCTATGGAGCATGAGTACCCATGAGGACAGGGACATTCGCAGGTGCTCTGTGTGTCAAATGAAAACATGAATACATGAGAGCCTCACTGGTCCACCCCATGTGCCTCAGTCCTTGTAACAGAATGACTTCGGACCTTTCTTCTCCAATTTCATGTGTCTCCCTGCTCAAGCTCTCTGCCCAGGTGATACGTATGGGTGACAGGTGGCCCAGTGTCTTCATTCTGTAACTTGAGAAATGCAAGGTCACGCAGCATGGAGCCTGAACAGTAGCTGAAGCCTGATGATCTGAATCCATGGTCCACTGGAGCAGAGATGTAAAGGCCAGTGCTTTCTGCCCACAGGCAGCCAGAGAAGCCCAGGTCTCCATTTCTTGGGGATGGGTCAAGCCTCCAACTTGACCTTCCTTTGACTGCTGTCATTGTTTTGGTGATGGCAGGGAGGGGCAGACCTTCCTTGTGATCGGCAGTCCTCTCCTGCGGTCTAACTGACTCCTTCCACGTGTTCAATACTTCTACTGGTGTAGTTGGTGGGGGCTTGGGCTGTCTTTTTAGGGGCAACCTAGGAGCTTACTTCCACTTCTCAGGCCAAGCCTGAGACGACCTTCCCTGGTTCTTGGTCCCTCCTGGCCCTGGGGCCACTTGTTGCCCACACCTGCCCTAGCTTTAGGTTCTGGCATCAGCCGAGTCCCGCCCTCGCCCCCACCTCCCCAGGGCGGCTGTGACAAGCTTGGCTAAGTGGATGGCCACAGTTGGGGTTGTGTTTATTTTGTTCATTCATGGCTGCGCTTGCCCGAGCCGGCAGCCGGCTGGCAGGGCGCCCGAGGGAGCCCTTCCCTCCACCGAGCCAGGCATGGCTGGAGCTGGGAGGAGGGCAGGGTTTGGTGGGGACAGGGCTGCGTTTCCATTTACTCTCCCTGCGGGGACAGGAGACTCTCCTGTCAATCCCGCAGGCCAATTTGAGCAGGACGAAGGCAGCAATGCAGCAAGAGGGATGGCAGGCCGGCTGAAAGAGAGAACACACATCTTCCTAGACAGGAAGTGAGAGAATAGGGATGTCGCCTTCAGCGCGACGGCCCCAGCCTTGCCACTAGCCGTCTATGGCTGAGGCATGTCACGTCCTGTTTGGCCTCAGTTTCTCTATCTGGATGAGCTGAACACTAAGGTCTCCTCTAGTTCTGGGATTCAATGTCTATGATTCCTGGCCCCAGACACCGCCAGGAACGGAGCCGGCTGAATCCCTGACCCCTCGTGGACGTTCGTTCCGCATTTGCCAGAGGTGCTGGCACCAGAGCTGTCACCTAATGGCCAGCTCCCTGCAGACGTGAGAACTGCTGGGTCCCAGCAGGCAAGAGGCCAGATTGATAATTGACTCCCACTGTCGGGGAGCTGGCCCAGCCTCATCAGTATGCGGTGACTGTGCGGAGTGCTCAAGAAAAACTTATTAATTTCCCCTCCACAAAGACTGAGAGTTTGACAGTAATCACAGTATCAAGTCATAATAATAATAAAAAAAAAATCCCTCCATTGAAAATAGCAGTTGGGGCTCTGGAGAGTTCAACAGGAAAAGATTGTATTAAGATAAAGGAGATTAGGGAGGCCCGCGGACTGCTGTTTTTCCATGGTCTGGTAATCACATCAGGGAGGCCCCAGGACTGCTGTTTCCTGGCTCGGGAGCGAGGACCCAGTCCCTGACCTGGCTACACGCTGGCCAGCCCGCCACTCGCCTGCCTCCCGCTGCCAAAGCTGGGGCAAACTCAGGGATCTGATGGCTATTTGATCCAAAACCGCCCTGAGGACTCTCATTAGGAGAAGAAGAGGGGGTGGGGGAGAGTCTACAGATTTTGCAAGACAGAGCTCTCTGCCCTGGGCACTCTTACAGTCCTGTGGGGCTTTGGAACATTCGCCCAGCAGCAGAGGGGCTTTGGGAGGGAACAGGGTGTTTCTGGGTCACCTGTCCTGTTGGCATCTTCCTGTTAGGAACAGGGTACCAGGGCCTGAACCCCCTGGACACCACCCTGACCTGCCTCCTAGGCATAGGCTGGTTCGGAGAGGGCGTCTCAACTTGCCAATGGGGAGTTCCGATCCTGGTCGAAAAGCCCAGAGAATTCTAGCGAGGAACGAAGAAGAGAGGATGAAGCCACATAGACTGAGGTGTCAGACGCCCCCTGGGGCTGTCACCAAGTAGTGGTCGGCTTGGTTGGATGCAAGGAAGAGCCAGTGGGTGGAGTCCTTTCTCTCTGACATCTTCACTTGGGCCAAATGAGAAGTTGTACAGTCTCTAAGGATGTAGTCTGACCTGAAAGTTACACTGGACTCAGGATGAGAGGTTTTCAGCTGTTAATGGTTGGGAGACTACCAGGAAGGATGGAGTACGTGGGGTTCCTCTGTCATTATCACGGGGGCAATACAATGCGGAGCTTAAGGGGCAGACTCCTCAGCTTTGAATCTTGTCTCTGCTATGTATGAGCTGTTTGTCCTTGAGCAAGTTTCTTACCCTCTCTGTGCATCAACTTTCTCATTTAGAGAATGATGGTAACAGCATCCCAGGGTTGTGATGAGGATTAAATGATTATTATATGTGAAGGGCTATAAGTAAAAATCCACTCTTATCTCCTAATTGTCCTTGCTGAAGGTCACAGTCAGTAGGTGGCCCAGCCACATCGCTGGGACCACCCTCCTGCCCCTCATCACGTTCTTTCTTCAAGCCCCTTCTTGGGGAGTGCAGTGTGGTGGCCAAGGGCTTAGGCTTCTGAGCCCGGAATGTACAGGGTTCAAATCTTGGCTTCGTCAATGACTTCTCATTCTCAGCTTCTTCTCCCATTAGAAAAGGAAGCCACTTGCCCCAGGTGTAGCTGCTGCTACTATGAGTAGCTCAGAAAGGAGCCACCAAGGCAGGCAGCTCCTTCTCGGGGCTCTGTCTGTCAAGGACAATAGGGTGGGAGGGAACAGGGTGTTTCTGGGTCACCTGGCCCTCCCCTGGCCCTCTCGGTAGCACCTGGCCCTCTGCAGCTGTGAGCCTTGGGCACTGGGGATGGCTCTGGGGTTGCCCTGAGTTTATGAGGCTGAGCTGGGAAGACCAGGTGTGTTAGCGTGATGGGGCTGCGTGGAGATTAACGTGAGGCGGGGTGAAGTAGCTAAGGCAAGTCGTTTTCCCAGCGATAGGCACGTGTGAGGAATGATTGCAGAGGGTGCAAGCGTTTAAAAGGCATGCTAATTTCAGCAGGAGAGAGATTCTGGGAAGGAGAACTTACACAGAAGGGTAAGCTGGGGCGGGGCTGGGGTACGAGTGCCAGGCAGCCCTGCTCAGAATACAGTCCCATGGAGGTTCTCTAGGGCCACTGTGGCCACCTGTCTCCAGGAGCATAGGACTCGAGGAAGACCCAAAGCAGAAGTGGACCCCGACAGGGCGACCCTGGACCTAGGTTGGGCTGGAACCTTGTGGAAGTGGGAGTCACTGTCTGCGTTATTGAGAGTAGGGCATGGAGGCAGGGTGTAACTCAGAGGGACAAAGTTGGGTGAAGGCTGGGAAAGCTTCATGGAGGAGGTGTTGCTTGTACTGAGGCTTGAAAATGGTTTGGAGGAGGCACCTTCTGGACATTAAACTTCATCCACAAGATCCAGGTGGGATGGGGTGGCCCACACACGAGGTGGGACTCAGGCTTCTTCCGGCCTCTGTCTGAGCTGCAGAAGGTTTCTTATGAGCATGCTAGGAGGGGGCTGGGAGAGTAGCCTCTTCTTCTCGGGGGACCACTCCCTCTCCTAGGTCCTCTGGATGGCAAATGTGGATTCCCTGCTCCCACTTGCTGCAAATGTCACACGCCCCCTCAGCCCTGGTGCTAAGACTGGAGGCGGACACAGAATTTGCCCACCCCATGTTCCCGTCCTCCCCACAGAGCTGGCCCTTCTTTCTAGACTCTCACTTTCAGCGCTAGGGGTGTGTCACCCAGAATCTTCCAGGGACTCCCGAGCTCCAAGACCTCAGCTCGTCCCAGCCATTTGTCCAGCTTAAAAGTGGGGTGAGCCCGCCCTCCAGTTTGCTTGTTTCTGTGTCTCCACCAGAGACCTGAGCACCAAGGAGTTGGTGCCCACAACGCTGGTCGGGATGACAAACCTTTACAAATGTGCGGTGTGGTTATTAATAACGTCTCCAGGCTCCCAACGCCTCTTTAATTCCTCTGCTTAAACCACTCTGGGATCCATAACACTTGCCCCTTAGCCTGTGGTTATTCTGCTCCCTTAATGGCCTTTTATGAAGGGACCTTATTGAAAGCTTTTCCCCAGCCTGAGTAAATCATGTCCTCTGGGCCATCCTTGCCTGAAATTTTATTAACTTCTTACGAGAAGTCGGAGGGACCGGAGGGAGGCCAGTGTTTCCTCTGCGTTCTGTCCTGCCCAGTCCCAGCACTGCCCTTTGCCTGGCTGGGGTCCTCACAGGAGGAGGGGGCTGGGGATTCTGCAGATCAAGAATAGTTGGGGTGTCCCAGCCCAATGCCCCTCCTTTCTACGCTCTTATCTGTCAATCCTTCTAGGTGGGCGGGGCCCGCGAGACTTTCTTCCCGCCCAAAGAGTTATAAACCATCTTTATGACTGCGGCATGAGGGATACTGCAGGAGGCAAAGTGGGAGGGGGCCTGAGTCTCCGTACAGCTATACCAGGAAGGCTCTCAAAGGGGTTTCCAGCCGTGGGTGACCAGGGGCAGCGAGGTTTTGTAAATTCTATCTGGAGACTAAAAAGGTGGATCCCCTAGTGGATAGCATGTAGGTTATTCAGTGGGTGGGTCATTGGGGGAGGCGTAGTAGTCCTACCCAGGAGGCAGAGTGAGCACCAGACCCAGAGTCAGGAGTTGGGCTCTTCCTGCCTCTGCAGAGAAGAGTCCAGGCCTGAGGTCTGACCTGTGCCAGAGGAGAAAGCAAGCTCTCCTCTGGTCAGCTCGGGGCTTGGAATGAAAGGCTGGTTCTGACGCCCTCACCCTTCCCCGCTGAGTTCCTAGAAATAATGGCTCACGGACACTTACTGTGTGCCGGGCTCTGGGTCGAGGGCTTTTCACACGTGATCTCGTTTCATCATCACAACCATCCCTTCTCCTAATTATTACCTTCCGTTGCACCCCCATTCTCTATTACTAGTATTGATCGAAACTCATGGATGGTATTAATTGTTAACTCGTTGCCTGTCTTCCCTGAGACGCTGAGGCATCCCCAGCATCTACTTTATGACCTAGCACATAGTAGGTGCTCACTAAATATTTGTCGAATAAATGAAAACCTTAATCAAGTGAATAGGCTCAGAATGGTAAGTATTTTCTCAGGGTCACAAGGTTGAACCTGGTGGAGCTAGACTTCACAGCCAGGTTATGGATGGCACAGTCTGAGTTCCTACCATGCTGCTGGGAGCAGCTGGAGTTCCAGGCCCAGCCCACGAGCCAGGAATAACCTGCAACCTGCTGCCTTCACTCTCCCTCTGCGAAATGGGTTGAACTTCTTACTGGTGCTGGGAACAGAGCCAGATTCTCCCTGAGCTGGAGGCCTGGCCGCTGGGTACCGTTTCTGGTCTGAGTCTCTGCCTTTTTGCCTCCAGGTAACGGAAGACATGGCTCTGTGACCTGGAAGTGAGAGCAAGCCTCAAGATGGGGAGGCAGAAAGAGGAGAGGACACAGACCCCAGATGGGTGGCTATGGAAATAAAGTTCACACGCCTCACTCCTGCTAGAGGAAACCGAAGAGGCAAGTACACCTGCCAGTGCTGTCAGCTGGACCTGCAAAGTATACACTGAAC
Organism: Eonycteris spelaea; assembly: GCA_003508835.1. Taxonomy (NCBI): domain Eukaryota; kingdom Metazoa; phylum Chordata; class Mammalia; order Chiroptera; family Pteropodidae; genus Eonycteris; species Eonycteris spelaea. Next base: position 238,169 of record PUFA01000119.1, on the reverse strand, counting down.
CTGATGACTCTCTACCCCCGTCACCCCCATTCACTTCCCTTCACCTCGCACTCGCTCCTGCAACCCAAGCAGCTTCCTCCTCCAGGCAGCTCTCCACCCAGCAGCCACAGAGAAGGAACTTGCTTAAAACTTTCAATGGCTTCGATTCTACATAACAAAAGAATCTGAAGTGCTCTTTGTCCTGCACCAGATCGAGCCCCGCCTTCGGCTCTCATCCCGTGACCCTCGGCCCCAGCCGCCTCACTGACACTCGCTCCCTTCCTACTGCCAGGGCACCGGCCCCCTCCACGCCTTCGCCCCTGCAGAACGCTCTGCCTTCGCTCTCCTCAGATATTCTCCGGGCTGACTGCTCTCATCATTCGGGTCTCGCCACAAATGTCACCTGCAGCCCCAGGCATTCTCTCTCTACTTCGGGGCTGCATCACACTTAGCATTGTGAGTCTAAAATCTAAGATGACTTCATTGATTTGTAGCTTATTCATTTCGTGTCTGTTTCCCCCACCAGAATGTCAGCTCCACGAGGGCAGGCACCTGGTCTGTTCACAGCTCTGACTCTGGGGCCTAAACCAGTGAGTGCCTCATAGTAGGTGCTCAATAAAAAATTGTTGATTGAATGAATGAACCTTTCACCTACAGAGAGACCTCCCCTGGGGCATCCTTGCTAGGCAGCCCAACTCCCTCTTGCCCTAAGGCCTTGATATGCTAATATGGGAGGTGGGGATATGCTAATACGGAGGTGGTGATATGCTAATAGGGAGGCGGGGAAGTGGGGAGGGAAGTGGGGATGGGGTGGGAGCTCCCAGCCTGAGTGCTGCCCCCACCTTGAGATGGATGCATCTGTAGTGGGTGGCTGCCCTGAGATTAATAATGGCAGCAGCACATGCCAGGAGGTGGTGGGGAGGGAGGCGGCTACCACAGAGACAGAGTAATGTCCTTCCCCCGCAAGCTGGGCTCGACACGAATGGGGAAATGGCACCATATTTTAGAAGATAGGAATGTCACTTTTTATTAGGGCTGGCTTGTAAATGGGTCTGTGGTTAATTCTGAGCCCTCCATGGAGTGGTCTGCCCAGCTAGGTGCACCCTGCAAGCCAGTGAGGGGCAGAGGGATGTCCCTTCCATCTCTGGCCTTGGCTGGCACAGCCCCGTCAGAGGCCACAGCTGAGAAGGGAACAGTCTGGGCCCTGGGACTGGAGAGGGTGAACTTTGCCCAAACTCCTTTTGACTTCTTCCTCTAGGGGTGGGAATAGAGGGACAAAAATAAAGCTGAATATGGGAGGGAGAAGGAGAGGGAGAGACAGGAAAGGGCAGGCTGCTTGGTGGCAGTTGGGGTGGGGGCAGGAAGGCTTGGTTCAGACCCCACCTGACACCTGGCTTAATTCCAGCCCTGAAGTAGGCAGGGGGGTGAGGGGACTTCAAGGAGCCAGCAGAGCTGCTGACAGAAGCAAAGTTGAGCTGTTGTCTCTGTTGACAAGAAAAGAACCCCTGTCACTGTTATTTTTAGGAAAAACATAGCACTCTGTCACCTCCTGAAACACCTTCTGTCCCAGCAGACAGTAGCTCTCAGTAGCTGCCAAGTGTGGGTGCTGCAGGCAGCTCCGCCCCCACCTGGAGGCTCCGCCTCTCACCCAGACCCAGATGCTTTCACGTGACCCTCAGCGTCCCAACTCTGTGGCTGTCCTGGTTCCCCACTCCACAGCCTGCCTGGAAGCCCTGTCCATGCCTCTAACCCCCACCACGCCCCTCTTCACTGAGCTGTGACCCCAGCTTGGTCTCCGTCTTCACGCCCAGCCCCTGCCTGTCACTGGGCCACTGTCATCCAAGCCTGTCCCCTCTCTGAGACCTGATTTCCCACTCTGAGACCTGCGGCTCTGCATGTTCACACTTCCATGACTAAGGGTCTTCGAAAATCCTTCAGGTGACTTCCGGAAGCCCCAGCCTCCTCACACACACAGCCTCTGAGCTCATCCGCTCTGGCCATACCCGCAGCCCAGCCCTGTCCCTAAAACCAGACCCTCCCCCGCCTCCCAGCACCATGACCTCCCACTCTCGGCAGCCTGGAGTTAGCTGGGAGGCTCGAGTCCTGCTCATTCTGTCCTGAGCTGACAGAATGTCATTATCAGGTTTCTAACTAGGCCACACTTCCCCTGCTGTTGGAGCAGCTCGTGCTGTGACAGAGAAACATCAAACTTGTGACATCTCACTGCTGGGGTGGCACCTGAGATCCCCGCATGTATCTGTGAAATGTCCGGGCCCTTGGGCTCCTTCCAGCCACCTCCCTCTGTCACCTCTCTCTGCCGGATTGAGGGGTATGTGTCTAGGGGTGTCTTTGCGTGACTTTAAGCATCATTTTTAGCTCTCAGACCCCTCCCATCAGTTGAGATTTCTTCTCTGAACTCCTCTACTCGCTTCCATGCCTCCCCCCAACCACGGGATAATCCTCGTGATCTCACAAGGTGGTAACTACCATTGTCCCCATCGTCAGCCCAGGAAGTGGAGGTCCAGAGATGTCAAGCCACTTCCTAAGGTCACCTAAGAGCTAAACACCTAAGAGCTCAACACTGATTGGGATGAAGGCTGGGTGGCACCGCCTGCAGCCCCAGGGCTCACATTGCCCCATTTCTGATTTGGGGACCCTGTGCAGGCATTTCTGGTAAGAGGCACAGGGAGAGAAGCTGCGTGTGGAGCGGTCTGTGGGGTCAAACACTGGGATCTCTTCCCTCACCAAAGGCCCCACCTCCTAATACCACCACACTGGGGAGTAGGTGCGACATGTGAATTCGGGGGGGGGGGGGGTGCATTCAGCCTACAGCATAGAATGTATATGCAGTGCACGTGTTGTGCCTGTACACTGTACATCGTGTATGTATAGTGCGTATGGGTCTGTGTCGTACATATCCAGTGAGTATGCAGTGTGTATACAGGATCGGTGTGTGTATAGTTACATGTAGTGCATGCAGTGCATATATGCTATAGTGATACATAGTGCATATGTTGTGTGCACATGTGATTAGCACATATATACTGCATGTGTAGTGTCTACAGCGCGGATATACTGTATGCGGTGTATATGTGGTGCTAATATCGTGCATATAGTATATGATCAGTGTATGTATAGTGAGTGGTCCCTGGTGACGCTCCCCGGGCCCGGTTTCCAGGGGCAGGTACTGCCATCTTCACACTGGCCCATAGGGGGCGCACCACCCATCCTGCCGGGAATGTCAGACCCGGTGGAAGCAGGTGGAAACTTGGCTTTTCATTTAGACTAATTTGTTATTGAAACAATTCGAATCTGCTTCCAAGTAAGTTGAGTGAGAAGGCATCGTCTCCCCTAGTCTCGCAAATCAAGGGGATACAGAGAAAGCGGGACGCTAACACGGAAGCCTGGACACGGGCGGGCTCACGCGGCCGGGCTCCTGCCGTGTGCTGGGGCGCTGCGCGCTGCGAACGCATCTTTTCCTTCCTCCACCTTCAGAGCCTGGTCCTGGTCCGAAAAGCCAGTTGTCCGCCTTCCGCTGTCGCGAGAGAGGCTGCGTCGCCATGGAGCGGGCAGAATTAAGTGGGGGCCCTTGTCCTTCTCCCCACCACCCCTGGGGCGGTGACAGGTCTGCAGACCGCAGGGTTCCTGGGACGATGAGGGACATGGGCATATCTCTGTGGTGGGAGTCTGGGGTTGGAGTGCGGGGTGGGGGGTGGGAGGTGGAGCGGGGTGTGGGGGGTAGGTGTCTCTGGTTCCTGGACCTGGTGGAGAAATTTGTGGAGTGAATTTGGGAGTCTGGTTGCAAGGCCGTCTGAGGCTTCTCAGTGCGTGTCTTGTGCCCTGTGTCCCGCGTGTGCATATGGGTGTGTGTGCATGCGTGTGTGTGTGTGCATGTGCGTGCAAGCGTGGTGGGGCCTGGCCTGGAATATCAAATCCACTCCAGATAAAAGGGAGCTGCTGGCTGCCTATTTTGTTTTCCCTAACTATGCGTGCTGCCTCAGGTTTGTGCCAAGCTGCAGGCAGCTAGGAGAGATGTGGGGGTTCCCTCTCCCCACAGAAACTCCTGGAGGGAGACCCCACTCTCCCACTCTGCTGGACACACTGCCCAGGGCTGGGTCAGGGGCACCTCTGATCGGTGGGCGTTAGAGAGTGAGGCCAATTATCAGCTGAAAGGTGAGGGACCCAGGGGGACATGCCAGGAGGGACAGACGTCGTCATGAACGGGTAGAAAGTGCCAGGGCAGTGAGCCAGATGGGACAAAGGGGCAGGGAGGCTGACCCAGAGCAGCCCCAGAGAGTGAGAACGTGGAGAGGCAAAAAGCTCTAGGTGTCTAGCAAGAAAAATCTAAGGCAAGGGAGGCCAGACACAAATGAGAAAGGGACAGACAAAGAGACATAAACCAGGGCAGAGAGAGACAGAGAGAGGACAGAGTGGCTTCTGCCTGGGGCTGGGTGGGACAGGTCATTCTGATCCTGGCCAGGGCTTCTGACACATGGGAGCTTGTGAGATGTGCTAATTTGTGCTTTCTAGCAGGCTGCAGAAAAACAAACCCTGCTAAAAGTCTCTTACTGTCTGTCATTTCATTTCGCTTTTGTCTTCAGAATAAAGGGAATCAGAAACTCCTGAGGTGGATTTCTACACAGCCGACTTTCATGTTTTCTCCCTGCCTCCCTCCATCTTTCTTCATTCTCCTGGGTTCTGTGTCTTTGTCTTCCACCCACTAGGGCTGGCCCGGGGCAGTGGCCTCTCTGACCGCATGCTGGGGTCTCTGTCCTGATCTCTGTCATACTGTCATCTGAAAGGTCTGAATCTCCTGCCTCCTATCCCTTCAGCCCCACCCCCAAGCTTCTGATGAACTCCCAGCCTGTCTGGGGCCTCCCCCCTCCCCATCCCCGCCTTGGCAGGACAGAGCAGCTGCTTCTGATCCCCGCTTCCTCCAGCTGTCTCCACGCTCAGTCTGCAGATAGACAGGGCCCATAAATCACGGCGGCAAGGCTGGGCGGGAAAGGAGCTCGGGGAGGAGTGCTGATGCAGCACCAGCCTTGGGAGCCGGGGTTCTCGGGCTTGCCTGAGTTGCTGGGGCACAGAGCCCGGGGCTCCTCTCCCTCCCCAGTTCAACAAGCATCTCGGTTACCTGTGTCGGCTGCTCCCAAGCTGGCCTCGCCCAGATCCACGGAAGGTGGGACAAGAAGAAACAGGCTGACTAAAAATCGAGGGGGATTTAAGTTAGACTGAAAGAAGAACTTACTGTGGTAAGGATTATCATTGGAAAGAGGAGAAGGAGACTTGGGGGATGGTGAAATCCGTTGGCAAGAAGTTTATAAAATTTGGGTAGATTCTGTCTGGTGACTTAGACACAAAGCCGCCTGGAGACCGGAGGATGGACTACATGCTCCCCTCAACTCAAAAGCCTTTGCTTTGTTTGAGCGGACACGGGTCAGAAAACTTTGATTCCACATCCTGGCAGGCCATGCAGCTGTGAAGCTACCAGTGGGGGCTTAGGAGACACGCGGCCTGGCGTCAGACCCTCGCTTCCTGACTCACGGTGTGCTCCTGATCAAGTCATTCAACCTGGCTGGTCTTCGTCTGCCGTGGGGGTCAGTCCTACTTCCCGAGTTGCCGTGAGGTGTAAAGGACAGTATATGGGAAGGGCCCTGCCCCGAGCTCGGCACAGAGTACTCTCCAGAAAGCACAGCTCTTATTATTGGGCAAGTCACTCAACGTTTCTAAGCCTCAGGTCCTTCACCGATAAAATCGACGGCCTAAGCCTCATTCACCCATTCGGCGCACATCCATTGAGCCCCTACTAAGTGCCAGGCCCTGTTCTAGGCACCGGAGACAAAACACTCCACCCAACAGGCGGCACTCACGGAGCTAACATTCTCATTGGGGAGGTGGTGACAGACAAGAGACAGATATGGGTGTCATGAGAAAATGAGACAAAATAAGGATGGTGAGCAGAGAGCGACAGGGTGGAGAGGCTGTGTTACATGAAGTGGTTGGTCAGGACAGGCCACTCTGGTATGGGAACATTTGAAACAGAGACGTGCGGGAAGCGAGAGACTGAGCCCCAAGGATGCCTGGCGGAGGAGCGAGCAGGCGGCGGGAATGGCAAGGGCGAAGGTCCTGCGGCAGGAGCGTGCTGGGCGAGTTTGAGCGACAGCGAGGAGGCGAGCGTGGTAGCGGTGGAGAGGAGAAGGGGAGAGTGGTAGGAGAGACTCTGAGGAGGAAAGGGAGCCAGTCGTCAGGATTTCATCCATCACCCTGAGGACGTGTGATGCTCCTGCCGAATTGTGGTAACGGAGTTTGCCTGCACCAGGAGGCCCTTCGGTTCTAATATCCCGGAGGAACTGAACTTCCTGCCACTCCTACCTGTGAAGGACCTGGAGGCCAGCAAGTCTGAGGCTCTATCCTCTGCTTACCACTGTCTGTTTCGGGTCTGTAGAATGTATGGCTTTTTTAACGATAATTCGAAAAACCCAAATCCTTTATTGCCATGAGTCAAAGAAGGACTTTAATGCATTCGACCTTGTCTCAGATGACAGCTTCATCTTCACTTTGTAAATGTGGCAGCGAGGTTCTAGAAGTTTTTGTGCTTGTTGGAGGTCACGCAGGCCATATGATTTGGAAGAAAAGGATTTCGTTGACCATCAATTTATGAGCAGCTCTGTAAATGTATATCTTTTAAAATCATGCACACACACACACAACACACACACACACACACCACACACACAGAACCCCTAAGTGCCGAGTGACACAATGACAGGGTCCTTTCCCTAAAGGCCATCCACCGCCAAAGATATCATAAAATCTGAGAGAGAGCACCTGGCCTGCACACCACTCTCTCCAGGCTGCAGCCATGGCAGACATCACTAATCAATCACAGGGCTCCTTCACGTTGAGCTCAGGGGCAGCCTCAGAATCCTGGAAAGCCCAGGTGGGGTTGGTTCATTTCTGCGGCAGGAGCAGGTTATCCTGCGGCATGGCTTCATCTCTGGACTAGGGACCCCATTCCTTGGACTCGTGGCGGCTTTCTCTGCCTGATTTATAAACTGCCCACAGCTCTAGTATGTGAGACAGAATCAGGGCAGCCTCGGCAGGTGCTGCCCTGGGATTCGGCTTTCCAGATCCTGGGTCCCCTGCCCTGTCCTGCAGGTGTTGAGAGTGACGGGGCTGTTTGAATTTCTCATGGGGTTTGTTCCAGCTGCCAGATAGGGATCAGGCTTGTGGCTGGTGGATGCAGACAAGGGCACCTGCTGTGTAATGAGCTGGAGATGGACGAGGCTCTTGAGAGCAAGTCTTTCCCTTGGCTCAGGTGTGTGGATCAGATATGGAAGCAGGAGCCTCGCCAAGCACGGTACCGGAGGGAACTGAGCGCTGGTGATCTGACAGAGAGGCATAAAGATGGGAGGAGGGGAGGAAAGGAACGTGGGAGGGGTGGGGAGGGGAATCATAGACCAGCCTCGGGCCAGACCCCAGGGCTTTGCTGCACTGCAGACTCCCCGACCCAAAGGTCTTCTCACATGGGATTCATTTCATCACGGGCCCCTGGAGGTCCTGAGCTCTTGTTTCCGGGGACTGGAGAACAGCGAGCAATGCGGAATCATGGAACGCAGACAGAAGACCTGGCTTCGAATCCTTGTCGTCCACTCACTTGCCTCAGTCTCGGCATCTATGAAATGGGCTTCATATTTTCACAACGTCACGCTCCCAGCCCTTCTCACCCAGTCACATTCTGCAACTGGGCTCGTGGCAAGTGCTAAGCCTGGCATTTGACCTTGAACTGTGGGGCTCCAGTGTCTTTCTCAGGCGGACGAGTACTCAGCACTCACCCGTGGGCTCGGCGTGAGAATGGAAAAGGTGGTGTATCCTATAGTTACCTACGTCACCTATGTCATCTAATAACTATATCATCTAGCTATATCTATCTCCTCCATCACTATCGCTACCTGTAGCATGTATGCCACGTACATACCTTAGAACCCAGCATAGACCGACACCCGGTCTCATTTCATTTGATGGGTTCCTTCCCTTACCGGCTCTTCCCCTGGTGCCATTGTGGGGGGAGGTCAAGGAGGGCCTGAGGGCATCCATTCCCTTCCTGGAAGAATGGAGCCACTTCCTAGCGCAGGGACAGGGTGGTGGCTTCCTGGGCAGCTCCCTGCTCCTCAGCTGTGACCTGGAAGAGTTAAGAGGTAAGGCATTCTCTATGCTGACAGGCCAGGAGACAGGTTTGAATGAACCCTGCTTCTGCCACAACAGTGACAGGTGACGTTGGGGACGTCAGCCTGCTGGGCCTGGGGTTCGGGGCTCTGAGGGGGTGGGTGGGAGGAAACAGTCTCCCGGAAGGTCTAGAAGCAGGGCCAGCTTCAGTTGCTATCCCAGCCACACGCATCACCTGGTATTTGCGGAGGCTCTGTCCCCGGCACGGTGCTGGGTAAGACAGGCCGGCGGGCGCTACGACTGCACTATTGATAATAAAAACCGTGCGAACGTGGTCCCTGCACAGTTCCTCGTAGGAAGCTTTGGGGCTACATGCATTTCAGATTCTGAATTTTTTCCAGATTTTAGAAACGTAATTGTTATCCATTGCGGAGGACTCCGACGTATTCCTATTTCGGGAGCAAAGAAACATATGAATGGTTCCAGCAAATGAGATAAATAAAGACCATAAGTAGCTCCAAGGTCATTTCAGTTCAGGCTTTGCTGCCAAATACGTTTTAAAAAGCTTTTTGGTTTTCATAACTTTGGGGATGTGGGAACTGCGGAGGAGGGCTGAGGGCTGTCCACTTACCGAGCCCTGTGCAGGCACGGGGCCAAGCACTTTCACTCAATTAGTATGTTAAATCCTTGAGCAGTCCTATGAGGTTGGTTCTATTTTTATTATTCCAACTTTACAGAAGAAGAAATTCTGGCACAGAGAGGTTAAATAACTTGGCTAAGGACACACAGCTAGTAAGTGGCAGAGCCTGGACCCAAACTCAGGTCCATCTGGCTCCAAAGCCTACTGCTGCATGTAGTTTACAATCCAGTGTGCGTGTGTGGGGGGGGAGGGGACATTAACAAAGAGATCATTACCACGTGATGGAGAAAGTGCCGGAATAGGGGAGTCCAGGTCCTGGGGCCCGGAGGAGGGGCCTAACCCAGCTTAGGGGGTGCAGGGATGACCCAGAGGAGATGGCATCTGCTGGAGGCCTGAGGGGGTGAGTAGGCACTAGCCAGGGCCTGGGGGTGGCGGGGGAAGGGAAAAGAATTTCAAGCAAAAGGAACAGCAGTTGCAAAGGCTTGGAAGAGAGAGAGTGTTTAAAGTCAGGGGAGGAGAAAAAGGAGCTGTAGCCTGGAATGGAAAACTGAGTAGGGGCCCTAGAGGTCAGGAAAGTCTGGCCTTGGGGACCTGGGGTGATGCTATTTCTGTCTGGCTCACCCAGCCCCTTCCTTTGCGATCCGGTGACTGGAGAAGGTCATATCTTCCTGTTCTCTGGACCAGAGGAAACTCAGGGACTATTACCCCCATGCACAGGGGTTTGAGTCTGTAGCACCAGCCCCTTTAAGGGCTGGGTGGGCGGAGCCTCAGCAAGCACTCACGGGAGAGGCTGGGGTGAGGAGCGGATCAGACCTCTCCCTGTCAGGACTCCCTCAATGCCAGGGCCACCTTCCCCTCCCTAACCGCATCCGGCCATTACCAGGCAGGCAAACCCTCTGAGTGCTGAGAATGCATGGGCCGCCTCCCTCCGTCCCGAGACAGGCCCCAGCCTGACAGATGAAATCTTTATTAGGATGATTTGTATTTGGGGGCGCGCATGCGCGTGCACATCTGGAGCCAAGGCGGCAGACGAAATTCCCGCAAACGTGGCTCATGCATAGTCCACGCGGTGCCCTCACACTTTGCAGTCATCGATTATTTATATGTGAAGCGACGGAAGCCTGTAAATAATGAAAGGCCTGTGTCCCAGCTGCTTCTTCCACGTCCCTCCTCCTGGCCCAGGTGAGGAGATGGGCTCTGCGAGGCCTTGGCGTGCAAACACGACCCTTGTCACACCAGAATCCGAGCCCTTCCTGGGAAGGAGGCGTGTGTGGCACAGTGTGTGTGTGTGTGTGTGTGTGTGTGTGTGTATTCATGTGTGTACTTGTGTACTCACTTGCGTACCATAGAAAGAGTATACAACCCCTGGGAAGCCGGGGTCGTGTACACTGCAGACTCTACAGAAAGGCTCTAATTGACAGAGAGAGGGAAGCCTCGTGTTATATTAAACATGAGCTGGGAAAACAGCGGACATATCCGAGTTAAATCCAGCTCTAACCTCGCCTCTGGGGCTGTTAATTTGGAGTGTACCAGTGTCTGACGCAGGAGGGGAAACTGTTTTAGGCAGTTCTGTGTTAGCCCTTTAGATCCACAGCAGGTCTCCGAGACAGAGAAATCCTCCGGTCAACCGTGGCCCCTAAACCTTGTGATCGGCCCCTAAACTCCTTTCAGGTGTTTAGCGAGCATGTTTGGGGTTCAGGGAGGTGGAGGCAGGCCGAGTGCAGAGGTGTTTTCAGGTGAGGTGAAGGCCCAGGGGTGATGAAAAGACCTATATACACCCAATTCCTCACCACCCATTAAACGTGTGATGACAGCTTCCACCACCGAGAAACTTCCATCTTCAAGCTTCTTACCTCCATATCTCCAACCCACAGCCACCGTTTAAAGCAGGCATAATTAATGTGCCACTTTGCGGAGATGCTGAGTGGGGCTGAGTAATTTGCACAAAGTTGCAGAGCTAGTGAACAGGAGAGCCTGGGCCTGTCGAAAGAGCCTCTCGGTCCATCGCTTCTCCATGAGGGAGTTGTCTATCGTCTGGCCAGACATGGACGTCCATATCCTGAAAGGGTGACCATTTTCTCTTTGACCATTGAAAGGAGGAAGTGTGTGGACTATACTGAATGGGACATTGGATTTAAAAAATGCTCAACATGACATTCAATTAAAAATAATGCTCGTCCCTGGTTGAAAAGAATCACTAGAAGAGCTTTAAATTTTTTTTTTAAATTAAAGCTTTTATTTTGCCATAATTGTAGATACACAGAGTTGTAAGAAATAGTACAGAGATGTCCTGTGTTCTTTCTCTCAGTTTCTCCCAGTTTCTCCCAGTGTTAACTTATTTCAAAACCGTAGCATAATGTCACGCCAGGAAATTGACATAAAACGAATACACCGATCTTGTTCAGATGTCTTCGGTTTTACAGGAATGGATGTGTGTGTGTGTGTGTGTGTGTGTGTGTGTGTGTGTTTATGTAGTTTTGTCTTATGTGTAGGTTTTCAGGTCCCCCTCTGGTCACGACACAGGACAGTCCCACGGGCACAAGGATCCTCGCGTTGCTCGTTTGGAATCGCATCACCGCCAACCTCATCGCGACCCCGTCCCTGACCCCTAGAAGCCGCGAATCTGTGCTGTCTCTGTAATTTTGTCATGGGAGAATGTTGTATCAGTGGAATTGCACAGCGTGTAACCTTTTGGGACTGGCGTTTTCCCTCAGCGTGATTGCCTGGCAATCCATCCTAGCTGTCGTACGTGCCGCCAGCTCATTCCTTTCTGTTGCTGGGCACGGTTCCACGGTGTGGATGTACCACAGTGTGTTTCACCGTTCACCTGGAGAAAGACACTTGGGTGGTTTCCAGTTTGGGGCCGTTACAAACACAACTACTATTCGGGGAGCTTGTTAAACACTCAGCTGGACAGACCCCTCCCCGTCACGTGAAATGAGTCTGGGTTGAGATTGCGTAAAAACGTTTCTTTGGTCACTGACCAAGGGTGGGTCCTAAATGTGTCGCTGCCGGAATAGGGTTTGGTTGTCGAGGAATCCTCACTGCACCTCGAAACTGTAAAACAAAAATATTTTTGGGAAAAAGTAAGATATGCACACTGTACGTAAAGTTCCAGATTTCTTTGGCATTCCTTTTATCTCTTTGAATAGACAGACAATTTGGTTTTGGGGAGAAGGCTCTGATCCGGATTTTGGGGGATATGTGTCCCGCCGCTCTCTCTTTGTGATGCACTATTAATCTCATTATTGACTCACGGGGGGCCTCAGTTTCTTCATTTGCAGACTGAGACCATGTTTCACTCCTGTAGCTGAGAGAGAAACAAGCAACTGTAGCTAGGACATTCTTGGGGTTCCTCCAGCATGAAGACTGGGGGTTCATCTGAAGGGAGGCGATGAGCATCTGGGTCTTAGCCACCTGTAGACGGGAAAGGCCGGAAGTGTCCCTGGAGCAGCCGGTCCCTGCTGCCTGTGTCCCTCTGCAGCCCATGGAGCTCGGACTGCTCAGATGTGAGCGTGTCACTTGCAGCTCGCGCCCCAACATCTGTCCCTGTATCTCGGAGAAAAGACAGCTTCGGGATGAACCAACGAGGCCAAATTGCACACCACCTCCTCCCCTCCTCCCCACCTCATGTCACGGCCCCTTGCCCCCTTCCCTCACTCCCCTCGGCTTTCCCTTGGGAAGGGCGGTCAGACCCTCTCTCTGCTTCCATACCAAGGCTGGAATTATTTAATGCCAAATCAGTAAAAGTGTCAGCAGCTTTGCGGCTTAACTGCTAAGAGGAATGATTCATCACCCCATGCCAGGCACCGAATATTTCCTCCCCATCCCCACGGCCCGCCCCTCGAGAGAAAGGAGATAAATTACTGTCATTGCTTTTTATGGTACATGTAATCAGGTAGCAACATGGAGACTTGACTCATCCCAAAGCCGTTTACAATGAATTATTCATTTGGCTGAAGAAGTCTTTCAATCCGATGGGGGCAAATAGCCTCCCTATGCTCTGGCTTTGGGCTGCCCTCTCCATAGCTAGTGGGGAGAATCCTGGGCCTGGAAGATTCAGTTCCCCTTGGCAACCACTGGACCTCAGAATCCTGGAGTGTGAGGCGGGGAGGGAGAAGGTGTCTGAGCTGCAGGAACCCATTTACCTAACCTGATTCTGGAGGATACCCCTGGGGTCTGGAAGTATCTGTTCTTCATACCCCTCCCACTTTCCTTCCTCCTCCTTCCTCCTTCCCTCTTTCCCTTTTTATTTCTTTTTATAAATATTTATTAAATCGCTACTAATATGCATCATATCAGTCAGGATATGGTAGATTATAGTGCAGTAACAAACACTCCCCCCGCCCCCGCCCCACACACAATTTCAGTGGGATCAGATCACAGGGAGTATTTCTCACTCGAGTTACTTGTCATCCCAGGTCATCTTGGGGGTTCAGCTCTATGTCAACCTCACTTTAGGAAGCAGACAGTGGAGCAGCCACCATCTAGAACATTGCTGTCACATGTACCTCCTCTTAAAACTTCCCCTCAGAAATGGCACATGTCACTTCTCGACTCCTGTTTCATGGGCCGAAGCAAGTCACATGGCCCACCCTCAGGTGGGTAGGAAAGTGTCACCTCACCTTGTGCCCTGAAAGGGAGAGAAGAGGAATACTTGTGAATGCTTCTGATGACCATCTCGCAGGTGTTGGCAGGCCTGGAAGAATGCAATGAGAAAGGGACATATTCTCTTTTTTCTTGATGAACTCAGGGTCTCGTGCAAGAGGCAGATGGAAGAGACGGATGCACAGGGGCCTTAGTGCCAGGAAAGGTCTTCCTGGACCTCACGGGAGGCAGGATGGTGTGGGTCTGACCTCTTGGGGCTCTTCGCTGTGGGCAACGAAACTTCATTTCTCTGAGCCTCGATTTCTCCTTCCTTCCTTTGGGAGTGATGATGGGGATATAGTCACACCCTCCACACAGGGTGGTTGTGAGAAATGCATGAGGTAACGTCTGTAGAAGCCTTTGGGAGGTGAGGTGCCAGCATTGCTTGTTATGAATTCATTTACACTTTTTTTTAAAAATATTATTAGAATAACAACTTCTAGTTGTTTACTGTGGTACATTCAGTTCCAGAGCATGGCCCTCGTCCTCTGTGCCTCTCAATCAAGGCTCAACCTGGTGGGCTTGGCTTGCTGGGAGCTCTCCAAGGGGCTGCCCCCAGGTCCCCGAGGACAGAGCAATTAGTGTGGCCTGGGGGTGGGGGCTGCCTCCTGCAGGAAGGGCTTCGGGCTGGAAAGTGGCATGAGGATGGTGAACACAGGGCCTCACCTAGTGGGCTCGGCAGCTGGCAAGGCTCCAAGGCCCATTGCAGCTTCCTCTCAGCTCCAGACCCTGGGGCTTTTGTTCACTTAACACAGGGCGAGTGCCCACAGGTGCGAGCATTGTGCGGGCGCTGAGGAAACAGACAAGACAGACCAGCGTTCTGTTTCTCGTGGCGCTTGCGTTCCAGCGGGGGGAATGGTTTTGTTAAAACAAGACGCGGAAGGCAAATCTGCTTGCCTCACTGGACGCACTGTATGTGATGGCTGGAACCCATCACTGTATGTGATTGAGGGTACCCAGCTCAAAGGCGAGAGACGTCGGGGCCCTGGATAACACCAACAAAGCTCAAAAGTCACCTGACCTCAGATTGTCTTGTTCTGTGAATGTGCTCGTTCCCTTCCTTGGTGAAGCCATTTTGAGTGGGTTCTGCTGTTATTTGCAACTCGACTCATCCCAATGGATATGATTTTAGATGGCGCTAAATTGCCATGCAGGTGGGTCCCTTCCAGTATCTATTTACTCGGTAGGTGGGTGCCATTTTGGTTTTCATCACACACCAGGTTTGGGGAAAATTACACAACATAACATAGCACGGGCTGAGGAATAGGCTTTATCGAGAAAAGAGAAAACTGACAAGGTAGGGCCAACAAACAAATGTGTGAAGGCATGGGGTCAGACGCTAGTGGGTAGGACTTCGGTTGAACTGGGAAGGTACCCTCGTATTGTTCTCCTTGTCTCCAACGCTTTTCCTGAACAGTCATGTCTTGTGCTCTTATGGACTCTGTAAATCTTGCTTCTTTCTTTGCTGTGGCCACCGGGCAGCTCCGAGTTGGATGTATGGTACTTCTCACTTTCTCTAGGGCCTTATGTTATGCATGTTTCTGTTTCCCCTTGTCCTGACATTATCTTATTTTCCCTTTGCTCCACGTCCCTCAGCCATTGTTTTTAATCTGTTGGGCCTCTGTATATTTCTGTAAATTCCATCAGTTTTTCTTTAGAGTCAAACAACCCATCTTCATTCTACTTCGATGAACCCATCCATCCCCTGGAGCTTCACTTAGAACTTCCCTGAGGATGGGGGCTGCTAAGTAACTCTTGAGAGTCTCTCCAGGCATCTGGCAGACTGAGGAAGAACCCAAGAAGTCCCCTTCCTCTGCAACTTCAAGGAGGTATTTAGTGGCCATCATTCAGCCACATTTTAGTTGTCAATCCCAACATTTGCCAACCTTACTCTCCCTTCCTAGGTCTGGGGGAGCATGCTGTTTCCACTCTGAATGCCAGGCCTAGACAAGGGAGTGGAAAATCCTTTGAAATTCCCAATAAATAAATAAAAATAACTTTGAGGGCTTGTCACCATGGAGACCAAAGGCTTGGTTAGTCGTCATGGAGACTCTTGGTTAAGCTCTCTGCCTGAAATGATGGGCATCGCTGAGAGAGAAAGGCCAGGAGATGGAGCGACAGGACCAGAGGGTGAGAGCTGGGCACCAGTGGATTTCTAGAGGAAGGTCAAGTGCAGGGACAGAGCGTGTGTGTGTGTAAGGGGCAGGTAGGGAGAAGCACAGGGGAGAGCACACTGTTTCCTGGAACTTTCCTCGCAAGCTGCCAGTCTGACATCTACGTTATTCCAAGAGGCTCCCAATCCCTTTGACTCCTATGCCCCGTGCCCCCAGGCTGGGAGGGGAACCAGGCCTCCTGCTTTGGCAAGGCTGCTAGGAAGTCTCCATGACAACCCCAACCCCAACTTGTGGGAGCGGAGGAGCCCTTGGCTGGGACCTCCAAGGAGTTGCCTGGGTAACCAGGCTCCCTTGCCCCACTTCCCCACCAACCAAACCCACTCAGCCCTTCCCCCAATTAGCGATGGGAGTGTGAGTGGACAGGGTCACCATGGAGACCTGCGTTCCACTCACTGCCCCCTTTCTGGAGCACCTGCCTCAAGATGGATGTTGGGAGGGGATCTCGGGGTGAGATCCTTGTCTGGCTGGAGATGAGGGGTCTACTTGGTGAGGAGAGAAATGACTGAGACTATTCTGGCCAAAGTAAAAGGTGGCTCTGTGGTGGCCACTCATATCTTGGTTTTTCAAGGAGTGTCACTTGGGGTCATTTAGGGGTCTAAGGGAGGAGGAGCTGGCTTGGATCTCAGCCTAGCCCTCCCAGGCAAATGCTAGATAACCACCCCTTCCAGCACTACCCGCCTGCCACCCCCACCCCCACCCCCTGCTGGATGTCCTGGGCTCAGCAGTGCGTGTGGGGTTTGCATGAGGTCAAGATATTTCACACCCCCAGGCCAGAGGACTGTGTCTCAGCAGAAGGGCACTCAGGTGGTTAACGAGTATTTATTTCCCAGCCGAGGAGACAGTTACATGATTAGTTGTTATTTTATCTCGCTAATGAAAATACATAAAAAACAAAATGGCCAATTAGCAAGGCCATTCATTCTTCAGGTCTTGACTGTTTCTTTTTGGAGAGTGCCATTCTCCGGGCGCTGGGCTGGCCCCACAGTCGGCTGCCGGCTGCCCTCGGAGGTCCCTTCGCTTCACCCCTGGCCTTGCGCCCCCTGCCATGCTGGCTTTGATTCCAGCCACGTCTCATCAGCATCACCAACTTCTCCTCTCCTCTCCTTTCCTTTCCTAACCACCTCCTTCTCTCGCTTTCAATAGAATGCCTCATTTTCTCCACTTCTTCCCCAACCAGACTTCTTCATTTTACTGTTAGTTCTAATACCTCCTCTTCCAGGAAGCCCACCCTGACAAGAATGGGTAGGGACAGCTCAGAATGATCACTTGCTACCAGTTCGACCAAGATCCCAGGAAGCCACCTCCTCAAGCCTTATCATCTGGAAAACACTGGAAGAATCCACCTATCCCCGCAAATGGTCAGAAACGTGGGTTTTGAGCCTCAATGCTGGTGGCTCTGGGGTCTGCCTTGAGCCTGGATCTCTTACAGATTCCTACAGCATCTAGCCCGCTGTGAGTGCACAAGTGGGTTAGTGAATTGATCAGGCTTTTCTTATAGTGAGTGAGAGTGCTGCTTACAAATAAATGAGATTGATATATTCTATGTGTTGGCCTATTGAGTTACAGGGAGATTGGCAGAGAGGAGAGAAAAGGCAGTTGGGGAGGGGGTGCTGAAAGGGACCCCCAACTGTCCGCAGTGAGTAGGACTCAGCGTTGCAGTTGGACCAGTTCCCTACAAACAAGGATGCTTCTTCCCAGTGAGGTGGGAGTATGACCTCCCACAGCATGAAAAACAAAATGGGAACCTGGTGGCCACAACGGCCCCAGCTCTACCCATACACGTGCAGCCTACGAGGTGGATGCGACCATTGCCATTTTCTAGGTGAATAAACTGAGGCTCAGAGAAAAAGCAGTAGTATATCCACAACGAGGCTGTAAGCCAGAGTGGCTTAAAGTATGGAATCTGCTGGAGTCATTCACTCTGCTTAGCTCTGAATTTCTGCTTCGACACTTACTGGCTGTGACACTGACCATACCGTCTCAACCTCAGTCTTCTTGTCTTATGATTATTTATCTAACAGGGTCGCTGTAAGAATTAAATGAGGGAAATGCATAACAGAAGGACTTAGCGTGGCACTTTGTACGTAGTGAGAAGCCAAAACATGGTAGCTATTATCGTGCGTCTCGTGGGCAGATCTCATTCTGTCCCTCCCTCCATCCATCAATCAATTAATCCATCAAACTTTGATTGTCAAACACCTGGCACGCAAGTGATTAAGAAATAATTCCTGCAACAACGGGCTTCGCAAGCTAATGAGAGTGACAGACACGTACGCTCTATGTGAGGACCGTGAGAGAGGTTTGAACAGAGCCTGTGGCAAGGGATGGGGGTGGACTTGAGGAGCAGACGGTCAATTCTGCATATGGACGAGGGTCAGAGGCTGGAGAGCTGACCTCAGAAGGTGAGGGTTGGGAGGTTGCTCTGATCTGGGAAGCCTTTCCATCCGGAAATGTGAGGCCAAGCGCACCTCACCTTCCTGGCCTTCCCACTCCACCTGTTCCAAGAAGCCCCCTTGGGTACTGGAGGTGGCTCCTTAATTATGCAAGCGGCTCATTCCCCCTTCCACAGTCCGCAGTGCAGTGCGGCCTCGCCATGGCCTCAGTGGGCGTGCGGCAAGCCCCCGACGCCTCCTGATGTCTTCTCAGTTCAAGACTGATGAGGAGGGGCAGGGGACCCCGAAGATTGCCTCCTTTTCTCATCTCCGACATGACGTCCTGGCTTCCAAAAGGCTCTGAGAGCTTTGGTCATTGCCATGAGCAAGCACAATTACCTGCAGGTACAGGGACTGGGTTTATGAACTCCCAACCGGAACACATGGTCTGGTTCGTGATTTGGTAATGAAACAGGATATGAGGATTGCCTGCAAACTGTAAACTTGGAGGTGGAGGGTTGTCCCTGTAGTGGAGTTGAGGGACTGAAGGATGTGGGCCCTCAGCAGCAGCAGCGGCAACAACACCCCCCCCCCACTCCCTGCTTAGCTCCCAATGCCTGGAATTAAACCCGCAGGGACTTACTACGTTGTTTACCATGTAGGCATACTGTCAAGCCACCATGCACACATGAACGCCTTCGATGAGCCTCCATGAGCTCCTCCCAAGTGCCAGGCCCTGGGCTAGGCACAGAGGACCTGAAAGGAACAAAACCCAGTCCCTGGTCGCCCTTGGCGGGAGGAAGAAGCCTCACCAACAGGCAAACAACACAACAAGGCTTGAAGTGAGTGACGTTGTTGAGGAACAGCCTTGAGGAGCCGGGAGGCAGGGCGGGCTCCGAGGGGAGGTGGCTCCTGCGCTGGGTGCTGATGCTTGAGTAGGAGCCCACTTAGCAAAGAAGGTGGGGTGACAGAGGGGCTCGTTTCACTTAAAGGCGAGGTCTGAGTAAAGGTGCAGTAGGAGGTCAACGGCACATGCTTCGTTCAGCCGCTCCCCTCGGTGTGAGTACCATAGAAACCCTCCTGAGAGCATGCGCAGTGGAGCGGGGTGGGGCTTGGTAGTGGATGAAAGAGCCCTAAGCCCTGCATAGCATGAGGGTGTGGGGGTCCCTTTCCTGGGCTTCAGCAGGAGGGTCAAGGCCAGGGGAGGGAAGGGAAGGAAATACCACCGCGAAGCACTTACTTTGTACCATGTGCCAGAGTTGACCATTTTATACCTCTTACGACAAAATGCAGCTCTTTTCTCTCTGCCCTTTATTCAGGGGTATTTATCCTCAGTTGCCCTCAGCTGGCTGGTTAGCTCCCTACAGGGTTTGGACGTTCTATTTCTTCTATTTTTATTAAAACAGCTATTCGGTCTCGCATATCGGAAGTGCTTAAGAAGTGACACCTTTCGTTGCAACATGGGGCTCTGGTAGGGTTTCCAGGAAGTGTGCCTTTGGTAGTCACACTTCCCCAAAATGTCCTTGGGACACGCCAGGGGACAGGTGGTCTCATGGGAGTCTGGGGCTTTGGGTCCTACTCATGGGAGCATGGGTGAGTCCACAGACCTTTCTGGGCTAAAGAGTTCTCATCCGTGAGATGGCGGTGGAGCGTCTGGTGACTTCTGAGGCTCTTTGAAGTGGGGGCCTCTGCAGCCGCCCCCCCCTCCATCCTCACATGTCAGCTCATCTGCATGCCCTGTCTGTTTTTCCTCCCTGGTCACCAGTGATATCCTGGGAAACCGTTACTTGGGGGGGGGGCGGGCAACCCCTGGATTGGTAAGCAGGTTCTTTTAATAAAGTTCATCAGCTGGCAGGAAGCCTACTCTGTCTGCGTTAGTGCGTCCAGCCACGGCCCTCAGTCTCTGTGTACTCTGCAGGTATTCCAGAAACAATTTGCATCAGCCCAAAGTGGCCACCCAGCACGCCTATGGGAAGGAGTTTGGGCTTCTACTCTCTGCTGAGTACAGGGGGAGGGAATAGGGCAGAGCGAGGGGAGTAAGAGACTGTGTGAGTAAATAAACAAGTGTGCTAGTCAGCAGAGTACGGGTTATGCCGCGTAACAAAGCCACCCCAAACTTAAGGCTTAACACAGCAAACGTTTATTTCTCACGTGATATGTCCAGCGTGGCTTCGAGAAGATGAAGGATGCTCTTCCCAGCACAGTCACTCAAGAGCCCAGGCTGATGGAGGCTCCATCATCTTGGAGCTGCAACATCTGGAATTGAGGTCCCCCTGGAGGCCACAGCAGGGGATGAGAGAAGTGAAGGTTGCATGCTGGCTCTTGACTGTTTCCGCCTCGAATAGGCATGTTCCTTTCACTTACAGTCTTTTGGCCAGAATGAGAGACGCAGCCCTTCTTGCCTGCCTGCAAGGTGTCTGGAAATGTGCAGAAGGTAGATTTTTGGCAGCCTATACAAACCCCTCTGCCATGGCGACGGAGCGAGTGGAGGGAGGAAAAGAACACCTGAGTGAGGGAGTGAATCAGGTGAGGAGCGAAGGAACACACGGGTGGAGGGCATGAGGGCTTGTTTCCCAGCCTGAGAGCCCGCTCAGGCCAGGCTCGTGTCCCAAGGTCCTTGGCGGTGATACAGAGACACCCCTCCCCTGGAGGCTGCGCAAGCCGAAGTCTACCTGTCACCTCCAGGAGTGCATTTCAGAAACTCATTTGGAGAGTGAGAGACAAGCCGAGCCCAAGGGGGCCGTATCTCTGTGTCCTCGTCCTTGGGACGCTGAGAAAGGAGAAGAGGAGGAGAAGAAGGAGGGGCGGCAGGAGGGCCAGGCCAGGCTGCGGAGAGCAATTAGTGAGCATGGGAAATTGCTTTCTCTGTGTGCTGGGCTTTGCAGCTGAGCCGCCCGCTCGCTCCTCAGGGCTGTGGGGGCCGACCGCAGGCCAGGCTGGTATCCCTCTGGGTGGGGGCTTAGGGATGGGGGACTGAAGGCCCGGGGTGAACTGCGGAAGGCTGCCGTGTGCCAGGGGGCCTTTCGGCAGGCTGTGACACTTAGAGCGGAACCGATCCGCCGTTTCGTCCCTGCATTCCCTGGCTGTCTTGGCCGGGGACCACCCTACCCACGGCAGAACCTGAGATAAAGACTCGAGTACAGGTAGTTCGGTTGGGAAGCACGTGTGAGGGGGAGCGGAGAGAGAGCCCAAGAGGGAGGACAAGCCACGTTAGGGTGCCATTCGGAGGCTGCTGCCGTGGACCCCAGTGCGATTCCGCAGGGACTCCCCGAGGTGGAATGCCTCCTGGAAACAGGAAGTCTGAGCAGTGATCCACCGCTCCCTTGTCCGCCATCTGAGGGTTGCCCTGACTTCTGGGCGGGATCCGCCTGAGAAGGTCTTCGATCTGCAGTGCATTCAGGAGGGGGCTGCCAGCCCCGGGCTCTGAATCCTCCCGAACCATCCTTTACAGCTGCAGCTACCATCAGAGGTGGGTCCTGGGAGGTGGCACTGGGTACAGGAGGCATGTGCCGTACAGGGTGCTGTGTGTGACCCACTTATCGAGTGGTGCTGGGGCAGGCAGCCGCGGAGGACTGGGGTCCAGCACTCCCCAGATTGACGCCAGTCCCACCGACACCTACTCCCGCAGGCCACGAGCTCCGAGAACAGAGAACATACTTTTTACATTCCCAGTTCCCAGTGTCCTGCCCAGAGCCCAGCATGGGGTTCAGGGAATATATGTCATGGAGAAAAAGAAATCCTTCGTGCAGCAGCGGGGTCAGGGTATGTGTAGCTCCTTGGCCCTTGGGTGGTCTCCCTCCTGCTTGCCTGCCCAGAGAGCCCCTTGGGGTTTAGCTCCTGCTCTACCTCTGGTTCTGGGCTTCTCAAAGGGCTAATGCTCAGTTTACCTTGACACAACCGAGATGCACTGGAAGCTGGTGCTGGGGTGGAAAGGGCCTGGGAGCCCCTGAAAAGGTGCAGGCGTTGTCTGTGATTTTTGTTTTCTGTCCCGGGTCTCCCCTTCTTTGATAATTCCCCCGCACCCCCCTTTTGGAGAATTGCTCTTTCCTCTCTCTTCCCTCACTCCATGTGTTTCTGGAGGGGCTGCCAATCACATTATCCTATGACCATGTGACCCAGCCACAGCGACAGTGATTGACTCAGGAATGGGCACATGACTCAAGCTGGGCCAATCAAATTCCTTCCCTGGGACTTCAGACTGGGAGGGAGATTCCCGGGTGAGGTGGCCACTCAAATAGAGGTAATAGGGGAACAAGCTCCTGGTGGGCAGCCCCAGGTGTCTGGTGGCCCGCCCTGCCTGGATGGACCCAGTCTGGGGCCCTGTTCTTCTGTGGAGAGACCCCACCAGGGCAGCCTCCTGCCCAGGCTGCCTGCGGCTGCCTCAGGACCCTCAGGCCTTTTCAGTATGCCTTAGTGATTGGCTGCCTGTTCTAATTTAGGCAGCCTGGCTATCATAAACAAAGTCTGACTGCTTTGCAGGTAGAAAGGTTAGATTTGCATGAAGTGGCCTGTGTAAATCCCACTGCTTTTCTGGTACCGTTGCTCGCCTCTGACGTCACAAGTTGAAGTCTGTTTAAAATGCGAACTCCTCGCCTTTCGGCCGGAGCCTGACTCCCACCCTGCTGTCCAGAGTCCTCTGGCCCCTTCCGGCATCTCCCTTCCTCTGGACCAGCACTGTCCAATCGCAGTGTAATGTGAGCCACATAAGCAATTAAAAATTTTTTCTAACAGCCACATCAAAAAAATGTAGAAAGAAACGTGACATTCATTTTAATGCATTTTCTTCAATCCAGTGTATCCAAAATTATTATTTCAACAAATGTTTGATGTAAAAAATTACTAATGAGATACTTAACATTCTATTTTTCTTACACAGTCTTTACAGGATGTGTCAATCTGGACCGGCCACCATCTTCAAGTGCTCTGCGGGCACGTGCGGCTGGCGGCCACTGCGCTGGACAGTGCAGCTTTAGATTACTGCCTGCTCCAGGGAAAAAAGCCTGCTGCCTTGCAAAAGCGTCCGAGATTTTGGTCTTTTCATTTCCGCTCAGCCTCTCATTTGCACTAAAATGCTATTATGTGTTTGCTAGTTTGGATCTGGGATTGAATCTTGGCCGTTAGCCCACAGGCCTCAGGATATGCAAGGTTCAAAGCCAGAGACTCCTCACCCCCTTGGTAGGCAGAAGGGAGACGCTGGGGATGGGACGGGTGGAGCTGGGTGGCGGTGGGGGTGGGAGGTGTTGTTTGTTTTTAACTTTTTTGGAGGAATAATTTTAGATGTACAGGGAAGTTACAAAGATGATACAGAGAGTTCCCCTTTACCATTCACCCAGCCAGAAACTCCTCACCCCCTTGGTAGGCAGAAGGGAGACGCTGGGGATGGGGTGGGTGGAGCTGGGTGGCGGTGGGGGTGGGAGGTGTTGTTTGTTTTTTAACTTTTTTGGAGGAATAATTTTAGATGTACAGGGAAGTTACAAAGATGATACAGAGAGTTCCCCTTTACTATTCAACCAGCTTCCTCTAATGATAATGTGTTATATGATTATAGTACATTTATCAAAACCAAGATATTAATGTTGGTATGATGTTCACTAATGTTCACTAAACTTCAAACATTGTTCAGATTTCATCAGTTTTTCTACGGATGTCATTTTTTCTGATTCAGGACCAAATCTAGGATGCCACATTGCATTTAGGAGCATTGATTTTCAGTAAATAATACATCTATCTATCTACCTATCTATCTATCTATCTATCTCCATATCTATATCTATATAATTATTATTATCTATCACCTGTCTATCTATCTACCATCAATCATTATTGAACTCACGGTGAAGAAACAATGTTCACAAGGAAGTCGACATTCGTGATAGATGTACATATTTCTTTATTCACACGTGCCCCTCGGTCCACATAAAATCTAAGAAGGACAGGTCGGACGTCAGATAATTGACACTGATTTTTTGGCTATGGGGAAAAATCATAAGTAAGTAGGGTGTGATAAGCCCCCTTTGTTCATGGTTTATAATGGTTACTTATTAAGCCGTACCTGACCCAGTATTACCTCATTGATCTTCACGCCAGCGTAAAAGGGGTTGGTTACCTGTTTTAGATAACCAGATTACCCATTACAGATTACCCATTTTACAGATGGGGAGACTGAGGCTTGGAAGGCGAAGTCACACCACACTGGAAGGGAGCAGACAGGGGGTTTAAACTCAGCCCTGCCTAGTTCTGAAGCGCATGCTCAGAACCTCTGCATTTTGAAATCCTGGCCTTTGGCTCCTTCTCTTCCTTGAAGAAAATTCAAATAACGTGGGAGGCCAGGCTGCCTGAAGGCCGGGGAGTGGACATGATGGCCCCCGGGCTCCACCCCTGGGGCCTGACGTCTCCTCCTCTAGAGTTGTCTCCACAGGCCTGTGCGGGGTGCCGGGATGCAAGTACCCCTGGATGGGGGGGGTCAGCAGAGCTGGGTGACCCTTTCTGAGCCTCCACGGCCTCGCTGTCATCTGGAGATAATGGCACCTCCTTTCAGTGCTGCTCTGAGGACCTGGCCAGTCGGGTAGTGATGAGTTTCCTGAATAGCCAGGCCTGGGAGCAGAGGGGTGGGGGGTGTTGGCACCGCCTGGCATCAGTTACGCATCGTCCTGCTCGGTCTCTGCGGGTTCAAAGGGCCCCTCATGGACTTTCAGGGGCCCTGAGGGAGGCCAATTAGTGAAGTTTATAAAAAGATTCTGGACAAGTCCTTGGCCAATCAGTACCTCCCATGTGCGTGTGTATGTGGGTGTGTGTGAGTCAGGGTGTGAGTGTATGAGTGTATGGGTTGTGTGGTGTCTTTGTGGGGGAGAGGTGTATGAGGTGTGTGTGTGTGTGGTGTCAGTGTGTATGAGTGTATGCGTGTGTGTGCAATGCAAAGGATGTGGGTGTGTGCTGTGGTTGTGGTGTGTGGGTGTGTGGTGTATGGATGGTGTGTGGGGTGTGAGGATGTGTGTGTGTGTGTCAGTGTGTGGATGGGTATAAGGGTGAGTACAGGTATGTGAGGGATGTGTCTCTGTGTGTGTGGGTGTCTGGCACCCCAACCCCCTGCTTGACCAACGTCCAGCCCGGGCCTCCCCAGGGAGCACCTTGACCACGGGGAGATGTGCCAACAGCAGCCGGGATGCGTCTCCCTCCCCCACCCTGCCCCCAACTCTCTGCCTCCTCCCCTTCCCCAGCCCTTCCCCAGAAGGGGAGTCCCTACACTCCTAACTGCTCTCCATATAGGTGGCTGGACCTAACTGCAAAGGTTTTACAAGCCTCATGGTCCCCTAGGGTCAGGACAGTAGTGATACTTGAAAGAATTCACAAGCAATTTGGCGAGGCACTGACCACTCTGAATGGTGACTGGGTTTTTCCCCTCCCAAAGACCCATCTATAATCATCTCTAGCAGGACGAGATCCAGGAAATTCTGGCACCAGGGCAGCGGGATTCTGCTTCTCTTACTAGGAACAAGGAGTCTCACTTATTGCATGAGCGAGAGCCGCTTTGCTCTGTGTCGGGCGCCGTGCCAAGGAGGGTGTGTGTATCGTCTCACGGAATCCCCACACAATCCTTCGAAGCAGGTACTATTATTATCATTCCCATTACACAGGTGGGCAAGCTGAGTCCAGAGGGGTTATGTCCCTTTCCCCAGGTCACACAGCTAATAAGGTCCGGAGCTCAGATTTAATCCTAGGTGCTCTGGACTCTTCCAGTTCCCTTAATGCTCCCATTTATTATGCTCTGGGAAAGCCACTAGGGTGGGGTGGGGACCGCCTTGGAAGGTGGCAGGTGCAGCCCTCTGGGCTTCCTGCAATAAAGTGCTCTGTAATTTGAGCACAAAGCATATTTCCAACCAAGCCGCCTCTGAAGGTCGCCAGTAATCAACCTGTCAGCAGGCCATCTTTAGCAGTGACCATAATCAGAGCCCCAAGACAGAAGAGCCCATGGAAATCAAGCTCCTGCCTGCACCACTGGAGGTGGGCGAGAGGCCAGAAATGGGAACAGGTAACAGGGCTTGGAGCTGGGGCCAAGTGGCAGCTTCAACTCTGAGCTCTGGGTCATCCCTACTCTCGGCAACATTGGCCGAGTTGAACCTCTTGATCCGGGAAAGGCGGCAGCTGGCAAAGTTCTGGCGATGTCACACGGATGTGAGCTGGGGGCTCCGCTGGCTGAGAGGTAGACACTTGCACCCACACACATCCTGCGTGATGTGCCAAGAAGTTTCTCTTATTGTCCCCATTGCCTGGAGGCTTGGATTGGCAAAGGGGCCGTAACTTGCAAGTACTCACATTGGCATTTGGACTTACATCTAGTTTTTTCTTTTAAATAAAACAGTATTTTCCACTTGTTGAAATTTTGAAATAAGACTAAGAAATGCTGGTTAAATGGAGAGAAAACAATTTCTTATTTGCAGGACTTTTCAGAAAACTGGATTATGTCTCGTCGTGGGTGGAGGGATGGAAAGCACCCAGGGCCTGGAACCCTGGAGGCTCTGGCCTGAAGAGGATCAGTACCTCATTCCCACTTTAGTATGAAGAAGACCCTCAGCCCACCAGAGGAATGGGGGCTGGCTTGCTCTCCAAGCCCCTGCTCCCATCTGGATGCAGCTTATAGTGGGGTGAGCTGACACCCAGCTCCGCACACTTCACAGGAATCCCTGGAACAAGGCAGGGCAATACCAGTGAGTGTGCAGCTGCCTGCACTGTTTGGGGCTCACTAGCTCACTCAGGTGCAGGTGCATATGCCGATTCACCCCCTGGTCTCACTTCTCACTCCTGCTGCAGCAACAACAGCCTCCCCCTTCAGATCCCTCTGTACACCTGTACACCTGGGTTCCACGCCTGGCTTCCTCTGAGACGCTGCTCCGTAGATGCTCTGGGCAGGGCTGGATAGAGCGAACCCTCAGACACCTCCCAGCTCACTCCCTATTCCATGGGCACTCCTCAACCCCATCCCAAGAGCAAACAGGGAATTAATGAGACACATGTCTGTCTGCTCCCGGCTCTCAGCACTGCTCCTTATTCTGAGAGCAGGGACCCAGCTTCCTAACTGTGTTCCAAACTAGCCTCAATGGTTTTCTCCTTTCTCCTGGCACAGAGCTAGACTACACTTTCCAGCTTTCCTTGTAACCAGGGGGTGGGCCATGTGACTGAACAGGCCAGCGGAATGTGGGTAAATGTGATGACCGCCACTCCCAGACCTGGCCAGGGGAACCTCCAATGCAATTTCTTTCTCTCTTCTTTCTGCTGGTGAGAGGCGGAAGACCTCACGGAGAAGTCCAAGGTTCTAGGAGATGATGGAGAACAAGCTGAAAGGAGCCATTAGAGTAAGAAAAATCTGGGTAGAAATATCAACTCAGCCGTTTAAAAGCTGTGTGATC
Source organism: Eonycteris spelaea (assembly GCA_003508835.1). NCBI lineage: Eukaryota > Metazoa > Chordata > Mammalia > Chiroptera > Pteropodidae > Eonycteris > Eonycteris spelaea. The sequence continues at coordinate 210,787 of PUFA01000119.1, read as the reverse complement.
TTGGGCGAGTCACTCACCTCCCAGAGCTCAGTTTCCTCATATATAAACAGGAGATAATGGCAATACCTTCTTGTAGGATTGTAGGCAATTCTTTGATTTGGAACAACCCTGCGGGGCCCTCTGACCCCAGAACTCGCGTAAGTATGGCTGGGGCCTCTGTAGTCACTGCATCACAGTTCAAGTCTTCCTGTTGCCAACTCTGTTCTTCTCCTTTACAGAAACCCTTCCCTCTGAGTTCCGATTGAAGATAGTATTTAAAGAGGTGTAGGAGGCTGACTTTAAAATGGGGTTTTTTAGTTGCTTTTCTCGCTGGTCGGCTGGTGATGAGAACCCCATCTGGTGGTGGTTGGGGTACTGATAGTGCCTGTCGTGTTGCAGTGTGCAGTTGCTAAAACTGTCTCTGCTGGGGAACTGGGAGGGAGCTCCGTGGGAGGGAATGCACTGCTGGATACAGTATCTCGGGCATTCCTTGCTGGATACAGTATCTCAGGCATTCGAGAGCGAGCGTTGGAGGAAGTAACGATTGTAAGGACTACAGAGTCAGTTAAGTATTGCTGGGGGGCTACCCATGCATTGGAGAGAGACGCTGAAAGGCTGAGGGTGCTTAATCACAAATTTTTACGGGGTGTGACATCCAGAGAGCGTCCTTGGCAACATATATATCAAGAGACTCTCATTTTCTGCAGCTCGAGGACGGCAAGAGCTGAGGATCAGGCCCAGAACTTAATTATAAGTGGAGCTACAGAGAAGGTTGAATTCTCAATTCTGGCAAGCCTGTTATTCCAAGGTCAGAGCCCCGATTGGAAAGAGTGGGATGATGATACATGACATACGGATGGGGACATCTGGGTTGATGCATTAGAAAATCTCAAATCTCTAAATTCTTCTAAACCCGCTAGGCCTGCAGAAGCAGCCGAGGGCAGGTGCTTCCCTTTGCTCCTCTGGCTTGCAAGGCAATATGTTCCTCCACCTCCCGTTCTGGCCACTAAACCTCAGTAATTAGAGTCAAGTTACAATATAATCCAGTTATGCTGAGGGAAGAAAGGAGCTGTATGCCAAGCAGGCTGCAGGATCTAGCCAACACGTACTGGCAGAAATCAGAACAACCTATGGGATTAGACCGTGAAGGTGCTGGGATCAAAGGCAACGGAACAGGGTGTTGGACAGGGAGACGTCATCACTATGGGAACACCAGCAGCCTGGCAAGGACCCCGGGACATGGCGCTAATGTCGAGGTCGGGATGGCTCTTGGGAGCTGAGGAAAAGCAAGGGCTCACGCTCAGCGAACGAGAAACGCCAGCACTGCTGTGGCAGGTGTCGAAGGAGGACAACAAAGGACTCAGAGAAGGGGCCAAGCTGCAACGAACCTACCAGGCAACTGCGGAAAAACGCTTCTTGCTGGTTGTGTGCCATGAGAAGGCTCAGAGGACAGCCCCTCTGCCAGAACACTAAGGAAAGCGCCGGTGAGGGGGACACGGCACGGCTGGAAAGCTCACTGGCGGCTGTCCTCCAGAGGCTAGAGCTGATAGCAGAAGACGCTGTGACAGACCTGGGCTCCCCGTACCAGGAGGGATGACAGGGATCTTGAAATAATGGAGGCACAGCGGTGGAACCTTAACACCGTAAGCGAGGCAGGCAAAATTACTGCAGAGGGTCCGAGTGGCAAGTAGGAAACCTGAGCGGCAGAAAGCTATAAACACAGCTCATAATAGAACACTGTGTCCTGGGGCAAGATCAGTGGGCAGCCGAAAGGCGCTATGGAATTTATGCAGCTGACAGGATGCAAGGGCAGGTGCCCAGGAGGCTGAAGCAGCTGCCCCGATACAAGACCATAATCCCGTACTCAGTTCTCAGACCTGAACTAGTGCTCAGACCCAGAACCGTTCCATGAAGGAGAGGCAGGATCCCCAGGAAGAAGGAGCCTGCAACACCATGGCACGTGTATGTGGTAACGATTACCCTGGTCCTTCTGCAAAGGGACCTATGGCCATTTACTTAGGTAACTGTATTTTGGGGGAAAAGGAATAACCAGACATTTCTAAGACTATGGAAAACAGAGTCTAAGCTGACATTGATGTGTAAAGATCTAAAGTATCATCCTGATCTCTTGTTAGAGTAAGGGCAGATGGGAACCAGAAGATAAATAGAATCCTGGCCCAGGCTTTGGCCATAGTGGACCACTGAGCCCATGAACCCACCTGGTTCCCTTGTTCCTGAATGTAGAATTCGGATGGACACGCACAGTTGACAAGACTTTCATATAGTCCTCGGCCTGAAGGCTAAAAGCTATTGTCGTGGGAGGCCAAACGGAAGCCTCCGAAACAGTCCCCATCCTGGCCAAGTGACAAAGTAACTAACTAACTAACTAACTAACTAACTAGCAAAAAACCCAACATCACACCCCAGGGGCAATGGCAGAGATTAGTGTGATCTTTAAAGACTTAAGATGCCAGGGTAGTGACCCTCTTCTTATTCTTATTAATGTCATTAGTTTGGCCTCCATGAAAAACCAGGTGAACGGTAGAAGGCGGGAGTCGACTCCCATAAGAGCAACTGAGAAGTAGCCTCAGTGGCAGCTGCCATGCTGTGTACCGTGTCTCTGCTAGGGCAGATCAATGGCCTCGGGTACACGGTACGCAGCCGCTGACCTGGCGAATGCATCCCTTCTCCATTTCTATCAGGAAGGGTGATCAGAAGCAGTTTGCATTCATGCGGGGTGGACGACAGCACATACGGACAGTCCTGCCTTCTGCTCACTTTGCCACCCTCTGTCCTGATATCGTGTAAAAGAGTGGGTCTCCGCTGAGACATTTGGGCGCATCTGAAGTTATTTTTGGTTGTTACAACTGGGGGCAGGAGAGAGGTTAGGGATGCTGCTGGCCTTTGGGGGAGAGGTTAGGGATGCCGATAAACATCCATAGGCCAGCCCCCACAGCAAAGAATTATTTGGTACAAAATGGGAATCGTGCTGCGGTCGAGAAAGCCTGGACCACCCCATCACTCCAGAGACTACCACACTGTCCGTTATATCAGTGACAACATGCTAATCAGTGTGGACGAGAAAGAAGTGGCAGGACTTTGGAGGCCTTGATAAGACAGATGTGCTTCAGAAGGTGGGGACTATATCAGTGAAGCTTTTAGGGGTACCGTGGTTTGGTGCATGCCAGGACGTCCCCTCCAGAGGAGAGGACAACTTTTTACATCTCGCACCTCCCACACGTCAGAAGGAAACACCACATCTGACGGGCCTTTTGAGGTTTTGAAGCAGCATATTTCACACTTAGCGCCTACTGCTCCAACCCATTTCCCCAAGTGACATGGAAGGCTGCCAGCTTTGGGAGGCGCCCAAGGCAGGAAGGAGTCTCTGGCAGTTCCGGGCTGCCATCATACAAGCACTCCCACCACTAGGGTCATGTGACTCAGCAGACTCTTTGATAACAGACGCGTCTGTGGTGGGAAAAGACGTGAGCAGTTTTATGGCAAGCCCCAACAGGAGAATGACAACAGGGGTCCCTGGAGTTCTGGAACAAGGCCACGCCATCTGCAGCGGAACAGTACACACTGCTCGAGAAATAGCTTCAGTATTCCTCCGGGTCTTGCTAGAGCCCGGGCACCCGATCAGCCTCGCGGAGACAGCTTAGAGGGGACACCCTGCGAGGATGGAGAGCCATCCTCCGGAACACGGTACACCTCCCCGATTAGCGACCATGAGATGGTGCTGTGTCCCCAGGAGCTAGATTCTATGAGTCGGGTATCTAAGGGGTGCAAGAGTAGTAGCCTCACTGACTGTCACTCTCAGTCAGTGACTCACTTAGGAAACTTATGTTTTCTGTCCCTACTGTGTTAAGTTCCACGTGCCATGGTTCCCAGATGGGAACACATTCACCACATTACGGAGTGAGAGTTCCATGCACCTTTAGCCCACATCTGCCTCCTGGTCATTCAGATGCCTCATACCGAAAGACCAGCAGGCAAGGAGAGGAGCAGAAGTCATTGACCCTGATCCACTGGCAGGAAAAGGTAGGACTGCTGTCACACAAGGAGGGCGGGGAGGAGCTCAGTGCTGGTACGGAAGCGATCCGTCAGGTCGTCTCTTGGTATTCCCTTGTCCGTTTTTGACAGTAAGTAGACAGGTGCAGCAGTCATGAACTGTGAAGGTCATGGCGGCCAGGGCCCCCGCGCAGTTAGAGAAGAGCCTGGGTCATCCCCGGACCAGCAGAGGAGTTAGCTGAGGTGGAGGGGAATCCAGGAGGGGCAGGAGAGGGGGAGAACATGGGCATCCGGCGCGGCCTCGGGTCCAGCTGCAGTGCAGACGAGCTATACTTCTGCCCACGAGCCATCTTCTTTCAAGATTTTTTTTTAGGGAAAGAGACCAACCAGAGTCCTAGAAGAACAGTCCCTAGCTGGGCAGACTTAATATATAGAGCACGTGGGACAAGCGGCGGGCTGCAGCGGATGCTGTGGTGACCCACACAGATGTCCCATGGCGGAGCACAGCACTCTCCCCCAGCTGCTGGCAACGCGGGCTGCCGATGGCCCCGCCTCCGCCAAAGGGAGTTGTCTCCCCCGAGGTTATGCTCCCTCTTCAGGGCAGCCTGGATCCAATGACTGGTCAGTGCAGGAGTGCAAACGTTTGACCCCTCTGCCTTGCATTGGGGCAGCTTCCAAAAGCCACCCAACTCTAGATCTCCCCGTGGAATCGGCTGAGGCCGTGTCACACGCCACTGCATCTCACTTCACCGTCTCCCTCTGCCGACCTGTGCTTCCCTCACCCCCTCGAATTGCCGTTAACGAGGGTTCCCCCCTGCAAACGAATCTCTGCGTGCAAATCTCTGCCTCAGAGTTTGTTTCCGGGGGAAGCCGACCTAAGACACTGTGGATGGTGAGGTCCGGGGAGTGTGTCCTTTTCCACCCTAATGGTCTAGGGGGGGAAGCCACCCAGGGCCGAGCTAAGTCATGGTGCTGCTCGTCCTTCCGTACCAGGCCCAGGAGAGGTCCACAGGAATCTCTGGAGTGTCCCACCTCCTGCATTCCTCTGTGGATTTAAAATAAGCACAGAATTCTGGAGAATGACAGGGAGGAGGTACAAGAGCTAAAGATTAAAAAAAAAATACAGCACAATAGGTGGGTGGGAAATTTGGGGATAACTACTTAGTAGCATGTAGACACCTCAAATATGAGCATTCGGGCTCAAAGCAGGTGTAGTAGGAGAGTTTTTTTATGCTTCTAAAAAGAATCACCCCAAGACTTATTCACAGAAGATGATGCTAGTACTTTTAATGTGTAATAAATCTATAAGTATGTAATAAAATAATAGGAATGGGTTTAGAGATGGTGTGGTTAATGGGCATTATTCTCTCGATGATGGCTCCCAGGCATCCTGTAAGGATGGAACTGTCACACTCTCCATCTTACTCAAGGGGAGACTGAGGCTCAGAGAGGTTAAGTGACCGACCACAATCACACACTAAGCAGCAGATTCGAACAAAAGACAGTACAGTGGTGACGGGGAGCCCTGTACTTTTGGGACCCCACACAGGGGTCGTGACCTTTCTGCACTACCCTTACTGTCTTACACCATCTTACACCATCCTCTGGGTGTGCACTGGTCCTGCCCAAAGTTTGTGGAGCTAGTGCCAGAGGCCACGAAGCCAACTTCCGGCCAAGGTCCCTGCCTCCCTCTGCCCCTCCATTCTCCGCACCGTGTCTCCCCACCCCCTGTGCTCACACCTGCTCAGACCTGGCTGTCAGCCTCAGGATGTGGCCTCAGGAAGTCCCCTGTCTCCCACTTCACCAGCGTTGTGTTGGTGCCAGAGTTTGAAGGGATCCCATTCTCATAATAAGTTCAAACTGGACGTCCACGTCGGCCCAGCCCATGGGGGTGGAGTCAATGGCTTTTTCACTGTGTACCTTTGGCAGACAACCCCTTTGAGCTCAGTTTTCTTACCTGCAAAATGGGCATAACGACATCCTCCTCTGGAGAGTACTATATTAAATTAGAGGACACACATAAAAGACTGTTTGAAAATGTTGGCTCTTCCCAGTCTGTCCTTCTCTCTGTGTTCTTGGCTCCCGGGTTCTCCTTGTGCATGCTTCAGATGTCCCCAGACTGAAGCGATCTTCATTTACATTTCAGAAGAAAGGCCAGACTTCAGGTCTAAATCTAATATCCGCCGTTTCCCAGGAAGGCGGCCTCCGTCCCTCCGTCGTCTGCAGTCTACTCCCACTCAGCGGCTGTGAGGCTAAGCGGGCCTCTCCCCAGCCTCTCCTCCCCCTCCCCTTTGTCTGTGCCCTTTCGTGCTCTCCCTTGGTCGCCCAGACCTCAGCCCTCTGCCACTGTTTCATAATCGCCTGCAACTCAATTGCCTCCTGGTTTCCAGGGCACAGTCCATTGTTGCTACGTTTGATTAAATTTCCAGTCTCTTTTCAAGTGTATTTCCCCTGGCTCTCCTGGCTCTCTTGGAGCCGGAGGGAGCAGAGGTGGCTGAATCTCTGGGATGGATGGCTGGAGAGTCGGGAGATGATGAGGGAATTGGAGGAGAATGGCCAAGACCAATTGGAGAGTGGTACCCCAGTACATTCCCGATGCCGTTATCCACTTTGTAGACGGGGCACGCAGCTGACCCATCATCATGAATCTTCTATTTCCAATTTCTGTCCACTCTATCATTCCCGGCCCTGTCATTCCCTTCCCAACTCCATCCTCTTGTTCTACTCAAGTCCTGGCACCTATAAACACTCTGGCAGCATAAGGCTCATCCAGCCCAGGCCAGTCTGCAGTCTCCCTCGCCCGCCCTGAGATCACTGGAGCAGGTGGGTGCTCACCTGTCAGTCTCTGCTCCTGGCTCCCCGGAGTCGGGCCTGTCTCGGCTCTCTTCCACTGATGTTCTTCCAGCCCGTACGTGCAGGAGCGGGCTGTCCTCATTCTGCTGGCACGTGGCTTCTAGGCATGGCCGTGTGAGATCCCTCCACGTGCCGGCCCAGGAGGGTGGCTTCGTGACTGTGAAAGCCAAGGACTGCGCTCAGTGGCCTGTCTCGGGCCCTTTTCATTAGCCTTGTCTTTTGTTGTCCTTGACCAGCGGTCTGCACAGAGACTGGCTTCTCTGGCCAGAGTTTACAGGGTCGGCCAGCAGGGAGTGTGAGTGTGTCTCTCTGTGTCTGTGCATGCGTGCGTGTGTGTGTCTGTGAGTATGTGCGCATGCTGGGTTGGGGAGGGTTTGGGGAGTGGGAACCCAGAAGTAGCATATCTGATATGTGCCTGGGAGCTGCAGGGTGCTGGGCTCTGGCCTCGGTTTCCATGGTAATGGGCAGGCTCCTTCTGCAGTCTGCTTCTCTCTGGACCAGCTGACAATCATGGGGCCAGTGGCTTTGGGCCAGAGACAGAGGATGAGAGGGGCCTCCATCAGACCTTCTACTGATATCTTGGAGAACTTTGGGTAACTGCTCCTTTCACTGTGCTCGGAACTTTTCCGGGGGCCCCGGTACCCTCTCCCACTTGTGGCGGAGTGGACTCTTCCAGCAATAAGGTCTGTGACAGCATCTGGGTGGCAGGGGGGTCCAGGCGGCAGCAGCTTTCTTGTGAATTCAACTCAAGCAATAAGCAGATTCAGATCCTTAATTTCTTGGTCTGCTATGTACATGACCTTGATCTTTTATTTATGTAAATTATCTGCTCTACAGGCCAGCCATTCGAGGTGGTGGTATTGTTATTCCTGCTTTGTAGGTATGAGAAACGGGGCTCAGAGGACTTGCTTAGGGTCACGTGGCTAGGAAGCTGGAAGCGGAACTCGAGGAAGGTGTGGTATAGTAACTAAGAGCACGATCTGCAAAGACAGGCAGAATTTGGTTTCAAATCGTGACTGTTACACTTACTAGCTGGCTGGTTTTGGCAAAGATAGAGGCTGGGACTGGTACTTGCTGGGACCTAGGATCTGACGTACAAGTTCAGATGCTTCATGTTCTCAGTTCACTCTCAAGGGAGCTTGTACCAGTCAAAGTCCCCAGAGTTGGATATGTCCATGTGACTAAATTCGGGCTGGTGAAAAGTAAGCAGGAACGATACATTGGATTTTCAGGAAGTCTTTTTAAAAGAGGGGGCTGCCCCTTTTGTCTCTTTTCTCCCTTCCTTTTTCCTGCTGCCAAAATGCAGTTGTGATGGATGGAGCACCAGCAGCCATCTTGGACTGAGAGGTGACCTTAGAGAAACAGAGAAAGATCCTGGATCCCTGGTGACTTCATGGAAAGACCCTACCAGCCCTGTACTGTCTGCATCTGGACTTTTGTTCACGAGAGTATAAACCCTTGTGTGTTTGAGCCATTAGTTCATAGTGATTGGCTACTTGCAGGTGAATGTTATTCTTACCCAATACACCAGGTGACCAATTTACAGTGAGGAAAAAAAAACCCTTCCAAAACTCTGACCCCTACTCACCCACCATGTAGGACCCCCGGGCTGTGTATTCCCCTAGAGGTTGTCGCTGAGTGTAGACCTGGCAGAGTCACACCTGGGAGGTGTATGAATCTGGGCAGGATGGACCTGGCGGACACTCCGTGCCCCCGGCAGGGCCCATCTCTCTCCTATGCAACCAGGATGCCCCCACTGCCATACACAGTGTTCCTCCTTCTCTCCTGGATGGCCCAGATAAGCAGATAAGCAGGTCACAGCATGGCTGGTTAGACTTGACGCCCCAACACCATGGGGAACTTTCGGATGTGCCCCTCAGCCTGAGAGCCACTCTGCCCTCCATTCAGATGCAGGAGACACTTAGCCTCCTTTTTCTCTGTGACATTGACCCATCATCTTTGAAGATACTTCATACACCTGTTCTAGGTTGTTTAATATTAATGCTGCTGACTTTGAAGGGTGACATGTCCTGGCCTCAGGCCCAAGGTCTGTGGGTGGCTGTAGGCAGGATTGGCAGCTCCCTTCCAGAACATTCAACTCATTAGACCCAGTCACAGTCGCCTGGCTGGTTTAGGCTGCCTCGCGCGCTCTCTCTTCTACTCTGGCTGCTCCTCCCTGAAGTTCAAGGCTTTGAGTTCTGACTTGCAAATTCCCAGCTCCAAAGTGCCAAACCTTTCCTCTGCCTTTTTGACTCTGGCTTTCTCTGGTGCACGTGGGGAAGAGAAATGCAGGGTCACGTTTTGAAAATGTCATCTCAGGAATCTTATAAGCACTGGAAGGACTGCCATCAGCATAAGTTGAAAGTGTTTTTCCACCCTGCAAAAATACAGGACTTCACCCATCCACCCATCCATCCATCCCCCCCGAAAACCCATTCATTCACTGAGCCAACATTTATTTAGGCCTCTATGTTCCAGGCACTCTGCCAGGCATTGAAGATGGAGAAATATACAGGAGATGGTTCTTCTTCTCAAGGAGCCCATAGGTACACAGACAATTACAACATGAGGCTGTATGTGTGAGGAGAGGGGAGAAGTCGGGAGTCCGTGTGGAAGCGGAGGGGCAGCTACTCCAGCCGAGGGTGCGGGTCTTGGAAAACTTCCAACTTAAAGAGATTTTTTTTTTTCAGCTGAGACCGGAAGGATGAGCAGGAGCTGGCGGTGGGAACGTGAGGAGGGGAGAGCTACCTGGCGGAGGGAGAAACACATGCACGGGCCTGAGGCCAGAGCCTGGAGTGTTCATGGTGCTGCAGGCAGTGGGACCGGACTGCCTGGAGAAGGGGAGGGAGCAGGAAGTCAGGGGGGCAAGGTGGGCAGGACGGTGGGGCTGCTCTACCCGAGATGCTAATGGCCTCTGCCCTCTGAGGCTTGGCGTGGTTTGGGTGTGATCTTAAAGGATGAGTAGCCTGACCCCACAGCCATTCTCCGGCAGGTGTCCAACTTCCACCAACTTAGGCTCCAGGCCTAGCTCACCCCCAAACCTCCCAATTGTTGGAGGGCTCCCTCTCCTTGTCTGTCCCACTGGAGGAAGCAGCAGGGGCCACGTGCTCTTTGCTTCTGTGGCTGCTCCGGGCCTGGCCTTTCATGAGGCCGGCAGGAAGGGCTGCTCAGCTGACCACGGCCGTCACAACCAACCCCCTCCCGGTTCATTTTGCCTCCAGCAGAGTGGCTGATATTTCCTTTGGGTCTCTGGGGCATGCTCCAGTCTCGAAAGCCTGGAGTGGCCTGACCTGGTCAAGAGGTCCAGGAGGGCTGGAAGTAGTGTGTGTGTGGGGGGGCTCTACGGGGCAGCTTTAGGTAGCCAGAATCTCCACCTCCCTCCCCTCCTTTCTGGGCTGGGGAAACTCCCCTGGGAAACTGGTCATCAGAAGGCCTTGGATCCTCTGGATTGGCTTCACTGAATTGGGCATTATGGCCATCAAGAGGCTCCTGTAGTAACTTATCCACAGCTCAGAACTTATCCTTTACTGGCTCTGACCTTGACCCTGAACAGAGGGGTCCTGAAGACTGGTTTTCCAGCAACTTGAACTAATAAAGGGCAGAGTATGCATGCTACCTGCATGACCAACAAACTACCCAACTCACACAATACACAAACCACACCATAGGCAACATACAATATGCATACCCCATGCTGCACACCCACCAAACCCATGCATACCAACTCATGCCACATGCACTGTGCAGCATACACACAGACACAGTGTGTGACCCAAAGACAATGCGCACCATGTATAGTGTACACATCATGCAATGCATCCATTGTAATATGTACAGAACTTTACAATATGAATCATGATAATAGCTAATATTAATTGGGCACTTACAGTGCCAGGCTATTCTAAGAACTTCACATAAATAAACTAGTTTAATCCTCACAACAACCCTAAGAAGTATGTGCTATTGTCCCTATTTTACAGCTGTCACGCTCCAGGGAAGGGCAATGTCCTATCTCTCCTGTGTGCGTCTCCTGTTACCTTGACAGGGCACATTCTCCTCTGCTGCGAATGACCTGTCAGCCTCCCCCTCCTCCTCCCTTCAGTCCCCCAGGTCTCTTGCTCAGGAGGGGACAGAGTGACAATGGTCGCTCATCCAGGCCTCCTCTCTCCAACAGGAAGAACGCTGTTGCCACAGCAATGATTCTCTTTGTTCTAGCTCCCCAAGGACAGCCCACCCATCAGGACCATGCTGGCTCCCTGGGTCTCTGTGTCCCTGCAAACCACCCACGGAAGTCCTCCAGCTGTAGCTCAGCCCGAGTAGGTGGTGCAACCGTCAGAAGCGACAACAGCCCAGGCTGCCGTGCTGGGCTCTGAGACCCCTCAGGACCAGCTCCTCCTCCTCCTGGCCCTGCCCCTGGCTTCTCCCCAGGCCCAGGCACCTGCTCACAGATGCACCCCACACACTAAGGGGGTCTGACTCCTTGAAGCTGTAGTCAGCCCCTCTCCCTCTGCTACCTGCTTCCTGTCTGGGAAAATGCTGGATGCATGTGGGGTCGGGGTCCTGCTAGGGGCACTGGGGCCTCTGGAGACCCCAAGGCAGAGCACTTGGCGGAAGTGATGCTTCAGGGAGGCTGAGGCTCTGGGCTCCTTTAAGCGGACCTGCCCAGCTGAGTTAAGGATGGTTAGGGGGTGAGACCTGGCAGGGTGGGCCGGCCAGGGGCTCCAGGGTTTCCTGATGAGTGGAAATCCTGTCAGTCCTCCAGCAATGGCGGAAGAAAACTGTCCGCTTTCCTCCTGGCCTATCGCTCCCTGTGGGTGTGGGTGTGGCCCCGGGGCAGGTGGGCCTGGAGTGGCCAGGCATCCGCCTGTGACCTTCGTTGGGGGAGAGGGAGCTTCTCCTTAAACCATTGGTTGGACATTTGTGCTGTTTCCAAGCAGGAAATGTGAACTCTGCCCCATCCCGCTCCTGCCGTCTTGTACACAAAATGTAGATTTTTGAGACTCTTCCTGCGGTGCTCGGGCTTGGTGGCTCTTCGGAATAGTGAAGCGGAGGACACCGAGGGGAGGAGGCAGCTGCACAGGTCACACCCTCCAGTGCTCTAACTTGGTGGCTACTCTTGGGAGTGGGGTTGGTAGCCTTGGGGAAGTTGCTAGACCTCGGCAGTGAGTGAGGCCCTTGCGGAGCCTTTTTCTGAGCTGCGGGGTGGGGAACTCTGCTTAGCTTTAGCTCTCATCTTACCAGGTGGTGAAGAAAAGCCATCAGGCTCTGGCCAGTCATGATGTAATTTCCATTTTCTAACTGGCCATGCTATAGGGAGGGATGGGGAGGAAGGGACCCATATGTCTCCCTTGTCCCACAGACCATATTTCTTACCTCTCTGAGAAACCTCTCGGGCCCCCACCCAGGAACCCCCAGGGACCCCACTGCTGCTCCAGCCCCTTCTCTTCCTCTGAGGGGTGCGGAGAGCCTCACTTCCCAGGTTGGGGGCTGTTATGAGAGTGGGGTTCCCCGTCATCCTTTCCCTCTGCTTTCCCCCCCTTATCTCTCCGTTGTTGTTTACATCTGGCATCTCTGAAGGGGAAAGACAAAGGGGTAAAGAAAACTGGGGGAGATGACAGGGGATAAGGAGGGGAGGGAGGAGAGGGAATAAGGGTGCAGGAAGAGACAGGGGCTCCCCAGGGAAGGGCAGGGGAGGGGGGGCGGGGAAGGAGGTGAAGTTCGGGGGCATCCCTGGGCCTAGGAGGCCCCTCCCACTCTTTTAAAAAATATTTGTTCAAATGCCACCTTCTCAAATGGGCCTTCTCTGTCCTCACTATTGAAAGTGACAAATGCTCTTCACCCCACTTCTAACCCCCTAACTCTACTCTGATTTTCTTTCTTTCTTTTTCTCTACCTGGGCTATGCCTTCTTCTAATACAACATCTAATCTCCTTACTTATTATTTTTTTTGGTTCTTGTCTGTTTCTGTTCCCCACCCCACCACTGGAATATATATGCATTTTTTTTTCCATTGGAATATTTTTTTGTCGGTTGTGTTCAAAGATGGATCACATGAGGTGCTTATAGTGACTCACTTGGCAGGTAAAAAACACGTGTTGGGGAGCAGGGGGAGGGGGTAGATGGGGTAAAGGGGTCAAATATGTGGTGACAGAAAGAAATCTAACTATGGGAGGTGAACACACAATGTAAATATATACATATACACCTTCCTGTTAAAATGGACAGCTGAAAGGTACTGGATTTCGTTAACTGATGTCTCCATAAAAAAATAAATTAAAAAAATACAAAAAGAAACACGTGCTGATCCAGTGCATCAGTGAATGGCCTTGGGGCCAGGAACAGGTAAGCCACCCTGCGGAGGGGCGGCTCAGGTCTGCGGTGCTGGAAGTTTCCACCCGATAACGTCTCCCATCTGCAGGGGCCTCTGGGAGAGGGGCAGCCTGAGCCCAGGCTGGGGCAGCTGCAGGGCAGTGGGTGATGAAGGGGGCGGGAGCAGGGGCCGCTGCTCCCTCCTCCCAGGGCACCCACCCACTTTCCATTCCTCTCCAGCCGTGGAGCCTCAGATGCCATATCCAACTGGAGGCAGGCTGGGCCAGCCCAGGCCCGAGCAGGCAGCCCCTCAGGACCCTTCTTCTCAGCCCTGGCAGGCTCCAGTCCCAGCTCCAGAGCGCCCCGGGGACTCACGTGCTTGGCACCTCGCTCCCGGTTGCCGCGATGTCAGCGCCCCAGCCGGTCCAGCTTCTCATTCAGAAGCCTTCGTCCACGTTCATCCCGGCCCAGCAGTGGTCTCTGTCCCAGGCACGTCGCCTCTGGGGAACCTCTCAGAAGCGTCTCTGGAGAGGCCCAGCCTCAGGGGTGCGTGGGAGGGGCCTCGCTCCGGCCTCCTGCTGCTCCGCTGGCCCCTCCTCTAGTGCGTGGGCGCACCGCCTCCTGCCTACGGGGGCGGAGGAGGACAGGTGGGCTTCCTGCTTGCCGTTGTCCAGTTTTCATCTTTAGGGAGTGCTTTGGCTGGGTGGGCCTGGGCCCTCCAACACCATGGGAGTGTGGATCAGGGTCCCTGAAGCACCCAGCCTGAGGGTTCCCAGCAGGCTTCAAACTTAACAGATCCAAACTACTCTTCTTCATCCCCACCCTGGTCTTGCTGCAGTAGTAAATGGCACCCGCAATTGCCAATTGCCTAGGTCCTCGCTGTAAACCCTGGAGGGGTTCTTCATGCCTCTCTCACACACATGCGGCTCTCAAGAAGCCCTGTGGCTCTTCCTTCAAAGGAGTACCAGAGCCCAGGGACTTCACACTGTCACCACCACCCTGCCCTGATCCCAGCCACCATCGAGTCTTCTGGAGTGCGGCTGTGACCTCCTAACTGGTCTCTCCGATGCCACCCTTGCCTGCCCCAATCTGCTGTTTACCCAGCAGCCAAGGCAGTCCTGCTAGGACCTAAGTCAGTTAGGTCCCTTCTCTGCTCACGGCCCTGCCAAGCCCCTTACCACACAGCCCACAGTCCCGTGTGGTCAGCTCCCCTCCTGATCTCCGACCTCGCCCCACGCCCCTGCCCTCCAGCCTCGCTGGCCTGTCTCACCCATTCCTTGAATTTAACTAGGAGGGTTCTGCCTCAGGGTCTTTGTTCTTGTTATGCCCTCAGCCTGGGATGCTCTTTCTCTAGATAACTGTGTGGCTCACTCCTTCCTTCAGGTCTTGGCCCAAATGTCGCCTCCTCTGACAGGCTTTTCTTGATCACGCTGCATAAAGGGTCCCCATCCCATCCCTTTAAACCCTCTCATCTTGGTGTGTATAATATATTATATAATTATATATATTATATATATATATATATATATATATATCTTTTGTATCTCTATCCGGCCTTGTATTTTATAAATACTCATTGACTGTCGCAATGTCAGCTCCACGAGAATAGGGAGATTGTTCTGTCTGCGGTTTCATTTCCATTGCTTAGAAATGCACAGTCCAACATGGTAGCTATTAGCCACAGGTGGCTATTTAAATGTGAATTAATTAAAATAAGCTAAAAATCCAGCTCCTCAGCCACACCAGCCACTCTTCAAGTGCTCAGTAGCCACATGCGGCTGGCTGGTGGCTGCGTATTGGGTAGTTCAGATAGAACGTGTCCTTGGTCACAGGAAGTTCTACTGAGCAGTGCTGGCTTCGAACACTGTAGGTGCTCAGTGCACAGTTGTTGAATGAATTCATGAATGAAGGGTGCTTTTGAGAACATCATCCTTACAGGAGAGTGGGGAGTTCCCCATGTGCTAGACTTTTGGCTGGGAAGTTTTGCCAGTACTAACTCAGCTTCGTAACTGAGGCGGCTCTGGACAGCACCAGCTTACGGACAAGGAAACTGGGGCTGAGAGAGGCTAACGAAGTTTTAATAGCTTTACTGAGATGTAATTCACATACCATAAAATCTACCCATTTAAAGTGTATGAGTCAATGTTTTTTTTTAGATTCACAGAGTTGTGCAACTCTCACAGCGATTAATTTTAAATATTTTCATCACCCCGAAAAAGTATCATTTAGCAGTCACTTCCCACAACCATCGATCTATTTTCTGTCTGTATGGATTTGCCTATTTTGGACATTTCATGTAAATGAAAATTGTGCACTGTGTCATTTGTGCGAATGGTTGATTTCATGAGTGCTAGATTTTACAACTTCATGACTTGTAATTCAGTACCCAGTGGTAGAACTACCAATTTTCAAATGCATTAGAAAGGAATAATGGTACATATTTGGAAACAGAAAGGCTGATGATAGGTAAGAAGAAGCCCTGGGTGTTGAAGATGTCTGTCCCCCATGTTCACAACAGCATCATTCAAATAGGTAAAATGTGGAAGCGACCTATGTGCCCGTTGACAGGAATGGGTAAGCAAAACGTGGTCTATATATGCAATGGAATACTATTCAGCCTTGAAAAGGAAGGACTGCTGACACATGCTACGGTATGGATGAACCTTGAGGACATTATGCTAAGTGAAATGAGCCAGTCAAAAAAGACAAATACGGTATATTTCACTTTGATTCCCCGAGGTAAATCAAAGTCATAGAGGCAGAAGTAGACTGGTGGTTGCCAGGGGCTGAAAGAGGGGAGAAGGGAGAGTTAGTACTTCGTAGGGACAGAGTTTCAGTTTTAGCAGATGAAAGAGTTCTGGAGATGGCGGTGGTGATGGTTGCACAACATTACGAATGTCTTTAAAAATGGCTAAGGTGGTAATTTTCGTTAGGGTAAGCTTTATGTTATGTGCATTTTACACAATAAAACGTGGGGGAAAAAAGGTAGGCAGACACTCTAGTGTCGGGAGTCATGGGGGCTGTGACCTGTGGTGATCTTAGATATTCTAGTAGTTGTTGACCCTGCGCACGAGCAGCCTCTCTGGGCGAAAGGTCTGTCCAAGTGACTACAGTGCCGCCCTTGTAGACCACGCAGACCAACGCTTGGAGCCAGCCTTCAGCGGAGGCGATGCCCGGTCTCCTGGACTCTGGAGACTATGGCCTGAAATATCTTTGGCCTCTCGAGCAGCATAGGGGAAGCACAGTCGCAGGCGACTATTGATTGGGTTCCCCAAAGATCCGTGTTCACCAGCGGCATGCCTAACCTCTGAGAACCTACCCTCATCTGTAAAGTGGAGTAATACACATCTACAGCAGACGCTGCTGAAAAGTGAACGCGGTAAGGCACGTGGCTGGCCATGTGCTTGACAAATCATCCGAGTTCTCTCTTGAGGCAAGAAGGCTTTTCTGCACGAAGATGCAATGGCTGGAGGAGAGGTGAGTAAAGATGCTCAGGCCTTTCTTCTTACCACCTGGCTTCCTTTGGGGTCTGGAGCCACAGCCCCTCCTCCATTCTGTGTTTAGCCCGGAGCTGCCAGGTGGTGTTGGGACAGAGCACCATGTGGTACAGCTAAGTGGGTACACCTACTTATTTATCCTCCCGTCTGGAAACAGTGGTTCCTTGCTGGACCGTGTATCTCAGTGGGAAACTTGGCTGAGATTTATCGTCCTATCTTGCTGGCTGTGGACTGTGGGAAGGTAAAAAAAAAAAAAAGAAAAAATGTCCTTTTTGAGGCAATAAAACAAAATGAACCCAATTTCTCTCCAGAGTAAGAATCGTTACATTTGACAATGGCTGTAAAGTGTGCCGCAGTGAGGGCTGGGGTCGGCTGCCGGGAGTCTGGGTGCGGGAAGGGGGGGATGGTCACCCCTGCAAGACAGAGCGATTGCGCAGTCACCAAGTGGGCCCGGAAGGGGACCGCGGATGCCACCCACAGCCCGTCTAATGCCCGGGTACCCTTGAGGTCTTCATGGGGATCCCGCGCACATCTGTCGAGCGCCTCCACTGGGCAGGGAGAGGTAAGAAGGCCGCCATGCCTGTTGTACCCAGTGCTTTGGAGAGAAAAGAACACACATGTACGTGGTTAAGTTAAACCGCACTGAGTGTTTCTGAGTTTGGATCTTATTAGGGGGCAGCGAGAAACCAAGCTTTACCAGGTTGTGTTTAGATTTTTTTGAGCTCTAACTTACGAAGTGCTCAAGTCTTGAGTTTACAATTGACTACATATTTCACTTGTACATGTCCGTGTAACTACCACCCAGATCAAGACATAGGACACGCAGGGCCCTCCAGGAAGTTCCCCTTTTCCAATCAACGCTCCTCAAGGTAACCGCTGTAGATGAGTCTTCTTAAATATCACGTAATGGGAGATACACAGCGTGACATTTTTGAGTGTTTGCTTCTTTTCCTCCCTCGGTAGAGTTCATCCACGCCGTTGCATGCAGTAGCTCGTTATTTTTCATTGCTGCTTATTATTCCACTTTAGGAATAGATCACAATCTATTTATCCGCGCTGGTGGGCGGACATCATGCTTGCTTCAAGTTTGGGGCTTTGACTGGTAAAGCTGCAGTGAACATTCTTGAATGTGCCTTTCAGTGCACATAAGAAAGAGTTTTGTGTAGAGGAGTGACATGATCACATTGGCCTATTTTTTTTTCCTGTTGTTCCTTGCGATAGTTCATTTTATATGTCAACTCGACTGGGCCAAGGGGTGCCCAGATATTTGGTGAAACATTATTCTCAGTGTGTCTGTGAGAGTGTTTCTGAGATTAACATTTGAGTCAGTAAACCGCGTAGAGGAGGTCAGCCTCCCCAATATGGTGGGCCTCATCTAATCAGGCGAAGGCCCAAATGGAAACAAAAGCACTGACTCTCCAGCGAGGAAGTAGAAACTTCTCCAGCCTGACCGCTTTGAGTTGAGTCATTGGGTGTCTCCTGCCTTCGGATGCGAACGGAGACCTTGGCTCTTCCCGGGTCTCGAACCTGCGGCCGTGGGGCTGGAGCCACACCATCGGCTCTCCTGCAGCTCCAGCTTCCTATCTGCAGACCTTGGGACAGCTCAGCCTCTAGAATCGTGTGAGCCAATTCCTCATAAAAAAATTTCCCTCTATACGTACATATTCCGTTAGATCTGTTTCTCTGGAGAATCCTAACACGTTCCTCTCACTTTTTATTTGGAAAGATTTCAGATTTGTTGAAAAATTGAGATAGTAACACGATGGTGGCAAGCTGACCGCTTTGACGATATCTCCTGTGTCAGCGTGTCTTCTCACGCCGACGCTGGGCTTGGCCACGTGTCTTGCTTTGACCAATGGCAACAGCCGCTTGAAAGAGTGCGTCTTTTCCTCTTCCTCTCTTGGACCTCTGTCTCTGCCATGAGGACACTCACAGGCCAGCCTGCCTGCTGGAGGTGAGAGACTCATGGAGGAGAGGTCGTGGTCACCATGGACAGGCTGATGACAGACTCATCAATACGCCCAGTTGATGACCCGCAGGCTTGCATGAACGTATAAAGAGCTATTGTTTTAAGATTGGGGATGGTTTAACACAAACAACTGATACAGCAATAAATACGTTTTCACCTTTACTACCTAGATTTCCCTATCATTAACATTTTGCCGTAGTGGCTTTATTGCTCTTTTTTTTCGTCTTTCTCTGAAACATTTGGAAGTGGCCAACGTCCTGACACGTCCCCTTACATACTTTAGTGTCTGTCTCCTAAGGACAAAGCCATCCTCCTGTATAAACCTACTAGCCGATCACACCAAGACACTCAATATTGTTGCAACATTGAGCTCATATTCAAATTCCCCCAGTCACCCCAAAATGCCCCTTATGGCTATTGTATTATTGTTTTACCTCTGGGGTCTTATTGGGATCATTTTTGTACACTGCCCCATTCCGCAGTCCTGTCCCTGACATATATGTGTAGGCCCAGCTCAGCATCCATCCTCCGTGAGGACTGAGGCGGGAAAGCCACACCGTCTGGGTTTAAATCCCTGCGTTGTCACTTCCCAGCTGGGTGACCGGGGAACGCCACATCACGTTTCTGGGCATTAGGTGCCTTATGTGCAGAACGAGCACGTGACTATCCTCCACCTCGCTGGGTTATTGTGAGCATCAATGAATTACACACGGGGCAGGGGCCTATATTGTAAGTCACTAGTGCTTTTTGTCGCAGACACAATCATCATTACTCTTTGCATCTATTGATCAAAGAGTTCCTGTCATACACCTCTCCCTGAGCTTCCTGAGCAGAAGCTGGGAAAGCAGGGTTGGGACTCCTGCTCCGATAATCCACATGTGGCCTGAGGGGGGTGGGGCATTCGGTTTAGGGGAAGGAGCACCTTAGTCCTTGCTTGACCTCTAACTTGCTGCGTGCTTGGGCAAGTCCCCTCCTCTCTGGTCCCAATGTTCCCTCTTCCTCCCTTTTCCCCCTTCCTTCTTTCAATTGAATTGATTGAAGATTCTCCCCCTCCCATTCTATTTTCGTCCCCATTAATTTGGAAGCTATAATACATGCTATTTCTATTCACTTGTAATTACCCTAGAAAATTTCACATGCGTATTGAGATTATAATTGTCATCTATGATTTCTGTCTTCGCCCTCCGCCCACATAATTTCAAGACCTTAAAATGCTTTAACTCTGTTTGTCCTGTGTTTCGATTCTCTCTTGTTTGTTTTAACGACACAAATTAAACATTTTAAATGGTCAACGTTTGTTTAAATCACTCACGTTCACCTTTTTCTTTTTTTCCCTCACTATTCTTTTTTTTTTTTTTTTTTTTTTTACATCGTAGACCTTCCTGCTGGGCTCAATTTCCTTTGTTTTTAAAGTTTACTCTTTGGTTGTACACTCTGACCGTTTTTTGTTTATTTGAAAATGTTGTATTTTGTTCTCATTCTTGAAAACTAGTTTCAGAGGTTATAGCATTCTCAGGTGACAGCCTCTCTCTCATCTCCTCTAAGCTTTTTGAAGGTGTTATTCCGCTGTCTCCTGGCTTCTAGAGTTTCTTTGAGAACCCCTGCCATCAGTCCATTTGACTTTTTTTTTTTTTTTTTTAGGTAATCTCTCTTTTATCTCTGGCTGCTTTTAAGATTGTCTCTTTGTCTGTGATGTTCTGCAGTGTCACCGTGGCGTGTTTAGGTGGATGTCTCTTTTTTATTTATTCTGCTTGCACTTCACTGAGCTTTCCGGATCTGAAGATGGGAGTCTTTGACGGTTCTGGAAAACTCTTAGTTATTTTCTTTTTGAATGTGACTCTCCATTATTCTAATAGCTCCTTCTGGAACTCTGATGAGACACAGGTTAGATCTTCTCATTTCTATTCCCCGTGCTTCTTAATCTCTTACATTTTCCTTTTTTTTTTCTTTCTTTGTCTCTCTCTGCTGCGTTCTGGGAAAGGCCTTCTTACCTTGTGTCCAGTTTACTGATGCTCTTCTCAACTGTGTCTTATATTCTGCTTTACCCATTATTTCAGTTTCTCACAATAAATACATTTTTCATTTCTGGACATTTTCGTTGATTCTTTTTCAAATCAGCCTTGTAATTTTTTGTAATCTCATTTTCTTTTTTCATTCTTTGGCATTTTACATTTCAAACCAGTGGTCCCCAACCTTTTGGCACCAGGGCCAGTGCTCCTATGAGAATCTAATGCCTGATGATCTGAAGTGGAGCCAAGGTGGGGATGCTAGCGCTGGGGAGCGGCTGCAGATACAGATGAAGTTTGGCTTGCTTGCCTGTCGCTCATCTCCTGTTGTGTGCCCGGTTCTTAACAGGCAGGCCATGGACCGATACCAGTCTGCAGCCCGGGGCTGGGGACCTCTGTTTTAAATAGACTGATATATTTATTTATAGTCTATCTCTGATAATTCCAACATTTGCTATCTTTATAAGTCTGATTATAGATGTTTCTGATAACTTGTGCTCATTGTAGCTTGTTTCCTCATATATTTTGACTTTTTTTATTGTGCACACATGTTTCTTTTCTCTTTCTTCTTTTCTGTCTGTCTGTCTGTCTCTCTCTCTCTGTCTCTCTCTCTCTCTCTTTCTTTCTGTTTTAGGTGAGGCAACCCTTGGTTGACTTCACAGATTGCAAAGACCTTGTGGGCTTACTATCTCTTATTTTTTATTTTTTACACCTCCAGCACCTGGGCTTCCTAGGTGGTCTCCCATCCAAGTACTAACCAGGGTTGACCAGATGCCCCCAGGAAAGTGCCAACTCACTCACTTCCCTGGAATTACATTTCTTGTCCCTTCTGACCTCTGCAGGTGTTCTTTACTTTCTCACAAGCCTATGCATGAAAAAAAAAAAAAATATATATATATATATATATATTTTAAACAGTTCATCCATCAGTTTTAATGATCCTGTGTTGGGAAGATACCTTGAGATTAGAAGTCAGCCATGTGGCCCGGTTTTATTTTTTTCTTCATTCATGTGCTTATTCATGCACCCAGCATTCCCTGGAGCACCTACCAGGGGCCAAGTTCCAGGTGAGGCAAAGCGGATCCAGAGACAAATAGACGCCGTTGCTGCCCTTGGAAGCTCATCGTGAAGTAGAACCCCTTACACAGCGACTGGATGGTGTTGGGAGAAAGAATCTGAGTTACAGAAGAACCATTGCTGCTGTCTATTGAGCATCTCTTCACAGCGCCGAACGCGGTGCCAAGCACTCCATGGCCATCATGTCTGTGACTCCTCTGGACAACCCCACGAGGGCGGTGGTATTACTGACCCTCTGATGGGGAAACAGAGGCTCAGAGAGGTTACGTAACTTGCCTGAGGTCACATAGTCGCACAATCGTAGAGCCATCATTGGAAACCAGGGCACTTGGCTAAGAGCTGGGATCTTAACCTCTGTGCTGCGAGATGGTCCTCCACTTTCCTATCCTTGAAGACGGTTGCTCCCCTCGTCCTTAGCTCCTCCCTCAACCTCCTAGCCCATCAGTGACTTCTTAGCCCTGCCACGATTCTGGGCCAGATACATGTGTAGGGGCCTGACCCCCTCCCAGACTGTCCTTAAAAAAGACCTCCCCGCTGCCAAGAAGTAGCTCTAGAAGAAGGATATGGCGAGGGCAGCCGCACTCATATTCTCTCCTCTGTCGTTTTGGCAGGGACAGTGAGGTCCTTGGGGAGGAGGATGGCACACCTGGGAAGAAGGGGGCTCGTCTGGCATCCTTCATGAGGGCGGGTTTAGCTTAGCAGAGGGGTCAGGCTCGGGTGGGGGGATGCGAGGGGTCTTCAGTAGGGGTCCCCAGAGGATGAGGAGGTGTGGCCTGGAATAGGTGAAGAGTGGGAGGACTGGGTTCCCGCCCACAGGATGCCAGAGCCAGGGCCACCTTCCGGCTGGGGCTGACTCCTTTGGGCCTACAGGGGTGGGGTGGAGGATGTTCTTCACAACCAGCCTGACCAGTCCTCTGTGTGTGTGTGTGTGTGTGTGTGTGTGTGTGTGTGTGCATACGCACACAGGCATGCACACATACACATCTGTGTACTCCCTAAGGAAGGACTGGACAGTCTGAGCCATCTCTGTCCCCAGCACACTTAGCTGAGAGTCTGGTTCTCAGCCATAGGTATCTGTTCGACAGACCATGGCTGTGTGTATTAAAAATTTTTTAAATTACATATATCATACCTGACTATATGCTTTCTGTGCCTTTCAAGCCCAAAGGAAGCATACTAAGGAGAAAAGGAGAAATTCCCTTCTTCATCCCACCCCCGCTTCACCCCTCACAAAGGTGACCGCTGGTAGCAATTCGGTGTCTCCTGCCGGATGGTCTTCCAGCATGCACGAATTTGCACTCATGGAGCAGACCGCCACACACACACACGCACACACACACACACACACCAGGGTCCACCACGCACACTTTTACTTCGGCACCCACAGGTCTGGAAGCACCTTCATTCTCCCCTTCCCCCTGTTGCTAGGTCGTTCTGCCCACCCCCCACCCCCTCTGAGGCCCAGGGCTCACTCAGGACTCTGAGGGGGAGGGCAGACGCTGCTCCCATTCCCAGCATTCCTCCTCTGACAAGAGGAAGTGGGTGGGGCAGAGGAGGCTGGGGAGGGTGGGAGGGGTCCTCAGAATTAGGAGGATCACGGGGGGGGGGGGAGCGGGGGGTCCCCAAAGGGTAGGGAGAAGAATGAAAAGACCCAAGATTGTCTGCTTTTTCACAGAACCTCTTCCCTGAGCTCTCCCCCTGCCCCTTTCTCCCTCCTTCTCATCATCACTCCCACCCCCCCCACACACAAACAGGGTCCCAGCCTCGCGTCCCCCGTCTCTGATCTGGAACCCTGCACGGAGGTCTCAGTTTGCTCTGAAGGCTTGTCATGTCTGCCTTTAATGAAGTTTAATTATCTTCCAAGATTCGATGAATAATTATAAATCTTTTCAAGATGCAATCACACGGGTTCATCTTCATTAACGGTGGAAAATCAATTGTAATTCGCGTAATTCCTCTCTTCTGGAGATCAGTCTGTTTGTACACGCACTCCCCCTTCTCACCTCGCTTTGTCTCCCCCAAGAAGCATATTGGATGCCGGGCTTTTTCCTTCCAAACTGATGATCCTTGTGTGTGTGTGTGTGTGGTGGGCGGGGGCAAGGCCCAGGTGGAGGAGAGGAGGGGAGAGAGGGAAGGATGGTCCCAGAGGGGTGCAGGACGTGGTAGATGCTTATAAGAGGCAGGGAGAGCTGGGAGAGGGGAGGAGAGGGAGGGATGGGGAGGACAGGGAAGGGGAGGGGGTGGAGGGTCCTCAGCTGCATTAGCCACATTTCAAGTGCTCAGTCGTCACCCGTGGCTAGTGACTGGTGAATTGGACAACGCGTATATATAGACATTTCCAATCAGCACAGAAAGTTCTATGGGATGCTGCAGGGCTAGGGTCCCCAGGCATGCTGGCACCCACCAGTTATCACGAGCTGCCCTGACCCTGTGATAGATGTCCCTGCCTTGGCTTTGTGTTAGTTTCACTCTGGTGTAACAAACTACCAGAAACTTAGTAGCTTCAAACCACACAATTCCTTATCTGACAGTCCTGAAGGTCCACAGTCTGACATTGATCTCGCTGGGCTAAAACCAAGGTGTTGGCACACCTGTGTCCCTTTCCGGAGGCTCCAGGGGGACATCTGTTTTCTTGCCTGTTCCGGCTTCCAGAGGCCACCTGCGTTTCTTGGCTCAGGGCCACGTCTTCATCTTCAAAGCCAGCAACAACACCTCTCTCAGCCTGGCAGGGAAAGTGCTTCCCTTTCAACGGCTCGTGTGATTGGATTGGGCCCATCAATAACCCAGGACAATCCCCCATCTCAAGCCCCTTGACTCAATCACATCTGCAAAGACCCTTTCTTCATAGAAGGTACGTTTGGAATCTGATGTCCACGTCCTAATTTCTGGACCCCGTGACCCGAGTATGAGCTGCTTGCTGACAGCTCACAGCTGTGCCCCCGAGAGGGCATTGCCCTTGGCCACAGGGAACCGCCTCGATCAAGTTTACTCCCTACCCCCAGCCTCATCCCTGCCAGCGACTTTCTTCATGTGGAGATATGAAAGTCTGTCCTTTGGCCTCCGTTTGGGACTTCTCTAAGGGACCAGACCAGGTCCCGAACTCCCCACAGGATCAGCTCAGGTCTCAGCTGTGACTTCGTCACTGGCCGTCTTCTCCCTCCGTCCAGTCCCGCTGTCCTCACCGTCTTGTAAATGCATCTCCCGAGACACCCCAGTCCATGGCAGAACACTTCATCATGCGCCATAGCACCCTTTACGATCTGACCCCGCCAGCTTTAGCAGCTCACATGCCCCTCAGGCTCCAGCCCAGATGAGCCACTTTTAATTTCTGAAAAGTCTTTTTCCCCTCCCCCTTTAAGTTTTGCCCATGCTGGCCCTGCTACTTGGAATGCCCTTCATCTCCTGGCCATCTCCTCATCGCTCCTTAAAACCCAGCTCAAATGTCACCTCTTCCTGGAAGCCTTCTCAGATCTCTCCCCTGACACCACCAGTCTCCAGAAGAAGCCCCCTTCTGAGCTCCCATAGCTCCCTGGGCCCACTGCTTCTGTAACCCTCAGCAAGGTTTGCAGAGTGCCCTGATGTTGGGGACAGTGTCTTATTTTTTGCTATATCTACAGACACAGTATCTTGCCCTGAGTAGGTTCTCATTGAGTGTTTGTTGATAGACTACTTGTGACCTCAGCTGGCCCTGTTAGGTGTGTTCTATTATCTCCACTGACAGAGGAGGAAAATGAGGTTGAGAAGGGAGTGAGACCCAGGACACAGCCCCATCCTGGAGACTCGTTTTTCTAAGAAAAGACATCCCGGCGGCTCCCCAAACTCCAGCAGCCCAGGAATGGGGGTGAAACAGCTGACAGCTGTTTAGATATCTGAGTTAGAAGAGCAGAGCTGCAACTCCCCCTTCCACACATATGTTTCTGGTAATCAATTGGCGCATCATTAGCCCAAGGCAATAGTTGTCTCAACTCCAAATGAGATGCAAATGTAATTGGTTTCCTTAGGCTTGGTGGGCAGGGCCCTGCTAAGCTCAGGCTCTCCTCCTAAGAGGGGTCCAGTCCCCCGCTCCCAGACTCCGGAGACTCAGAACTACAGGGTCTGCGAGTGCACTGGAGGGAGGCTGGACCCGGGCGAAAAGACGTGAAATAACCCACCCACGTTCATCCGGGGGTGGGGCTGGGGAGAGGAGCAGGACCCTGACTCCCAGGTTGGCGATTTGTGGAGTCAGGAAGCAATGAGGCCAGGGACTCCTATGTGCTGGACAGAGGTGGAGCCATGGGACCTGTGATGCTCAAGGAGCCCTCCCTTCTGCACAGGCTCACTGAGACCTCATGTGCCTCTCGGCGGGGCAGCGTGGGACCATGGAGTCTGGGGATATCTCCTCCCCAAGCGCAGTCATCATTTACCAGCTTTGTACAGTGGAGCCTCACTTTGTACAATGGAAGTGGCACCACCTACCTTGCAGGGAGGTTGGAAAAAGGACACGTGATGTGCCCAGGACGCCCCTTTCTGAGCTGGAGCGTAACAGGCAGGCGTGATGATGTGATGATGGCATCTCGCATGTGTTAAGCGCTTACGCATTCTAGGCCTTGCTCTGCTCCGCATCATTTCATTCCATCCTTACAATGATGCTGTAAAGTAGGTGCTGTCATCCCCGCTTTACACGTGAGAAGACTGAGGCACAGGGAGATTAAGTGATTTACCCAAAGTTACACAGCTAGGGGGCGGAGGAGCCAGGACAAAAGCCCAGATTGTCTGTCTACACATCTGTGCTTGTGGTCCTTATTAGGCTACACTGTCTCTGACCCCGCATCCTTTCCTCTGGCCCTCCCTGAATGTCCCTGCTTTTCACCTTACCCCTTGAGGCCTGCCAAGCTGAAATTCTTCTCAGGTCTGTTATCTGGCCCATGTCAACCAGGTGTGACCTCCCTTCTGGCGTCTGGTGGGCTGGCCCAGGAGGGCAGCTTGTGGAGTGTTGGGGTCACGTGATCTGAATATCAGTCCTCTGATTGACAGAACCTACTTTACACCCAGAACCCTAGCTGCAAGGGAGTCTGAGAAACACAGTTTGGGTTTTGTGGCTTCTGCAGTTCAGGAATCCACACTAGAAAGACGTAGAACCGAGCTTTTGTTTCGTCTTATGCAAAGGGAGAAAAGGGTCTCTGCTCCCTCCAGGCTCCTCGGCTCTCCCTGCCCCTTTCTTTCTCCCTAGTTCTCGGTCTTGGATATTCAATGATCCTTTCACAGTCAGAGTTCAACGCTGGCTGGCTCTGCCTCTCTTTAACTGTGTGACATTGGACAAGTCACCTAACCTTTCTGACCTCATTATTCTCATCTGTGAAATGAAAACAATCGCGCCTTCCTGGGTGCTGTGGTTTGAGGGGTAAAGGAGATCATGTGTTGCAAAGTGCATCCAAGAGAGCCGGTCCAGAGCCTGCACACATGCAGGGCCCCCTGACGGTGGCTGCTGTTGCCGCGACTGCCTCTCCCACCTCTTCCATGGTCTTCCCTTCTGTTGGCAGGTCCCCGTGGGTCATCGACAGAGCATTGAGCCATCGCCGAAGCTGAATTATTAAATGTTTCCAAAATGGTAGTTGTGAATCGATTGAATTCTCTCTCTGCCCCAAGCCCCTTCCTCTGGGTAGCTCAATAGGGCAGGAGTCAGTGACAGAGTCTGGTGATGTTTTTTGGGAGGGTGAAGGTCAGAACTCCCTGAAAACCCTGGCAGCGTGGGTCTCTGACATGAGTTAGGTCCCCGAGGAAGCAGAAAGTGACTCTGGCTGGCTTAGTATGTGGTCAAACAGGACAAATCCAACCAAATCCATTTGTTCAGTTGTTTGCTAAGGAACAAACAAGTAGAACCACATGATCCTTTCTCTCTACCTGGCCAAAGCCTTTCTTGTCTTTAAGGCTCACCTGAGGGGTTGCCTCCTACAGGAAGCCCTCCTTGACTGTCCAAGCTCATCTCAGGGTTTTGGTTTGTTTGTTTCATTTTCCCTAACTAGCACTGCAGTCTGCTTGCCACCCTGGTATGCACTTCAGTTGCAAGTACACTCAAGCGATGTGTCACTAATAATCATTGAACTACCAACCCCTGTGAGTGATTTGCCTTAAAAAAAAAAAGATCAAATAGAGTAGAGTTAATATCATCTCTCTAATAAGGTCACTGTCACTCATCTCCTGTGCTTCCTTGCAGGGATGAGAGCAGGGGGCATTACTATATCTGGGAACAGCACGGCCCCCAGGGCTGTCTCATCACTGTGGCAGCCCAAGGGTCATAAATGGTCAGGGTAATTGTGAGTGATCATGGGGCGTGTGCATTGTGATTTTATAGCTACATCTATTTCCTTCTGCTGGATTTGATTAAACTATGGATGAGCTCAGATGGAGGAATTATTGAACCGCTTATAATGAGGATAGTTAACCCCTCTGGAGTACTTTCTCATGTCCCAGATACCACCTTTAGCACTCTGCACGCGCTATTATCTTATTAATCCTCCCACAAGCCTATGAAGTAGGTTCTATTAGTCTCATTTTAGAGAGGAAAACTGAAGCTCAGAGAAGTCGAGAAACTTGCTCAAGGTCACACAGCTGCTGGGCAGCAGAACAAGGAGCGAACCCAGGTTTATCTGAGTCCAGAGCTTGCTTTTGGAAATTCTTTCAAGATACACTCGAGCCCCCTTGTATCCACTCATTTACACACCATCTGGGAGCTAGACATTGTCCTGAGTGCCTGGAACAGCAGATAACAGGCTGAAGAGGCCAAGCACAGTGGCCCCAGGAGACC
This sequence comes from Eonycteris spelaea, assembly GCA_003508835.1. Classification (NCBI taxonomy): domain Eukaryota; kingdom Metazoa; phylum Chordata; class Mammalia; order Chiroptera; family Pteropodidae; genus Eonycteris; species Eonycteris spelaea. The sequence goes on along the minus strand of PUFA01000119.1, from coordinate 182,302 downwards.
CCGCGTCTCCCAAAGAAATGATATTATCTACCTATCGCCTGGTGTCCCAAACTCTCTCCCAGCTCAAGGACAGGGCTCCAGTAATTCTCTCCTCTCATGCTTTCATGCATCATCTATTTTTTCTCTCCATTGGGTCATTCCCAACACCATAAAGCATGCTATTATTTTTCCCATCTTGAGAAAAGAATCTTTCCTACACCATGCTTTTCTCTTCCCTGCTTCCCTATTTCTCTTTCCCTTTACAGCGAAACTCCTTAAAAGAGTTACCTTGCTGTCTCCAGTTCCTTTCCTCAGGTGCCTCTTAAATCCACCCCATTGGTTCTCACCCTTATCACTTCATCAACATTTTTCTTGTCGAAGTTACCAACGACTCATTGCTAAGTTCAGTCGTCAATTTTTGGTTCTCTTTGTACTTGCCCATCTGTTGCCTTTGACCCCAGGCATCCCTCCTTCTTGAACCTATTCTTTTGGCTCCCAGGACCCCTCTTCTCCTGGCTCTCCCCCTATATATCCCTGGTTACTCCCTCTCTTCTTCTTTGCTGGTCCCTCCTCGTCAAACTGCCCTGCTCGGTACTCAGTCCTCAGACTTCTGTACACTCACTCCCTAGACGTTCTCATCCAAGTTCATAGCTTCAAACACCGTGTAAACCAACGACCCCCAAATGTCTATTTTGAGCCCCGATAGTTCCCCTGAACTCCAGACTCATATATCCAGACACGTATATCCAGACTCGTATATACAACATCTTCGCTTGGAGGACTAAAAGACATCTCCAATCACATACACAAAACTGAGCATCTGATATCCCCAAACCTACTTCACCCTTCTTCCTCATCCCAAGTGGTGTTAACTGCATGCTGCCCAGGCCAAAAGTTTTGGGGTCATTCTCGATGCCTCTGTTTCCCTCACCTTCCATGTCCAATCCCTCAGCAAATACTGTCTGCTCTGCTTTCAAAACATATCCAGGATCCGTCACTTCTTATCTCCATGGTTACAAACCCCCTGAGCACCCATCATCATTCTCTTAGTTTATTGCAATACCTTCCTGACTGGTCTCTCTGCTTCCGCCCTTACCCCTTGACTGTATTCTCGCCCAACAACCAGAGGGATCCTGTTAAAACGTAAATCACGTGACTCCTCCTCCACCGACTCAGATGGCTTCTTATCTCACTCAGAATAAAAGCCAAAGTGTTATTATGACCTACGAGGCATCACATGATCTGCGCCCCTCCCTTTTCTCTGTGGCCGTGCCTCCTCCCACTTGACCCTTGTTTGCACCACATCTGCTTCTTTGCTGTTCCCCAAACCCCTGGGCATGCTCTTGCCCGAGGGCCTTTGCATCTGCTGCTCCTGCTGCCTGCCATTGGCTTTCTCCTTCCTTCAGTGTTTTTTAATTTTTTTTTTTTTTACTAACTGTCCCTTTTTAGAGAAGCCTTGCTAGTCCCCTTCTAAATGGTCAACCCCCACCGTGACTCCCATCCCTTTTCCACGTTCCACTTGACCTCCTTAGCACTCATCGCTAACACAATATACATTTTATTTATTTGTGAACCGATCGACTGTATCTCTCACGGAACGTCAGCTCATGAGAGCAGGGACTTCAGTCCTTATTTAAAACTGCCGTGCCCAAGTCGCTGGTGCATGTGCTCAGTAAATATTTGTTTAATGGGTGAGGGAATGCGTTCCTTCTCCCATCCATTGTGAATAGATCCAATTATACACAGCACCCATGCCACCCAAGGGTGGGGGGCGGTGCCGAAGAGTATGTGCCAAGCCAGCAAATGGGCCCTGAATATAAGGGGATTCTTCATTTCCCCGATGAGAACATTGAAAAAGTTTGTCGGGCCCATTTGAAATTATATTTTCTTATGCCATTGCAAAAAGTGGTTAAATATCTACTAATAATATTTGGTTTATTAGTCCGATTACATTTATCTACTTAAAAGCATGTTTCTAAAATAAGTTGTGCTAACTTAGAAACGTGGTGCATTGAGTGACATTATTTTACTCAGGCTCCTCTCCAGGGCCTCCCCCACTTCCAAGTGTCTTCAGAACGCAGACTTTTTCCATCTGGGGTATCTGAGACTTGGCAACTTTTGAGTCCTTGTGTGTTGCTGTCATTGGAAATTTCAGCCCAAGCTACAGGTGCCTATTCACTTCAGAATAAAAAAGGCTTTTTTTTTTTTTTTTTTTTTTTTTTTATCCGCTGGGTGTGTGTTACACTCATCACAACATGGCCAGGTGTCTGTAAATAGAGTGACAGACGGTCCTGGCTTGCCTGGGACTGAAACAGCCCAAATTGATCACCCTACCCATAAAGTTCTAGTTCACAGCCACATCCTGCAGTTCTGAGGTCACGCATCCGGGAATAGTGAATACATTTGGGTTGATTGCCCTTCCCAGCTCTTTATAAGCTGACCTACCAGGAGACTCCGTAAGGAGCCCCTGCTAGCTTTGATGGTGGCTGATGTGTTTTTCCTAAACAGCACTGCGTGGTCCAAGAGACATAACCGGCAGACGACTTCAAAAAGAGGCTTCGTTAAGACCCTAATATAACCCTATAGACCAGCCTTCTTAGGGTTGTCATGAGGCTTTGATGATGAAAATTTTCCCCATCCCCCACTACCCTCACGCACCCCCAGCCATTTCTCTAATGAGATCTAGAGGACATCACTCATTGACCCAGACTGCCCACCCCCCAAAGGGGCAAGAATAACAGCTGCTATGTGCCAGGCTACAGATAAGGTTTATAGCCTTTATAATGACTCATCTCCATTTTAGAGATGAGGAAACCAAGGCTCTAAGAAGGAAGAAGTGACTTGCCCAAGGCCATGCATCCAGTACCCTCCCTGAAATGCGCCTGACCTAGACCACTTGCTCAGAGGCTCTCCCAACGCCCTGCCCCAGGCCACTGTGTTAGTGATTTAGGGCTTGTCCAGATTTACTCTCCAGCTGGAGCAAAGGTAAGGTTCATCCAGGCATTTGGCCCCCTATTCCTGAGGTTCCCCAGTCTATGACCCAGCCTCAGACCCTTTGCCCTCGGGACCGAGTTCCTGAGGCCCCAGATCCAGTGACCCAAACTGGGGATGGGGTGGAGCAATTTTTTTTTTTTTCCCTTACACTCCAGCTTCTGGGTCCCTGGCCCAGACCTGGAGCATTCATTCTGAGTGTAATACAGAGGAGTTCATTAAATTAGCCCCAGTTACCTGAAGTGGCTTCTAAGTCATGCCTCGGCTCAGCCCTTTACACCCACATTTCATTGGCTCCCTTCTGCTTGGGAGTGGCTGAGACTGGAGAGCCTGGCCCAGCAACCTGGGGAAGGATGGCTTTGGAACACAGGTGCACCTGGCTGTCTGCCTGTTCACAAGCATTTCTTAAGCACCTAGTATGCACTTCACGTGCAGGATGCTGAGGGTGCAACAGTAAACAATGCCTGGACCCCTTCCGCACACTTGCCCCAGGCAGAATGTAAGGCTATGTGAGCTGGGAGGGGCATTAGGACCCTCCACCCAGGCCTGATCCTGTTTCTGTGGTCTCTCCTTGCTTCTCCGTGAACTCATAACATTTCCTGCTTTTCAGATCCCAGCTCTGGAGGCACCTCCTCAGGAAGCCCTCCCTGACTGCCCAGCTCACACCTCTCCCTCCTGGCGTCCCTACCACAGAGTTGTGCAATGAGCCAGGGACAGTGGTGATGGTGCGGGGACACGCTCCTGGAGGGTGGAGGCCGGGTCTCTTGTTCTCTTTATGCCCAGAAACAATAGCCCTAAGTCTCTGATTTCAACACATTGGAGAATCAAAGAATGTGGGAAAAAGAATGGAGGGGAAAACTGAAGATCAGAGAAGGACAGTAACTTGCCTGAGGTCACACAGCAGGTTAGCAGCAGAGCCAGGACTAAAATGCTTCTCTCTAGAGTCTTTCCCCTACAATTTGATAATGCCCAACATTTATGGGGCATCTTTTCATGTCTGGAACTGTTCTAAGCACTTAAGATATGTGAGCTCATCTAGCCTGTCAACAGCTCCTCAAGAAAGGTATTAATATTATTGTCCCCTCCCCTACTTACAGACACAATACCCGAGGCCTGGAGAAGCTACAGAGTTGGCCTTAAGAGCCTTCATGGTCAGTAAACGTGAACTCAACATTCCAGCACAGGTGAATCACCCCCAAACTCATGCTCCTTACTGCTGCATTGTATCAGCGATTCCAAAGTCACCAGGCGACCTGCACAGGCTTCAGGGACTGTGACCCTCACATCGGAATTGCACATGGGCACATATTTCAAGGGAGAGGATCCATACCTTTTATCAGATTCTCAAAAGGGTCTGCCTCCAACCCGTCCCCAAGTAAGGCTCATTGTTCTATGTAACATTTACTGGGTGGTTACTTGTGAGAATGGGGGTAGAGAGGTGAGCTTAGTGAAATAAGGAGATGTGTGTGTGAGTGTGTGTGTGTGCACACGTGCACACGTACGAGAGAGAGAGAGAGAGAGAGAGAGAGAACAAGCACACGGCACACGGGGGTGAAGGTGGGCGGGCCAGGTCCCTGCTCTCTCCGTTTTTCGGTCCTGCCTCCTGACATCCCCCCGCCACGTTAGCAGCCCGTGGACACCATGGGGTCCGGCCGGCACACGCGTGTGCTCCCACGTACAGCAGGCTGGACTCACAGCCAACTTCCACGCCATGTTCCATTTCTCTTCCGCCCATCAGCCAGGCCTCCCCAGGGCCCGATCTCCACGGGTGTTTTATGGAAGGTGTCAGCTCCCGGCTCCACTCTCCGGCCTGATGTAGTTATTAGGAACAGCTGCAAGAAGAGACAGAACACCAGGAGAAAAGGCGGGGCCTCGGGTCCCTGAAGCAGCTGCTGAGAACGTGTACTCCCTCGTTCCTCGTGTCACCCAAAGCGGCTCCCCGCTCCTGCCATCACTTTCTGTTTAGAACTGCATAATAATTAAGATGCATATTTGGAAACAATTAAAAATAAGCTGCCAGCGTGTGGCTAATTTTGCTCAGGCTGCAATGATAATATTAATCCAGAGAAGCGGAGACCATCGAAGTCATCGGGACGCAGGTGGCTCCTGGCTTGGGGGCTGGTCGGTATCTGAGAGCCCCCAGCTTCTCGATGGCCTGGGTGGAGATGGCTTGGGCCAACAGCCAAGACCCCCTGGTGGTCAGTTGGCAAGGGGGCTGGACTGGAGGACTCACCTCTTGCACCTGAGTCCACAGGCCCAAAGGTGTCTTGCTACCCGAAGCTGAGTCCTGCGTGCTCACAGGACACCCTCTGCCCCGCCTTGGCCAGCTCCCCTGCTTCTGAACCCCCGCGGTTTCTACTGCTCTGGCAGGTGTCTGTGGTTACAGGACATGGTATACAGGTGAATTGTGTTTTGTGAACCATGGAGGTCCTGGGTTCGAGTCCTGCCTCTGCCTCCTCCTGCCTGGGTGACCGTGGCTGAGCTCCGTCCCTTCTTTTCCCCCCATTCTCCCTCTGCCGCGCGGCTCCGGACGCAGGAGCTCAGCTCCAGCCTCAGACACCAGAGCGCGTTGGAATTCTAGCTCCGCCTCTCAGCAGCTCTATGAGCAAGACGCTGTTTCTTCATCAGCAAAACGGGGATGACGATGCCGACCTTCTATACACACAGAAAACTCTTACGAGGATGAAAGGAGAGATGCTGGAGAAGCGCTTAGCAAGGCGCCCGGCTCAGGGCCGAGGGTTCACTATGCGCATCGGATGCTGTCATCACACTGCCGCGCTCTGCGCTCTGCTCCTCGTATGGGCAGACGGAACGCCTGTGAGACCCCTCCCCACGCAAACAGCCCTGACTCTGCAGTCCCCTCCCTGCGCCACGTCCCTGACTCTGCGGTCCCCTCCCTGCGCCACGTCCTGGGCAGCGAGCTCTGGCGAGGGCAGGGACCAGGTCCCGGGGCATTTCGTGTCCCCCACCAGTGCCCCCTAACATTCATAGTGTGTTTACCAAACGCCTGCCCACGTTACTGCCGCGGTCCCCCGCCCTCTCTCCTTTCCCATCTTGCTCCCGTCACCTGTACCCGGGAGAACGGACGCGCGCACGTCTCCCCTCCGTTCAAACCCTCCGCCCGGTTCCCGGTTCCCGGAGAACGCTGGAGTCGATGCTGCAGCCTCCGTATGAGTTTGCTGTGTCTACAGTAACACGATTTCACAAATGTGGTGGCTTAAACCAATCGACATTTATTCTCTCACACTTCTGAGGCCAGAAGTCCGAAGTCCAGGTCTTCGCTTCCGCTGCGTCAGTGTCTCCTCGTGTCTGTCTCTCTTCTAGGGCCATTTGTCCCTGGATTCCGGGCCCTACCAGGTAATCCAGGATGATCTCATCTCGAGATCCTTAATTTAATCACAGGCAAAGGCCCTTTTCCCCAATAAGGTCACAGTCACAGGTTCTGGGGAACAGGATGTGAGCGTATCTTTGGGGGGGGCACCATTGAACCCACTACAGCGAAATAGAGATTCCTGCCCTCCCTGCCCCCTCTCTCCCATCACTCAGCTCACTGTCGGCTGGGCTGCCGGGCTCTTCCTTTAACCTTTCCACCTCGGGGCGCCCTGTGCCTCAGACAACCCGCAACTCTCCTCATTTCTTTTTGGTCTTTGCTCCGATGTGGCCCTTTCTGAGAGGACTTGCAGGCCACCCTGTTTAAGCCCTGTGGCAATTCCTCCCCTCCTTCCTGCTTTATTTTTCCCCACAGCACTTATTGTCCTTACCATGCGTCATTGTACTTATTTGTTCCTCGTTTCTCTCCCGCCCAGGAGAATAACCTCCAGGAGGGCAGGGACTTTGTCTGTTTTGCTCATTGATATAGCCCCAGTGTCTAAAACAGCAGCTAGCACACAGTAGGTGCTCAAAACCATTTGTGGAATAAACGATGAATGCAAAGGTGCTGGGCTGGGCTGGGAATATGGGGTGAAGGGGACAAATGAGCCCTTGTAACCCTCCTGGGAGAAGACAGTGCACTCATGGGGGTGCAGAGGTGGGATTCACCTTGCTTATCAAGAGCACTGCGAATACTTCCTATCACCAGGCCCCGAAGCTGGAGCAGGGTCTTTAGAGGTAAGTGCGACCTAACTCAGGAGGCCAGTTGCCCTGTCTTCTTGCTCACCACGTGTGTCCCTAGTGCTGGCACTTCGTAGGGACTCAGCAAACATTTGTTGGATAAATGAATGGCTCGTTTCTGCCCTGAATCTGACCCAACATTATAGGGTCAATCAAAGGGAGGGGTGAGTATTGGCCCAGAGCAGAAGACTTTGGTCTGTAATATCACAGTGCCCAGGTGGAGAGGTCCCTAGCAAGCCCTCTGCCCTAGGTTGGAGAATGAGATGCATACAGGGACTCCATGGACCCCCTGAGAACAAGCTGATATCCCCATTGGGGGCAGGGCTGATCCCCTGGCCAGTTGCTCAGACCACTGTGGAGGGTGGCCCTCTACAGCTCATTGGCTGGCTGGCCATGTGCCCGCCCTGCCAGGAGGCCCATCACGGCCTTGGAACTCCTCAGTGCAGGGGAAGATACTCTGCTAATGACTGCCAGGCGGCTGAGCCAGGAGCAGCAGACTGAAGGGCATGTCATACATTAAGGGCCCAACCTCTCACCCAAGAACACACAAATCATCACGTCATCCGTCATTTCCTTCACCACCTGCAGTTCCAACCTGGCCCTGCTGCCGGCTGCCTGCTATCAGCTGCAGCCACTCCCCAGGGACCTTCCCCAGCAGCTCACGGAGGCAGGTGTTGGGAGCCTGTCTCAGCCCTCAAGGGAGCAGAGAGCAGATGGCTGGGGCATAGCAATGGTGCTCCCTGAGGCTGCCCATGGATGACCCTTCCTCAGTCTCCTCCCAGCTCCGTATCCGGCATGATGCTCTAGAAGACTGAGGCAGCCCCACTCACCCGGAAGCCCAGAGCCAGACCAGCTTCCCCTCTGGGGAGCCGCTGGAGCCGATCCCAGCTACACTTACCTCCCAGAAACCCTCCAGCTCGGAGTCCGTCTCACGAATAAAGTCCCCATCTGGCTTCTTAGCCGTGATCTTCCTCTCCGCAGCAGGTAGGGGCCTGGGCAGCACACGCAGCTTCTCTGCCATCATTGCCCATAGTCTGTCCTGTCTGCCACAGGCAGAATGTGAAGGACAAGCTGCCCACATGCCCACTGCAGCCTGGCAGGCTCGTCAAAGGCAGTAATTGTCGGGAGAAATTTGCCAGCAGAGTGAAATAGAGAGCTTTGAAGACATAAAGTGTTGGAGCTGCCGATAAGAAGCTGTTTTAGATAGACTTTCCTTCCCCTGTCAAAATGAGAACACAGGTTTTTGTTTGTTTGTTTGTTTTGTTTTGTTTTTCCATCTGAGTCCAAGCCTTTCAGCATCCAAGAAGGCCAGTATGGGTACAAGAGAGATTGATGGTGGGAAGATGGGCCTGGCGGAGCCTGGCTGCCTAAGACCCCACGGTGGCTGGAGGGTTTCTTGTCTCCTTGGCTGCCTCTGAGAGCCTCCTCAGAGCGATCTTGTGACCCTAGGCCCCCTGTCCGTCCCCTCCGACCCAGCTTCAGAACCAGGGGGCTGAGCCAGGCAGGCCCAGGGACCCGGCTCCTGCTGCATCCCAGCAGGACGTGAGTGGGATGAGGGGATTTCCCTATGGGTACCCTGAGATTCTCACTCTTTTACACCTTGAGGGCCCCTGTCCTTTTATGTAATTTGGTTTACGTGACACACATTCCTGGTAGAATATTGAGGAAAGAGATGGGCACAAAAAGAAAATTAAAATAGCCTGTAAATCCTTTCACTTGTTTATTATGTGCTGTGGCTTTCTGGTCCTTTCTTCTTATATAGTTACAAACACGGGCTCCTGCTGTTTCTTTGTGAGTTGCTGTCCCCAAGGCCTGACAGTATATTATGAACACATTCAGGGAAGCCTCTTGAGTCAGCGTCCGCCTGATCCATGGGGTCCCATCTGACTTTTCTACTCATTGACTGAGAACATTCAATGTGATGACAAGTGACTATGAATCCAGCCAACACACAGGCATGAATTTTAACCTCATGAGTCGCAGCAGCCTCTTCAGACCCTTGGAAATGGTCTGGCATGGATGGGCAAGGCACACTATTTATTTGATTTGCAGGCAACCTGTGAATGAGAGTGGGTCCATTGTAAGCAATTTGTGGCCCCTTAGGATTCATGGATGGCTTGGGCTGGGAGCAGGCAGTGAGAGTGCACGGTGGTGTGTTTTGGGGTTCAGGGAGGGTTGAGTTCATACCTGCAGAGTGTCCCACACATAGGGTGAGCTGCTTGGGATGTAGTTTGTGATTTTTCTATTTGCTCCTGGATTCTCTCTCCTTCCAGCTCTAGTCACTTCCTCAGGTTAAGATGGGTCTCTAGACCTCTCCCCAAACCCTCCCCCTCTCTGTCCCATGAATGGCCTGGGGTAGGTAACCCATTAACCCTTTGAAACCCATCCACTTAGACATCAGCTGAGATTAGTTGCTTAATTAATTGGCTGGATAGTGAGGAGGCGGAACATAGGAATGTCAGTTTTGATGAGTGACAGAGTTGGAAAGGATGCAGGGCACAGAGGACCTAGGAGTATTGGCAGGAACGGGGCACTGCAGTGAGGGCAGCAGGAGGGACTTCGAAGTGAAAGAAGGAGGCTTCCCAGGTGGAAACTGCCAGAAATAGATGTGGAAGGACACGGAGATCCAGCCTTCTTCAATATTTGACCAGGAACAAGCGAGAATACAGAACTGTAATGTCAGGCTCACCAAGAGCAACACTTTCCTAGAAAACAAATCCCCTCTATCGCGGCCCCAACAGGGAATTGTCCAGCTGCTAGCGAAGGATCTTTCGAAAACACAAAGCGTCCGTTGCCACTGCCCTGCGATGGCTTGCATCACTCTTAGGCTCAAAGTCCTGCCGAGGGTCCTTAAGAATCCATGATATCCGTGCCGCCTGCCTCTTTCTCTTCACTCTACGCCCCCTTCTCCTCCCCCAGGCCCCAGCCCCAGGGGCTTCTTTGCTCTTCCTCCAACACATCATATCTGTCCTGCCTAAGGGCCTTCACACTGGCTAGTCCCCCTGTGGACTGCGTTCTGTTCCCAAACCTTTGCATGACTATCTCCCTCCCATTATCAGGACTTCTCCTTACCTGTCACCACCTCAAAAAAGCCTGCCCCGTCCACCCGAGGTAAAACAGCCAGCCAGTTCCTTTCTCTAGGATCACTGTACTTCGATTATTTGCTTCACTTTTTACCATCTGAGATAGTCTTGCTTTTTCGTTTGCTTATGTCTTTGTCACCCAGCTCACTCTCTCTACTATAAGAGCCACTAGAACTGCTTTCTCCCGAGGGCAGTGCCTGGCAGACAGCAGGTGTTCAACAGACACCTGTTGACTGAGCAAACGGGGATGGGATTCTCACGCCCAAGGGAGGCGGCCCCCATCACATTTCTGGAAACTTCGGTTGAATTGACCAGAGGTGTGGCAGGGAGAAGTTTCATTTCATGTACTGGGGCCAATTACTCGGTAGTGACTGCTTGGGTTGAGAAAGGGTGTGAGGTCACATTTGACCTCTATGGGAGAGAGGGCTGTGATTGATGAATAACGTCTGCCATGGGCTTAAAGGCAGAAATAGTGGTGCGTGTGCCACATATCTGCCTCACCTGGGTTAGACTTCCCGTGGACGCAGGTGGAGCTTGCTTCTCCTCGGCAGGCCCTAGCACCTGGCACTAGGTGCTTGGTCATGACTGATGCTGGCTGTCTGGCCGGCTGGGAATTTGCTCAGCTTTGAGGCCCAGGCTTCTGAAGAGATAGGAGAAAACATCTAAGCCAGTGGTATTCAATCTTTTTTAAACCCGCAGCGTTCTTTTTCCAAAGGACATCTTACATAATTCTCATATACATCAGCAGACAAAAGCCAAGCTGCTACGGCTGGGTTTGGGGCATAGAGCCCCTCCTGCTTATATCCCCACCTCCAGCGGCAGCCCTGAGACACCCTCAAGGAACCTGACAGCACCCCAGAGCCCAGTCTGAGACATGGGCGGGGAAACCAGGGTCCAGAGAGGGGCAGTGATTACCCACGGTCACACAGCAACTGAGAACAGAAACTAGAGGTACTGGCCCAAGGCTTCCCAATTTAGTGCTCTTTCTGCCGTAACTCCCGGGTCTCCCACGGGGCAGGTGGCCTCAGCTCTGGCTGGACATGGAGGCCAGGAAAGGACTCCCCGCACCTCCTCGGGGCCAGGTGGACACCGGAGCAGCCATCTTTGCTTCGATCCTGAGAGAGGAGCATCCGTCCCTCCCAGACGGCCACTGGCTTCTACATTGTTTATCTTGCTCTTGGAGCCCGGGGTGTGACATCAGAAAACAGCTCCCTCTCCCTCACTGAGCTTTATTAATTAAAGCATTTCCCCTCTTTGGTAGCAGCTGTTTTGAAAGAGCTGGCAAATGTTTAATTCATCGGTTCAGAGCTGGGCCCCCCCATAACCCCCCCAACACCTCCTTCCTTCAAAGTGCTTTCCCAGGAAACCCTCCCGGGCACGAGGGCTGTTTTCCTGCTTCTGCCACTGCCAGGCTGCCTTTCCCCCCCCTCCCCCCGCCCCACTGCTTCTCCCTCTGATACCTGAGGGTGATTTGTTATTCAGCTCAAGAAATCTATTAGGAATGAACGAGGCTGGGTGCAAGCCCAGGTTCTCCTCCTTGAGATGGTTTAAAAGGCCACAATTTGTCGAATTACTACATGAGTATTTAATGATCATCTTCCTTGGCCATTTAGAGGCAAAAAATGAGGGCATCGATTACCCCGTGACCCTGATCAGAGGCTGTGCTTCCTCACGGTGGGGGCGGGGTGCTGCGGGCACGAGGCCGTCTCTAGGAAGGAACCTGGGAAGCAGCCTCTGGGGAACCCCTGTCCTCTTCACCGTGTCACCCAAAGTATGACTGCCCACTCATCTCCAGCGGGGACACGTGGCAACCTGGAAGGGGTTACTCTCTCAGGTAGGAGCTTCCAGCCAGCTAGCTCTCCCTAGTCCCCAAAGACGGGTTTGTCTGCACATCTGCACATCCGCCAGAGCCCCCACCCCAATTTCCTTCAAAGATCCAGTTTGAATTTGGTGGTTGGACATATACCAACCCTCTCAAGACCAGGAGCAGCGAGCCCCTTTCCCTCCTGCCTGTCGGGCTTGCAGAAACGGAGAGATGTATGCGGCCTAGTTCAGCCCTTCCCCCCTGTGCCCCCTCCTCGAGCCCCCTGAGTCATGGGGGCTCCTGTGTACAACCCCTTCTATGTCCACTTCCTCTGTCTCTCCCACCCATGGGAGCCCAACTGAATGCGGTGACCTATCGTCAACCAAACTTGTAACAAGATGCAAATGCTGTGCAAACTTGGGAACTTCAGGGAGCTATGGGGAGCAGAACGCCCGGGACACACCTCACCGAGGACGCGGACGCAACAGGAGCCCCGACCCTAGGGTTGGGTCCCACTGAATGGGCCGCCGCATGGGCGTCTCCAATGGGCGCATTAGATCTGCACCCCCTCGCAGAGCGACCCCACCCGGCAGATGCCCCAGCAGGTGGCCCTGAGCCTGGAAACACTGGGGAATGTTAAGCAGGCATCTTAGCAACGGAGTGAGGAGGGAACAGCTCTCCCTGAATGCTCAGCGCGTGCAGGTGCCGTGCAGGCTGGGGGCGTGAGCTCACGGGATCTCCGCCCAGCTCTAGGCGAACCTGCCATTTCGTGGACGAGGAAACTGAGGCGGGCTGAGAGTATGTAACTGCTCAGAGTCACTCAGCGTTAGGTGGCAAGTCTGGACTTGCGCCAGGCCGGTCTGTCCCCACACCCACACTGCAGACAGGGACAGCTGCGTTAGCCCCAGCCACGCGGCTTTGGGTCAGCTCCAGCCAAACAGGGTGAGACCCAGGCTCGCCCATCCTGGGCAGCATTGGGCTGTGTAAGGGCACAGCTCTGGGGTCAGGAAGACTGGGTTTGGATCCTGGCCTGCCACCTGCCACCTGCCACCTGTGTGGCCCTGGGTGAGACCCTGAACCTCCTTCTGTCTCAGTCTCTTTGTCTGTAAACACATTGACAGTTTACTTCCTAAGGTTACGGTAAAGATTCCTTTATTCAAAAATAAATATTCATTGGGTGCCTAACATGTTTCTTGCCTTGGTCTAGGGCCGGGAGGTGGACAATACACATACTGAGTGAGTTAATGACATGGCATGTTAAAAGGACAAGAGAAAGGGGAGCAGAACAAGAAAGACCCTGAGTGTAGGAGGGGTGTGTGTGTGTGTGTGTGTGTGTGTGTGTGTGCGCGCGCGCACACACACATGCACGCGTGTGTACACGCTCTGTGCTCTGCACAATTAAACACGGGAGGAGGGTCAGGGCAGGTCACATGGAGAAGGGGAGACCAAGCAAAGTGAGCCAAGCAGACATCTGGGGAGCCAGGGTTCTGGGCCAGAGGGAACTGCGAGCAGGAAGCCGGAAGGCGCGTGCCAGGTGTCTGAGGAAGGGCGAGGGGGTCAGCATGGCTGGAGCAGAGAGAGCGAGAGGGGACATCGTGGGAGATGAGGATCTGATCGCGTGGCCTCTCACAGGATTTTGTAAGGACTCTGAGTAGAATGGGGACACTGAGGAATCCAGGTGAAGCTTACGTAGTGCCTGACACAGGTAGTACCTGCTAAAAATGAGTTATTCTTTGTTATTCCTGTAAAATAATCGAGCAGGGTCCTGGTGTAGCCTTGGAGAGAAGCTCCCCCCTCGCTCTGGAAACTAACATCCCAATTAGACGCTGGTCCCCTGTGAGAGAGATGCCTTTTCCTGTCCTTGCAACAAGGACCTGCTGCTCTGTCCTGCTCCTCACTGAGAGTGGTGGGTTTGGCTAAGTGACGGTCCCTGCACTGGGCCACCCTGGGGCAGGAATGGGAGGGAAGGAGGAAGGAGAGGAAGAGAAGACCCAGAAAGAGAGGGGAAAGCGGGGAAGGAGGAGAGAGAAGAGGAGGGGGAGGGACATAGGGAAAGGAGGAAGAGGTGGGAGGCGGGAGGAGGGAGTGGAGCACCACAGGGCTCAGCATGCCATGCAGCTCCTTCAGCCGGGGGCGGGGTCCACACATGGCTCCCTCCCAGTGAGACTCTGCCAGAGTCTCAAAGAGGTAGTTATTTTGGGCAGCGGTGTGATTGGGAGCTTGGAAAACAGGAAATTGAGTAGTGATTAAGGTTGTAATAAGTTGACAACATCAAATATCATTACCCCTAGAACATGCAAATGATCAGTCTTTACCCGGGATTTGCCATGCAAATACCAATTAGCAGGGAAAGCATTTGCCTAGATGTGGGGGAGGCTGCTGCTTCTGCCAATACCACCCCTCACTGCCCCCTGCAAGAGCGGACACAAACGGGGGGGGTGGTGGTGGAAGCAGGGAGGAAGGGGCCCTGCTTGAATGTCACCGGCAGAGGAGAATGAGGGTCCACAGGGCGATCTCGTGACAGCCTGCTAGACACCGTGGCCTAGACGCACCCCCGCCACAGGCTCTGCCCTCTGCACTGGCCCAGACGCTGTTAAAAGCTTCTGGGGACCAGCCCTCGGGGCTGCCGGTCTCTGCTGACCTGGGAAGCTTTTGCAGCGCGGGCACCCTCACGTTGTCAGAAACTCAGTTTCTGCGCCTGGGAGCCACGGAGCTGATGCTGGCCCGCAGAGGAGGGACCTGCAATGAGACACGCAGGGTGATTTGGGGCTGTGGCGCTAGAGTGTTGGCACTGCTGTGTCTTCGGGATTGACCTCTGAAGGGTCCAGGGCAGGTGGCTGGGAGTCGCTGGATAGGAGCCCCCGGCATTTCCTTTCCTCGGCCAGATGCTTAGGCCCTGCTGCCGATGCACCTGGCGTCACAGGGGCACCGCCACTCGCACTGAGATGAACGCAGCACGGTGCCCAGCCGCGGAGAGCTTCCCGTCTCAGTCGTCAGGGGGGAGGAAGTACGGACAGAGACAGCGGACAATGAGATGTAAGGCCAGCGGCACCGACGGGAGCATATTAGGCTTTTTGCAGAGATAAACTTGCTTTTTGCTGTGGTGCCGTGAGAAGGTGGTACAGAGTTTGAGCTGAGCCCGGAAGGAGGGCTGAGAGAAGGGGAGGAGGGGCTGGAGGAGTTCTCGGTGGGGTGGGAAGGATGGCAGAGCCAAGATCTGGAGGTCGGAAGATGCATGCTGTGCTCCGGGGTTAGAGTCTGCCACCCATCCTATCCAGCCACCCAACTCTCCAGCCCCAACCCACCCGCACGGCCCAGCAATCCAACACCCCGCCCATCACCAAGTGCCTTTCCACACGCCGCTTAACTCGCCCAACCAACCCACCCATCCGAGTCACCTACCAACTCCCAACCCATCAACTCAGTTCCCAGCTCCCAAACCCACCTCTAAATCCATCAATCCACCTCACTGACATGAGCCAGCTCACCCACCCATCACCCAACCCGCCAGCCGAGGTGAAAATCATAGACTTTGGAGCGGACGGCCGGGGTTCTTTAAACGAAGGTGTTGATTATACGTGGGTTGTCGGGAGGAGTGGATGGCACTTTGGGCTAATGCACGGCAAAGGCTTGGCCCAGTGTCTGGGATATAATAAGAACTGAATAAATGGCAGCCCTTGCTGTTGAGGTCGATATCATTTATTCCAAAGCCAATAGGGCACACTCATCAGGGGAGCACTGGGGTTAAATGGAGCTGGAAAAATTTAACCTGTAGGAGGATATAAGTGGCATCCGAGGGGCAGACCCTAAAGCTGGGCACCCAGTAGGCTGTTTGTCTAGAGTCGAATCTGGTAGGGAGGAGAAGGATGCTTGGGGGCCCTTGCACCCTCATCCCCGTCCATGCTGCCTCGGAGGGCACCCCGGAGTTTGTGGGCAGCAAACTTGCCCCTATTCTCCACCCTCACATCTGAACGTCGGTGCCGGCCACGGCCCCAGCAAGCTGGCCCAGGCAGGGCTGTGGGGAACAGGCTGGCGATCTGGAGATCTTGCCCTCTGGAGCCCCCCAAATGATCCGACCCCTCTTTCACCCTCCATCCCACCAGGCTCCTGCAGAGGGAAAAAGGAAGGCTTCCTGTCGCCCACATCCAGCCTGAAGCTTCAAGCCACATGGCCGCCTCCAGAAATGCTTTTGATCATCTAAATCCGGGTTATATTAATTCACCAAATCCCTTAAACTCACAGAGATTTTCTCTGGCATCTAATGGAGGTCCCTTCCCTGGCTCCTGGGAGCGTCCTGTGGCCACTCGGGATACTGGAGGTGGGTGAACTTGAGAGAAGCTTCCCAGGCAGGACCCGGAGGCATGGCCACCCCCGGCCCAGGACGCCCACGCTCAGGCCAGCAGGGCAGCGAGGGGGCGGGGTGCCCGCCTCACGGTGCCTGGGCGGGTGGGGCTGACCCTGCGCGTTACCAGGCCCTGGCCAGCAACTGGCAGAACTATTACAAGGCACAGTGCAATTTCATGCCCTGTTTCCTCCTTCCTTGGTCGACAGTTCTGCGCTCATTTGCCCCAAATGAAAAGAGAGAGTGAAATGAATTACAGTCTCTCCTTCCCCGTCTGGGCCCTCACCCTCTTTCTTCCTCTGCCTCCTCGTATTCCCAGCCAGCCCCTCGCCTCCCATCCCCCGCAGCCCACGGTCCAGTCTTCCCTTCTGCTCACTCACGCTGTCCAGGCTCTGCTCCCCGACTCTGTGCTCCTCTCTCCTTCCTCGCTCTGCTCAAGTCTGGACTATCCTGCTCTTGCGCGCTCACCCGTGAGTCCATTCAACAAACATTCATTGAGCACCGGCCGCATGGCGGAAATGTGCCCTGTGCCTTTGCCTGGCTCTCACTCTCCTCTCCTCTCTGCCATCCTGCCTGGAAGGGAGGTGCCTGGGCCCGTGTCAGTGATGAGGGTGCTGGATGTCCCCAGGAGCCCCAGGAGTCCTGTTTACTCCTCTGGGGTCACATGGGCAGGGGTAGGGGTTACACTCTGGCTCTGGGTGCTGCATCCTATTTCTGTTCAGGGGTTATGCTGGGCAACTAGCCCTAGGCTACCCCTTCAGGTCAGGGTCACTGCCAGTCAAATGTCAAAGGCACTCACAGTGCTCACCTTCCACTGGGGACTAGCTCTGACCTCACGAGGCCACGAAGTAGATATATCTTAGGGTTGGTCCAGCCAGCCCCTCTTCTCTGAGAAATGTGCCTGAGAGCTAAGCCCTGTGTCGTGCTCTGCCCAGCCGCCTGGGTGGGCCAGACCAGGGGCCATGGTGTGGGGCCGGCCTGGGCCCCAAGAAGCCTCCTTGCAGAGGTTTGGTGGTGGGCCCAGGTGATTCTGCTGCCTGTGCACTTGTGCTGAATGTGGTGGGAAGCTGGGCTTCACTGGTCCACATGACCCTGCGCATGGGACAGCGTGGAACAAACGGAGAGCTGGTGCAGAGAGCTTATGTTGCAAGGTGAAGGCAGGCCAGGGTGGTTGGAGGTTTGGGGGTGGGGGGGGATAGGAGAGAGAGACAGAGAGAGACAGAGAGACAGAGAGAGAGAGAGAGAGAGAGAGAGAGAGAGAGACAGAGGACAGAGCAGAGAGACAGAGACAGAGAGAGAGAGACAGAGAGGCAGGGAAAGCAGAGAAAGAGAGACACACAGAAAAAAAGAGGAACAGAGAGAGAGAGACTGAAAAACAGAAAGCAATGAAAGACAGTGAAAGAGGCAAAGAGAGACAGGTTGATACATACACAGGAGCAGCCCCTCAAATGTGACCATTCTCCCGTTCAGCACGCCCCCCATTCTTCCTGCCCTAGGGGCCGTGAGGTACCTTTAAGACTGAACAGCAAATGCCCCTTTTGCACAGGTCAGCATGAGGACGTGCCTTGATGTGAACTTGATTCCTTTGGGTCTGTACAGGGAACACGAGGCAGCCCTGGCTCCCAGGGCCCCTCTGGCGCTGTCCTCTGTCCCGCTGCCCCCTCTCCCCACCCCCACTGCTCCCCTCCCCCGCAGCCTTGGGGGGGAGGGCAGAACCCCACAGGCCACACCGTTATTCTTGTAACTTCGCATCAGCAGCTCCTGTCCCGAGCAGAGTGCTGGGCCTGGCCTTGAATCTACTCCTTCCACACCCCTGTGAAACGAACACTGTCCTCATTTATGGAATAGGAAAACCAGTTCAGAAAGGTTAGGTAACGCTCCCCAGCTCACGCAGTTGGTAAGGGGAGAAGCGGAAGTTGCTTCTTTTTCCCAGAGTTTTTCCCTATTGTGCTGAAATTAAGGCCCTATGGTGGACGGCACACCCTGTCGGACACGCCAGGGTCCCATCCGAACGCCCTTTCGGCAGCTGCCTCAGCCCTGGGTGGAGTGCGGAGACCCAGAGTTGAGCTGGTACATTTGTCCAGAGGGACAGAAGTTCAGGATGCAGGACACAAGGTCACCCAGGAGCCGCAGCTACTGGCTCTCACGCCAGGCTGGAGGTGGGGAGGGTTTGGGGATGATGGTGGTGGTGATAAGTCAGGAACCAAATGACTCACAAAAATACCCAGTAAGACGCAAGACTCCTGCCCTCATCCCTCCCGGGGAGGCCTCTGGTGGAGAGGCTCAATTTCTGTAACAGGTGGGCTTTTGGCATCATCTACACATGGAGGGTTGGTCTCCACCACCATGGAGTCTGTATGTGAGCAGGATGGGGCAGGTAAGAGCTAGGCCTGAGCCAGGCAGGCCCCTTCTCCCAGGTCAACAGTGAGTCCCCTCTGGGCTTGGGGGTTCTGGTTCTCAGCTCTGTAATTCCAACCCTCTTCATGTCTAAACTCTCCAAATTTTAACAAGTTGCTGCAAACTCAGATGCCCAAAGGGCTCAGACAGGTGAAGCAAACGGGCAAAGTGGGCCGGGCACAGCACAATAGGGAGTGGTGGGGACTGTGGCGCATTGGAGACTAGTGCCCCTCTCCAGGGGACAGCCACCACTCCGGCTAGCCCACTGCGATCACGTGGGCCTATGGTCTGGCACAGCCTCGTTTCTCCACTCTTCAAGGGAAATTACGAATTGGGCAATTCTTTGGGTTTGCTCATGATTCGGGTCAACGTTTTAACGCAGGGATGCAGGCCAGATTGGGGCCACAGGTGGTGGCTTCGTAACCACCGTTTTAAATGCCCTGAGTTCTAAGTGCTCCAGACCCCTGGAGAAAGCCAAACCCTCCCCACGCTGCCCACGGGCGGGGCGGTTCCCACGGGCCGGGCTTTCCAGACCGCTGCCTTTGACAGCACAGGGAGTAATTACACTCTGACATGAATATTTAAACCACAAACAGAGTTAGCACACTAATACCGTCCCCAAAGGCTTCGGACTTGTTTAAGTTTTATCCTGTGAGACCTAATTATTGTCAGCAACGAATCCTGTAAAACTGAAGGATGAGGGCCAGGGAAGAGGAGCAAGGCAGATTCCTAGGGCCCGTGGCTTCCGGGCGGAGGCAGAGGGTGGCCTGGGCGCTGAGCTCCATGCTCACTGGCCATACGCGCCGCCATCCAAGAGGCCTCTGAGGACGGATGGCTCTGTCGGGTCCTCCTGGCTGTCCCCATCCTAGGGAGCCTGCTCCTGATACCTCCCCACGAGGACGGGGGCACCTATGCCTCACCCTCTGAAAGGTTCACGACAGTCTTTGACCTTTGACACCTTGACCCAACCTCATGGTAGACCCTCAACCCACTCGATCTCTCGGGGGAAATGGGCGTTTTGTGTTGTCTGTGCTTGTCTGGAGGAAAGAAATGGGTTTGCACAGGGGTTGCGAGGTTGAGGGCAAAGGGCTGGCGCAGGTGTGTGGCGTGGGGAGGAGACTGGTTTCCGGAAGCTTCCACTGCTGGGTTGGTGGATCGCACTGGACAGGGGAGGTGTCTGCCTTGTCACTGCCTGAGCCAAGGTGGTCCTAACGGCCAAGTGGCTGCGATGAGCCAGGACACCTGGCAGGAACAGTCCACGACTTCCCCGTCCCCATCCGCACCGGGCTGCCCTTGGGAAGAAGGTCCCAGCTTCTCTCCCGTGGGAGGACGGGGGCTGAGAGCTGAGTTTCAGAGCCAGGGAGGCCTGCGTTAGGATCCCCCTCACCAGCTGTGAGGCCATGGTGAGTTACTTAGCCTTGCTAAACTCAGTATCCCACTCTGTAAAATGGGATCATTTCTGGGGTGCAGGGTTTGATCGAGAGTTAAGGAAGAAAATTTAAATGTAGAGGCTGCACGCCGGGAGGGCTTGGGCGGCAGCTGCTGTGGACGCTGTAGTGGGGGCAGAGCCAATGGGTTGGGCCCTCCTCCCACTGGCCGCTGTGCCTGTCACAGCACACAAGCCCCCCTGCCTGACCCCACGGATGCCTCCCTACAATGCCCTGGCGGTCTCGCTAAGCCTCCTGCTCCCCGGGTCCTTTGTCCAGGTCTGTAATGCTTCCTGCTCCCAGTTTGCCCCAGAAAACAGCAGCCTGTGAATGTTCTGTTTCTATGGGGGAAAAAAAGGCCCCAGATAAATTCCCAAATGGGCTATAACTTGGCTGGATCCTCCAAGCAGGTGGAGGGGGCCTCGGCTGCAGTCTGGGGGCAGAGGCTGAGAAATCTGGGGCCTGACTGGAAAAGGAGCTGAGGGTCCCCCGGTCTGGTTTTTCAGTTTGGGGACAAAAGTCAGAGACATTCTAGGGACATTCATGTCAGCAAGGAGGACAGTGGGTGGGCGTCACCAGGCTGCTCACCTCCAAGCCAGGAGAAGCTGATGGAGATGAAGGAGAAGTTGAGTCCGGCCAGCCACTCAGCACGGTGACACTTACCAGCTCTCAAAGCAGCGTCTGTTGTGGGCAAGGCCACCTCTTTGGAGGGTGAGGAGAGCATCTCTGGGATTAAAAATGCAGCAGTTCCGCCCTTAGAAATCCGCCCCGCTTCCCCAGAGAGACTCACCACGTGCACACAGAGCTGCATGCCGGAGGAGGGGCTGGAAACCTCTCGACACCCATAGACAGGGGCTGGGGAGACGCAGGTGGCTCAGCCACGCAGCATTAAAATGAAGTTCGGGAAGTAACGGGGCGGCTCTACCGTGCTGCGGGGAGGCAGCCCAAGGTCGGCTGAGGGTGGAGGACACCCGGGGTGCTGCAGAGAGTAGGTACCCCACGAAGCAAAACAGAGGCACAGAAGGACAAGTCCAGGGTGATCTCGCCTACCTGTCAGTCATCCCTAGCGGGGTGGAACTCACAGAGACAGGAAGCAGAAGGGCGAGGGCCAGGGCTGGGGGAGGGGGAACGGGGAGTTCGTGTTTGATGGGGACAGCGTTGCAGTTTGGGGAGCTGAATAAGTTCTGGAGACGGACGGTGGTGACGATTGCACAGCCGCGTGAAGGTGCTTGACGCCACTGAACTGCGCAGCTAGAGACGGTTAACCTGGCAAGTTGCGTGCGATATCGAGGTTTCCGTGATTAAAAGAAGAGGAAAGAGAGGGGCGGCCGCGGGTGGGTAGTGTTGAGGGGACCCTTACCCTTCTCTGCCTTTACTCTTTCGCGCTGCTTGAATTTTAAAAAAAATCACCTAGTCGTATTACAAGATGTATCACAAAAAACAAAAAACAACTAGAGTTACGCCACGGAAACCTGCACTTAGTGCGCCCCACCTGGGGGTCAGCGTTCAAGCAGTGGGTTTGACACGGGGCTCCTGTTCCGGGCTCCTGCAGCGCTTGCTGAGTGATCTGGGCCAGACTTGGGGAGTCCCTGGGCCCTAGCCGACATCCCCATCTGTGCAAAGAGGAGGCTGAGTCCAGTCCCACCCTCGCTGGCTATGGCCCGCCTTTCTGACCTTGGGCTGGCGGCCTCCTGGGCATGGCTGAGCGGGATCAGGACGGCAGCTGGGCCGGGCAGAGCCTCCTGGCAGGGCTGGAGAGCTGCCCTCACACGCCGCCGAGCCGAGCCGGCGGCAGCCCTCTGATGAGAAGGAGGGGCAGCCGGAGCCATCTGCTGTCGGGCTTCATCTGAGAGGCCTCCAGCTTCTGCCAGGCCCCTCCAGCCGGCCGCCCCGCATGGCGACAGAGGAGTGAGCCCCTCTGCCTCTTTAAATGGCAACTTCCATCTCCAGCCTCCCAGGGGCTCCTCGGGGGCCGGGCAAGGCCACCCACCAGCACACCCAGCACGTTGGGGTGAAATAGAAACAGGCACTCTATCCACAGAGCAGGTGCTGCTGGGTGCGAGTTTTCCAGTCTGTGGATGGAGCGATGGGGTCCTGGGTGGCCCAGCCCTGCAACACCAATATAGAGCAAAGACTGTGTCCCTGCTCCCCGGGGAAAGGGTGGCTTCCACTCCACTAGGATAAGATCCTCTGCTGAGTGGTGAGTGCGTGGGGAGAGTGAGGAGCCAGACGCCCAGGGCGGAGCCATGGCCGCTTCTCCAGGAGAGGCCGAGAGCCTGGCCTGGGGCTAGGAAGCAGGATGGGGCCCTTGGGAAGGAAGAAGGAAAAGACTCATCTCCCGGAGGCAGAAAAGGGCAAGAACTGGAGAGAAGCATCCACCAAGGTGAGGAGGAGCCCTCTGGGGAGCCAGGTGGGCCTGGGGGCAAATCCCAGCTCTGCCTCAATGCCACTCCTCCTCTCTGAGCCTTGGTTCCCCTCTGTAAACCCACAGCAAGCTCACACTGAGCACTTCCCTTAGTGGAGCTGTGAAGACCAGACGAGATGATCACGCAAAGCACCTAGCACTGTGCCTGCTGGTCGCGGGCGTGCTCGGGAGAGGAAGCTATTATTTCCTCCTGCTGCCGTTGTTGTTACCTGAGATCGTGGGTGGTTTCGGCCTGAACCCTAGGAGGCTGTATTTTGGAGGTGCATTTAGAGGAAAAGGAAGCAGAGAAGGGAAGAACTGGATCGCGGCTGGCACGGGACAAGGGTGACGGCAGGGCCAGGGCGGGCTGGGAGGAGGATGAGGGTTTGGCAATGGACTCAAGAGCAGGATCTGAGAAAGGGGAGACAGGGCCCCGTGCCCTCCTTGGGTGCTCCGCTGGTCTCCCCGGCCCCGGCCCCCGGCCCTGCTTTCCGCCTGCTCGTTTTATGCTGCTCTCAGCCTGTGGGTGACCAACGCTGCGGCTGACCAGCCCTTGTGGTTAGTCCGTGGGGAAAGTGTGGAAAGATGTGGATTGATCACTCACAGGATCTGGAAATCACGCAGCACGCCTGGGCCACACCTGGGTCACAGGTAGAGAGAGAGCAGGCGCCCGGCATTCTGCTTTCATTAGGGTGGAGGGTGGGGTCTGGGGTTTCAGAGACTCACTCTTTATTGGCGACTTTAGAGCATGAGAGGGACATGTAAAGCGCAGGAAGAGAAAGCAAACAGGTAGCCCAAAGGGTCAGGTCATTGACATCAACCGAGATCTTTAAAAGAAAGGTGTCTCGGTGGGGGGAGGTGGCCTGCTCTTTATCTAGTGTGGCTGGCCCTGTGTTTATGGAAGCAAAGCTTAAGTCAGGCGCTTGTATTACGAAATGTAAAAAAAAAAAAAAAAAAAAAGACATCAGGCTTTACACGACAATATTCCACTTTGCCCTTCCTCCCTGACCCAGGCATTCGCAGGGCACCTGCTAACGTTCCCTCCGGAAGAGTTTAGATTGGAGCAAGGACTAACTGTGGAAGGGAAGAGAGAGGAGGGGGGCGGCGGGGCGGGGTGAGATATGATTCCCCAGGGCTGCAGTTAGAAGCTGGGCTGGAGCTGGCAGACTGGCCGATGGCTA
The DNA here is from genome assembly GCA_003508835.1 of Eonycteris spelaea. Classification (NCBI taxonomy): domain Eukaryota; kingdom Metazoa; phylum Chordata; class Mammalia; order Chiroptera; family Pteropodidae; genus Eonycteris; species Eonycteris spelaea. Next base: position 158,584 of record PUFA01000119.1, on the reverse strand, counting down.
AATGGGGACATTTTCCTGGGACTTCCTGAGCTCCTGGCTGCGATTTTCCTCTGTGCATCTCACCTCCATTGCAGGAGAGAAAACCAAGGCCTCAAGAGACCAAGGGACTGGCTCAAGGCAGAGAGACAGACGGTGGCCAGCGTAAGTCCCTGAGCAAAGCAGCGTCAGTGTAGGGTGGAGGAAGAAAAAGCATGCTCTGGGCAGGTGGCCCAAACTGTTAGCCAGGTCTCAGTGGATGAGGACAGTGTGTTCTGGGGATGTTGACCAAATTCCTCGTGAAAAGGGTTGAGCTATGGACTGTTGGCTCCGCTAACACCTAAAACTCTGTTGAATGAATTTGTGAGTTGCACTGAACGCCAGAAGGTAGCTGAGGGAGGGTGCACGGTCCACAGGTTTGTGTGACCAGCGCTGTCGGGCACTTGCTGTGAGCCTGGCCGGTGCGGGTGCTTGACCAGGATTATCTTCCCTCAACGCTGGGGACACCGCAGGCTCCGTCAAGCCCTGAGTTCAAATGTTGACTATATCACTTACCCAGGGCAGGTCACTTCTCATGGAATTGGTGCCCTTATTGTCACCATTTTACAGATAGAAAAACCGAGGCTCCGAGAGACCGATGACTTGCTCCACAGCCCACGGTCAGTGGGAAAGCTGGGACGTGAACCCTTGTTGATCTGACTCCAGAGGCTGCTCCGTTCGCCAACACACTGCCCGGTCCCCGTGGGCTAAGGAAACTGGCAACGTCTTTGGCAGAGCACAACAGGAGAGCGCAGGTCCCTCTGTCCCATTTCTCAGACTGTGCTCCTGAGTCCGGAGCCAAATTGATTATCATATCCACAGACTGCCTCAGCCACACCGTCACCCCGGCCTGGCCCAGCCTGGCCAGTCTCCCCTCCAGCGCTTCCTCTGACGAGGAACAAGTTCCGATGAGAGGGACAGCCAGGCTCCTGGGCTGCCGTCTCGGCTGCGGCTGTGACCTCGGGAAGCTACTTCCTTTCTTTGGCTTCAGTTTCCTCATCTGTGAAGTGGGGACCTGCCCGTGCCTGAACTGCGTGGATAAAATTGAGCACTAGAATGACCAGAAAATACCTCCGCACACTGTAAAGGGCTGAGAGACCACAGCAGGGGCTGTGGGGAATGGGAGGGGTGGGTGGACCTTCCCTGAAGCTCTGTGGCCTCACCGGTAGCTCTTCCTCCGCACTCAGTGGGGAGTGGGCACATGGACTGTCCCCAGAGGCAGCCTGTCATTTTGGCGAGCCTTAAGATGCGTTCCATTGTCACTGTGGACACCTGAGCTACCCCAGTCCTCCAGGCTCAGGGGGCTGTTGGGACGAACCTGCCTTCCCTGAGCCGTCACGGAAATAACTGGGGAAGGAGAAGGCTGGGGAGCTCAGTGCATGCACACAGGTGCCCCAGGGGTGGGGGGCTCAGTGGACCGGGAGGGAGGAATGGGGTGCAGCTCCAGGTTGGCCTCACATTCCCTTGAGCAAGTCCCTTCCCCTTACTGCTGTCGTGAGCCTCTTGCTCGGTTCAGCCTGGGCACATGCCCGGGCACACGGCAGGAACCTGTGTGCCTGTCTAGCTCACTGCAGCAACCCCTGCACCCAGCGCTTGGGAGGCTCCCAGCTTGTCTTTGTTTCTAGTCTCTTGTGTCTGCTGCCCCACTTCCCTATCCCCTCCCACGTTTCCCACCTGACCCAGAGGCCATCCGCCTCCCCGTGTGGTTGGGCAGAGGATGGGGCATCCACGCGCTGCAGGACTCCATCTTTGGCCGGCGACTCAGGACCAACGGGCGCTGTGAGCCCCAGGCTGGGGTGAGCCATGCAGCCGGACAGGGACAGCGGGAGGACCAGACGACCTTACCCAGAGCAGCCCGGGCTATGCAGCTTTAATTTATTTAATCAATTCTGGCCCCAGGCTGGGGAAGGAAAATGGCAGGATATTAAATCTGTCGCTCGCACCAATCTGTCATAGGGATGTCAGCCCACATTGATTCTCCTCCTCCCGCCTTTAATAACTATCTCCTCCGGGGGCCGCTGGCTCCACCAGTCCCAGCCTGGCCTCTGCCTGCGAGCAGGCAGCAGATTGCAGGTGGAAAGGAGGGGCGAGGAGTAGGGGCACAAGGACCTTTCTGGGGACAATTAATGTTTAGAGTTGGGAGGCAGGGACCCGGGGAGCATTTGTAATCCAAATCCTTCTGTGTATGAGTAAGGAAACTGAGTCCGAGAGCAGAGGGGAGTCGCCTCAAGGAGCACAGCCAGTTAGGGGCAGGACCGGAGCTAGAGTCCCAGACTCCCGATGCCAAGGCCAGGGGTCTTTTCATTCATTTAATCAACATATTTTTCTTGCATGGCTAATAAGTGGTGATAGTATCGATTGCTCACTGGGCACGGTATTGGGTTCCTATTACTGCTGTAACAAATCACCATGAGCTTAATGGCTTAAAAACAACACAAATTTATTATCTGATAGTTCTGGAGGTCGGTGTCCAAAATGGGTCTCACTGGGCTAAAATCCAAGAGTTGGGCTGGCCGGGCCGTGTTCCATCTTGGAGGCTCTAGGGCAGACTCCATCTCTGTGGCTTCTCCCGCATCGAGGGGCTGCTGGCCCCCGTTCCTTGGCTTGTAGTCTTCTTCCATGTTCAACGCCAGCAAGGGGTGGTGGAGACTTTCTCACATCCCATCACCTTGACATTGACTCTCCTGCCTCCCTCTTCCCCGTCTAAGGACGCCTGTGATTACCTTGGGCCCACACGGATAATCCAGGTTCATCTCCCCACCTCCAGGTCAACGGATCAGCAACCTTACTTTCATCTGCACCCTGGATCCTCCTGGTTCTGTACAGTCCACCCATTCACACGTTCCGGGGATTGGAATGTGCACGTTTCGGGAGGCCGTGATTCCGCCGACCGCAGGCTGATCAGCAGACCAGGCTGAGCATTTCACATTCGGCACCTTGCTTCCTGCTTACGGCAACGTGCTGTAATCACTACTAGTGTACCCCCACTGTACAGATGAGAAAACTGGGCCTCGGGGAGACTGAGACTTACTAAGCCGTGGAGCTGGGATTCAGACTCGGGCCTGGCGGAGCCCACAGGTTAAACTCTCTCCTGCTCGGCTGCGCTGGGTGGGTGGGGTCAGCATGTACGGTAGCCCAGGGAGGGCTAGCCCGGCGTCTCCTGCTGTGGATTGGAGCAAGCAGGGCAGGGCCCCGTAAGAATGCTGCCCCCTGCCTTGGCCCACAGAGCCAGGTGAAAGAGCCACACTTTTAAACGGGGCAGGATGTGGCCAGCCCCCCAGACTTCGAGAGGCTCTTCGTGCTCTTGAATAATTGAGTGCCCACTCTGCCTCCCTTTCCCCAACCCACAATGCCTCATATGATTTATTTGCTCATAAAATTGAAGGCCTTCTTCTCTGGCACCATTTTCTATTTAGCTTAGACAAATATTTAGCAGCCAGACCTGACCTTAATTCCCTTAAATATCAGGGGCCCTGGAAGACGGAGGGCCTGCCCAGCGGGTGAGGACATGACGGATCTGGAGTGGGGTGCTGCTTACCCCTTCCCCTGGTAAGGACCACGTCTCCCAATGACCACCCAGGTATGTGACCTCTCCCACCCCCCCCCACCAACTATCAGGTCTCCACCTCCGCTGAGGGTGCAAGATAGGTGGGTTGTAGGCGGCAGGATTCTAGCAACTCCCTATATGACAACCGTGATGTTTCACCTACGGCTGATTCTTGGCAATAAGTTCCTGGGTCTGGATCTGGATGTGGGACTGTCACGTTTTAGCTCCATGTCTCTGAGCCTCAATTTTCTCATCAGTAACATATATTCGGTAAAGTGGGGTTAGTGGCAGTACCTACTCACATTTCTGTCGTGAAGATCCGATCAGAGAACCCATGAATAGCTCCTAGCAGAGCGTTGGGCATCACGCAAGCTGTCCGTAAATGCTGTTGTCGTAGGTTGCATTGTGCTCCTTGAAAGCTACGTTAAACCCCAGGATCTATAAACGGGGACTCATTCGGAAGTAGGGTCTTTGCAGATGGAATCAGGTTAAAAGGAAGCCAGACTGGAATCGGGTGAGCCTGACCCAGTGATGGGTGTCCTGATAAAAAGAGGGACATTCGGACGGACACACACCCAAGGAGCGAGGATGGAGGCAGAGGCTGCACTGCGGTATCTGCTCATCGCGGACGCCCCGGATGCTGGCCGTCACCGGAAGCTAGGAGAGAGGCACGGAACAGACGCTCCCTCAGAGCCTCCAGAAGGGGCTGATTCTGTCAACACCCAGACTTTGGACTTCTGGCCTCCCAGATGGTAAGAGAATCGATTTCTGTTGTCTTAAGCCATCCAGCTTGTGTTCATCTGTCATAGCAGCGATAGGGAACTAAGACCGTGATTAAGATGCTGCGAGAACTCTGAACACAGGGCCGGGCGCACGGAGGTGCTCAGGGAGCTCCAGGTCCCATGGCTCTACCTGCACCTCCTCTTCCATCCTCCTCCTCCTCCTGGCACCCCTGCCCTCCCCGCTCCCTGGCTCCCTGGACTGGGCCCCTGTCCCCCGCCCCACAGGCGGCCAGAGCAGTTCTGGCCCTATGCCGAGACCCGTGACACCTCATTACCAGGCAGAACATAGCATAATTTCACCCATGGACGGCGCGGAGAGCCAGGCCTCTGCTGGGGTAATGGATGGGCCGGAAGCTACTCTCGGTGCCTCCCGCTCCCTCCCGGGCCCGGCAAATCTCTGAAGCGCCCAGGAAGCTGGTGCACAGCATGCTTCACAGCTGAGGCGCACAGATAAACGGCGGCAGAGCGCTGGGCTGCTCGGTCCTGGAGCGCACATCAGGAAATTAATGGGTATTTCCGTGGGCAGCGCCTCTTGGCAGGCCCGGCTCCCGACTGACTGCCTCACCCGCCTGCTCATCTCCCCCTGCCAGGGCTTTGTCCCCTTGTTCCCTTTGTTTCCTGTCTGCAATAAACTTGATTCATGCTAGCCCAGCCGGGCCCTGTCACCCCGCCCAAGGCCAGCTGTATGTCTCCACGACGAGCCGCTGTGGCTGCAGCCGCGGCTGGCCGTGGGCACAGGCAGCAGAGGACCGATGGGAAGTGGCACCATGAGCAAAGGCAGAGCAGGTGCGGGCGCACCAGGCAGGTAGCAGAGCTCCGGGTCTCTGTGACGTGCCTGAGCGGTGCACACCAACGGGGGCTCAGAGACGTGGCCGGGCACTCTCAGATTAACCCTCTCTCCCCCGAGAGCTGACAGTGGCCCTGCCCCTGTGTTACTTTCCTAGCTCTGCTGTAACACAAAAATAGAAATTTATGCTGTCAGAGTTCCGGATGCCGGAAGTCCCAAGAGATCAGCAGAGCCGGGTTCTCTCCGAGGCTGGAGGCTCGAGGGGAAGGTGCTTCCTGGCCTCTGCCACCTGCAGGTGGTGGCCAGAGGTCCTTGCTGTTCCACACCTGCATCGCTCCAGGCCGCCTCTGACCTCACAGGGTCTTCTCCTCCCTGGGTCTCTCTCCTCTTCTTACAAGGAAGGACGCCCTCCTCCCTCGTGACCTCATCTGAACTAATGACATCTGTAATGATCCCATTTCCAAATAAGGTCACAGTCACCAGTACTGGGCGTTAGGGCTGCTACGTATTTTGGGGCTACACGAGTCAGCCTGGAGCAGCTCCCAGTGGTCTGTCGGGTCCCTGCTCCCCGCTCTGTGTTTAGCTCTCATCGCTGCCCCTCACACACCCGATGTGCCGCCATCCTGGGCCACTTGCAATTCCGAGATGTGCCACACACACGTCCACGTGAGCCGTTCCTTCTGCCTGGATGCCTGCTCATGTCTAACTGCTTTCTACTCCGTGCCCCATGGCCGTCCAGGTAGCGAATGCCTCCTCATCCATCAAGATTAAGCTTAGCTGTCGCCTCTCCCGGCAGCCCTCACTGGCCCTCTGCTCCAGGCCCTCTTAATGCCCTGTGCTTCCCTCCACTGCTGCTCCGGGCCCGTGGGGTGGTCTTCACGCATTTGCCACTCCTCCTCAGGCTCTTAGCTAACCGGCTCCCAGCAGGCCGGGTCTGTGGCTCATCTCTGCATCCCTAGCACAGGAAATGAATTTTTGGATGGAGAGTACCATCAAGCAGCGTTTCTTGAACACTTACTCTGCCCAATGCCAGGCACTGTCCTAAGCCCTTGACTTATGTTAACGCATTTAATCCCCACAGTCACCCCACGGGGTGGGTGCTATCGTTATCCCCATTTCACAGGTAAAAAAAAAACCGAGCTCAGAGTGGTTAAGCAACTTGTCGGGGTCTAACGACTGATAAACTGCGAGGTGGAGATTTGAATCCAGCAGCAACGTGGTGGTCATGACGGCTCCCCGGGTCTCTTCTTCCCAGGGTGCTCACCCCCAGGGGGCGAGGGACTCAGCTTCCATTTCCTTTGCATTTAACTCATTTACATTTTAACCACGTTTTTTAAAGAAATGGAGCAAAACACAGATAAACAGCCGTTTAGAATCAGGACTCCATAATCCAGGAATCCTCCTCCCCGCTGCAATCTGTTCAGCGATTGTTTCGTGAAGTGGGAGGCAGAACAGGGCGGTGGCTGCAGCGCGCAAACTCCCAGCGGGGAGGGGAAAGCCAGCTTCCCCAGATCGGCCTTTTCTCCCTAGAAATGTCAGTGCGTGTCCCGGTTTGGGACTCCACCATCCTGAGTCTCGGTGACCTCCAGGGAGAAGGGGAAGGGGCAGCCAAGGCCAGATGGTCTTTCCTAGTGTTAAAATGGTCAGTGGATGTCCTCTGGGGACAGCCGTGCCCAGGGGCTCAGCACTGGGCTAAGTTATTCACTCCAGGGCCTTGGAAACAGCTGGGGTTAGGGTCAAGCTCTGGCTCCATTACTTGCTGGCCATGTGGCTTCAGGCAGGTCCCTTAGCCTCGCAGGACCTCAGTCTCCTCCGCTATGTAACGGATCATGGAATACTTACCTAGTACTTGGCTGGCGAGGACCGAGAGGAATGCAGGGCAGCGCTCGGCTTCGTTTCTGGCCCACGGGAAGGGCCGAACCCCGCTGCAGTCTGGGTGTCCGTAATCCCAGGCGAGGAAACAGGGCTGCCGGCCAGGCTGCTGAGGGCAAGCAGAGAAGAGAGCCAGGGTCCCGCCTGACGGATGGGGATGGTGTCCTCACAGGAGACGCGTTCCCATAGCGTTTCCCCAGGAGGAGGCATTTGGGGGTGCACGGATGAGGAGGAGCTGGATTCCTGGAGGTGGGGAGGCACAGGCATGAAAGCCCAGTTCCTAACGCCCCCCAAGTTCCTGAAGCCGCTTGCAAGGACTGTCGTGTGGTTTAAACGTGTGTGAGGTTTCCCACACAGGGCTTGGGGTGGGCTAGGCTCTCTCCACGCTCCCCTCCCCCAGGGCTCAGGGGGCGTACACATCCCCTCACGCGGGGCTTGGCGCACAGTGGACGCCAAATACTTATCCCTCTCCCGCATGGATCTGCACATAGTGGTGCTCGATACATAGTCCTCTCACTCAAGGACTGGCACATAGTAGGTGCTCAATGCACATTGCATTCACACAAAACACGGCACACAGCCCCTTCTCGTTGCTCTTTCAGGGCAGGGGCCATGTCTTCAGCTTGCCACACCGCATCTCACCCAGGGCTGAATGCACAGTGGGAACTCAGTGAGTGTGGGCTGAGCGCGGTGAGGAGGGGGCACGTGGGCGAGCTGCAAGGGGGCAGCTTCTCTAGGTCCTTGGAACCCGACCTGATGGGTGAGCGCGATCACCGTCCTGGTGCCCATTTCCCCAACTCCCTGGGGTCAATAATAACCTGACCGCAGTTACTGCCTCACCGGCCTGCCCGTTAGCTCCTTGCTGGAGACCACAGATATGCTGCCACCGCTGGTCTGCCTCTCTCTCTTCCTCCTTCTCGCTTTCCTGGGAAGCAGCCAGGTTCGCTGAGCTGCGCAGGGCACTTCTCAGCACTCTGCCAGGGCTGGCGCTGGACTCTGAGTGACAGAGGACTGGGAAGTGGGAAGTTGGCCCGCATGCTGTTAGAATAAGGCACAGAAGGCACCATGCCCAGGAGGGTTCTGGAGCCCATGAGGACCCCTTGCCTCCCTGGACACTGAAAATCTGGGTACCTCACTCAATCTCTTTTACCCTGAGCATTTATCCCTACCAAGCCCAGGACTCGGTGCTTGGGGTCCTGCTGGGCCCTGGGATAGACTGTAATGGAGATGCATCATGCAGGCAGGACGTGCTCCCCTCCCCAAAGAAGCTCGATCGTGGTTGTCCGTACCCGGAGGCCTTGGCGATCTTCACGGAGAAGATGACATTTGAATTGGTCCCTGATGGTGGCATGAGATTAGTCCAGAGGAGCCATAGAGCACATCAGGTAGCGGGAACAGGCCGTGCGAAGGGCGGAGGTGTGAAAGGGCGTGAAGGTGGGGACAGGGTCACCTGCCCCTTGACACACCCTTTCTGGCCTATGTGGATGCACCAGCTTCTCCGTTTCTTTGCGCCGGAAGAGGAGGAGAGAAAACACTGGTTCTAAGATCTGAGGTCGACGCTCGCCTCTAGCGTAGAGTTGGAGGGGTTCTCAGAGATCATCTAGCATGCGGGACAGCAGAGTGTCTCATTTGATTGCGAAGCTGATCGCCTGGGAGGGTGCGCTCCCTGGGGAGATGCGCTGAGACAAGCTCTCGGCTCATCTCGCGGTCCTGCAGGAAGCAGTGCTGCGATGGATTGGCGATGTCTGCCAGGGAGACCCTAGACGAGGGTGGCACCCTGCTCTGGTCCAGTCCCCTGTTTCCAGGTGTGGAAACCGAAGCCCAGAGGGAGAGCCACTGGTCCAAGGACACACAGAGCCCAGACGACGTGCCCGAGCTCCCTCTCCATGAAGCACTCTCTTCACAACACGTGTGGTTCTCAAACTTGAGCGTGCAGCAGAATCGCCTGGAGAAGCCTGGTCAAGCCCAGGTTCTGGGCCTCACCCCCAGAGTTTCTGATTCTGAAATTTGCATTTCTAATAACCGCCCCCCACCCCCCACCGGGTGATGCTACTGGTCCGGGGACCTCGTTTTAAGAACCATTGTTCTACACCAACTTGCTAGAGTGAAAAATGACGTTAATCCCATTTCTGAAAAATGGAGCTTAACCACACCTCCTGAACTCCTAGAGTTGCAGAGAAGGGCGTATGAGGTCGAGTCTGGAAATGTACTCTATAAAGTTAAAGCGGGGGTCCTCAACCTTGGCTGCGCACGAGGATCACCTGTCGGATATTTAAAAGGCCTGCTTGAAAGGAAATAGTAATCATGTGACGTGATGGAGGCGTCAGCTAAGGCTATGGTGGTAATCATTCTGCCATACATAGAATCAACGCACTGTACGCCTTAAACTTACACAATGTTCTCTGTCGATTCTGTCTCAATAAGTCCTATTGCCCAGGCCACAGCCCAGACCAATTAAATCGGAATCTCTGGGGAAGATCCAGCCATCGATGTTTTCCAAACCTCCCTGGGGTGATTCTAACAAGCAACCAGTCTAGAGAAACTGTGAGGGACCTTGTTGGAAATGCAGATTCACATTCAGGTCTGGGAGGGGACTGAGAGTCTGCCTTTTAAACAAACGCTCAGCTGTTGCTGATGCTACTGGCCCAAGGAGCACACTTTGATAAGGAAGGTCCAGAGCAGAAAGATAAGCTGTTGTGATCATCTCCGAGGGTTGGGCACATTTTAAGCAGGTAGGAAAGAGTTCATCCTCATGTTCTGCAAGCCCTCCCTCCCTGGTACCCGCGTTGCCAGCACACCATCCTGATTGTGCTGTTTCACCCTCTCTGCGGCCCTGGCTGGGAGCATCTGGGGATCACGCCAGAGCTCACCACCCAAGAGCAGCCCCTGCAGGCCCCAAGCTGCTTGGACAGGAGGGAGCCAACCACACCACCCCCCACTGTTCATCTCCTTCCTTTCGTTCAGGTCTTCAGCAAACAGCATCAGAGATGACAGATTTTTTGTTTGCAAACCCGGCCTCGAGGCTGGGAGTGGACACTGCCCTCTCTCCCGCTGCATCCTTTGTATCCCGCTGTCTTTTTGCCCACGCTCCTTCCTTGCCAGTTGCCCACAAGGTATTTCAGCCAATTTGTGCACTGGTTGAATACCTACTGTGTGCAAAGGGGATGACAGTTTGCTCTATGACCTTGAACAAGCCTGTTACTTGCCCCAAGTGAGTAGCTTGTGGGTTAGAATTTTATTTTTAGAATTTATTTTAGTCACCGTAGTGCTTTGGGGCCTAGTACAGTACCTGGCAAGTAGATCAGGCTCAGCCAGTATTTGTTACATAAATGCTGCTGAATGAATGAAGTCAGGACCTCACAGAGCCTTGGTTTCTTTGCCTATAGAATGGGCGTGGTAAGCCGGTTTATAAGAGTGTAGTGAATCTTATCATTATTGAGGAGGCCACCAGTCTACAGGTGGATAAACTGAGGCTAAGATATGCAAGTAGCAAGTCACTGGAGAAAGTCAAACTGGAACCCGAGTATTACACTTGAGAACCTCCATTCAGGGCAAAAGAGCCATTTGTCAGGCAACAGGTGAAGCTGGGTCCAGAAGCTGTGGCCGGGCAGAAGGCCCTGTGGCTGGAGAGGAATGAAGCCAGGGGCAGCCCAGCCCTGGCCAAAGAAAGTGGCCGAGGAGCCAGGTCAGCCATTGGCACCTTTGAAGATTGTCTCAGCAGGTGGAGAGGCAGAGTGAGGTGTGAACCTTCATTTTCTTTCCTGAAATATCTGCTCAGAAAGGTCAGCCAGCAAGAGGAGGCACTGATGCCAAGCTGAAAGTTGGCACACCAGGCCAGGCGCCTGGGCTCAGGGAGTCCAGTCTGGGGCAGTCTTCTCTGCCAGCCGAATGCAGCCCTTCCAAGGGGTGTCCTCACTGTCCGCCTCCCCCTCTGAGCATCCCTTGTGCTTTCCAGACCCTTGTTTGCAGTGGCCTCTCCTAGCGACACTGCTTGCACCATCCCAGGCCACTTCCGACCCCGTCTTCTCCTTGGATGAAGGGATGAGAGGGTGCCACGTAGAAACACGACCATGAAAGGGCTGAAGATTGGTGGCATTGCCGACACCAGGAAACTGGGGCTGTGCATCTCACCGCACCCAGCTCACCCAGGCCAATCTACAGGCTAGTGCCTGGTGCTGTAGGGGCTCCGGTACAGGACAAATGCTCTGGCAGCAGTGGGAGCGCATAAAGCTGTTTTGGTTCTGCCCTTCTCCACACCCATAGCTTTGGGCCCCACTCCATGTTTCTCCAAGTCTCTAAAGACTTCAACTGTTTGGAGATTCAACAAATGTATGATTCAAAGCATTCTTGGCTCTAGGTATTCGAAATGCTATGATGGTAAGATTCTAGGTCTGTTGAATGAAGATTCTCAGTTGTAAGTGATAGAAAACCTGTTTCTCCTGGTCTCAAAGCTGAAAACATCCACAAGTAGAAGAAGACTTCACGCATAGCCTGATCTAGGAGCTCGAGCCAAGTCTCTCTCTGTCCTTCAATTCGTGGCGAGGTTGGCACATGTTATTCTTGGAACTGATGTCGTAGCATGATGGTTGTTGGTACCCTTTCTATACCCTCTCGGTTTCAAGCCCTGGGGGGTTTCAAGCCTGGTCTCCTGGCTTCCTCTAACTCATATCATGCCCAGCAATTTGATAAAAGGTCCAGGATTGAATTCTCGTTGGTCTAGATTTGCCATGAGCCTATCCCTGAACCAATTACCATAGTCTAGGAGATAATGGGACGCCCTGATTAGGCCTGGGTCATGTGTACATTCCCGCCCTCCAAACAGCACGGCCTGAAGGGGAATGGGGTTCTCTATTGGAAATTGGTGGGCTACTGTAAAAAGAATGGCATACAGATGCAGGATGGAAAAAAAAAAAAGTGTCCCCACAATGAGATTCTGAGGCTATAGAGATGAGTGATCCTGTGAGAACGTGACTCAAGGTTTTGAGGGATCCCTAAAGCTCGCTCCTCAGATTTGCAACAATGGGGGTGCCAGAAGGTCAAGGTGAAGGTAAGGCTCCCCAACTCTTCATCCTTCCAGGGTTCAACTACGTTCCCTTTACTCTCCCTTTACATTTAACCCTTGGAGCCTGAGTATTCTCTTCACATTCCTTCTCTGTTGTTATTTTGCAATGAGCATGACTAAGTTTCTGATGGGGAGGTAGAGAGTGAACTAAAGGCTCTGCGGGTAGCAGGTGCAGGGTAGGAAGCTGGGGTACCTGTCTAGTGGCAGCTATCAGTTTGAATCTGTGAGAGGGAAGGCGGAGGCATAAACACAGCACAGAAGATTGAATTATTGATCCCAGTTCTTCCCTCTCCTGGAGTGATATTTTGCATTCACACCCTCGCCATGGCTACATGGTGAGCTGAGTCCACTTTCCCAGCGCTTGACTTTGGGCTTGGCTGGTGACTTGCTCCGGCCGATGGGATGGTAGCAGATATAAGGAGATAAGAGGTGGATCTTGTTACGTGGTGGTGTTCACCCTCTAGCCTCCCTGCCAGAGCTAGAAAAAAAAAAAAAAAAACTTGACCAGTAGCCATGGCCCCTTATATGACACTTGGAGCTGGCGTGAGCTGGCCTACAACCTGAAACAGAGCTCTCGAGTCAGCCTCTAGACCGGTGAGAAAAATTTTAAGTGTTAATGTTAAATGCCCCTGAGATTTTGAAGTGGTTTGTTATGCCACATTATTGTGGCAATCGCTGACAGATACCGGTGGCAAGGAGGGTTGGAGGCTCTGGGTGACTGAGAGTGTGTGCAACATTCCAGCCTTACAGCGGGACTTTGGGGACTAAAAACCGAGGGCCTAGGTTCTACACTCCTCCCATGAAGTGCCATATGACCATGGGACAGTCATCCCTTCAATGAGCCTCAGTCGTCCCATCTGTAAAATGAGAAGAATAATGTCCGATCCTGACTTCTGACTTCAGTAGACAGGTCCCGGAGCAGAACTCCAGGTTCTGCTGCTGCTTACGATCGGCCCCTACCCTGCCCCCAGCCCTTGCTTGGGAAGTGCACCCCCTGCAGAGTCTCCGCGCACCTTCACACAACAGACTATATGAAAAACAAGTCAGACGGTGATAAATGCAGAAATAGATGTGTGAAATTGTTCCAGGGGCCAAGAGGAGAGAGAGTTGAAGACTTCTTGGGGGAAAGAGTGGGCGTAGGGTTGGGGGTGGCTTCTTCATAGAAATGAGGAGTCGAGCCTTAAGGATGAGTAATGTTTCATCTGGTGGAGAAGAGGAAAAAGCGTTTTAGGCAGATGGAATGACGTGAGTAAAGGCTGAGAGGCATGATGGAGCCTGGCATGTCTGAGCGATGATGGGCTAGCTTTTCAGCTAGGGGTTGGGTCCAGGCTGCTGAGAGGCGGAGAGGTTGGAGAGAGGCCATTAAGCAGGAAAGGCCTTGAGTGCCACATTCAGTGTTGGGGATGCGCCCTGCAGGCAGAGGGATGTTGTGGGCATGGAGCTCCTGGAGCAACAGACCCTCCTGCAGGGAACAGTGGGAGTCAGGGGTTTCCTGGTGCCCCCGGAGCTCTCCCGTCTTCCCGCAGCCCCAGGCCCAGGGGAGGGCAAGGCCTGGATTCAGGGCCTTTGTAGGCTCCATGTCCTGGGAGCCCCGCAAGGTGAGCAGGTTTGAGAGCAGGAAGATGCAGGGAATCTGTTGGAGTTGAAGAGGAGTCATTTAGAGATAAATGATTGAATGGGAATGGGCAAGTTTCCAGCTAAGACAAGAGGAAGCGAGAGGGTGGGAGGTGAGCTCCCCTGGATCACAGCATCGGAAGAGACTGACTGAGCCTCGGATGCGGCCACTCACCCCATCCCCTTATCTCACAGACGTGCGGCCACAGTGGGAAACCCCTAGGCCTGGCATCAGACCTGGGTTCACACCTTGGCTCTGCCATTGACTAGTTGTACAACCTTGGACTAGTGACTTAACCTCTCTCAGTTCCCTCTTTTGTAAAACAGGGACTAAAATATCTACTTTCTGGGACTGTTGTGGATTAAATAATAACAGCTGACATTTACTGAGCACTTATCTAGGCACTGATCCCAGAATTTCCATGCACCCCTAACTCCTCAGCACAGCCTTAGGAGCAAGCACTTACTCCTGATTGAAATGATAATGATCACGAAATCCTCAGGGGACTATGGAAAGTCTTCTGCACTTGGCCCAGGAATGCTTAGTCCCACATGTCCTGGTCTGGTTCCACTTTCCTGATTTAGCAAACAGGATGAGCATTAGCTGCCCCTGGGCTGCTGATACACACACCAGGAAGGCAAGCATTAGAAGGTACAGAGCACAGAGCAATCCAGGGTGGGGGGCTGGAATCAGCTTAGAGTTTTAAAGAAAATTCAAAAGAAAAAAAGCACCCGCTCAACCGTCCATTCAAGGCCCAAAGAGAATGAGTCGCACACTTCTGGCCTTCTCGCAGGTGCTAAGGTCCCCGGCAGAGCGAAGGGACAGGAGGTGTGAGCTCGGAAGTCCTCCGAGCCTTACAAACCCTGACTTCTCTGAGCCACGTTTTCCTGATGTGTAAAAGGGAGATGATTATTTTCCAAGGGCTGTTGTGAAGATAAAGAGGATGATGCATGTAAAACGCTTGATATGGGGCTTGTCACACAAATGCTCAATAAATGTTTACTGTGGTCATTATCCAGGGAAGGAAGAAGCGTAAAGGAGGGAAGACAGGGAGTCGGGAAATGTGGAGATAGAGACAGGAAAGGAAACTAGAGGAGGAGAGGGAGGAACCATGGAAGGGAGAGGGAGAGAGAGGAGCAGGAGCCAGAGAGGAGGGGGACATGCCACCAGCCCAGCTCCCCAGGCACAGCCAGCTGTGCTGGCCTGGCCCAGGCTGCTCCCCCATGTAGTCATTAAGACTATTCACATTCCTCCTGCTTGCTGCTGTCACATCTGCCAAGCATGGCCCTGGATACCAAGGACAACAGCTGTCCCCAGACGTGCCCAGCTGCAAAATGAGAACCCAGAGGTGTCATGGGGGACACAGAGGCCTTGGAGGGGTGGCCAAAAGAGTAGTATTGTCGGGAGGCAACCACACCACTGAAATCACCCGCCCTGGGCCTCAGTCTCTCCCTTGGTAAACAAGAAGCTAGGAGATAACCTGGCATTTTGTGTCAGGAGATGCCAATCTCATGGTGTGTCCACAGCCAGTGGCCTTGGCCCTTGTATCCTGTACTGGAAGATATGGGTATGACCTTGCACGCCTGGGTCCTAGGGAATGTCCAGCCATTTTGCAGGATGGCCTTTCTAGTCTCCATGGGCAAATCTCATCAGACAAAGCACTTCTCAAATTGGAATGTGAGCTCTGTCTCAGAAGGTTTCCTTTGATAAATTGGGGCTCACAGAGAAGAAGTGACTTTCCTAAGGATAAACAGGGAGATTCGTTTAGTAGTGTTTTAGAGCTAAGGTGGGACCTGAGTGCCACAGTAGAGGACTCTGAGAGTGGGCACCCAACGGGGACCTGGTTCATTAGGGAGTGGTAGAGAGGGGCAGATACGTGTGGTATCTTCGACATCAGGTAAAACTTGGTTCAAATTCTTTCCATCCCTCATTCTTTCTGTGACCTTAACAAAGTCCCTTAACCTCTCCGATCTTCAGTTTTCCCATCTGTAAAATGGGGAAAATAGTGTGGTAAGGACTTGGGCTGTAGGATCAAACTGTATGGGGCCGAGTTCTCAGTATTTACTTGCTGTGTGACCTGAAGCCACTTACTCGCTGAGCCTCAATTTCCACACCTGGAAATGAGGATAAGAGGACTCACCTCATGGGGCGCTTGTGAGTTCAAATGAAGTAATGCATGTATACAAGGACTGGAACTCAATAAACGCTGACCACTGCTTATTATCGGTGCTGATGTAGTAGCATCCCTGGCTGCCTAAAGGCATTTTAACTGCCTGGGCACTGATGATCTGTTGACCAGCCCTTCACTCCAGGGGCCCTAGCCACAGAGCTCTCTGGCACAGAACATTCCCCGCACAGAATGTGCTGGGATAGGAGCTGACATCGGGGCCGCCCATCAGAGCCGCACAGATTCCTCACTGGGAAAATGCCAGGAAAGCTTTTTCTTGCTGTCACTGCAGAGGCCCAGATGGAACCTGGTGGTCAGGGTTAAAGCTGGCCTGGCTCCTGGCGCCAGTGGGCCAGCCAGGCTGACTGGGGCAGTGGGCGGTGCTGACCAACTTGTGCCAGGAAGCCAAGGCCAGAGGGATAAAAGGGCAAGGCAAGGTGAGGAGGGCTGAGCTTCTATGCCGAGTCATGGAAGAGCTCACACAAAGTCAGGTGCACCAGGACCCTTGGGTACTCCTGAAGAGGGGCTGGGAGGCAGGCCCTGTACATGACCGTACTCTCCAATGCGAGGGCAGCCCCACTGGGCACTCAGAGACCTCCACCAGGTGTAAGATGAGTTATTCTGGAACCTCAGCATCACTCACACCAAGCATCGCACCACCTGCAAGGGTCCAGCTTAGTGGCCATGTCCATGCTCCTCATCCCTTTGCCCTCACTCACCTCGACCATGGTCCAGAAGGGTTAGGAGCGCAGAGTTAGCCACTGTCCGTGGTCCTGAAACACCGCGGGACTGTGCGGGGGGCCTTCTACCCAGCATCTCCCGGGAGTTCAGGTGACGTTCTTTATTTCCTATCTCTGAGACTTCTTTTATGGATGTGGAACCAGCAGATTCAAGACTTTAGGCTTAATCATTTATGTAAATGCTTTCCTGTTTTTAAATGTTCCATCACATTTACCTGAAAACCTGGGAAGTCCATATTCCCCATGGCCTCCTATCTATTCTAAATTCTTTCCTTCTGTCCATATTCTCCTCAGAGATCACAGTTAGAGGGGCTCTAGAGCTCATCTAACCTCATGTCCTTATTTGTCAGGTCAGACGGAGAGGGCAGAGTGGGAAGGGTACCAAGACCACAGTGTAAGTTAGAGCAAATCTGGGGCCAGCACGTAGGTCTCTTCACTCCCGCACCTGCCGAGGGAAAGGGGAGCCACAGGCAGCACGAATCTCCTCTTTCCATGCAGAATGCAGTAGCTACCATTTATTTCCGGCTCACTTTGCCACTCACTGTGCTGCATAACATCTCCCTCCTGGGCGTGGTAGGGGGGGTGCTACTGACCCCAGTTTACAGGTAAAAAAGTGAACTTGAGTACATAAAGGGATTTTCCCAAAGCCACAAAGCTAGCATGTGACTGAGTTGAGATTAAAACCAGAACTTTTGGGGTATTTCTGACTTCTACCTTTTGAGCCAGTCCTAACATTCAGACCCTCAGGGACTCTACTACCCAACCTGGAGGTTATATTCTCTTCTGTACAATGGGACAGTCTTTGGTTGATATCACACCGTCTGGATCCTTGGCAGGGTCCTGCTCTTCCCTGCCAGCACTTTGATCCTGCTGCATGCACTACCCCTCCGAGTCTAACTCTCATTGACTTTCACTCTTGAAGGCCTCCGCAGTACTTGACCTTCTGTAGATGTTGGGGTCAGAGCAAGTCCCCTAGACACATGAATGGGGATAAAGGGACCGCCTTGTTGGGAAATGATGCGCAGCAGTGTGAATATTGATGAAGCTGTAATTGGCTCCCTCTTTCAGACCCGGGTGTCTGCAGGCCCAGGCGCTGGGGCTAATTGTTGCAGGCAATTAATAACTTGGATTGTATTCACTCTGGCGCAGGCTGCCTGCTTCCTCGGAGGAGGCAGGCAAGGCTGGGAAAGGAACGCTAGGCCCGGCTGCTTGCAGAATTCTGGAGGAGGCAGGAGCGGAGGGCTGCCATCTGTTCAGCCTCCCCCAGATCCTTTCTGCAGCACCCCCACCCCCAGCCCAGCCCTATCACCTTTCCCTAGACCTCTCGCTCTTCACTCAAATTACTGGCTCCCCTCTCCTCTTTTCTCATAAACTGACACTCACCTTCTGAACAGACCTCCAGGAAGAATGGGGCTGGGGAGAAGAAAGATGATTTGAAAAAAGCTTCGGACTGAAGCCTGGGAGGCTTGGGTCCAACCCATGCTCTTCCGCTAACTTGTTACATGACGTTGAGTCAGAAATTCATTCGCCATGAACTTGGGCAAGTTTCTGGAGCTCTTTTGCATCCGTTATATCCCACGAAGTGCAACCAATCCTGTCTATATGTATTATAATCTGTCTATGTGTAACTATATAATCTATTATATAGTTATTCTAGTATAGTCTGTCTATGTATAACTATAACTATAGAATTCAATATACATGTATATAACTAATTATCACCTATAAATCTATGCTCCACCTCAGCTAAAAAGATACTTGCAGACATTATAGGCAGAGGTTAGTATACTCCCATTTTGCAGCTGAGGAAACTAAATCTCAGAGAAATGAAATGGTTTGCCTAAGGTCATACGGTTAGGTGAAGACACACGAAAAATCAAATCCAGTTTTCTAAATCTAGTGCTCTTTCCAGCACACCCAGTTCACTTGCCTCTATTCACTGACTTCCTGGAGGAAGTGAGATTGGAGGTTGGGGCCAAGAGCTCCAAGGTCAGTGTGTTAGCAGATTGGAGAGTAAATTACTTATAAATGTAATCACTCTCTTCCTTGATTCTGGGACAAGGGAAAACCTATCTTAATCTACTGTATTTAAAAGATAAACAACCCAACCCTTCCCATATACTCTTACCCTCAGCTGCTCAGCCATCTGGTGGGAAAACTTTATTTGTATACAGTCTGCCTCACCAGGACTGGGGCTAAGAAGTGAGAAGTGTTCACTTCCAGGTCATCTCTTGCCCAGCAGGTAATACTAATAATAAGAAAGTGGGGTCAAAAAACAACAAATGTTGGCAAGGATGTGGAGAAAAGGGAATCCTCATACATTGTTGGTGGGATTACAAAATTGGTATAGCCACTATAGAAAACAGTATAGAGGTTTCTCGAAAACTTAAAAATGGATTTACGTTTTGACACAGCAGTTACATTTCTGGGTATTTATTCAAAGAAAACCCAAACAATAATTCATAAAGATCCATGCACCCCAATATTCATGGCAGCCCAATTTACCATAGCCAAATATTGAAGCAACTTAAATGCCCACCAACAGATGATTGGATAAAGAAATTATGGTTCATATATGCAATGGAATATTATTCAACCATTAAAAAAATGAAATCCTACCATTTGCAATGACATGGATGGACTTAGAGGTTATTATGCTGAGTGAAATAAGTCAGACAGAGAAAGGTAAATACCATATGATTTCACTTACATACAGAATCTAAGGAACAAAAAGAACGAACTAATCAAAAATAGACTCACACATATAGGGCATGATTTGGTGATGGATAAGGGAGTTGGGGGTCTGGGAGAATGGGGCGAAGGATTAAAGAAGTACAAATTAGTAGTTGATTGTTGGTCACGGGGATAAGGAGCACAGCATAGGGAATGTAGTTAGTATTAATATGATGGCTAAGTGGAGGGCCTGGGGAGGGAGGGACATTGGGAACCATATAGATGTCTAACCAATGTAGTGTATACTTGAAGCTAACTTAAATACATATATACATACGTACATGCATACATACATACATACATACATAGAAATAAAATGGGGTGGGGGAGTCAATGTTTATTTAAAGCTTGGTTTATGCCTTGCACTGTGCTAAACGCTATTTTGGCCCTGAGATTATCTCATTTTATAACTCTTTATAATCACTACTATGCGACAGGTACTTCGACCATTCCCATTTTATAGATGAGATGACGAGCTCAGCGAGGTAAAGTGCTCTCCTCAAGGTCACATCGCTGTAAGGGGTGGAACAGACACGCAGCTTTCCAGGGAGCAGTGGAATCAGTGCTGAGCTCAGAGGCCCTGCTTCAGACGCACTTGGAGAGAAAGCAGAAATAAAAGGATGGGAGCTAAGGACAAAGCAGCCCTTTACAGCTCCAACCCCTTGCAAAAGAAGGCTTTTCAATTAGTCGTGAAGACAGAGTACAAGGGAAGTCGTTTATTGGCACCAAGAGGCATTTAAATAAGACCCAGGAAGAACTTGCACCAGACAGCACTGGAATAAGGGTCAGAGGGGATGTAGAACCTTATTTTCTACAGCCTTTTAGTTGGACAGATTATTTGGCCATCGGAGTCATCTTTAATTAACATCTTGAGGTAAAGAAGGCTGGTGGGGGGGCGCGTGCCCCAGGTTGGGCAAGGATCTCTGAGTCCAGCATTCCCAGGCTCCTGTGAACAGGAGTCCTGCAGGCAGAGGAGGAAGTGAAGGGAAGGAATTCTGAGAATGAGGCCTCAGGAGGAGGATTCTCATGACTTTCCATACCCGCGCCGGCTCCCGCTGCCACCACCGGTTCCACTTTATGGCAGGCATATTTCAAAGGCCCAGTTCCATTTGCATTTTTAAAACCTTGCGGATGGCCTGGGAAAATTGCATTTTTCCAGTGTTCCTGGGTACCACACTCCTCATCTCCTCCCTCACTCCACTGGGCTTCTGCCTCTGCACTCTCTGCTCCCAGATGGTCCCCCACCAAAGGCAGAGCAAGCCCAGCCCCCGCTGGAAATCATCTGGCAGTGTCAGAGGCCAAAAAGGGCTCTGGAGAGAGTATGGCAAAGGTGCCACAGCTATGGCCAGCTAGGCAGCATGAAACTAGGACCCCAATCCACTAAAACTAGTTCTCAGGGGAGCGGGGGCTGTGTCCCGAGTGTGGGCTAAGGATGGCACAGCATTACAGGGTACATCAATGGCACTCCCTGTGGATTCATCAGACTAAGAGGAACACTGCAGGTGGCTTGGAGAACTTTGAGGAGGCTCTTGGAAGCAGTCTTCAAACCAACTGAAAAGAGTGAGCCATTCACCCAGCAAAGAAAACCCTTTGCTCTCTGCTGGGCTTGGGAACACACTCTGCGTCTGCGTTATTGCTCCTTTAGAAACAAATCTTTTTCTGTTCTTCCTCCCACCCTCTCCCATTGCTCCACATTCTCTGCCTTTCCTCTGGAATGTGTCAAGAGGAACTGGAAGTTTGCAGGATGGTGCTGTGTTTCTTCCTCTGTACTCAGATGTAAGATGTGGCCTCTGATCTCGGGGCAGCAACACACACCCTCACCACCTCTCGGGAGAGCTTCTCTCTCTCTCTCTCTCTCTCTCTCTCTTCTCTCTCTCCGCTTGCAGCTCAGGGTGGCACCTTCCATGCCAGGAGCTGCCCTCAACCTTAATGTCTTCAAGGCCAGATGGAGCCCCTAATTGTCCTCTGACAGGCTTGGCTATCCTGCAATGGCTCCCCAGGTAATCCCGAGCACATGGCGAGTGAGTACTGGGGCAGGGACACTGGCTCAGGCCATTTGCTTCTTCATATGAGCTCTTAAGGCATCCAGGGCCATAAATACCAATGTCCACTTGGCAGCCAGCCAGGGTACAGCATGTGGGGACTGAGCACCACTGAGCTCCACTCAGCACCATGAAGTTAGAGGTGCCCCCAACTCAGTTTTCCCTTTTTAAACAGGAGGGCTGGGGAAACCGACACGGGCTGAGCACCTGTCTGTGGCTATGGCACTTGGTGTTTCATTTTATAACTCTCCCGTTTTATTTCTCCCGTAAGCTGGACACTTTCTGAAGGTAGGGATTGTGTTTCACCCATCTCTCTGTCTGCCTTCTTCCTCCCTCAGCACACACTCTGAGGATGTAGGGTAATCTCCTAGCTCACCCCTCACTCAACAGTGGCAATGTCCTCCCTCCTCACTGGCTTCCATAAGTAAAACCTTCAGTCTTGCAGACCAGCAGCTAGAGACTGGCAGCTGGTCCTCTTTAGAGGCATCCCCCGGCTCTTGCTGGGTGACACCAGTGCCAATGCCTCTGATCCCTGATGGAGGAAAAATGGGCCAGGCACTGGGGGTGGCTCCCCAGCCTCTTCTTGTGGTCCTCTGGCCCGTGGTATCAGGCCTACCGTGTGCTAGAGCTGGAGGGATGCCGGGTCCCAGGGGCTGGCCTGGCTCTGGTCTCTGGTGCCAGCGACCTGAATGAAGAAGGAAGGAAGAAGGGACGGTGCCAGGAGCCTGGCTTGGCAGCTCCCTCCAGGGGAGACCCGGGGATGCCTTCGAATGTCCAGGAGGCTGGTGACCTGCCAAGGCCGGGTGGACTAAGAGAGGAACCTAGGAAACTCGGGCCGGGCAGGTGGCCAGGAATGGGCCCTTTGCAGAGACGGGGACTGACCCCCAGGGGTCGCTGTACCGCTTGCAGCCTCAGAGGTGGCAGTGGGAGCCCGGCTGTACCATCGCACGGCCCTCGCAGGGGGAACAGCAGTCACGGCGGCGCCTGGCGGCGGGCTCGGGAGACAGCAGTGCGCGACGGAGCGCAGGCCCTAGCCAGCTACTCACGCAAGGCCCGGTGGCGTCAAGGCCAGAGGTGCCAGTGGCTGGGGGGTGGGGCGCGGCTCCAGAGCCTCCCCGGGACACCCCTACATCCCGTGGTGGAGCCGGGACCCAAACAAAGGCGGACGGCGAATAAAAGGCGGCGGCGCCTATTGCTCAGGATTTCGCGCTGGGGACCAGGATCTGCACCAGGCTGTGCGCGGTCTGTGTGCTCTGGACTGGAGCGGGGAACTCCAGCCTCCTGCAGCTCCGAAGAGCTTTTCTCTGCGACTCCTAAGAGGGGACAAGTCCTCACGGGTGGCCCCAGGCTCGGCCCCTCCAGCGCTCCTCCCTCCTGCGCCCGCGGCTCAGCCGCCTGCTCAGCTTGGCCAGCCGAGGTGAGTGCGACGGCCGCTGGGCGCCATCCGGGTTGGGGCCGGGGAGGCATTGCTCGGAGGAGCGGGTCAAGTCCTCCGCGCCGCCGCCACCCCGGCCTGAGCAGGGCGGCGTGTGAAGTTCCCGGCTCTCCAGCCAGTCCGGGATGCGGGCCTCGGAACCACTACCCCGGGAAAGCCAGCTGGTGGTGGGCAGAGCCCAAGCTTGTCCCCCGCTGTCAGTCCCCAGCTCCGCACCAACTCCCAGCGGGCCCGAGCAGCCTCGGTCTACACGGGCCAGTTTGGTGTCCAGAAACCGCGGGGCTTCCGACCTCCTGCCCCCTGCTCGTCCCCGCGGGTGGATGACTGTTCCACAAAAGTTGAGCGTCGGTCTGAACCCGCCCCAGATGTGGCTCTTGGCTAGAACAGGGGAAGGGGACAGGAAAAGGTTAATGACCATCCTCTCCCTACCTTAGCGCACTTATGCTCTCAGCGGGACATTTCCCGAGTCCTGGGGCCCAACTAACCTCCTGCGGGTCCAGCTGGGCGCGCAGGGGCTCCGGGGCAGGCTAGGTGGGCGATGGAAGCCGAGCGCGAAAGGGTCTCCGGGCCCCGCCGGGAACACGAGTGAGGGTGGAGGTGGAGTGGGCAGCCGAGCAGTGGCGGCGCTGAGGATGGGGGAAGATGCTGGCGCAAGTGGCGCCGAGTCCCGTGAGTCAGTCAACCCCGCCTCTGGGAGAACTTTTCCAACTCCCTGGGGGCGAGGGCCCGCAGCTCAGCTAGGAAGGCGCCTCCTAGGAGGCTTCCTTTCCTGGCCACTCTCTACTGTGGAAGCCGGCGCCAGCGCCCCGCAATTCCTCTTGAGGCTGGGCGTAGATCCCCTCCCCTCCGTGCTCCGGGTCAGCACCGCGGACAGCGCCTCGCGGGGCAGCCTTGGAAACCCAACCCCCCGCGTGCGCCCCATGGACCCGCCTGCACACTCACACAGACCTACAGACCACCGGCAAACAGTCCCGCACACAGATTCATAGTCCACTCACGCAAATACACATCCACCCACGGTCCTCGCAATCCGCACAGAGGGAAGATCCACATGCACGTGGTCAAGCCGGATCTTCCCACCCGCGCCAGCAATCCCAGCAGCATCTTTTACGTCCCGCTGTCTCTGGACACCTGAATAAGCCCCAGACTCCAGAGGTCACCGCAGGGTGCTCACAGAGATACCCACTGATTCACAGAGCCGCTCAAGCGACCCCCCTCTCCACGCGCGCACAGTCCTGCTCCTTGGGGGAAGCAGAGGATGGCAGAGCAGACCCTCCCCCACCCAGTGCGGACCTGGGCAGGAACCAGGGTATTTGCCAAATTCAGGGAGTAGGCTGTGGCCCAGTGGAGGCTGAGGGCAGAAGCCCAGCCTTTCGGAATCTTGGTTTTAGGTTCACAGTCCATATTGCTGAGCTCGCCACCCCATGCCTGCTCCGCTTCAGCCCTTACCCCAGACAAACCGTCTACAACCGGAGTGTGCGCCCCTCTCTCTCCGCATCGTTCTTTGCTTTCACTTGCCGTGTCTTTGTTTCCCTGCTACGTTCTCCTCCTCCAGGTTTATCTTTCGCATACACACACCTTGCTTTTTGTTTTCGTTTTTGTTTTTTTGTCTTTTCCAGTTCCTCCTTCCCAGGTGCCTTCGCTCTCTCCCCAACTTTCCTTCAGTCAGTCTACACCCATCTGGGCACCTTAGGGGTAGCCGTCTCCATTGTCCCGGCAGATCCTGCACCCCCACTCCTCCCTCCGGAAGTCTGACACACACACCCTTTCTGCCCATGGCCTCGGCAGCTTTTGCCCCCTTCCCAGGAAAAATTTCCAAGGCCAGATGTGCCAGAGTCCCCACGGTCTTTCCAGGGGCCAGGATTCCTCGGTTGTAAAATCGCAGCAAGTGATTCCAGCCCCGCCTCCCTGGGGATTTGGCTTTTTGATGGTTCTGGTTACCCATGCCCTGGCTTGCCCTTTGACACGACTCCTGCCGTTGCTCTCAAAATCCAGACACTAGGTTGAAGGAGGAAGAATGTCAGCATGAGGCAGTGGAGGGAGCACTGGAGTGCAAGTGGGTGACCTGGGTCCTGGTCTCAGCTTGGCCGCATGCCAACTCTGTCCCAGGGCACATTTCGTTCTCTGAGCCTCGGGCTTCCCATCTGTACAAGAACAGGGTTTGCCAATCATGGTTCTAACCCCAGAGGTTGTGGTACCTTCCCCTTCCTCAGAGCAGCCACCACTGGTGAAGTCATCCTGTCCCCTGAGCGATGGATGTTCGGATGATTTCCTTTATAGGACCAGCGATGTTAATTTTCTCGAGGTCACACAGCTGGAGACTTCCACTGGGGCAGGCATTGATTCTACTGTCCGTATATCTTCTGCATAAACCACTGGTTCTGCTGGCGGACGCTTGGTGAATGAATGAATGAATGAACAAATTAGTGAATAAAAGAGTAGGGACTTCAACCTGGATCTCTCTACCCCCGGAGCCTTGTTATCATGGTTTCAGCCTTTTTCTCTGATAGTTTAGACCTATCTCCCTTGTCTCCCCATCTCCCCTGAAAGGTCATTCGAAGGCAGATGGGGTTGTCAGAAACCCTTCCTCCCTTAAGGCCAACTCTGGGCTGATCGCAAATGATCACAGAGAAGTTTTAGAGTCCCTGCCTGCTGGGAGGGGGCTTGGCAATCAGCCCAAAGTCCCCAAGACTTGACCAAGTAGGCTGTCCATGGCAGCTGGCCAGGATCTGAGGCCAGGAGGGAAGACAGTCATCGCTACCATTTGGCTGAGCAACCACTTCCCACAGCCCCATGAGCTGAGTACTGTAAAAATCAGCTCTACAGATGAGCAAAGTGAGATGATGAAAGATGAGGTGGTTTCTCTAGAGGCAAACAGCTAGCCCACTGCCAGTCATAAAAATAAGCATTCAAAAGTGGTGGTGATAATGGCAGTGGTGGTCGATAATAACATTGTTGGTGTTGATAATGATGGTCGCATAATTATGATTGGAGGTTTGATGATTGGGCTATTTGGTTCTCTTTCCCTGCTTTGAAATTGTTTCCCCTCTTAAACCTCTTGTACTTCTCCTCTCACCCAAAAATGGAGAAACCAAGGGCTGGGAAGTGAGAAGGAGGTGTCCAGTTGTTGATCAGTTCCGGCTGAGGAGGAAGGCTTGTCATTTGAGATCTTCTTCCTCCTGCCCACCCTCCCCCACCCAAGCACATCTCCTGCCAGAGTAGCCAGAAGCAGTGTCAAAGTCTGTCAAAACACCCTTCCAAGCTGGGTTCCAAATGCAACGCCCAGGGAAAATAAATAAAGAGAGCAGGGCCCGCCCAAAATAGAAACATGTATCAACTCACAAATATGCATGTTTTCCAAAAGTCGCATTTCACGGGCAGACAGTACGACTCATGCTCCAGCTGCTCAACAAAGGCTGGAGGCGTGGACGCCACTGAGACTGATCCAAGGAAGGTGGCAGAGCGTCCCCCAGCGAGCTTACACCCTGCTTGGCCACTGGAAGGCCAGGCAGCCATGCTCCCGCTCCTCACCAGGTGGAAGGTACAGGGGTGGGAGGATTGCAATTATTATGTGTCTATGTGGTAAGCAAAGCTCTTTGGAAATAGGCAGCAGACAAGGCTGATGGCCTCGGGTCCTCTGCCTTACAATGGGGGCAGCAAGCTGGGAATGACAGTATGGATAATAATAGCTGCCTTTGTTGAGTACCTACTACGTGCCATGGGCTAAAGATTTACATGTATTATCTCACTTAACCTTGCAACCATCTCATGGCATACGAACTGTTATCCCCACTTAATATATGGGAAAACCAAGGCTCAGAGAAGTGAAGAGGCTTGCCCAAGGCCATGCAGCTAGCAGTGACCAAGTTGGGATCAGATTTTGATCTGAATGATGCAAGAGCCCCTATTTTGCCCAGTACTCTGCATTGTTTCTAGGATTCATTTTCATTCATTCATTCATTCGTTCATTCAATAAATTTTTTGTATGTGTGGAGAAACCCATTTACATGATAGTTTTCAAAAGAATGTAAATTCCTCTGCCGCCTGGGTCAGGGGCAAAAAATAATGCCGTCACCTGGGTTTGGCTCTGGCCATTCCTCGGTGGCCCAGGATGGGTACCTGAGGCTTCTGGGCTAGGACTGGGTCTACATCTCAGATTCTGTTCCCAACCCGTCTGCCTAGGCGATGGGCTCAGGCGGGATCCCCACCCTGAAGCTTGGACTGTGAAAGGTAATTGAACTCCGTCAGAGGTCAGCGCTGCATGAGGCCTCAGCAGATGGGGAAAACGACTTACTTCAGAGAGGACAGATGAGTTGCCTAGCACCACACAGCATGTTGGTGGCAGAGTCTGAATCGCATAATCCCAAACTGGCATGCCATGTAGCCAGGCTCGCTACGTGGGTGGGAAGCGTCCAAACCGCCCTGGTAAAGGGGGCTGAACCCATGCAGGCAGTAAACCTAACACTTCCCTTCCAAGCGCAGAGGGGCAATGCAGCTGGCTCTCACTGCCCTCTCCTCCGCATCCCTCCGACATATGGCCTACCCCAGCTCCCCACCTCGTCATCGTCATGAACAACACTAGCAAATACAGAACATTTGCCATGTGCCAAGCACTGTGCTAAGTGCTTTACATCTATTAATTGACATGATCCCCACGGCAGCCCTGTCTTCTTATTCTACTTCGCAGTTGAAGGAACTGAGGCTAGAGAGATTGACTCACCTGCCTAAGGTCTCACAGCTAGTAAAGGGACAGGTGGAGTCTGTGGAGCAGGTTTCCTCTGGGGGCCAGAGAGGAGGTTTGGAAGCAAAGCCAGGGGAAGGAGGAGGTGACGGACAGAGCAGCCTATTTATATTACACCTCCTGGCCCGTCACGCTTGCTGGTGTTTGTGCTGGCAGAAGCTATGTCTCTGCCAAAATCTGGAAGTGAGAAGCCTGGTACAGGGTGCTGGGACCAGCCCCTGGGGGAACATAGTCTGGGTGTTTCTCCCTGAACTCAGGGGGAGACCCCACTAGGTATGCAGAATCCCTTCGATCCTGGCATCCCCTTCCTCCCTTTGTTCCTCTGAGGGACCCAGGCTAGGAACCTGGGAAATTTAGAAAGGGCTGTTGGGTGGCAGATTAGGGTTTGCTGCATGCAGTAAGCTTGACCATTGGGAATGAGGAGGTGGTGGGGACAATGGGAAGGGCTGGCTTGGATTCAGATGCCAGCAGGGGCCATGCAGGTCTCTTTTAGGGGGGTCTCTTTGGAACCAGTGGTGTCCCAGGAGACAGTGTCCAGAAGCTTAAACCTCCTCTACTAAAAAAGGCATTCTCCTTAATCTCCCACCCCAGTGGCTGCCTGAGCAGCCCCACTGCGTGCCGGGTTCTAGGCATGCAGAAATGGGAAAGCCTTAGTCTCTGTACTTGAAGATCTCACCAGAGTCTCCAGTCCCTGCCCTTGTACCTCCTGCCCAGAGCAGAGGTTAGAGATAAGTGATGGCTCACCCAGTTCCCCCACTGGAAGTCGACCCAGGTGTCCACTGGGACTCAGAGGACAAAATCCAGGCAAGTGGTCATTCCAAGGTCAGGAGGAAATTTTCCCAGGGGTGGTACCTGCAATATACCTGGGTGCTCTCCACAGCTTGATGTCGTGGTGGGAGAGGGATGCAGTAGGGAAGGCTCATTCCTGCCCAGCCATCTGCCGAGGCATCAGGCACACATACTGGCACCTGGATGATGAATCTCTTGCCAAACCTTGTTAATAAAGGAGACGTGACTGCCAGCTGGAAGCCACTCCTGTCATGAAGGAGAATGTGGTGATCTTCTTGTCTCTGGGAAAGGCAGCCTAACGGGGCTTGGAGTTGGGACAATTGTGGCAAGCTGGCGACCCTAGGATGTTTGGAGATGAGTACTGTGTTTTCCCCACACTGCACTGGCCTTTGCACTGTCCTAGAGGATTTATCATGTTCTTAGCTGGCAGAGTTTTGCAGGGTGATCACCCGATGATAACCATGATTAGAATAAGGCCAACATATTTTTAATGTTTACTACCTGCCAGGCACTGGGCTTAGAGCTTTATAGGTATTATCGTTCCATCCTACCAGCCCTATGAGAGAGTTGCCATTATCATTCCATTTTGGGGATGAGAAGTGTGAAGTACAGAGACGCCGAGCAGCTTCCTAGTAAGCGATAGAGACAAGGCTCAAACCCAGGCAGGTTGGCCCCAGGTGCCGTAAGCACAGCCACCGTACGATGACTGAGGCTCACACTTTGGCCTTTATATTAACTTGCTTTGGGTCTTTAAGGATGAGCACGATTGGAACCAAAATACCTTTTGGATCCTTCAGTAACCTGGGTAATTTGTACATGTGGATTCAAGCTGCGTCCCAGTTGGCAGGGTGACGTGTGTTGGCCGTTTTCTTCTCGACTGCCAAGCAACCCAGTAGATCACTTTTCAGATGTCCAGATGTGGGCAACATCTGGCAGGCTGGCAGGGCTTTTCTGGATGTCACCCAGATCTTTCCCCTTTTCACTCCACGTAGATGCGGCCTTCTGGATATGCTTGTATGCGGGAAGTTCCTGGTTGAAACGTATTCACCAGTTTTAAAACATCATCTTGTGATTTCCCAAAGGCAGGATGTTGGTTTCGGTTCCTCCCTGCAATCCAGGTCTGAGGGACATTAGGCTAAGCCAGAGAAAAATCAGGCTTTGGGGAAGTGTCGGCACCTGAAGGAGAAAAGCCCTCCTTCTCCTCTTCAGCCAGGAAGGCTGAGACAAGGCTGGCCGGCGAAGAGCGTTGCAGGCAAGTAGCTGCTGCGTGTTCCCTGCAAGAGTCCTGACTTTCTAACCCTGTCCCCCAGAAGCTTCAAGCAGATGGTCTCGGAGTAACAGAGCCAGGCATTGGTGATGAAGGGGACATGTCAGCCAAGAGGCATTCTTGGGCGTTATGAACACGAGAGTAGATCTGAGGTGAGAATGTTCACACAGCCTCCGGGAGGAAAGGAGTTTGAGACACCACAAAGTTAAGCTAAGGGTGATTTAGCAGAAAGTTCTTATTTTACATAGCAAGGACCAACAAGTGAATGAATTACGACTATGAATGCGTGAATAAGTGAATGAATGAATTGGTAAATGGAAGAATTTGTGAATGGGGCTGATGGACTTTGACAGCCAGGGCCTTGATTTAGTGGGGCCTGACCCGAGGGAAGGGTACTGTCCTTGTCCCCTGAAACACCCTTCAGCTCAGGGGCAGGGAAAGACAGGCTGAACCCCGAGCCTTGCCCTCTCACTGCACGCCCCCCCCACCTCATTCTGCAGACCCTCTTCTGGCCCCTGGCTTTGGCGGGGTTGGAACCCAGGCAGCTGCAGAGCTGACGGAGGCTGCCGCCCCCACGCTCCGAGAAATCTGCAGCCCTCTTCCCCTTCCCAGCTGCCCCCAGAGCCCCAAGTCACCCCATCTTCTCTTGTTACACTTCTGAGTCTGGCCCCTTGGGGACTCCAAATGGCACAACTAGGAGATGCCTGAAAGCTCATTGAATCCAACCTTCCCATTTGACAGAGGGGCAAGCTGAGGCCCAGGGAAGAGGAAAGATTTGCCCAAGGTCACAAGCAAATGGGAGACAGAACTCCATTACCGTGGAGGGATCAGGAGAGTTCCCGCTAGACTTAGGATAATGCTGTACCGTTGAGTAGGGTGGGGGTGGGACAGAAGGGGTCTGTGATTCTTGAGCCCAGATAGCTCCGCGGGGTCTCTGCCTCCGGGGCCAGGAATAGCAGTTCTTAGTTCCTGGGATCCTGAATCTCTCACGCATTTTACAGGAAAGGCAGCAGAGCTGGTGGGGGGTGGGTGATACGGGGAATCTGCTCTCCATCCTGGGCTTTCTCCTTCAGCTGCTCAGCGCTGACCCTCGACCCCTGTCTCTATAAGCAGCTGCACCACGTGGAGGGTGGGCTGAGGCTGGGGCCAGTGTTAGACACCCCCGTCTGGCAGGGACCTCTGTGCTGGCCCCAGGTGCAGAGGGGTACTGAGCGCACATCCGGGTCTGACCATCTTCCTTCCCATGTGCTCCTGAGCATCAACCCGCATTGTGGCCAGGAAGCCCTTTCCCAGAGCCACTGACCTGTGCAGTGGTGCATTTCTACCTGGACACCCAAAATAGCGAAGTGGGGTGCCCGTCCCTGATGCTTCTCTCCATCCTTCCCTGGAGCCTGCCACACAGCCAGGGCTGTGGCCAGACTGACGGGCCAGGATGACTCCGGGGACAGACCCCGAGAGTGTGCGTGTGTGTGAGCGTGCGCGTGTGTGCGCGTGTGTGTGCCAGCAGAGGTTGAGAGGGCTGGCTCTAGAACTCTGGGAGTTTTCAAACACGGAAGACTCAGAGAAAACCTAATCTAGTGGGAAGAGGGCTGAGCTTATCAGACAGCAGGCTCAGATAAATCCCTTTACATCTCTTAGCTTCGGTTTTCTTGTTTGCAAATTGGAAATGATTCCTAAGACTAGAAAACCTGTACGAAAACGACCTGCGGGCTGCAGGGTGCTGTGCGGATGCAGCGTCGTCCAATCTCCCGGGGCGAGAGGATCAAAGACAGGAAGAGAATGGCTCTGGCTTGAGGACACTCGGGCCTGAGTAGCCTCTAGCATCTCCTTGCCGTGCTCCTTCCGTCTGGTGATGGCCTCCGCCCTCCACAAGCCCAGGCAGCAGGGGCTGGGGGAGCCCCAAGTTCTCCTCAGAGCGGGAGATTTGCCCTCATCTCACTTTCTTTCTAGGCAGTGAGGCGGAGGACGCAGCCCCTCCCCAGATCTCCACCCCAGACCAGTCACGGCGGCCCCTTGGGGAGGCTCGAGAACGTTGCCTTATGTGCCTTTTTATCTGTCAGCTTCCAGTTTACCCTCAAGCTTCTCTTTTGTAGTATGGGACCGAGGAGAGTCTGGCAACATCCCTGGACCTCTGGTTGTGGTCCGGATGTGCTGCGGGGAGAGGGGGGATAGTGGTTTCCGAAGCTTTCCCCCAAGAACTGACAGGTGGGCCAGCTGCCGTGTCCCAGCGAAGCCGAAGGCATCCAGCCCATGCTATCCGGCGGCTCCAGCCTCTTGGAGTGAGGCTACAGCAGGATTCGCCCAGTTCGCCCGCTGCCCACCAGTTATACAATAGCTTCTGAATAAGGGTGAAGGGGAGCCCACTTTAGAGAGCATCTCTCCCCATTTGGGGGGGGGGGATCACAAAACAGGCCAGTGACAGGGCAAGTCCCTGCACTCAGCCTCCGGGGGCCACTTGTGCTGAGCCAGGCAGCCGTCTCCAGCTCCCTGCCCCCCCCCCCCCGCCCCTGACTTGAGCTCCCAGGAAGAGCTAGCGGGAGCAAGGGGAATTGTTTTACATATTTGTTAATCGGGTCTCAGAGAGAGAGAAGGGCCCCGAGCTCATCAACCAGGAAGGAATCCAATTTGGCTTTTATGGCCATGGTTATTGGTCTTATTTTGTGGGGATCTTTTTATTTTTTATTAATGCAGTGATCTGGGAGCTGGGGAGCTGGCTGGCTGCTGGACCCAGTGTGTTCTCTGGCTCACATAAAACTCCAGACAGCAACCAGGACCTGGGCCTGGGGGTGGGGGACAGGTGTGTGAGGGGGGCGCAGCATGGACGGGCTGCAGTGAAGATTTTCAGCAAACATGTGACCCTTCAGGCAAGTGGTGTTTAAGGGCCTGGTTTGATTAAGCTTTTATTGCCTTTTCCTCAGAGATGAAAGGCTGGTTGGCGGGGCCGGAGCCAGGCCTGATGGGTCTGGGCCCTGCAGCCTGAGTTGTGCAGGCAGGAAGGGGTGAAGAGGGGAGGCAAGAGTGGACTGGTTGGGGTGGAATTCCTTTTGTCAGTTAGAGCACAGTGGCTAAAACGGTGGTCCCTGACTCCTGCCTACAGAGGCTCAGATCCCAGCCACACTCCTGCCAGCTGCCTTGTAGAGCCGGCTGGAGCAGAGGGGACAGAAATAAGTAAAGGGCCCAGTGCTGGGCACACAGCAGTGCTTGATGGATGGGCAGCTCCCCGCCCAAGCCTCTCCTGTGGGGCCTGGCAAACCGCGAGCCCTTGGCCTTCTATTTTCTTTTGCTGCCTGGCCCCACCAGGAGGAGCTGATCGGCAGATCTGGGTGGCCTGTTCATGTCTCCCTCTCTGGACATAAAGTCCTGTTCCTGGCCCAAGTGCCATCATGTCTTCTTCCCCATGGCTGGAGGAAAAGGCGCTTCGGGGTGAGCCCTGTACAGAGATCCAGGAGGCTTGGTCCACCCCAGAGCCAGGGGGCAGGCACCTGGGGAGAGGCAAGTGTGAGCCCCAGGGTGGGGGTGAGGAGGCCAAGGCTAGATCACCAGCTGCGCAGGAATGGTCCTAGACCCCCTGTGACAAATCGCCTGGGGAGGTAGTGTAACTACAGATTCCTGGGCTGCACCCCCTGAGTCCGATTGGTTAGATCTGGTGTGTGGCCTGGGAGTTTGCATTTTAATGAGGGCATGCAGTGACTTGTCCGCACTCCTGTCTGAGGGTCGATGTGGTAGACAAGGAAAGGTCTGCTCTGGGAGACCAGGAGACCGGCAGACCTGCCACAAGCCGGGCCAGATTTCAGCCTCTTTCCATCTGCAAAGCTCATAATGATCATATCAGCTGCTGTGACTCAGCCAGTGGAATAGCTCCACCTTCATTTTACAGATGAGGAAACTGAGACCTGCCCAAGGCCCCCAGCTAGTGGCAGAGCCAGAGTTTGAACTCAGGACTATCTGACTACAGAATCCAAACTTAGCTCCCTCCTCCCCCCCAAAAAATCAGGCCCTGGTGCTCTCAGTACCTGATATTCTCTTAGTGTTGGGGACGGTTGTGTTCCACTGAACACACGGAATAGGGGGAAGTGACGGTGGCTGTTGTGACCGCTGATGTCGCGTTCCTCTGGTGCTGGCTGGGACAATTCCCTGGGCCATAGATTGACCCTTGCAAAGCTCGTTTGACTGATACATATGGCACTGTTGGGCTCGCGAGTCAGTGCCCACAGTTTCCTCACCAGCTGTCACCCTGGAGAGGCCAGTCGTCCTTCAAGCACCGTAGCCTGCTCTCCTGTGAGAAATGAGGGCCCTGGGCAGGGTCACCACAACGCCTCGCCAACTCCCCCTTCTCTCCACCCTCCTGGGCTCCCAACAAATATGTCCAGATTTTCTTGGGGGGAGGAGAGGTCACGTGCATCCCTCTGAATCCCCTGGCCTCTGCTGGCAAATGCAGCCCGTGAGGATGGTTCCCCTGGAGGGTAGCAGCTCTGGTGGGAGGAGGCGCAGGTGCCCGCCCTCAGCTGCAGCCGCAACGCCAGGCTTCCGTAGGTCTGGGGACGGGGAGGGGTGGCCGATTGAGGACCTTCTTACTGGGAGAAGGACTCTGACAGGTGCTGACAGTCACCCAGTCACGCCCCTTCCTCTGCAGGGCATGTCCTGACTCTGTCGCCATTTTCACTTGCAATTCTGGGTAAGACTTGGGGCTTCTTGGGAGAAGACTTTAGGAGGGTCTTAGGATCCACCTGCTAGGAAGGGGCTCCCTGCTTTACCCCCAGTTTCCCTCTGGGACGCTTTATGCCCCATTGTATTAGTCACGGTTCTCCACAGAAACAGAACCGAAAGGGTGTAGAAGGAAGGATGGATGGAAGGATGGGTGGGTGGATGGATGGATGGGTGGATGGATGGGTGGATGGATGGATGGATAGATAGATATATGATAGATAGATAGATAGATAGATATAGATAGGTAGATAGATAGGTGATAGGTAGATAGATAGATAGATAGATAGATAGATAGACGGACATACAGGCAGACGGATAACAAGGAATTGGGTCACATGATTGTAGCGGCTGAGACGTCCACGTTCTACAGTTGGCGAGTTGGAGACCCGGGAGAGCCGATGGTGTAGTTCCAGTCTCTGTCCGAAGGCCTGAGACCCAGGAGAGCTGATGCTTCAGTCTGAGTCTAAAGGCTGTAAAGGGCCAATATCCCAGCTTCTGCAGTCAGCAGATAAAGAGTTCCCTCTTACTCAGCCTTTTCATGCTATTCGGGGCTTCCATTGATTGGATGAGGCCCACCCGCATTAGGGAGGGCAAGCTGCTTTACTCAGTCTGCACACTCAGAATCACGTTTGGTCGAATGGGCACTCCTGGCCCAGTCCGGCTGACACAAAACATGAACCATCTCACCCATGCTCTCACAGGACGGGAAGGCCGGGCATCTGAAACCGGTGGGGGTTTCCTTTGCATCGTGCCCTGAGCTGTCACCTACCAAAAACGGAACTGCTGAGACCTGAGTGATAGCAGGTCTTCGGGGCATGGCGCAGGCTTGCTAAAGGGCAGTGAGTTCCTTCTCTCAGCTCTCAGGGACCTCAAAGGCAACTTGGAATGGTGAAAAGAGCGTAGGCTTCTGGACCGAATGCTAGTTCCACTCCTATTAGCTGTGTGACCACAGGGAGTCACTTAACCTCTCTGTTTATTCCTCTGGAAGATGGGGTTGCCGTAATGCTCCCTGCAGGACCGATGTGAGTATGAGACAGGGTGACTAGAACTTGCACATGGCGGACGCACAGCTAATTATTATGCTATGGTTCTCTTAATGGGAGCCAGGGTGTCTGCACTGAGTTTCTTGAGCTTTGGCCCATCTGTGTGATTTCGCCCCATTTTTACCACCTTGTTTCCAGCGCTTCTGTAGCCTCCTACCCTAAGTGCCCAGGTCTCTGAGAAGAGCCTGGGATTGTGGCTGGCAGGCACATAACCAGGGCATCTGAAGGGTGGCAGACGCTCAGAAGACGGGGTCTTAGGACTTAGGACACTGATGCCCAGGAGGGACAGAACCCTCCTCTCTCTGCCTCAGCGGAGCTGAATTCACCGAAGGGGCAGCGCAGACCCATAAGCAGGAAGCACGGACGCAATATCCCCACTTCAACGTGTTAGGGGTAAATGAAGCTGTTCAACTCAAAATATCGCATGTTGAACTTCCACCCAAATCTCTCAGTCCAAGAATTGAAGAATCGAAGACCCCAAGATGTTTCCAGGACCAGTGCTGAACCAGGGAGGCAAAATGCCCCGAGACAGGAAGAAGAAGCTGATTAGCTCCTAACTGCCGTTAAATTATATATACATATGTATTTTAAGTGGAATCTGCATGTCTAATGTGATTTTTTTGATTACATTTTAATAGTCTAGCTGGGTTAGGGGGATGAGGGAAGAAGCTGTCATCCTTCGGCAGGAGGGACGTTGTAAACATGGCTGCGGGTAGGCTCTGGTGTGGGCCGCACCCTGGGGACCACCCTGGAGAGAACGAGTCCTGGTGGGACGGGGATGTCAATGAGGCAACGCTGCCTCCCACCAAAGCCCCACTCTGTCCGGATGGGGAAGTCCATCTGGCTTTGTGACTTGAAGAATGCCTCCTTCCTTAGATCTTAAACACAGCTTCCCTATTTTGGCTTTTTTGGGTCCACATGTCATCTTCTCCGGGTCTGGTTGTTTCCTGAGGCTGCCAAAAACTCCTCCCAGAATCTGGTGATGGAGCAGATTGAACACTCTTTTGAGCCAAGAATCCTGGCTCTGACACTGAAACATGACCTTGGGTGAGTCCTTCTCCTTGCGTGGTCTCAGTTTCCCCACCTGTAAAATGAAGGAGTTGGACTAGGTGTGCCTTGGTGTCTCTTCTGCGTCCAATGGGCCATGATGTGCTTCCTGCTCATTGTGAAGACTCCTTCTCCACCTTAGGGGAACAGGAGACGCCACACTCACTCATCTGTTGGGCATTGGCCAACTCCTTCTCCCCGGGTCCTTCTGCTTTCTCACCAGAATCTCTGCTGTTGCAACCTGAGCCAACTCTCGTTGGGGGACAGATCCCTCCTCCCAGGCCCGTTATATGAACTTCTCAAATTGTTGAAGGCTGTTAGCAAACTCCCTTCCACACACATACACACACATTCTATTTTAAAACAACATTTATTTCTGATTCTAAAATTCAGACGACTTGATTGTTGCAGAAAAATTGGAAATAGCCAAATATAAAAGAGAAAATAAAAATCACACACAACCTTCCCAGAGAGATAACCACTATTAATTTTTTTTTTCAAATACATATATATGGGGACTTATTTTTCTGTTATAAGGTTGGAATTATGCTGCAAATTTGGCTTTCGGTTGCCCCACGCCTGGTCCTTGAAACTGGGCTAGATTCTTCCTTCTGAGCCCCCCCAGAGTCTGCTGTTCCCTGTTAGGAGGGTTTTCCACTCGCTTTTCCCAAGAGAAGGGGAATGTTGTTCTGCGGATGTGTGTCCATCTCGGTGCCTGGGCCCCTGGGAGGTCCAGAGTTTAATTTGACCACCTCTGAGTGTGTGTATGTGACAGAGACAGAGGACAGAGAGCAAGAGCCGCGTGTTGGTCACTGAGCAGGAACATGTGCCAAGGGCCCATCCACCGTAAGGGAAGATTATTGTCTTCGTTCTACATCAGTCTCTTTGTCTGAGCCAGTGACAGACACCAGAGGAGCCACCCTTAGCTTCTTTTTATGGAGCAGCTGGAGCTCCTTGCTAAACGAATCAATTACCGCCATTTGAGAAAGGAAAACAAATTCGCAGTTTGCTGCCCATCCTGTGGAGGGGCCTGAGGAAGTGGTTGCCAGCTGAGGCATTGGAGCCGGACCCCACCCACCAGCCGGGCCTCACTCGGTCTGGACAGGGTCTCTCAGATGGCACTCACCCTCGTTGGCCTGCAGACTGGGCCTTCCTAGGGATTCTGGGGGTGTCACAGCCGAAGGACTTGGACCTTTACCATCCCACTGACAGAGGTGAGACAGGGCCCCAAGAGGGGATGGGACAGGCCCAGGGCCACACAGAAAGTTGGTGGCTGAGCTAGGTCTGAAGCCGAGTCACTCGACCACCAGTCTGGTGCATTGCCCACGTGGCAGCTTTTCTTTACAGGGTGGAATGAGAAGATCATGGGGCTTGCAGGGGGAGTGGACTGAGAAACAAAGAACCCATCCAGCCCACTTCCTGCTTGTCCATTTCCTACCCTTCAGGATCCTTCTCAGCCCAGGCAAAAGAAACCATACTCTCCACCATGTGCTTACACTGTTTGGTGTCTGACTGCGCTCTGTCTAGGAGAAAGTGCTATCTAATACCTAACCCGGGTTCTTCAGATTCCATTTCCCTCTTTCATTCAACAAAGATCTGCTAAGCACGGACCCCCTGCAGGATTATTTTAGGCCTCAGGAACACAGCAGGGAATGAGACAGCCAAGTGCCTGCTCCCTTGGAGTTTATGTCCACTTGGCTGTGAGGCTCTCACTGGAAGACAGAAGGCAGAATGGCTGTGCCCAATTTTCTGGTCACTTAAATTCAGCAAATGCTATCCCCAGGGCACAGAGTCACACATCAGACAGCGCTCCAATGAAATTGTCACAATTACTACTACTATGTAACCAACCATCTTAAAACTTAGTGATGTATGACAATCAGTATATCCTGCTCATGACAGCTTGGGTCAGGACAGGGCCAGGAGAGGGTGACCTAGCTCTACTCCACAGTGTCTGGGCCTTAGTTGGGAAGACTTGAAGGCTGAGAGTTACCCCACGACTGGAAAGCCAGATCATCTGGAGCCATCTTCGCTCACGTGTCCGGTGGATGATGCTGGGTGGGCAGGAAGTCCTACATGTGGTATCTTTGCATGGGCTGGTTTGGGCTTCCTCATAGCGTGGCAGTTGGTTCCCAGGACAAATGTCCCAGGAGAGCCAAGTGGAAGCTGCATCTCCCTGTATCACTAGCCTCGGTAGTACAAAGCACCACTTCTGCTGTGGCTACAAGCTCACCTGAACTCAAGGGGAAGGAAAGCAGACATGACCTCTTGATGGGAGATGTCTCTGAGTCAAATCATGAGAAAAACACGTGGGGTGGGAGACATCGTCGAGGCCATCTTTGTCGAATCCAATGTGCCACGTGGGTCTCTTAGGAGTTCACAGACTTTAAGGAGAAGCAGAGTATAAAAAAAATAGTAGCTGTCATTTCCTGAACACTTACACCTCCCAGGCACTGTGGTCAGTCTGCTGTGTACATCTTCCTTCCAACACCTTGAGTACTGTTAGCCCCATTTTGCACAAGGAAAAACGGGCTGAAATGTGACATTGCCTGCTGTAACTCCTACAGCTGGGATTCGCACTAAGTCTGTCTGCCTCCAAAGCCATAGCATTTAACACTGCTACACTGCCTCTCCTTCTTCATCCCTAAGCAATTTTGACCCCCAAAGTGTGGTGAGAACTTAGACGAGCAGCGTCAGGGGTGGAGGATTCAGATCTGGGAAGGCGTCTCGGCAGAGGTGACACTTGAGCAATGTTTTGAAAGATGCTTTAGATTTGGACACCTGGGAGAGGGAGTGGAATTCCTAGTGGAGTAGCAGTGGGACAGAGGGGCCCTGAAGGAGTGCTGCTATGACCCAGAACCCTGACCTTTGACTCCCTAACGCACCAACACATTGTAAATAATACACTCTAAAAGGCGGGCTGAGGCTGGGGACAGGGTGGATGGACGTAGTCCCCAGAAAGAGTGCCAAAGTGGCCCCTACCCATCTCTCCACCATATTACTGTCAGCTTCCTCCTTCAGAGGCTGGGGATGGGGCCAAGGCTCCCCTACACCCCCACCTCCATGTGAAGACTTAGTTTTGTCCTTTGGAGATGGAGTGAGTCTGAGCCACTTCTGGTTCACACTCAGGAGTTTCTGCTAATATAATTGAGCCTCAGTGCAGTTAGCAGCCCCTCCTGCAGGCTTGCTTTAGGGCACTGCAAAGGGGAAGTTTAATTATTTCATTGATAGGAATCCTGCATATTACAGCAGTTCCCGCCCCTTCCAGGTCTCTCTCCTTTTCAAGTCTTCTGCTGTGCCCTCCTCTCTCCCACCCACCGTCAGACTCCCTTGCTTACTCCTGCTCACTCCTTTAATCTCTTTGTTTCCCTGTTTGGGTCCCTGTCTTCCCCCACCCAATTCCACTCTACTTTCTGTCTCTCTGATCTCTCTCATGCTCTATCTCTGTCTCTGTCTCCCTCCTTCCCCTGGCCATCTCTTCCTCACTTTCTCTGGGCTGACAGCAGCCCCCTCTCTTCCTGGACAGACTGTCTAATTGAAATGGAGCACTCTAGAGAATGTTAATAGGAAAGGCAGCATTAATTAGCCAGCTCTGGCATAATTAGCTTCCTCCTCTCACTGCCTAGCATCTAACTGGATAATGAGTCTCTCTCCATCCAAACAGGGCAGGCAGGACAAGGGGAACCAGCCATACCCAGGGATGCCAGGAGGCTTCCGCCTTCAGGCCACGCTGCTGGAGTCCTCGAGCTGCTCAGCCTTGCCCTCTCCTGTCAGGCCTCCCTGCTGCTTGTGCCCAAGTCTTGGGGAGACAGAGGCCTGGCCCCTGCCCGCGTCCAAAGGATTGAAGTTGCTGGAGTTGCATGTTAAGTGGTCTGAGCCTGAAAAACAGTGGCTGCAGCTGCAATGTCCCACAGAGGGGGTGGGGAGGTATTGAGAGTTCTTGAGGAGAGCTATGACAGGCATGGAGCCCTGGCACAGCCTCAGGGGCAATGGCTGAGCACATTACAGCCTCCAGAGGAGAGCAAAGAAATGTTTATGTGACAGGTAATAACTAATGGACTGCATGAACTGCAGAGTGCTTCCATCCTTGACCTTCTGCCCAATCGTATGAGACAGGAATGCCACCTCTATTTTACAGATGAAGACTCTGAGGTTCAGAGAGGTTCACTGCCTTGCCAATGTTCACACCCAGGACCCAAACCAGGGTCCATCTAATTCTAAAGATCATCTTCTTTCTCTTCCACCTTGATACTTTTAGAAGGTACTTTATGGTTGCTCGTTAAATAAATGAGATTGGTCATACTTTATACTGGCCTTGAGTTCTAAATCCAGAGAATGCAACAGAAATTGGGAAATGATGCAGTCATAATTTTCTCTGAATATCCTTTACACAGGGAGGAATATTTCTTCTGCTGTCCACTGAGCTGTGATTCTTCTTCTTCTTCTTTTTTTTCCCCCTGTGGCCTCGAAAGCCACAATCTAGTTGGGAGGTGATGGGCAAATAGGATTTTTCTTTCTGTTTTGTGCACATGTGGTTGAATTCAGTTGAGTTAAATGTCTGCTTGATGCAATTCCATTGCAGTATTCCAACTTGGTTATGACTGGGCAAGGTTAACGCCCAGGGCTGGGCGACTGCAGCCACAGGGCGCCCTCCTCCCTCTCTCTCTCCCTCCGGCCTGGTGACCTTCTCCCTCTCCTGTAGGCTATGGATTCGGAGGATGATCCATTGTTGCAGGACGTGTGGCTAGAAGAGGAGCAGGAAGATGAGGAAGCAACGGGTGAGGCCTTTAGGAGAGCCCAGAAGCTGGGGCCCCAAGCTGGGGCAGGACGGCAGTGTTGCTGGCGGCACTGGACCTTGCCCTCCCGGCCCCCAGCCTCGGGCTTCTGGAGTACCCTGGGCTGGGCCTTCACCAATCCGTGCTGTGCGGGGCTGGTGCTCTTCCTGGGCTGCAGCATCCCCATGGCCCTGTCAGCCTTCATGTTCCTCTACTACCCGCCGCTGGACATTGACATCTCCTACAACGCCTTTGAGATCCGCAACCATGAGGCCTCCCAGCGTTTCGACGCCCTTGCGCTGGCGCTCAAGTCTCAGTTTGGATCCTGGGGGCGCAACCGGCGCGACTAGCGGACTTCACCTCTGAGACGCTCCAGCGCCTCATTTCAGAGCAGCTGCAGCAGCTGCATCTTGGCAACCGCTCACGAAGGGTCACCAGGCCCCACGCGCTGTCCCTGCTGTCCCTCAACGTGCCCCAGGACAGTGGTCGGACACCTCCGCCACTTGGAAGCCAGTAGCCAATCGGAGCGGGCGTCTTCGACGCGAGACCCCGCCCATGGCGGAAATGGCAGCCAATCAGAGTGAAGCTCCGGTGAACCAGGAACCAGACAAGAATGGCCAGGCCAAGTCGGAGCTCCGCCCCTACAGCGGCCGCGGCCAATCAGAGCCGTGCCCGCCGGGCGCCTCCCGTTGGGACTACTCGCGCTCCTATGTGAGCACCAACACCCAGACACACGCGCACTGGCGCATTGAGCTCATCTTCCTGGCACGTGGCGATGCCGAGCGCAACATTTTCACCAGTGAGCGGCTGGTCACAATCCACGAGATTGAACGCAAAATCATGGACCATCCAGGCTTCCGGGAGTTCTGTTGGAAGCCTCATGAAGTGCTCAAGGACCTGCCGCTGGGCTCCTACTCCTACTGCTCCCCGCCCAGCTCTCTCATGACCTACTTCTTCCCCACTGAGAGGGGCGGCAAGATCTACTACGATGGCATGGGCCAGGACCTGGCGGACATCCAGGGTGAGCAGGCCTGGGTGTGGCTGGGGGGCTGAGGCCTCTGGGGAGCCTGGTGTGAAGGAGCCTGGAATGGGTGGGTTTATAAGGGGTGGAGTCTGGATGAGATTGAGGGCGGGGCTTGGCGGGCTTGATTGGAAGGCTTGACTCCTAGTTAAGCACTTTTGAGGCTGGTAGGAGGACAGGGAAGGACTCGGCAGTGAGGCAGGCTGGACCTAGGCGCCAAGCAGGTCTGAGGGCTATGTGAGCAAGAGCTGGTAAGCAGGATTGGTGTGAGATGGTATCCAGGGGAGGCAAGGAAGGAGGTTTGGATGCCTACCTGGATTGAGCGAGATTGGGAGTTACGCTGGAGCCAGTTAGAGGAAGTATGGGGTGGGACTTGGGCATGGGGTTTATTAGAGAGTAGTCTGGGTGTGGTTACTGGGTATCTGGTCGGAGGAAGATAGGGAGTAGCTGGGGTTGAAGGAAGACCAAGGTGAGGTTAGTTTACGTAAATAGGGATGGGACTTAAGGAAGGATGGAGCTGGGGCAGAGCATGG
The DNA here is from genome assembly GCA_003508835.1 of Eonycteris spelaea. Lineage (NCBI taxonomy): Eukaryota > Metazoa > Chordata > Mammalia > Chiroptera > Pteropodidae > Eonycteris > Eonycteris spelaea. Next base: position 115,864 of record PUFA01000119.1, on the reverse strand, counting down.
TTGTAGGCAGATGATGATGGCAGTGCAGACACTGAGGCTCGGCATTAGTTGAGATTCAAATGGAAATGAAAATGTCAGCTTAGTGGGAGACTGGCCCCTGGGGGGCCAGTCTGTGAGCTGCTCTTCCTGGGCAGCTGTGAGTTTTCTAAACTGTCCCACTGTCCCATTAGGGACAGTTCCAGGCAGCCGGAGGTGTTTCCATGCTGTTTGGAAAAGGGTGAGGTGGGGAGGAGAGTAGGCTAACCTTGATGGAGGCCAGTGGGAACTGACCTGCTGAGCTTTTGGGCACCCATCCCTGCCCCTCTGCAGGCTCCCTAGAGCTGGCCATGACTCACCCTGAGTTCTACTGGTACGTGGACGAGGGCCTGTCTGCAGAAAACCTCAAGAGCTCCCTCCTGCGCAGCGAGATCCTGTTTGGAGCACCCCTGCCCAACTACTACTCAGTGGATGATCGCTGGGAAGAGCAGCGGGCCAATTTCAGAGCTTCGTGGTCACCTACGTGGCCATGCTGGCCAAGCAGTCTACTAGGTAGGAGGGCCAACCACACCTGGTGTGGGCCCCCCATGCGTGAACCAGGAAAGGGCTATATTAGGGTAGGGAATTTGTTTTGAGGTACTTCTTTCTCCTAAGCCCCAGGGCCCCTCCCTGCGACCTTTTTTCCTAGAAATCTTTCTTCCAAAATCAGGGGCAGAGCCAGATACATCCTCGATGACCCTCTTGATGGGCGAAGGGCTCCTTTCCTTGATCAGCAAGCACTAAAGATTAGTGAACATGACAACTCCAGAGGAGGTAGGAAATCCCAGAACTCTTGCCCTGGAGGTCTTGAGTTTTGCTTTTCTCCAGCAATGGTGCTAGAGGGTTTTCTGGAAAGAGTATTCACCAGGAAGTAAAGAGTTCCTCTCTGGCTCTAACACCCAGGGAGATAATTGACAAGTCACTTCTCTGGGCTCAGTTTCCCTGCTTGTATAATGGGGATGATGAGTCCTTCCATCCTTCTGGAGTGTGGAGGGGGTGAGCTAAGAGATTAAGCAGTGTGTGCTTTGGGCAGCGAGTACTTCGGGTGTCTTCCAAGCCGTGGGATGTGTGTCTAAGAATACAACTGGTCCCCTCCCCACCAACAAAGGGCATTAAATAGTTCATGTAACTCCAATGCCTCTGATCCCCTACCCTGACAAGTTAGCCCTGGGCACCGGAGGAATCATTCTGCCTGAAATAACCTCATTCCTTCCTTCTGTTACTCATCCATTGTATTGAGCAACTACTGTAATAATCAGAGCTAACATTTATTGAGCACTTACTCTGTGCCAAACCCTTTATACACGCCACCTCATATAATTCCTACACCATCCAATGAGGTAGGTGCTGTATGATTATCTCCATTTTACAGTTTAGGAAACTGAGACATACCACACTTAAGTTTGTTGTCCAAAATCACAAGGCCATAAGAAGTGGACTGGGATTAAAACTCAGACTTTCTCATCCAGAAATCTAATCACCCTCTGTGTTTTCTATGCCAGTTGCTTCACTAGGAGCTTCTCTCTGCCCTGCTTCTTTGCCAGGCAAACCCCTATTTATTCACTAAGATCCAGCCTTTTCCCTGAAGCTGGTTTAATGCCCTTCTACCCATTACCCACTTCCACAGTCCCCTTCCCTGGAGAGGCAGGAAAGAGCATACACAAAGCTTTGGAGTCAGATATATCTGAAGTCAGGTCCCAGTCACTCCACTTAGCTGTGGGAGTTTCAAAGAGATCTGTCACCTCTCTGAGCTACAATTTCATCATAGCCCTTGTTGCTCTGTATTTTAGTTGTTCCCTGTCACTTAAGGTGTAGTCCTCAAATCAGCAGCAGCAGCAGCAGCACCTGAGGCTTGTTAGAAATGCAGAATCTCAGAATCTCCAGGCCTTTCCCAGACCTACAGGGTTTTATTAAAGTTTGACAAAGGTCTGGTTTAATTATGTCTCAATATATGAGTGTGAGTTTGTTGATGGCTGGGATTGGAGGCCTAGCTTCTAGCACAGTGCCAGGAACACCTTAGTAGGGATTTGTCTGGGGATAGATGGACCTAGAGGGATGAAAGAATGGGTGGGTGGACGGATGGATGGGTGGGTGTGTAGAGGGGTAGAGGGGTGAAAGGATGCAGGGATGTAAGGATGGAGGGATAGCTGGAAGGATGGAGCGATGGAGTGTGGGTGGGTGGGTAGATGGGTGGAGGGATGGAGGTGCTCTGGGAAAGATACTTGGCTGGGTTGGGAAGCTAGCTATAGAAGGACTTTCAGGGTTTTAGATACTAATAATTACCTCTGCCTAATATGTTCAGCTGCCAAGGCAAAACCCCTGCCCTTGGCAAAAAAAAAAAAAAAAAGCCTCTCTTCCCTCCCTCACCCCGCCCCAGATCTACATAGAGTACCGACAACCAGGCCTTTTGTAGACTTGACTTAGTGCCTTCTTTGGATTAATAAAATCTTTATTGTTGTTATTCTTATTGGTTACCCAAGAGATGACAACGTGCATCTTAATTTATTACAGACTAATGCAAATTATCACTTTACTACTTTCCTGATAATACTAGAATCTTAGAACACAGTTCACTACATTTGTAACCCTTCAGCCTTTGCATTTTTGTTGCATGCATTTTAATTCTATATATATACTTTAAAACTACAGAAAATATTACATTTTCATTTTGCTGAGTCAGTATCCATTTACATTTGCTCACATATTTACCTTTTCTGTTGCTCTTTATTACTTTCTACAATTTCATGTTTCCCTCTGGGATCATTTTCCTTATATCTGAGGAACTCTCTTTAGTATTTTTTTTTCAATGCATGCTTGCTGGTGGTAAATTCTCTCTCTTTTTTTTTTTGGCCTAGGAAAATCTTTTTTTTTTTTAATTTTTGAAGTATGTTTCTGCTGATATAGAATTATAAATTGGCAGTTTTTCTTTTAATACTTTAAAGATGTCAATCCATTATGCTCTGACTTCCATCATTTCTGCAGGAAAGTCAGGTGTCAGTCTTTTTTGTTGCCCCTTGAATGATTGTCATTCCCCCCTCCCCCCGTGGCTATTTTTAAGATTTCTCTTTGCCTTTGGTTTCACCAGTCTTGCTATGATTTATGTCAGTGTGATTTCCTTTATTCTGCTTCAGTTGCACAAACTTCTTGAATCTGTGTGTTGATAATATTCATCAGTTTAAGGAATTTCCTGGCTATTATCTCTTCAATGTTGCTTCTGCCTCACTTTCTGTTCCTTTTCCTTTTAGGATTCTAATTACACAATGTTAGCTCTTTTCACGGAATTTCATGTTTTTCAATGCTCTGCTAGGTTTTTCTTTTCTATTTTTTTCTTTCTATATTTTGGTTTAGATATTCCCGTTCACTGACCTGTCTTCTGTTGTATCTAATCTGCTATTTATGTGGATAGCTCCTGGTCCTCCTCCAAGTGTTGACAGCCCTCTATAATCCACTTCCATCTTTCTCTCTCCATGTCCTCCCTTCCCCAGCAAAGTCCAAGTTCTTTATGGGGGGACAGACCTTTTTGATTATGAGGTACGCAGAACCTTCAACAACGACATGCTCCTGGCCTTCATCAGCAGCAGCTGCATTGCCGCCCTCGTCTACATCCTCACCTCCTGCTCAGGTAGGGCCTCTCTGAAGGCCTTCTCTCCTCCCAGCTCCTATCTGGACAGAGCCTTTCCTTCTCAAGAATGCCAGAAATAGTCTTGAGTCCACCATGTCAGAGCTGTTGGGGAGGGTGCTCAGAAATCACCTTCCAAACCCAGCAGTTAGACTGAGGTCCAGAGGCAGGCTAGGCCTTACCTGAGGGGTCCGCACTCCCAGGACCTCACATAGTTTAACCTTTTGCCTTTGACTGTCCTTTTTCTTGCTGGTAATCTTGTTTTGGAGAGTCTGGAGTATTGGACCCTCATTATAGATTATTCTGTAGTCTGTTTTTACAGTCCCAGATTAGCCACCCTTCTGTCCCTCAGTTTACTTTTCCAGTGCCACCTTCTCATGTTCCCTAGCTGCTTCTTACTAGACAAACAGTAGGTGCTCTCTATTGCCCAAGGGAATGAAAGAGTGGTAATATCTTCAAAAACAGAAAAGACCTTTATTGATCCATGTAACATGTATTAATTGGGTACCAACTATGTGCCGGATTCTCTATGGTATCAGGGATCCAGGGATAAACATCACAGACAACTTCCTGCCCCTATGGAAACCTTGTCTACTGGGAGACAGATGTTAAATAAATATATAATGTTCATAACTCCCTACTAGCCCTTGAGGTAAGTTCTACAGACATGAGGGGCCATGAGCAACCTGCCTGACTCGGAGATGGCTTCCTCTACCACTTGGGCCTCTGGCCCAGCCCCTTCTCTGGGCATGGAGAGCTATGCTGGGTATGGATGAGTGCTCCATGGTGGGGAGGCGGGTGCGAGGCAATACCCAGCTGGGGTCAGGGACAATGAAAGGTGTGCATGTTCCACTGGGTCCCCTCATTGTATTCTTTGTCCCCTTGCCCCCGCCCGCCCCCACCCCCAGTGTTCCTGTCCTTCTTTGGAATCGCCAGCATCGGTCTCAGCTGCCTGGTGGCACTCTTCCTATACCATGTGGTCTTCGGTGTCCAGTACTTGGGCATCCTCAACGGAGTGGCTGCCTTCGTGATAGTGGGCATTGGTGAGTTGCCTCTGTTGCCATAGCAATGGACTTCCCACTTGAGAACACTGCCTTAGAAAGGGCCTTCTTTCTGGATGTAAAGGCTGCCTTCCAGGAGGCTCTAAAAAGGGATAGAGCCAAGGAGCATGAGGGGTGGAGCTTGGATTCCTGGTGGGTGGAGCCAGAGTCAGATGGGTCCTTCCACATTGAGAAGCAGGACTCCCGGGCCTGACTTCTCAGGCAGCCTCTCAGGGTTGGTCCAGGCCCAGCCTGGGTCTGATCTTGGAGACAGCAGAGTGATCCTGAGCCTGCCCGCACTCGCCGGGACTCCCTCCTGTAGGTGTGGACGACGTCTTCGTGTTCATCAACACCTACCGCCAGGCTACCCACCTGGAAGACCCGCAGCTGCGGATGATCCACACCATCCAGACGGCAGGCAAGGCCACCTTCTTCACCTCCCTGACCACAGCCGCCGCCTATGCAGCTAATGTCTTCTCCCAGGTGGGAGACTGCCCTGTCCCGTCCTGGCCTGTCCATTCCTCATACACATACCTGGCCTTTGGTCTCTGCGCTTCCCTCCAGCCCCTTCTCTTGTGCCTACACAGCCTTTTTCTCAGGTGCTTGTTACGTCTCTAGGGTCCATTTTTGTTACTTATCACCATTACTAGAACTTAACAAATGGGAAAATTTAAATACAAATAGTCTTTATTATTGATGCTCATTAATAGTAATCCAGCATCTGCCCCGAAGAGCATTGGCAGCTTCTAAAGCTCTTTCACATTTAGTCCTCCTGACATGCTTAGGACAAAGGTTACTTTACATCCCTAGTTTCCTAACGTAGGAACTGAGGCTGAGAGAGGGAAGGTGACTCCTTGAAGGTCACACAGTTGGTGGGTGGTGAACTCAACCATGTCTCCTGACCCCTGAGCTCTTTCACCCACCTGCTTCATTCGCAGTGCATTGTCACCTCTCACACCGACTCTCCTGACTTTCCTCTCACTGGCCCTGTGTTCCTGCAGGCCTGCGAGCTGGGCCCAGGGAAGGATCTGAGTTGGGGCCAGGTCCTTGGTACTGACACAACCTGAAAGGTAGTGAGCCTGGCTGCGTCTTTGAGAGATTTTATGACCTGGGCTGAGTATCCCGTCTAGAAACTACTAGATGCTTTGGGATTAGCCAGGCCTTCCTAGAGAATCACATTCAGGAAATAAGGCAGAGCTGAGTTCAAATCCTACCTCTGCCATTTACTGGCTGCGTGACCTTAGGTAGTCATTTACCCTCTCAGAGTCTGCGGGTTCCCTGACTATGCTCCCTCTACCTCGCCAGATCCCGGCCGTCCATGACTTTGGCCTGTTTATGTCTCTCATCGTGTCCTGCTGCTGGCTTGCTGTGCTCTTCACCATGCCTGCCGCCCTGGGCATCTGGAGCCTTTACATGGCACCGCTAGAAGGCGCCTGCCAGACCAGGTGAGCTGGGCAGGTGGGGCGGGGGTGCCTGCCCTCCTCTCACTGAGCATCCGTAAGAGGCCCTTGTAATTCATTATTGAGCATCTTCTGTATGCCTCAGTCCCATGCTGAGCATGGCCGGAGAACAAGGGACGAAGAAAAGGATCCTGTCGGGTGGTTAGCATTTGTGACCGCCTGCTGTGTGCCAGGAATTGGGCAGAGCACTTTCATACCAGATCTTATTGCCACCCCCAGTACCCTGAAAGCTGGCTTCTCTCATCCTGCCCATTTTAGAGATGAGGAAACAAGGGCTTGGGGACATTGGGCAACTTTCTCAAAGTCATCCATTTAGTAGGTAACAGAGCCAGGATTTAAACCCAAGAAAATCTGACTCTGTATCATATGCTCTTAGCCGCTGTGTTAAATATCCTCAGGGTTCTTGTCATGGTGGAGAAACAATATTAGTCATAGTGAGCCACTGGCAAAGTTGGCTGGGTCAGTCCAGCTCATTCTGCTGGAGGTTGAGGGGTCAGGTTCTTGTGAGGTCAGGGAAGCAAGGGAGGGAGGGAGGGGGAAAGGAAGGCGAGAGGGAGGGAGGGTGGTAGCCAAATGGAATCCAACCTGGGCTTGGGAGTACCGAGGAATGTTGGAGAGTCTCTGGGCTCGGGGCAGGGCACACAAGGACAGGGAAGTCAGGGGTCTGCAGCAATGTCCACCTGACCACGGTGAGCCAAGGAGAGCTGGGAGGGAAACAGAAGCCAGCAAGGAGCTCAGACTTGGGCCCGGGACCAACTTCTCAGCTCTCGCACTCACGCCGTCTGTTCAGGGCCTCCGTGCGTGCTGGTACGGGGCAGGCACTGCATGAGGGCGTGCCGGCAGGACCCTTGCCGTCTGCGCTGTGGGCATTCGCAGTTCTGTGACAGCAGCAAGATGTCTTGGGGAAGGGTGCCTTGTTCTAATCTCTCCAGAAACACCAAATAAGCCCCACCCTGTCCCCAGTCTGGGGCAGTGGGTACAGTGGTCTTCCCAGTCCTGGGCTCCAACCTCAGCCTCTTCGCTTGGCAGCTGTGGGATCTCGAGCATATTACTCAACCCGTCTGCATCTCAGCTGCCTTTTCTGTAAGATGAGTGTCATTCCTGTGTAGGATTCCTGCGAGGGTTAAGTGAGAGAATCCACATGGGGCTCATAGCTTGTGCCTGACACATAGCTTTCATTATGTTCGCCATGTGCATTATTCTTGTCTCTAGGGCGAGCTCGTCTCCCCCACATTCACTCCAGCCAAGGCCTCTGCCGTGCTGCCTACACCCTCAGCCCAGCCCTGCTTACTCCTCCTCCTGGTGTCAGAGCCCTGGGGCCACATGACAGCAGGCATGATTCTCCTGCCTCGGTCACTCAGATATGTGGAGTGCTGCGTGTTATCATCCCCTCTCCCTTGGTAATGGCTGCTGTCACCATTTGTCTTCCTGGAGGAATAGTGGGGAGATGGCACTGGAAAGAAATCAGGAGCAGGCTTCTGGAAGTCTGCAATGAATGTCCTATGTGAGATGTCAGCAGCAGTGTGAGACCTGGGATCAAGTGGTAGCCTGGGCCTTGTCCCACCCTCCCCGGACACCCAGGAAACTTGGGGCTCATCCCTCCTCTCTCCTTTCTTCATAGCTGCCACCAGAAGTGTGGCCGGAAGAGCTCCCTGCATTTCCCCGGGGAAGTGTTTGCCACACCCGAGCGGGCTGGGGGCAGCCCAGTCCAGGGTCCCATGCCCTACCTGGACGATGACATTCCATTGCTGAACGTGGACGAGGAGCCAGGTGAGAGGTGAAGGCCTGACCCTGGCAAGACCTGGGGCTGTCTCTGCCAGGGGAAGTAACTCTTGACAAGGTGGTTTGAGGACAGGCTGGCCCGAGGCAGGGGGCTAGACAAAATGGCCTAGGGGATCCCCATCAATCATTTGGGCTTCCTGAGAGAGGGTGGAGACTGGGCTGGGCTTTGACTAGGGTCTGGGCTGGGCCTCTCACAGGCCACTGCTCTGCCCTGGCAGTGTCTCTGGAGCTGGGAGACGTGTCTCTGGTGTCTGTGCCCCCCGAGGGCCTGCAGCCCGCCCCCGACAGGGGCAGCCAGGGGCAGCTCATTGCCCAGCTACAGGAGCTGCTGCACCACTGGGTCCTCTGGTCAGCTGTCAAGAGCCGCTGGGTGATTGTGGGTAAGTGGGCGCCCCACCCTCATTCCCTTCTGTCTTGCAGCTTCTACCCAGTGTCTGAACATGGTGGGGGCAGACTCCCTCGAAGAACAAGTAGGCATTGGGAGCCCACCCCATCCTGCAAATGAGCTAGAGGTCAGAGACCTGGGTTGGCATCTCTCACTCGCTCTGAGCCTCACCACCTTCCTTTCGTTTCTTGAGCACCTACTGTGTGCCGGTCATCATGCTGGGCAGTAGGACAGAGCACTTAATGTCTGGGCTCTGGAGTTAGACCAGTTTGACAGAGTCAAACTCCTAATTCTACCGTGTGCTAGCAGTGTGACCTTGGCTATGACTCTCAGTCTGAGCCTCAGCTTCATATCCTCTGACTGAGGATAAGAATAAAGTCTGTCTAATAGGCAGTTGAAGGGAATGCCACAGTGCGTGTAGAGAACTAAGCCCAGTGCGTGGCATGCAGTAAGTGCTCAGTAAACATTAAGTGCTATTATTTTTATGATCATCGTTGACAGTATCTGGAGTTATGTACAAGCACATGGCTATGCCAGCTCTTTAGAAACTGTTAAGTGCTCTAAGACGGTGTTTGGTTCTTGTCCAGGAGTGTGAGCTTGTAGCCTATAGTCTGATTCCCAAGTGACAAACATAACAACCAACCCATACCCTGGAGGGCCGATCTCTAAGTTGTGCCCACAGGCTGCCATGCTGGGCCTCTACCCACTCCCGTGGGGCCCTCTCCCTGCTGCTTTCCCCAAAAGGGAGCAGCTCCCTGCCAGGGCTCTGGAGGCATTGCCCGGGCCCCTGCCCTGCCTACTGTGGCACCCTTTCCTTGCAGGGCTCTTTGTCTCCATCCTCATCCTGTCCCTGGTGTTCGCCAGCCGGCTCCGCCCTGCCAGCCGGGCCCCCCTGCTCTTCCGGCCCGATACCAACATCCAGGTGCTGCTGGACCTCAAATACAACCTGAGCGCTGAGGGCATTTCCTGCATCACCTGTTCAGGTGAGGGTTTCCAGCCAGAGGTCCCCTGCGGGCCACTGTTCCTTTGGAGTCTAGGTGTCAGAGACTGTGTGCCTGAAAGATGCGAGACCCAGGCTCGGCATTTCCACATTTCGTTAAACGAATACTTACTGAATGTCAGCTGCGCCGGTGCTGGGGAGACTGTAGTGGGCAGGACAGGCTTCCTGGGCTCAGGGAGTTTATGCTCCTGCTAGGGCCAGCCATTGTAATAGCAGATCTGAGCTGTGATGGAGGAAAAATGGTGCCTGGGAGCTCAGTGTCATGGAGGGCTTCCTGGAGGAGGTGATGTCTAAGCTGAGACTCAAAGAATGGGAAGGAATTAACCAGGCTGGGCGGGAGAGAAAGGAAGGGATTAGCCTGGCTGGGAGGGAGAGATGGTAGGGGCTGGGCTAGCATGCTAATGGTGGCAGTGGAGTCACTAGGCATTTAAGAGGTGAAATCCATAGGACTTAATGACAGTGTGTGTTGGGGATGAGCAAGGGGTGAAATAAAGATGTCTCTTGGCCTTAGGGGTAGCCTGGGCCGAGCCCTCATTTTACAGAGGTGCCCAAGGTCAGGGTTGGGGCGGGGGAAGTCAGCCCAGGGTCATACAGCTTTGCCAGGGCAGTTAGAAACCAAATAAGAAGATGTTGGGGCAAGTACACCCAACCCCTGGGAGAAGATCCGCTGACTGCTGTAATTGCCTTCATCTAATTGGGGCGGTGTTCAGATGAACTTGGCCTTCCCCTTGGTAATGGCATCAGCCAAGTGCGTGATAATCAACTGCAGCTCAGAGAGGTGCCCAAAGAGCCCCTCCTAAATTGGAGTCAACCCCGGCCACATCCCTGGCTCCTCTCCCACCCGCTCGGGCATACAAATTATGCTCCATTATCGCTTCTGCTACAAGGGCTCCTGCTGTCACTCAGGGCCCGGGGACAAAAAGCCGCATCCACTCCCATTTCACGGATGGACAAACCCCAGGATGATCCCGAAGTTCCTGGGAACATCTGGAGAAGGGCCAGGACCCCAGCCAGAGTCCAGTCCTCAGCCCATTGTCTCTCTTAGCTCTCTGAACAGCCCCTTAAAGGGACCCCTTCAGATTGTAGCAAAAAGGGCTTCACCTGTAGAGGCAGACAAGACCTAATGGGGCTCTGCCTCTCGCTTCCTCAGCAGGTCATGCAACCTCCCTGAACCTCTCCTTTCTTCCCTGTCAAATGCAGTTAATAACAGTGGCCTTCTAGGATTATTGTGAGGATTACATTTTTGAAGGTGTAAAATTTTTCTCATTAAAATCATAAACTCATCTGCAATGCTTGGACAAAACAGGAAAGTCTCCCATCACCTTTGCTACTTGGTAATGCTCCATTTCCAAGTTGCTCCTGTTTATTGAGCACTTATCATGAGCTAAGTGTATAAGAAGCAGCATCTCATGTGGTGCCCAGCCACCCTCTGGAGGTGCGGTCATTGCGTTTGACAGAGGAAGGGAGTGAGGCCCAGCGAGTGTGAGTAGAGAAAGTCTCAAAGTGCCTCAGCAGGTGCCTTTCTCTGGCTTTAAGAGTCCTGTAAATCCAGTATTTGATGTTTTTTTCAGTTCCATTTAATTTCTTTCAGACTCCTGACATCCCCTCTCCCAGACTGAGGGCCCTGGGGACTGTGTCCCTGGGGTTGTCACCAATCCCAGCCTCTGCCCTCCCCTGCTGGCCCCAGCCAGGGTGGCCCTGGTGTTCCTGACGTGGCCCGGGGGTAGGTCTGTTCCAGGAGAAACCCCACAGCTGCAGAACAACATCCGGACGTCCCTGGAGAAGAGGAAGCGAGGCTCGGGGGTCTCGTGGGCCAGCCGGCTTGAGGCCACACCACAGGGTAGGTGGGGACTGCGGCCTGGCTAGGGAGGGGGTGTCGGGAGCCCTATGAGGAGAGGGCAGATTAAATTCTCCTGTGAGAACCAGTGCTCTGGGTCACTGAGGAGGGGTTGGGTGCAGGGTGAACTCAGGGTCCTGTCCCACAAGCTCTCCCCAGCCGGAACTGTGGGCTCCCCTCCTGCCACTGCTCCAGCCCAGCCTGTGGTGCCCCATGAACCTGCCTTGTGCACCGAAGACATCCTGAGTGGGGGAGGACAGGGGCCTCCATCAGAGGTGGGGCGCTGGGACACGTGTAGGAATTAACTTCCCCATGGGCAGTTCCGTATGACCACTGTCACCCCATCTGTGCCACCATTGCCACTACCAGCACCAGCCCCACCGTTCACACTGTGCTCCCATCTTTGGCATCGCTGCCACTGCCTAGTCCATGCCGACACATCTTCACTGTGACTTCCACCATTGCTGACACCCTCCTCCCGTGCTGCCACCGGAAACTGGCAACCGTCATCATGTTCTCTGCTAGCCATGCCGCCACACCATCCTGGTGACCACTGCTTCCCCCACCACCCATGCAGCCACCCCCACCCTGGGGACCACCTCTTCCTCCACCTCCCATGCCACCACTCCATCCTGGCATCCCCCACCACCAAGGTCAGAGGGTGACTGCTCCAGGTCAGGGGAAGCCAGTTGAAGTGACCGGCCACCCCATCCATCCCTCTTTGTTCCCATAGACTCCCCAGGCACCGTGTACATCTCCAAGGTGAAGAATAAAGGCCACCTGGCTATCTACAGGTTCTCCCTCAACGCCAGCCCGCCTGCTCCTTGGCAGCTAGTGTCCCCTGGGGACGGGGAAGTGCCCTCCTTCCAGGTGAGCCCGGGCTGTCGAGAAGCAAGCTGCCACTACAGGGTTGGGGCCCCTCAACGCCACACTGGTGGCCGCTTGGGGAGGGGGAGGCCGGGTCTGTGAGGCTGGAGCTGCTGTAGACAGATGAGGACCTTTTCCTGCCTTTAGCCAGGCTGTGGTGGGACCTGCAGAGTGGTGATGAGAGCATGGGCTCTGAGTCAGCCAGACCTGGGTTCGAGTTCTGGCTCTGCTGTTTATAATCTGTGTGTCTTTGGGCAAATTACTTCATCTCTCTGAGCCTCAGTTTCCTCGCCTGTGAAATGGGATGTAAGAAGCACCAGCCGGGGCTGGAGGGGCGTGATGGAGGGCTCTGTGTGTCACATAGCGTCTGGAACAGTAAATGCTCAGAAAATGGTGGCCATTAGCTGGATCGTGGTTCTTAGTAGCTGTTCAGCACCCCAGAAAAGAGCCTCCGAGGGCCAACACGGGCTTCCAGTTTTTCCCTCGCAGGAATCATTTGTGTTGCTTTAACATGTTACACCCTCCAGGTGACACTTACATGAGGCGTTTGAGGCGTTTCCTGACTTTGAGCCTTTGGATTGCTGTCCCCACTGCCTGTCAAGCTTTCCTTCCAGCCTAATGCGTGCTGACTCCTCATTCGGGCCTCAGCATAAATGTCACCTCCCCATAGAGCCCTGTCCTAAGCATCCTTCTCAGTTTGCCCTCCTCTTCCCTTGCCCACTTATCCTGTGTCTTATCATCTTGATGGTTTCATTCATAGCCCTTAAAGGAATCCGAAGCCCTTGTAATTGGCAGCCCGGCTTGCTTACTGCTGTATCTTCTTCATTGCCCAGCTCGGGGCCTGGCATGGACGAGATGTTCAGTTGAAGGAAAGACTGAGGATCAGAGAGGGAGGGAAGGATTTGCCTGACCTTCCAACTCAAACCCAGGCCTCCTGAGCCTCTGCCCAGAGCTCCATCCCTCACTCTGGGGGCTGGGACAGGGTGGGACATGCTGAGGAGGGAGGGGATGGAGCCCGAGGAGGCCGGGCCCAGGCCAAGGCAGCCTCCCGGAGTCACGTGTCTTGTCTCTGTCAATCCACTGCTTAGGTATATAGAGCGCCTTTCGGTAACTTCACCAAGAAGCTGACCGCTTGTATGTCTACAGTAGGGCTGCTCCAGGCGGCGAGCCCCTCCCGCAAATGGATGGTGACGACCTTGGCCTGCGACACCAAGCGGGGCTGGAAGTTTGACTTCAACTTCTACGTGGCCGCCAAGGAGCAGCAGCACACCCGGTAACAGAGCCTTGTAGATAAGCCCGTTTGCAACAGCACGGCTGCCCTTCCCTCCCTCTCTCCCTCGCTCCCTTGAGGCCAGCAGGCGCCTTTAAGAAACCCATGTCCGCGTCCACACTTCTGTTCAGATATTCTCTGCCCAGGACGGGGGAGTGAGGAACACTGGCAAAGATGCTGGTCCATGATCTGCCACTCTCTTGGTGGGTGACAGTGGCCACCTCGCTGTCCCTCAGCATGCTAAGCAATTCCGATAGCAGGGCCTTTGCATCTGCTGTTCCCTCTGCCTAGAATGCCCTTCCCCAGCTCCTCATGTGGTTGACTTCTCACGATTCGGGTCTCTGCCCCGCCGCCCCTCCTGGGAAAGGCTGTCCCTGACAGAGCTCCTGCCCCCGCTTAAAATAACCACTCCAGGTCTCTCTTCCCGCGTCACCTCATTACTCTCTTTCTGGCCCCGTCCACACCTGGAATCGTACTGACCTACTGGCTCATTACCTGTCTTCCCTCTGGAACACAGACGCATCCCACAGTGGGCACTGTGACTGTTGTTCCACGCTGTGTCCTGCACCTGGCATAGTGTCTGACACATAGTGGGTGCTCTGTAAACGCTTGCTGAATGAATGAATGAGTCCACTCTGCCTTTCCTCTCCAAGGCTCTTGTCCACTCTCAATGTATCTAATGAATTCAGAAAATATTTAGTGTCCCTCCTCAGACTGTAGGGTGACAGGAGACACGGTTGCGTTTACCTACCGTATGGTGTGCTCAGGCCCTGCCTAGTGCCTGGCATGACGTAAGGGCTCCAAAAAACCTCTTCACTCTGTGCCTCAGGGGCTCTCTGAGCCAGCCGGGGCCGTCTCTTCCAGTTTCGTCCCCCGATACTGGCCAGGGCCCTCCATTCACTCATCCACCGAGCCGTGGTAGCCGAGGATCTTCTCTCTCATCCGTTCATTCATTTCGCGAACATTGAGCACCGACTGTGTGCCAGCATGGGGCCAGTGCTGGGCATACAGTGGTAAACAAGACAGATGTGCGGCTGCCCTTGGGGCGACTAGCAGGAGACAGCAGCTAACAAGTCAAGCTCAGCGTCATTACAAATTTCGATACGGGCTCCGACCGAAAGAGCCAGGCTGCCGTGGTCTGGAGAACAGCAGTGACACGGGGGGCTATGATCTCTGACAGGGCCTGCCCTCGGCACATCTAGCACCCACACGAGGCTGATATCCGCTTGGGGCAGAGGGGTGTGGCAGGGAGGCAGGGGGATGACCAAGGTGGGCTCACTGAGCCCTTTTAGCCTGGCATACCTTGGCTCAGGGTTGGAGGGGTCCCTCTACTTTCCCCAGACTGAGCCCAGGCTGGGCTCACTCTCCATGTACACAGCAGTGACTAGGGTCCGGTTGCCTAGATGATCTTAGAACACTCTAGAAGGAACCTTGAGCTCTCTTAGTGGTGAGCAAGCTGAACATAGCAGCCTTTCTTCAAACAGAAACTCGAGCCTCTACAACTGTTCAGGTTGAGGTGGGCTGGGGGAGCAGGTGGTGGGGGGTGGATAGCAGCGAGATGCTTCTGAAACAGGGCCCCCAAGGCTGGCCCTGGGGCCCTTCTGTGAATTCTTTTGCTCCCGGAGGGCAGTTTGGAAACTGCTGGTCTCCTCCAACCCTCATGCCACAGGTGGGGAGACAGACACATGTGCGGGAGGGGCCTTGAGCAGGCCCAGTCGGTGGCCCTGGACTAAAACGAGCCTCTAAACCCCAGCCCCCAACCAGAGACCAAACCCCTGTGCTGGGGGAGCCCCAGTCTGTCCCCTAAATATGGCCACACTTGCCTCACCCCTCCCCAGGCTCCCCCCAGGTTCCCCTGGCCTTCCTGCCTCAGTCCCGGCCTCCCTTGCCTCCACAGGAAACTGTATTTTGCACAGTCCCACAAGCCACCCTTCCACGGGCGCGTGTGCGTGGCACCTCCCGGCTGCCTGCTCAGCTCCAGCCCCGACGGGCCAACCAAAGGCTTCTTCTTCGTGCCCAGCGAGAAAGGTGCGTGCGTACAGGGAGGCCGTGGCAGGGCCTAGAGGACCAGGCCCATCCCCGGTACAACTGTGACTCCCCCTGCAGGGCCCAGGGCCCGCCTCTCGGCCACCTTTGGCTTCAACCCCTGCGTGAACACAGGCTGCGGGAAGCCGGCGGTGCGGCCGCTGGTGGACACGGGGGCCATGGTCTTCGTGGTCTTCGGCATCGTCGCATCAACCGCACGCGA
Source organism: Eonycteris spelaea (assembly GCA_003508835.1). Taxonomy (NCBI): domain Eukaryota; kingdom Metazoa; phylum Chordata; class Mammalia; order Chiroptera; family Pteropodidae; genus Eonycteris; species Eonycteris spelaea. Next base: position 100,341 of record PUFA01000119.1, on the reverse strand, counting down.
CAAGTGGACAACCATGTCATCGGAGACCCGGTACGTGGGCCCCCTTTGAGCAGAGGGCCAACTAACCACGCTTGCAAACAACTACCCGTCCGGGGGCCGCCTGCCCAGCCCCCCACATGCTTTTACCAGGCCCGACGGGACCCCACGGGCCCCTGGGTATCATTTTCTTCGAGGGTTGAGCAGGGTTGAGCTTTTAGAATCACCCGTGAATCTGAGTACATCTGGGGTCCTGAGCTGCCTGCCCTCACCACTGGGGGCTGGAATGGAAGTGAGGAACGCATGGGTGCGTAAAGCCACCTGCCCTTCCTGCTGCGGGAGGCCCTCGCTGTGTGCCTCAGCCGTGGTGCCCCCCGCCCCGCGTGTCTCCCCCCGTACGTGTTTGAGTCCTATGCTGGGCTCAAGTGTTGGAAGGGAAAGGATCTGCTGGAGCCGTGACCAGGTGTGCGATGGGTGCCTGGAGCGTAGTGGGTGCTGGGCATGTGGTAGGAAGGACTGGATGTGGGCGCCGAACGCCGGCCTGGAGAAGTCAGTCCGGCTGGGAGTCCGGGATCAGACGCGAAGCAGTTCGGAAGCCAGGTGGAGTGGGAGATTTTTCCAGACCAGACCGCTAGCCCATAGGCGTTGAGCGGAGGGATGGGAGGCCAGGAAGTGACGAGGCAGATGCGGAGAACAGGTAGGGTTCGGCTGCGCAGAGGGAGAGGAGAAGGCAGGAAGCTCAGGCGAGAGTGTCGTGAGTGAAACCAAGGAGGAGAGAGTAAGGGGCCGGGCGGGGTGGGCAGTGAGGGAGCAGAAGGGATGACTGGGGCAGGCGGGGCAGGCTCCGGTGGGGACCAGGGGTGACCACGCAGGGTCCCAGCATGATAGCAGGGAGCTGCCAGAGGTTCCGCCTCGGGCGGGACCAAGACTGAGTTCCCGACTCACTGAGCGGCCGACGCTGGCTCGTGTCTCCTTGGGAAAGGGCAGCGTCGTCTATGACAGCAGCTTTGACCTCTTCAAAGAAATTGGGCACCTGTGTCGCCTCTGCAAGGCCATCGCCGGGAACTCGGAGCTGGTGAAGCCAGGCGGGGCCCAGTGCCTGCCCTCAGGTGTGTGTGGGGGCCAGTTCCTCAGAGGGAGGAGGGACGGGGGGCACCGGGGTCCAAGGGTGGACAGCCCCGAGGACACTCATGCCTGGCATATGGGTATCTCTAGACACACGCTGCACCAGGGCAGGGAGCACGTGAACATTCACATGTCTTCAAGAGAGCAGGCTCGTGCGTGAATGTGCACTGGCCCAGAGGTACCATGTGTAAGGACATGTGCAGTGTGTGTAGGCACACCATGCCAGGGCTCTCCCTGAGGGCACAAGACGTCATTCTCCACCCTGATGGCAGATGGGCGTTGTAGGCTCCCAATGACATTGCCAGTGGTTACACATACTTTTTATTAATTTTATTAAATGAATTGAGGTGACACTGGTTTACCCCTGGCAGGTTGGGGGAGGGCAGGTGCCTCCCACACTCACCGATGGGTGGGTACACGCACGGTGGGATGGGGCGGGGGAGGCATGCTCTCCCCTGTCCCCCCCCGACCTACCTCTCTCCCCCTCCCTGCAGGCTACAGCATCTCCTCCTTCCTGCAGATGTTACACCCTGAGTGCAAGGAGCTGCCTGAGCCCAACCTGCTCCCAGGGCAGCTGTCACACGGGGCCGTGGGCGTCAAGGAGGGCCGGGTGCAGTGGATCTCCATGGCCTTTGAGTCGGTGAGCCCCTGGCGGTCTTGACAGGCACAGTGCAGAGGGCCTCGTGCGTGTCACCTCTGATCCCTGGTCCTCGTCCCGGATTGATGGGGTTGCTCTTCTGGGGACGGGGGTGGGTGGGTGGATACAAAGCCCAGAAAGGTGAAATTGCTTGTCTAAGGTCACATGGTTAGTGAGTATCAGCATCAAGAGTTAAACAGCCATCTGATGCAGAGCTGTGCCTTTGTCCCATGCAGGCTGCCAGCCAGCTCCCACCACTTTCCATCCCCTCCAGCCCGGGGCCATGTCGTTTTACAGCCTCTGGGCTGCAGTCAGGTGGAAGTGTTGCTCGTGAAAGTACAGGATGCTCCTCTTTGCCACTGGGGGGCCAGGAAGTAGACCACAGACCCCAGTGCTAAGCATCCCGCAGCTGGGCTTTAAAGCCAGGGGACCAGCCATCCCACACCTGGTGGCTTCCTCTCTCACTCTGACACTACCAGGGCCCCACCTTGGCACACATACGCACACCCCTGACCCAGGCATCTGCAGGCCTCACGGCCCTGGCTCTTCCCTCGCTCTGTGAGGCTGGCCATGTCTGCCCCTGCTGCCTCCGTGCTGAGACCCAGGGTCCAGTCCTGCTCTGACCCCGGTGTGCTCAGTGTCCTTGAGCAAATCAGTTGTCCCATCTGGCCTCCAGTTCCACCTCTGAAGAACAGGGTCGCAGATCCCCGCCTTCCCTCTGACAGCCATTGAGAAGCAACAACGAGGTCACGCGAGGGCGTTGGAGAATGAGAGAAACGATGACAGGGTATAAGCGGGAGCTGATTCTGTTTGCTGGCCCCCAGCCCTGCTTTCCTTCCCACGGTGTGTGCCACACGCTGCACAGGCAACCAAACCTCCAGCCACCAACAAAAAGGGGCGCAGAGACCCTCCCAGCCCTAAGGAGCCCCAGGCTAATGCAGACACCAGTTCCAAGCCCAGGATGTTGTTTAAAATTGCAGTAAAATACACATGATGAATTGACCACCCTAACCATTTCTGAAGTATAGATCAGTAATAAGTACATTCACATCGTGGTGCATCCGTCACCGCCATCCATCTCTTAACTTTTCATCCTCCCAGCCCGAAAGTGTTCGCATTGAACACTAACTCCCCACTCCCCTCCCCCAGCCCCGGGAGCCGCCATCCTCCTTTCTGTCTCTGTGAATTTGACAACTCCGGGTGCTCCCCTATGAGGGGAGCACATACAGTGTTTGTCTTTTGTGTTTGGCTCATTTCGCTGAGCATAACATCCTCCAGGTCCAGCCATGTTGTAGCATGTGACGAGAGTTCCTTCCCTTTTAAAGCTGAAGCCACAGACAGTTGCAGAGAGGAGAGAGTCCCTGCTCAGACTCCTCCGCAGGAAGTCACCTCCAAGCCGGCCCCCACCAACACTCAGACCCACACGTGCACACAGACGCACTGTGACCGGTTTGTGCTTAGGGAGAGCAGGATTGGGCCACACACATGAAAATTCCAAGGCACAATGAGTGCCTGTCTCGTCACCATCCCCTGAAGAGCTCCTCTAGCAGGCCACTGTGACCCAGACGTGCCATTCCCTCCTGGACCCACAGTCCAGCCAGGAGATGGGCAGGTTGTTGGGCAGTGACAAGAAACTGATTCACAGGCCAGAGTTTGGATCCCTTCCTGCTCAGGGGCATCTGGCCACATCATCTGGTCCTGCATTTGGCCACCTGAAAAGTTAATAGGTTTCTCTCAGTATGCTTCCTGCAGAGCCCAGAGGATACCCATCTTGGGGTATCAAGGAAGGCTTCCTGGAAGAGGCAGAACCCTAGCGAGCCTTGAAGGATGAGTGGGAGCTGGCTTGCAGGCAGAGGGAACAACATGTGCAGAGAGGGTGGGACATGAGAGTGTGGGGGTCTCTGGGAGTTGAAGGTGGTTCTGTTAGGAAGGGACAGGGACTTTGGAACTTGTTGCCTCTATGAGAATCACACATGCGCCCAGAGGCTGTTGGGAGGTCGTCTTGGACTGGCTCACCCTTCCCCCCCACACACACCACACTCCGTTTGCAGGTGGCCAAGGACTGGCTGCATCTGTCCCAGAAGAGACCAGCCACAGCCTGGGAAGGGCGAGTGGGCCACAGCCGCCCGCCCGCCTCACTGGCTCATGTCCCCCACAGACCACGTACAAGGGCAAGTCCTCCTTCCAGACCTACTCGGACTACCTGCGCTGGGAGAGCTTCCTGCAGCAGCAGCTGCACACGTTCCCCGAGGGCTCGGCCCTGCGCCGAGGCTTCCAGACCTGCGAGCACTGGAAGCAGATCTTCATGGAGATCATAGGCGAGCGGCAGCCGGCCCCTCACCCCGGGGATCCCGGCGGGGCGGACGGTGGCAGCAGGGGACGGGGAGGTGGCCAGGGCAGGAAGGGCCTGGCATGGCCTGTGTGAACCACATTGTCATCTTCTCAATCCTGGCCAAGAGCCAAGGAGAAACCGGAATGACCCCGTAGCTGGGAACATCAAGCAGTGGCTGGCATTTGGGTCCCCTTCTGCTCGGGGGCATCTGGCCACATTCTCTGATCCTGAATTGGCCACCTGAAAAGAAACAGTAATGGCCATTACGGCAGCTAAATGTCATTAGGAGCCCTTCTCGGTGCCAGGCCCTGTGCTGAGGGCCTGGCCTGTGTTAGCTCTTTAAACTCCAAACAAGACTTGTGGGGCCGGTACTGTTATTGCCCCATCTTACAGGTGAAGAGATGGAGGCTCAGAGAAGTCACGTGGCTTTCTCAGAGTGGCACAGCTAGCTGTGACCGTGCCCATCCGTGTGACCTCAGCGATCTCTGAACCATGGGGTGGGGGGAGGCTGCGGACACCCTGCCCCACGGCCCAGCTGAGGACCCTCTCCGCTCACCTTGCAGGGGTGCAGAGCGCCCTGTGCGGCCTGGCCCTGTCCCTGCTCATCTGCGTGGCCGCAGTGGCCGTGTTCACCACCCACGTGCTGCTCCTGCTGCCCGTTCTCCTGAGCATCTTGGGTACGTGGTCGAGGGCCAGCAGCGGGCGGGGGTCCTGCTGCCGGCCTCCTGTCAGCAGGTGCCTCTCAAACCTTAAGTGACACATGTCCTCAGTCAAGGCTTCCCGACCACCCCACCCACCCCCCAGCAAAATGCCCCTCTGCTCAGCGCTGTCCGGCTGGCAGTCATTCATGCTCCACAAGTCTTCGCTCCCCGAGATGAGCCAGATATTGCTGGGTACAGCTTGCAGCCCAGTGATGCATCGCTGCACCTGCCCCCATCCCCCAGCTCTCTCTGTGGCCCAGAGGTGGGGGCTCTACTCCAAACTTTACCCCATTCCCCGGGGGTCCTCTGATTTGCCCAGCATCCCGCCAAGACTGTGTGGATGGGGCTAGGTCTGAGCTGCCTCCCTGCCCTCCCCTGCCCCCTGCAGGCATCGTCTGCCTCGTGGTGACCATCATGTACTGGAGTGGCTGGGAGATGGGCGCTGTGGAAGCCATCTCCCTGTCCATCCTCGTCGGCTCCTCCGTGGATTACTGCGTCCATCTGGTCGAGGGCTACCTGCTGGCTGGAGAGAACCTGCCCCCCCACCAGGCTGAGGTGAGCGCCTTGCCTGCCCTGCCCATCCCAGTGAGTTTTCTCACCGCGATGCAACTGAGGGACCCCCAAGGACAGTTGGACACCCCCAGTGCCCGAGCCGCGGTTTCCGGGGCTGATCTCCTAGGGGGCTCAGGTCCCGAGGCAGCTCCCACCAAAGCAGTGCCATGGGCCCCGGCAGGGTCCACTCCCCCGGCTTCCGTCTCCCTAAGTGAGCACGAGGGGTTGGGCCAGGTGATGTCCAAGGGCCCTTCTTGGCTCTCTGAGTCTGGGTCTCATTCTCCAGCCTGGGACACAGGGCTGGGCCCTTCATTCGTGACCCTGACGCCACCAACTGGCCCACTGGCCCTCTGTGGCTTAGTGAGGACGTGCCCACAACTCAGCGCCAAAACCAGCTCTGGGTCTCATAAAATTTGTGGGTTTTTTTAGTTTGGAATTATATTGGTGTGAAAACATTCATAAATATGTAAATTAAATTATGTATACATTTAGCTGGTTTTGGTCAAAAGAAGGAAATCCGTTCCAATCAGGGCTCCCATTTACAAGGGCCTACCAGGAAGATCAAAAGCATCCTGGTCGTCATAGCAACATGTAACACACCCCCACTGTGTGCTGCCTGCTGCTGTAGGGGAACCATTTCATCTTCACACCAACCCTGTGAAGTAGGTGCTATCATTAGCCCATTGATGGAGGCCGAATTGGGGGCCTCCCCAGGGCAGGGCTGGCCTTGGGCAGGGCTTCATGTTTAGCCAGGGTCCGAGCCCCCTCCCAGGGCCTGGGCAGGGTGGGATCCCGCCGTCCCGTCAGGTGCCCTGGCCCCAGTGTCCGCTCCGCCCCACCCCCAGGACGCCCACTCGCAGCGCCAGTGGCGGACGCTGGAGGCCGTGCGGCACGTGGGGGTGGCCATGTCTCCAGCGCGCTCACCACGGTCATCGCCACAGTGCCCCTCTTCTTCTGCATCATCGCCCCGTTTGCCAAGTTCGGCAAAATCGTCGCACTCAACACGGGCGTCTCCATCCTGTACACGCTCACGGTCAGCACGGCCCTGCTCGGCATCATGGCGCCCAGCTCCTTCACCCGGACTAGGACTTCCTTCCTCAAGGCCCTGGGCGCGGTGCTCCTGGCCGGGCCCTGGGGCTGGGGGCCTGCCTGGTGCTCCTCAGGAGTGGCTATAAGATCCCCCTGCCCAATGGGACCTCCCTATAGCCCTGGCACCGGGCCCGACTTGCTCGCTCTGGTCCGGCGGGTGGGGACGAGACTATCTTGTTCTCTGACCTCAGAGCCACTTGGTTTCCCTGCTCAGCTCCAACTAGTTTTGTTCCCAGGACCGGGCCGGAAGGTGCCCGGCGGTCCAGTGTCAGAGCTGACGCCCGTCTGTGTGGCCCACAACTGTCTTCGCCACAATGCCGAGCCAGAGCTGGGTGGCGAAGCCGGCTGCCACCCCACCCCACCGGGCTGCCGGCGGCCACACACGGCTGCCCCCGACAGCATAAGAGGACAGCCCTCCTCCCATGCCAGTCACCACGCGGTCAGGTTATTTTACAGAGGGTCTCCCTCTCCCTGCCTCCGCGCTCACAGCATCTCTCCGATGTGGGTGTCGCACGGCCCCCATTCAACAGGTGCGAAGACCGAGGCACCAGGAGGTGAAGTGACTGACCTGTAGCTGGGTCAGTGGCCGAGCCAGAGCTACTTCCCGAGCCCCATGCCTCCCGTGGGGACTTTGCAGGAAGAGCAAGCACACTGGGTTCAAGGGCAGGGGTCTCACGCCCCTGCCCCTCCTCCCTTCCCCTTCAGCTTTACCACAGCCAGTACTGGGTGGCCCCGTGGTCCTCCTCAGGCCTTTTGGTCCTGACCTGGAAGGACAGAGGGACCGGCCTGGGGTTCCGCATGTCCTACCCCAGCCCCAGCTTCAAGGGGCCCTTCTAAGACCCTCTCCGGGGGCGCGGGGCCCCAGCACAGCCGTCCTCACAGAGCCCTCGTCTCCCCCACCCGTCCTGGGGGAGGAACTCCCGGGACAGGGCCAGCCCCTGGGAGGAGAGCTGGCCACGCCTGCTGCCTGCTCACAGCAGATGGTTCCCATTAAAGTGACATGAAACTGCAGACCGCCGCCATCGACGCGCATTCTGAGCCCCGCCGGCTTTATTGCAGCCTTAAAATTGAAATAAGTGAGTGTTCACGCGCTGCTCAACCAGATCCCGGCCTGCAGAGAGGGCTGGCCTGGAAGGAGATGGAGGTGGGGAGGAGGGTGCCCGACCCGCTGGGACCCAGGGCTGCACAGTGCTCTGCCAGCCCAGAGCGAGGTCGGTGGCCTCGGGTAGCACGGCCGGAGTGGGGCTCCCTAGATGCTCCTTTCTCTAAGAGGCTCGTCTGGCTCCTCGGCTGGGACATGTTTGCCTGCTCTTGGCGGGCCTGCTCTTGTGCCAGGCACTGACCTTGCCCCCTGGGCTTTAGGAAGCTGGACACAGACTACGCGGGGACTGAGCCCTGAGGGTGGGGAAAGACGCCATCGAGGGCGGCCTCCAGGTCAGCTCACCTGGCCATCTGTAAATATTTACTGGGGCCGGGGATGCAAGACCGACGTGCAACGCCGTGCCCGGGCCTGGCGCATGCCTGGCACCAAGGAGGTGCTCAGTATTTCCTGAGGGAATGTCAGACCTTAGACCCACCATCTGCGATGGAAACAGACACCAAACAAGCAGGGAGTGGTCCTAGTTGACACGTAGCACTGACTGTGCCAGACGCTCTCCTCGGGGATTGCATTGGTCCTCTAGGGAGTGCCACGAACCGGGTGGCTCATAACAACAGAAATTCGTTCTGGAGGCTGGAAGTCCAAATCAAGGTGTTAGCAGGGTTAGTTCCTTCCGGAGGTTCTGAGGGAGAATATTCCACGCTCCTCTCCTGATTCCTGGTGACAGCCGGCATCCTTGGTCTGCCTTGGCTTGCAAACCCATCGCTCCAGTCTCTGCCTCCACCTCCACGCACCGTGTTTCCTCTGTGCGGTTCGCATCGCCTTCCCTCTCAGAAGGCCACCAGTCATACTGGCTTAGTGCCCACCGAATGACCTCGTCTCAACTAGATCATCTGTAAAGACATTCGCAGGTCCCAGAGTTCAACAGATCTTTTGAGGGGACACAATTCAACCCCAAACGGTGTTCAACGTGGGTCGGCTCATTTATTCACTTTCCAGGAGTAGGTGCCATCCTACCTATTTTACACAGGGGGAACCAGGCTCCAAGAAATTGACTTGCTTGGGTCACGGGTGCAGGTGGAGCCAGACTGCCCCCACCCGCCTGCCCCAGGGTATGCACTCACCAGTAAGGTGTGGCCTCTCGGAGAATTGTAACTCAGGGTGATGACAGTTACAGGGATGTTCAAGGTCGATCGATGGTCAAGTCAGGAAGTCCCTTCTTAGAAAATTTGGAGGGGAGGCCCTCGAATTTGTACATTGCTTTGCACTTCAGCATTTCTCTGTCAGCCTTGTATGAAACCTGAGCCCTTTGAGGCCCACAAAGAGGTCTGTAGCAGGGGTGGGCAGGGGCTACTCAGGACCACGCAGCTCTGAAGGGGCCGAGCAGGGGATCCAGATGGCCCCGTCCAGGGCTCTAGCGGCCCTTGGGGGATGGGGGGGCATGACTGTGGGATTCCGCCCTTCCCAAGGACTGCGTGGGAGGAGGCCAGTGGGAGGGCAGGACAGGGAGGGGGTGGCAAATGAACAAGACACTCCAGAACACGCTCAGAAAAAGGACTGCCATCTCCAAGTCCTTGTCCTGAGACCCTCCCAATAACCTAGTTTTAATGTGGAGGGGGTCATTTGCATATATTTTGCATACAGTCCAAATAATGCCCATTTCCTTGCTTTGAAGAAACAGCTCCTCTTCCTTCCCCTTGGCCTCTATCTTTTCAGTGTTGTGGGGGTGTTGGGTAGGCACATCAAGGGTGGAGAAGGCCCAGGCCCTGGTGTCACGGTCACCTCCTACCCGCCCCCAGGTGACTAGGGCTCCCCTGAATCAGTACGACCGTCGCGACCCTCATAACTCTTCCGTTAGCTGGATTCCCATCTTACAGACGAGCACCCTGGGGCCCCCAGCAAACCTCCAGGCAGCTCTTCCTGGCCCAGGGCCCCTGCCCCACTCCGTCTCCCCACCATGCCAGGCTCACCCTCTGCAAACGGTGTCTCAGCTTCAGACTTTCCTCATTAAAACTGGCCTGTCCTGGTCCCTTGGGCCCTATGTGGTGACTGCTCTGTCCAGCTCCCTGCTATGATTTTTTCCTCCCAGGAGCCTGGGGCCGGCAAGGGTGGGGGAAGGATGTGGGTGACTATTTGGGAGCTCCAGGGAACTTCGGCCACATGCCTGGCTGCCCACTTGCTTACAAATAACGCCCCCCCACCCCCGCCAACTTCATCTCGTTGGTGAATGTTGGCGCCACCGGGTCCCAGAGGCGCTAACTCCCATGAAGAGAGCTTTGACCTTCCTTTACGACTGATGCACAGCTCACGGTCTTAGTGAGCTTTCGCTGTGTATTAATGAGGTGTACTTCATTACCTTGGTGCAGCAGGTAGCCTGGGGTCTGCGAGAATGTATGGGCGTTCAGTGGGGCCAAAGAGGGTCAGAGGGACCCCTGTCACCTGCATAGGTTCCCAAGTCCCTGCTTCTCGCTCTCCTTCTTTGGAAGCCAGGACCTACCAATGACAGCCAGCTTTTTTGAAGTGCCCACCCGGTCCCAGGCCTTAGCCATCCATGCGTTCTCAGAATCCTTGTGCCATTCCTGAGAAGGGAGGGTTTTTGTCCTATGTCGCTGTTATGGAAATTGAAGCCCAGAGACATGAAGTAACTGGCCTGGGATCCCAGAGCCTGTGAGTGACAGAGGTGAGATTCGCACTCCGGGCGGATGGCTCCTGAGTGTGTACACTCTCTCCCCTACAGTCTCTCAGCATGCAGTCAGATGTGACTGGCAGAAGCAGCCAGCCCCAGGCCAGCTGGGCAGCCAGGGTTCTCCCCTCGGCGAATAACCCACCCGCCTGCTACTCTGAGAGGGAGGGGCATCAGGCCTAGAGTTGGGAGTCCAGGATCGAGTCTTAGCTCAAGCCCCGTGTGGGTGACCTTGAGCAAGCCACCAAACATTGATTTAATCCCCGGAAAATGGAGCAGGGGGACAAAAGGGTGCCCAGAGCCCTGATTCCTTCCACTGCTGTGCTGCCCGCATTTGAGTCTCCTAAAATCAAACTATTCCCAATGCCCACCACGAGTGGCCATTCTTCTCCTGTGGGTGGGTCTCTCTTGTTCGCATCACTGATCACATCCAAGAAGCAGGAGAGCGCCCACTGGAGATGTTGTCCATTCACCGTTTGTTCAAAGACTACTTATTGAGCACCTACTATGTGCCAGGCACTGTTCCAGGCCTTGGTGAACAAGAGGACACACAAGAAGTCCCCAGACCCTGACCCAGGGACTTCATAGTCAAGGTAGGGAAAATTAATAAAAGAAGCCCTCAAATAGATAAGCACAAACTAGAGGGCTGCGAGGCAGCAGAGTGTGGGGGAGGGCACAAAGCCACGTGGCCTGGCTGAGATTTAAAGAATGAGGACCAGTTTCCTTGCATCTAGAAAGTCGATCCCATCAGACACAGGCCTTCTTGAGCCAAAACACTACCTTCCGCAAGCTGATATTAAGGCATAAAAGAAGGGATTTATTGTCTCTTAGGGAGGACAAGGCTGGAGCCTTCTCGGGGCAACACGCTGGGCCAGGCTAGCCATCTCAGGAGCTTGGCACTCCTGCCTCTAAGACCCCACAAAGTGACTCGTGTGACAAGCAAAGCATGTGAAGTGGCCCTCGGCATGAGATTCTCAGACCAGCCTTGGTCACTGCAGAGGAAGCTGCCCGGGAAGAACCCAGTGTCTTTTTCTTCCTAGGGCCTCCAGAGGAGTTCAGAGTGGCCTTCACACCTGCTCCAACAGGCTAAATACTGTTGCCTTTGGCATTCAAGGCTCAGTGGAGTCCTGTGACATGCCAGCCAGTCCAAACGGACTTAAAATATAAGCCGAGAGTCCATGAGTCCACACGCCACCACCCACACACAGCCTGCGGGGTGGGGGCCTCAGGCTAATGAAGGGCCTAATGTCTGCCCAGCCCCGCCCTTTAAGGCTGCCTGGGTTCACCCTATGGGCTAGGTCTGCAGCAGGCATGGGCCAGGAAGCCGCAGCTGGTGGAGTACACCTCCTGACCACAAGGAGGCGCTCCAGGCCCCCACAGCACACCCTCAAGGGTGGAATCAAAAGGAGCATCTTCTAGTTCCCTCATCCTCTTTCCAATCTCTTGGTTTCCTCTTCTTTAATCTGTCCCCAACAGAAGCCTGTTCTTCCTCTCTTCTAGTCACTGCACCTTGATTTTTCTTTGAGGGCCCTACCCATCCCAGACTTTGAGGTGCAGATGAAGCTAAGCTACCCAGCCCACCCACCTGTCGGACGGGTAAGCACGTGACCTAGGCCTGACCAATCAGTGAATTCCATTTTCCTGGCCTGTAGTGATTGGTTGAAGGATGGACACACTGACCAAATCAGTCCCATTAGCATCTTCACAGGGACTTGCTGGAATTATTGGGAAAGACGCACTGGCTTTTGACCAAAGGCTGTGAGAGGAAAGCCTGGAGCCTGCCTGGGAATGAGGCTGACACAGAAGACACACAGCCAAGGCCGAAAGACAGATTTTGCTGATATCACTTAAGCTTCCTGTTCCAGCCATCCCTGAAGCTAATGTTCTTAAACACGCCAATCAATTCTCTTTTTCCTTAAGCCTCTTTGAGCAAGATTCTCTTTCACTAATCAAGAGTCTTAACTAAACAATTCCTCTACCCACCCACCCACTTCATACGCCCTCTTAAAAGCTTCCCTGTGGTCCTATCATTCACAAGTTAAAGTCTTTCACGTGATGTTCAAGGCCCATTGTGACCTCACCCCAACCCCACGGCAGCTCATCTTCTAGATACTCCAGACATCCTGGGCTTTTCTCTTTCCCCAGACATTCCTCATCTCCCTGCTGGACGATGCACACAGGTGCCCCTCTCTCTTCCCCCATTAACACCTGTCAAACTCTGATCTGTCCCTCAAGACTCAGCTCAGATGCCACACCCTCCATGAAAGCTTCCTCTCCTCTCTCACGGTTCTTGGCTGGAACACTGAGCCTCTGCTATAGTGAGTTGTGTCCACACCCACCTCCCTGGCTGACCATGAGCACTTGAGAAAGGACAGGGTTGTGCCCACCCCCACAACTGACCAAGGAAATGACTCTATCTGAGGGGGCGGGGGTGCCAAGGGTTTTTTTTAAAGCAGTATATCATTTTATGCCTATCCAATTTGTAAAAATCTAAACATTCGATAACACACTGTTGACAAGGCTCTGGGGAAACAGGCTTCCTTATGCATCACTGGTGGGAATACAGACTGGTTGAGCAGTCGTGGAGGATAATTTGGCAGTAAGAAACAAATCGCATAGTCCTTTCGATTCAGCAATCCCACTTCCGCAAGTTTACCCTGCATATAAACTTACGCTGGCCAAGTATGGAAGTCACTCACTGAAGCTTTGCCTGGAAGCCCCGAAACGTCCATCAGCACAAAGGACTGATGAAATCAATCCTATCCATCCAGACAATAGGATATTCTGCAGCTGTGAAACAGAAATGAAGAAGCTTCTAAGTGCCGATGTGTGAAAAACCACCAAGCTGTATTAAATGGGGAGAACACGTTGAAAAGTAGTGTATAAAATATGCTAGCTTATGTGTTTAAAAATGGGTAGGTGAGAGAATCGATGCTTATTTTTGCTTGTATATCTATGCACAGAACCTCGGAAGGAAACACACACAAACTGAAGCAGTGGTTACCTGTAGAGGTGGGGGTACTAGGTGGATGACAGACAGCAACGGGAGGAAAGCTTTCATTATAAATCTTCTCACATCCTTGAATTTTTTGACTGCAGGAGTGTATTACCTGGGTGAATTTTCTTTTAAGCCAGGTGGATATGCGGCTTTCATTTGCTCCTGAGAAAGCTCACTCTGGCTGTGGGAGAGAGTGGAGGGGAGTGGACTGAGGCAGGGAGGACGGTGAGGAAGGAGGGAAGGGGTGCTCCCTCCGCCCAGAGAAGTTGTTAATAAATGTCAGCTCAGGTCCTCTGAACCTGGCTCTGCTAGGGGCTGGCGGGGCCAGCAGCAGCCTCTCTGCTGCCTTCTCTGAGCAGAGATGGGAGACTGTCACCCGCTTTGTAGCCAGATCCCTTGGAGTGATCAGGAGTGTGGGGTCACCTAATGCTGCTCTCTCACTTCCTTGTGGTGGAGCAGGCAGAGGGAACGCTTGGAAAGGGGGCTGCGCAGGGTAATAGAAAGAGCTAGAATTGCGCTATGTGGCTGTGCTGGTGTGGAGTCCTAGAAACTGAGGTTTGTATCCTCATTTTGTTTCCATTGACTGAATTCGTGCAAGTCATTCGCTCTATCTTAACCCGTTTGCTCATCCATTTAATGGAATAATAATATTCATCATGCATGGTTGTGTTTTAAATAAAGTAATATATGCCATAGCAATACTACTAAACCATCATCTCTACCATCATCACTGTTATAAAACAGACTCCTCCCAACTCAGGATAGCATTTATGTGCGTGTGGTTGCAAAGCCTTTCAATAAATAGGAAATACTTCCTCCTTGTCTAGTTTTTCTCCAGCTGCGGGTGGAATATGTTTTCTTGTCCTATCAATGCTGTGTCTGGCCATGTGACTTGTATTGTCCATTGGGATGTCAGCAAGAGTGAAGTAGGCAAAGTACCTGGAGGGACTTGCCCTCTGAGCTTCTGCTTCTCCGTGGAAGAACGTGCCCCAAGGAGCCCGCTGGTTCCAGGAGACTGAGAGGCATGAGGTACAGACTTGACCCAAACTAGAGCCTGGAGCTAAGCCCATCTGGTCCTGCATAGCATAGAGCACCCAACTCCCAGCCGACATCAATATAATGATTATTGTTTTAAGCCACTGAGTTTGGGCGATATTTGTTACACAGCATTATTGCAGCAATCACTGACTGAAGCCTTCTCCATTACTTCCAGAATAAAGTTGAAGGTCTTTCATACAGCGTACAAGGCTCATTAGGATCTCACGATTTCCCCATTTTTATCTCATACTACTGCCTCTGCTTTGCATGTCGGGCCTCAGCCAAACCAAACTTCTTTCAGATACGGACAGTGCTGTGTGTCACCTCTCGGCCTTCGCACAGGCTGTTCTCTCTGTCTGAAACACTCCTCTCTCTACTGCACCCTCATAGCTCCTCCCAATCCTTCAGCTCTCAGCTTCCTCCAGGAAGCCTTCGCTGATGCCCCGAGTCTCTGGGTTAGTTGTCCTGGGATGTGACCCCACAGCACTGGGTACTTCCTGTGCCTGTATTTTTATTGACCTCCTACTTGTCTCTCTTGCCCTGTGAAGGCGAAAACTAGGTATCCCTACTTCCTGGCATATAGTATGTTCATTGTAAATATCTATCGACTGAATGAATTTCCTACCCCTTGAAGCCTCCACCTGCCTACCTGTAAAATGAGAAGTATCTCTTCAGAAGTGGGGCTGAGCAATGCCCTTGCCTTGCTTCCCTGATAGGGGAGGACTTAGCAGATACCTTTTCGTCTCCTCCATACCCTCCATGACTTCAGCCTCCTCCTCTGCCTCGTCTCAAAGGGACTCCAGGTGAAGGAGGTGGATTATCAGCAGAAGACCAAGGGAACCTTTGTTCTGCACAAGTCTAGCTGATGGAGATGCTCATTGTATTTATGTGACTTGTGTGGCGGCAGAAAGGCTTCTGACCACGCTGTCCCCCGTCACTCCGCTCTGCCTACCAGGGTACCTTCAGGGTAGACCCGCTTTGCCTTGTTGAGAACAAACAGAATTCTACAGGGATTCCGGGGAGGGAAGGAAGCTGAGATGTCACTGAGTCCCTCCCACGTGGCTTCTCTCCACTCACGAAATGACTTGGTCCCCACACCCTCCCTGGAAGGAAGGTGTATCCCCATTTCACAGAGGAGAAAAGTGATGAGCCCATTTTCACCCCATAATGGGATTCTAACCCAGGCTGATTCACTCCAAGGTCAGTTTCTACTGTTCCATTGCTGATTCTAGAACAATACTTGGCGTGCCTCAGTGGTGTAGGTAAGTGCCAAAGGGACAGAGAGCATCAACGACACTAATACAATAAAAAGAGAGACTTCCTAAAGTGTGCACGGCACTATGCAATTCTCAAGAGGCTGTCATTCAGCATCTCACCAGTTCCTCACGCCTTTGCAAGTCAGGCTGATTAGCACCCCATTTTACAGAGGAGAAAACTGAGTCTCGGTAAGGTGAGGTGACTTGTCCCAGAGTCTCACAGCAGACAGTGAAGCTGAGGCAAGACTCCTTCCAGCTTGTCCCCTGAGTCACTGAATTCCAGAGGTCCCTCCACGGGCTCTGGGGCCTTGGTCGCAGGGAGACTTTGACAAGTCCGATACGTTGGGACGCACCCTTTCCCCGTGGTGTGGTGACCGGACCAGCAGGGTGCCTGGGTTCCATGTGCAGCTGTGCGACCTTGTGCAAGCTGCATGACCTCTCCAAGCCTCAGTCCACCAGTTATTTACTGCCACCTATCAAACCACCCCAAAATCGAGGGGCGTAAAACAACAACCATATGTTTAGCTCATGATTCTGTGAGCTAATTAAATTAAACTGAGCTCATCTGGGTGGTTGTTCTCATCCTATAGGGCCCCCGTGTGTGTCTGCAGTCAGCTGTAGCTTAGCTGGGTGGTTTTGCTTTGGAGGCTCTGCTGGCTGTCAGGCTGGGGGAAGAGGGGTCACAGGGCCATGTGCCGCTCAGCAGGCTTGTTCGCAAGGCAGGGTCAGTGCTGCTGGAAATGTGTAGGAGGGCACGGCCTCCTGTTATAGGTTAAATGTGTCTCCCCAGAGTCCATATATTGATGCTCTAACCTCAGTACCTTGGAATGTGACCTTATTGGAAATATGGACTTTAAAATGGTGATTAAGTCAAAATGAGGCTGTTAGAATGGGTCCTAATCCAATCTCACTGGTGTCCTGATAAGAAGAGGTTGGGACACAGAGAGACACCAGGGACATGGACACACAGAGGTATGTATGGCCGTGTGAAGAGGCAGCCAGAGGGTGGCCTTCTGCAATCTAAGAAGAGAGAGCTCAGAAGAAAGCAACCTACTGACACCTCAACCTTGGACTTGGGCCTCCAGAACTGTGAGAAGATAAATTTGTGCAGTTTTAGCCACTCAGTCTGTGGTACCTTGTTATGGCGGCCCTAGCGAGTTAGTGCAACTGATGTCTTTGTAAAAGGGAAATTTGGACACAGGCACACGGAGAGGGAAGACGATGCAGGGACACACGCAGGGACCACTCCTCGAGGACAGAGGGTTAGGGCGATGCGTCTTCAAGGCGAGGAATGCCAAAGATGGTCAGCAAACCATCAGAAGCTAGAAAGAGGCAAGGAAGAATCCTCCCCTGAGGGTTTCAGGAGGAGCATGGACCAGCTGGCACCTGATCTTGGACTTCCGGCCTCTAGAACCGGGAGAGGATAACTTCCTGTTCTTTAAACCCCTCCCCCTCAATTGTGATGCTTCGTTAGGATAGCCTGAAGGAAACTACTCCTCCCGAACCTGGGATCGGACAGGCCCACTCACTTCTACTGCAGTCTCCTGTCTGTCACAGGTCGGCCCAGAATCAACGGTGGGATATAGGCCAGACCTCCAGGTGGGAGGGGCCGCATGCACAAGCATGTTGCAAAACGGTGGGGATACAGGACGAATAATTATGGCCATTTTTGCACACAATCAATCACACTTAATTACTCCATCTGTTTGAACGGGGCCCGTGACAGTGTCCAACTCAGTGTTCTGGCGAGGGGTCGCCGAGGCAATGTTTGTGAAGCACTTAGCACAGAGCAGGCCGCAAAGTAAGGGTTCCATAAATGCGACCAATGGTCTGCCAAATCGGTGTTTTTGAGGGCGGTGTCCTTATTCGCTGAGCCCCAGTGTCTAGCACAGTGCCTGGCATGGAGTAGAAGTTCCGGAATTGTCTAACGATTTCCAATTGGTTTGGGATAGAGAGTCCCTGCCTGCAAAGACTCACCCAGTGCCACTTCATGAAGATGCTCAATCCACAGCAAAAAAGCCGCCCCTTAAGCCAACAGCCTCATCCCTATGGCAGTTGCTGTGGGGAACAGAAAAGCCACCCAAAGGCCACGCTCACTCTCCCTGGCAAGCTGCCTCTCAGGCACCTGCTCCCGTCTCCTGGTCCAGACAGAGGCAGCGACCCACAAGGAAGAGGGCATGGCCTCCTCCCACTCCGAGCCAGTCAGAGCTCGCGCAGAGGCAGGTCAGCTCCTCCAAGCCCACTGCTCTGCCCCGTCCTCCTCCCCAGACTGTCACCCCTGCGCAGATGGGTCATAGATACACAAGCTCTTTGCAGCAACCCTCATTGTTCCTAGCACCGAAGACATCTGGGTAACTGAGGATTTCAAGCTGTCAGGCTGAGGGGAGCAGGGGTCGCCAGGCCATGTGTCACTCGCCAGGCTTGTTCACGAAGCGCGCGTCAGGGTTCCCGGAGGACAAGTGGGGTGCCCAGGACCTCTCCTGTTAGGGGCTGAATTGTGCCCGAGCCTCCCACCAGGCGTGGGATCCCGGGAGACAGGATTTTCGAGCTTCGTTGGAGAAAAAGAGAGAAAGCGAGGGTGGAGGGGAGAGGAAGGACACACGCACTCGCCAACACAAAAATGCAATTTGTAAAACGAAAATCTGGTGTGACATTCGACTAAATTAACAATTTATAGATAATTCGCAATGCTCATATCATTAAGCAAATGCACTTTAAATTGATTTCGAATTAGTGGGCTAATGATTTCCCCCAGGTCCAGTGTCTGCCAGCCCCCAGCACAGCGTTTTTAATAAGAGATAGGTGTGCCATAACGGCCTCTTTATTCCATAATTGAAGCCATAATTGAACTTGAGGTCATATCCAAGGGCCCTATTGATCTACATAGAGAGGGAAAGTGCTGACAGAGACCGTCTCGAGGCTGTAGGAGAGGGGTGGGCCGGGAGGGGGAATCCTGCAACTGTGGCAGGTTTGGAGATCACTTCCTATATGACCTGCAGGTCGCCTGGATGGCTGATGGGGAAGTTAAATAACCTTGGGACAAGCAGAGCTCTCAATCCCAGTCCTGCAAGGGCTCCCTAAAGGCACGCGAAGGATCTAGGTGGCCATCCGATATTTCCAAAGCCCTGGAGTGAACCCTGCACCCTCTCTTGTCTCACCGTGCCCCCAAACTCCTCGCCCTCCAGGCCCAGGGAATCCAAGCCAAGGGACACCATAAATGTGTTCTGCTCCCCTCCCTTCTCACCCTAAGTTTTCAGTCTTTTCTTTTATTTCATTGTAGTTTTGAGTATTCAGTGCACAGGTTAGACATGTATGTAGTTTATAGAATGAGCCCCCTAACTGCTCTGCCTCTCCTCCGCCGTTCACCTAGCCATTACAGTAACGCTGACTGCAACCCTTACGCTGTGCTCCCCATCCCCGTGACCATCTATCGACTACCAATCTGTACTTCTTTAACCCTTTGCCCCTTTAAATGTTCACTCTTTTAACCCTCAATCTAGCCCAGAGCTCCCCAACCCCAACTCAGAAAGGTAAGGTGGAAGGTCTTTGGTTCTTGGTGGAAGGTCTTTCTTTGGTTCTTGTTTTGGCATAGCCGTGACTGTTTTCATTTCATGCATCAAAAACCATTACCTTCTCTGTTGCTGTCTCTGAAGAGACTGTAAGAACCTTTAGCTTCATCTCAAGGGGTATTGGAGCCTCATTTTATTCTATGCCAGTCATTTTGGCTGTTCCGAATCCAGAGATCTTTTCTCTGAAGAGCATGCCAGACAGGTAAAAGTAGGAGGAGAAGCAGAGAGGGAGAGAGGTCCAGAAAAAGGAGTGAGGGGAATGATAGAGACCTAGTGTTAAAAAAAAAATTAAAAATTTTTAAAAATTTAAAAAAGGAGAGGGGAAGAGATGGGGAGGGGGAGAGAGGGGTTGATTGATTTCACAGAGGAGTAAATGTGTAATGGGAAGTCTCATGTCCCCAAGGTCAGAGAGAACAGCCAGGAAGGTGAGGCAGACTGAGGGCACTGGGTCTCTTAATAAATGTATCAGTGTTTAGGACAATCTGTAAAATATTCCATGTGTGTCCTCGAGATTGTTGAGCTAGCTATATAATCCAGTCAAATTTGAACCCTAAAATTATCTCAAGACTGCATATTAGCAGTAGATATAATACTCCCAAATCTCAAAATATCTGGAGAAAAGGCAAGAAAACAGAAGCACAGTGGGCAGAGAAGCTTGCGCTTCCCCCTGCTACCTGTCTTCCTCCAGTTCTTGGATCATAAAGCTCCTGGCAGATTTTTAATTGGCCTTGAGTGCGTGGAGCTTCCAGGATTCCTCCATGGCACTCGGGGTAAATACCGTGCTCCTGGCTCTTCTTGGCTGAATTCTTCTCTCAGACACGTTGTAGCCTGGGGTGTGGAGGAAGAAGGGGAGGTTATTCATTCGAAACTCAGCATCATCTCATTCAGATTTCATTACAGGAGTCAGTCATGGTGCTAACCGAAGGGAAGAAAGGTCTGAGGGAAGAAGGTTTCTGGTTTCCAGGAAGAGGTTAGTAGGGAATAGTCATTTAATCAATATCGATCAATAAAGTGTTCCAGAAAAATTTAAAGCCACATTATTTAAACAAACCTTCCCCAGAACATTGCCTCTATTGATCAAGAGAATGTCGAAAAGGCAAAATCAAAAAAAAAAAAAAAAAAGGAATTTTTTTTTTCAAAAAAAAAAATGACTGCAAATTGATACAACCACTTTGGAAACATATGTGTATGCTATGATCGGCAATCATACTCCTGGACACACACACACACACACACACACACACACACACACACACACACATTTTAAGGTGTATACTTAAGATTCGTGTACTTTGTATAAATTATGCCTCAAATTTTTAAACAAATATTTTTAAATGGTCACGCCATCGCTTCAGAGTTTTAATCATCTTCTGGCATTCATGTCTCAAGGGCCATAAGATTCACAGAGATTGTGCTCTATTTTCCGTCTTGAGGGAAATGGGAACACATCTGCCCGTCGTGCAAATGAGTGTACGAAGGCGCAGAGTCTCCAGGCAGAGGCATCACTACAGAGCCTGTAGTCTAAGGCTAGACTGGCAGGTGTCATGGTGCGTGGAGACTGTGAACCGTGACCTGTGGCCCCTCTGTCCTCTCTCATGGCATTGCTGATGTGGCTCACAATGCCCGAGGCGGGACATGCTTTCCAGAGCTGCCCAAACGGCTCGTCATCCCATAGCCCTGCCGCTCACTCTCTCTCTGGAGCAGGATAGGACGGCGGTTGCAGCAGCTCCTAGATGAACTTCGAGAGGTGCCAAGTGAGAACTGAGTTATAGTTCAGCTTTGCGATTTCCAGCAGCTAGCCTTGCGGTGGGACCCAACTACGGCAGGGCACAGTGGCCACGTGCTGCCGGGCGTCTCCCCCGAGGCTGTTTCAGAACCTCGGACAGAGGCGCGCCTCACGCGGACGGTCCTATTATTTCAGCACCAGGGGCGGAGACTCATGCATTAAATCAGTGTGGAAATAGACTGGGTTGGCAAACCGTATTAGCGGAAAGCAATCTTCCCATGGTTTGCTATTTACACACAACGTTACTGCCTCCAGCTTTGTATAACAAATTAAATTCTGACAGCATTGAAAGTGTATGGGCGATGAAAAGATTGGTTTGGAAAACACCTAACGTTTACCTTCCTTCCACTTCCACCTCCTTCCTCCAATCCGGGTGCTTCCCAAGGGATTCACACATCACGGAATGCCCAGGCAAATTGGGTTTCTCATATTTAGAATCATCAGCAGAGTACACGGGCAGAAAAACAGAACCCCTGGGACCAAACTTGTTTTCCGTCTGAAACTTAGAAGCAACAATACCTTCCTCACTGGGAGAGTGAAAAGGGAGGTTATTTAGAAATCTTTCCTTTAAAATACATGAATAGCTGAATGAATGAATTCATTCATTCATTATTTATCAAAAGCCTATTGTATGCCAGACCTTGTACTAAGCACTGGAAATACAGTGATGAGCTAAATAAATTCCCTGCTCTCCTGTAGTTTACATTCTAGTCAGTGTGGGGGGAGGAGGGGCCAATAAACACACAAACATATCAATAACTAGAATAGTTTTAGTTCATTGTAGGTTCTATGAGGAAAATAACCAGAGTAATGGACTGTAGAGCGACTGGGTGATGACCATGCTAGCTAGGATTGTCAGGGAAAGCAGCTCCGAGGAGGCGATGTTTGAGTGGAGACTTGGACAATGAGAAGGAGCCAGACCTGGGACGATCTAGCAGGAATTCTTTCCAGGAAAGAGATGCAGCACCTGCAAAGGTGCTGAGGCGGAAAAAGCAATGTGGCATGCTCAAAGGATGAAAAGGAGGCCAGTGTGGCGGGAGTGGAGGGCAGGAGAGGACGACATGGAGGGAATAGGGTTGGAGAAGTAGGGAGGGACCCGACATTGTGGGCCTTGCAGGCCATATAAGGAGTTTGGGTCTTACGCATGGGAGATATATAATCAGGTGTATGTGTAAAACAATCTACATGTTTAGCTGCTTTGTGGAGAATGGACCAGGTCGATGGGAATGGAAGTCGGAAGACCAAGTTAAGTTGTTGCAATGGTCCTCTGAGAGACGATGGCGACGATCACTCCTCCTCACCTCTACCACATGCGATTTCCTCTCCAAAATTTAAGGATGCATTCCTCTGAGCCACCCATGCTCCCTCTTCAGCCCTCTTATAACCAGTGCCATACATATATAAATATTAAGAGAACATGCACAAGGTCACATATTATGGCTTATTTACTGTTGAAAGAATAAAAGGATCATGGTTTCAGAGCCACCTGGCTCATCTAGAATAGGATCTATGGCCTATTTTATGCCAGTTCTTATCAAACTCTTTCAATTTATGGGCAACCACTTGGCGGGAAAGGGCATGCAGAGCACTTAATCCACTCCTCATGGCTCATTATCTGAGAAACAAACACCACCCCAGCCAGTGGGAGGTATGGACTCGTGCAAATAGGATGCTGATGGAGCAACTATACACTATCCATTATGCAGTGAACAGAAACATCAATACAGATGATATTTAAAACATTAATCCAACAGGTATGTCACTTCCCATGCCAACCAGAGACACAGGGAGACCACAAAAGCACAGTGGGCGAGCCCATGCTCTGCCCAGCTAGGCTCACCAGCCACAGGTGTCTTGGGAAGTTGTACCCAATATGACTGCCAGGAAGGGAACAAACTGAGCAATGAGAAGAGAAACAAAGATCACCTGGCTTAGCATCAGGGCGCCTGGAACTTGGTCTTACCTCACCCACTAACCACTCAAGGATGTCAGGCAAATCCATTCCTCTCCTTGGGCCTCTTTTCTCCCAACTGTAGAATGAGGGAGTTTGTTTGAACCCCGTGATCCCAGCCCCCGCACACTGTAAATCTGTAAATGGCTCGAGGACCTGCATTTCCCACGTTCTTTTTGTACATCCTGTGGACCTCCCCAACCCCTGAAAAAATAGTGAAAACAGGTATCAGTGTGCCCATTTTTCAGGATGGGAAAACTGAGGCTGGAAGGTACAGAGACTAATAACCACTTTCCGTACAAACTGAGCTAGCAAAGGCTTCGACTCCATTACAACCCACCCAGGTAAATCCTAACCCTCACAGAGAGAGCTGAAGGCTGACCTGTTCTGCAGGGACTTACTCGCCGCACCCTCCAGGCTTCCCCTTCCCTCCTCCCAGCCCCTGGAAGCCCCTGCTGAAACCTGGCTCTCCTGCAACCTTTCTAGTTATCATCAAGAGGTGCACTGGGACTATGAAGATGTCTGTGCTCGACACAGTCTCTCTGTATTGCTATTCCACTTTCAAGGCCACTGGCAAATCCCGTCATGGCCAGGCCCTTGCACTAGGCTCATAATTGGAATCTTTCAGCTCATTAGCATGGGGAAGAGGAGGAAGACACTCTAGACTTTATTCACCGGTCCTGATTTAGTAGGTGTTCCCTTTGCAGCTCCTGGGCCTTGGAGGCATCTGTGACCCGCCTGCCTGTGTGTGCCTATGTTTGTTATGGAAATTACCACTCACCCATACATATAAATCTGCAAGAGAGCTTCTTGTCATTTCTAGCAGTTCCACAGGCTTCACCCAGAGAAGCCTGGGCATAGCCCAGGCTGTTTTGGAGATGCTGAGTCCACCATCTTTATGCTAACATCGGGGAATGTTGACCCAGAGAGCTCACGTAATAGCTTCCAGCCATCAAGAGTTTGCAGTGTGCCCAGCACTGCACCCAGGGTGTCCCACGCACCATCCCATCTGATCCTCACAATAACCCTATGATCTCCATATTTAAGATGAGGATACTGAGGCTAGGAGAGATTTAAGTAACTCGCTCAATAGCATGGCCATGAAAAGCAGCCACCCTTATTTACCCAGCTTCGAGATCATCTCCACAATTCTTGGATTCTTTGGGGGATAAAAATCACAGTTAAAGGAGAGGAAAGAATGGTGGCGATCTACTCCATGGAAGGTGGGGACTCCCCAAAGCAGTCCCCCATTATTCCCCGCATGGAAGATGTTCTGCCTCCTTCTGGAGGGAGTTTCTCTCCCACGGAGGGCGCCTTTGGGCTCAGAATCTTGGCCCTTTCACTTTGTGATAAAATCGTCAAAATCTCTCTCTCTCTCTCTCTCCTCTCTCTCTCTCTCTCTCTCTCTCTCTCTCCCCCTCTCTCTCTCTCATTAAGAATTCTTTCAGTTGTGTTGGAAACATGAAAATCCTGGACAAGACCTGGTTGGGGCCATGAACTACCCGAGGCTCAAGCAGTGTTGTTAAAACTTTGTCCCTCCAACTCTCAGCTCTGCAAGTGTCTGTGGAATCTGCTGCAGGTAGTCCTGCCTCAGCTGGCAGTGAAGGGGGTCACCACAGGCCCCAAACCTCATCCTCCCAGAAAATTCCTCTCTCAGGTCCATAGATCAACACCAGGGAAAACTTAAATGACCTTGCTCGGGTTGCATATCCACTCCTGAACGTTTTACCGTCACCAGAGGGATGGAGTAATCTGATTGACAAGCATAGGTCAGGTGACCACTCCTGAGGGAACAAGAGGGACAGCATAATGACAACCACACCAAGACCGAGTCTGTGTATTGTGTTTTTCTATACGTGACCCTACGGTACCTCCCATCCCACGGTCTAGTTTCTGTTCCTTCCTCTTAAATCTGGGCAGACGAGAGACCTATAGAATATGGCAAAAGTGATAGTGTCCTCATTTCCAGGTCCAACCTTTAGAAACTGGCAGCTTTCACTTCTTGCCTCTTGGGACACTGACCTCTGAAATCCTGGGTTCCCTTTTAAGAATTCAAAGCTACCACATTATAAGGAAACCCAGGCCACATGGAGAGGCCAAGGGCAGGTGTCCCAGCTGACAGCCCCAGTGAAGGTCCAAGTGGGTGACCAACATCAACCAGCAGATGTGTGAGTGACGTTGCCTCAAGATGGTTTTTGCTCCTAGACTGAGCCCTCCCAGGTGAGGCCCTAAACATCGTGAAAGCAGAGAGAAGCCATCCCTTCTGTCCATTCCCCGATTTCTGACCCACAGAACCTGTGAGCATAACAAAATGGGTGTTTTAAGCCACTAAGTCTGAGGAAATGGGTTGTATAGCAAAAGATAACTGAGTCTCTGTGTGTGTGCGCGCGTGCATGTGTGTGTGCATGCGCGCGTGCGTGTGGTGGGGAGGTTGTTTGGCACTGGAATTAGAAGGAGGAAAATGGGAAAGCATGTTAGACAAACAAGCACTATGTCTAACACCTGAAGGACTGCCCATGGCGTCCACCATTTTGAAATGTACTGACTTTCATTACTGGGAGAAGGGATCGTGCAATAACGGCAATGTACGAGTTGGTCCATTCCAGGTCCTGAGCATCACGTTGCCCGGTTAGCACGGCAGAGTGTTAAAACGCTTATTAGGCTCCTCTAGCCAAGCGTCCCTAAGCCGGTCTCCACGCTGCTGAAGCCTGGGGTGTATCACTCGCCTCGTCTTCCTTGTCATTGCTGCTCCCTGAGTCAGAGGCATTGACTTTGAGGTCCCCGTCCCTCTCGCCCACCAGGCCCATGTCCCCCCACAGCCCTTCCAGCCTTTCCTCAGCTCTTTCCCTGCCCTGCAGCCTCCCGGATCCTGACTCGGGAGCGCTCTCTGAATTCTGCTTCCTCTCTTTCTTTTCTGCCCTTACTCCTTTTTGTCCGGGCTCTGTGATGCTGCCCGCCTCTGAGGTTTTTCTCTACTCCTTTCTGAATATTTGGGTTCTCGAGAAGGCTCTGGTTTCTTCATCTGCTGCTTCCCAGAGTCATCAGTCCACAAGAAGAAATGGAACAGCCCTCCCCTGGTAGCACAGCTCCATGGCTTACAGTGTGGGCTCTAAGTCAGCCACCTGGCTCGAACGCCTGGCTCTGCTCCCCGCCAGCTGTGTGTCCCTCAGCACCTGAGTCGGTCTCACGACGTCCATCTTGTGAGGTTATGAAGATTGAACAAGATAGCCCAGGCGAAGAGCTCTGCATTTAGCTCCCATTGAATGAAATGAGACAAAGGCTCTCAAACTCCTTGTTTAAATAAGAATTCCAATAGCTCCCCCCTCCCCCTCCCTACCCCCTCACCTTGTACTGCCCCCCCCTTTCTGCTCATGCACATTCATCAGAGAGAAGAGGCTTACCCGTCCCCCTCCCCTGGTTTTACAAAGACAACTCACAAGTATTTATACCCTTCAGAAAGCAGAAATATCCACTTAAATATTATTACCGAGGCAATAAATTACTAAGTAAGGCAGTCAATCCGAATCATGGGGTTTTTCTCTTTCTTTAAGAGTAAAAACTGTTTACCATTGAGTATTGCAACCATCTCTGAAGTCAGGGTGCCATGTAAAACTCTTTTGTTCAAAATAACATTTGCCAGCGTGGATTTTTGACGCAGTCTAGAATCTGCTTTGCTATAGCTGCAGGGGAAGTGGAAACACTTTTTTTACAATCTTATCTTGCTGAGATTTCTTTCATCAGCAGTTATAAGGATCTACAGTCTCAAGACTCAGTATCGGAATTCTATTAGCACGAAGGGAAAAAAAAAAGCAGGATCGAGGAAGTCAAAACTTACAGAGTAAAAGAGGAAAAGACCGAATAGTGTTATTAAGTGAATATGAGATATTTGATCATTTTTATTCGTATGTAGTGTATAGTAGATTTCAATACCTGTTAAGTATTATTTTTGTCTTTGTTCTTATTGCATGTAACCCTGCTAAAACCATTATCCAATGATCAGCGTCGCCATGAAGACACACAGTCTAGCAACCAAGGAGTTATTTTAAATTAAATTCTTCAACTGCACATCCCAAGCCTCCGGAAGGGGACACATAGTCAGAAAAACTTCCCAGGTCTTTTGTCCTCTCCCACCTACATCCCTCTCATTCTGCATTTGATTCAGGTGCCACCTTCCTCCCCAGTCCCTCGGGCCCTGAATCTAACTCCTGAGCTGCAAATTTTCCAGCTACTTCCCCTATTCTTTCTGGTTCCATATCTCCCAAAAGCCAAAGAGCCCGTCTCCTGACACTAGGGCCCTCCCCAGAAGTGGGGAACCAAAGAGTTGGGAGAAACTGAATAGATAATGCCAGAGCCCTCTCTATTCCTGGGAGTGGGGACAGCCTGGGGACACTCCAGGTTAATCCTTTTTGTCCAGTCATAGCCCCAGGAGTGTGATAAGGATCCTCGGTGGCTAGTATCTCTCTTCTTCCTAGCAGCATCAGCATTCTCAGTGTGACGTTTATTGTAAATCGCCCCCACTCCAGCCCCCAGGGACTGATGCAAATCAGAGGTCAGGGGACAGTGGTGCGGGAGGGAGAAGATTCTTCTTCTCTCAGTTCGGACCTAAAACATTGAGAAACGGCCTCATGAGGTTTTTAATCTCACCCCACAGCTGGGACACTGGCCCCGTCACCAACTTCCAAAGCAAACTGGAATGAGTCACTGGGGTCTCATCTGTCTGTCCTGCCTGGCTCAGATCTGTGTGAGGCTCAAACAAGATAGCATTTTGGGCGCCTCCTTTCCCCTTTCCCCAACCCGAATTATCTTCCCCACCCACCAACCACAGCGCCCAACACACCACCGTTCATTCGGTTTCCTTCTTTAGTTCAAGGAATTGCCTCTGAAACATTCCCCGGGAGCTGCAACCTTTTGGCACTGGGGCGGGAGCTTCTGGACCACAGGAACTTTGTCTCGCACGTAGCAGGCGTTCAGTCAATGTGGGTTGACTGAACAGGTTGGTGTCCACTGCTACAAGAGCACAGATTAAGCCAGATCGCGTTACTCACTGGCCCTGGGCAGACAGCCAGTTTTTGAAGGGACTGGACATGAAGGTGATTCATTCATCCCCTTGACAAATACTAGTTCAGCCTGCATGTCAGGCTCTGTGCTAGGCACCGGAATGCAGGGGAACAGGGTGGGAACTGTCCCTGTCCTTGTAGGGGTGAAAGGAGCTGCATTGCTTTGACACCAGGACGCCCCTGCCCCACCTCGGAGCAAACCTGGCTTGGCACCCTGGGCCTCTTGTCCAGGGGACCAGCTCTCCCCAGGTCCCTCAGCCGCCTCCCCCAGGAACCTCACAAAATGAGAGACCAGCGACGAGGGAGCAAGTGTCACTAAAAATGGGCATTATCACATTAGACAAACCCCAGGGCCTCTAGCCAGCACCGCCCACAGACCCGGCTACCAATTTGCTGGGATGAAAAAGGCTCATCCATATTTCATTTCATGCACTCAGCTCGCTCATCTGCCATCCCTTCCTCCTCTGGCCCCGCTTCATGCCTCCCTGCCTTGGAGAAGGCTCCAGACCAAAGGGGACAGGCAGTCCCTGAGCTGACAGCCCCTTTGCCTAAAGTCCACACGTGCGCACACGTGCACACACGCACGTGCACACACACACACGCGCGCACACGTGCACACACACACACACACACACACACACTATGATAGGTTCGCCCTCCCTAAGCCCAGCCCCAGCCTTCTGTCCCTTCCTGTTGACCAGAAGAAGAGCCATGCACCCCCTCACCAGGGAGGGCACCCCTGCTCCTTCGTGACCCCTCCCCCAGCGCCCCTACCTCCCCTGAGGGACCTGGCCCTTGCGCTTGTCACAAGCTGATGGCGTCAGCAAATCAGCACAGGGTTGCGAGCCCGTCCGAGTCCCTGCGGGCAGATCTAGGACAAGATCAGGGATTTCCAAGCGTGAAAAGTCCTCAGAGAGGAGGAAGCTGCTGTGTATTTTCTCCCTCCACCAGCGGACTGATCCGCATTTGCCTTTTTTGTCCTTCTGTGCAGACCCAGCTAGGAACGAAAGCCGCTGGAGGGCCCAGCAGGACCCAACGGTCTATGGAAACCGCGGGATTTTTTTAGCTTGGCCATGGACAGGCAGGGTGACCGGGGAGTCAGCTAAACAGTGGGATAACAACAAGGGGCTCACTCTATCTCCATGCCAAAACACAACCCAACTGGGGCTGGAAAGGTGATGAATGGGGGTGGGAACCATGAACCTCCAAGGACATGGGGCCCGAGTAACGGAATGGGTGGTTCAGCTCCGCCCCAGTGACTTTGGACGAGAGTCCCTTTCTCTCTCTCTGCACTTAGCTTGCTCAGCTGTAATATGAAGGAATTGGATCAGATCAGTATCTTTCAAGACGGAGCACAGACACGCCCCTCCAGAGTGGAGTGACCTTGGGGTTCATGGACAGCACAATCAGCACCAAGCTCAAAAGGAGAGGGAAGCTTCTGAGCAGGGCTTTAGGGTGTCCCCAGACTAATCCTCTGGTTCCCAAAGCGACGTGATGAGTTAATCAAATGGGGGGCCCTGCCTGACTCTCCAAGACCCAGTCTTTAAGATGGAGAGCCTGGGAATCTGCACTTTCTAGACGCTCTCCTGGTGAGTCTAGTCATGACCCCGGTTTGGAGGCAGCTGAGCTGGAGCGTCTGGTTGGGGTGGGGGAGGGACCTTCTGAGCTTCCAAAGCAGCAAGCAGAGGAGCACGAGGGCTGAGGCTGTCTGGGGAGCACCTCCACTGTCCCCCCACAGGGCGTGTGCACGCAGGGGACACGTACTCCCCAGCCCCTGAGAGGAGCCGGTACAGGACAAGTGTCATCTGCTTCTTGGCTGTACAGACACGCGCTGAGGGTTCCCCTGGAGCGCTGGAGTGTCTGTTTACAGTTCATTAGCTACTTGACAGAGAGGCTCTGAGAGCAAGAGACATAAAGAGGAAGTGTCGGGGCCAGGGACCCGCCGCAGATCCATCAGAAATGAAGATAAAGCTGCTCCGAGGTGAGGAGGTCTGACAGTGGCAACGGCGGCTCCGAGCAGGCACCTGGCTTTGCAGATGGCCAGCGAGCGCAGCTCAGCCCGCCTTTCCGACGCCAAGCCCATGCTTCCTGCCCTGAGCTGGAAGCCGGAGCTCATTACTCGCCCCAGGAGCCCCAGTCAGAATCTCGGGTAACAGTCTCCACAGCCACCACATTTTGAGGTGAAGGGGGCTTCCCGAGAGTTGGGCAGCCCAGCTGCCTAAACCCCAGCCTCGTTGATGGAGGGGAGCCTGCGGGTGGATCATTGAAGGTGGCAAAGCCTCTGTCCTTCTTTAGCCCCTGAGACCCAGAGACGGAAAAACAAAAGACACAGAACTCGAGGTTTTCAGCAAGCCCTTGATGCTGACAACAAGCCGCATTACTGAGCCCTCCGCATGGGCCGTAGTGGGTCGAACGGTGCCCACCCTCCCACCCCTCGCTCCAAGAGAAGGTAGGTCTACCCAGACACATCTTCTGCGCATATGAATTGCTTTGGAAAAAGCGTCTTTGCAGATATCATTAAATTTGAGATCTTAAGACGAGATCAGCCTGGATGAACTGGGATCCAATGACACGTGTCCTTATAAGCGACAGAAGAGAGACACACAGAGGGAAGGTGACGGAAAGGTGGGGGCAGAGACTGGAGTGATGCGTCTACAGGCTGAGGAGCGCCCAGGATGGCGGCAGCCACCGGAAGCCAGGGGAGAGGCACGGAGTGGAGTCTCCCTCGGACCCGCCCAGAAGGAGCCAACCCTGCCGGCACCTCGATTTCCAGCTTCCGGCCTCCAAAACTGCAGCACGACAAATTTCTCCTGTTCGCGCTCCCCGGCGAGTGCTCAGTTGCTTTGGGGGCCCGGAGAAGCGAAGGTGCGGCTAAGCCCTTTACGCTCCTTTGTCTGGTGAGACAGGCTCTTCCGCCATGGCCATCTGACAGTGAGAATGATGGTCACAGCGATGAAGCAGTTATACGGGAGTGGACGGTGAGGCCGGGACTGGGGCCCAGGGCTGTCAGTCACCCTCCGAGTCGCAAACGGTGCTGGCGACTGCGCTAAGGCTTTACCCCCACGGCCCCCATCCCTGGACTCAGGCTTCATCTCCACCGCTTACGAGCTGCGTGACTCCCCCCGAGTTACTCGATGTTTCTGAGTCTGTCCCTTCATTTGCAAACTGGAGAGAACATCAGAAGCTATCCCCAGGGTCGTCCGAAGTATTTGAAAATGTGTATGAAGCTTTGTACCAGGCCACTTCCCCAG
Organism: Eonycteris spelaea; assembly: GCA_003508835.1. Classification (NCBI taxonomy): domain Eukaryota; kingdom Metazoa; phylum Chordata; class Mammalia; order Chiroptera; family Pteropodidae; genus Eonycteris; species Eonycteris spelaea. The sequence goes on along the minus strand of PUFA01000119.1, from coordinate 69,241 downwards.
GTTGGGGATACCCTCTGTACCCCATCTGCTCCCAAGAAGCGCCCACCCCCCGCCCCATGGCCACCATGAACCCAGCCTCCTTCCAGACACAGCTGTCAGCACGCCAGGGCGGCCCCGGCTATATTGGGAACAGCAAATTATGCTCGTAAATTAGGGTCCGCCTAATTATAACTTTATAGGCTGGTAGTAGACATTCCTTTAAAATCCCATCTGTGAGTACACAGCAGCCCTGCTGAGAGCGCCTGGCTGTATAAACTCTTTTAGGCAGAAATATATGGGCTGTGGTAGCTGAGTCTCCAAGACAGCATCTCATTCGTTATTTTTTTTATCCTCCCTGTGCTAAACGGCACCATGTGTAACTAATCCGCCAGCACAGTCCCCTCTCACTTCACCCCATAAATCCTTGCTTTGCCATTGCCTTGAGTACAGCCACTTGCCAACAGCACAATGACTCAGTGGCAACTGAGTGGGGGCTGCCCCCCTCCCGGTCCCCACTTCTCCTAAGTCGCAAGGCTCCGCCCTCCTGAAGGGGTCAGCTGGGGGATGAGCAGAGTGGGAGAAAGAGAACTATGACCTGGGGAGCAAGACCCCAGATACTTTTTAGTGCAAATCCCGCCCCACCCCATCCTCACCAGCAGAAATTAGAGCTGAGCCGGAGGATCCAACAGAAGCAGATACATTTTTTGACAAATTGCATGGAGTTGGGGTGGTGGGGTCTCTGAGGGCAGATCCCGGGGGGCAGGCTTGACAGGAGCTCCTTCACGGGGTGGTGAGGGAGGGCCATGCCCCACCATCTCCAGGAGAAAGACCACTGGCTTTGCAGCCAGACTGCCCTGGGCTCAGATCCACACTTGTAGAGCATGGCTCACGTGCCAGGCACTCTGCTTGCCTTGCTCACTCCATCCTCACGTGATCCCTTGCAGGGAGTGTGTGTCGACAACATCCCATTCTGCAGATGAGGAAACCTGAGGCACAAAGAGGTTATGAAATCCCCAGGCCAGCTGATATCTGGGGGAGATGGGATTCCTGTCCAAGCACCACCCCCGTTGTTCTTCTCCACCATAACGTTCCCTCTACCAAACCCAAGGTGGCAAGTGAGTCATTCTGAGCATTAGAGCATCGAATCTGTCCATGCCCTTGACTGCCACTGCCCACCCCCACCAATTTCAGCTCCCGCCTGCTTCCCCCGGAGCCTAGATAGATGCCAGGCTGGGCCAATTTGGTGACATCAAATCATTCTGGAAGCAAGACAAAGGTGGTTACTGTCCCCTTCGTGCCTCACCGTGCCAGTGTGCCAGTTACGCTGCACCCCGGCCTTGGCTTGGTGGAACACGTTTCACTTTAAGAATGGAACACTATTTTTTTTAAAAAAAAAGAAATTATCTTGTCCTATTGAAACTAAATCTCCCAATGAGTTACGTCTCCGACCAGTGCAGCCACACACAATGGAGAAGAGTCACCAAATAAAGTCACTAATCTGCACAGCGTCAAGCCCTGACCCACTTCTGGGTCTTGCCTTTCTAAACGGCCTCGTTATGGTCGGTTCTCTGTCCCTGACCCAGTTTGATTTCCTTGGGTTCCCAAGGTGGGACTCTCTGCAGCCCCAAGCAGATGCGCAGTTTGTTGTTTAAAGAATTCATGTAGTCGAGCATGTGAATTGCATTTTATTTACAACGACAGTCAGTTAACAAATGCACGGTCCGCGGAGGCTGCCATGCCCAGCTGTGGGCCAAGGCTCGTGTTTGCGTTCCCGAGCTGCGTGTGAGTTAGGGTGACTGTCTTCTGAATAGAATGCTTTGAGAAAGGGGCTCCTTTGTGGATTATGCTCCAAGGGCCCCGAGCTGGATCCTGAGGAAACAGCTGTAACACAACCCCTGAGTCACAGTCCTCGGGGAGGTCAGTCTGGTAAGAAAATGACAGGGTGACTGCGAAAGGAAGGTACTCTGGGGAATCTGCTTGGGACGAAGGGGTGAGTAGGAATCAGCTCGCGGAAAGCGTGGGGGGAGAGGAGGTGGGGGAATGTTCCAGGCGGGGAGCATCCTATGAAAAGTCCCGAGAGCATGGAGCTCTCCCTGAAGGGGGCCCGGCTGGCTCACTTCCTGGTGCGGCTAGTGTTCTGCCTCCTTAAAGGAGCATGGTGTGCTCTCTCCCCCCAGAGCATCCCCGAGAGAGGGAGCTGTCTCAAAGGAGAAGAGAGAACGCTTCTTTTTGTTCTGTGGTAATGACCTGCGTGGTGGAGCGGGGCCAAGGTGCAAGTACACTTGGTGCTTCGGGCTCAAACACAGGTGCCTGCGACTCAGAACGCTCTGCGTCTGGAAGAACGGCCACGGGAAGCTAGTGTGGTTCAGCCGGCAACTCGGCCAGACACACACTGAACCAGACACAGCCCCGGAGCCCAGCCCAGCGAGCTGCTGTCCCAGGACGGAGCCAGGGCGTAGGCTCCGAGGGGCAGCCCCACCTGGTCCCTGGCCTCTTCCCCACTGAGCATAGGCCGGGCTGCGGGAGTGCTCTGCCATCTCCGAGCTGTGTGACCCTGGGCAAGTTACTAAACCTCTCTGAGCCTCTGTTGCCTCAGCTACCAAATGGCATAGTAAGAGAGGGTCATTCATTCATTCAACAATTTCGATGGAATTCAGGTGTCTTGTAAAAATCCAGTAGGGAAACCCACGTTCAGGATGCCCCACAGGGCCTGGCCCACAGAGGCCTTATGGTGATGTGCATGGCCATTGTCGTCTATCAGTTTGCTACCCAGGCACAGGCAAGGGTGGCCCGTGTGTGCGGAGAGGAAGAGCCAGTGAGTCACGGCCACGAAGCGTGGCACTCAGCAGTCCTGTGCAGGCACTCTGAGGGTCGGGGCCTGTGTTCCTGATGGGGGGTGGAGACAATTCACTCACTGCGTCACCATCGGGGTGACAGGACAATACACTGGGCTGCTGGGCTGTGTGCGTCACACACCACACACACACACATGCACACACACACACGCACACGCGCACGCGCACACGCGCACCCACACAGGGGCAACCTCCTCCTGGCCTCCTCTTCAGACGCACTGCCTTTTGGAACCACTAGGGGCAGTTGAAGTGTCATACCGTGAGTTCCTGACGGGGCCACTTACCCTGATCCAAGGAGCCACCGCAGGGGCCACATTCGCTCGGGAGCCAAAGCCTGGGCCCCACCGAACTAAAAAGTTCCTTAAAAAGAGCCCACCTGCAATGGTTAATGGGTGACAAAGGGAAATGACACGTTTGGAAAAATCAGGAGGCGGGGCAGTGGGGTCGAGACCCCAGATTTCCCCGGGGCGCTGGGTTACCACCGGTTCACCGCCCACCGTGGGCTTGAGCTGTGCATCAGCTCTTGCCACCCGCCTTTGGCTGCCTCTGGTCGACCATACTGAGGGCGGCAAAGCTGGCAGCAAATGTTCTTGACTGTGTGTCCTCCCTGCCCCTGGCACCCAGGTCAGTCACCTGTTCCCCTCCCCTGGACTCCACATTGCAGGCAATCTCTGGGGGTCGCGGTGCCCATCCCCTCCGAGAGCTTCTGAGAACATCGTTTCATGAGGCCCAGAAACCCTCGTGTTAATGTCTTCCTCATTGTCTGTCTATGTGGTGACATTGTGTTCTACCTGTCACAAGCCATGCTGAACAAAGGACAAACACCCCCTGCGGAAGAAATCTCTCTTCTTGCTTGGCCTCGGGCCTCTGCCTTTCTCCCTGCTGGTGAGGGCTGGGAGGCAGGGGTACGGTCCTCAGTGAAAGAGATTGCATTCCAGGAATGCAGTGATTACGGCCCAGAAATTCAAGAGAAGACGTGGTTGGAAGATGTGCTGTCCGTTAGTACCCTATAAAAGTCCAAACAGTAGACCTAACATTTCCCAGAAAAGCTTCCTCACGCGCACGCTGGGTCAGAGTCATATTTGTGGTCATGCCCACTGAAGCTCAGTCACAACCTGGGAGAAAGCCATCAGAAGTCAGGATGCAGAGGCGCCATGATGGATGATGCAGCATCAAGAGAGATGCTACCGGTGGCGCTGAGTAAACGGTATCAGGGAAGTACAGAATGAAAAGATCTATATTGGTCCAATAACAAAAGATCTACATTGTTGCAGAGAGCCACACCACTGCACTAGGATCGAAGCTCCAAACGGCAGGAACACTTGCCTGCAACACACATCGTGCCTAAAACCATGCCTGGAACATAGCAGGTGCCCGGTGGATATTTGTTGAATGAGTGAATGACCCACAGAGCTTGGAGGGACAGAAGCCACGTCCCCTTTGGTCCCTTCTCTCCTCTCACTACTGTCAGGTTTGTGCCTACAGTGACCGCTCAGCACTTGGGCACGGCATCTGGGTCTCCTGGCCTTTTACTTTGTGGCTGGGTAGATGTTTAAACATCTTTTCTGAACCATTTCCATTTAAGTTTTCTCGGCACACCTAATAGAGAGAACCACGGTCCCCACACCGAGCAGTGTTCAGGCGTGGGCAATTCGTTCCATGCCACTGCTGGGACCTGCAAAAGGTCATGCACACCCAAAACAAGCCACAGGAAGGAAGATGGAGGGAGACAGCCAGGAGGAGATGAATGCCCGTGGTACTTATTTTTTATTCACCTACACTATAGCAAGAATGATGAAAATCGAAATAGAAAGTGAAAAAAATTACCCATGGTCCTGACACCCTCCACAAATCACACTGTGACATATTTATTTGCGATGACAGATCCTGGGCAGAGGCTTCAGGCAGTGGTTCCAGGGACACAGAGCAGGACACAGGGTTCCAGGGCTGCCCCCAAGTTTGCAGCCTTACTGCGATGTGCTGGGTGAGCCAGGGCAGAGCGAGGCCAGCGTTCACTTAGGTCGCATCTGGAAAATGGGAACAGAGAAGCCAGGGCCTGAGAACCGCAGAGGAGGCACATCCAGGAAGGGCTGGCACTGGAACTGGGGTGAGGGGGAGGCAGGGCAGGCAGGGGTCAGAGCCTGGCTTTGGAGCGGACAAGGAGCTGATCTGGCTCCACTCCGTCCTGGCTGGGTGAACTCAGGCAGGTTACTTAACCTCTCTGAGCCTCAGACTCAGCCTTTGCAAAGTGAGGATACACTCACCTTACAAGGTTATTGTGGAAAGTAAATAATATAATGTTAACATATTTACATTTATATATTTAGATATAATAGCATACATAAATACGTATGTTATGTTTAACATATATGTATACAATGTAGCACATCTGTATGTATATCATTCCACGAATGATTAACCCCTCCGTCATTGATAGCTGCTATTATTAGTAGTGATACTCCTATTACTACTACTATTAGCATTAATATATATTAAAAGGAATAGCAGAATGAAGAGTGAAGGAAATCAAGAATGATTTTCTTCCTCCGTGCTTAACTAATGTTTTGAACCCCATAGACAGAGGAAAGACCTTCTTTAGAACGTAGTCAAAGCACAAGAAAATGATTGTTTTCCAGGAAAAAAAAAAAAAACCGCATTCTAACTTATCACACACGCACACGTATTTGCTTTCATCAAAATCAAGCTCTGCGCGCTCCGGCCTCCAAGAGCTGCTCCTGGCGCATGGTCCCTCCTCGGGGCTTCGCAGGCAGAATTCCCACCTCGGTCTGACATCCGCCAGGTGGGGAACCGACAGCTGAGAAAATTGCAAGAAGCCTGTGATGTAAGCAAACACACGGCATGTAAGGTAAATACGCTCCTGCTTCTATCTGCCTCCCATTTCTTCACCAGGCGCCACCTTCGAAGCTGCGGGCCGGCAGGAGGGAGCGCGCGCGGCCGACGCGGAGCAGGAGCTGCGCAGGCTCCCGCCAAGCCCGGCCTCCTCGCCATCCCGGATGTGGGTGACCCCGAGCTGATTTTTCTGACACCCCAAGCCTCCATTCCCCTCTCTATAAACGGGATCACAAGTATCTCTACTTCCTGGCCTGCCGGCGGTGACTAATTCGCTGGCGTGTGTAAATCAAATAGTAGGATGCCTGGCAGGTAAGATGCTCTCATAGTGGACGCTGCGAGGGCCCCGCCCCCCAGCCCACTGGCGCTCCCCCTTCCTGCAAAAGCCGATGGCCTCTTATTGCAGGTCGTTGTCCCCATGCGTCACTCACTGGATGAGCACTTTCGGATCTCGCAGGCATGCCAGACAAGACTGGTGGATAAAGACCCAGCTTTTTGCCCGCCCCCCCCCCAGCCTAGGGCACCTTTGAGATCTGCTCTGTAGAAGTTCCCAGAGCTTCCCAAGGGAGTGAGCCCAACTACCCACGGTGGTCCCTCTCATTCACGCACCCCATATTGGCTTCCTTCCCTTACCTCTCCCAACTCCACTCCTCCCAACCAGGCTTTCCTAGGGTCACCCCAGATACACTGCATGTACTGATGTCTCTGCCCCCAGCCTGCTTCTGGGGAGACTCGACCTCAGACAATACTCAGTCAACGTCAGCTATTACAATAGTAGATAGGCAACAATGTGGTCATAGCTTCAGTCCAAGGTCTCAACACAACATCTAGATAATGTCCTTCTACAGCTCAAGAGAGAAGGCAGGAGGAGACAACTGGGTATCCCCCACAGGGACCAGAGAGGGCTTTTTTGTTGTGTTTGGTTTTGATTTTCCAAAGAGTTACCGCAGCAGAAATAAGTTGGTCAGACCCTGGTTGGGGGTGGAAACAATACCTGTTTTGGAACGAACAGAAGCACATCCCTGAAAGTATTGTATGGCAGGAGATCTTTGTAACGAGATCTGCCGTCAGCTTTCCTTCCGTCTCTTGGGGGGATGTGCTTCCTAAGAGCTACTGCCTAGCTCTGCTCCAGATCGGCGTGGAGCTCCCGGAAAGCCGCAGGGAGGCACTTTCAAGCGGATTCTTTACGATACGGCTTTCTGTGTTTGTTCTTGCTGGTGAAATCTTGACTGTACAGAGAGTGAACGATTTTCCCTTCAGGTTATCGAGGTGTCAACATGTTCTGGAGGATGGCGCCCCTATTTCTGGCTGCAGGTCTTAATGAGGAATGCTGTTTCTTCTTCACTATTTATCACACATCAATGCGGGGCCAAGGCAGAGAGAGACACGGTGCTGAGGGCTCATCGAGTGGATGTCAGCCAGAGGGAGGGAGGCCGTAGAGTTTGGTTTCACATTTGCGAGGGATTGTTGGGGAAGAAAAGAAGATGGCTGGACAGGTAGCCAGGAGCACAGACATTCACAGGGCAGGTGGGGAAGAGAATACCTGTGCCGAGGTTGAGAAGGAGGCAGCCAGAAAGCGGAGGGGACGCAGACAGTTCACTGGCAAAGTCACACGCAGTTCAAAGAATGGGGTGGGGTGGGGGGATTTTCACTATCGAATTGGGGAAAAAGTTAATAAGACACAGTGTTGTTGAAGATATGGGGAGACAAACACTCTCTAACATGACTTGTGGGTGTCCCCTGATCTAATTTTTTTTTCTGGAGGGCAATTCAACAATGTGTCTCCGAGGTCCTTAAAGTAATTTTGTTCTCTGTCATTTATCATTAGATTTCGCTTCTGAGATGTTCTTCATAATTTTGTTTCCAATCGGGGGAAGTTGGGAATAATCTCAACATATTCTTAAATATGCCAACAATCGGCATTTGGGTTCGATAAACTATGGTTTCTATCAAGAATGCAAAATACCAGGGTCCATTGATGGTTTGAAATCTTTATTGACATGAAAAAGGATTTGACTATATAGCAAATGTGAAAAACAAGCCATGATGAGTATGAGCTCGATTTTTTTTCCTGGTTGTTTATAAATATTGATTAAAAGTTTAAAGAACTGCAACACAGTATCCATGGTGATGGATAGTGAGGGTATCTGTGGTGGGGCATTCAGCTTCCGAGTGTCCCCAATGCTGCTTTCGGGTGATGCCCACCCAGATGGTGGCAGCATCCTCAACCCCCCTCCAATGTACCTTCCCTGCTGCAGAGGCTGGAAAGTCCAAGGAAAAGTCACCATATTTCCTGGACTCCCTTGCAGCTATAACCTCAGTGATCTTGCAATTTTTAATATATTGCTATGGACTGAAATGTTGCCCCCAAAAAAAAAAATTCATGGGTCGAAACCCTACCCCCCAATGTGATGGTATTTGGAGATGGAACCTTTGGAGAGATGTTGAGGTTAGATGAGATCATAAAAGTGGGGCCCTCATGATGGGATTCGTGCCTTAAATAGAAGAGACACCAGACGGCTTGTTCTTGAGCTCTCTGTTTCTGCCGTGTGAGGGCAAAGCAAGAAGGTGGTCGTCTGCAAGCCAGGAAGAGAGCTCTCACCAGGAACTGAATCGGCCGGCACCTTGATCTTGGAGTTCCTGTCTCCAGAACTGTGAGAAATAAATGTCTGTTGTTTAGGCTGCCCAGTCTATGGTGTTTTGCTACAGCAGCCAGCTGCCTTATAGAAATACATTTCTGTTTTTTATGTAGCCAGCCAGACTTCTGAAATCTGATTCTCTTCCACTTCTTGAAAGTAAACTGCTTCTCTCCTTTCCTAAACATCGACCTCTACAGGGCTTGGCCCTTCGGCTATTCCTGTCCGATAGCCCATGTGTCATGGCTTCCAGTGACCTGAAATCTAGAATAAGGCTTGGACCCCAGTGTTGCTGGTGTGGACGGTGGCAGCGTCATGCTGATTCAGCAGCTGGGTCAGGGTGGCGGTGGCACTGGTCATGATGGCGGTGGTGTAGATCTGGACCTGGCAGCTCTAAGAGCAGCCCTTCCAACTCCACAAGAGGCTTCCTGGCCATAGAAGTGACAGCGTCCCTGTTGGTGACCCAGTTCTTCTGGGTCGCAGTATGAATCAATCCTGAAAGCTCAAACTGGAAACTCGGCCTTCGGCCTGAGTCACACATCAAGGTGACGTAAGGGGCAGCACGGGAAGCTGCAGGTTCCCTGAGAAGAGGTGGTTGGGTGTGACCACTGGGTCCTTGGTGAGTCTCCTAGATCTGTGTCGACTGATGCCACCGCCACTGGCCACTCGTGACCACTGAGCATTGAAAGATGATTAGTCCAAACCGAGTGTAAAATAAACACCAGATTTTGGAGGTGGTGCAAAAAAAAAAAGAGAACGTGAAATATCCCATTAATAACTTTTATATTGATTATGTTTCAAGTTGAAATGATAATAGTTTAAATAAATTGAGTTAAATGAAATATATGGTTAAAATCAATTTCACCTGTCTCTCTACTTTTTGCATATGGCCACCAGGGGATTTTAAATTCCACATACGGCTCACGTTCTATTTCTATCCGATGGTGCCACCCTTGAGCATCTCAGGGGACAGGAGGGAGTAGAGCCCGAGTTTTAGGAGTCGGCAAGTGAATACGTTAAGGGGAGGTGAAAGGGATGGGGTGAAAAGGTAGCTTTTTCAGAAAATTGGCAGTAAATGGAAGAGGAAACGTGATAGATGGTTTGAGTGGAAGAGATGGTCCAGAGAGTGTATTTTAGGGTGCAGAGTCGGGGGACGTGGGCTGAAAATGAGGGTTCAAGAGAGGGAAGGCAAATCTGCAAGAGAGAGGAAGAATATACGAGCCAGTCCAGAGTGGGACGGAGGATGGAGGCTGAACTCCGCTGAGGAAGACCGTTGCAGGCATTATTTCCCTCAGAAAGTCAGGCTGAATAAAACAGGGCGGCGTGAGCGATACGTTATGTGTAATGCAGGCACAGACGAAACACTGGGAGTAAATCACCAAAAATGGTAGTGCTCTCCGGGGAGCAGGACGGCCAATTTCCCCCGCGTGGGTTTTCTGTGTCTTCCCAGTCTCCGTTGTATAGGTATTGATCTCATCATTAGAAAGCTAATAATTTTTCTCTTTTAAGAATCCAAGAGACTCGGGAAGCTTCTGAGTCAAAAAGGACACACAGAAGGCAGCTGTTCCGAGTCCCCTGGGATTCACCCCAGGTTCCCCCCTGGCTTCTGGAATCTGAATCTTGGGGTAGGGGCTCCCCAGCGATTTTAAGGGAGCCGGGCTTAGAGCCTTCGTGGCCTTGCTGCACAGCCCATAAGGCTGCCTGGAGGCACAAGGAGGTTTTATAGCGCGGATGCGGCCTGTGGTTCCAAGACGAGGAGGTGCCATCTGTCTCTTAGATCGACGGCCCCTCCCGGGTTGCTGGCTCAGAAACTGTTTCTCAGGCAGTGGCAAAGAAGCCTTGGAGGCTGAGGGGACAAGGTCAGCCACCACCCTGGCAGGGCCTGGCCCTCCACACGTGCCCCAGAACTGCCTACGGCACTTAATTCCTCAAGCCCTCTGACCTAATCCCCTGCTTCGTGGCGAGAGCTGATTTGGGTCATCATGTTGCACTTTGAGTTGAGGATCAGATGAGTTCACAATTCATTTGGGGAGCACAAACGATGTGCCCAGCACTGGGGCAGCACGGGATGTGTCTCATCCCACGGAACCTTCCCGACAACCCTGTAGATGCCTCTACCTATTACCATCCCATTTTATAGGTGAGGACACCGAGGCTCGGAGAAGGGAAGCCATTTGCTCAATTCCACTTGCCCAAGGGAATTAAGGCCCGAGGCTGACAACTAAGTGGCAAATTCAGAACTCAAACCAAGGCGTGTTCACTGCAGAACCGATTCGAGCTTTCATATTCACCCGCCTCCGCCCTCAGCGTGCACGTTGGAGGGTCTCATAGAAGCAGGGTTTGGACTGGGAGGGAAGAGCAGAATTATGCATCTCTGTCTCCATCGGAAAGGTGGAGAGCTGCCTCGGGCTGGCCTCCTGAAGAGAGAAGCTCAAGAGAGACGCTTTTAGGAAAGGGATTCCTCGAGGGGCCCAGAAGGTACTGTGTTCAATACAGCATCATTTTCGACTTGTCAGAGCTTGCCAAATGAATTACAAAATAAAGCCCCAATGACAGAATAATGAGCAATTCATTTGAAATGTAAAACAAATAGGTAAATCTCTGGTGAGAAGGCAGAATAAATGGCATTTGGATGGCATTTGGTGATTAAATTAAACAGTAATGAACTTGTGAATAATGTGCCTGGTGATGGCCGGGGATGGGGAGTGATTTTTCTCCCTGTACCTGAGGACTTCAAGTGCCAGCTGTTCTCAGTGCTCATGTCTAGGAGTCAAGCTGAGGGTCATGGGCTCTGGGAGTTAGAGGTGGGCTTCTGACCCACCCTCCTACTCCACTAGAGACCCAGCCTAGACAGCAGCCTCATGCTTTGGGAAGCCAAGCCTAAGTATGCTGGTGCCGGGGAACTTTCAAGAATCATCTAGTTCACTCTCGTTATTTTATACCTTGGGAAGCTGAGACCTAGGAAGGTCAAGACACTTGTCCAAGGGTGACCAGCAAAACCAGGACCTTGGTGTTCTGACCCCCAGCAACGTGTGCTGATGATACTTCGAAACTTACCTACTCTACCACATCTTCGCCTCAGCCCGGGTAGCATGCCTCTAGAGATGACCACCCCACACCCCGCCCCCAGTAAACCACACCGCCTGATATCCACACCTTTATGTGGTGCCTCCCCTTGAATCTGGGCTGGCCGGCGACTTGCCATGGACCAATAGGACTTGATGGAAGAGATGTTGCGTACCTTTCAAGACTAAGTCACAAGAACCCTTGTAGGTTCTTCCCAAGACCCTTGGAATGCTTGCTCTGGGGAAAGCCAGCCGCCCTGTAAGAAGTCCAGCTGTCGTCCACGCTGGGAGAAGGCCCAAGCTAGCCACGCGGAGAGGCTGCATAAAGAGGAGCGATTGCTGGGCAGCCCCCAGCAACTCCAGAATCTCCAATGAGGCATTAGACGTGTGCCTGAAGAAGCCATCTTGGAATCCAGCCCTAACTAGCTCTTGGGTGACTCCAGCCCCAGCCACCATCTGGCTGTAACCACATGAGAGACCCCAAGGGAGACACACCCTGCTGAAGTCCAACCAACCCACAGAACTGTGAGGATTAATCATACAGTGTTGTTTTAAGCGACTGTGATAGTTAATTTTTTATGTGTCAACTTGACTGGCCTAAGGATGCTCAGATAGCTGGCAAAACATTATTTCTGGGTGTTATCTAATGCACAAAGCCATTAAGTTGAGTGTACACAGCAATGCCCCATCATCAGATAGAAGCGGTGTATATGAGATCAGGCCTGAGTAGGCCCCGAAGGCACAAGTAAGCTACATGAAGAAGTGGCCCCAATGCCTATGGTCCCTACTGCCGCCACACGGCCTCCTCTCTCCCAGCCTCCTCCCCACCTATGGCCTCATGGGGGAGTTCCCTATAATCAGTTGAAGAGGAAGAAAAGACTCAGGCCTGGTTTACAGACGGTTCTGCACAATCCCAGGTATCACTCCCAAGTGGACAGCTGGCACACTCCAGGCCCTCTTTGGGACATCCCTGAAGGACAGTGGTGGTGTGAAATTCTCCCAAGTTGGGCAGAACTTTGGGCAGTGCACCTGGTTGTTCCTCGCTTCCCTGGGAAGGAGTCATGGCCAGATGTGTGAATACGACCTGGCTCATGGGCTGCAGCCAATGGTTTAGCTAAATGGATGGAAGGAGCATGACTGGAAAACTGGTGACAATGTGATCTGAGAAAGTATGTGGATGGACCTCTCAGAATGGGCAAGACAGTGAGAAAATGTTCGTGTCCCATGTGAATGCTCACCGAAAGGTCACCTCGGCAGAAAAGGATTTTAGTGATCAAGTGGGTATGATGACCCTCTCCTATGATATGGATTACCAGTCAGCCTCTTTCCTCGGCCACCCCCGGCATCTCCCAATGGGCTCATGAACCTAGTGGCCATGGAGGCAGGACAAAGATTACTTATGGGCTCAGGAACATGGGTGTCTCCTCACCAAGGCTGCAGCCACTGCTGAGGGCTCGATCAGCCAGCAGCAGAGACCAACACCGAGGCCCTTCTGTGGCACCATTCCCCAGGGTGATCAGCCAGCTACCTGGTGGCAGGTTGGTTACACTGGCCACTTCCACCATGGAAGGGGCGGTGTTTTGTCCTTACTGGAATAAACACTTACTCTGGACGTGAATTCGCACCCCTGCACATAATGCTTCTGCCAGAACTACCATCTGTAGGTTTACGGAGCGCCTCGTCCACTGTCATGGTGACCCACACAGCATTGCTTTTGACCGAGGAACTCACCGCACAGCAAAGGGAGTGCGGTCATGGGCCCGTGCTCATAGAATTCACTGGTCTTACCATGTTCCCCGCTTTCCTGAAGCAGCTGGCTTGAGAGAACGGTGAAATGGCCTTTTGAAGACTCCATTACAATATCAGCTAAGTGGCAATACCTTGCAGAGCTGAGGCAAGGTTCTTCAGAAGGCTATATGTGCTCTGAACCAGCATCCAATATATAGTCCTGTTTCTCCAATAGCCAGGATTCATGGTCCAGATATCAGCGGGTAGAAATGGATTCGTCATGCCTCTGAGTTAATAAAGAAGGGAGTCACAGTGCCAGCTGGGGCAATCGATCCTGACTACCAAAGGCAAGTTGGACCTGATCCACGATGGAGGTAAGGAAGATGATGTCTGGCAAACAGGAGACCCTTAGGTGGTCTCTTTGTGTTACTACATCCTGTGATTAAAGTCAATGAAAGACTACAACAACCCGAGTTCAGGCAGGACTACACATGGCCCAGACCCTTCAGGAATATGACCGTGACCAACTGAGACGCTTGCCGAAATCAAAGGGAATACAGAGCAGGTAGTAAGAAGGCACTTATAAATAATACCAGCTATGACCATGTGACCTGTTACCAAAATGAACTGTAATTGTCATGAGTGTTTCTTCTTCATTTGCTATGAGTACATGTGTATACGTACATATATTAAGCAAATCTCTTTGTTTTCCTTCCTCTCTTATTCCCTTGTCATGTAACATAGGATGTACTGACTTTATGTCGGCATTCACACGTTGTTATTTTTACTTTATAATATTTAAGTTATGGGCTATCAGGAGAAGAATCGACATCACTCGAGGATTTTACTTCCTCTTCTGGGGAAGTTATTGTGTTTTTCGTTGTATGTAGCATAGCTCTATCTTGTTAGGTGGAATTATGATCTTGTTATTGTCTTCACTTGGAGAATAAATATGGTTTAAGGAGGAACATATGGGTGTCAAGTTGACAAAGGGTGAACTTGTGATAGTTATATGTCAACTTGATTAGACTAAGGGGTGACTAGATAGTTGGTGAAACATTATTTCTGGTGTGTCTGTGAGTGTTTTAGAAAGAGATCAACATTTGAATTGGTAGACTGAGTAAAGAAGGTCACCCTTCACCAATGTGGGTGGCTTTCATCCAATCCATCTAGGGCCTGAATAGAACAATAAGTCCCAGGAAGGGCACACGTCCTCTCCTGGCTTGTGCTGAGACATCCATTTTCTCCTGCCTTGGACGTTGGTGATCCTGATTCTTGGGCCTTCAGTCTCAGACCTGGACTTGATGCCATCGGCCACCCGGTTCTCAGGCCTTTGGACTGGACTGAGCTACACCACCAGCTGTCCTGGTTCTGCAGCTTACAGACAGCAGATAGTGGAACCTCTCGGCCTCCATAATTACATGAGCCAATTCCTCTAGTAAATCTTTTTATGTATATCTTATTCATGCTCTTTCCCTGGAGAATACTAACTTACATAGTAGCTATGTAGGCATTTTGTTACACAGCAATTAATCAGCATGTAACTGACTCTCAGAAGAAGGGAAAGGAGCTGTCAGAAAGCTAAGCAGTGAGACACCCAGGTTCTCAGGCCCCTCCCTCTGAGTTTCATGTGGATTAAACTTGACCTCTAGATCTTCCTTGATGGCCACCACTCCCAGGTCTGACTGCCTGGAGAAATCATTTGGGTTTTTTATTCATTTATTCAACAAATGTGAATTAAGTTCCACCATGTGAGTGGTAAAGATACAACTGTGAGAAAAATAGACACTGTCCTCATTCTTTTGGGACTCAAAGTTCAGCAGGAAAGATGACACCAATCAAGTACCCTTCAGGGTCAAGTTACAGAGACAAGTGTTCTGACTGGAAAAACCAGAGCGCACAGGCCACCTGCCCACATCCCCCATCCTTTGGGGAGATGACACGTGACAAGCGACATGGAGTCGCTACAGGTGGGTGGTGGGTGGTGCTCAATGAATGACACGTTGTTTCTATTTTCATTGTTACTGTCATTAACAAATGTGGGATGGCTTTACAAAGTTCTTCTATTTTTTTCTCAAATTAATGAAGGATCTATCAAGGATCTTCTCACTGCCTATTTTGTAAGCTGTCGCAACTGGATGCTCTCCAAGCCCATAGAACTTAACATCCACAAATCTGCCTCTTCTCTCTTTTTTTTCCCCCAGAGCTGCTTATCCTGGCTTCCTAATTCTGCTCTGGCATCCGTGACTTGGGGATACTAACAGCCGGAAGAAGGAACAGGGTGGAGAAAACTCATCAGGGAGTAGGGAGAGTAGGCTTCTAAAACCCCAGAGAAACAGGTAGACACCCCATATCTACAGCCCTTCAGGGTTCCTGGCAGCAGCCACATCTCCCAGGCAGAAGCCTGGATCTGCTTCCTGATCCAGCAAACGAATTTCTCAAATCAAGCAGGACTTCACTTCTCATTTTGCCGGAAGCAGTGGCCAGATGGCTGCACTGGGCATCGGCCACTCTGTGCTGTAGGAGCTAAGGCAGTTCCAGGAGAGCTGTATTGAGACAGGGCTAGGCGGGTGTTCATACTCAATCCAGTTTAACCGTGATCCCTTACATCTGAAGCATGACCTTTACTTCTCTGAAGACTTTTCAACCCCGGGGACCCTCCTATTCCTCCCCCAGACCTTTTGACAGATGCTTTTGTGCCCCACCCACATGCCGAAGCTGTTTACCAAAAACACCTGCAACCCATTCCCCGAGTCCCAGAAAGCATGGCAGCCACTCCAGCCACACCCTGGGCACAGTTTCCACAAGGGATCTTCGGTGGGGCAATGAAGGTGGGGTTAAGCTTGAACTCTGTGTCTCTCATGAGTGCCATCACTCCCCAAATCTTATGCACCTGACCTTAAAGCTCAGAAGCCAGGACCTAAGTGGAGTCCATTTCTCTGTTCATTCATTCATTTAAGACACATTTACTGCGCACCTTCTATGTGCCAGGTAATGTTATAGGTACCAGGGACACAGCAAAACACCCTCAATCCCTGTGCTTTCTAGGTGAGCCCTTAGAAGACAACTGTGGCAGAGCCCAGCGAGGTGCTCACCAATCCCCTTTCTTCTTCCTGGGTACACAGGAAAACTACATTTCCCAGCACCCTTTGGGTTGGGGCCTGGCTGGACTCTGGCCAATGAGATGCAGGTCGAGTGTTGAGTGCCACTTCTCGATCTGGCCATAAAACCCCGTTTTCTAAACTCCATTTCTCTCTCACTTCTATACTGATTTCAAAGGCACGAGTTTAAGATGACAGTATCAAAGCAGAAGGAGCCAGGATCTCTTTGGCCAATCTACATGGACTACAACTAGAGTGAGAAATATGGTTTCAGTTAAACCACTGGAATTCAAGGCAGAGCCTCACCTATCCTGACTATTGAAATAGACTAGTGCCCAGGTATAGGAGGACATATTTTCCAAAGATGGATGAGATGATATCTTCCATTTCACATGATCCCCTTATAATGTGATTTTGACACGCCTCTCATTGAGTCATAAGTTCCGTAGTTCTACTTCTTTGAGTCTGGATGACTTTTGTGACTGCTCCAACAGAAGCAATGTTGTATGATTTCCAAACCTAGTTCACAATAAGTGAGACAGTCTCCACCTGGTTCTCGTGGGTTGCTCACACCGAGAATCCAGCCACCATGCTGTGAGGAAGCCCAAGCAGGATGCGGGCAGACCGCATGGAGAGGCTATGAGGCCCCTGGCCCACCCCAGTTTGTCTACCAGCACCAACTCGTCAGGCATGTGTGTAGCCCACCTTGAACATGGATGCTCCAGTCCTGGTCTCGCCCCCCCCCCCACCCTGCTGAGCAGAGATGAACATTGCCCCCAAGTCCTGCCCATATTGAGCAAAATAAATGCTCTTGTTTTAAACCATTACAGTTGGGGGCGATTTTGTATGCAGCAAGAAATCATGGGAACACTGGGTACATGACCCTGGATAACTCCCCCCTGCGCCAGCTGAATGCCCCCCACTAAACCGCCGCAAACAAGTTGAAGTTGCGGATTTTTTTGACTAATGAAAACTATCACTTGTTGAATGGTCACTACATGTCAGGTGTCGCACCAAGTGTTTAATACGTGGTTTCTCATTCACTCCCCCCAACAGCCCCACGAGGGGGAGAGTAGCAGCATCCCTATCTTACAGAGGAGGAAACGGGCTCAGAGAAGTTCTGCAATTTGCCCAAGGACACACAGCGAGTGAGGGCTGGGGGATGTAGGACTTAAATCGAGGACCTCCTCACACAACGCCAGAGCCTGTCTGCTAGTGGCTGTCCCTCACAGTCTCCCGATACAAGGTAAAAATACGTCATCGATGCCCTGAGACAGTCCTGAGTTTGTGCTATTGCTTTTTTTTTTTTTCCAGTAAAGGCAATTGTGAAAATGTATAGATAAACTGACTTCATTTTTACACTTAAAATATTTTTTTATAAATCACTATTGAATTCTGTGGCAGCAGGCTGTGTTTGAATCCTGGCTGTGACACTCACTAGCTGTGTGACGATAATCTCCCCGGGCCTCAGTTTTCCCGCCCGTAAAACGGAGAAGAGAGCCGTGCCAACCACACAGGGTCGTGGTGAAATCAAATGAATAAGTAGTACACGCAAAGGCCTTAGAAGCGGCACGTTAGCAACTGTCTGACAAACAAGCGTGGAGCCCAGGCTTCCTCCTGGTCAACAGCCTGCCCAGCTCAAGGGAGGGAATGGCCTGGCCGCCATGGGAAAACCAGCACCAGGGGCTGCGGCGAGGAACAGCCACACCCAGAGATGGCCAAGAGGCAGCAGCCAAGGCCCCCTGATGAGTGACTGGGCTGGGCACTCGGACATAGGCAGAGTGGGCAGCACCATCAGCCAGACAAGGATTCGAATCCCTCCCTTGCCTCACCTTGAATGCGTGACCTTGGGCAAGTCCCTCGACCTCTCCAAGCCTCAGTTTGCGCCTCTGTGAAATGGGGATGCTAACATCCGTTCATGAGGCCGCGTGTGGGAAGCGTTCCGTACGTAACGAGAGCTTTACTGTTATTGCTGCTCACGCTGTTATTGCCATTGGCTTAATGAGTCTAAAGGAGAGGCGGGCCCTGTCCCTGGTCATGAATTTTGTCACTTGGAACTGCCATCTCTCCCAGCTCGGAGACTCTAGTGACTCCTGTCCAGCCTCCTACAGGATCTCTGAACTGGGGACAGGAGGGGCAGTGTTGGAGGGGAGGCCGGCTGCAGACAGAGGGCCAAGGGCAGAGGCTCCTAGAGACGTGAGTTTGGACAGTGGTTTCAAAGAGTCACAGTTACCAGCAGACAAAAGAACATTTTCTTCTGGGACAGTGAGAGTCTCTTGTCCCTCAGCCCCCTTCCCCAGGTGACACACTCGTTCATTCCTATCCTGGACCCTTCTGCTCAGATGTCTGATCAGAATCCCTCCAGCCAAACCGAGCTATAGGGAACAGGATGGGGGTTGTGGGGGGCTGAGAGCCACGAGGAAGGAGCCAAACATCTGCCTGGGCTTCTCCATTGAGACTCGGAGCTGCCCCCGATCTCAGTTCCCCCAAAACATCTGGAGGATACCAGGTAAGGAGGAAGATCAGAGTGGGGGCAGGGGTTGGAGGCCTCTGATCTTGGGTCTGTCTCCACCCCCTAAAGTTGACATTGCTGAACTGGGGGTGCTGCTCCTGCCCCCCCCCACCTCAAAGTGGGAATGTTGCAAGGCTAACATAACAGAATAGGAGTGAAAGCCTTCCAGGGCGGAGGCATGTGGCATTGAGGCGTGATTAGAGATGATGGCCCTGTGAAGGCATTAGCTTATTACACAGCATTACCATTGAGGTACTGTTGTGTTATAGGGAGCTTACCTCACAGCCCCGCCCCCCAGGGTAGGAAGAGACTCCAGAGCAAATGGTGGGGGTGGGGGTGGAGGTGGGGGTGGTGCTGAGAATCCTGCCTGAAGGAGGCTGGACTCCCCTTTTCTCTTTCCCTAAGAGGTCCTCAACCTCTCTCTTCAGTGGGTCCTTCTTGCACCTAGAAATTATGAGAAAGGAAAAGGAAGTTCCTGCTAGCGAGTTTTCAAGCACCTCACATGAGTGAATGTGAGAACCAGGAAGACTCTCGCCTGCTCTCCTTAGCCCGTAAGTGTGTCTGTCCTGAGGTGCCACTGGCCTCCAGCACAAGGGCATCTGTGCTCTGACCTCAGGGCCTCTGCACGGGCATTCCTTCTGCCTGCCCGCTCTTCCCCCAAGATATCCACACAGCCCACCTCTCATTCCTTTAGGTCACCTCTATCACATGTCCTCTCTTAAAAAGACCACCCGACCTCCCTTTTAAAAAACATTCCCAGTGTTCTTTATCGCCTTATCTTGCCTAATGTTTCTTCCTAGTTCTCCTAACATATATTAGTTGCTTGATTATGCCGGTCTCAGCCACTGAAACCAAAGTTCCCAGAGGGCAGGAATGTTGTCTCACTCATGACTGTATTTCCAGCACCTAGAACAGACCCAGGGGCAGAGTCAGTGCCCAGCAAATATTTTTTTAATGAGAAGTAAATAGAATAGGTGAATAGATACTAATGCTTTATATTCATTCCTCAAGAGTGAATGGCCTCTGCCCCCCCCCCAAAACACTGCAGATATAACAATAATAAGACCCAGAGCTGCCCTCAGGGTGTTCACAGTCCAGCGGGAAGGGTGAGCACAGAGCCAGGAGGCTGGACTCCGACTAGTCGGCCGACATTCATGTCTCCAGCCCTGACAGCTCTTCTGAGTTCTAGTCGCATATATCCAGCCATCTGCTTGAAATTTTTAGGAGGATGGGAATTCAAAACAGAAATCTCAGTTTTACTCTACACCTGCGCCTCTCTCCTTGTGCCTCCTCTCAGGTGCTCAGGCCAAAAGTCCAGCCATCAGCCTGTGTCCCCATTTTGGTCCCAGCCTGCACCCGGTTGGCAAGTCCCGTGAGCGCTGTCTCCAGCATATACCCCAGTTAGGACCGCTTCCTCATACGTGCCTGTTCCAAGTCAACTTCTTCAATGCTCCCCAGCCCACCCAACGGCCAGAGGGATCCTTTAAAAACATAAATCAGATGATGCGACTCTCCAACCCCCTGCCTGAAAACCTCCAGTATCTCCTGCATCTGGAAAAAAAATCGGACTCCTTGCCTGCTGATCTCTCTGACTCCACCCCACACAACCTCCGTGCCACTGTCCATCCTCAGATGGATGGCTCTCCTGACGCTTCCCAAATACACCAGCCTCGCCGCTTCCACCTCAGGGCCTTTGCACTTGCTGGTCCCTCTTCCTCCAAATCTGTGCAAAGCCAGCTGTCTCATTATTCAGCTCTCAAGTCACATGTCATTTTCCCAAAGAGGCTGCCGCTGACTACCAGACACACCCCACCCCACTGCTAGTCACCTCTACCCCATTACTCCACTGGCTCCCTACATCACACGGAACACCACGTGACATGTTCGTGTTGACCTGGGTGTTTATAAAGTGTGCATCTCTGCCATTCGCTGGGATGGGGAAACGGGACAGAGAAACCCCTTGGTGGGGAGGTTTGAAAAAGGAAGATGGTGAGTCCTATCTGGCTCTGTTGAGTCTGAGGGGCCTGGGGGTGCGGTGCGTCCAGGTGGGGAGGCCCAGAGGGCAGGAGGACTTGTGGGTTTAGAACTCAGGAAAGTATCAGAGTTAGAGACGGGAACCTGGTTAAGCTCCCTGTGAAGTGAGTGACATGTGAGACGTGGTGGGAGATGAACACAGGGGGTAGTTGGGAGCCACAGCAGGTTCTGTGAGAAGGGGCTGGGCAGGTAAGCCCGTGGGGCAGCAGAGCCTGCGCCCTGGGAAATCTGCCCTATGGCCTTGTACAGGGGAACGAGGAGGAAGCCACAAAAGCTGGAGCCTCATCACATGGCTTCCTACGAAGGAGTCCCCTTCCCTTCTACAGACAAGGGTCTGAAACGTCATCGGAACCATAGCTGGGACCCCAACCCCAGCCACCTTCTTTACCCTGCACCAGGCCCTTGGACATTGATTCTCCTGCCTCTTGGCTCTTACGGGCCCCTGCCAATGGATGACACTAAATCAAGGCAATAGGGCAGGGCCAGGGACCCTTAGGCAGAGAGATCATCATGGTGTGTCATTGTCGACATTTGCAAGGACAGATTTTTTCATTAATTTGATGAGCTTCTGGAGCTCCCCCGCCCCCCAACACACACACACACACACACACACACACACACACATGGCCTCAACCCACAGGCTTCTGGCTCCTAATCCCTCCCGGTCCCTGAATTGATGAGCTGAATTGATGAGCACATTGGGGCAGGTATCATGGGCCAGGCACGGGGACCTCGGGAAGCTGACACTCCTACAGTAAACAGAGACAAGTGGAGAGCAGTCGGACCCCACCCTCTGCCGATCAGGCTCAGTCCCGAGAACCAGGCAGCCCAGCGCCAGAAGGTGGCTGTGCCAAGAGTCCCATTAAGAGCCTCAGTCCCCGGGGTATGGATGACCAAAGCATCAGCAAGGGCAGTGTCCCCTCGTGGTTGGGAGCTCAGGCTCTAGAGCCTCTGATCTGCGTGGCCTGAGGCTGGTCACCTGAGCTAGAACTTTTCCATCTATAGCATGGGAATAACAAACAGTACCTACTCCCACAGGCCCACGGGGAGGATTAAGGAAGACGATTCCTTCGGAAGGCCTGGCACATCACAAGTGCTCCAGAAATATCGATATTCGTTATGATTTCATCTTGGGATCCTTCCGGAATGAGGTAGAGAGGGAGGCAAGAGGACCGCAGTTTTCCCCAGCGAATAATCTCCAGTTTCATTTCCTCCCAGATTATTTGGCTCAGGGGAACCTGTGCTCAGTGTTATCCAGAACATTCTCCCGAGTCAGCTGGCCGCAGGCTGGAAACCCATGCTGCTCACTGCCACCTCCCACCCAGAAAAGGCGTGTCCGGTGCCAGGGCCCCAGCCCAGGAAGCCTCACTCCAGCAGAGGCCCCAGCAAGAGGCTCTTGGCCACACGCAGGCACCCCGGGCCCCCTGGGCTCTCTGGTCAGAGGGGCAGGGGACCGAGGGCGGGAGAGGGGACAGGAGGGAGCCAGCAGCAGCAGGTGCTCCCCTGAGCCTGGGTCTCCCTGTGCCCCTGGTTCCCCGGGAGAAGGAGGGGTCCTTTGGGATGGGGTTTGTAGCATCCGACGCCAGGCCTATTCCTCCCTCCCTGGCCTCAGAAAGACTCAGGCTCTCTTTCTCACGCCCGTCTCCAGAGGGAGTGCTTTCTATGCAACGACTCATGGACTTAATGACATCTCTCCTGGGTGGGCGCGGGGTGCCTCCCCCAGAGGAGGTCCAGGTCCCAGGAAACAGCTGCCGGCAGCTGCCGTCACCCCTCCGAGTGGGTGGAGCCCATCTCCGCTCCATTTTCCCGATGAGAACACTAAGAATCTGAGAAGTCGAGTGCCTTGCCCAAGGGCGCACATCCGGGCCGCGTGGGAGGGAGGGTCTGGAGCCCAGGTTTCTGACTCCACGTCCAGAGCTCTCTCAGGGCTGGAGGAAGGGACGGAGAGAGAGCCGCTTTGGGGGAATGATCTGCGGGCTGGGTCTCCTGGCCTGTCCTCCTGAAAGGCCCTGCAGGTGACAAAGTGGAGACAGAAACGGAAAGTGGGGTGGAGTGGCAGGAATCGGAAGGGGGTCTGGCCTTGCTTCTATGCCATCACCATGTGTAACCTTGAATTATCCCTTCCCTTCTCTGAGCCTCATTCCTTCCAGCTGTAAAATGGGCAGATTTCGTTAACAGAGCTTTTTTTTTGCTCTCAGATTCCAAAGAAAGGACCCAATACCCTCAGGTTTCGAGTGAAGGACTGAGGCCCAGAGAGAGAAGTGTCTCACTCCAGGTCACACAGCTCTCTGAGGCAGAGCCACGCTAGGACCTGATGCTGGACCAGAGAGGGGCCGCCAGAACGGTCATAGGCCTCCTTATACAGGCCAGTTCTGAGACACCTCTGCCCAGCCAGCCTCTGATCAACCCTAACCCTTGGGCTTCTCCTGAGACCTCTCTTCTTCCAATCAAGCCTGTGGCTTTATTCCCAAAACTGCCCAGGCAGTGGGTTCGCAGCTGTGTTCCCAGACTCCAAGGAGCCTTTCTTAATGGGATTGGCAATCAGCCCTGCAGAGGGGCCTTGGCGACAGAATCAGAGGGGAAGGAGGGCCCCCGACAGCTCCTTCTGTCTCTTCGAAGCACCCCTGCCTCCTCTAGTAAGGAGTTACTGGTGATGAAGGTGCCAAAAAGGCCAAGGGTGAGGTGTCACAATACCAAGGCCGGGCCCGAGACAAGAGGACTTTTCAAGCCCTTTATCAGAGCAAAATGTGCCAACCGCTCATATGAAATATAATATTCTGCCAATAACTTTTCAAAGGACTTCTATAATTTTGTTCTTGGAATTGTTTGGCTACCGGGCACTTGTCTGACAGCGGTTGACTGTGTCTGTTCATTCACTCGCTTGCCTTCCCGAGATCTCTTACCAAGGGAGAAAATGTAGCTGACAACTTGCTCCCACGGACAGTGACCCCTTTATGAATACCAAAGGCAGGAACTAGCATAGTCGACCTGATGTAGACTTTGTAGACATTTAGCATTTATTCATTTCAGTTTCACAGTTTTCTTTTCCCGATCTGTAGCCAATCAATATTTTAAGGTCTCAGATATTTTGACAGGATCCTTAAAAGCTCGGAGGCCCCCAAGAACTAGTATGACCTTGAAAACGGGACTGTGCCTCCCTCGGCCTCGGTTTTCCCGTCCTGCTATCCAGGGCCCCCGCCAGCCACAGGTGAGTCCTGCAGAGCTGACCTGCCCGCAGGAGAGACATTTAATAACCATGCTTGTTCAGGCCGAGGCCAAGGCCAGCAAGAGGCTGCAGCCCCAGGATGGAGCTGACTCTCAGAGTCACACGAAGATGCAGGCAACGTCCTCCCCCTCGCCCATGGAGAGCAAAGCACTACAAGAGTGTTACTTAGTCAGTTGGTTGAATTTCATTTGTGCGGTTGGGAGTGTATGTTCTAGTTAGCGAACCTGTCACGTTTATGACCATTCTTTTTCAACTCAGTGGAGAGGAAGGAGGAAAAAGGCGGCAGGAGGGGAGGAGGCTGTACTATTTCCCCAGCTACAGGTCTGGGCAGGGTAGGGCTGCACAGCTGTGGACCAAACAGCCTGGTCTAGGACAAGCTCGCCCGGAAAGGGCCTGGGTTCAACCACTTCGGGGGTGTGGCTCGGCCTTAGTTCCTGCCTTTGCTGAAAGGAAGCCCCCTCCCACCCTCCAAGCCCCACCTCTGGGCGTCTTTCCTGGGTAAAGGTGACGGGCTACTGCCTCCTCTGCCAGGCAGGCTGGAGGATGCCAGCTGATCAGTGCCCCTAGTTAAGTAGGTTTGGGAGAAAAAGGCCAAAGAAACTGGGACATGCCCAGGGGGAGAGGAGAAGGGACACCCCTGGCAGACTTGTCCACGCGTGAGAGCCAACTTGGGTCCTGGATAATCTATGACAGATGCAAGCAGTGGCTCTGGCCACACACACACACACACACACACACACACACTCTCCTTCCCTCAGCCCAGGACAGAGGAACCCAGGGCCCCAACCCCTGGGGAGGACCCTGGCCACTGTCCCTGCAGGGGACATCCTCACCCACACCCATCATGAACTGCAAGGGCGGCAAACAGGTGGTGGCTTTGCAAGGGCACGGTGGAGGTGGCCTTGGGCAAGCAAGGCCCTGTCCAAAGCTGGCGAAAGCGTCCACCGCCCCGAGTTCTCCCTTCCGCACTGCCATGCCACCCTCGCTTTCACTGCAGCTCCGGCTGAACCGTGCAGTAGGGACGCGTGCCCTCCTCCGTCCACTCACGCACGCATTCACTTTGCTCCCTGCGGGCACCAGGAGGAAGGAGAGTATGGTGACCCAGGCCGACCTCAGGCCCTGCGCTGTCGGAACTCACGACTGAAGCTTCAGATGGACAGTCACAGAGAACGACCCAAGCTCTGATGGGGGAAATACAGGCTGCCCGGGAGCACAGTGGGTCAGCCCCACCAGGACTGGGGAGGGAGTGTTCGGGAAGACTTCCTGGAAGAGGGGACAGCTCAGCTGGAAAAGGGAGGAAAGGGTTGTGAGGGGAAGCTCAGAGGATAGGATGGTGCATCTCTCAGCTCCACCAGAGCCCAGGAGGGGCAGAAGCTGCCGCTGATGGGCGGGGAGTGGGAAGCTGGACCCCCGAGGCCTGCCTCGAGCTGCGGCTCCCACGTGGTCATGAGGGATGAGGCAGGGAAACAAGCAGAGGGAATCTAAGTCCTCGATTTCAGGCTGCCAGGACCTCAGATCTTCCACTTTCCACAGCAACAGTTCGAAATTGAAAACCGCCAGCAACGGGCCTCCCAGGGGATTTGCATTTTAAGAGGGATCAGAGCCTGGAAGACCTGCCTCTGGTCCGCTCCAGCTCCCCTCTCCATTCTCCGCCCCAGCGAGCCTTTGAGCCTTTCATTCCCAGCCTCCTCTCTCCCTTCCCCTATCTGGTCCAGACCCAGCACTCCAGCACGCATCTTGTGGGGCGCTCACCATGGCAACCCCCACAATGGAGCTCCTGTCCCTGCCACTAGTCTGGAGCACGCTGGGTCGTACACAGAGCTCAGTGTCCCACCAAAGGCTAATAGGGGGCTGGGAGCGCTGGCCCTCCAGAACCCAGCTCTGCTATTTGGAGGGTGGGGGTCGGGAAAGGAGGATTAATGGACTCATATGCCCTCCCACCTGGTAGGACCCTCACATTGTAACCAGAGCACCTAGAAACAATACCTTAACCCCAAGAAGAGGAGAAGGAGGCAAAGTGGAAGAAACTGAGGCCCTGAGATCAGGAGGAAGCAGCCAAGGTTTCAGGATGAGTAGGTGTCCCGGCCCCAAACTGAATCCAAGTCTATCTGGTTCGAAAGGTTGTGTGGCCAACCTCTAGGCCATCGGGCCACAAGAACGCAAACACCTGCCAGGGCCGAGCCGGTAGGGAGATGACATGTGAGCAGTGGGTTCTGCTGGGAGTTAGCAAGCACAGGCCCCATCTACACAGATGGCCCAAATTCTGCTTCAGTTGACAGCTGCCATGTGGGAATGTAGGCCCCAGGTAGTGACATCATATAACTTGTTCAGATTTTCGGGAGATACTCTGGTTTGTAAACAGTATCTGATTAAAGTACATTTAATTAGCTGCTATGTAGATCGAACAAGACATACCTACCCCCAGTTTGCACAAATGTATTTAATAAGTATTTGATGAGCACCCAGTATATGACAGGTGTGGTGACTATATCATCCCAGTGTGCCCAACACTATCCTGGTTTTAAGACTGAAAATCCTGCATTCCAGGGATCCCCTGAGTCCCTTAGCCAGGTGCTGAGCTTTGACATGTCTCACCTGACTCTGATCAAGCCTCTAGATCAACTGCCATGTTGTAGGGACATGGGAACATGGTCAACAACACCATGAAAGATGCAGTCGGCAAATTCCAGATAGCAGGAAACTCTAAAACGTACACAACTCAGTTTCTTCGCCACACCAATTATAAGGAGAGAGGGACAGGAAGGGGAGATCGAGAGATGGGAGAGAGAGAGAGGAAGGAGGAGGGAGGAAGAAAGAAATGATGAATTAACCTCTAATAAGACTTAGACATATCAATGAATTACAACGTTCGGATTATCCTATTAAATTATTTCGTAAACTATTTACAAACTTTTAAAAGATGTACAACCAAAGGTTGGATGGGAGAGAATACAGCAGGCTAGTCACTGTGGGAAATGAAACTGGGATACAGAATCAAGCTGCGCAGAAGGTCTTGCCAGGATGCCAAAAAAAAAAAAAAAAAAAAAAAAAAAAAAAAAAAAAGATCAGGAAGAGAATTACGAGAAGGGAGTGATTATACAAATCACTAAGACTTTAGCCTAAGGACACCGTGTGTTCTCAAAGAAAACAGATGGGGTAGAACTCAAAACAAAGGGTAAAGTAAATGAATACTTAGCCGGACGAAGAAGCTACCTGCATCTGGAGAATGGTAGGATCCTACGGTGTTCCAAGGAAACACTCAATAAAAATAAATGAAAACGTTGCTGTTAAAAACAATGTATGGGCCAGTGGGGGAACCTGGAACACTGCCTAGATGTCGAATGATGCTGAAGGACTATAGTTTATTGCTTAGATGTGATAATAGCATCGTGGTTACGTTCTGGGGAAGAGTCTCTTTAGCTTTTAGAGATAATGCTAAAATATCTACAGATTAAATGACAACGTGTCTGGGTTTTGCTTCACGATCATACAGTGCGGAAATGGGTAGGACTGTAAGTAAAACAAGACTGGTCATGAATTAATAATTGCTGCATCTGAGTGGTGGGTAGAGGGGAGGTTTATTATTATATTGTCTTTCCTACTGTATCTGTTTGAAAGTTTTTCATAATAAAAAGTAAAGACAATCAAAACAAGATTTGGGGTGAGAACGTTCTAAGCAGAGGATGTCAGCTATCATGAAGGCCCCGGGGCTGGTGTGAGTTTGGCGAGTTCAAGGAGGCCAGTGGGGCTGGAACATGATGCATGAAGGCTAGGAAAGGCAGAAGGGTGGTCGGAGCCACAGAGGTGTCTTACCAGAGCCCCGGGGCCAGTGAGCAGTGTGGGGTTTCCCCCCAGCTGCCAAAGAAGCCATTAGGGAGGCGTGGGCAGGAGGCGGTGAGATCTGATCCTCACCTCTAAAAGGTCCTTCCGATTGAACATGTGGTCTGTGCACACAATGGTATATTTACTCAGCCATAAAAAGAAATTAAGTACTGGTACATCCTACAACGTGGACTGACCTCGAAAACATGCTAAGTGAAAGAAACCAGACCACATACTGTTCGATTCTATTTATATCAAATATCCAGCATGGGCAAATCCACAGAGACAGAAAGGGGACTGGTGGTTGCGGGGGGCTGAGGGAAGGGGAGCGTTGAGACTGACTGCTAATGGGTACCGGGTTTCTTTCTGGGGGATGGAGTGTTCTGGAATGAGAAAGTGGTAATGCTTTCACCACATAGTGACTCTACTAAAAACCAGTAAGTTATATACTTTAGAATGGAAATTTTATGTAACGTGAATTACATTTTTTAAGAAGACAAGATCCTTGAGGGTTTCGAGTCCTGAGCTGAGGCAGGGAGGGGTTTCTACAAGCCGCACCTCCAGGTGTTTGGTCTGAACCCTTCCAGGCCCAAGCCACTTGGGGCTGCATGTACGGGAGGGACCCCAAAAGCGTGTGTGTCTTGCAATCAAATAGGGGGTCCCCAGCAGAAGGGGAGGCAGGGGTCAAGATCAGGTGGGAAAGATAAAGCAATTTTTTAAAAAGTAAATAATACTGCTTAACCAAGTGCTAAAGTGAATGTCTTCAACTGTCAGTAAATGTACACGATGCTGACGGTGGCAGCGACAGCCTGTCCAGGAGGGTGGACAGCAGGCTGGAAGGGGCCCATCCAGGAGGACATCCCAGAGGAGGCAGCAGGCTTCCTCCTGAGTGTTCCAGATGGAGGGAACGCAGCCTGATTAGGCGAAGGCGGAGAGGCAGCCGCATGCGGGTGGGGTAACAGGACTTGCCAACTCCCGCAAGAACTGCCCAGCTTCTCTAGGGTCTCCCACGGACCTGGCCCGGCAGGAACCTCAGGAAAACTTGCCAGTTTTCTGGTGGCTTCAGCCCTGCCCCTCGCCTTTGGAGTAAGGCCTCGGCCCTGGAGGGCCCCTGTTACAATGTGAGACAGACGGAGTGCCTATGCTAAGATCAGCCTGCCCCCTCAACGAGCAGACAGCAGGACCCCAGAAAGCTGGGGGCGATGGCCGCCGCCATGAGGGGGCTGACACCAAAGACCGAATTACGGCTTTGCCTCTAGCCCGGGGCAGAGATGGATCCTCGGCACCAGCCCCTCTACATCCTCCCTCCTCATCATCACTCCCACCCCCCACCCAACCGCCCTCTGAGGCTGGTCCCACCCAGGCTAAGGCCACTTTTACCACACCCTCTGCATGGCCCACTCTGCCTCTGGGAAATCAGCCAGGCCCCAGGCCCAGGAGCTGTGAATGCCAGGATGGGGGGGGGCATGAGTCCAGCTGGTGGGCATTTAACATCAATGCTCATCTCCACGGGCAGCCCAGGCAGCTCGCCATCCCTCAGTAGAAGGAGCCAATCCCTGCTGGAGGCACTGACCCGCAAGTGAAAATCGTTGCATGAGAAAATCTCAGCCCCACCGCGTCCCGGCTGCAAACCCCATGTGGATGGTTTCATGGCAGCTCCTGGCTAGAGCTGGCGGACGATTTAGAAGCCAGCAGAGCCAGGTTCGAAGTCCAGCCGCACTGTTACTAGGTGAAAGGCCTTGGGGAAGGTGCTTGCATTCTCCACGCCTCCATTCCCGCCTGTGAAGTAGGGACAGTAATCGTACTTATCTCCCAGAATTACCTGGTCTGAAGGAAGTATCGAGTGCATGCTGATTAAATTAATAAAGGACGGACTGCTGGTCTACCAGTTGGGTACTTTCAATCACAAGCAACAGAAGCCATCCCAAGTTGGTTCGCAGGGAAAGGGTATGCAGCAGCTCTGGGAATGGAAAAGTCCAGGGCATGATTCTCTCTCCCTCCCCACCACCCTACCCCATCCCACCCCCACCCTGCACATAGATTCCTCCACAGAGCAGGGGAGACTCAGGCTACAGACAGCTCCAGCTCACATCATCTCAACAAGAGCGGATGTCAAATCCCAGAGAGGAAATCAGATTGGCCCAGCCTGGACCTCAGGACCACTTGTGTAAGCAAGAAGGGGGCCAGTGATGGAGAGCTCCCCGCAAATGGAGTGGACGGGGGGGATGTTCCCCCAAGGAGGGGGGGCACATTTCCAGAAGAATGGGGAGAAGCGATGCTGAGCAGATACAAACAAATGGGTCCGTGAGGGACTCCCAGTTGGGTGACGGGGCAGCTGGCCGGGCAGGGCTGTAGCCTGTGCCCCCAGGGGAGAAAGGGTAGAGGAAAGGAAGGAGAGGAGAAGAGAGAAGAGAAAGAAGCAGGAGGAAAAAAGAAAAGGGGCATGGTGCCTGGACCACACTGGGCTAAACCTCTGAGCCAGCATTCATACAGGCCCCCAAAACACCCTGTTTGCATGCAGCCAACCCCACTCTAGCCCAAGCCCCTTTGCCGCAAGGTAATTCAGGCCTCTTGCCATGGTGGTTGGCTTAATAAACCAGGTCTGAGCTGATCCATTCTGCCATTCTGGCCACGAGTTTTGGGTCTAAAATGGACCAGAAAGCTCACGTTGGGGCTGAGAACTTTTGCTGGAATTCTAGGCAGGCATCTCTCTCCTTCTGTAGTGGGAGGCATGGCAGGAACCGTGCAGCCTTTTTGCCACCATGAGGGAAGCTCTCCTCCAGTCAAAACTAACACCAGGAAGAGAAAAGAATGAAGAGATGGGAAAACAACTGACACTATGGAGCTTCTGAGTCAAACCACCCTAGAGGCTGACTTTCCACTGGACCCATAGAAACACTAATAAAGGTCCTCAGCGTTTAAGCTGCTTTGAGCTAACTCGTTCTATTCCATTTGTGTTAGAGCAGCAGAAAAGCTCAGGGAAATGGAGACCAGCCACTATGACCTCCTTGAGCGTCTACCTACTCCGCCTGATGCCAAAGCACCAACAGCTAAAGGACGTCTGGATTAGTCAGAGTTCTCCAGAAGAAACAAACCGACAGGATGTTTATATAGAGATTTATTTTAAAAAACTGGCTCTGATGATTATGGAGCTAGCAAGTCCAAAATCTGCAGGATGGGCCAGCAGGCTGGAGACCCAGAGAAGAGCCCATGCTGCAGTTCAAGTTCAAAGACGTCTGCGGTACAATTTCCCCTTGCTTAAGGGAGGTTGGTCTTTTGTTCTGTTTAGACCTTCAGCTGGTTGGATGAGGCCCATTATGAAGGACAATCTACTCGGAGTTCACAGATTTAAATGTTACTCTCCAAAAATGCTCTCACAGAAACATTCAGAATAATCTGGATGCCATGGCCCAGTCAACTTGACGCATGAAATAAATCACAGGGTCTCCAGATGCATCTCATTCAACCCCCTCATGTATAGACAAAGAAACAGACGTCCAGAGAGGCCTAGTGGTCTGTCCAAGGTCACACGGCAATGTAGCAGCGGAGCCTGGCTACCTTCATCCTGACTCCAGGCCAGTGCTTTCTGGACAGTCCCCTCTCTCCTGCTGCAGCTCCTGGGAACCCAAGGGCCAGATGAAAGCAGAAGCCACAGGCAGGCTAGACACAATGCCACCTGAGTAATTGGCCCAAGAGAACAAATGCTGGCTGGTTGGCTGGCATGAAATTTGCATATCATTTACATGCCGTTCCCTAAGGTTCAAAATATACAGAAATTCATCAGATCACCTTTTCCTCTGTGGCCTCCTAGCTTCGGCTGCATCTGAATGGAAGGACCCTAGAGAGCATCGGTTCTTCCGGGCTGGTCACCAGCCCACCTGCCACAGTCCTTTCCCTTCATGGGTCTCCTGACTGCCACCCTGAAGCTACACAGGCCACTAGGTCAGGAAGTCCTTTGTTCAACTGATGCAGGTTTCCTGTTCTGTGGTAAATGCACCACTGCCCATGTGGGAGTCACTTCAGGTGGTGCACAAACGTACATTTTTTATTTTAATACCCGCGTATTCATTTTTATGTTGCTTTGA
The DNA here is from genome assembly GCA_003508835.1 of Eonycteris spelaea. NCBI lineage: Eukaryota > Metazoa > Chordata > Mammalia > Chiroptera > Pteropodidae > Eonycteris > Eonycteris spelaea. The sequence goes on along the minus strand of PUFA01000119.1, from coordinate 37,348 downwards.
ATTTATGACTAGGGATGCTGGTTTGCCATTTATGGCGGTGATATAAAGTTTCCCTTGAAACTAAATTTAAGGTTTTCTTAAGTGAGTCAATGGAAATAAAAATAGTAAGTAAATAATAGAACAGGCAGCATGTCAATATGGCCAAAACAGAGCTGCAATGACTAAGATTTTTGAGACACTAGACGAATGGACCTGTCTCCTGCCACCACCTTGACCCACCTGTCCTCGGTGGAGGTGAAGGCCAAAGGGACATAGTCCTGTGTGTTGAGAAGTGCTGACTTCCTTGCCTGTGTCTGGCTTAGAGAAACCTGGCCCAGGTACTATGGCATGTCTGACCACCTTGCCCTAGGATCCCACAGACCGTAGGGAAAAGCTTTGGGATCCAGTGTCTACCAAGCAAGCATCTCCTCAAGACCCACTTCCTGTCATGCCTCCCAGAAGCAGAGTCATGTTTTCCCACCTAGACCACCCACCAACATGGAATAAGCTATTTCTCCATCCATAAAAGCCTGCAAGGTAATTAACATCCCAGTCACTTAACTCAGCTGTAATACCCTCACCATTAATACGCTAAGAGCTCCGCTTGAAATTAATAACTTGCAAATGACCCAAGAGCCCTGGTTTCATACCTTCTTTAGAAAAAAAAAAAACAGAATTTAAATAGAAAAGCAATTTTCATTTATGTGCCAGTATTATTATTCATAACTGGAGAATCGTAAGGAGTAAAAGCCTTTTACACTTAATTAGAATCTTGAACATCACAGGAAAAGGGGGGACCACATCTGGCACGTGGGATAAGGAGGCAAGAAGTACAAATCAAAGGGAAGAAAACCCCTCCCATGTACCGCAGGTCTGCTCAGCCGCGTGAGGAGCGGGACCCGGGGCGTGTACGTCCACGGCAGACAGGGAGTCCAGCCCCGGCAGTCACGTCGGGGGCCGAGGCTGGCAGAGGAGAGATACGCAAAGATGCCCGCGTGTTGTATCCTTGTCCTCAAGACACAAGCGCTTTAACGACCCATTTTAACTACAAGGGAAGCCAGCATAGAGAGGGCAGAGGAGAACGGAGATGAAGAGGCGAGATGGCAAGCCTCATGGAACAGCCCATATCGTCGGACAGGTCAGGGGAGAGAGGCTCAGAGAGGTTAAGGGACTGGCCCTGGGGTCATCCAGCCAGTGAGTGCCAAAGCTGCCACGCAAATTCAAGTCCCTTTGATTGCATGCCAAGCTGAGCCACCAAGGCCACCGGGCACTTCCGTTTGCACGGCTGGCTCTGCTGGGTTTTCTCTTCCCTCTGCCTTTTCCTTTAAACCTCCCAGCCTCCTGGGAAAGAGGAGCCCTGCCGGATGGGCCAAACGGGGCTGTGTGCAGCCTAGGGCTGCGGCTGTGGTCTTTGCAAAAGCCGATGGAACATGCTAACCAGCAAACTGGCTTCTCTGACTCATCCTCCCTGAGCCCCGGGTGTCCCCAAGCTCTGCATCCCACCCCGGACTCCTCGCCTCCCCCAGCCCCTCCGTGCAGATGCAACCAGTGGGAAAGTCAAGCTGTGCAGCAACCAGCCAACCTGGTCCCCGGCCCCCTTTCATCCAACCCAGGCAGAAACCGCGATTCTACCACAAGTGACCATTAAAATTTATCGTCAACCACATCCCCGCCCCGCCACCCCCATGGTGAGGGGCCCCCTGTGTCCTCGTCCAGGTCAATGAAATCTGCCATTGCTCCTGGGGAAAAAAAAGTACAGCTTCTTAGGCTCCCCTCCTAAGAGAGCATCATCTGGCAGGTGTAGGAGAGGGCCCAGGATTCTGTGTTTGAAAAGCCCCCTGTCCCCACCCAGCTAATTCGGGCAAGCAGGCTGGGGAACCGCTGCTCAGCTCACTTGATTCACAGAGGGGCAAATCTGGAGGCATCTCAAGGACACTGGCTCAGCCCATCCATTCTACAGTTGGGAAAATTGAGATTTATCCTGGGTCACCAGGTGGTTCAGTGATAGTGCTGACTCAAATCAGGTGTCCTGGCTCCCAGACTAGGATGCTTGCCCCCCTGTTAAGCCATCGTAGGGAGCAGCAGGAAAGTCCTTCTAGTTCAAGGCTGGAGGCCATGCCTGGCACAGAGCAGGACCTTCCTGGAGGTGTGTTGGATGGAAATGAAGAGCCTTGACAGGGGACAGATAGTCCCTGGTTTTGCCCATGTCTCCCTGCTCCCTGAGGAACGGGGAGCTTATCATGGTGCTCTGTGCAACACATTCGAACACACACACAATGAGGTTGGGTGTGTGACTGGACCAGGCTGCCCCGGTTCTTCACCGTCATCGCTACGCCCCCACCTCTTAGGACCTATAATTAACAAACTGTGTTTCTAATCTCGATTGCCTCCTGATCTATTGGTCTTACCACATCTAAACAATAACAACACTATATTTTAAAACACCCCTGAAGCTCAGTTTCGCCATTTATAACCTGGGTTGCATCCACCCACCCTACCTCACAGGGTCTCAGCAGGAATCAGAAGTCATGATGCTGTAAAAAGCCTTGAAAGTCCAGAGGCCCCTACAGATGAGAGAAGGTGTATCCAATCCCAAAGACAGCCCTTTGAGGACGCCGCCATCAGAAGGTCTCCCGACCACACCTCTTTGGAGCGTGTAGGGCCTAAACGTTCAACCTTCTCTCCAGATATGTAAACTGAGGCTCGGCACGGTAAATGACTTACCCAAGGAAGCACAGCTGGTTATCCGAAGGTCCAGGACTGGAAATCAGGATGTGGGGGAAGGTGTGATGCAGGCCAGCTGGGGTTAACTCGGAGAGGCTCTCGGAAGGGATGGAGCAGTGGGTAGGCGGGCACATGCTGTGCACATGCACACGTGCACACGCATGTACGCGCACCCCCACGTTCACACCCCCTCTTTCTGCCAGCCCTGAGAGAATCAGGAATGCATTCAGTGCAGAGGACGCGCTAGACAATTACTCTGTCACTCCAGCACCTAATTTCTCCGTCTTTGTCCTTGGACACAATCGGGAATTTCTTTTAGGTTCACAATTAGGCTCCTTCTCCAACTGGCACGGTTGCTGCACCTCACCACGTGACTCCCCTCTCCCCGAGCTTTGCAGTCCTCACGGCCCAGCGGAGCCTGACAAATCCTTCCCGCAACGTGTATGTCTCCGGCTCAGAATAACCTCCCCCAAATAAAACACAAACCCTGAGGAGGTGATTCCAGGTGACTCAGAGCGTTCTGCTCACAGCAGCATTTCCAGCATCTGCTTTCTTCCCTAGGTCACAAACACTTCTCGTCTACAGTAAGCATTCAGGCCAAGTCCAAGGACAGCCAGGGAGGCCCATTGCACCAAAGACCCCAAACGCCTGGACCACAATGATTAGACACTCCCACCTTCCCCCCTTGAGTGCTTGGGGGTCGTGGGAGAAAGACATCTGGTCTCTTGTGTGGGTGGAGAATAATAACACCTGGAGTGGAATTGTCAGTACCGGTGCTTGCCACTTACTCTGTGCCAGACACTGTTCCACGCCTTTTGCGTTCCTTCGCTCATTTATCCGTGAGACTGCTGTTATTGTGCCCATTTTACAGATGGGAGCATTTGTTAAAACTGAGACCATCTGCCAAGCGGAATCGGCATCCTTACCTGGCAGTGATCGCTGGAGCAGAGAAATGGCTGCCCCTTTGGGGTACTCCAGCGTACCACAGTCTCCACTCCCCCCTGTCGGCCTGGCTCATTCAACTGATGCGCTCCACCTGCAGGTGTCTGAGTTTTCGACCCCTACACTGTGCTGCCTTCTCCCCTGCACTTCCTCTACCTTTATCTAGTTCTTAAGGAGTCAGGATATGAGACCTGCAAATCTACCAAAAGCGCCATCCTCTTCCTTCCTTCAGACGGACTCCTCCGGGAAGCCTTCCTTGTTTAATCATCGATTCTGCAAATGCCTGAGCTAAAAAAAAAATTCTTGGAGGTCCTCTGGTCCTAACCCAGCAGCTACAGAAGAGAAGACTGAGGCCCAGAGAGCTATGAAATGCTGCTCCCCCTTCACCTGGTCATCAAGCCCTGTCCCACCAAGAAGGTCCCCACTCCCCTTCCTACCTGTGGAGGTGAGGTAGAGCTGGAGCTGTTCTCATGCCCATGTTACAGATGAAGGACCTGAGGCAAGACGCTGGGTCTCTCTTCGCAACATATGAAGCTGTTCTCATTTGCAAGGTCTCCCTGACTACAAGGGAAGACTGACTCCCTCTCTTTATTCTTGGTTCTCCTATGAGTCCCTGAGCTCTAGGACCAGGTCTGGGCCCTCCCCACCTTTGCCTGGGCATAGGCATCAGAAAGCCCAAGCCTGGGGCCCCCACTGACCCTCATCCTGAGACTCAGGCCCCTTCATTCTGCCTCCTCCACATCACACCCATCCAATGACACTCTCCTGCTGGCCCAGGTAAACGGCCTGATTCTGCCCCAAATTTCCCAGCTGAAGAAGGAGCATCATGGAGGCTAAATTTGACCCAAAGTCACAGGTGCCCGGCAGAGCTGTGACCAGCACCTGGCCCCTGACCCCTCTTCACAGTGTTTTCCACTCCCCTCTGCACTGACCCCCACCGGAAGCCAAGAAGGGACTCTGGAACATCACTGTGACCATTCCCCTCTCTTGGACCTCCCTCTAGGGACCCTGACCACCTGAAAGTCATCTCCTTTTCTGGGTGGAGTCTTCACCGGCCTGAAGAAGTTATTTTCTCAGCATCTTTGATACCCAGGTCCCGGCAGATCCCTGAGCGCCCCCCCGCCCCCTAGGACCCTGCCCGTCTGCTTCCCCAGCACAGCCACAAGGCCGCAGTCCTCATTGTCACTCACTAGGCATCGCCGTAGGTCCTGCACGGTGCAGCTGCCAGCTGCAGTGAGAGCTGTGGCAGCCCGCCACTCTGCCACTCTGCAGACCCAGACGGGGAGCCTCGCCTTCCCCTCTCCTCCCCGCCCGCCCCCTTCCGCCCCAAGGCCACCAAGCTCCTTCAGACCCCTGGGGATGAACCTCCAGGAGTGACGTGAAGGTTCCCACGAGCAGGGGAAACCTTGCCTGGCTGTAATTAAACTCTGCCACTGTGCAGGCTGCAGACAAAAGGGAACCTATAATGGGATTAGAATTGTCATAAATTAAAATCATAAATTCAATAAACGCCTTATCAGCCTCGCTCTGGAAACGGCTGGCCCACAGCGGCTGGCTTTGATAGGCATAATGGAGGGGCCATGGGAAGATGGGTCAGTGCGACCAGGCAGGCTGCAGGGATGGACGACTGCAGCCCAGCTGCCAGCCCAAGCTGACGGGACCAAGTCAGGGGCCCTGCTCCACAGAATGCTCCGGCAAGGGCGGACCACGACAGCTGATAGTGCCTGAGAACCGGCAGCTGCGCCTTATCGCCTCCACGATTTAATCCAGCCTAGCTCCTCACCGACTTCCTGCCTGAGAACTGCTGACACATGTCTCTGCCACCCACCACACGGGCATCCACTAAACGGCCTTTGGCCTCACATACGGGGTGTGGGGGAAGGACATCCTTTGACCCAGCACACTTCTGGGTTCGAATCCTAATCCAGCACGTGAGCGTGTCATGACCTCGAACAGGTGTCTGTGTTCAGGCGCTTTCACCTTCACCCGCATCATGAGAGCACCTTCCATCCACCCTTCCTCTCATCCTAACTAAGTGCCAGACCGTGCTAACCTCTGGAGGAAATAAGCAATGAGCAAGACACGCAAGGTCATGGAGCTGACATTCCAATGGGGAGGACACACAGAAGCAGGCGAGTTCATGAACAATTGATTATCATTGCAGAGGGACCTAAAGGGGGAGCCCGGAAGACCCAGTCAAGGTGGAAAGAGGAACAGGCCGTAAGAGAAGATTTTTGTGAAGAATTACGGCTCCAGTCTGAAGGATGAGCCAAGAGAAGAGGGTAGGGGAAGCATAAAGAGCTCTCAACACAGGGAAGAGCATGTGCAAAGGCCCTGGGGTAGGAGCAGCAGGCAGGAGGGGATCCTCGTTTTATGGGACCTAAAGTGTATACAACTTGGGTGGGGAGCAAGGGCTTTTTTTTTTTTTTTCAAAGAAAACAAAGAATGCAAAATTGGGTATAAAAGTTAATGTTTATTTAGAATGAAATCAAGTTCTAAAGTTTAGAATTAAATAGTTAATGCTTATTGAAATGAAAACTGTTATATATTATACATTTTATAAAGCTGAAAAATAGTACAAAGATCACAAAAATCCAGGGGAAAATATATTTTCATTAACTGCTTAACACACCTCTATAATATCTTCTTCTTACATTTTTGCCTGCATATTCTTGGATTCCTCCATAGGTCAAGATTTTATAGTATCAGGAACCAGTCTGAAATGAAGAACACATTATCTGAAGTGAGAAGTATAGTAAAGGGAATAAACAAAGGAATAAACAGAGTGAATAAAGAAAAGGATCAAATGCCCTATCTAGAGGATGGGAAAGCCAAGGACATACAAGCAGAATGGTGAGGGATAAGGTGCCAAGACTATAAAAATAATTTAAGGAGCATACGGGACATTATTAAGGGTCCAAATAGCCGTCTGATCAGCATAACTGAAGAAAATCAAGATGTAGAACAGCTGTTTGAAGAAATAATGATGGAAAACTTCCCTAACCTGGTGAAGGAAATGGACATAAAACCCCAGGAAGCTCAGAGAATTCCAAAAATCAGGATCCAAAGAGGCCCACACCAAGACACATCATAATTAAAATGCCAAAGGTTAATACAAAGAAAGAATATTAAAAGCAGCAAGAGAAACAGATAGTTACTTATAAGGGAACGCCCATAAGACTGGCAGCTGATTTCTCAAAAGAAACTACACAGGACAGAAGGGCTTGGCAAAAAATATTCGCAGGATAAAGACCCAGGATCTACAACCAAGAATAATTATCCAGCAAAGCTATCATTTAGAGTTGAAGGACAGATAAAAAGCTTCCCAGACAAAAATAAGCTAAAGGAATTTATCACACCAAGCCAGTATTACAGGAAATGTTGGAGGGACTTTATAAGAAGAAAAAACATGTATCAAAACAGGAATAAAAAATAGTAACAACTACATTCCTATCAATAAGTACCTCAAACGGAAAAGAATTAAATGCTCCAACTAATAGAGTGGATGAGTGGAAGGGGAAACAAGACCCCTACATGTTGCCTATAAGAGACTCATTTCAGATTAAAAGACACAGACTAAAAGGAAGGGGATGGAAAAACATATTGCTTTGATGGACCTAGAAGGTATTTAAGTCAGACAGGGAAAGTTAAACACTATATGATTTCGCTTATATGCGGAATCTAAGGAATAAAAAAATAAACTAATCAAAAACAGGCTCACAAATATAGTGGACAATTTGATGATGGACAGAGAGGAGGGTAGCATGGGGGCCTGGAGAACGGGGTGAAGGGTTAAAGAAGTACAAATTAGTAGCTGATGGATGGTCACGGGGATGGGGAGCACGGCAGAGGGAACGCAGTTAGCATGAATACGTTGGCTAGGTGGAAGGTCAGGGGAGAGGGAGCAATTGGGAGGATCATTTTACGAACTATATAGATGTCTAACCAATGTACTGTATACTTGAAACTGATTAAAATATGAAAAAGATTTTGTAGTATCATTTTCTAGAGAGAAGATAGAAAGATAATGCCCCGGCAAGAATGAATGAAACACACACATATATTAATCTACGTACATATATAATAAATATATTTTGTTATGTGGGATGCATAAGACATGTGACTTCACACAGAGACACGCTTATTATCTGTAGAGCTGCTGTAAGTTTGTGCCCCTGCTGTGGTCAGCAGAATAATGGCCCCAGATAGGTCTATGCCCTAATTTCCAGAACATATGACCATGTCAGGTTACACAGTAAAGGGGAATTAAGGTTGCAGATGAAATTATTAAAATAGGGGAATTATCCTCAATTATCCGAGTGGGCTCAATATAATCACAAGGGTCCTTAAAAGTGGAAGAGGGGTAGAGAAGAGAGAGGACCAGAGAGATGGCGGCGTGAGAAGGACTTGGCTTGACATAGATGGAGGAAGGGGCCACAAGCCAAGGAGTGCAGGCAGCTTCTAGAAGCTGGAACAGGTGAAGAAGCGAAATTCATTTTTCCATGAAGCCTCCAGGAAGGCGTGCCGCCCTGCTGACACCGTGAGTTCAGCCCTTGATTTGAGACCATTTTTAAGCTTCCGACCTCCAGATCAGAAGATAACCAATGTGTAACGTTTAAGCCGCTATGTTTGCAAAAATTTGTTAAAGGAGTAACAGGAAACGAATACGCCTACGAACTCAGGAATTCTGATCAATTCCATTTCATATGATTACCATCAAAAAAGAAATGCGCGCGCACACACACACATATGCAGGTATTTGACACGTTCTCAAGCATGTTCCTTACTGGAGAGAGCTCTTAGTTTGACAAGGCCTCGTGAGAACCCAGTCCTCCACTTAAAAATGTCCACATTCGGCGACTGGCTTCCCACTCTGCATATGCCAAACCTTCTGGGCTGAGCACCATAGGACACACTCAACTCATGCGTCGACCCCTGGTCTTGTGTCTTCATGTCGTGACCTTGGGTGAGTCGTGCCAGGGGGAGGAGAGCTCCTTACCTAGGCTCAGAGACTGTGAACCATGTACCCAAATCCCATTACACTCACACTAAATGAATCCGTTGCTCAGCTTTGATTTAGATGGATTCTAAATCTGCCCCACGGCCCCTCCAGCACCCCCTGACCCAAGGGTGGGGGAAGGTGGTAAAGTCTGAGTGGGTCACAGTTAGCATCATCTGCATGAGCAGATTTTACAGTCACGCCTGACCACGTGGGCACCGTGCTAGCAGAAGGGACCTGTGCAATAGGAGGAACCCTGAGCCTTGAGTGCCGGAACCTGTGGCAAATCCACACTTGCTCCAATGACTTAACTCAAAGCAGAAACAGTGCCTGGGGCACGGAGAGCCTGGTGGAGTGAGGGGCACGAGGTGGGCCTGGGGGGCTGGGCCAGACCTTATAACTCAAAGCAGGGCCTTGAACCTGTCCGGTCCACCAGGGGCAGCAGGACAGTGTCGAGGCGAGGTCACCGCAGCTGCTGGGTAGTGAGCCGGCTGGAGGAAGAGGAGGACCCGGACACTGGGAAGGTTACTGCAGGAGTCCTGGGAGCACCATGGAAGCTTGGAGGGGCTGAGGGTGAGGACGGGAAGATGAGAGAACCATTTAGAAGGCAGCAGCCGTGGACTTTGGGACAGATCGGAGGCAGGGCTTGAGGAAAAGGCAATCATTGTCAGGGGTGACTCCAACCTTCTAGCTGAGAGACAGGAGGACTCAAAGGTGGGGGAGCTCCAGGAGCAGGAGCCGTGAAGGAGAAGAGGGGACCCTGTACGCCCAACCCCCTTTCCCATCCCAGCCCACAGGACAGAGACAGGAGTCTTGCTTCACTTCCCTCACAGCCAAACAACCATACTGGGATGAGACTAAGAACATCCTGCCACACTATCGTGACACCAGGACCTCTCAGCCCAGGAGGCAGAGCCAAAAACTCACAGAAACAGAAACAGGGCTCCTTCCTTGTGGACAGCACTCTCACAGCCTCTCAAGACCCACCATTTCCAAACCCAAGGCTTCCCTCACCTCTCAAGCCTGCCCCCAGCCACTGGGGTCTCCATCCCCGCACCCCAACTCCCAAGCCAAGGCCAGAGTCATTGCCAGAGCTTATTAAGCCTCTAATTAATTGAATTTTTCCCCCTCATTGCATGCTGTTAATTAGTTTCTTGTAGTAACGGAGACTATTATTCTTGGAAGTAATAACTTGGACCAGGAGGCAGTTTTAATGTTACTTAGCATTGCTAGAGGAGGTGGGGTCCTGGGCTCAGGTGGGCGGGACTGATTCAGGAAAGTCAACGCGGTTCTCTTATTTAAAAGGTGACTTTTGGTTTGCCTTAATGTCGTTCAGCATCTTCCAAATTTCCTCCACTGGAAAGCATTATTTTTATAACATCAAAAGTAAAAACAAAACAAAACAAAACAAAAACAAACGAAAACATACATTTAAAGCAGGGAAGGCTCTAGAGTGTTTAGGAAGACGGTACCTGGGAGAATGGGGGGTGAGGAATTGGCTCCCTTGGCCCCCACAGTGACTGTCCCAGGCTGTCCTTTCTGCTCCCTCTCCATGAGCCCACAGCCAGTAAGCACCAACACCAGAAGGCGAGAGCCGTGCTCTCTGACCCTGAGCCGGGGACCTCATGCTGACCCAAGCCGAGTTATGAAAAGAAAACAGCTGGAGGCAATGGCTCCCCCAGATCAGGACTCGGGAGGCCATGATGAGGAACACGAAGCATCGGGAATTGCGAAGTCCCTCCTGCCTCGACTCCCATCCTCACAGAGCTTGCATTGCAGTGAAAGAAACAAAGAGCTAAGTAGACAGAAAATACACGGAAAGAGAAAACTGTGGGTGCAGAAAAGCATGCCTTAGCTAAGATGGTTTGGGTCTCCTTGAGGAGATGACAGTGAAGCTGAGATCAAAAGGCTGGGGTGGGGGGCAGGGAGCCCCAGTCATACAGAGGAGGTGTCTGTGTTTGTCTCTGAGGAGGGGCCTCAGTGCACTGCCCATGCCCCACCAGATTCCTGCCTCCTCGCAGCAAAGCAGGAAGCTATCGCTCACACTAGTAGAAACACCAACTAACGCCAATTAGCCTGGCCGTGGCGGGGAGGGGAGGAAAACAAATCTGATTCCCAAAACAACCCGAGATGTCAAAAAGTGGCCAAACAGAGGCAGAAAACCCCTGGCTCCCAGCGGGAACTCACTTGGCTCTTGCTCAGTTCTCCCAGGATGAAGCAGCGCTCACCAGAAGGAGGAACATCCCTGGCTGCTTTCTTAGAACCCTATCCTTTGCCGCTGCTGTTCCAGGGGACAGTATTGGTCAAAGCGCTTAGGTGCCGAGGTGTGCTGGGAAATGCTTAACAACCGGCTCTCTGAAAGGGGAAAGCCCTGAATTGTAGCACCTGCCAATTTCCGTGGTGTAAACGCTCCCACTGCGACCAGTTTCAAACTACCCACCTGATGTCAGCAAAAGCTGAGTTGGGAAGAGTCTGCCCGGCACACCACTGCTTTAGGTGTGATCCCTAGCAAGTTGCCTCAGCTGCAAAGTGAGGATTGAATGAGACAGGTAGGTACGTAACCATCGCCAGCCGGAAGGGCCTGACACAGGCCATGATGATAAAGTAAGGGTTTCCTTCTCCACCCTTCCCTCTTGTTTAACCATCTGGGCAGGGATGCGGTGGGGTGGGTTTGAGGGGTAGGCGGTAGGACAGAGAATGTAGAAATGAATTCCCACCTCCAGCCAGTGCCCAGAGCAGAGTCTCGCCTACTGAGTGGCAGCAGAGGCATGCAAAATATAATATGACTTAGTCTCCCCATGACAGGAACGAGGCTTAGGTGGTTCATCCTGTATGCCCAGCCCCAGCCCAGTGCTCAGCAGGAAACAGTAGGTGCTAAATAAATGTTTGCCAAATGAGTGAATGAATGCATGAGAGTCCTCTCCCAAAGGCAGATGGTAGCCTCCTCCCTCTCTCAGCCCGTGCACATGCCTGACAGGTAGCCTGAATTATGGGTCACCAGTCAGGCAGCCCTGGGACACTGGAGAAGAGTCATGAGGCCTGCGGATGGGCCTATGGTGCTGTGTGAGCGCAGGGTAGAGACGGCCCTGTGATTAATCACAGCAAATGCCTGGGAAATAAATATCGCATTGCCCTAGCCCTTCCCACCTCAGCCTCGAATAGCCTTTCCGCAGGAAGAGGTCTTATTATTCAGTGCTGTGGTGACAGCTAACGAGTAAATCAGTGGCCTGGAGATTACTCCCTGGGGAAATCGGATGTAGCTTCTGGTGAGGGCCACTCTGCAGGGGCCGCGTGGGAACAGGAGGGGTCACTTGGGGCAGGAGTGGGGCAGGGGTGGGTATGGAGAGAAACTCCCTGCCCATCTTCCCGCTTCCCATGAAGCTCGCCTGGTTGGGAACCCACTCCACCCCCACCCCTGGCTCTCCAAGCTCTCGTTCAATGCCCCACCCTATTGTCTGGGCTGTCACTCGCCTTTCTGAGACAGAACTGGCTCATTGGGGAAGCACACAGAGGCGCAATTCAGATGCAGCCTCGTACGGTCTCCTTTCCGGAGCCCTAAATTCACCCTCCTGGGCTGGAGTAGGTGGGATCATATCCACTGCTCACAATGATGAGACCACATCTGCTTTCTAATGCTGACACCTAATTCTTTACTATTTGCCTGGCACGTAACAGCCCTCAATCAATGTTTGTTGGATGCATATATGGAAAAATGAAGGCATAAAGAAATGGTTACAGAACGGGAAGGCATAGGTGTGCATTTTTCATCTATTTCTCTGCCTCCTTATGTTTCTAATATTTCCAAGGACATACCACCACTTTTTGTCACAGCAGCAATATCATTCACTGGGTTACACGAATTCCTTCTAGTCTCTTGCTTCAGGCACTGCTAGGTCTTGCTTCCTTTTCTTCTACTGACAGAATGTCACACCCTGAAGTCCTCTTCCTCCTCCAGATGGTGGGCACATAAGCAAACTGGGCCTGCATCTGCTGACTTCCTGGCTAGCATAATGTCATTCTACATGCCTAGCAGGCCCCCATGGGATCCTTCATAGTCAGCATTCCAGATGCTGGACCAGGCAAGGCATATTTAGGGGCGGGAGGTAAGGGGGCTTTCCTGTTGCCTTGAAACCTCATAGGGGAGCCAAGTTCTGGGGACAAGCGCCTACAGGGCTTTGCAGAGAATGGGGAGCCATGAACTTGATCAAAGTTAAAGGCCCAGTTCCCAGCTCTCCCCAAGGTCAACAAGATACGGCAATGCCAGCCTCGCTGCCTGCCACTCGGGCACATCCTTCTCCTAATTATATCTGAATTATGCAAATCAATACTGATGTCAATACATGATTTCCTCTAACAAGTTGAGAACATGCAAAAGTGAAGACCTGAAGAGACAGAGACCCATGTAATTAAGAATGAGTTTCTCTGGTTTCCTCTTGGCTGAGGGAACAAACGGCTGTGTGACAACCCCAGAGAAGAGAAGGTCAGGGGGCTGAGGAGGCGAGGGCAGGCAGAACATGAGGGCCGGAGTGGGGAGGGAGATTGGCGCCATGCTGAGAGCATGGTGGTTGTAGCACTAGTCACAGGACAGAGGCGCGATCTTGGAAATTCTCTTTCCACTAAGCAGTTTCGGATCCTCCGAAGCTGGACGTCGGGAGCTCAGGAACACAGAGCAGGTGCAATCTCTTCCTCCGTGGAGATGGGCCGAGAAGGAAAAAATGAATTAATTCATGATAGAGCTATCATACATTGGAGCTTTGCTCCGTGCCTCTGCGAAGCACTCACTGCGCTTCCATGCTCCCCTGAATCCTCAACACCGAGTTAGATGCGACTACGACCCCATTTCGAAGATGAAGATAGTGAGGTCGGAGAGGTGAATGTCCTGCCAAGGTCTCTTGGCTGTAAGTAGAAGGCTGGACACCAACCCTGGTTGTCCCACTGTACCCCCATTGCTTCATTAAGTGCAACTAGGGGGTCATAGACAGACCACGGGCAGGCAGGGCTGCCTATGGAGAAATGGAAGAGGGGACAAGGCTATGGGGGTCTTGGGCAAGAGACCCCCTCCTGCAGGCCCCTCACGCAAGGAGGAAGCACCAGGCCTGAGCTCCAGGAGCAGAAAGGTCATCACAGGGCCTGGCTTAACTCTCTTTAGGGTTTATGCCCAATCTCCCCTCAAGATAAAGACGGAAACACACCTGAAAAGCTCTTTATGTGTTCAATCAACAAACACTCTCTACACTGAGGGCCCAGCATGAGGCAGTGTAGAAAAGTGAGTAAGAGCCGGGCCTCCATCACGTCCCAGCTCTGCTACTGGTACCCATCTGGCTTATGACAGTTACTCTATGCCTCAGTTTCTATGGCTCTAAAATGGGACAGATAACCGTGCTTGATACGTACCAGGTGCTCAAAAAATGCTAGCTATTTGTGATTGCTCGGGGCAGGATGAAAGAGGCTCCTCGAGGAGCTCATGACCTAAGGAGAATAGGGGAAAGATAGCACTGTGGTAAGAAGGGCTAAGAGAGAAATAATGGCAAATGGTAAGTCAGTTGTTATGGGGGTGAATGAAGGGATGGTGGGAGACCCAGAAGGTAGCACTTACCCTTTTCTGGCTAAGTGCTTTGAGGAAGCATGGAGCAGTCAGGAAAGGCTTCCTGTAGGTGATGACACTAGGGCTGAGTCATAAATGATAAGCGATGCTCACCGGGTGGACAAGAGCAGCAGTGGCTTTCCGGGCAGAGGGCTCAGCCTGTGCAAAGGCCTGGAGGCATTCAGGATATCTGCAGTGGGGAGTGGCAAGAGCTGAAGCCGGAGAGGTGGGCAGGGCCTTGCCTTCCAGAGGCCTTGAATGCCAGGCTAAGAGGTTCAGATTTCATCCCAGAAGAGCCGGAAAGACCCAGAAGAGGGACAACATGAGCCTTGCAACTTCAGAAACATTGCTCTGAAGCTGCGTTGGGTGGGGCTGGAGCAGAGGGGGCGAGGCAGGAGGCTGAGTCCTGGACCCTAAGCCCCAAGCTCCCAGCTCCCAGCCAGACTCCCTCTATGGGGCCGTGGTGGGAGCCAGAGCTCAGTGGGACCAGAGAACTTATTAATCGCTCCACGGCGCCTCAGGCCATGGTCCATTTGCTGCCTTTCTTGGTCTGTTTTGAAACTGTGAAATGAGCCCTAGTCTTCAAGACAGTCGTAATAACCAGCCCGATTCTGACATTTAAATTACAGATGGCATTTTCAATTAAACAGGCGCTCTCAGCAGGTTTAATTTAGCTATCCGTTCTGGTCTGTTCTTTAAGTGCTTAAAAAAAAAAAAAAAAAAAAAAAGGCCAGCAGTGAATTCTAGATCTCCTTGCAGGAGGTGGGAGGGTCTCCAAGATGTCATACCAATTCTCAACTTCTGGCTCCCACGGGGACTCACGCAGCCGCCTGTAAACAGTTACGCTCCACTGAATTCACCCTTTTGTGTACCCAGAGGCACTCACAAACCACACACATACAAACACTGAGCCAGCCTCCCAGCTACAAATCCAGTGGCATTGGGGTCATCGTTGCCACAGGTGTGCGGAGGCTGCGCCTCGCCCATCTGACCAGAGAAACAGTGAGAGATTCTAGAGCCAGAAACACTCGAATCTACTACTAACTAGTTGTGAGACCTGTAACTGCTTACTTACCCTTGTTGAGCCTCATTTTCCCAGCTGTAAAATGAGAATAGAGATGAGTTGTGTTGAAATGATGTATTTAAGTGTCCAGCGCTGGTGCTGACTGATGTGAGCGCCCAATAATCCTTGTGCCTTCTTACGCTCCTTCCCTTAAACTGACTGACCCCCTGTCAACCTAAAGCTTGCTCACTCAGGAGGTTCTCCGGGCTTAGAGGTCAGCAGGGTGCTGTCCGTGGTGCTGAACCTCACCTACTGCTTCCTCACAGTTTCAGGTGCGTTATCTCCCTGACCCCATTTCAGCCTGCAGCCTGGTCAGCTTGCTCTGAGAATCTCACCCCACCCAAGGCAGCCACTGCAGGTGACCTGAGTGACAAAAGCCCAACTTTTCCCTGAAGGTTCTACTTCTCCATATCCAAAGTGATTAAACCTGATTAAACCTCTGGCGGGAGGAAGAGGCACCCCAAAGAACAGCATGACTGGTCCCTGACCCCCCACGCATATTGACACAGCAAATCTCCAGCTTCAGCCCAGAAAAGGTCCAGCTGCAGGGCTCCAGCAGGCTGTGCCTGAGGATTTTTTTATGCCAGGTTGACCCCTGCTCTCCTTTTAGGTTCTGGACAGTGTGTAGACGGGCCGCCGTCTCTGGCCACAGTGTGTGCTGGTTCCAGTACACCAGGGGGAAGCTGGCTTTGGAGAAGCGGCAAGTGGCCAGTGAGGGTGTTTTTGCATGGACTGCCTGGCCCCTCACCCCCAAACCAAGTTCTGATTGGTTGGAATTAGGGCCAAGAGAAGGAGAATGCAGAGGGTATCGCCCCCACTTTACAGTCCAGCTAACGAAAGCCCAGAAATCCACCCAGTGTGTCGGGTCAGGGCCGAAGCTCCAGTCTGCCCTAAGCCCAGCAGACAGCAGCAGACAGGATGATGGCAGTGGGGAGGGGACAGACATGAGACTGGGCCCAGATCTGGTTAAAACAGTATCTCCAAGGCTGTGTGTCCGGGGGTTGGCTAGATCTCCAAGGGAGGGTTTTATAAGAGAGAAAACTCTGTGGCTCTGGGAGAGCTTTACGTGCAGAAATTTACAGTCACGAAGCACTTTCTCTGCCACACGCCCTCACCGGCTCTGGCAGCAGTTCAATGCGTTAGACACTGTGACCCCATTTCACAGGGACAGAAGCTGAGGTTCAGCGAAGTGGAGCAACTTGCCCAAGACCACCCTGCGAGAAAGCAGCCGCATGTGGACTTGAACTCTGGACTGGGAAAGTCCCATTCTCCTTGTCCTCAGGCCCCAGGCCACCGGACTCAGGAGGGAAGAGAGCTGGCGGAAGACAGGAAGCCCCAATGCCTGGCCTAAGGGCAAAAACACGGGGCCTGAAACTGAGGCGACAGAGGTTCAGACCAGACTCAAGAAGGCAGATGGGTGTGTGTATCCACGCACGTGCAGCCCTACGCACATTCAAGACTGGGCACACCTGGCCTCAGGTAAGGCTGCAGCACCATCTTCCCAGCAGCTCATCTACTTTCACCCTCCCGCTGTCCTGTCCAGCAGTTCTAGTCTGTCTCCGCCCTGTGTCCACCCAGCCCCAGCTTTGAGGGACAGCCATGACTGGCAAGTCCCCATTTACAGGCCTCCCACCTCTCTACTATGTGCTGGACCCAGGAGAGGACTTGAGCCCCCTCCCTGCACAAGTCAAAACCAGATCAATACCGAAGTCCTCAGTAAGCACCAGGTGTGTGCCCAACGCTTTATGCAGAATAGACTTAACTCTATCAGGTCGGCATCATTATGTCCATTTAAGAAAAATAAAAAACTTTATTGAGATACGAAGAGGTAAATAACTTGCCCAAGGCCACCCAGCTGGGTCGTGGTAAAAATCAAATTTGAACCCAGGCCCTTTCCACTTTTCCAGCCATGCCCTCTGCTCCAGGCTGGTGGCTGTGAGACGAGGGTGGGCAGAAAAAAAAAAACAGAGGGAATTATGGAAAGGTTCCTTTCTAAATTCCCTTAATCCCGCCTGCATTCTGCACCACGTGCCCCCCAGCCCCTCCTCAGGTCTATGAACCCTAAAGATGCTTCTGTCCGCCCCTCGTGGGGAATGGACAGGCTGGGGAGGGGCTGGGGGAGGCACAGTGGAGGGGCACAGAGGCTGCGGCTGCTACGGGCTGGTCAGGGCAGGGAGCAGGGCAGTGGGGGAGGGAGACCGAGGAAGAGGAGTGAGGAACCACTAAGAAACCAGAAAAGGATGCATGCCAGTCCACCCTGAGACAAGAAACTTCCGTCCTCAGCGAGGACTCAGAGATGTCCAGGAAAGATGGGGGTCACCCCCAAGGCACTCCAGCTCTGCCAGCCCCTCTCCCTCCCTTCCAACCCCACCCTCCTCCTCTCCTTTCCACATGCCCCCTCTACTGCCCTCAGCTGCCCTTGCCCAAAGTGAAAAGGATTCCCCCCCTCTGGATAGCCCCCAACTATCCAAGAGACGGTAATAGGGTCCCTCTTGAGTCCAAAAAGCAAGATTTCCTTTCCCCAAGCTCCTGAATCAGGGGGAAAGAAAGCACAGCGAGGACTTGGTCCTGTTGCCCCTTCCCCAAACCCCTGTGGGCCACAGGAAGAAGCTCTGATGCCCCCACTCCTGTCCCTCGCAGGGCCCCTTGCCCTGGCCCCTCTTTCAGAAGCCTGGAGTAGCCTCTATGTCTTTGGGGTAAATATTAATAAACTCTAATATTTCTTTTGAGCATCGACTGTACCGGGGCTACACGGAGCGCTTTACATACAGCGTCCATTTCATCCTCATGGCCACCCACAAGGTAGGCCCAATGTTCCTCCCTATTGAACACATGAGGAAACTGAAGCTCAAAGAGGGCTAGAGCCTTACTCAGAGTCACACAGCCAGGAAGGGATGGACCTGGTCACTCTGTACCCAGGGCCTGAGCTGGAGACCTCTCAGAACTGACGCCAAGTTCATTGCTCTGTGCTTCCTCTGGCTCCTGAAGTCCCACGTGCCTGGTGGGCAGAGACCACGCAGTCACATCAGGCTCCTGAAGACCCAGTAGAAGCCGGGTCCCATCAGCTCCGCCCACTTCCTACCTTATTTCCTCCCTGGGCCCAGAGCCTTCGTGGTGCTGGCACTCCCCTCCACAGCCTGGGTTCTCCTCCCAGCCCGTCCACACTTTCCACCCGAGGGACGCAGGGATGGGGGCGCTGAGCTCCTCCCTGCACCTTGCACGTACACACCTGACCCCACAACCAACGTGGCAGGACCCAGGAGAAGGCCGACTCTCATAGAGACACGGCATTCCCCCCCCACCCGGTGTGGCCTCAGTTTCCTCATCTGTAACCGGAAAGGTGCAGGGTAGGGGCTGCCTGGAGGGGGACCCCCAAAACAGACCATGCCAGTGTCACTTCACTCCACGGTGGGTGCAAAACAAGACCCTTGTCTTCTCCCTCCCCTCCCCCTCCCCCTCCCCGTCCTTGATCCCTGGGGCAGGCGGCCAATCGGCCAATCGCTGGGGTAGAGAGTGGATCGGAATCTCTCAGATGGAGGGTGGGAGGAGGGGGCTGTAATATACAAGGGCATCGGCAATATTATAACATGACGTTGTATGAAGGGAGAATAAAACGATACCCACTGTCCCCGCCATACGGGCTAGAGATAATCGAGCTTGGCAAACTGTCCCGGGCATCGGGGTATTTCCTGCATGGGGTGAATCAGAGGGCGGTGGGCATGAGGAGGGCAGGCAGGGGCAAGTGAAGGGTGAGCAGTCAGTGCTACGGTGGGGTGAGCTCCTCTCAGCTCGGGGGTGCAGAGCCCCCATTGCCCCTCCTCAGGCCCCCACATCTCTCTCCCTGGCCAGGCCTCCAGCCCTGCAGAACCCCAGCCTGGACCAGAAGCGGCCCCCTCCCCAGCAACTCCCTCAGCCTCAGCTCATTAGCCCCAAAAACCTGTTAGAATCAGGGCAGAGGTGGGGGCTGCCTCTCAAGCTAGTTTCTTCCTTTCTTCCTCTGCAGTTCCTGGGCTATGTGGGGTGAGGGGACCCCTGGCCAGGCAGAGGGCTGAAGGCTAGGACTAGCCAGGGATGAGCAAGAGGAGCCAATGGAGTGGGGGACTGTGAGGGAGGCAGGGGGAGTCTGGGCAGAGCCGCTCATATGCTGCCCAGGACACTGCACCCCTCGGTGAACTCTGGACAGTCGCGGTCAGCAGGGCCATGGCAGCTGAGAGCCCGCCCAGTGAGGAGCTCCGTGGCGAACACCCACGCATCCCTGCCCAGTGGCCTGAGAGGGGTGTGACTCTGTGTCAGGTTTTGGACCCAGCACCCAGTGCCCCTTCTTCGAGTCGCACAGCATCTACTCCTTTGCTCAGGGCTTCTGGTTGTCACTGGGTGACTCCACCCAGGCCTTGCCCCTCCCTCTCGCCATGACAACTGGCTCAGAGGCGAGCATGTGAACCCACCGGACTCATCGCTGGAAAGACGTAGATCCGGGGGCACCTGGCCCCTTCCGGAGTGAGCCTGCCTGGGATGAAGCCACAGAGAGCTGAGGGACAAAGAGGGGAAACTGGGGCCTCTGGGTCTAGCTGTCCCTGAAAGAGACCCATCCTGGGCTTTTCCGTTATGTGAGCCCCCAGACTGCTGTTTAATTGAACCACTTCGAATTGCATGTCCGTCATCTGTAGCTGTCAGAGTGGCAACCAGCACGAGGGTTTTAGTAAACCCCGTTTTTCAGATGAGGCAAACTGAGGCCCAGAGAGGTCAAGCTACTGAGGCCCAGTCACACGGCTACGGAAGGGCAGAACCAGTGCTCCAGAGAGAAAAGTCCCCAGCCCCAGTTTATTCCACCTGAGAGCCCCCGGGGAAGGAGAGGGGGCGGGGGGCGGAGGGAGGTACCCCCAGGCCACACTCAGCAGGGCCCAGAGGACAAAAGGCAAAAAGGTAACAGGTTGCCCTGGTTACCATGTCGGCTGAGTAGCCTCAGACAAGCAACCTCACCTCTCTGAGCCTCAGGCTGAGAACAAGATGTGTTGCCCCCGCAGAGTTCAGGCGCTCCCTCAGGCAGGCAGGACGGCTGCCTCTTGTCCCCTGCCCCAGAGGACTGTGAGCAGGGACCTTCCCCAGCCTGCAACTGAGGCTTCAGTGGCTTGTCAGACGCCCCCACCAACACACACACACTCCACCTGGTTCTAAATGTCTCTCAAAGACCAAATTCAATTTGGAGTGACTCGGCCAGCTCTGCAGTGCAGAACTCATTGGATGAGGAGCCTGCTTTTCAGAGAATAATTCATTTTCCCAGTGTCGGAGAGGAGAGTAATTGATCCAGGGGGCTGACGCCTCCCTCCCGCACTTCCTCCCAGGGACCATCGGATTCCAAATGCAGCTCTGAGACTGTTAGGCCAAAGTCATCGCAATAAATAGGAGGTGGGGGGGGGTTCTGCTTTAATATATTGGATTATTCCACTCAGTGGTGACAAAAAACAAGATTTAATTCCCCACGAAGGCCAGCCGAGAAATCATTTTCTTTCCTGCTTCTTCTCCTTTTCCTTTTTTTTTTTTTTTTTTTTTCAGAGACATCCTTGTCTCTATGCAGGCGTCGAGAGCCTCACTGCACCATCCGCTGTCACAGACGGGTCCGCCAATTAGGTCTTCTGCTGTCCTGGAGAAGATTCAGGACCCTCCCCATCCACCCCCTCAATCATGGGTCCCTGAGGACCGAGATTTCTATTCTAATTCAGATGCCACTATGGTGCTTAGCACATTGATAAATTATGACAATGACCCCGGGAAAAGGCAAGTTGGTGTCACAGCTCCAACTGACAGGCAGGAAACGAAGGAAGTTTCTGTGGCTACAGAAGTCATTTACCTTTCTGTTATTCCTTAGTGAAGTGGCCACTCGCTGCCTCCTCCAGGAAGGCTTCCCTGATTAAGGACCAGGTAAGATGGCCCTGCTTTGGGCTCCCAAAACGCAGAGGCCTCCCCGCACCGCCCTTTTATGATGGGCTGTGGTTGCCCAACTTGTTCATTTTATTTATTTAACAAACTCATAGATATCGCTTTCTATGCACAGACCCTGATTACAGTGTTTTACAAATATTAATTGATTCAATCCTTGTAGCAATCCTATAAGGTAGGACCTAGGGTCCGCCCCATTTTGCAGATGAGGAAACTGAGGCCCAACCTGTTTAACGGAGTTGGCCAAGGTCACAGAGGCAGGAAGGGTCAGACCAGGAATCCAGATCTGTCTCCCCCAGTCGCCTGCAAGTTCCCAGAGGACAAGGACCTCACTGGGTCACTGTCGTAGCCTCGGACTGTAACACAGAAGCTGCTCAGTAAGTGCTTGAGTGCTGAGTGCTTTCACATGTGAACCCCAGGTCGCTCCATGAGGCCGAGCTTAAACGTGTCCTTTGCAGGACACAGAAATCCCGTTGGCGCAACTGAACTCTGAGGCCCACGCCCTCTATCAACCCCACTCCCCGAAACACCGAAACCCCCATGACGGTCACGTTGTGCTGGGAAGCCCTTTGGTGTGGGCGGAACTTCACCTTGGAGTGAGGCAGACCTCAGGGGGATTGCAGCCTTGCAAAGTCCTAGCTGTGTGACCCTGAGTGAAACCGCCCTTCCCTGAGCCTCGGTTTCCTCACAGTCTCTCAAATGGGAAAGATGATAGTATAGCACACAGGTGTGCTGGGAGGATTAAACAAAACCAGGAGGTGATGGTGCTTTGAACACACACCTCACGCGTAGTGAGCACGCAGTAGGTGTGCAATGCCACGGATGATAAGACGTGGACGACGAGGATACTTTTGCCATGCTCAGAAAAGAACAAAACCTTATCAGTCCAAGTAAATGAGGCAAGCTCTGAGATCTGGGTGAAAGAGTGGATTTTTCTTAATCGTAGAGGTAAGATGGGTGAGTTGCCAAGAATTACCAAGAAGGATTTTGCAAATCGCACACAATCCATTTGCTTCTGGGAGTTCCCAAGATGTGGGAGGGTCTGAAAGAGGGAATTACTGGACCAGAAATAGCACTGGACAAGTGTTGCATTCATTCAGCAAGTACGATTGAATTCCTTCTGTGGGCAGGAAGCCACACCGAGTCGGGGAAGCCACACAGTCTGGGAGGGGCAAAAGCTTCGCGGGCCCCTCAGACCCAGGCCTCAGGCCCCAGGCCCTGGACCAGCGAGCTCTGTAGGTGACAGCTCTGCAGCCTCAACCATTAGGCCTGCCTCACAGAGTCTCGGCTTCCTCTCCCATAAATTGGGATGACAATGACAAAACGAAGCCCCCCCCCCAACAGGGGCTGCTGTGGGAAGTCGATAAGATAAGGTAGACAGGGTAAGAGATCAACAAATGTCAGTCCCAGCGGAGTGGCAGTGGGGCTGATCCATTTGGCCTCCCGTCTCGTGCAGAGAACCTGGAGGCGCCAGGAGCTGTGTCTGGAACCTTGGGCACCTCGGCTCCGACGAGCGGCAAAGCAGGTTGGCAGGTGGAGTTGCAGCTGAGACAAGGAATGGAGCCAAGTGTTTCTATCTCTAACCACGCTCTTAGCCCTGGATGTCGTAGGGCCTCCCTGATTCCTAGGAGAGGAGGGAGGATGGAAAGCAGGGCAGGGGGCGGGGCGGGGGCGGAGTCTGGAGACCCCTGCATGCAGGTTCCTTTATTAAAGGTGACCCCGCAACCCAGCCTACGAGGCTAAGACAGGTCACAGAGACATCCCCTGAAGAAAGAAAGGCAGGAGAGGGTGCCAGGTGAGACAGAGTTGGGCAAGTGGTCAGGGGCGTGGGGGGGGGGGGGTAGCTCAGAGAGCAAATGTCCCAGTACATGAAGGCGACGGGAATTCCCACGGAGCCTCCCTCCGTGTCCCACAAACATCATCTGGGTTCCATGCTCTGCACAGCCCTCCCTTCACTCCAGCCCTCTCCCATCCAGGGGGTTCTTCTTTACATCGAACTGAAATCTTTCCTGCTGTATCACCAACAGACCCCAGAGGAAGCCCTGGGAGATAGATGCCCCTAGCCCTGCCTAACCCTGTCTGCAGAGCTCCAGGCTCAGGGCTGTTAATCCTTCTGACGATTAATTGGCTTTTGTTGGAGGAGAATGAATACCATCTCATCTTAATCTTCCTCATTATTCTCCTTGTTCAGCTGAATCAACACAAGATTAGGGTTTAATTTATGGGGGAAAAAATAGCTAAGTCATTACTCACCAGGAGATCAGGATTGGATCTGCCTGGGTGTTCTGTGTTCACCACATGCCCAGAGCTCTGTGGAGATGGGGACGGGCTGGGGGTTCTAGGCCCCAGACCTATTGGGGGCCTGATCCCTGGAGACCACCAGTCCTTCCTAGCCTTATAGGATTAGATCTCAAAGGACCCAGCCTCCTAAATGTTTCTCAGGAGCCGCTGGCATAGGAGCATCCCCAAAGTGGGGCAGAGAGCCCAACTCCTGCAGACCCGGACTCAACCCCAAGCAATGGCGAGAAATCAGGCTTTGGGTTCAAACTCCACCTTCTGAGGCCCCTTCCTCTGCGGAGAACAGGGCACGACCAGCCCATTCTGGGTTCTCCCTGGACAATGCCGCCACCTAGTGGTGATTGGAGGAACTAGTCCTTCCTTCCCTCTTACCTCTAGGTGCACAAACATACCATGTTTACAAAAAAAAAAACAACACAACACAGATTTACAAGTAAATAAATCAGAAAGGGAGGGGACACTTTTTTCCCATTGCAAAGTGGCTATAGGGCTCCACCAATAAATCTTAAAGAAAATTCATCTTACCTCCCCTGACCTTTTAACGGAGACAGCCCAGAAACGCTTAGCATCTCCTGCTTCTCCTGGGACAATGATAAGCGTAGAAGCCCTGGAGCCCCACGGTCCTTGTCATCTCTCTAACTCGTTTCACTTTGCTTCACCTCGAAGCCCCTGGCGGTGGCCCTGCTCTGTCCCCTGGCATGTGCCCATCTTCGATCTTGCACAGTGAAGTAGCTAGGACTTGAGCTGGAAACCCAGCCTCCACTGCTTACTCATTGTATGACCCTGGACACGTCACCTAACATCTCTGAGTCTTAGCTCTTTCTACAAAAGAGGCCGCTGAACAGGTTAAATGAGCCTGTGGGTTTAGCATATGGTTTGGTACCCACGAGGTCTCAACAAATGCTTGTTGCTGTCACCGTCATCGTCATCATCGTTCATCTCGTTACTCTTGGGAAACTTGGTTTCATCGAGTAGCTCGTCAGCTTCCGGTGTCTAACTCCCTGCCCCTGGCTCCTGCTAGACAGAGCAAAATTTTTCCTTAGAGGACATCAGTAGCATACCTGCTTCCTATAGCATTTATACCTTATAAGACTGAGCACACAGTAGGTACTCAGGAGACTCTCAGGATTGCCTACCTACATCTCCGACCTCATGTCAAACCACTTCCTCAGTTACTCACTGAGCTCCGGCCATGCCGGCTGCCTTTCTGATCTGTAAATAAGTTCGTTCCCACCTCAGGGCCTTTGCACTTACTGCCCCCCCAATGTTGTTCTTTCCCCTGGTATCTGCATAGCTACCTTCTCCTCGTCATTCATCTGTAACTTAGAGATGGTCCTCCCTGGTCACCTGGACCAAACTAGCCCTCCCATCCTCACTCTCTACTTTGTTTACTATGCTATAGAGGTCAAATGTCTAAGTGGCTAGGTGACATTACCACCACTTATTAGTTGCATGGCCTCAGGCAAGTTGCTTAACCTCTTTGCGCTTCAGTTTGCTCATCTGCAAAAATGAAAGTAATAATAGTTCCCACTTTATGTGGTTATTATGGTGAATCAATATATATAAAGCTCTTAAAATAGTGCCTGGCATGTATATTAGGTGCTCTACCATGTCGGTAATTATCTTATTCATTTATTTAGCTACTTGTGTTTATGTTTCTCCATGAGACCATGTATTCCAGGATAGCAGAGTCCTTGTCTGTTTTATCCCTTCCTGGCAGATAGTAGGTGCTCAATAAATATCAATTGATTCTAAAGGAACGTAGGGGACATGAAAGCCTCTCTCTCCTTAGCAATGTCCTGGTGCCATTGGGCAAAGTGACCAACCTGTCAGCTGTCTCTGGCTTGGATACTCCTGCGCTGTCCGGAAAGGGCCCTCAGGTGCCCCCTGCTGGACAGTGAAGGTTTTCCCTCGAAGGATGCTGGTGTCTGCAGTCCTGTTACTGCAGGGTTCTGAGGGGGTCCAGCTCTGCCCTCTAGGGTAGAGACAGTGAAACTGAGGTGTCAAGAGCATGCTCCATGGGGATTGGAACTTGGCTTCTCCAGTTACTCTGCGTGCCACTTGCCAGGAAAGGATCTCATCCTCAGTTTCCTCGTGTGAAGAAGGGGGACAAGAATGTCCTCTGTGGGTTATGGAGATGGTGCGACAGGCCGTGTCCTGCACGTGGCAAGCCTTGCAGGCCCACCTCCCCCGGCCCTATCAGCCCTTTCACGACTCAGAGTAGCTGGCTCGTCTTCCCAAGCTAAATCTTACCAGTGTATCCGACAGTTCCTCCAGCGACAGACACTAGGGAACATGGGTCTGGATCACCCCATTAGCCAAGCCCCTCAGGTCTCCTCTGTGGGCCCCGTGCCCTGGGGAGAGACCACAGCAGCCTCAGGACAGTGAATCTGGCCTCTGGGCTTCTGGCTCTTTCCTCTGAGAGCAGGCGTTTGCCTGGAGGTGGCCTTGCTGGGCTTGCACGCTCTTACTCACCCCACCCCCACCTCCCTGGCTGCTGTCTCCCCATTGTGGCCCCAGAGACCGAGGTTTCCCTGAGGTTTCTCCTGCCTCCCTTCACATTTGTTCTTGGCCCTCGCTAATGCCCTTGGCTTTGGCTGCTGGCCACATACATTGCAACTCCTATGTCTCCAGCCCAGAGCCCCAGACCTCTTTCCTGAGTGCCTCATGAGGAGCGCTCCCCCACCTACAGCACCTTGCTGCCCCCAAATTCCTGCCCTGACATCCAGTCCTCACAGGCATTTGGACACGGACGCCTGGCCTCTCATGCCCACTGCACCTTGGTCCAGCCTTCTCCCACAGCCCCAGGGTGGGCTCTGGTCCCCTCCCAATTCATCCAATCTGGCTCCCCACACGCCCAGCCTAGTCCCTCACCCCAAAGCTTCACATTGCCTACTACTCCTTTACTTAAACCTGGGAGCTCACAGGGGTGACCGTCTTCCTTTATGACCCCTCAACAAACTGGGCACCCAGGGCATCACTTCACCTGTCTGATTTGAGACTCAGGTGGGTGTGGATACTGCCCTTCCCACGAGACCGTGAAGTCCCCTAGAAAGGACTGGGGATGCCCAGGGAGCTGGGGTTGTGCCTCTACCTTCAGACTGGGCAGCCGCTGAGGTCAGGACTTTGCCCCACTCACCCTCCCACCCCCGCCAGACTCAGGAGGCCCCAGAGCAGAGACTGTGCCTCTACCATTAGACTGGAGGCCCCACAGGACACAGATCCCTTCCCATGGATCCCTCTCCTTGATGTAGCCAGGCCACTGCCTCTTCCTGGGACAAGGAATGTCTTGCTCTCCCCTGTCACTTCAGGACCCTCCACAGGGCCTGGCCCAGGGTGGGGGCTTCAAGAATCATGAGTGAATGAATGAATGAATGAATGAACCAATCAACAAATACAGCCAGGCCTCAGCTTAAACCCTGCAACCCCACCTGACCCACAGGTGGCATCGGGGCTCACAATCAAAGGGAAGCTGGAAGGGCCCAGGATTTTATTGGTCACCATATGAGAGAGGAGAGCAGATGTTTCAAGACTCGCCACCCCCCGGGGGCCAGCCTCTGGCTGGCTTGGAAAATGCCCAATGAGACCAGATGCTAATGACTCCTGTCCAATTCAGTACGGTGGCAGGGAAGACCACGTGAAGCAGGGATGAACTAGAGAGAGAAACCAAGTTGAGCCTTTTTGCATTCCTCCACCTACCCCTTCCCTGCCCTGTACGCCAGGTCACAGGCAGCCATTCCTGGGCCCAGAAGAATTTGTACCCCAGATGAGGTGTTACCATCAACCACCATGCCTTCAGAAAGGACTGGGGAAGGGGATTGAAGAGAGGCCTGAAGCACCCCCCACACACACACACACACACACGCACACACGCATACACACTCGGTTCTGGCCTCTGGACAGCTTGGGTGTCAGTCAGGCGCCAGGCCCAGTTCGCCGCTTCTTGGTCTCACAATCCCAGCCTTTGTCCAGCTGGCCCAGGCCTGGCTGGCTCTGCACTGGCCCAATGGGCCCTGGAAACCAGAGCAGCTGGAGCCCCACCAAGTATTTTTCCAGGCCGGGCCAGGGGCCCTCAGGAGACAGAGAAGGATGCAAAGGGAGGGGTGTTCGTTCTCCCGTTGGTTCATTCATTTCGTCCTTGGACAAATAACGTTTATTGAATGCCCACTTTGTGGCAGGCACTGTGCTAGGTGCGGGGGATTCAGCGGTGGGCCCAGCCCAGAACCAAGCCCTCACCCATCTTATTTCCAGATGCAAATATATGCCAACAAAACTCTTCTCTACCCATGTGGGGGCTGGGTTTGGAGTGGGCCGGAAGAGGAGTGCGTGGGCTGGGGAAGGGGAGGGCGCTAGGACTAAGGCCTGTCTACCCCAGGCCTCTGCCCCTCCGGGCCAGCTGGGGGAAGCTGGACGGGCCCCTCAGGGCTCCACCCACACGCTGCTGTTGGTCACACGGGCCCCGAACCAGCCCTTCCAGTAGACGGAGTCCTGCCCGCCGTGCTCGAAGCGGACGAAGCGAACGCCGGGTCCGTAGTCGGTGAAGGTGTGGGAGATCTGGGGAGTGAGGGGCAGGGTCAGGCTCGGAACCCCAAGTCCTACCCAAGCCACCCCACCCTGGCGCACTGACCCTCCTCTAGACCTCCTCCTCGCCTCTCGGCGCCCTGCCCCGCCCATAGGGCAGGGTTTCCGCAAGCCCCGCCCATCGCGTCCGGCCCCGCCCCGTCGCCCCAGTGCCTCCAAGCTCACTTCGATCCAGCCCCCGTCGTCGCTATCCTGCGGCACCGCCACCTGCCCGCTGCTGAACTCGGCCAGCACGTCCTCGTGCTCGGACAGCAGCTTCACCGTGAGCTCGTACAAACAGCCAGCGTCGCTGCGGCCCGAGTACCTGACGGAGGAGCGAGCGAGTGCGCGGGCTGAGCAGGCAGGAACCCTGGGCCCGGCCTCCTACACGAGGCGACCCTGCTGGCCCTACAACCAGGGTCCCCACGTTACAGATAAGGACTTTGAGACCAGAGAGAGAAAGTGACTTGCACAAGGTCCAAACCCCAGGACTAAAACACAGGTGGTCCAGACCCAAACTTGAGGCCAAAGCCAGACCACAAAGACACGTTTTCTTTAGACTGCAGACGGATTAAACGCCCCCCCCCCCAACATTTAAACTCCGGAGAGGAGGTAGAGTTCACCTCCCAGAGACCGAGCGCCATGCGGCTTCAGTTCCCCGTATTCCCAGTCCCGCCCGGCTGCTCACCAGTCCTTCACCACGATGGCTGGCTGAGTGGTGTCCAGCAGCTCCTCCCAGTAGCCCTCAGCCTGGAGGTCAATGACCTGCGCTTTGCGACACCACCTGCGGGAGGTGGAGTTAGGAGGGAGCCGAGGTCCCCTCTCCCTCCTTCGCCTCCATCCCCCCCTCTGCTTACTCGAAGGAGGAGGCGAAGAACTTCTTCACGCTCTCGTCGTGGATGAATTCCGGCCCGCAGTCTCCAGGCAGCTCCTCCACCCTCCAGCCGTCCCCACCGTGCTCCACATCGCACCAGCCCTCCAAGTCCTCTGTAGGAACACGACAGCCCCACTCTGGTCACCCAGTCCCTGCTGAGGGTGCGGCAGCGCTGGCTCTGGCCCCTGTGGTCGAGGCTGGGTGAAATGGTCCTTTAACCGTGTGATGATGGTGGCTGGCGTTGAACGGGAGGCATTTCCTGTTTGTCCCAGATTCTCTCTCACTCCTGGGAGCGTCCTGTCTCGCCCCGGCTCACAGAGAGTGGAAGGACCTGGGAAAGAGACTCCCCCTCTCGTCCCCCCAGGGAGCAGGCAGACGAGGAAATAATAATACAGTGATTGTTGGGGCTACTCTGTGCTGGGCATTGTGCCAAGCGCTTTATCTCATTTAACCCTGAAAGCAGGCGAGCCCTGTTCGGCCCATTTTCCAGAAGGGAAAGCTGAGCCCCGCAGCCGTGGGATAATAGGTCCTGACCCTCACCTTCCCCGCAAGGGTTGCGCAGCAGATTGCGTCGTCTCTTGCTCAGGAAGTAGAACTGCTGCCAGTGGTCTCGCTCGTCCTCCGCGCCGCCCTCGGGCACCAGCCCCTCCTGCTGGCACTTGAGCAGCCACAGGGGGGCCCGTCCACCAGCTCCTTCCAGCGGAGGCACACCAGGCGGCAGGCCTGCACCAGCTCCGCGGCCGGCAGCTCCGCCAGCACGCGCAGCAGCAGTGGCTCCGGCAGCTCGTCCAGGTACGCGGCTTCCTCCTCCTCCTCCTCCTCCGGCCGCTCCTCGCCGGCGTTCGCCTCCTCGGCACACGCCTCCTCCTGCTGCTCCTCCGGGCTTGCCTCCTCCGGCTGGCCCACGCTTTCTGCGGGCAGGTGCGTGGGGGAGTGGAGTGGAGCTGTGACTCCCCTAGACTGTCCCCCTCCACGCCCCAAAACCGTGATGAATCGGGTACCCATCCCCCACCTGCCCTAGGACAATCCGCAGCTGGGGCCAGTGGAGGAGGGGCAAGGCAGTCAGGGCCACAGACCAGCCTTAAGTCCGAAGAGTGACCTCAGAGGCCTGTTTCTCCTTCAGGGCCAGCACATCCCACAGAACTGGGATGAGCAGATAACAGAACTGACACTATTAATAACAAGTCTGCCCTACGTTTCACATACGAACTACTTTCATCCTTCCAACCACCCTCTGACAGCCCTGCTTCCGCCACTTCCTCCCAGACGCCCTCCCCGACTTCCCAGTTACATCCTCTCTCTGCTGGAGTTCCAGTCTTTTCCCAGGTTGTCCTAGGGTGCCGATGGTTTATAAAGACCTAATCTTGGACTAGACTGAGGGCATGAGGACAAAAACCAGGACTGGGAAACACTGCTTCATTGCCGGTGCCTGGCACCTGGCACCCTGCCTGCTGCACAGTCAACAGCCAATGTTTAGTGGGCACTTAGCCCACTAATGGCACTAGGTACCGTTCTGAGCATTTTAACCTTATTTACTCTTTAAAGCCCATAGCATCTGTTTGAGGTTGTTCCTTCACTGTCCCTATTTCACTGATGAGGGAACTGAGGCACAGAGAGGTGAAATGGCTCGGCATCACACAACAAACAACTGGTTGGAGCCTGGATTTGAACCCAGGCAGTCCTGCCTCCCAGCCACCTTTAACCACCACACCTGGATGAAAATAATTCATTGAATTACAAGGCACTGTTATGATTTTTGATTCTGCAGATGAAAATGCTCAGGCTCAGATGAGAAGTGACTTGCCAAAGGTCACACTGCTAGTATTAGGGCAGGGGCCATGAGGATCTGAGGCCTGAGGGGAAGGGAGAATGGGGGTCTATGAGTTGGTGCTTGGGGAGGAGGGCTCGTTAAAAGAGACCGTGTGTCAAACAGGGAGATGTAATAAATGCTTGGGAAAGGAAGATTTCTTGACTCCTTTTTCCTATCATTGGCCCTCAGTTTCCTCATCTGTAAAATGGGGGTAATCCTGGTGCCAGGCCATTCAGACAGTGCTGATGTTCAAATCCCTGATGAGGGGCAAGGGCGTTCCAAATGTCAAGAGGTGAACAGATGTCAGGAGCAGCCAGCTAGACTGCCTTCTGGATCCCAGCCTGCCTCAGCTAGGCCATGGAAGCCTTGAGTAAGCAGATGTCAGGTACCCCAATGTCTCTGGAGGGAGAGACAATGAGGCGACAAGGCCACTCCGGGTGATGGAGGAGGCCACAGCTCTCAGACTGAGGATGGAGGCGTTCCTAAGGGTTGGACCCTGGAAAGTCAACGTGGTAGTCGAAATAGGCCAGGCACTGGGTCAGGGAACAGGCAGGGAAGGCGTGGACCCAAGTCTGACTGTTGCCAGGAGCCCAGCCTGCCAGCCCTTCCCCTCCTCACATGCGGCATTCTCCCCTTCCCACACAGTCAGACCCTTGAGAGCTAAATCAGGGTTTACCTCTTCAGAGCCCAGAGCACACAGTGAGTCCTCAGTAGGTCTTACTGAGTGAACAGTATTATTCGGCAAAGCATATTCCCTTCATTATTAGTTTTTGTTTTTGTTTTGTTTTGTTTTTGTTTTGTTTTGTTTTGTTTTTTGTTGCCACATTTTTATGGTGTGGGGCTTTACCCTCTCCCTTTTGGCAAAGAGGAAACTAAGGCCCAGAGAGGCTTTCTGGCTTCTCATGAGTCACATCGCAAAACAGTGGGCAGAGAGGAAAATGCCAGGCCTTGAAGCCACATCACCTGCCCATCCTGGTGCCCACAACTCTCTGGGGAACAGAGCCCAGTGTCCTCACCTCTCCACCCCTCCCTCTGCCCTGCCCTGGCCTGATGGACACCTGATGCTCTCCCGAAAGGTGCACCTCGTCCAGTCCCCTCTCCTGGCCCCAGGCCTGGCACTTGAGGCCCTAGATCTAATTACAGGCCCCTCACCCCCGCTCAAGCACACACAACTCCCCACATTGTTGCTGTCGGAAAGTTATCTGGCTCCTGGAAGCTGCCTCCAAGGCTGATTCACTCATGTGGATTGGGCCCTAGAGTCCAGGGAATAGCTGGGCCCTGGGAAAAAAAGCAGGAGCCCATCCTGAGGCCATATGAAAGATGTGGCAAGGGGGCCTTGGATTGGGAGTGGGCTGAAGGAGCTGGAGTTTTCAGGGCTGAGAGGGGGCGCTTGGCTACCTGAGTGCGTATCAGTCTGTTCCCTATTGCCTCCCCCGCCCCCCAAGTAATGCCCACTCTCAGATGAGCCAGCTGAGGAAGGGGTGTGGCGAGTCTGCAGACAGGACTTGCTCCCACCCTGACTCAGCAGGCAACCCCTACAGGCCCAGCCAGCTGGAGGGATGGGGAGGGGGTTCTCTGGTGCCAGACAAGATGACTGGGCAGTCTCAAAGGGCCCTAGCACGAGCTAGAGCTGGCCTCCCAACTCTCCCTCACTGCTTGGCCTGATCCCCACTGGGAATCTGGCCACCCAGATGAAGGTGGCCCCTCCAGACAAGGGAGTCCTGGAGGAAGGCTGGGATGGGGGTGGGAGAGGACCGTAATGCCAAGAATCCGTGGGGATTCAGGCAACTCAGGAGCCAGAACTGGCAAATGGAAGAAGTTGATGGAAGAAAAAGGCTTGCAAACCTCCTCCATCCCAGATGCGTCCCAGACTCCAGCGCAATAGACCCTCAGGGCGCTGGGAGGCAGGAGCATGGGATTACTCCAATGCCCTTTTCAGGATAGAGGGTACCCAGGAGTCCTCCCTACCTACTTGTCACCTCTTGAGGCCTCCCACCAGACCAAGATACCAGAGAAATGTTCTCTTCTGCGACTGTCTCAAGGGCTTTGCTTGGATGAAAGTTTGGGGCGCTGGGTGTCGAGCCTCCCCCCCTCTGATGCCCCCTCTCTGGAGCACTCGCCTGCCCCGGTCTCCCCTCCCGGGCTGAGCGAGTGGGTTCGGGCGGCGGCGGCGGCTACCTGGATCCCGTCTCCGTCCATCGCAGTCGGGGGCAGTCGCGAGAAGAGGAGGAGCCGGAGCGCTGCGGGGCTGTCGGAGTCCCGCGGCAGCGAAGAGTCCAGGTGCTGCCCGCGTCTGGGTCGGGTCCCGGCCCGCCGCGCCTCTTAAAGGCGCTCTCCTCTGTCCCCGCCCCGCCTTTGGCCCCGCGCCCGGACGCCCCGCAATACGAAGCGGTCGGCCAGAGGCCTGAGGCTGCAGGTTCCTCGGCGGACCCAGGAGGCCGGCAAAGGTCAGGAGTCGCCTTTTTTCCTTTCAATGGGGGGTCCGATTGGAGGCGTCTCCCAGCTCCCTCCTAGGGTGGCTGCTGGGAGGAGGAAGCGAGGGGGCAGGGAAGTCTGGGTCAGGTGGAGGATGCGGGGAGTGCGGCCCAGGGCGAGCGGGGGTGCAGAGGCTCCTCCCGACACCCCTCCCCCCACCCCCGGGTAATTTTCCTTCTTCGCGGTAGGGGGCGCGTCCGGGGTCCCGAGCG
Organism: Eonycteris spelaea; assembly: GCA_003508835.1. Lineage (NCBI taxonomy): Eukaryota > Metazoa > Chordata > Mammalia > Chiroptera > Pteropodidae > Eonycteris > Eonycteris spelaea. The sequence goes on along the minus strand of PUFA01000119.1, from coordinate 3,891 downwards.
CCTCGGTGCAGCGCGGAGGGAGGCGGGCGGTGGAGGCTGGGCCAGCGGGGCCGGGGCGGGCCTGGAGGGCCGGGGCGGGGCCGCATCCATCCGCGATCCCAGGCCCAGGCAGGCGCAGCACCTGCCGCGGAGCGGGATAGTGCGGGGGCGGCAGAGCTCAGGTGACCGGCCGGGGTAGGCGCGGGCGGGTCAGGGTCTGGCGGCCGGGCTCGGGGGCTCCCGGACGCGCCGCAGTGAGCGGAGGGAGGCTCGGGGACATAAGTCACAAGTTGCGGGGGCTGCGTGGCAGGGCCTCTTGCGGCGCGGGCAGAAACCCGGTCTGGGGTCACCTGGAAGCGCAGGTGACCTTGGGGATTGGAGGGGGCGTATTTTAAAGTCACAACACGGTGGGAGGCCGAAGATGCGCAAGGGGTCCTGGGGCTGCAGCTCAGCCACAGGGGTGGGTGCGAAGGCGTAGGAAAGGCCTTTTCCCTCCGCCCTCCCCTTCTCCAGTCCGGGCTAGGCAGACCATTTTCTCTGCGGTCTTGAGTCGCTTGAGTCCTTCGGACCTCCGTCGGAGACAATCATTATTCCTGTCCCCAACATCCCCCCTCCGTCCGTGTCGAGGACGGGAAAGAGAATGGAGAAGGCACGGGACAGGCCGGAGTGTCCTGCAGGACTGCGCATTGTTACTCTTTCTCTGCTCTATTGCTGTCTGCGTGACTTTGGGCAGATCCTGCCACCTCTCTGGGCCTCCCCAGCCTCCTTTAGAGGCTGTTGTGTGGTGCCAGGAAAAAAAAAAAAATCAGAGCTCACCACTAACAGCGTCAGCTGTGTCCCAGGCTCCTTGAACCCTCCCCCAGGAGGTAGGTACTGGTTCCTGGCACCATTTTACAGAGGAGGAAGCTGAGGCTCAGAAAGGCACAGCGACTTTCCTGAGACAGTAAATGGAAAACCTGGGATGGGACCCTCCACCACCATGGGGTTCTTGCTGCAAGTACCAGGTCTTGGGGACAGGGCCGGTCTGTAGCTGCGTTTTTCAATAATCACAGGAGAGTGTCGGGAAGCCAGCAGCCATGGCCGTGGGGAACATCAACGAGCTGCCGGAGAACATCCTGCTGGAGCTGTTCACGCACGTGCCCGCCCGGCAGCTGCTGCTGCGCTGCCGCCTGGTCTGTAGCCTCTGGCGCGACCTCATCGACCTAGTGACCCTCTGGAAACGCAAGTGCCTACGGGAGGGCTTCATCACCGAGGACTGGGACCAGCCTGTGGCCGACTGGAAGATCTTCTACTTCCTACGAAGTCTCCACAGGAACCTCCTGCACAACCCGTGTGCTGAAGGTGAGGTACAGGGTGGGTCCGGTGTGCCCCCGTCACACACACACACTGTCAAGGTACCAGCTGACATTTATTAAGCACTTACTATGAGCCAGGCACTCTTAATGCCTTTAATCCTCACAATCATTCTAAAAGGTAGGTTCTGGTAGTGCATTCATTTTTCAAATTAGCAAACTGAGGCCAAGAGTAGCATTTCTTCTTCCACTCTTATGTCCCCAGTGACCTTTCCTAAGAGAGGGAATGTTGGCCAGTTAGGACTGCTTATGCCCCAGACACAAAACCAGGAAGTTAGGCATATTTTGTTGGCCTAGTTCCCAGACTCCAGGGCAAGCTAGGCCTGCTAGAACTGTCGCAGAGGCCGAAGGGGGCTTTGCTAATAGGAGAATGAGAGATCCAGACTTCTTTCCACCACATTACAATAACAAAAAACCAGACTCTTCATCCAGAACCCCCTTTTTCCCTTGCTATATTATAACTCGTCACTAGACACTGGGGTGGGATGGGAACCGCAGGCTCTATCATATGGCCAGAATCTGTAGCAAAATGATGATAAAACAACTCCAAGCTGTCCAGAACTTTTAGATGCCTGCCTCACTTACTTATTGATCAGCAGTGGCACACTATGGTCCATGAGCCACATCTAGCCCAGGAGCTAAAAATAGTTTTCACAGTTTTATAGGATTATTAAAAAAAAAAAAAAAAAACCTATGCCATAGGGACAATATGTAGCCCATAAAACCTAAAATATTTTGACCTTTACAGAAAAAGTTTGCCAGTCCCTGTTCTTGACCCATTTCCAGAGGACAAAGCCAAGGCTCAAAGAGAGAAAGCATCTTGCCTAAGGTCACAGAGCCCACTGTTGGTAGAGCGAGGACTAGCCCCAGCTCTGGCCAGTGTCCGTGCATTCTCCATCACAGGAGTCTGGTCGTTCACATCATCACATGTCTCAGGATTCACGGTAGAAGCCACTGACCATGGTACCTGATGCACAGAAAGCACCTAATACAGGGGGACACTGTTAACCACAGTCTTCCACAGCACGGGGCCTGAGGACGACGGCTGAGATGCAGGGGAGAAGGGGCCCTCAGGAGGTGACCGCTGGGGGCTCCCCTCTAATGTGAGCTCTGCTTCCCGCCAGAGGGGTTTGAGTTCTGGAGCCTGGACGTGAATGGCGGTGATGAGTGGAAGGTGGAAGACCTCTCTGGAGACCAGAGGAAGGAATTCCCCAATGACCAGGTCAAGAAATACTTCGTGACTTCTTATTAGTAAGATCCAAGGTCGGGGGGGGGTCTTGGGGTGGGGGGAAGCCCAAGTCACTTCACCCTGGGATCTCTCCTGCTCTGCGAGGGCAGCCCTAGCCTCCAGTGTCCTCGTGGTGAGCCCCAGCCCCTCCCACCCTCCACCCACCCCTAGCACCTGCCTCAAGTCCCAGGTAGTGGACCTCAAGGCCGAAGGGTATTGGGAGGAGCTGATGGACACCACACGACCGGACATCAAGGTCAAGGACTGGTGAGTGCCTGGGGCCAGGGACTGGGGCGGGGGCCTGCCACTCAGGCACCCCACCCCCACCCTGCCCCCATCTCCAATGCCCTATCGGGCCTTCGCTCTCTGCCTGCAGGTTTGCAGCCAAGCCAGACTGCGGGTCCAAGTACCAGCTGTGTGTTCAGCTCCTTTCGTCAGCGCACGCACCTCTGGGGACCTTCCAGCCAGACCCAGCAACCATCCAGCAGAAGAGCGATGCCAAGTGGAGGGAGGTGTGTGGGCCAGGAAAGGGGCGGGGGCACATTGCCAAGGCGGAGACTGTAGCCACAAGGCCTGGGTTCAGATCCCAGCTCTGCTGCTTCCCTCCTGGGCTTCGGCTCCTCTGAGCTCTGAAATACATCAGTGAAATGATGCTGGTAAAGCCGTATTCAAAAGGTTGACTTACTAATTACTAATATTGGTTCTTACTATTTTCTAGGCCAGGGGTCAGCAAACATTTCCTTAAAAGGCTAGATAGAAACATTTTAGGCTTTGTGGGCCATAGTGGTGTGTCTGTCACAACTATTCCACTCTTCTTCAACTCTGCAGTTGTGTTTTGAAAGCAGCTGTAGCAGGTGGACATAGCTGCGTTCCAATAAAACTTTATTTATGAAAATAGGCAGTGGGCTCCTAGGCCAAATTTTGCCAACTCCTAATCTAGACCAGTGCTGTCCAACAGGACTTTCTGCAGTGATAGAAACGGCCTGTCTGCTCTGTCCTGTATGGTAGTCGATAGGTACATGTCACTACTGAATAGTAAGAGCCAGTTCCTAATGTGACTGAGAAATTGAATTTTTAATTTTATCTAACTTTAGTCAGTTTTAATTAAATAGCCACACTTGTCCAGTGATGACCGTATTGGACATCCTTTGGCAGTTTGCGAAGTTCCCTTCAGTTCTTCTGAGCTGCATTTATTAATCCTGTGGAGTGGACCCTCAAGGTTTTACTCCATTTACAGAGGAGGAAACTGAGGCATAGAGAGGGGACGTGGTCTGCCCCAAATCACAGTTAGAACTAGAACTCAGTTTGGCTGGTTCCTGGTCCAGCACTAAG